>CP136054.1:153971638-155399138 GCA_032464435.1 Aegilops umbellulata | reverse complement strand
TTCACGGAGTCAACTGCGGAGGAAAGAACGTGCATGCCTGCGGAATGGCATGAGTAGCTGGTGCAACTGTTCTGGTAGGAGAAGCCAAATCGCAGGACCAGCTGCGGCGGCGGCGCTGGACATGCATCGTAGGCGAGGTGACCTGCCCTCCTTCCCCGCCAGCGATGCAGTGACCTACTCGGTTGCTGCTGCAGTGAACTTGCGGTGCCATGGCGGTTTGCAACCGTGACAATCACTCCATTTGTATGTATTGTATTCCTTTGAAAATACTTGGTCGTTTGGAAAAAGATGGTAACTGATTTATCACTAGTTTTTGAATGTGTGGTCATGAGAATCACCTGAAGCCACAACCAGAAGTCTCCATTGCGTAATACTTACGGTCGGTCGCACCAATAGACGGTCGGTCGGACCCGCGACACGCACCATCTTGGTCTGACATGTACGACCAGTTACATCACTGACTTGTGCGACTGCATTTGAGCAGTAGTACTTGAAATTTGTGTTCCAGGAAACTCAACAGGAGCCGTCATGGGCCTCGAAACCAAAACCATCAATTAATCTTTAGCTTGTACCCATCACATTCCAAAGTGTATAGTATAATTAAGTGCAAACCTGCTCACACCTAGTAGTACGTATCAAACCTGAACGTGTTCCCACTATGCAGGTTGTAGTACTAGTGCTAGTACTAGGTTATAAAAAGGGGAACTAGTACCTAGCCGAAAATCACTCTACCTCTTCCTCCTCATAAGTCTTTCTTGTTCATCCGTCCTTGCCATGGCCGGTGTGCAAAGCTCTAGGTCAAGAACTACTCGTAACAAGGGAGCGACAACCAAGGCCGTGGAAAAAAAGAGAGGGCTCGCCGCCTGGCAGAGACAGGCGAGGCTCCCAGGAGCGCCCTAGCCGCAGAGGTGAGTGAGCACCCTAGCTGCAGAGGCGAACAAGCCGAGCTGACGGCGCTGGACTCGTTATCCCTTGACGACATGCTCGATCAGCTCAATAAGCAGGAGGAGTTCATCGACAGCTTGGTGGAGCTATTGAAGGAGAGCCTCAACGACATGCCCATTGAGCTCAATGAGTAGGGGGAGTTGACCGCCGGCTTGGTGATGCTGCTGAAGAAGAGCATTGCCTCAGAAGAAGGCGACCGGCGAAATCCTGCAACTTCAGGAGGACAAGGCGAAGCTCCGCCACGAGCTCGACCTGCTGAAGGAGGAGAACCCCGGTGTCACGCCCAAGATGCGACCCTATCCTAAAGGAACTCGAAGGTCCCACCGAGGATAGAAGCGCATCTTGAAGACGCTTTTGCAAGGTGGATATCATTACATCAACATTACAGAATAATGGGGATACATCCAAGGCATACAATGCCACATGAATACAACAATACAACATATACAAGATCAACATTCGACTACGGATGAGACATAAACAGAAACTCAAACAATATCCACCCTGCTAGCCGAGGCTACCGACCAGGAACCTATCCCTCAAACGAAGAAGAAGCAAAAGAAGAACTCCAACACAAAATAAACATCGCTCTCACGTCATGATCATCGCATAACCTGTACCTGCAACTGTTGGTGTAGTAATCTGTGAGCCATGAGGACTCAGCAATCCCATTACCATGGGTATCAAGACTAGCAAAGCTTAATGGGTAAGGAAGGGGTAAAGTGGTGAGACTGCAGCAGCGACTAAGCATGTATGGTGGCTAACTTACGTAGATAAGAGCGAGAAGAGAAGCAAAACAAGCGGTCGTCAACTAGTAATGATCAAGAAGTGATCCTGAAATCCTACTCACGTCAAATATAACCCAGAAACCGTGTTCTCCTCTCGAACAACCCCGAAAGGAGACACTCACGGTTACGCACACGGTTGGTGTATTTTAGAAGAGTTTACTTCAGGTTTACTACAACCAGATATTAACAAATTCCCATCTGCCACATAACCGCGGGCACGACTTTCGAAAGTTCAAACCCTGCAGGGGTGTCCCAACTTAGCCCATGATAAGCTCTCGCGGTCAACGAAGGATATTCCTTCTCCCGGGAAGACCCGGTCAGTCTCGGAATCCCGTTTACAAGACATTTAAACAATGGTAAAACAAGACCAGCAAGACCGCCCGATGCGCCGACAATCCCGATAGAGCTGCACATATCTCGTTCTCAGGGCAACACCGGATGAGACATCCTACGAGTAAAACTAGCCCTCAAGTTTCCCCAAGGTGGCCCCGCAGTCTACTCGTTTCGGTCCAACACTTAGAGAAGCATTGGCCCGGGGGGGTAAATAAAGATGACCCTTGGGTTAATTACTCCCAAGGGAAAAGGTATAGGTGGTGTCAAATGGTAAAACCAATGTTGGGCCTTGCTGGAGGAGTTTTATTCAAAGTGAACTGTCAAGGGGGTCCCATAAATCACCCGACCGCGTTAGGGACGCAAAATCCGGGAACATAATACCGATATGACGAAAACTAGGGCGGCAAGAATGGAACAAAACACCAGGCATAAGGCCGAGCCTTCCACCCTTTACCAAGTATATAGATGCATTAATAATATAAGAGATATTGTGATATCCCAACATAAAACGTAATCCAACATGGAGCAATCTTCATCTTCACCTGCAACTAGCAACGCTATAAGAGGGGCTGAGCAAAAGCGGTAACATAGCCAATCAACGGTTTGCTAGGAAGGGTGACAAAGGTTAGAGGTTCCTGGCAATTTGGGAGGCTTGATGAGCAAGTGGTAGGTAACGCGGCATAGCGATAGAACGAAGCAACTAGCATAGCAATGATAGTAATGAGATCTAAGGTGACGGTCATCTTGCCTGAAATCCCGCTAGGAAGAAGACCGAATCCATGAAGTAGATGAACCAACGTAGTCGAACGGATCCTCACAATCGCAACGTTACCGGAACTATCAAGAAGAAGCAATACTGGAAAGAAGCAAACAACATAGTAAACAAACAAGCATAACATGACAAGATGCGCAACCAAGAATGATGCATGTCAAGATTCAATGTTGTTAACATGGCAAGAGGTGAAGCATATGCAAACTACCTATTTAGGCAAGTTTAAATGAGGCCGGAAACACAAACAACAATTCCGGAAAATCCTCATATGCATATTTCGAATTTGGTACTGTTCTGCCCTATACACAATTTTAATATTGTTAAACAGAAAAATAAAGTGCAGCAAGTTAATCTATGCATGTTTCTAACCCATTTACATATAAAGTTTATTTAAAACGAAGCTACGGTTATTAAGTTATGAAATAAACCATTTTAACATGTCATGCATGCAAAATAATGCAAACAGCAAGTTTAAACATTTTAAACATGGATGAAAGTTGTAGATTATGAAACTACAGGAATTTTTAATATATGACATATTTTATTTGGATGCATGGATCTTTAGTTATTAACAATGCAAAACAGTGGCATTTCAGTAAATATGCATGCACTGGAAAATGCTAAAATCACATAGCAGAAAAAAAGCGCATACCTGGCCAGAAGCAATACAGTGCAGCGGCCCGAGAATGAATGCGGCCCAAGAGGATTTGGGGTCCAACGACTGACTGTGGGAGCAAAAATAAAAGGAAACACGGGCAAAAATTGGTATGCCTGGGAATTTATTGAACCTAGCACCTCACAGTTGAAAACAGAGCGCCCTGACCAGCTCGCCTAGAAGATGTCTGTGATAGATAATGGACTTCACAGAACATGAACGAGAACAAAGCTTGATCTGGTAAGGCAAAAATTGATGGCAAAGAATGTGCCCGTGGGGATTTGATCCCTGGTCGCCTGGGTGACAAAGAGGAAGCGGAAGACTAACCGGTTGGGCTGCTGCGTATGTTGTGCAAATAAGGAGTTGGCTTTCTTCATAACCGAACAATAGAAGTGGTGAGCTTCAGCCATGGCTACGCCAAGAAAGCTCACGGCAGCGGCGAGCGAACGCGGCGCCGATCTCTGCTGCTAGGCATCAGCGGGTGTGCGGAAAAGGGTGTGTGTGCGGACGAACCAAGCGGCGGCGGCTGCGGGCATGCGCACAAGGCTACGGGTACTGCAAACCAAGGACGAGCAGGAGCTTGTTTCGGTCATGGTGGTGACAGGTCGAAGCAGGCAAAGGAGCTCACGAGTGAGATGCGCGTGTGCTGCGAGGCATGTGCGGGAGTTGCAGGCGCAAGTGTAGGCAGGGGGCGGCCGTGTGAGCAGGTTAGCGGGCGAGCTCCTCGGAGGAAACTCCGGCAATCAAAAGCTACGGAGGAGGGGCGCGATCAATGCACAGGATAAACCCGCACTCCCGCGTGCCACTCAAGACACCAAACGACGACAGAGACATCGCCGGCATCGGGAGGACAGAGGCGGCGGAGACCAACCCGACACGGCGGCCGGCGAGGTGAAACGGTTACTAGCTGGAAGAAAACGCACCTACAGCGGAGCATAAGCCTAGCGATGCAAGGAAAACGGGCAGGATGCCACCGGAGGAGCTCCGGCGACAACGACGCGCGGCGACGCGCTCAGCCGGGAGGAATCAGGAGGGACAAGAAGCAATCGAGAAGACGAGGCATGGGGAGTAATTGGGTGCTCACCACAAACACGCGGGCGTGCTTGGATTTCCGAGAGGTGGTCGAAGACGATCGGATGGCGCCGAAGACAGGAAGTGGCTGACGTCGGGGAAGAAGACCCTCGCGGCGTTGGCTCCCGGCATGAAGTAGAGTACGCAGGGGAAGTAGAAGGACTTGGCGAATCTAATGGACGAGGTGAGGAAGACGAAGACAACGATCTTGGCGCTCCCGAGGAAGAATAGGGTGGCACTGGAAGGATCAAGCCGACCACGAGCTCAAACTCGACTCGGACATGGCGTTGGCTATGGCGTGGAGAGCTTACCTTGCGGCGGCTAGACGAGGAGGAGGGAGGAATGGAAGGAGGAGAGACCCTAGGGCACCGGGGCATGATTTATAGGAGGTAGGGAGGCTGTCCCGGCCATCAAATCAAGCCGGCTGCCGACGTGGAGGTCTGGATGTGCGTCGTACAGGAGGAGGACGAAGCTCCTGTGGAGATGGGCTGGATGTGCGCTGTGGGCTGCAGTGAACAGGTAAGATAGGTGGGCTGCGTTGGGCTTCTCTTCCTGGCTCAACTTCTTTTTCTTCTCCATTTTCTTCAGACAGAAACTTGGAGGAAAATAAAGAAAGGGGTAGACAGGGAATATGACAGAGATAAAATATATTAGGCATCCTGGAAACATGCATAGTTTGAATAAACTGGTTTGGGCATTTTTAAGGATATAAAAATAATTCAAGTTTGAATTAAATTCAAACTTGAGCCATTTTTTAACCCAACCAAAACAATTCCAAAGGATATGTAATTCGGCAGAGAGTGTGTAGGCATCACTTAGGATTTATAGGGATAGGTTGAACATTTTTCCGAATAGGGAAAATGCCACAAGAAAAATAAATGGAATAAAGAAGAAAGGAGAAGTTTGGATGGGGTAGAAACTTGGGTGAATCCAAGTTGAAGTTGAGCAATAAGTAAAAGAGAAAGGATCAAGGACAAGAAGAAGGAGTTGTAATGCACATGAACAAGTAAAAGGAAACAAGCACAACAATAATATGGAGACTAAAGCATGATACAAAATAATAATAATAATAATAATAATAATAATAATAATAATAATAATAATAATAATAATAATAATAATAATAATAATAATAATAATAATAATAATAATAATAATAATAATAATAATAATAGTAATAGTAATAATAATAATAATAATAATAAAACAAACATCACAAGCAAGCAAGCAATCATGAACATGATGGATGCAAATGCACATGGCAACATACATGAAGATGGAATGCACAAAATGAGAATAAAAGATAACACAAGCATGATGATGCAACAATTTATTATGACAATCATGGCAATCCATACATGGCAACAATAAAATAAATGGAAGGCAACTAGAGCATCGGTCTCGGGGCGTTACAACTCTCCTCCACTAACAAGAGATCTTGTCCCGAGATCTTAGGGCCGAGACGGAAGGGTAAAAGTATGAGGTGAAAAAAAGAATGCAAGAGAGAAGATGAACTGGGTCGTGAGCACTCGGGAAGAAGAGTGGCACGACGACTAAGACGAGAACCAAAAGCTCAAGGAACAAGATAAGAACGGAATAAGACTGAAAGAATTTAGGCAGCACTCCGGCTAAAGAATTTAACATGGACTTAAGAAGATGGAATGATACTTGACGAGAGGAACAACACAACGCCTCCAGAAGAATTGAAAGAGTTGAACGAAAAGAACGGAGAAGAAGACGCCATCTTCTTCCACGAATGAAATAGAAATCAACCTTAGAAGGAAAGATTGAACGGAGTTGTTGAGAAAATTCAACAACGAAAAGAATAAGCTTGTCGTGGACTTATGGATAACATCTCAAAATTATGAGGTGATAACCGACCACAATCGAAAAATAGTTGAATAACCAAGGAGAACGAAGAAATGCAAAACTCCAGTTCAAAAGAATATGGAGAATTAATTGCACTTCGAGATGCAAGAAGAAAAGATACTAGAACTCCTTGAACAAGAACTTATGAACTCTTGAAGAAAGAATTAAATCATGACGAGCCACCGTGATGAACTCCGGTAACAAGAGAATGACGAGATAAAATTGAAGGATGAAAGGGATAAGATTAAATCCTTGCGATGATTTGGATGGAGGTTCGCGACGAAACCGGCCAGAAGCTTGGAACTCCAGAAAAGAAAAGACGAACAACTTAGAACCGAGAAATCACTCATCACGAACAATCTCCAAAGAAAAAAAATTAATCAACTTGACCACGATGAAATGAGAATAAGAATTATGTTATGCTTATCCTTCATCAATTAAATTGATGCGAAGCAATGGATTTGCATACTACTTATTCGCGTCGAAAAGAATTAAGGGGAGATATAACACAAAACTTGAGAAGATATTCATGAGCCACCGGTAGGATTGGAAATAATGAATGAATTGATATGAATACAAATGAAAAGGAATCTTGAACGAACCACCTTTAGAAATGAAAACGAACGAAGAAAAGAGAAAGAATCGTCAGGAAGAGTTAAAAAATACGAAGATACTTGAGGGAATTTAGAGACAAGAGAACGAAGAGATCGCGAACTGATTGAAGAATGCTTGAACAAGGTACCGGTACAAATATAGGAACGAACGGAGCTGAAAACTTGGAATGAAGAATTCTTCTGAAATGATGGCATCCGAATGATCGAAATGGCAGACAACTCCTGAGATACTCCGGATGGATGAAAAGAATTGCATGACTGGAAACAATTTGATAGGACAACATCGAGCTAGCACTGCGAATCTCCGGTAGAACAGACAAGATTTAGAGGAAAAACTCTTCTTCGGTCTTCACATAATGAGAATGACAACGAGAAACACCTTGCAGAATTTTTGAAACACTCCTGAAGAATGAAAAGAGGACAGATTGACCCGAACATGAAAGAATTTGAAAACGATCTTGGAGAAGGCATCTGACTGATGGAATCCATACTTACGTCGAACTTTGAAAGAAAGGATTTGAGAAAAACTCCGGAAAATTAGAAGAGTCAGGTAAGATCCTGGGAAAAGACCTGTGGGTTAAGGCCCACTGAAAAGAAACACCGTTGGAAAGGATTGTCGAATAAGAAATGATGCACCGGAACGATTGAAAGATTTGAATGAGGTGACAACCTCAAAATAATTAAATGCAAACACGAATCTTCTGAGATGTCTTGAACACTCCGGAATGAATAAATGGCGAGAGGCGGACGAGCCAGGGGAAACATTTGAGCTACGAAAAGAATATGACCAACATCGGATGATTGAATTGGATCCACCGGAAAGAAAATAATACGAACATTGACGAACCAGATGAGAATTCACCAGTTGAAACAATTGAGGAAAGACTGAAAATACTCCGCACGAATGAAATTGATGCTCGAATAAAGGCTCAGACTCCGGGAATAAAAAGGGTGGAAGGGCGGTAAAAAAATAAGGCAACTTGGAACGGGGAATCGACGAATAAGTTGAAGAGAAAAACATCGGTTGAAATAATTGAGGAAAGAATGCAAAGGCTTCGCACGAGTAGGATGGATACTCGATTACAGACTCCGGTTCCGAGAAGAAGAAGGGGTGGGTGGGTGGGAAAAACAAGGACAACTTCGGGCAGGGAAACAACACCTATTGAAAAAGAGCTGCGGATTGATCTTTCAAAAGATGACGAGGGTCGAAACCACTCGAAGAGAGGTGCGCCGGATTGAAAAGAGGATGGACAACGAACGAAAACTAACCACGTGATCCTAAAGAAATATTTGAACGGGAAGAGGAGTAGTTCAAGACACCTACGTCAAGATTTCTCAGCAGAGCGACGAAGGAGCTGAGGAGTAAAAAGAAATCCTACTCTCCGATATAACTAGACTCTGAAAAAGTTTTGTTCTAGACTCGATATCGGCCAAACTACACGATCAATCAAGGGGGCTCCTAGGGTCGGTCAAGGCTCATATACCAACTTGTCACGCCCAAGATGCGACCCTATCCTAAAGGAACTCGAAGGTCCCACCAAGGATAGAAGTGCATCTTGAAGACGCTTTTGCAAGGTGGATATCATTACATCAACATTACAGAATAATGGGGATACATCCAAGGCATACAATGCCACATGAATACAACAATACAACATATACAAGATCAACATCCGACAACGGATGAAACATAAACAGAAACTCAAACAATATCCACCCTGCTAGCCCAGGCTGCCGACAAGGAACCTATCCCTCAAACGAAGAAGAAGCAGAAGAAGAACTCCAACACAAAATAAACATCGCTCTCACCTCATGATCATCGCATAATCTGTACCTGCAACTGTTGGTGTAGTAATCTGTGAGCCACGAGGACTCAGCAATCCCATTACCATGGGTATCAAGACTAGCAAAGCTTAATGGGTAAGGAAGGGGTAAAGTGGTGAGGTTGCAGCAGCGACTAAGCATGTATGGTGGCTAACTTACGCAAATAAGAGCGAGAAGAGAAGCAAAGTAAGCGGTCGTCAACTAGTAATGATCAAGAAGTGATCCTGAACTCCTACTCACGTCAAACATAACCCAGAAACCGTGTTCTCCTCTCGAACAACCCCGAAAAGAGACACTCACGGTTACGCACACGGTTGGTGTATTTTAGAAGAGTTTACTTCAAGTTTACTACAACCGGATATTAACAAATTCCCATCTGCCACATAACCGCGGGCACGGCTTTCAAAAGTTCAAACCCTGCAGGGGTGTCCCAACTTAGCCCATGATAAGCTCTCGCGATCAATGACGGATATTCCTTCTCCCGGGAAGACCCGATCAGTCTCGGAATCCCGTTTACAAGACATTTAAACAATGGTAAAACAAGACCAGCAATACCGCCCGATGCGCCGACAATCCCGATAGGAGCTGCACATATCTCGTTCGCAAGGCAACACCGGATGAGACATCCTACGAGTAAAATCAGCCCTCAAGTTTCCCCAAGGTGGCCCCGCAGTCTACTCATTTTGGGCCAACACTTAGAGAAGCATTGGCCCCGGGGGGGCTAAAATAATATGACCCTTGGGTTAATTACTCCCAAGGGAAAAGGTATAGGTGGTGGCAAATGGTAAAACCAATGTTGGGCCTTGCTGGAGGAGTTTTATTCAAAGCGAACTGTCAAGGGGGTCCCATAAATCACCCAACCGCGTTAGGGACGCAAAATCCAGGAACATAATACCGATATGACAGAAACTAGGGCGGCAAAAGTGGAACAAAACACCAGGCATAAGGCCGAGCCTTCCACCCTTTACCAAGTATATAGATGCATTAATAATATAAGAGATATTGTGATATCCCAACATAAAACGTAATCCAACATGGAGCAATCTTCATCTTCACCTGCAACTAGCAACGCTATAAGAGGGGCTGAGCAAAAGCGGTAACATAGCCAATCAATGGTTTGCTACGAAGGGTGACAAAGGTTAGAGGTTCATGGCAATTTGGGGGGCTTGATGAGCAAGTGGTAGGTAATGCGGCATAGCGATAGAACGAAGCAACTAGCATAGCAATGATAGTAATGAGATCCAAGGTGACGGTCATCTTGCCTGAAATCCCGCTAGGAAGAAGACCGAATCATGAAGTAGATGAACCAACGTAGTCGAAAGGATACTCACAATCACAATGTTACCGAAACTATCAAGAAGAAGCAATACCGGAAAGAAGCAAACAACATAGTAAACAAACAAGCATAACATGACATGATGCGCAACCAAGAATGATGCATGTCAAGATTAAATGTTGTTAACATGGCAAGAGGTGAAGCATATGCAAACTACCTATTTAGGCAAGTTTAAATGAGGCCGGAAACACAAATAACAATTCTGGAAAATCCTCATATGCATATTTCGAATTTGGTACTGTTCTGCCCTATACACAATTTTAATGTTGTTAAACAGAAAAATAAAGTGCAGCAAGTTAATCTATGCATTTTTCTAACCCATTTACATATAAATTTTATTTAAAACGAAGCTACAGTTATTAAGTTATGAAATAAACGATTTTAACATGTCATGCATGCAAAATAATGCAAACAGCAAGTTTAAACATTTTAAACATGGATGAAAGTTGCAGATTATGAAAGTACAGGAAAATCTGAGCATTTTTCATATATGACATATTTTATTTGGATGCATGGATCTTTAGTTATTAACAATGCAAAACAGTGGCATTTCAGTAAATATGCATGCACTGGAAGATGCTAAAATCATAGAGCAGAATAAAAGCACATACCGGGCCAGAAGCAATACAGTGCAGCGGCCCGAGAATGAATGAGGCCCAAGAGGATTTGGGGTCCAGCGGCAGACTGTGGGAGCAAAAATAAAAGGAAACAGGGGCAAAAATTGGTATGCCTCGGAATTGATTGAACCCAGCACCTCACAGTTGAAAATAGAGCGCCCTGACCAGCTCGCCTAGAAGATGTCTGTGATGGATACTGGACTTCACAGAAACATGAACGAGAACAAAGCTTGATCTGGTAAGGCAAAAATTGATGGCAAAGAATGTGCCCGTGGGGATTTGATCCCTGGTCGCCTGGGTGACAAAGGGGAAGCGAAAGACTAACTGGTTGGGCTGTTGCGTATGTTGTGCGCATAAGGAGGTGGCTTTCTTCATAACCGAACAATAGAAGTTGCGAGCTTCTGCCATGGCTACGCCAAGAAAGCTCACGGCAGCGGCGAGCGAACGCGGCGCCGATCTCTGCTGCTAGGCATCAGCGGGTGTGCGGAAAAGGGTGTGCGTGCGGACGAACCAAGCTGCGGCGGCTGCAGGCATGCGCACAAGGCTACGGGTACTGCAAACAGAGGACGAGTAGGAGCTTGTCTCGGTCATGGTGGTGACAGGTCGAAGCAGGCAACGGAGCTCGCGAGTGAGATGCGCGTGTGCTGCGAGGCGTGTGCGGGAGTTGCACGCGCAAGTGCAGGCAGGGGGCGGCCGTGTGAGCAGGTTAGCGGGAGAGCTCCTCGGAGGAAACTCCGGCGAAATAAAGTATATTAAAAATAATAAAAAGGTATAAAAGATTCATCTATGTGGTATATGAGGAGCGGGAGTACGTACTCCTATGAGTAATTTTTGAAGGGAGACGCGGCCGTGAGGCTCAAGAGGCTCAAGCAATACATCAAACCATTTTCTTATATATATGCCCACGAGGCTCAAGCAATACATCGAACGATTCCACCAATCTCACTCTCTATTCCCCTTAGAAGAATGATGAAGGCAACATGCAGGACAAGGGGGCTAGTTGGTGACAAGATCTTTTTTTTAAAAAAGGAGCTTGTACCCCCAACCTCTGCATCTGGACGATGCATGCAACAATTTTATTAATTATTCACAAAGACCTTACAAAAATAATACATCAATAAGCATGAAGCCACCATCTTGGCAACACTTGTCACTACTCCATCTACTTGATGAAGGGGTGTCGAATGTCCGAACCTAATACCAAACAGACATCGCACCAAAACCTAACATTTAAAGCTGGATGCCCCATCCAAGCAACTACTTGGACTGGGTCACACACCAGTTCGGTGGACTCCCAGTCAGCACCGCATGCGCACGCTGCAAGGGTCGTCTCCTCCATCTTCCATCGCTCCATCCTCAGAGCAGAACTGATGCATTGACATTGCTAGGCCTATCTACCATCGACGCCACCACGACACCAGACAACTTCGTTCTCCTGCGTGAGTCCATCGCCACACATCGGACGCCGAGTCTCCACTGTGCCACGTCGTCAAGATACGCCACCATCAATGTGTAGGATGAAGCACCGCTCCACCGAGTCTGGCAGAGCTACTGAAGACCAAGCACCGTGGAAGGAGGATTCTAAGGCGGAGCACATAGGCGGCAGAGCGCCAACACACCGCCACTAGACGAACTCTGACCACGCCACCAACCGCCGCCAAGCAACCAAAGCATCACATCCACCCCAAGCTCACCACGAACGACACCCCCAAGAGGGTGACGACGCCCGAAGCACCTCTACAGCTCGATCCGGCAAGGGTTTGGGCTTTCATCCTGCATACGAACTGGGGGAAGGAAGAGGGAAAGGAGGCAACCTGGACGGCGCCTACAAGAAGGGTACGACGCCCTTGGGCGTCGCCGTTGCCGTGACCAGCAATGGCGGCCTCAGATTTCTTCGGAGCCACCTCCCACCTCCAATCTCCAAACTGGTCCAACTCCGGCGACCGAAGGCCGCCCAAGGGAGGACCATCGGAGGCAGCCCCTGGTTGAAGCAGACGGAAGCCTCCAGATCTAGATCGGGCGCCACCGAGCCGCCCGCATCACAGCCACCACCCACCGCTACCTCGCCGCCCCCGCGGCCGAGAAAGAACGGCCAGCACCAACGAGCGCCGGACACCGCAGGCCCGATGTCGATCCACTAGCCAAGGCCGCCGCCACGGATCCAGAGCCCCCCGAGGAAGAGCGGTCAAATCCTCGCCGCCACCTTCATCGGCGGCCCTGTGGTGAGCCGGCAACCGAGGGAGTAGAGAGGTGGGGGAGAGGGCCGACGGCGGGAGCTGGTTGCAAGATAGGGTAGTGAGCATAGGAACGTTTTTGACAAAGGCGAGCACGAGGGGTAAGCAACCTCAAAACAAACAACAAAATAGAGGAAAGAGGGTTGGTGGTGGGTTTGTGATGGGCCCGTGCTGATGTGGCAGCAAACATGAGACAAATGGAGCTACCCCGCTTTGTTCCCAAAATTGTTGGAAGAAATAGTGGATGAGTGATTAAATGGACATATTTCGGTGATCCAGGGGATCGACTTGTTACATTGTCCAAATTCGTTGTGTGAACAAACGGGGTGATTTGGAGGAGACCCTTGGAGATGTTCACAATTTCTTGAAGATCTTTTTCTTGCAAAACTGGCATCCATCGGGGTAGGAATAAGTCGCTGTCAACGTCTCCCTCAACCACACAAAATTACAAGCAGATGCAAACAGTTCCCGCATTGTTTTGCCCAGCATAGACTTTTTCTTTTCTTTTCTTTCTAGAAGTCATTTCAGGAGCTTCTAGCATTGAAAGTGATGCCTTGGCTTATCTACACATGATTAGAAAGGTACTTACAAGTTACAACAAGAGGATTAGAACGACGAGACTTTAATTGTTTGACTTCAAATCAATGTGAGCTTAGCTAAGCAAGCATGAAGGAGAAGCATAGAAGGATGATCTTCTTTCCTCGTCCTCGTGATTTTCTATTGGCATTCAAACGGTTGGCAACCTAACTTTACACACTCGCAAAAAAAAAAACTTTACACAGGAAAGACATTTTTCTCACCAATCATGTCAATTACAACCCCAAGAACCCATGATTAACCAAAAATTGCTGAAACGGATATGCCCTCATATCCTTTGACTACGGTGCTACAGAGATAAATTATCCATTTACTTCCATCTCAATAACAGCGAGGAGAACTCTTCCACCAATGTATATATTACAGCGCCATTCCAAAATCTACAAGTCAAAATCCTCAACCCCAAGCGTTAGTGGAATGTTATCCAAGAAAATAGTACAGTAGGCATCTAGTTGTCTCAAATGCACCAAAGAGGCAAAACCACTCCATATGCTTCCCTGTTACATACACATACTAGGTATGCATACATAACCATGAGGTAGCTAGGTGCAGTTGCTAAGATCTAAAGCATCACTAGCTACTAGTACAAGTACACAAGTCTACATACTAATCCTTACGAGAGACATATATATGGAAGAAAATGGAGAATCTACCGGTCTGTAAAAGATAGAAATTTCCTGCTAGCCTTTCAAGCTTCTTTCTTATTCATGCCGATTCACAAGTCCGTGCCCGTGAGGATGCTATTGTTCAAGCGGCGATGTAGGTGACTGAACTGCTAGCCGCTCCGATACCTCAGCGAGAGATGTGAGGTTGCACTTGATCACGGCCTCAACGAAGTAGCAAGTCTCATCCTTTGTGTTGCCGTCGGGCACATCAACCACGAAGGACTCGATCACAAGTGTCCCTGGCCGCCCATCAATACTCTGTGGGTGGACTGTTATGATGGATGAGTAGTTCTGAAGAAGTGGAAACGCATCAGATCAGTATAGATCAAACAGAAGCTTAAAGATCATCAGTGCAGGCATGTCCATCGACAAAAACTTAACTTTTCAACTTCTTGCAAGGTTCAAGATACAGTGAAACCACATGCACGTCATTTTTTTTTTATCATACCACAAGCACATCATGTTCCTTCTAGAGAAGGTAGACAACGCAAGAAAATCACACTCCAAACTATTATGACCGTGTTCCTTCCTTAGTGGGTAAAATACCTGATTTTGTAAAACTGCAGGACAAGCACTTATGATCTCTTCAAAAGCTAAATGCTTCCTTTCCAATTAGTAATTACAAATGTACACAAACTGAGTAAAATGCTATCATTTGTCACAAGTCACCCTGGTGACCTTCGTCACCAAAGCGTCACAACAGTTTCCAAGACCCCTCATATAATAGGATTTTTCTTCTTGATCCAATCGGTACTCTTCTCTTGAATTGAGGGGTGGCCATTCTGGAGTTTTATTCTCAGATTCTATCTGAGGGGTTTGCGATTGTTGTGGAAATCCCAACACTCTCAATGAGACCATTATTAGTTCTAATGAAGGGCGTACGCATGCTCAAAGCACCCACACAAGGTGGGGTCTGGAGAAGGGAATTTCTAGACAGCCTTTCCCGTGCATAATAATTCTGTAAGGGGGCTGGCTCATTCTAATATGGCAGACAAAGTTATTTGCATTCAATTTTATATTATCTAGCTATTATTATCTATGACTATGTTAGCATCAGACTTGTAATGGAGAATCTAGGCACTAGACTTATAATGGAGCATTTAGGCACTAGTAAGAAGTAGAGCAAGAAATGGCTAGTGAAAGCACGAACCCTGAGCCGGTGATCGCCTCCAACAAACTTGACACTGAGGATATGCTCGTCGTCATCCAGCTGCTCGAGCCTCTCGGTGCTAGTTGTGGCCGGCAGGCCGGTCTTGACGTTGACCTCCCGCACGCTGCCGATCTCGAGGTCGCCACCGCGCACCACGCAGCGGCTGACGAACGGCTTGTACCGCTGCGGCTGGTCGAAGCTCCGCACTAGCGACCAAACCTGCAAACACAGTAGTACATGAATCAAACAGTCCGCGCAATGAAAGAGCTATCCATATGCACGGGAGATTTGGGCCATTGAATTCTATCACAAACACGTCAACAAGCCAATAGCCGAACAAGATCGCCAAACAAAGCGCAGCAAAACTAGAATCCCAGATCCAGGAAATACCCACCAACCGAGGCAAGCACGGCATCAGAATCCATTAACCCACGCAACAGTGAAAGGTACAGCAAAGGAGGGGGAGGGGGAGGGAGGGAAAGGATGGGGGTCTCACGAGGTGGACGGGGGCCTTGATGTGCTTGACGAGAGCGGAGGTGCACTGGTTCTCGCCGGGCGCGTGGCCGTGCAGCCGCCGCATGTAGTCCGCCTCCGTCGCCGCCCCTCCTCCACCTGCGCCGTTAGCCGCCTCGTCGCTGAGCCTCCAGGCCCGCGCGCCGCCACCTACGAGGCCCACCATGACAGCAACTCGGATACCCACCGCCGCCGCCGCCGCTCCGACCGGTGGTTGGCCTGGCCTCCCTTCCTCTGCCGCCGGCTGTCTTTTTCTCTGCCTCTGCTGCTTGGGGAATGGCTGGGTTGGGCTAATCGGTTTGGTGGGTTCCTTGCACGGGCGGGTACAAAAATCTGCGGGGTGAAGGGAGAGGCGGGCCCACCCACGAGTTATCCATGCGCAGACCCCGAGGGCAGGGAACGCCAGCAAGCTTCGATGGAGCGTGCGCCTGGTCCATGGACTAGAGCGTTGTTTATTAGAACGACGGTGGCGACCCACCCAGTCGGCATGTGTAGGCAAAAATATCTTCGGTCATGTGACCCCAAAAGGCATTTACATGTCATCGCCAGCTAGGACAATAAACAGCGGACAGGGCTATCTTCAAAATTTTGAGGTTCCGAGGCAAAAAATGACAAGGGCGACGCGGCGGATAATCATGGTTGCTGGCGTTCAAAGTAACATGGGGGCGGGAAAGAAGAGATTGCTTGCATCGATAATTAATTAATCGTGTGTGATGCATATATATAGGTACAGGGTGGACCAACCTCTATTTGCTTTCCAAGATGTATAAATACTCCTATACGAGAGGGAGAGAGAGATATACAACGGTATAAATACAAGACCCTTGTCTTATACATGAATAGAGGACAACGTTCGCTCAACACCCCCCCCCCCCCCCCGCGCGCGTAGTCGAAACGTCGCGGAGACTGGATCCGAAACTCCTCCAAGACTAAGGTCGGTAGTCCCTTGGTCATAACACCAGCGAACTGTTGAGCGGTAGGAACATGGAGAACGCGAACTCTCCCAAGTGCCACCTGTTCACAAACGAAGTGTATGTCAAGCTAAATATGCTTCGTGCGACGATGATGAATAGGGTTGGCAGAGAGGTAAACGGCGGAGACGTTGTTGCAGTAAATGATCATGGCCTTGTGAACCTCACAAAGCAACTCCTGCAGCAGCTGTCGGAGCCAAGAGCACTCAACAATGGTGTTAGCCACAGCCTGATACTCCGCCTCAGCACTCGAGCGAGAGACCGTGGGTTGTCGCTTGAACGACCACGAAATCAGCAAGGACCCGAGATAGACACAGTAGCCTGGCGTGGAGCGACGAGTGTCGGGGCAACCAGCTCAGTCGGCATCGGAGTAGGCGACGACGTCGGTGGAGGCGGAGGCCATCAGGGTGAGTACCAAGGTCATAGTGTCACGCATGTACCGAAGAATACGCTTCACCAGAGTCCAATGGGAGTCACTAGGGGAGTGCATGTGAAGGCACACCTGCTGCACAACATATTGCAGGTCGGGGCAAGTGAGAGTGAGATACTGCAAGGCGCCGACGATTGAGCGGTAGAACACTGCGTCAGGCATGGGAGATTCCTCAAGAGCAGAGACTTTCGCCTTAGTGTCAATGGGCGTGGTGGCCGGCTTGCAGTTAAGCATACCCGCTCGCTCGAGCAACTCATGAGCATACTTCTGCTGATGCAGAAAGAAACCGTCTGCGCGGCGAACGACCTCAATGCCAAGGGAGTAATGTAGAGCTCCGAGATCCTTGAGGGCAAACGCATCACGAAGACGAGTCGTGAGCTGCTGGAGGAGCTCAGGAGAGGATGTCGTTAGGATGATATCGTCGACATAGAGCAGCAGATATGCGATGGCGGCGCCCTAATGATAGACGAACAAGGAAGCATCGGAGCGAGTGGTGTGAAACCCAATCTGCTGCAGAAATGCCGCAATATGCTGGTACCACGCCTAGGGCGCCTGCTTTAGCCCATAAAGAGAATGGGACAGCAAGCACACGTGGTCAGGATGCTCAGTGTCAACGAAGCCAATGGGCTGCTCATAGAACACCTGCTTAGTGAGATAGCCATGCAAGAAGGCGTTGGAGACATCCAACTGATGCATAGGCCAGGCACGAGAGACTGCCAGCTGCAACACTATACGAATCGTGCCCAGTTTGACAACCGGGGAGAAGGTGTCGGTGAAGTCCACGTCGGCGTGCTGGCGGAAGCCACGCACCACCAAGCGAGTCTTGTAGCGCTCGAGAGAACCATCAAGGCGAGTCTTGTGGCGGAACACCATTTTGCCAGATGTTAGCATGAGGGGGCCTAAAAGGATCGAGAAGAGAGGTCTAGAGGGGGTGCCCTTAACAAGCAAAAGTGGCAGTTTTTAATTTCTTCAAGTTAAGATGGACTTTAGCACATATTAAGGCACACACAATACATTGCAAGCAAGCATGAAAAGAGTATAGGTAGCGAAAAAGGTAAATCATGTAATTTGCAAAAGTATAAAAGGATGTGATTGGAGTATGCAAACGCAATGGTGACGGGTAGAAATTTTGGCGTGGTTCCGATAGGTGAGCTATCGTACGTCCACGTTGATGGAGACTTCAACCCACAAAGGATAACGGTTGCGCAAGTCCACAGAGGGCTCCACCCATGAAAGGTCCACGAAGAAGCAACCCTGTCCATCCCACCATGGCCATCGCCCACGAAGGACTTGCCTCACTCGGGTAGATCTTCATGAAGTAGGCGATCTCCTTGCCCTCACAAACTTCTTGGTTCAACTCCACATCACAACGGAGGCTCCCAACACTAAAAAAAGACACATCCGTGACACTTTGGGTCGAACAGAAAAAAATCGGTCATGCTGATGACACTTCTGTGACAATAATTGTGACAAAACCCGGTATCATCATAGATGTGGTGGGCTCCTACTCCTATCACAAAAAAGCATGACAGAAAATGGGCTTTTCGTCCTGGGCGGGCCGGAGACGCAGCTGCATGACATTCTTTGGGCCCTTCATGACGGAAAAAACCGTGGTAGAAGGGAGGGCGAGGAAAATATCGGGGGAGTTCCCGGTTACGGTGGGTGGTCGGGGCCGAGCGATGTGTGTTTCTCTCGTACACGTACGCGCGTGGGTGCGAGGCGTTGGGCTCTAACTGAACCCGAGCGAGGCGTTCGCCTACTGAACCCGAGCGATTGCACTGCAGGCTACGCGTTACTGAACGAGCGATCGAGCGATTCCTTGGCTACTACTGTTAACTGAAGCTGATTGAACCTGCTGCCTCTTGATGAACAGTGAGCGTTGTGGGGGGGGGTGGATGAACAGTTCCCTGTGGGGATTGGATGAACAGGACCCTGTGGTAGTAGAGGCCATTGCCGCTGGATGAACAGGACCCCGATCGATCGAGCCGGTTGGGGGTGGATGAACAGGCCCCCATGGAGGGTGGATGAACAGGACCCCGTGGAGGGCTGGTTAAACAGTAGCCGGTGGAGGGCTGGATGAACAGTAGCCCATGGAGGGGTGGTTGAACAGGACCCCATGAAGAGGACTGGTTGAACAGTAGCCGGTGGAGGAGCGGTGGAGGCTGGATGAACAGGAGCCCATGGATGAACAGTACCTGGTGGAGGCAAGAGGGAGACGCCGTGGATGAACAGTCGCAGGTGGAGGCTAGAGGAGGTCGACGGTGGAGATGAACATTAGCCCGCGGAGTCCCGTTTTGCGGTACGTCACACCCCTCCCGATGAACATGACCCATATTTCGACTGTAGCGCTTCAACACAAGTCTGTTTCCTCCGTTTCGCGGTACGCCACACCACTCCCGATCAACAGGACCCCGTTTCGACCATAGGAGCTCCAAGAGAAGTCCGTTTCCTCCCTTTTACGGTATGCAACACCCCTCGCGGTGCCGTTTCGACCATAGACGGTCGAACACAAGGTCGTTTCCTCCGTTCTGCGGTACAACATGCCTCATTTCGGTTGTTCCGTCCAAGCCGGTTGGCTCCCGTTGAACACGACACATTCCGTTGCCCCCGATGAACGCGACGACGCAGTTCCTCCGTTCCGACCCAGCCGGTTGGCTGCTGATGAACAGGACGGCGTCGCTGCCTCTCCATGTACATGAGCCCTGGCCGTACGTATGCGCGAGTAGGCGTTCGAGACCCCGCCCGTATGTACGTACGTGGTTGTATTTACTTTCTTGCACCTTGGCCGTACGTACGTGTACATGCTACGTGCGCGCCTCTACTACGACACGTGCCCTTCCTTACTCGGTCACGGTTCATCGATGCAGCCTGCAGACAGACCGATCGACCAGTATGTACGTACACGTTTGCGACTAGAATGACAACACTACATACGCTTCGACCAGGTGGGTTCCGACTGTCAGGGAGGACAAGGAGGCACTTCCTTGAGTGCGAAGATGTAGCTGGTGGGTCCTAGCAGTCAGGAGGGAAACGTTTTTTCACGAAATACGGTGGCCCGTCTGGTGGGTCTGTACTGTCAGGTGAAGGAATCATTATTTTGTGCATAATAAGGTTGCACTTCCTTGCTGCGGTCGTGGACCCAGCTGTCAGCCTCTCCACATGATTACAGCCCATTTTCACTTTCTTGAAATACATGATTTTGCTAGGCTGATTCTAATTATAATGTTGGGTTGGGCGCAGCAATGTTATCACAAAATAAACAGGGGTTGAGCATTTTGTTATAGATATATTTAATTAATAAGTGATTTATTATACATTGGTCCTTAAATCTTATCAAGCTTTTGTACACAATCACCAGGATTTTTGTTGCCTTAATATAAAATATCCAGGATTTTATTATTAAAAATTATTTTTATAAGTTAATAAGACGTGGGATATTGTTTTCTTATATATGTAAGTATTTGTTAAGTATATGATGACAATAACAATAATACATAATAACATACAAAATAATATAAATATATATATATAATATAGTTAGAAGTGAAATATAAGTTGGACCTGGCGTCTCTATTCTCATATAGAAAAATAGAATAGACCTTTGTCTTTTCTTCAAAAAAATACATAAGTTGGGTTTCGGATGTTTCGGGAAAAATAAATCCTAGGATGGGAGGTCCATAGGCCGGTCGATACATGACGACCCTCAAGAAAATACAAACCGGCATGTCGTGGGCTGGGCATGTTAAAAAACAAAGCCTAGACGGGGCAGCCGACAACCCAGCTGATACTTGTTGGCCCACTGATAATAAATGATACCTGCCAGCTCCCCGGCTTCGTTATAAATTTATCTTATTTAGTAACTACGTTGAAGCACCTCAAAAAATGTAACTATGTTGACAAAACCGTGGGCCCCAATGTAGTATAGCACTAGAAGGAAATATTTTTTTAATGAGGCACTTGCTTGCATACGGCCATAGACCTAGTGGGTCCCGACTTTCCGCCTCTCCACATACAGTCCTCTTCAGATTCCTCTCGTTTATTCAGCATGTTCACAACGGCAGACAGCGGCACCGCGGCGAGCGCACAAAGGCGGAGGACGAGAACGAACCACCGGAGCCAGCGAAGGCATACTGGATGCAGTGCCTTATTTCAACCGAAACTACTAAACTAGCCCAGTGGCCAAGTGACACTACCCGACTGTTGTTCCGCCCGGGTTCGATTCCACCTGAAGCAGTGAAAGTATCTCCAAATTTTTTGCCTCTGCCATTATTGACATGTGGGTCCCCATTGTCATCTACGCACACCACATCCAACACTTGCCAAAAGTTCATCCCTCATTTTCTCTGTTTTTCGCACACTCGACATTGTGTGGGCATTTTGAAAATAGCATATCTTTTTGACTGTGCATCATATGAAGACGTGCTATACATGAATGTTGATCAGCATGATGTTAACTGGTTGGTAGTTCTATTTTTGACCATGAATAAAACTTCCAAAATGATGTTATTCTTGTTTGAAAAGGGCGTGTTAATATAAATGCTCTGCCTCTAAAACTTGCAGTTTCTTATCTGAAACTGAAACTTGCAGTTTTCTCTCTGAGAATCACATTGTCCGCACTTTTATATGAAACTACATTTTTTTAAGTGCTAAAAATAAATCTCTAGAATTCATAAAATACTTCATATGCTCAATACTGCAAATCTAAAATTCAAAAGACATTCATATCTAAAAGTACTCTGAAAATACACAACACAAAACACAATTCATAACCTGCAAATACTCACAACCCTAAGCTCCTCCTGACAATTCACTACCTGCCTGACTATTGGGTTGGGGGGCAGTCCCCTCCTATTCCTCGGTGGCATATAGCCGCCCCGTGAGACGATGTGAACGGCGAGGGAGAGGATGGCGGGGAAGCGTCGTCGGACCAACTATTTTTCTCCTCTTGCAGTTGGGTTCCGTCGACGAACACTCCACCGGCCCGCTCTAGCACGACACCCTCACAAACGGCATCATGTAGATGCTGATCCTTCAATCTCTTGTGGATGCTCCATCTGGGATCGATACTCTCACCACCGCTCCCTCACGATCGGATTCGTGAATCTGTTTGCTCCATGGCCCAGAGGAGCAGCTTTATGTACTCCCTCGCGACTCCCTTCAGGACTATCACCGCCTTTTCTCTCTATTGCAGATATTTGGCCATGGATGTCGCCGTCGCCACTAGTTGGTCCTTGTTGTCAAACCAAGACTATATCTCCAACATCCTAGCTAGCTTCACAGGGTCGCCATCTGCAATCCTCATGTATCGGTTGTACTCCTCCATCGATCGACTTCTCCACAACACCTTCACTCGCCGGCGATGGTTTTTTAATGGAAGAGATGAGGAGTGGTGTTGGTTTTGGATTAGAACAGGAGAGGAGCGGCGCTCGTTTTGGATTGGAACAAGAGAGGAGGGCCGGTGATTTTGAAATGGAAGAGGAGAGGAGCGGTGCTGGATTTAGATTGGAACAGGAGAGGAGCAGCGGTGGTTTAAGAGGAGAGGAGCGGCACTGGTCTTGGAAGTATTTTTTTGTTTGCGTATTTTGGGTCAAAGTTTGACCATGTACTGTATTTGACAAGCAAAATGTGAATGCATGTCACCAAAAATTGTATCGTTTGGTTCGTATCTGAATGTACTTTCAAATTATATTATTTTTACGACGTATAACATATATTTTATTTGTGGAAATCATGGTAAATTATGACCCAGAATAAAAGGGAGACTAGTTAATGTGGGGTCGCTTTCTTAATTGAAGGGTAAATTGATTTTGATTTTGATCCAGTCACAGCGCGCCGCCCTCTCGTCCAATCCTAAATCGGTGTCGCATGCTCCTCTCCCTCTTCTCCATTGCAAAACCACCTCCTCTCCTTTCCATCATCTCCATTCCAAAACCACCATCTCGCCTCTCCCTCTTCTCCATTGCAAAACCACCCCCTCTCCTCTCCATCTTCTCCATTGCAAAATCACCGTCTCGCCTCTCGCTCTTCTCCATTGCAAGACCACCGTCTCGCCTCTCCCTCTTCTCCATTGCAAAACCACCCCCTCAAGGCGAAAGTCAGGCGGAGGTGGTGGGCGTATAGGTCAAAGTCGAGCAAACAGACGATAACGAATCGATCGAGTATGGTGTGCCGTTCATGAGGGTGCAGAGCCAGCAGGGGCCACGGGAGTATTCGTTCTCCCGCTGCAAGAGGAGGTCGGATGGCACCACGTCGCTTCCCACCGTTCTCCATGGTTCCCTCGACGCTCCCCTCATTTCAACGGCGGCGGTATGATTTAAGTAAGCTTCGCACTAACCTAATCTTCCATCTGCTCATGCTTACTCAGTGTGATGGCTAATAAAAATCATGCTTACAATCAGTCTCCGAGTACTACACCAATCACCCTAAAATGGCTCTAGATAAAAAAAAATGTGACACTGTGTACAAATAAAGAAAAATAGATTGGTGCTTCTTTCAGAAAAGAGTACTCCCTAGAAAACTGCCAATATAAGCTACTAGTATTTGGTTAGAGGATTTGTTGCCTAGAAAGATCCGTCCACAGAGAGCTCCACACATCTCACTGGTGGTGGTGGATGCCAATGCGTGCATGGAGCATGGTTGGTGTCGGTAATTTTTACTTGCCACACCTTGCACTCTGCATATATGCCGGTTCCATCCGTACATTTGTGCAGCCACCAAAATGCAGCTGAATAACCCTGTTTGCATAGATAATGAAAAATCGTGATTACATTATAGTGGCACTAGTTGATGAAACATACACTAATAAATAGAAGAAAATATTGCAATAGTATCACAGTATGCCATGATGCGAGGGCGAGATAGGCCATGCAACGCCTCATACGGTAGGCCTCATACTGGAAATCGACCTAATTTTCCCCGATACACCTTCTGCCAGTGATGAACATCAGTGTACAGCGGTAGTACCAGGAGGGGCCTTGAGACATTCCAATCTCTATTTTTGTGCAGATCAACTTAAATTAAGCACCCCAGTTTGCAGAAACGCTTAAACATTAACAATGGGACTAGTTTATGAAACAAATACTAACAAAGAGAAGCACTTTCTTTATCTACATTGGAAATGAAATAATAGAGAGGACACTCCCTCTATTTTAACTGTATTATTACTTCATTTTATCAGTGGCACTAGGGTCGAGCAGGTGGCAAGTGAGGTGTATCGTGCGTCGCAAGGATGGAGGCCGAGGGTGCTTAGACTGGGATGTTGAAGCTGGCTCTTTCAGTCCCTATCTCCCCCCTGATGTTTCTGTGGTAGCATTTGGGTTGTAATCCAAACTTGGTCGAACTGGTGCTGCATCCCCCTACCTGCCTAGCTTATGTGGCGAACTTGTCTCCTGCTAGTACTCAGTCTGTTCTAGTAGTAGTTGCATAACTACCCGTTTACATTGAGATGATGTTGGATAATGTTTCTCTATGATTGGAATTCTTTAATGAAATCGGACGAAACCCCCTCTTTTGATATATATAAAAAATCAGTGGCACTAGCGGTGCCAAAACATTGCCTCAAATTAATAGTTCCACTAGATTAAGGTGCAAAATAATAGCATTACTCCTTTATCATGGCAGTGCCAAAACAATAGCACAAGGGCAGACTCAACATGCAGGATCTTTGGCAAACGGTCAGACCAAAAAGGAACATACCTCGTGATGGGAACCATATCTACAGTCAACGCCATCATAGAAGGGATGACACCATTCACCAATATGGATGATTCAATTCATGCGACCTTTTTGTGCAGTTCACCTAAATGAAGCAATGTCCCATGAGCTAGCAGCTTCTTCTTCATTAGTTGCAATAAAATTGAGAAACATCAAGGTTTGTTGTGAAGCTCATGGAATGTTCAACTATAATTTGGATATCATTTGTGCAGTTCAACTAAGATCAAGTGTGAAATATATATCTCTGTCTGCACAAAAAAGGTGGAAAGGAGGTTGACTAACACGTGATGAAACATACATCAAATGAAAAGAAGCATGTTCCTTATCTGAATGGAAATCCTACAAGGACAGTAGCAATTTCTAAAGCAGCAACATTGCTAGATATTAGTGTGGGCATTAGGATTAATTATGACAACCGTTAAATACGACATTACTTTAATGGTGCCATTGCTTCATTTTACCAGCAACATTACATTAACAGCTGCTAAAGAGTTTGTATTTGGGCACGGGAGAGTAGGCGGACCAGGAGAGTTGCATTTCTAATGAAAAGAAGCAACTTATCTTAATGGGAAATTTAGTAGGACATGAAAAATAGTGCCATTGATTCATATTACTGGAGGCATTACATTAAAAACAACATTGGTTTAACGTTTCCTTACTTTTAACAATGCGACTGCTATATTTTACCAGTGGAGTTACATAAGAGGGGCTCGGGGCAACAAACATCAGAATAGGATATCTGGGTTGGTCCCATTTTTGTTCGGTATAGCCACCTTATACTTTGTGAGGCTAGCAAATCTAGTGTTGGACATACTCTGTTGACTTGTCCCCTAGTCCCCACTTTCTTTCCTTCTTCAACCAATAGATCGGTTTATATTGAGTTTATACTACGTTTCCCTTTATTTCCCTATTAGACAAGGAGACCAGTTCTATAGCTAGTCTCTGCTACTTTTCGCCCCCATTATTTCCTCTTTTGACCAAGTCCTAGATTCAGGTAACAAATCTTCCCCCACCCCTTTCTTCCTGTTTGAACCAAGTAGTACTACATACGAGTGCATGAACTAGTTTTACCTCTTAACAGTAAAAATTTAGGTGGCTTTCGAACAGCCGATTGATCCTATCTACGAGGGGGCCTGAGAAATAGTAAAAGATACAAATGCAGCGACGTCAGCAGCTGGGGAAGTAGAGCGGGCTGTTTTCGAAGGAAGTTATACCCGAAGGTCGCCGGGGTGTCGCTAGGTGGGCGGCAGGAGGCCGGATCTGCCCACACTATGGCAGCGAGGAAGAAGGGGTCGGAGGCCCTCCCTAGCCAGCGGTGCATGGGAGAGAATGGCAAGGCACGCTGATCGGGACACGCCGTCAGTGGGTAAGAGCCGTCACCGAGGACGACCGTGTGAACGTTTCACCTTCTCACCTTCCCCGGCAGAGAGGATTTGGCTGGATCTATGACCAGCGGTGAGCAGAGAGAGAGTGTGGCCACCGCTGTCGTGTTTAGATCTGGAGAGGACGAGATAGTGTGAAAAGAGCAACACTAGCAAGCAAGCGCAGAGGCTCCTGCCTATATAGTGGAGTAGTTTTCTTTTATCTACCGGAGCTGGCTTGACCTCGTCAATGACTGTCGAGAAGTCCTCATGCATGTGCCCCGGAGGCGTAGTTGTTGTCATTTTGATCTGAAGCACCGGATTAACATATACTCCCTCCGTCCGGTGAGAAGTGTACATATAGAAATTTTAGGACAAATTATGGAGTATAGTAAAATATGCATTGGAAAGGTGGAAGCCACCATCTCTATCATCTTTAATTACCCAACCTCCAATGAGCTAAGTGTATGTATAAATTAAGGAGACCATGTGTAGAATGCTATTGGTCTTCATTACCGTGTGATGAAAGTGAAGCATTTTTTCTACTTTGAAGTGCATTTGAAAGCCAAACGTACACTTTTCACCGGATGGAGGGAGTAACATGAAAAAATGCCACATGACAAGAAACCATAACCTCACTGCCCCAAGGAGACAACATGAATCCCTACGGACAAACTAGACGAAGATCAAAGCTCAAATTAAAGATAAACTCATAGGAAAGGGGACCATCGATAGATGTCCTGATTAACATAGCCGGCTTGACCTAGATGGCAGCCGAGTAGTCTTCGTGCATGTGCCCCCAATGACCAGCGCCTTGGAGGAACTCAGTTGTCGCTGTTTAAGCCTCGCAGTGATCCGAAGCACATGACACCTAATATTGCGAGATGACAGGTAACCTTTTTTCTCATCAGAACTACAGCCTGCACGATATGTAGAAGATAGCCAATCCAGCCGTCTGCTGGAGTCTGGTCACATGCATGGACGAACTGATCTTTTGTGTCATGCAGGGATAGTCCAGGCACCGACATCTATAGAACACTGCTCCAGTACTATCACTCGTCTCTCTCTTCTATTAACTCACCTGACTTGCGGGGCCGGGGAGTGTGCCTACGGTCGGTTCTCAATTGCGGTCCCACATGTGTGTGCAAACGCAATATGACGCATGTTCCATTTGGAGAGCGGCGTGCCAGACCGACCGACCGTCTGGGATGCGACACGAACGTGACGGGCGTACTGTATACATGTGTATCGCCGTCTTATTGAGGCTTTGCTCCATGGCGCAATCCATGGATACAAAATAACATTTAAAAGTTGAGGGCGGGGTTTTGCCGCGTGGTAGGCAGGGCAGTTCCGCCTAGTCAGTTCGACAAAGAGGCGAGAAGATGAGAGAGTAGGCTGCTGCAAATGTAGGGCTGTGTTATTTGACAGCTAGTTACTGTTGGACAGGTGGGGCCCTGTGATTTGATTTGCCATTATCATTTTAACTGCGGCGCTACGACCAGCGCGAGTCTCCTGATTCCTAACCACCTCCATGGTATACAGGTGCCTCTCCCAATGCTCCAACATGTAGAGCATGGTTAATAGTATAGCCCGCTGCTGGCTATATATACATGCCATGTCATCAAAAGTTAGTATTATTTATTAGTCATACAATAGGGTTGGCTATAAGGTTACAACTTTTTCTCACTTTCTCTCTATCTCTCTCCTTGTATTAAATGCTTTTGTCTAGGAGCACGTGTAGAGGCTGGCTCTTGCATGAGCCCACTCCTCCACTTTTTCCTTGCCTCTCTCCTCCACATATGAAAAAATGCCATGTAAGCGGTATTATAGCCCACTATTGTACTTGCTTGTACAAGTGCTAAGCCTACCACATAGGCATAAAGTATGACGTGGCAAGTTAATTAAGAAGAGAGAGACTAATTTGGTGACCCTAGAAAGAAACAGTGCTAAGCGCGTGTACCTAGGTGAAAAGACAATTTTGAGTCTATATCTAATTAAATGAAGCGAGCTTAGCAACAAAAAACTAAGCACCTATGCATTGGGGATTTGAGTTGCTAAGCCATTTAATGCCCTTAGCACCTCATCTAAGCACCATTTCATTGGAAGAGGTCACTCCTTGACAAATGCAATAAATACTTACTACGAAGAAAGAGATAGAGAGAAGTAAAAAATACTCTTATAGCCAACCTTATACCTAACCTTGTTGTATGAGTGACTAAGTGATGACTATGTATGACATGCCAACATCAGATAGCCTAACGCACCTGGACGAAGGAAGTAGTTTCATGCATGCGAAGTAGGCAATAAAAATGCTCATTTATAGTCGTCTTAAATCTCCAAGGGCGCGATCGCACAAGCGAGGCGACAGTCATGGTAGGCGCGACCATGATATAGGCTGCTGATAGCCCTTGGCTCTGAGATCGAACGGTCGCGTGCTAAGTTGCTGAAACTTTGCAGAATAACCCTCCACGATAGGATATTCACCCATAGGTCTAGAATCACGTCATGCAACCGTTCGATCTCAGATCCAAGGGCTCTCGAAAGCCTGTATCATGGGAGCATGGAAAGCTTTGTATCACCTGTAATTTTCAAGACGCTTGACGTGCGAACACGCAGATGCATGAAGCCATTTAATTGGGCGTCTAGTAGACATGACATCTAACTGGGCCCCCATAGTACTGTGCATGAATCCATTTATCCACCAGGCAAGCCACTACCCTGCCGTTCGCACGCCCCACTCAGCATTTTTACAATAAAAAAACCGCTAGCAGTTCGCTCCTACTCGTCCCCGGTCGTCCTTTAACATTACGGCAGCTCGCTCCTAGTCGTCCTGTCCTTTCACATTACAACAATTCCACTAATCCTAACCCTCCTCCCAAATCCATGGCGTCCCAAATCTCCATGACCGGCGGTGAGTACAAGGTTAGAACCATCACCGGCGATGAGTTCGACGTCATCTACACCCGTTCTTCTGAGATAGTGAAAGGATGCCTTGCTCGCTTCAGACGCATGTTCGAAAAGTCAAAGGGTGATGAGTGGGTCGCTGGGCTAGATGTTGAGTACACCACAGTCCTAGGAAAAGAGAAGAATCTAAAGGAGGAAGAGAAGAAGAAGCCCACCGTGATCCAGGTTTGCATGCATAACTTGTGCTTAGTCTACCATATATGCCATGCCGATGTTGAGTGCGAGGATTTTAAGAACTTCCTCGGGGGCGACAAAGTCAAATTCGTTTGTGTAGACTTTACGAATGACAAAGAAGTCTTGGGTCGGATAGGCCTCGTTCTAGGCAAGCCCTTCGACCTCCAAAGGAATGTGTTGGTGTTCTCCCGTCAGCCTTCAATGCTGACCCTGGCAGCAGCCATGGTTGATCCTTCGTACGGTAAGCTGACGAAACCTCCGCCCAAGTCTCATCGTGCATGGCAGTGGAATGTACTAGATATAGACCACATCAATTATGCTGCAATGGATGTCTACCTTTGTTTCAATATCTACAAGGGTTGGATGCAGAGCGAGAGCCAAGTGTGCGGTTCAAGCAAAGAAGTATCGGCCAAGAGGAAGAGGGACAAGGTCGAAGTCGAGCACATGGACGAGGAGTTCGAGTAAGGTGGCAGTGTCGTTGATCATGGTGGTTGTAGTGCAGTGTCTACCGGATTAGTTGCTTAGTTTAATTTCAGGGTGCTTAGTTTTATTTGAGGGGTGTGTTGTGCTAAGCCCCCAGCAGAACTATGTTATGTTCCTTCTCGTTACTTTAACTCTTCAGTACGAACATACTAGTATTTCTTATAGTTCATCTTGTAGTTGGTAGTACTACCACTCGTTTATTCACATTATATACGTACAATATATATGGCCAACATCATGTAGCCAGCAGTTTAGTTGTCAAAAAATTTCAGGGTGCTTAGTTTTATTTGAGGGGTGTGTTGTGCCGGACACCATTATTGTTACTCAAATCTCTTTTGCCATGTTATAATGACATAAATACCTATGGACCAACATGCCAGCTCTCCCTCCATCTCACTACAGTACAATAAAGTGTGGGGCCTACTTAACCCCAACAATGTTCTTATTTTCCTGTAAAATTATTCGCTTGGTTACTCCTGACAAGCGGGGCCACACTTATCATTGTGAGATAGAGAGAATCGACATGTGGGTCTAGGCTTATTTTTGTCATATAACATGGTCAACGGGTTTGACATGAAAATAACAATGTCTAATGGCATTTTTGAGCAAACATCTAACGGAACGATGGCATTTTTGAGATATCTAATTGCATTTTTGAGCAAGCATCTCACAGATCGATGGCATTTTTGAGTAGTTGTAACTTCTAATGGCAAAACTGAGTAGTGAGACACAACTAGTGACATAAATAATAAAAACCCAAGAATTGAATAGGTATGCCAATTTCTTTAATAGAATTTAGCACCCCATCTAAGCACGTACTACCTTTTTTTAATAGTACTATATGCATAATTTGGCGACGAGCGCTCTCTATATGTACCACCTTTTTTCTTTAATTTCATCTTGTTAGTTTTGCTCCATGGCGCAATGCACCGATACTACTACTGTATAAAAGTATACATTTAAAAGGCTAGTGGGCGGGGCAGTCTCGCTTGGTCGGTTTCACGAGAGGCGAGGGCCTTTGTTATTTGATGGCTCATTACTGCTAGAAGGTGGGGCCTTGCGATTTGACTGCTCGTATAAATGTTGTTGACGACCTGAGGAGGAGCAAAGAACCGTGTAGTATACTCAAATTTTACACTAGAGTACTAGTACGACGGAGGAGCACGAAACACGGCAGCCCAGTGCGATATGGCGATAAAAATGAACTAATTTGCTAGTCATTGGTCCCACGACGCTACTCATCGTTAGCATTGTTCTACTCATGCCTCGCAGAGAACATGACACGTGCGGTGAAACACCCGAAGCAAAAGAAGAAACACAAGAGCAAAAGAAGAAGGAAGATTATCCCTGCCCCCCCCCCCCCAAAAAAAGAAGGAAGACGCACACACAAGTCTGGGGCGCTGCTCTCTACTACATGAAGGGTTGCTGGCCGCGGAGTCGTAACTGCTTCTTCATCGCCTTCACAACCTCCATCTCCTGGCGCATCTCCTCTGCCATGTTCTTCATTCTGTCCATGACACGCGATTTCTCGACGAGAGCCTTCATCATCTGTTCCACAGCCGCATTACGTACCTTGACAGCAGCCGGGTGCTCGAGGCGGAGCTTCGCCAACTCCTCCTTCTGTTCCATGACGAGGGCCTGCAACATCTTCATCGAGGAACTACTCTTCTCATGTAGTTTCTTCCAGCCGGCTGTAACGCCCCGAGACCGATGCTCTAGTTGCCTTCCATTTATTTTATTGTTGCCATGTATGGATTGCCATGATTGTCATAATAAATTGTTGCATCATCATTCTTGTGTTATTTTTTATTCTCATTTTGTGCATTCCATATTCATGTATGTTGCCATGTGCATTTGCCTCCATCATGTTCATGATTGCTTGCTTGCTTGTGATGTTTGTTTTATTATTATTATTATTTTGCATCATGCATTCGTCTCCATATTATTGTTGTGCTTGTTTCCTTTTACTTGTTCATGTGCATTACAACTCCTTCTTCTTGTCCTTGATCCTTTCTCTTTTACTTATTGCTCAACTTCAACTTGGATTCACCCAAGTTTCTACCCCATCCAAACTTCTCCTTTCTTCTTTATTCCATTTATTTTTCTTGTGGCATTTTCCCTATTCGTAAAAATGTTCAACCTATCCCTATAAATCCTAAGTGATGCCTACGCACTCTCTGCCGAATTACATATCCTTTGGAATTGTTTTGGTTGGGTTAAAAAATGATTCAAACTTGAATTATTTTTATATCCTTAAAAATGCCCAAACCAGTTTATTCAAACTGTGCATGTTTCGAGGACACCTAATATATTTTTATCTCTATCATATTCCCTGTCTACCCCTTTCTTTATTTTCCTCCAAGTTTTTGTCTGAAGAAAATGGAGAAGAAAAAGAAGTTGAGGCAGGAAGAGAAGCCCAACGCAGCCCACCTATCTTAGCTGTTCACTGCAGCCCACAGCGCACATCCAGCCCATCTCCACAGGAGCTTCGTCCTCCTCCTATACGACGCACATCCAGACCTCCACGTCGGCATCCGGCTTGATTTGTCGGCCGGGACAGCCTCCCTGCCTCCTATAAATCATGCCCCGGTGCCCTAGGGTCTCTCCTCCTTCCATTCCTCCCTCCTCCTCATCTAGCCGCCGCAAGGTAAGCTCTCCACACCATAGCCGACGCCATGTCCGAGTCGAGTTTGAGCTCGTGGTCGGCTTGATCCTTCCAGTGGCCACCCTCTTCTTCCTCGAGAGCGTCAAGATCGTCGTCTTCGTCTTCCTCACCTCGTCCAAGAGATTCGCCAAGTCCCTCTACTTCCCCTGCGTACTCTACTTCATGCCGGGAGCCAACGCCGCGAGGGTCTTCTTCCCCGACGTCAGCCACTTCGTGTCTTCGGCGCCATCCAATCGTCTCTGACCACCTCTCGACAATCCAAGCACGCCCGCGTGTTTGTGGTGAGCACCCGATTCCTCCCCATGCCTCGTCTTCTCGATTGCTTCTTGTCCCTCCCGATTCCTCCCGGCTGAGCGCGTCGCCACGCGTCATTGTCGCCGGAGCTCCTCAAGTGGCATCCTGCCCGTTTCCTTGCATTGCTAGGCTTATGCTCCTCTGTAGGTGTGTTTTCTTCCAGCTAGTAACCGTTTCACCCCGCCGGCCGCCTTGTCGGGTTGGTCTCTGCCGCCTCTGTCCTCCCGATGCCGGCGATGTCTCTGTCGTCGTTTGGTGTCTTGAGTGGCACACGGGAGTGCGGGTTTTTCCTGTGCATTGATCGCGCCCCTCCTCCGTAGCTTTTGGTTAATAATTACTAAATGCCCCAAAATGAGTTTCATGAAAAAAAGATCATGTGTGTCTCTTTCGAAGGTTTACGTATATACCGATTTGTTTGTATATGAAAAAGGTATATTACAAAAAGTATGTCGCAAATGATATTTTTTGAGAAAACTTGTATTGGTTTTTTTAGAATATTTAATGAAATATATTGAGAATAATAAAGATGTATAATCAATGCGTATACGAGGTATATTGAAGAAGGGAGTACATACTCTCAGTAGTACAGAAAATTAGTCATATATATATTGAGATTCATCACCCTATTCATCAGCCAGGGAGCGGTATAGTTATTATTTACCCGAGGTAATCTTACGAACATTTCATAAATAAATTATATTTGAAATACAAACAATTACATTCATATGATTCAGTACATAAATTTTGGCATCAGAAAAAAATATAGGTCATCAGATAAAAAAATGTATTTTATGTATATTTTACACTATATTCTTACGTTCGTAATTTTACGTAACATAAAATATTTTTACAGTGATTATATTTCCTACGTATTCTTCACCCTTCTGTATTTTAACATCAATACACGGTAATTTTACGTTTCGTAAATTTCTTATTTCATACGTAAAAAGAGAACATAAGAAATTATATAATCACCGTAAAAATATTTTATATTATGTAAAATTACAAACTCAAAAATATAGTGTAAAATATACATAAAATACAATTTTTCTGATCTGATGACCTATATTTTAATTTTCTTATGCCAAAATTTACATACTGAATCATATGAATGTAATTGTTTGTATTTCAAATATAATTTATTTATGAAACGATCGTAAAATTACCTCGGGTGAAGAATAACTATATTGCACCCTGGGTGATGAATCTCAATATATATATGACTAATTTTCTCTACTCCTGATAGTATGTACTCCCATCTTCAATATACCTTGTATACACATTGATTATACCTCTTTATCATTTTCAATATACTTTATTAAATATTCTAAGATACCACAATACGAGTTTTCTTGAAAAAATATCATTTGCGACGTATTTTTTGTAGTATACATTTTTTTCGTACAAACAAATCAGTATATATGTAAACCTTCAAAAATACGAGACATAAGATTTTTTTAATGAAACTCATTTTGGGGTATCTACTAATTATTAATGAAGTATATTAAAAATTATAAAGAGGTGTAAAAGATTTATCTATGTGGTATATGAGGAGCAGGAGTACATACACCCAGGAGTACACAACCATTTTCCTATATATGATCAACTTGGAGTACATGATCAAGTTGGAGTACAAGACAAGGTAGAATAAGATCCTGATACGTCATCCATAATTTTTGATTGTTACATGCTGTTATATTATCATTCTTGAATGTTTTACAATCATTTTATATCATTTTTTGTGACTAACCTATTGACATAGTGCTAAGTGCCAGTTGTTGTTTCTGCTTGTTTTTTACATAGCAGAAAATCAATATCAAACGGAGCCCAAATGCAGCAAAAAATTTTGAGGATGTTTTCTGGACCAGAAGACACCTGTTGGGCCAAGAAATTACCTGAGGGGAGCTCCAAGGGGAGCACAACCCACCAAGGCGCGCCCAGGTGGGCTGTGCCCACCTCTGTGGCCTCTCGCACTCCCTCTTTGCTTTATAAATACCCCAATATTCCAGAAACCCTAGGGGAGTCGACGAAAATCAATTCTAGCCGCCGCAAGTTCCAAAACGGAGGGGTTCATCATCCTCACTGGTGCCTCTTCGATGATGCGTGAGTAGTTCATTGTAGACCTACGGGTCCATAGTTAGTAGCTAGATGGCTTCATCTCTCTCTTTTGATTCTCAATACAATGGTCTCTTGGAGATCTATTTGATGTAACTCTTTTTGCGGTGTGTTTGCTGGGATCCGATGAACTTTGAGTTTATGGTCAGATCTATGTTTTTATCCACGAAAGTTATTCGAGTCCTTTGATCTCTTATATGCATGATTACTTATAGCCTTGTATTTATTCTTCGAATCTTTGGTTTAGTTGGGCCAACCAGATCGATTTTTCTTGCCATGGGAAGAGTTGCTTTGTGATGGGTTCGATCTTACGGTGCTTGATCCCAGTGACAGAAGGGGAACCGACACGTACGTATCGTTGCTATCAAGGATAACAACATGTGATCTATTTCTACATAAATAGATCTTGTCTACATCATGTTATCGTTCTTATTGCATTACTTCGTTTCTCCATGAACTTAATACACTAGATGCATGCTGGATAGCGGTCGATGTGTGGAGTCATAGTAGTAGATGTAGGCAGGAGTCGGTCTACTAATCTTGGACGTGATGCCTATATAATGATCATTGCCTGGATATCGTCATTATTATTTGAAGTTCTATCAATTGCCCAACGGTAATTTGTTTACCCGTCGTATGCTATTTTTCTCGAGAGAAGCCACTAGTGAAATCTACGCCCCCCGGGTCTCTTCTTTATTATATTTGCTGTCGCGATCTATTTTTATTTGCTTTTATTTTCAGATCTATTAATCCAAAAATACAAAAATACCTTGCTGCAATTTTATTTATATATTTTATCTCGCGTTCCCGCGAGATCTATTTATCCAATCTACTACAATTTACCTATCTTTTTACCCGTGAGGGATTGGCAACCCCTCTCTTACGTCGGGTTGCAAGTATTTGTTCTTTGTGCGCAGGAGCTGTTTACGTGGTGTTGCATGGTTCTCCTACTGGTTTGATAACCTTGGTCTCATCACCGAGGGAAATACCTACCGTAGTTGTGCTGCATTATCCCTTCCCCTTTGGGGAAATACCAACGTAGTTCAAGCCGCATCAGATCCCATGGTATCATATCTTTCCTAATAATCATAATACTCAACATCCACTCGCAATCATAACGGTAGCAACACAGATGGTGAGACTGGAGAAGAATATGAATGTAAGCCGACAGACATCCTCCCACAATCGAATGGTCGATCATCGCGGAAGTTGTGGCTAGAGTGGAAATGGACGAGGTTGTTCAAGCAAGGCAGTAGCCCTTTGTGCCGATGTCCATGCAGCCGAGAGCGTAGGGTGGTGTAGTGATACGTCTCCAACATATCTACTTTTCCTAATGCTTTTCCTCTTGTTTTGGACTCTATTTTGCATGATTTGAAAGAAACTAACCCCAGACTGACGCTGTTTTCAACAGAACTACCATGGTGTTGTTTTTGTGCAGAAATAAAAGTTCTCGAAAAGGAATATACTTTATTTTCTGTTTGGGAACCGCCTATGATATATCTAGCATGGAAAGTATTGGGAACTACTCGATCATTTTCGTTGACAGGAAAAACATGCCACCCAAAATGTTTTTCTCTCTATCTTTTTTCTCTTTGAGCTCTGGCACCTCTACAAATCCCTACTTCCCTCTGCGAAGGGCCTTTCTATTTACTTTATGTAATTTTTATTTTTTCTTGAGTCTCCTTCTTCTCTTATAAAGTACCAACTAAGGGGCACTGTGATCGTTCTTGAGCATTGGGTGTAGCTAATATGCGAGTGTGTTTTACGAATGGATCAATGATTGAGCATAATGGGCTAGGGATAACTTGCTTTAGTATTGATATTTTGAAAGACATGGTTGCTTGTTGATATCCTTGAGTATTAAAGTCCTCATGTCAAAACTAGACTATTGTTTTGAACCATATAAAAGTGCAAATGTCCATGCTATAAAGAAAAGAATATGTGATGAACATGTCAGGCAGCATTCCACATTAAAAATTCTGTTTTTATCATTTACCTACTCGAGGACGAGCAGGAATTAAGCTTGGGGATGCTGATACGTCTCCAATGTATCTATAAATTTTTATTGTTTCATGCTCATATATTATCATTCTTGGATGTATTACAACCATTTTATATCATTTGTTTGGGACTAACCTATTGACATAGTGCCAAGTGCCAGCTGTTGTTTTCCATTTGGTTTTTACATCGCAGGAAATCAATACCAAACGAGTCCAAACGCAACGACTTTTTGTGGATTTTTTCTGGACCAGAAGACACCTCTTGGGCCAAGAAAGTACCCGAGGAGAGCTCCGAGGGGAGCACAACCCACCAGGGCGCGCCTGGGGGCCCAGGCACGCCCAGGTGGGTTGTGCCCACCTCGGTGGCCTCCCGCACCGCCTCTTTGCTCTATAAATACCCCAATATTCCAGAAACCCTAGGGGAGTCGACGAAAATCAATTCCAGCAGCCGCAAGTTCCAGAACCACCAGATCCAATCTAGACACCATCACAGAGGGGTTTATCATCCTCATTGGTGACTCTCCGATGATGCGTGAGTAGTTCATTGTAGACCTACGGGTCCGTAGTTAGTAGCGAGATGGCTTCCTCTCTCTCTCTCTCTCTCTCTCTCTCTCTCTCTCTCTCTCTCTCTCTCTCTCTCTCTCTCTCTTTCTCTCTCTCTCTCTCTCTCTTGATTCTCAATACAATGGTCTCTTGGAGATCTATTTGATGTAACACTTTTTGCGGTGTGTTTGTTGGGATCCGATGAACTTTGATTTTATGAGCAGATCTATGTTTTTATCCATGAAAGTTATTTGAGTCTTTTGATCTCTTTTATGCGTGATTACTTATAGCCTTGTATTTCTTATTCGAATCTTTGTTTTAGTTAGGCCAACTAGATCGATTTTTCTTGCCATGGGAAGAGGTGCTTTGTGATGGGTTCGATCTTACGGTGCTTGATCCCAGTGACAGAAGGGGAACCGGCACATATGTATCGTTGCTATTAAGGATAATAAGATGGGGTCTATTTCTACATAAATAGATCTTGTCTACATCATGTTATCATTCTTATTGCATTACTTCGTTTCTCCATGAACTTAATACACTAGATGCATGCTGGATAGTGGTCGATGTGTGGAGTAATAGTAGTAGATGTAGGCAGGAGTCGGTTTACTAATCTTGGACGTGATGCCTATATAATGATCATTGCCTGGATATCGTCATTATTATTTGAAGTTCTATCAATTTCCCAACGGTAATTTGTTTACACGCCGTATGCTATTTTTCTCGAGAGAAGCCACTAGTGAAATCTACGGCCCCGGAGTCTCTTCTTTATTATATTTGCTATCGCGATCTATTTTTATTTGCTTTTATTTTCAGATCTATTAATCCAAAAATACAAAAATACCTTGCTGCAATTTTATTTATATATTTTATCTCGCGTTCCCGCGAGATCTATTTATCCAATCTACTACAATTTACCTATCTTTTTACCCGTGAGGGATTGACAACCCCTCTCTTACGTCGGGTTGCAAGTATTTGTTCTTTGTGTGCAGGAGCTGTTTACGTGGTGTTGCATGGTTCTCCTACTGGTTTGATAACCTCGGTCTCATCACCGATGGAAATACCTACCGTAGTTGTGCTGCATTATCCCTTCCCCTTTGGGGAAATACCAATGTAGTTCAAGCCGCATCAGATCCCATGGTATCATATCTTTCCTAATAATCATAATACTCAACATCCACTCGCAATCATAACGGTAGTGACACAGACGGTGAGACTGGAGAAGAATACGAATGTAAGCCGACAGACATCCTCCCACAATCGAATGGTCGATCATCGCGGAAGTTGTGGCTAGAGTGGAAATGGACGAGGTTGTTCAAGCAAGGCAGTAGCCCTTTGTGCCGATGTCGATGCAGCCGAGAGCGTAGGGTGGTGTAGTGATACGTCTCCAACATATCTACTTTTCCTAACGCTTTTCCTCTTGTTTTGGACTCTATTTTGCATGATTTGAATGAAACTAACCCCAGACTGACGCTGTTTTCAGCAGAACTACCATGGTGTTGTTTTTGTGCAGAAATAAAAGTTCTCGGAAAGGAATATACTTTATTTTCTGCTTGGGAACCGCCTATGATATATCTAGCATGGAAAGTATTGGGAACTACTCGATCATTTTCGTTGACAGGAAAAACATGCCACCCGAAATGTTTTTCTCTCTATCTTTTTTCGCTTTGAGCTCTGGCACCTCTACAAATCCCTACTTCCCTCTGCGAAGGGCCTTTCTATTTACTTTATGTAATTTTTATTTTTTCTTGAGTCTCCTTCTTCTCTTACAAAGTACCAACTAAGGGGCACTGTGATCGTTCTTGAGCATTGGTTGTAGCTAATATGCGAGTGTGTTTTACGAATGGATCAATGATTGAGCATAATGGGCTAGGGATAACTTGCTTTAGTATTGATATTTTGAAAGACATGGTTGCTTGTTGATATCCTTGAGTATTAAAGTCCTCATGTCAAAACTAGACTATTGTTTTGAACCATATAAAAGTGCAAATGTCCATGCTATAAAGAAAAGAATATGTGATGAACATGTCAGGCAGCATTCCACATTAAAAATTCTGTTTTTATCATTTACCTACTCGAGGACGAGCAGGAATTAAGCTTGGGGATGCTGATACGTCTCCAACGTATCTATAAATTTTTATTGTTCCATGCTCATATATTATCATTCTTGGATGTATTACAACCATTTTATATCATTTCTTTGGGACTAACCTATTGACATAGTGCCAAGTGCCAGTTGCTGTTTTACGTTTGGTTTTTACATCGCAGGAAATCAATACCAAACGAGTCCAAACGCAACGACTTTTTGTGGATTTTTTCTGGACCAGAAGACACCTGTTGGGCCAAGAAAGTACCTGAGGAGAGCTGCGAGGGGAGCACAACCCACCAGGGCGCGCCTGGGGGCCCAGGCACGCCCAGGTGGGTTGTGCCCACCTCGGTGGCCTCCCGCACCGCCTCTTTGCTCTATAAATACCCCAATATTCCAGAAACCCTAGGGGAGTCACCAGATCCAATCTAGACACCATCACAGTGGGGTTCATCATCCTCATTGGTGACTCTCCGATGATGCGTGAGTAGTTCATTGTAGACCTACGGGTCCGTAGTTAGTAGCTAGATGGCTTCCTCTCTCTCTCCCTCTCTCTCTCTCTTGATTCTCAATACAATGGTCTCTTGGAGATCTATTTGTTGTAACTATTTTTGCGGTGTGTTTGTTGGGATCCGATGAACTTTGAGTTTATGATCAGATCTGTGTTTTTATCCATGAAAGTTATTTGAGTCTTTTGTTCTCTTATATGCATGATTACTTATAGCCTCGTATTTCTTCTTCAAATCTTTGGTTTAATTAGGCCAACTATATCGATTTTTCTTGCCATGGGAAGAGGTGCTTTGTGATGGGTTCGATCTTACGGTGCTTGATCCCAGTGACAAAAGGGGAACCGGCACATATGTATCATTGCTATTAAGGATAACAAGATGGGGTCTATTTCTACATAAATTGATCTTGTCTACATTATGTCATCGTTCTTATTGCATTACTTCGTTTCTCCATGAACTTAATACACTAGATGCATGCTGGATAGCGGTCGATGTGTGGAGTAATAGTAGTAGATGCAGGCAGGAGTAGGTCCAATAATCTTGGACTTGATGCCTATATAATGATCATTGCCTGGATATCGTCATGATTATTTGAAGTTCTATCAACTGCCCAACAGTAATTTGTTTACCCGCCGTATGCTATTTTTCTCGAGAGAAGCCACTAGTGAAATCTACGGCCCCCGGGTCTCTTCTTTATTATATTTGCCTTCGCGATCTGTTTTTATTTGCTTTTATTTTCAAATCTATTTATCCAAAAATACAAAAATAACTTGCCGCAAATTTTTTATTTATTTTATCTCGCCTTCCCGCGAGATCTATTTATCGAATCTACTACAATTTTACTTATCTTTTTACCCGTGAGGGATTCACAACCCCTCTCTTACGTCAGGTTGCAAATATTTGTTCTTTGTGTGCAAGAGCTATTTACGTGGTGTTGCGTGGTTCTCCTACTGGTTCAATAACCTTGATCTCATCACTCAGGGAAATACCTACTGTAGTTGTGCCGCATCATCCCTTCCTCTTTGGGGAAATACAGACGTAGTTCAAGCTGCATCAGCAGCCATGGGAATGGCCTTAAGGTGGTGGTTGACCGCCGGCCGCGGCATTACGGCCCGAAGGGGCGATGCAGCGACAACGCGTGGATCGATGCAACCATGGGAACGGACTTGGGATGGCGGCATGGACCATGTGCCGTGGTGCTACGGTGACGCAGCGGCGGCATGGTTCGGTGCAGCCGCGGGGAGAACCACGGGGTGGCGGGGCTGTGGCCCGACGAGGCGACGCAGCGAGAGCCCATTTCTTGATCGGTGGAGGGTGCATTGTACTCGGGGGCAGTGCGGCGATGGTCAGCACAGAGCGACTGGCGGATAGACGTGCAGATGACGGCCGTGATGGTCCACCACATCATGCGAGGTCGCCGGGGTCAGAGAAGAGGCCATCCAGAGGCCGGGCGGGTGTCCTTAACAGAAAAACCCAATTCGTCAAATTCAACATTGACAGGATTTTCACGAGTAAAATTTTGTTCGAAAACAATATTTTTTATTAGTGCCGGTGAAACAAGTATATTAGAAAGATGTAATGGCATGGAAGATGGTAAAAGAACTATGCCTGACATGAGTGATGGGTAGAGAATAACCGTCACCGATGATGATGCGGTAGAAGTGTTAACATGATAGGAGGAGGAGAGGTTACCTCGGTGCGATGACATATTAGCGGTGGTGCCCGTATCCATGTACCAGTCACTGCCGCCACTATAGTTGCCCTGAGAGGCGCCAACTGAAGCGCCGCTAGGAGGGCTGGATCCCACGGAGTCATGGCTGCCCACGAAGGGAAACTGAGCCCACCAGAGGGCGGCGGGGCTGATAGAAGTGGGTAGCCGCCGGCCTAGGCGGACGGCCGAAAAAATCCCGCTGGGTGCAACAGCTGCTAGGCCACTGAGTATGCATGGTGGCCGGCCAAACATGGGCCAAGGAGGCTGGGAGGGGGTGGCCTCAGCACCGCCATGGAATAGGCATGTACCACCGTGATTCGCCGAAGGTCCAAGGCAGGGAGGGCTGAGGCTGGCGAGCCCCCCTCGTAACCCTACTGTTGCTGCTATTTGGGGCGGTCGCCCCCGCCCCGCTTGTTGCGGCGGCCATCGCCGGCCTGCTGCTGTGGTGCGTGAAGTGCCGGTGGAGGAGAGAAGAAGCCCGCCAACGCAAGAGGCCGTTACGGTGACTGAAACGGTGCCGGTGGTGTGGGCGCACCGCGAGCAGTACCCACGGCGAGAGCAGTGTGTTGCACCCGCTTCTTGACCTTCTGCATCCGGCGTTCCTCCAAATGCAGGTATGCGACGACGGTCTCAAACATGGGCTGCGACAGCAAGGTAAGATTAGACGCAACATTTCTGAAGTCCTCGTTGAGGCCGGTTGTGAGGGTGCTAAGCATGAGCTCGTCGGAGACTTTAGCACCGACATCGTTAAGTTCATTGGCAAGCATCTTGAGGCGCATGCAATAGTCATCGATGGAGGAGTCATCTTGATGGCACCCAAAAAGTTCTTGCTACAAGAACACAAGGCGCTGAAGCTTGTTGTCGGTGAAGAGCTCGTTGATCTTGTTCCACTCAGTGCTCATTGTCCTCGGACACGACCGTGTGGAAGATGTCCTTCGAGATGGTGAGATAGAACCATCAGATGAGCGTGGCCTCAATGGCAGACCACTCTAGGTCGGCCTTCATGACCTCGCCGTTAACGGAGCTGTCGATAGGCTCGGTGATGTAGTACTCGTTGAAGACAAGGTTGAAGTTGGTCTTCCACGCATAGTATGAGGAGCTAGACTGATCAAGAAGGATGGGAGCGCGCTCATAGATATTGAGGTCACAGATGTCCGTGGCAGTGGGGGGTTCGGGTCTGGCGAAGGGGTTGGACGTGCCGGGGATCGAGGAAGATGGAGAGGCCATGGTGCCTGCGAGGGGAAGGTGGTAGGGTTTGGGAGGGTGGCACCGACTTTATGGAGCGTCAATCGAGGTTGAGGGTTAGGGTTTTAGATGTGAGGGGGAGGGGAGGAGTAGCGGCTGCAGGAGGAGCTGGCTGCTGCGGTGGGAGGAGGTAGTGCGACAACAGCAAGGGGCGGAAACGGCAGGAAATCATGAACACGAGGAGAGGATCAACTTGCTAAACTCATACCATGTTATGCATCGGTAATTCATTGATCAGGTACATGGTCCACATATATAGGTACAAGGGGTGCTGGCCTCTACTTGTCTCTCAAGATGTACAAATATATGGGGGGGAGAGGAGATACAACAGAATAAATACAAGGCTCTAGTCCTATACATGTATAGATGTTCAACACGCTATCCTATGTTTCCTAATAATCATAATCCTCAACAACTATCTCTGTGAAATCAACACCCCCGCTCGCCACCGATCTCCTTCGCCCCTCACACTGATGCATGCCCCCACCACACGTCGCACCCTAGTTCCTTCCTTTCTTTGGCATCGTTATTCCCTCCTCTCACCGAGCCGCCACTTCTCCCTCGCCGACCAAGTGCACTAGCCACCCCCACCATGAATGAAGTAGTGGCAGGCCATGTGGAAACTGTTGGTAATAGACCCTAGAGGCAATCCTGTAATGATGTTATTTCCTTATGTATTCATGAGTTATTTGTATTGTGCTTGAACATCATCATTGCTATGTATCAATAAGTACATGACTTCTTTGCGAGACTATATATTATATGATGATTGTTCTAATGGTCCTAATTGACAAGGTTATGCAAACACATATTATTCCAGCAAAACTCAAATCTTCTATCGTGTGCACAAATCAAGCATGCATGTGCAATGGCTCCCGGACGGTCTCCCACATAGACATCCATCCAAGGGAGTAGCACACATCTACCCCCTAGACATCCATCCAAAGGGGTAGCATATGATGCCTTCCATTTTGTTTGTGTTAGGGTGGGCCTAGTTGACATACCAAACCAAGTTGGAGCATTGGTCTACACCGGATCCCCCCGGTAGCATCGATGTGGTACATCCACAGGCTCCATCAGAACCTTCATGCTACACTGTCCACTTTGTGAAGCAACTACGTCATTAAAGATGTGAACTTCCCCAAGGTTTTTTCCGTGTATACCATGACCAAATCAAGCAGCATTTATAATGGTTTTTAGTTTAGACAAGTTTTCCCTTTTCTAGATTTTTTTGTCAAAAATGCCCAAAAACTGGCCGCACGTGACAAAACTTGCAAACTTTGCTGAAAATTGTTCAAACTTGGTATGGGCCAACAAAAATTGGTACGCAACCAATCTCTAGCAAACATTTGGCAGTTGCCAAAATTTGGCATTTGGCAGCAAACCAATTAGCCTCTAACCTAGGCAACAAAATCTCCTAGGTGTAGTAATATCTTTATTGTACTATTATCTTCTGCATGACAAATGGGGCCACATGCAGACATATTTGTGTGTTTTCACATTAAGTTCGCAGTAGATAATCTCCTCCTTTAGGTCTCCAGATAACTTACCACCAAATCTCCGCATATCCATTCATTCAGATATCGCCATCTTTGAAACTTTCTGCATCGCTGTCCCTCTCTCTTACCTGTGCTCATCGGACTGTCCTCTGGTGGATTGTTTCACGCTGCTCAGATTCGAGTGACAATTATTAAGGAGAAGAACACAATACATATTTTAACTATAGAATTAGTCAGATCTGAGTTCAATAAGCAAAAATCGTTATGATAGTACTGATGATGTGTTTGTTCTTGAATCATAGTATGGCATTTGTTTGGACACCAAGGGTTTGTGTACCGGTGAGAATCGGATGAAGAAGGTTTTTTTTTCTATCACCCTATGCGAGGGATTTGCGGACATGACAGTAAGATCCAATCTTACATATTTCATACCAACTAGCATGAGAAATTTAGTACTATTTTTACTTGTCAGTTGTTTGTAATGTTTACTACAGAAAGAGTTATGTTGCAATAGATTTATTAGTTGAGAAAATGGTTTTGTGTACTTACACACTACAAACTTTGCTCTATTTTGCGATTGTTCAATTTTTCACATATAACCCTTTTTTGTTGCCACAAATATAGTGGCGACATTTCTTGACCGTCACCCCCACCGTCACCGAAGCGCCGTCATAGAAAATAAAATCTCGACGGTACCACTTCCTCCATCACACAAGATCGTATCTTAGGTGACGGATGCCAAACCATCGACTAAACTATCTTCTGCGACGGCCAAAAAACGTTGTGAGAACTGTCACCGTATATACTAACAACCGACACAACATGTTTGACTAGTTAATGAATCTGACATATGGGCCCATAATATGATGATGTGGCACCTTACAACTAGGCTCGACTAAGGTTTTATCACTGACGGTGCCTGTTAGTGATAATTAGGTTTGACCGGACATGTGGGCCCATGGGATGCTAACGTGGCTGCTTACATGTGGGTCCAGAAGCTGGTGACGACACGCATTCTCGTCACTATTACCGTCACAATTTATTCATTGCTGCAACTGCCAACCAAATTCAAATTTTAATTTGAATTTTAAAATTTGTATAATATCAAATATGGGAATGAAATGAATTTTGTTAAAACTGAAAACAGACATGCTTAACACAATTTTGATAATGATCAGCCAACTGAGGAAGTATCACACACGACATAAAAGGAAACATACAGTTTATCACACATTAAAAAATATAGTAAGGGATGACCATAAGTTTTCGGACAAAGAAGACCACCATCGGGGTAGCAACATGGTGTTTTGAAAGCCCCTCAAAGTGGGATGCGACATGTTGTTGTCAAAGCCCCCCCCCCCCCCCAAAAAGGATGAGACATGCTTTTGTCAGAGCCGCCCTGCATCCTTAAGAGAAAACCTAAAGTTCCTTCTAGTTGTGATTGCTTCTGTTCCATAGAAGAAGTTTTCTCCTCATGTGCCTTCTTGAGAGCTGCAATTTCATATAGTTGCTTTCCTTTCATTTGTTCAATCTCCCGTTGATGCACTGCCATTCTTGCATTCAGCTCTTCTTGATACCTATAGTGATCTCGCAGCTACCTCCTGAGTTACAAGCCTCTCTTCAAGCTCTCTAATGCGTTCATGACAGGTTGACTTCCTCCTAAAGGCAGATGACTCTCCCATTCTTGCGAGGAACGTACTATGCTTGGAAACGCCCTTGAGAACTTCTGCAACAATCTACACATATGTTTTTGGCTCTTCGTCTACTGCTGGAGTTGCGCATTGCTTGTTCTTCATTTCCTTATGCAATATGGTTGAAGTGTTGTTGGTACGATGTTACAAACGTAATATTTTGGGTGGTACATTACATGTGAAATCAAGAAATTGCAAAATTCTTACGATTGCTATTGCCGCAATCTCACTTACCTCATCCTTCTTTCATGTGTGGGTTGCTTCAGAAAATTCAATAGGTGTAGGTTTCTGGTTTTGCTCATTACACTCGTACATTGATGACACACAAGTATATGGGATCAATTGTAGCCTTTTAGATAAGTAAGATTGTTGAACCCAACGAGGAGCAGAAGGAAATGACAAGCGGTTTTCAGCAAGGTAATGTCTGCAAGTGCTGAAATTGTAAGTAACAGAGTAGTTTGATAGCAAGATAATTTGTAACGAGAAAGTAACGGTAATAGTAACAAAAGTGCAGCAAGATAGCCCAATCCTTTTGAGGCAAAGGACAGGCCAAAATGGTATCTTATAATAAGAAAAGCGTTCTTGAGGGTAAACGGGAATTTCATCTAGTCACTTTCATCATGTTGGTTGCTACCTCTTGAGCACTGCGTTGGTTTTTCCCTTGAAGAGGAAAGGGTGATGCAGCAAAGTAGCGTAAGTATTTCCCTCAGGTTTTGAGAACCAAGGTATCAATCCAGTAGGAGGTTGCACGCAAGTCGCCTTATACCTGCACAGACAAATAAGAACCTTGCAACCAACGCGATAAAGGGGTTGTCAATCCCTTCACGGCCACTTGCAAAAGTGATATCTGATAGAGATAATAAGATAAATATTTTTGGTATTTTTATGATATAGATAGAAAGTAAAGATTCCAAAGTAAAAATAGATTGGAAACTTAAATGATGGAAAATAGACCCGGGGGCCATAGGTTTCACTAGTGGCTTCTCTCAAGATAGCATAAGTATTACGGCGGGTGAGCAAATTATTATCGAGCAATTGATAGAAAATTGCATAATTATGAGAATATCTAGGCATGATCATGTATATAGGCATCACGTCCGTGACAAGTAGATGGAATGAGTCTGCATCTACTACTATTACTCCACACATCGACTGCTATCCAGAATGCATCTAGAGTATTAAGTTCATAAGAACAGAGTAACACATTAGGCAAGATGACATGATGTAGAGGGATAAACTCAAGCAATATGATATAAACCCCATCTTTTTATCCTCGATGGCAACAATAAAATACGTGCCTTGCTGCCCCTGCTGTCACTGGGAAAGGACACCGCAAGATTGAACCCAAAGCTAAGCACTTCTCCCATTGCAAGAAAGATCAGTCTAGTAGGCCAAACCAAACTGATAATTCGAAGAGACTTGCAAAGATAACCAATCATACATAAAATAATTCAGAGGAGATTCAAATATTGTTCATAGATAAACTTGATCATAAACCCACAATTCATCGAATCTCGACAAACACACCGCAAAAAGAGTTACATCGAATCGAATAGATCTCCAAGAAGATCGAGGAGAACATTGTATTGAGATCCAAAGAGAGAGAAGAAGCCATCTAGCTAATAACTATGGACCCGAAGGTCTGTGGTAAACTACTCACACATCATCGGAGAGGCTATGGTGTTGATGTAGAAGCCCTCCGTGATTGATTCCCCCTCCGGCGGAGCGCCGGAAAAGGCCCCAAGATGGGATGTCACGGGTACAGAAGGTTGCGGCGGTGGTAATAGGGTTTCTTGGTTCTCCTGGATGTTTTTGGGGTATATAGGTATATATAGGAGGAAGAAGTAGGTCGGTGGAGCTGCGAGGGGCCCACGAGGGTGGGGGCGCGCCTAGGAGGGGCAGGTGCGCCTCCCTGCCTCGTGGCCTCCTTGCTTTTTTATTGACGTCCACTCCAAGTCCTCTGGATCACGTTTGTTCCAAAAATCACTCTCCCGAAGGTTTCATTCCGTTTGGATTCCGTTTGATATTCCTTTTCTGCGAAACACTGAAATAGGCAAAAAACAACAATTTGCACTGGGCCTTCGGTTAGTAGGTTAGTCCCAAAAATAATATGAAAGTGTATAATAAAGCCCATTAAACATCCAAAACAGATTATATAATAGCATAGAACAACCAAAAATTAGAGATACATTGGAGACGTATCAAGCATCCCCAAGCTTAATTCCTGCTCGTCCTCGAGTAGGTAAATGATAAAAATAGAATTTTTGATGTGGAATGCTACCTAACATAATTTCTCAATGTAATCTTCCTTATTGTGGCATGAATTTTCAGATCCGAGAGATTCAAGATAAAAGTTTGATATCGAGAGAAAAATAATAATACTTCAAGCATACTAACTAAGCAATTATGTCTTCTCAAAATAACATGGCCAAAGAAAGTTCATCCCTACAAAATCATATAGTTTGGTCATGCTCCATTTTTGTCACACAAGAATGCTCTGATCACACAACCCCGATGACAAGCCAAACAATTGTTTCATACTTTTGTAATCTCAAACTTTTTTCAACTTTCACGCAATACATGAGCGTGAGCCATGGATATAGCACTATGGGTGGAATATAGTATAATGATGGGGGTTATGTGGACAAGACAAAAAAAGGAGAAAGTCTCACATTGACGCGGCTAATCAACGGGTTAGGGAGATGCCCATCAATTGATGTCAATGCAAGGAGTAGGGATTGCCATGCAACGGATGCACTAGAGCTATAAATGTATGAAAGCTCAACAAAAGAAACTAAGTGGGTGTGCATCCAACTTGCTTGCTCACGAAGACCTAGGGCATTTGAGGAAGCCCATTGTTGGAATATGCAAGCCAAGTTCTATAATGAAAAATTCCCACTAGTATATGAAAGTGACAAAACAAGAGACTCTCTATCATAAAGATCATGGTGCTACTTTGAAGCACAAGTGTGGAAAAAGGATAGTAACATTGTCCCTTTTTATTTCTTTTTTTGGACTTTCTTTTTTTATTTGGCCTTTCTCTCTTTTTGGGACAAGGCTCTATTAGTGATGATCATCACACTTCAATTTATTTACAACTCAATGATTACAACTCGATACTAGAACAAAATATGACTCTATATGAACGCCTTCGGCGGTGTACCGGGATGGGCAATGAATCAAGAGTGACATGTATGATAAATTATGCATGGTGGATTCGCCTCAAATACGATGTAAACTACATGATCATGCAAGGCAATATGACAATGATGAAGCATGTCATAATAAATGAAACGATGGAAAAGTTGCATGGCAATATATCTCGGAATGGATATGGAAATGCCATAATAGGTAGGTATGGTGGCTGTTTTGAGGAAGATATAAGGAGGTTTATGTGTGATAGAGCGTATCATATCACGGGGTTTGGATGCACCGGTGAAGTTTGCACCAACTCTGAAGGTGAGAAATGGCAATGCACGGTACCGAAGAGGCTAGCAATGATGGAATGGTGAGAGTGCGTATAATCCACGGACTCAACATTAGTCATAAAGAACTCACATACTTATTACAAAAATCTACAAGTCATCAAAAACCAAGCATTACACGCATGCTCCTAGGGGGATAGATTGTTAGGAAAAGACCATCGCTCATCCCCGACCGACACTCATAAGGAGGACAATCAAAGAACACCTCATGCTTCAAATTTGTTACACAATGTTTACCATACGTGCATGCTACGGGACTTGGAAACTTCAACACAAGTATTTCTCAAATTCACAACTACTCAACTAGCACAACTCTAATATTACCATCTTCATATCTCAAAACAATCATCAAGTATCAAACTTCTCATAGTATTCAATGCACTTTTTATGAAAGTTTTTATTATACCGATCTTGGATGCCTATCATATTAGGACTAATTTTATAGCTAATAGCAAACTACCATGTTGTTATAAAATACTCTCAAAATAATATAAGTGAAGCATGAGAGATCAATAATTTCTATAAAATAAAACCACCAGCGTGCTCTAAATGATGTAAGTGAAGCACTAGAGCAAAATTATCTAGCTCAAAAGATATAAGTGAAGCACATAGAGTATCCTAATAAATTCTGATTCATGTGTGTCTCTCCCAAAAGGTGTGTACAGAAAGGATGATTGTGGTAAACTAAAAGCAAAGACTCAAATCATACAAGACGCTCCAAGCAAAACACATATCATGTGGTGAATAAAAATATAGCCTCAAGTAAAGTTACCGATAGACGAAGACAAAAGAGGGGATGTCTTCCGGGGCATCCCCAAGCTTAGGCTTTTGGTTGTCCTTGAATTTTATCTTGGGGTGACTTGGGCATCCCCAATCTTAGGCTCTTACCGCTCCTTATTCCATAATCCATCAAATCTTTACCCAAAACTTGAAAACTTCACAACATAAAACTCAACAGATAATCTCATGAGCTCCGTTAGTATAAGAAAGCAAATCACCATCATAAGGTACTGTAATGAACTCATTATTTATTTATATTGGTGTTAAACCTACTGTATTCCAACTTCTCTATGGTTCATACCCTCCGATACTACTCATAGATTCATCAAAATAAGCAAACAACACACGAAAAACAGAATCTGTCAAAAACAGAACAGTCTATAGTAATCTGGATCAAACGTATACTTATGTAACACTAAAAATTCTAAAATAAATTTCTGGACGTGAGGAATTTGTCTATTAATCATATGCAAAAAGAATCAACTAAATAACACTCTCCAGTAAAAGGTTGTACCTAATCTCGTGAGCGCTAAAGTTTCTGTTTTTACCGCAAGATCATAAAGACTTCACCCAAGTCTTCCCAAAAGTTCTACTTGGCACGAACACTAATTAAAACATAAAACCACATCTAAACAGAATCTAGATGAATTATTTATTACTAAACAGAACCATAAAGCAAGAAACAAAAATAAAATTGGGTTGCCTCCCAACGAGCGCTATCGTTTAACGCCCCTAGCTAGGCATAAAGGCAAGAATAGATCTATGTGTTATCATCTTTGGTATGCAATCCATAAGTGGCTCTCATAATAGATTCATAAGGTAATAATTTTATTCCTAGGAAAGTGTTACATGCCTTTCCTTAACGGAAATTGGAATCTAATATTTCCTTCTTTCATATCAATAATTGCACCAATCGTTCTAAGGAAAGGTCTTCCAAGAATAATAGGACATGTAGGATTCAATCTATATCAAGAACAATGAAATCTATGGGCACATAATTCCTATTTGCAACAATAATAACATCATTAATTCTTTCCATAGGTTTCTTAATGGTGGAATCCGCAAGGTGCAAGTTTAAAGAACAATCATCAAATTCACGGAAACCTAACACATCACACAAAGTTTTTGGAATCGTGGAAACACTAGCACCCAAATCACATAAAGCATAGCATTCATGATCTTTGATTTTAATTTTAATAGTATGTTCCCACTCATCATAAAGTTTTCTAGGGATATAAACTTCCAATTCAAACTTTTCTTCATAAGATTGCATTAAAGCATCAACGATATGTTTAGTAAAAGCTTTATTTTGACTATAAGCATGAGGAGAATTTAACACGGATTGCAACAAGGAAATACAATCTATTAAATAACAATTATAACAGTTAAATTCCTTGAAATCCAAAATAGTGGGTTCATTGCTATGTAACGCTTTGACCTCTTCAATCCCGCTTTTACCAATTTTTGCATCAAGATCTAAAAACTCCGAATCATTGGGACGCCTTTTAACTTAAGTTGACTCATCTCCAGTCCCATCATTATCAAGATTCATATTGCAAAACAAAGATTTAATAGGGGACACATCAATTACTTTTAGATCTTCATCCCTATTATCACGAAAACTAGAAGAACACGCTTTTACAAAGCAATCTTTCTTAGCACGCATCCTAGCGGTTCTTTCTTTGCACTCATCAATGGAAATTCTCCTAGCTTTGAGAGACTCATTTATATCATGCTTAGGAGGAATAGATCTAAGTTTCAAAGAATCAACATCAAGAGAAATTCTATCTACGTTCCTAACCAACTCATCGATCTTAGGCAATTTTGAAGGAAATATGCCCTAGAGGCAATAATAAAGTTATTATTTATTTCCTTATATCATGATAAAGGTTTATTATTCATGCTAGAATTGTATTAACCGGAAACATAATACATGTGTGAATACATAGACAAACAGAGTGTCACTAGTATGCCTCTACTAGACTAGCTCGTTAGTCAAAGATGGTTATGTTTCCTAACCATGAACAAAGAGTTGTTGTTTGATTAACGAGGTCACATCATTAGTTGAATGATCTGATTGACATGACCCATTATATTAGCTCAGCACCCGATCGTTTAGTATGTTGCTATTGCTTTATCCATGACTTATACATGTTCCTATGACTATGAGATTATGCAACTCCCGTTTGCCGGAGGAACACTTTGGGCACTACCAAACGTCACAACGTAACTGGGTGATTATAAAGGAGTACTACAGGTGTCTCCAATGGTAAATGTTGGGTTGGCGTATTTCGAGATTAGGATTTGTCACTCCGATCGTCGGAGAGGTATCTCTGGGCCCTCTCGGTAATGCACATCACTTAAGCCTTGCAAGCATTGCAACTAATGAGTTAGTTGCGGGATGATGTATTACGGAACGAGTAAAGAGACTTGCCGGTAACGAGATTGAACTAAGTATTGGATACTGACGATCGAATCTCGGGCAAGTAACATACCGATGACAAAGGGAACAACGTATGTTGTTATGCGGTCTGACCGATAAAGATCTTCGTAGAATATGTAGGAGCCAATATGGGCATCCAGGTCCCGCTGGTTATTGACCGGAGATGTGTCTCGGTCATGTCTACATTGTTCTCGAACCGTAGGGTCCGCACGCTTAACGTTACGATGACAGTTATTATGAGTTTATGCATTTTGATGTACCGAAGGTTGTTCGGAGTCCCGGATGTGATCACGGACATGACGAGGAGTCTCGAAATGGTCGAGACGTAAAGATTGATATATTGGAAGCCTATGTTTGGACATCGGAAGTGTTCCGGGTGAAATCGGGATTTTACCAGAATACCGGGAGGGTTACCGGAACCCCCCGGGAGCCAAATGGGCCAACATGGGCCTTGGTAGAAAGGTGAAAGGGCTGCCCTCATGGGCTGCGCGCCTCCCCCCTTCCCCTAGTCCTATTAGGACTAGGGAAGGTGGCCGGCCAGCCCCTCTCTCTTTCCCCACTTGGGGAGTCCTATTAGGAATAGGATTGGAGGGGAGTCCTACTCCCAGCGGGAGTAGGACTCCTCCTATGGCTGCCGCACCCCTCCCCCTTTGCCCCTTTATAAACGGGGGCAGGGGGCACCTCTAGACACACAATTGATCATTGAGATCTTTCCTTAGCCGTGTGCGGTGCCCCCTGCCACCAAATTCCACCTCGGTCATATTGTCGCAGTGCTTAGGCGAAGCCCTGCGTCAGTAGTACATCAAGATCGTCACCACGCCGTCGTGCTGACAGAACTCTTCCTCGACGCTTTGCTGGATTGGAGCCCGAGGATCATCATCGAGCTGAACGTGTGCTAAGAACTCGGAGGTGCCGGAGTAACGGTGCTTGGATCGGTCGGACCGGGAAGAAGACGTACGACTACTTCCTCTACGTTGTGTCAAACGCTTCCGTTGAGATCTACAAGGGTACGTAGATCATACTCTCCCCTCGTTGCTATGCATCACCATGATCTTGCGTGTGCGTAGGAATTTTTTTGAAATTACTACGTTCCCCAACAGTGGTATCAGAGCCTGGTTTTATGGTTTGATGTTATTTGCACGAGTAGAACACAAGTGAGTTGTGGGCGATATAAGTCATAATGCCTACCAGCATGTCATACTTTGGTTCGGCGGTATTGTTGGACGAGACGATCCGGACCAACCTTACGCGTACTCTTACGCGAGACTGGTTCCCTCGACGTGCTTTGCACATAGATGGCTTGCGGAAGACTGTCTCTCCAACTTTAGTTGAACCGAGTGTGGCTACGCCCGGTCCTTGAGAAGGTTAAAACGGAGTCTATTTGACAAACTATCGTTGTGGTTTTGATGCGTAGGTAAGATGAGTTCTTGCTTAAGCCCGTAGCAGCCACGTAAAACTTGCAACAACAAAGTAGAGGACGTCTAACTTGTTTTTGCAGGGCATGTTGTGATGTGATATGGCCAAGACATGATGCTAAATTTTATTGTATGAGATGATCATGTTTTGTAACCGAGTTATCGGCAACTGGCAGGAGCCATATGGTTGTCGCTTTATTGTATGCAATGCAATCGCGATGTAATGCTTTACTTTATTACTAAGCGGTAGTGATAGTCGTGGAAGCATAAGATTGGCGAGACGACAACGATGCTATGATGGAGATCAAGGTGTCGCGCCGGTGACGATGGTGATCATGACGGTGCTTCGAAGATGGAGATCACAAGCACGAGATGATGATGGCCATATCATATCACTTATATTGATTGCATGTGATGTTTATCTTTTATGCATCTTATCTTGCTTTGATTGACGGTAGCATTATAAGATGATCTCTCACTAAATTATCAAGAAGTGTTCTCCCTGAGTATACACCGTTGCAAAAGTTCTTCGTGCTGAGACACCACGTGATGATCGGGTGTGATAGGCTCTACGTTCAAATACAACGGGTGCAAAACAGTTGCACACGCGGAATACTCAGGTTATACTTGACGAGCTATGCATATAAGATATGACCTCGGAACACGGAGACCGAAAGGTCGAGCGTGAATCATATAGTAGATATGATCAACATAACGATGTTCACCATTGAAAACTACTCCATATCACGTGATGATCGGTTATGGTTTAGTTGATTTGGATCACGTGATCACTTAGAGGATTAGAGGGATGTCTATCTAAGTGGGAGTTCTTAATTAATTTGATTAACTGAACATAAACTTATCATGAACTTAGTACCTGATAGTATCTTGCTTGTTTATGTTGATTGTAGATAGATGGCTCGTGCTGTTGTTCCGTTAAATTTTAATGCGTTCCTTGAGAAAGCAAAGTTGAAAGATGATGGTAGCAATTACACGGACTGGGTCCGTAACTTGAGGATTATCCTCATTGCTACACAGAAGAGTTACGTCCTGGAAGCACCGCTGGGTGCCAGGCCTGCTGCTGATGCAACTGACGACGTTAAGAACGTCTGGCAGAGCAAAGCTGATGACTACTTGATAGTTCAGTGTGCCATGCTTTACGGCTTAGAACCGGGACTTCAACGACGTTTTGAACGTCATGGAGCATATGAGATGTTCCAGGAGTTGAAGTTAATATTTCAAGCAAATGCCCGGATTGAGAGATATGAAGTCTCCAATAAGTTCTATAGCTGCAAGATGGAGGAGAACAGTTCTGTCAGTGAGCATATACTCAAAATGTCTGGGTATAATAATCACTTGATTCAATTGGGAGTTACTCTTCCAGATGATTGCGTCATTGACAGAATTCTCCAATCACTGCCACCAAGCTACAAGAGCTTCATGATGAACTATAATATGCAAGGGATGAACAAGACTATTCCCGAGCTCTTCGCAATGCTAAAAGCTGCGGAGGTAGAAATCAAGAAGGAGCATCAAGTGTTGATGGTTAACAAAACCACTAGTTTCAAGAAAAAGGGCAAAGGGAAGAAAAAGGGGAACTTCAAGAAGAATGGCAAGCGAGTTGCTGCTCAAGAGAAGAAACCCAAGTCTGGACCTAAGCCTGAAACTGAGTGCTTCTACTGCAAGCAGACTGGTCACTGGAAGCGGAACTGCCCCAAGTATTTGGCGGATAAGAAGGATGGCAAGGTGAACAAAGGTATATGTGATATACATGTTATTGATGTGTACCTTACTAATGCTTGCAGTAGCACCTGGGTATTTGATACTGGTTCTGTTGCTAATATTTGCAACTCGAAACAGGGACTACAGAATAAGCGGACACTAGCAAAGGACGAGGTGACGATGCGCGTGGGAAACGGTTCCAAAGTCGATGTGATCGCGGTCGGCACACTACCTCTACATCTACCTTTGGGATTAATATTAGACCTAAATAATTGTTATTTGGTGCCAGCGTTGAGCATGAACATTATATCTGGATCTTGTTTAATGCGAGACGGTTATTCATTTAAATCAGAGAATAATGGTTGTTCTATTTATATGAGTAATATCTTTTATGGTCATGCGCCTTTGAATAGTGGTCTATTTTTGATGAATCTCGATAGTAGTGATACACATATTCATAATGTTGAAGCCAAAAGATGCAGAGTTGATAATGAAAGTGCAACTTATTTGTGGCACTGTCGTTTAGGTCATATCGGTGTAAAGCGCATGAAGAAACTCCATACTGATGGACTTTTGGAACCACTTGATTATGAATCACTTGGTACTTGCGAACCGTGCCTCATGGGCAAGATGACTAAAACACCGTTCTCCGGTACTATGGAGAGAGCAACAGATTTGTTGGAAATCATACATACCGATGTATGTGGACCGATGAATATTGAGGCTCGTGGCGGATATCATTATTTTCTCACCTTCACAGATGACTTAAGCAGATATGGGTATATCTACTTAATGAAACACACGTCTGAAACATTTGAAAAGTTCAAAGAATTTCAGAGTGAAGTTGAAAATCATCGTAACAAGAAAATAAAGTTTCTATGATCTGATCGTGGAGGAGAATATTTGAGTTACGAATTTGGTGTACATTTGAAAAATTGTGGAATAGTTTCGCAACTCACGCCACCCGGAACACCACAGCGTAATGGTGTGTCCGAACGTCGTAATCGTACTTTACTAGATATGGTGCGATCTATGATGTCTCTTACTGATTTACCGCTATCGTTTTGGGGATACGCTCTAGAGACAGCCGCATTCACGTTAAATAGGGCACCATCTAAATCCGTTGAGACGACGCCTTATGAACTATGGTTTGGCAAGAAACCAAAGTTGTCGTTTCTTAAAGTTTGGGGCTGCGATGCTTATGTGAAAAAGCTTCAACCTGATAAGTTCGAACCCAAATCGGAGAAATGTGTCTTCATAGGATATCCAAAGGAAACTGTTGGATACACCTTCTATCACAGATCTGAAGGCAAGACTTTTGTTGCTAAGTTCGGAAACTTTCTAGAGAAGGAGTTTCTTTCGAAAGAAGTGAGTGGGAGGAAAGTAGAACTTGACGAGGTAACTGTACCTACTCCTTTATTGAGAAGTAGTACATCACAGAAAACTGTTTCTGCGACACCTACACCAATAAGTGAGGAAGCTAATGATGATGATCATGAAACTTTAGATCAAGATACTACTGAACCTCGTAGATCAACCAGAGTGAGATCCGCACCAGAGTGGTACGGTAATCCTGTTCTGGAGGTCATGATATTAGATCAGGATGAACCTACGAACTATGAAGAAGCGATGGTGAGCCCAGATTCCGCAAAGTGGCTTGAAGCCATGAAATCTGAGATGGGATCCATGTATGAGAACAAAGTATGGACTTTGGTTGACTTGCCCGATGATCGGCAAGCAATTGAGAACAAATGGATCTTTAAGAAGAAGACTGACGCTGATGGTAATGTTACTGTCTACAAAGCTCGACTTGTCGCAAAAGGTTTTCGACAAGTTCAAGGGATTTACTACGATGAGACTTTCTCACCCGTAGCGATGCTTAAGTCTGTCCGAATCATGTTAGCAATTACCGCATTTTATGATTATGAATGGATGTCAAAACTGCATTCCTGAATGGATTTCTGGAAGAAGAGTTGTATATGATGCAACCGGAAGGTTTTGTCGATCCAAAGGGAGCTAACAAAGTGTGCAAGCTCCAGCGATCCATTTATGGACTGGTGCAAGCCTCTCGGAGTTGGAATAAACGCTTTGATAGTGTGATCAAAGCATTTGGTTTTATACAGACTTTCGGAGAAGCCTGTATTTACAAGAAAGTGAGTGGGAGCTCTGTAGCATTTCTAATATTATATGTGGATGACATATTACTGATTGGAAATGATATAGAATTTCTGGATAGCATAAAGGGATACTTGAATAAAAGTTTTTCAATGAAAGACCTCGGAGAAGCTGCTTACATATTAGGCATAAAGATCTATAGAGATAGATCAAGACACTTAATTGGACTTTCACAAAGCACATACCTTGACAAGATTTTGAAGAAGTTCAAAATGGATCAAGCAAAGAAAGGGTTCTTGCCTGTGTTACAAGGTGTGAGATTGAGTAAGACTCAAAGCCCGACCACTGCAGAAGATAGAGAGAAAATGAAAGATGTTCCCTATGCTTCAGCCATAGGCTCTATCATGTATGCAATGCTGTGTACCAGACCTGATGTGTGCCTTGCTATAAGTTTAGCAGGGAGGTACCAAAGTAATCCAGGAGTGGATCACTGGACAGCGGTCAAGAACATCCTGAAATACCTGAAAAGGACTAAGGATATGTTTCTCATATATGGAGGTGACAAAGAGCTCACCGTAAGAGGTTACGTTGATGCAAGCTTTGACACTGATCCGGACGATTCTAAATCGCAAACCGGATACGTGTTTACATTAAACGGTGGAGCTGTCAGTTGGTGCAGTTCTAAACAAAGCGTCGTAGCGGGATCTACATGTGAAGCAGAGTACATAGCTGCTTCGGAAGCAGCAAACAAAGGAGTCTGGATGAAGGAGTTCATATCCGATCTAGGTGTCATACCTAGTGCATCGGGTCCAATGAAAATCTTTTGTGACAATACTGGTGCAATTGCCTTGGCAAAGGAATCCAGATTTCACAAAAGGACCAAACACATCAAGAGACGCTTCAACTCCATCCGGGATCTAGTCCAGGTGGGAGACATAGAGATTTGCAAGATACAAACGGATCTGAATGTTGCAGACCCGTTGACTAAGCCTCTTCCACGAGCAAAACATGATCAACACCAAGACTCCATGGGTGTTAGGATCATTACAGTGTAATCTAGATTGTTGACTCTAGTGCAAGTGGGAGACTGAAGGAAATATGCCCTAGAGGCAATAATAAAGTTATTATTTATTTCCTTATATCATGATAAAGGTTTATTATTCATGCTAGAATTGTATTAACCGGAAACATAATACATGTGTGAATACATAGACAAACAGAGTGTCACTAGTATGCCTCTACTAGACTAGCTCGTTAGTCAAAGATGGTTATGTTTCCTAACCATGAACAAAGAGTTGTTGTTTGATTAACGAGGTCACATCATTAGTTGAATGATCTGATTGACATGACCCATTATATTAGCTCAGCACCCGATCGTTTAGTATGTTGCTATTGCTTTATCCATGACTTATACATGTTCCTATGACTATGAGATTATGCAACTCCCGTTTGCCGGAGGAACACTTTGGGCACTACCAAACGTCACAACGTAACTGGGTGATTATAAAGGAGTACTACAGGTGTCTCCAATGGTAAATGTTGGGTTGGCGTATTTCGAGATTAGGATTTGTCACTCCGATCGTCGGAGAGGTATCTCTGGGCCCTCTCGGTAATGCACATCACTTAAGCCTTGCAAGCATTGCAACTAATGAGTTAGTTGCGGGATGATGTATTACGGAACGAGTAAAGAGACTTGCCGGTAACGAGATTGAACTAAGTATTGGATACTGACGATCGAATCTCGGGCAAGTAACATACCGATGACAAAGGGAACAACGTATGTTGTTATGCGGTCTGACCGATAAAGATCTTCGTAGAATATGTAGGAGCCAATATGGGCATCCAGGTCCCGCTATTGGTTATTGACCGGAGATGTGTCTCGGTCATGTCTACATTGTTCTCGAACCGTAGGGTCCGCACGCTTAACGTTACGATGACAGTTATTATGAGTTTATGCATTTTGATGTACCGAAGGTTGTTCGGAGTCCCGGATGTGATCACGGACATGACGAGGAGTCTCGAAATGGTCGAGACGTAAAGATTGATATATTGGAAGCCTATGTTTGGACATCGGAAGTGTTCCGGGTGAAATCGGGATTTTACCAGAATACCGGGAGGGTTACCGGAACCCCCCGGGAGCCAAATGGGCCAACATGGGCCTTGGTAGAAAGGTGAAAGGGCTGCCCTCATGGGCTGCGCGCCTCCCCCCTTCCCCTAGTCCTATTAGGACTAGGGAAGGTGGCCGGCCAGCCCCTCTCTCTTTCCCCACTTGGGGAGTCCTATTAGGAATCGGATTGGAGGGGAGTCCTACTCCCAGCGGGAGTAGGACTCCTCCTATGGCTGCCGCACCCCTCCCCCTTTGCCCCTTTATAAACGGGGGCAGGGGGCACCTCTAGACACACAATTGATCATTGAGATCTTTCCTTAGCCGTGTGCGGTGCCCCTGCCACCAAATTCCACCTCGGTCATATTGTCGCAGTGCTTAGGCGAAGCCCTGCGTCAGTAGTACATCAAGATCGTCACCACGCCGTCGTGCTGACAGAACTCTTCCTCCACGCTTTGCTGGATCGGAGCCCGAGGATCATCATCGAGCTGAACGTGTGCTAAGAACTCGGAGGTGCCGGAGTACCGGTGCTTGGATCGGTCGGACCGGGAAGAAGACGTACGACTACTTCCTCTATGTTGTGTCAAACTCTTCCGTTGCGATCTACAAGGGTACGTAGATCATACTCTCCCCTCGTTGCTATGCATCACCATGATCCTGCGTGTGCGTAGGAAATTTTTTGAAATTACTACGTTCCCCAACAAATTTTTCTTCAAGCAAAGCATTAAAATTCTTTTGGGAAATCATAAATTCTTTAACACTAGTTTCAAAATCAGAGGGCATATTATTAAAATGTCCATAAGAGTTGTTGTAGGAATTACCATAATTATTAGAGGAATTACTAGGATACGGCCTAGGATTAAAGTTTCCTCTACAAGCGTTGTTACCAAAATTGTTCCTACCAACAAAATTAACATCCATAGATTCATTATTATTCTCAATCAAAGTGGACAAAGGCATATCATTAGGATCAATAGGAGAACTCATATTAGCAAACAATTTCATAAGTTCATCCATCTTTCCACTCAAAACATTAATCTCTTCTATCACATGAACCTTTTTACTAGTAGATCTTTCGGTGTGCCATTGAGAATAATTAACCATAATATTATCTAGGAGTTTAGTAGCTTCTCCTAAAGTGATTTCCATAAAAGTGCCTCCCACGGCCGAATCTAAAAGATTTCTAGAGGCAAAATTCAATCCGACATAAATTTTTTGTATAGTCATCCGTAAATTCAATCCATGTGTAGGGCAATTACGTATCATTAATTTCATCCTCTCCCAAGATTGTGAAACATGCTCATGTTCAAGTTTCTTAAAATTCATAATATCGTTTCTAAGAGAGATGATGTTAGCGGGAGGAAACTACTTAGAGATAAAAGCATCTTTGCACTTATTCCAAGAATCAATACTATTTTTAGGCAAAGACGAAAACCAAGTTTTATCACGATCTATAAGCGAAAACGGGAATAGCTTCAATTTAACAATATCATTATCCACGTATTTGTTATTTTGCATATCACAAAAATCAAGAAAGTTGTTTAGATGGGTAGCGACATCTTCACTAGGAAGGCCAGAGAATTGATCTTTCATGACAAGATTCAACAAAGCAGCATTAATTTCACAAGATTTAGCATCAGTAAGAGGAGCAATCGCAGTGCTAAGGAAATCATTATTGTTGGTATTGGAAAAGTCACAAAATTTAGTATTGTCTTGAGCCATCGTGACAAACGATCCAACACGGAAGCACACAAAAAGCAAGCGAAGAAAAAATAAACGGAAAAGAGGGCGAATAAAACGGCAAGGGTGAAGTGGGGGAGAGGAAAACGAGAGGCAAATGGCAAATAATGTAATGCGAGGGATAAGAGTTGTGATGGGCACTTGGTATGTCTTGACTTGACTTGGCAACTGTGCCAAAAAATGGCTAGTTGCTAGTAGATTGAATCTTGACTTGACTTGGCGTAAACTGATACGTCCATTTTGCATCATGCTTTTATATCGATATTTATTGCATTATGGGCTGTTATTATACGTTATGTCACAATACTTATGCCTATTCTCTGTTATTTTACAATGTTTACATAAGGAGGGAGAATGCCGGCAGCTGGAATTCTGGGCTGGAAAAGGAGCAAATATTAGAGACCTATTCTGCACAACTCCAGAAGTCCTGAAACTCCATGAAAGTCATTTTTGGAAATAATAAAAAATATTGAGCGGAAGAAGTACACCAGAGGGGGACCCACCTGTCCACGAGGGTGGCGGCGCGCCCTACCCCCAGGGCGCGCCCCCTACGTCGTGGGCCCCCTGTTGGCTCTCCGATGGCCATCTTCTTCTATATGAGGTCTTTCGTCGAGGAAAAAATCATAAGAAACCTTTCAGGACGATACTCCACCGCCACGAGGCGGAACCTTGGCGGAACCAATCTAGGGCTCCGGCAGAGCTGTTTTGCCAAAGACGCTTCCCTCCAGGAGGGGGAAATCGTCACCATCGTCATCACCAACGCTCATCTCATCGGGAGATGGCAATCTCCATCAACATCTTCACCAGCACCATCTCCTCTCAAAACCGTAGTTCATCTCTTGTATCCAATTCTTGTCTCCAAGTCCGGGATTGGTACTAGTAGGTTGCTAGTAGTGTTGATTAATCCTTGTAGGTGATGCTAGTTGGTTTATTTGGTGGAAGATCATATGTTCAGATCCTTTATGCATATTAATACCCCTCTGATCATGAACATGAATATGCTTTGTGAGTACTTACGTTTGTTCTTGAGGACATGGGAGAAGTCTTGCTATTAGTAGTCATGTGAATTTGGTATTCGTTCGATATTTTGATGAGATGTATCTTGTCTATCCTCTAGTGGTGTTATGTGAACGTCGACTACATAACACTTCACCATTATTCGGGCCTAGAGGAGGGCATTGGGAAGTAATAAGTAGATGATGGGTTATTAGAGTGACAGAAGCTTAAACCCTAGTTTATGCGTTGCTTCGTAAGGGGCTGATTTGGATCCATATGTTTCATGCTATGGTTAGGTTTACCTTAATACTTTTGTTGTAGTTGTGGATGCTTGTAATAGAGGTTAATCATAAGTGGGATGCTTGTTCAATTGAGCACAACACCCAAGCACCGGTCCACCCACATATCAAATTATCAAAGTACCGAACGCGAACCATATGAACGTGATGAAAACTAGCTTAACGATATTCCCGTGTCCTCAGGAGCGCTTTTCTCTATATAAGAGTTTGTCCAGGCTTGTCCTTTGCTACAAAAAGGATTGGGCCACCTTGCTTCAATTTATTTACTTTTGTTACTTGTTGCTCGTTACAAATTATCTTATCACAAAACTATCTGTTACCACTTATTTCAGTACTTGCAGAGAATACCTTGCTGAAAACCGCTTATCATTTCCTTCTGCTCCTCATTGGGTTCGACACTCTTACTTATCGAAAGGACTACGATAGATCCCCTATACTTGTGGGTCATCAAGACTCTTTTCTGGCGCCGTTGCCGGGGAGTGAAGCGCCTTTGGTAGGTGGAATTTGGTAAGGAAAAATTTATATAGTGTGCTGAAATTTGCTGTCACTTGTTACTATGGAAAGTAATCCTTTGAGGGGCTAGTTCGGGGTATCTTCACCCCGACCAGTAGAGCAAAGAGTTGCTCCTCAACCTACTGAACCTACTGAAAATGAAAGTGTTCCCTTTGAAGTTCCTTCGGGTATGTTAGAAAAACTGCTAGATAATCCTTTTGCAGGAGATGGAACAAAGCATCCTGATGAGCACCTAATCTATGTGGATGAAGTTTGTGGATTATTTAAGCTTGTAGGTATACCCGATGATGTTGTTAAGAAGAAGGTCTTCCCTTTATCTTTAAAGGGAGATGCATCGACATGGTATAGGCCGTGTGATGATACGAAGTCATGGAACTATAAACGAATGAAATTGGAATTTCATCAGAAGTATTATCCTATGCATCTTGTTCATCGTGATCGCAATTATATATATAATTTTTGGCCTCACGAAGGAGAAAGCATCACTCAAGCTTGGGGGAGGCTTAAATCAATGTTATATTCATGCCCCAATCATGAGCTCTCAAGAGAAATAAATCTTCAAAAATTTTATGCTCGGCTTTTTCATAATAATCAATCCGTGCTCGATACTTCTTGTGCTGGCTCTTTTATGATGAAGACTATTGAATTCAAATGGAATTTATTGGATAGAATTAAACGCAACTCTGAAGATTGGGATCTCGACGAAGGTAAGGAGTCAGGTATGACACCTAAGTTTGATTGTGTTAAATCTTTTATGGATACCGTTGTTTTCCGTAAATTTAGCACTAAATATGGGCTTGACTCTGAGATAGTAGCTTCATTCTGTGAATCTTTTGCTACTTATGTTGATCTCCCCAAGAAGAAGTGGTTTAAATATCATCCTCCCATAGAAGTAAAAGTAGCTGCACCTATTAAAGTTGAAGAAAAGACTGTCACTTATAATGATCCTATTGTTCCTACTTCTTATGTTGAGAAACCACCTTTCCCTGTTAGAATAAAGGATCATGCTAAAGCTTGAATTGTGGTTCGTAAAAGCAATATTAGAACTTATACACCTCCTGAGCAAGTCAAAGTTGATCCTAATATTGCTATTATTAAAGATCTCTTGGCTGATAATATTGATGGGCATGTTATTTATTTCTACGGTGAAACTGCTAGAATTGCCAAACCTTATGCTAAAGATATACATAGACCTGTGGTAGGCGTGCCTGTTATTTCTGTTAAAATAGGAGATCATTGTTATCATGGCTTATGTGATATGGGTGCTAGTGTTAGTGCAATACCTTATGACTTATAAAAATAAATTATGCATGATGTTGCACCCGCTGAGATAGAAGATACTGATGTCACAATTAAACTTGCCAATAGAGATACTATTTCACCAATGGGAATTGTTAGAGATGTTGAAGTCTTGTGTGGGAAAACTAAATATCCTACTGATTTTCTTGTCCTTGGTTCCCCACAAGATAGCTTTTGTCCCATTATTTTTTGTAGACCCTTCTTGAACACTGTTAATGCTAGGATAGACTGCGAAAAGAATGTTGTTACTATTGGTTTGGATGATATGTCCCATGAGTTTAATTTCTCTAAATTTAGTAGACAACACCGTGAAGAAGAATTGCCTAGTAAGGATGAAATTATTGGTCTTGCTTCTATTGCCGTACCTCCTAGTGATCCTTTAGAACAATATTTGCTAGACCATGAAAATGATATGTTTATGAATGAAAGAAGGGAAATAGATGAGGTATTATTTAAACATGAACCTATTCTGAAACACAATTTGCCTGTTGAAATTCTAGGGGATCCCCCTCCACCCAAGGGTGATCCCGTGTTTGAGCTTAAACCGTTGCCTGATACTCTTAAATATGCTTATCTTGATGAAAAGAAGATATATCCTGTTATTATGAGTGCTAACCTTTCAGAGCATGAAGAACAGAGATTACTGAAAACTCTGAAGAAGCACCGTGCTGCTATTGGATATACTCTTGATGATCTTAAGGGCATTAGTCCCACTCTATGTCAACATAAAATAAATTTGGAGAAAGATGCCAAACCAGTTATTGATCATCAACGAAGGCTGAATCCCAAGATGAAAGAAGTGGTAAGAAAGGAAATACTAAAGATCCTTGGGGCAGGTATAATTTATCCCGTTGCCGATAGTCAGTGGGTAAGTCCTGTCCATTGTGTCCCTAAAAAAGGAGGTATTACTGTTGTTCCTAATGATAAAGATGAATTGATTCCTCAAAGAATTATTATAGGGTATAGGATGGTAATTGATTTCCGCAAATTAAATAAGGCTACTAAGAAAGATCATTACCCCTTTCCTTTTATCGATCAAATGCTAGAAAGATTATCTAAACATACACATTTTTGCTTTCTAGATGGTTATTCTGGTTTCTCTCAAATACCTGCGTCAGCCAATGATCAATCAAAGACTACTTTTACTTGCCCTTTTAGTACTTTTGCTTATAGACGTGTGCCTTTTGGATTTTGTAATGCACCTGCTACCTTTCAAAGATGCATGATGGCTATATTCTCTGACTTTTGTGAAAAGATTTGTGAGGTGTTCATGGACGATTTTTCTGTCTATGGATCCTCTTTTGATGTTTGCTTGAGCAACCTTGCTTGAGTTTTGCAGAGATGTGAAGAAACTAATCTTGTCTTGAATTGGGAAAAGTGCCACTTTATGGTTAATGAAGGTATTGTCTTGGAGCATAAAGTTTCTAAAAGAGGTATTGAAGTTGATAAAGCCAAGGTTGATGCTATTAAAAAGATGCCATGTCCCAAGGACATCAAAGGTATAAGAAGTTTCCTGGGTCACGCCGGTTTTTATAGGAGGTTCATTAAGGACTTCTCAAAAATTTCTCGGCCTCTGACTAATTTATTACAAAAAGGTATACCATTTGTCTTCGATGATGATTGTGTAGAAGCATTTGAAATACTTAAGAAAGCATTGATCTCTGCACCTATTGTTCAGCCACCTGATTGGAATTTACCCTTTGAAATTATGTGTGATGCTAATGACCATGCTGTAGGTGCTGTTCTAGGGCAAAGAGTTGATAAGAAATTAAATGTTATTCAATATGCTAGTAAAGCTCTAGACAATGCTCAAAGAAATTATGCTACTACTGAGAAAGAATTTTTAGCAGTTGTATTTGCTTGTGATAAGTTCAGACCTTATATTGTTGATTCTAAAGTAACTAGTCACACTGATCATGTTGCTATTAAATATCTTGTGGAAAAGAAAGATGCTAAACTTAGACTTATTAGATGGGTTCTGTTGCTACAAGAATTTGATTTGCATATTGTTGATAGAAAGGGAGCTGAGAACCCCGTTGTAGACAACTTGTCTAGGTTAGAAAATGTTCTTGATGACCCACTACCTATTGATGATAGCTTTCCTAATGAGCAATTAAATGTCATAAACACTTCTCGTAGTACTCCATGGTATGATGATTATGCTAATTATATTGTTGCTAAATTTATACCACCTAGTTTCACATACCAACAAAAGAAAAAATTCTTCTATGATTTGAGACATTACTTTTGGGATGACCCTCATCTTTATAAAGAAGGAGTAGATGGTGTTATTAGACATTGTGTACCTGAGCATGAACAGGAACAGATCCTACGCAAGTGTCACTCCGAAGCTTATGGAGGACACCACGCTGGACATAGAACTGCACATAAGGTATTACAATCTGGTTTTTATTGGCCTACTCTCTTCAAGGATGCCCGTAAGTTTGTCCTTTCTTGTGATGAATGTCAAAGAATTGGTAATATTAGTAGACGTCAAGAAATGCCTATGAATTATTCACTTGTTATTGAACCATTTGATGTTTGGGGCTTTGATTATATGGGACCCTTTCCTGCCTCTAATGGATATACACATATTTTAGTTGTTGTTGATTATGTTACTAAGTGGGTAGAAGCTATTCCAACTAGTAGTGCTGATCATAACACCTCTATTAAAATTCTTAAAGAAGTTATTTTTCCGAGGTTTGGAGTCCCTAGATATTTAATGACTGATGGTGGTTCACATTTTATTCATGGTGCTTTCCATAAAATGCTTGCTAAGTATGATGTTAACCATAGAGTTGCATCTCCTTATCACCCTCAGTCTAGTGGTCAAGTAGAACTGAGCAACAGAGAGCTCAAATTAATCTTGCAAAAGACTGTCAATAGGTCTAGAAGGAATTGGTCCAAGAAACTTGATGATGCATTATGGGCCTATAGAACTGCATATAAAAATCCTATGGGTATGTCCCCGTATAAAATGGTTTATGGAAAAGCATGTCACTTACCCCTCAAACTAGAACATAAGGCATATTGGGCTATTAAAGAGCTCAACTATGATTTCAAACTTGCCGGTGAGAGAGGTTATTTGACATTAGCTCACTTGATGAATGGAGAACCCAAGCTTATGAAAATGCCAAGTTATTTAAAGAAAAAGTTAAAAGATGGCATGACAAAAGAATACAAAAGCGCGAGTTTAATATAGGTGATTATGTATTACTATACAACTCTCGTTTAAGATTTTTTGCAGGAAAACTTCTCTCTAAATGGGAAGGTCCTTACGTTATCGAGGAGGTCTATCGTTCCGGTGCCATAAAAATGAACAACTTCGAAGGCACAAATCCGAAGGTGGTGAACGTTAAGAATCAAACGTTATATCTCAGGTAACCCTATAAATGTTGAAACCAATGTTATTGAAACCGTAACCCCGGAGGAATACATAAGGGACACTTTCCAGAACGTTTCAGACTCCGAAAAGGAATATGTATGTGGTACGGTAAGTAAACCGACTCCAAAATAATTTTTAAGGCAATATTTCTCTGTTTTGGAATATTTAGACAAATAGAAAAATAAGAAGCAGTCCGGGAAGGACACGAGGGCCCCACGAGGGTGGAGGGCGCGCCCTATCCCCCTGGGCGCGCCCCCTACCTCGTGGGCACCTCGTGTGCTCTCCGGACTCCGTTTTCTTGCACGATACGTATTTTGGTCGGTAAAAATTCATTATTTAATGGGCCATTTGCATTTCTGCCCCTAACTCGAACCACCTACTCAGATTTGCCCCTAATTTCAAAGCATGCTCAAATTTGCCCCTCTGCTGTTAAGTCACTACTCAGAAATGCCCTTCCGTCCAGTCAAAGGCCTTTGACCGTCAAAGGCCCATGTGTACTGTAGTAGACAGAAAGTGCTACAGTATTGGACGGAAAGTGCTACAGTACTGTACGAAAGGGCATTTCTGAGTAGTGACTTAACGGCGGAGGGGCAAATTTGAGCATGCTTCAAAATTAGGGGCAAATATGAGTAGTGGGTTCGAGTTAGGGGCACATATGTAAATGTCCCTTATTTAATCTCCCAAAGGTTTTGACTCCTGTATCACACAAATATTCTCTGTTCTTGTTTCAAGCTATTGCTGCTGCAGACTAGAGCAAGATGTCTTCTCAAGAGTCAGTCGGGGAGAGCCGGGTGTCTCATCCGGCATCGGAACCAAGGCCAAACAGCGATGCTGACCACTTTGGGCCAGCAATAGAGGAAGAGATGGAGGCTGATCTGATCAGGATAGATGCAATGGAGGATCAAGAAGTCACTTATCGCTTCTGAGCTGGGTTCACGATGGGATAACTACAGAGCTCAGCCATTCCAAACCGTGTTATCCCTTCCAATGTTAAATTTCTTTCTTATGAAAGTATGAAGAAGAGTGTCACTTGTTCTCCCGCAGCTATGCAACACCCTTGGGTGCAAGGAGCTTTAGCCGTTACAGGAAAGCTTCGTAAGGAGATAATGGATCTCAGGCAGCAACTCAATAAGCTCGAGGAAGAGAACCGTATCCTGAGGGGCATTATCGCCAAGAATATCACATCACCATCCCTAAAGAAGGAGATATAATCACATGGGTATGGGCACTCCCCTTGGCAACTGCCAAGCTTGGGGGAGGTGCCCCGGTATCGTATCACAATCACACTCCTATTTTTACCGTTTTCTTAGTTCCATCCTATTAGTAGTATCTTGATCTAGTAGAATAAAGTTTACGGCATGATCTAGTTTTGAGTTTTGCTTTATGATCTCTCTATGTAATCGAGTCCGTGAGCTATATATAATAAATATTAGTGTTGAGTTAAGGGCTTGATTATTTTGCCATGATCTTGAGTGAATAAAAGAAAAGAGAAAAATAATAAAAAGAAACAAATAGTTCATATTGATCTTATTGAGAGTAATGACTTCACATAGAAGGAGTATGATGATTAGAAGTTGCTGGGAGTTGACAAACATAGCTTTTTGTCATCGTTGCAATTAATAGGAAGTAATAAAGAAAGAGAGGTTTCACATATAAATATATTATCATGGACATCTTTTATGATTGGGAGCACTCATTAAAATATGACATGCTAAAGAGTTGATGTTGGACAAGGAAGACAACGTAATGGGTTATGTTTTCTTGCATCTGAGATAAAGTATATTGTCATGGATCATCCAACATGTTGAGCTTGCCTTTCCCCCTCATGCTAGCCAAATTCTCGGCACCAAGTAGAGATACTACTTGTGCTTCCAAAACCCTTAAAACCAGTTTTGCCATGAGAGTCCACCATACCTACCTATGGATTGAGTAAGATCCTTCAAGTAAGTTGTCATCGGTGCAAGCAATAAAAATTGCTCTCTAAATATGTATGACTTATTAGTGTGGGAGAAAATAAGCTTTATACGATCTTGTGATGTGGAAGAAATAAAAGCGACGGACTGCATAATAAAGGTTCATATCACAAGGGGCAATATAAAGTGACGTTCTTTCGCATTAAGGTTTTGTGCATCCAACCCGAAAGCGCATGGCAACCTCTGCTTCCCTCTGCGAAGGGCCTATCTGTTACTATTATCCTCTACCTTATGCAAGAGTCACGGTGATCTTCACCTTTCCTTTTAATATTTTATCCTTTGGCAAGCACAGTGTGTTGGAAAGATCCTGATAGATATATCTAATTGGATGTAGGGAAGCGTGAGTTATTATTGTTGACATTACCCTTGAGGTAAAAGGTTGGGAGGTGAAAGTATAAGCCCTTATCTTTCTCTGTGTCCAATTAAAATTCCGTAACCACAAGTATTGCGTGAGTGTTAGAAATTATGAAAGACTAAATGATAGTTGAGTATGTGGACTTGCTAGAGAGCTCTGACATAGACTCTTTCTGATGTTATGATAAATTGCAATTGCTTCAATGACTGAGATTATAGTTTGTTAGTTCTCAATAAAGTTTATGATTCGTACTTTGCATTGTGAATAGATTATTACTTGAGCATAAGAAATTATATGACAATATCTATATATGTTGTTGTTATGAGAATAATCATGATGCCTTCATGTCCGTATTTTATTTTTATCGACACCTCTACCTCTAAACATGGGGACATATTTATCGTTATCGGCTTTCGCTTGAGGACAAGCGAGGTCTAAGCTTGGGGGATTTGATACGTCAATTTTGCATCATGCTTTTATATCGATATTTATTGCATTATGGGCTGTTATTATACGTTATGTCACAATACTTATGCCTATTCTCTCTTATTTACAAGGTTTACATAAGGAGGGAGAATGCTGGTAGCTGGAATTCTGGGCTGGAAAAGGAGCAAATATTAGAGACCTATTCTGCACAACTCCAAAAGTCGTGAAACTCCACGAAAGTCATTTTTGGAAATAATAAAAAATATTGAGCGGAAGAAGTACACTAGAGGGGGACCCACCAGGCCACGAGGGTGGGGGGCGTGCCCTACCCCCCAAGGCGCGCCCCCCTGCCTCGTGGGCCCCCTGTTGGCTCTCCGATGGCCATCTTCTGCTATATGAGGTCTTTTGTCGAGGAAAAAATCATAAGCAACCTTTCGGGACGAGACTCCGCCGCCACGAGGCGGAACCTTGGCGGAACCAATCTAGGGCTCCGGCAAAGCTGTTCTGCCGGGGACACTTCCCTCCAGGAGGGGGAAATCATCACCATCGTCATCACTAATGCTCCTCTCATGGGAGAGGGCAATCTCCATCAACATCTTCACCAGCACCATCTCCTCTCAAAACCCTAGTTCATCTCTTGTATCCAATTCTTGTCTCCAAGTCCGGGATTGGTACTAGTAGGTTGCTAGTAGTGTTGATTACTCCTTGTAGTTGATGCTAGTTGGTTTATTTGGTGGAAGATCATATGTTCAGATACTTTATGCATATTAATACCCCTCTGATCATGAACATGAATATGCTTTGTGAGTAGTTACATTTGTTCCTGAGGACATGGGAGAAGTCTTGCTATTAGTAGTCATGTGAATTTGGTATTCGTTCGATATTTTGATGAGATGTATGTTGTCTATCCTCTAGTGGTGTTATGTGAACGTCGACTACATAATACTTCACCATTATTTGGGCCTACAGGAGGGCATTGGGAAGTAATAAGTAGATGATGGGTTGCTAGAGTGACAGAAGCTTAAACCCTAGTTTATGCGTTGCTTCTTAAGGGGCTGATTTGGATCCATATGTTTCATGCTATGGTTAGGTTTACCTTAATACTTTTGTTGTAGTTGTGGACGCTTGCAATAGAGGTTAATCATAAGTGGGATGCTTGTTCAAGTAAGCACAGCACCCAAGCACCGGTCCACCCACATATCAAATTATCAAAGTACCGAACGCGAATCATATGAACATGATGAAAACTAGCTTGACGATATTCCCATGTGTCCTCGGGAGCGCTTTTCTCTATATAAGAGTTTGTCCAGGCTTGTCCTTTGCTACAAAAAGGATTGGGCCACCTTGCTGCACTTTATTTACTTTTGTTACTTGTTGCTCGTTACAAATTATCTTATCACAAAACTATCTGTTACCACTTAGTTCATTACTTGCAGAGAATACCTTGCTGAAAACCGCTTATCATTTCCTTCTGCTCCTCATTGGGTTCGACACTCTTACTTATTGAAAGGACTACGATAGATCCCCTATGCTTGTGGGTCATCATAAGCCTCTGATACGTCTCCAACGTATCTATAATTTTTGATTGCTCCATGCTATATTATCTACTGTTTTAGGTAATATTGGGCTTTATTATCCACTTTTGTATTACTTTTGACTAACCTATTAACCGGAGGCCCAGCCCAGATTTGCTGTTTTATGCCTATTTCAGTGTTTTGAAGAAAAGTAATATCAAACGGAGTCGAAACGGAACGAAATCAACTGGAGAAGTTATTTTTGGAAGGAAACCTACCGGATAGACTTGGACTCTACGTCAGAAGATACGGGAGCTAGCCACGAGGGTGGGGGGTGCGCCCACCCCCTAGGGCGCGCCCCTGCCTCGTGGGGCCCCCGCAGCTCCACCGACGTACCCCTTGCACCCATATATACCTACGTATCATAAAACTTCCAGAACAGAGATTAGATCTGGAGTTCCGCCGCCGCAAGCCTCTGTAGCCACCAAAAACCTCTCGGGACCCTGTTCCGGCACCCTGCCGGAGGGGGGGGAACCCTCACCGGTGGCCATATTCATCATCCCGACGCTCTCCATGACGAGGATGGAGTAGTTCACCCTCGGGGCTGAGGGTATATACCAGTAGCTATGTGTTTGATCTCTCTCTCTCTCGTGTTCTTGATTTGGCATGATCTTGATGTATCGCGAGCTTTGCTATTATAGTTGGATCTTATGTTTCTTCTCCCCCTCTTCTCTCTTGTAATGGATCGAGTTTTCCCCTTGAAGTAATCTTATTGGATTGAGTCTTTAAATATTTGAGAAACTTGATGTATGTCTTGCGTGGGATAATCGTGGTGACAATGGGTTATTCTATTGATTCACTTGATGTATGTCTTGGTGATCAACTTGCGGGTTTCGTGACATTGGGAACCTATGCATAGGGGTTGGCACACGTTTTCGTCGTGATTCTCCGGTAGAAACTTTGGGCACTCTTTGAGGTTCTATGTGTTGGTTGACTAGATGAATTGAGATTGTGTGATGCATATCGTATAATCATACCCACAGATACTTGAGGTGACATTGGAGTATCTAGGTGACATTAGGGTTTTGGTTGATTTGTGTTTTAAGGTGTTATTCTAGTACGAACTCTAGGGCTGTTTGTGACACTTATAGGAATAGCCCAATGGATTGATTGGAAAGAATAACTTTGAGGTGGTTTCGTACCCTACCATAATCTCTTCGTTCGTTCTCCACTATTAGTGACTTTGGAGTGACTCTTTGTTGCATGTTGAGGGATAGTTATGTGATCCAATTATGTTATCATTGTTGAGAGGACTTGCACTAGTGAAAGTATGAACCCTAGGCCTTGTTTCCTAGCATTGCAATACCGTTTACGATCACTTTTACCACTTGTTACCTTGCTGTTTTTATATTTTCAGTTTACAAAAACCTATATCTACCATCCATATTGCACTTGTATCACCATCTCTTTGCCGAACTAGTTCACCTATACAATTTACCATTGTATTGGGTGTGTTGGGGACACAGGAGACTCTTTGTTATTTGTTTGCAACGTTGCTTGAGAGAGACCATCTTCATCCTACGCCTCCCGCGGATTGATAAACCTTAGGTCATCCACTTGAGGGTAATTTGCTACTGTCCTACAAACCTGTGCACTTGCAGGCCCAACAACGTCTAAAAGAAGAAGGTTGTGTAGTAGACATCAGCCTCCCCGGCAACGGCGCCAGAAATCCTTCTTGCTACCTCTTGAGCACTGCGTTGGTTTTCCCCTTGAAGAGGAAAAGGTGATGCAGCAAAGTAGAGTATGATGGAAAGGAAAACTGTGCCAAAGTACTAGAAGAAGAATTACATAGAATGCTTGGCATAAAATATGTGAATGATGAGCATGATTGCAATGTTGTTAGTATGAACTCCTTGAATATCCATAGTACTAATGATGATTGCTCTAGTCATGATGAAAATGTCTCCTATAAACATGTCAATTTTTGTGGAGTACATTGGGTTTGCAAGGACACACCAAATAGGGAAGATAGATATTGCAAGAGGCATAAGTACTTAGAAACTAAATGGTTGCAAGAAAGGCTAGATGCATATGCTGAAAATATATTTTTTATTAGCCATACTTGTGAACTTTGCAATGAACGTGATCATTTTAGTACCCAATGCAAATTATTTCATGATTGTATCGTGTCCAAAAATTGTGATGACTTGATTTCCCTTGCACATCATAATGAACTTAGTTTGATCTTGGGTTATGAAGAAGTAAAACGTATAACTAAGATCATTCCAGAATTTGCCCTTGATAGAATTCTTCATTTTGATCTAGAAGAAATTTATATGTATTGTGCGGTGAATTGCATTGAAAATCCTTATATTGCCAATTACATAAAGAAAACAAAACAAATAGAGGATGAAGAGAATACTAATGATAGGGAAGAGACTTCCCAATATCCTCCTATTATTTCTTATGATGAATCAGGTAACGAGGAGGAGCCTTCTATTCAACCAATCTCATTAATAAGGAGCTCCAAAAACAGGATTGAACCCACACATGATGTGGTGAAGAATAAGAAAAGAAAAAGGAAGAGAGGAAAAAAGGTATCTCTCCCAAACAAAGTTGCTCCTATTATTGCTATGCCTCATGAAAATGATACACTTGATGATGATCTCGTTATGCCTATTGCTTGTTGTGATGATTACGATTGGGAATATAATGATACTTCTTATGATATTGAAAATCTTTTTGGCACTTGCTTGGAATAATATAATAATTGCTATACTATTGGTGCTATCCATACTATTAATGATGAGAGTGATTATGCTTATGATACGAAAAGGACCAAGCTTGGGGAAGCTATGTTTGATGAGGATGACATATTTGAGAATATATTTGCTGTAGTTAATGTTTGTCCCAAGATTGGGGATGCTATGTTTAATAATGATAATATTTTTAGCCTCTCAAGTTTTGATATGCAAAGTAGTTATGATGATAGCATGCCTTCTACCTATGATGAATATATTGATGAAAGTGGGTTTGGAAGAGTGTCAACTTTAGGAAGTAGTGATCCCACAATATTGGAGGATGTTGAATCTTATAATATCTATGAAAGTGGATTTGGAGAGGTCATGACTTTATTTAGTGATGTATCCACTATTTCGGAAGAGGTTTCAATCGATTATGATGAGAACAAAGTTGCTACTTATGATGACTATTGTGATAAAACTTATGCTATAAAGGGTAGTGATGATTATATTTATAAAACTTGTCATGATTATGAGTACCCTTTCTCTGAAAATTACTCTTTTAATGTGGAAACAATTTATAGTATTCAAGTCTCTTATGATACTCCCACTATTATTCATGAGAAGGAATTTGCTTATGAGGAGAGTAATAAAATTTCTATGCAAGTAGATCATGAAAAGAATGCTTTAGGTGCTGGTTATATTGTTTAATTCATTCATGATGCTACTTAAAATTACTATGAGGGAGGAACATATGCTTGTAGGAATTGCAATAATATCAAGTTTCCTCTCTATGTGCTTAAAATCTTGAAGTTATGCTTGTTTTACCTTCCTATGCAAGATGATTCTTGTTCCCATAAGTTGTTTGCTCACAAAATCCCTATGCATAGGAAGTGGTTTAGACTTAAATGTGCTATTCATATTCTTCATGATGCTTTCTTTATGTTTCAATTCCTATCTTTTATGTGAGCATCATTGAAATCATCATGCCTAGCTAGGGGCATTAAACGATAGCGCTTGTAGGGAGGCAACCCAATTTTATTTTAGTTTCTTACTTTTTGGTTCTGTTTAGGAATAAATAATCCATCTATCTTCTGTTTAGATGTGGTTTTATGTTTTAATTAGTGTTTGTGCCAAGTAGAACCTTTGGGAAGACTTAGGTGAAGTCTTTATGATCATGCTGTAAAAAACAGAAACTTTAGTGCTCACGAGATTAGCTAGAACTTTTTACTGGAGAGTGATATTTAGTTGATTATTTTTGCAGATGATTACTAGACAAATTACTAATGTCCACCAATTTGTTTGAGAATTTTTGGAGTTCCATAAGTTTCCGTTAGTTACAGATTACTACAAACTGTTCTGTTTTTGACAGATTCTGTTTTTCGTGTGTTGTTTGCTTATTTTGATGAATCTATGGCTAGTAAAATAGTTTATAAACCATAGAAAAGTTGGAATACAGTAGGTGTAACACCAATATAAATAAAGAATGAGTTCATTACAGTACCATGAAGTGGTGTTTTGTTTACTTTCGCTAACGGAGCTTACGATTTTTCTGTTAAGTTTTGTGTTGTGAAGTTTTCAAGTTTTGGGTAAAGATTTGATGGACTATGGAATAAGGAGTGGAAAGAGCCTAAGATTGGGGATGCCCAAGTCACCCCAAGGTAATATTCAAGGACAACCAAGCGTCTAAGCTTGGGGATGCCCCGGAAGGCATCCCCTCTTTCATCTTCGTTCATCCGTAACTTTACTTGGAGCTATATTTTTATTCACCACATGATATGTCTTTTGCTTGGAGCGTCATTTTATTTTCTTTAGCTTTGATTCCTGTTTGAATAAAGTATCAATATCTGAAATTATTAAATGAGAGAGTCTTCATATAGTTGCATAATTATTCAGATACTCATTGATCTTCACTTATATCTTTCGGAGTAGTTTGTCGTTTGCTCTAGTGCTTCACTTATATCTTTTAGAGCATGGTGGTAGTTTTATTTTGAAGAAATAGATGAACTCTCATGCTTAACTTATATTATTTTGAGAGTCTTAAATAGCATGGCAATGTGCTTAAAATCCTGATATGCTAAGCATAAAAGATTTGTAAGAATTCTTATGGGTGTGTTGAATACTAAAAAAAGATTGAAGCATGATAATTGTTTTGAGATATGGAGGTGATAATATTAGAGTCATGCTAGTTGAGTAGTTGTGAATTTAAATAATACTTGCGTTGAAGTTTGTGATTCCCGTAGCATGCACGTATGGTGAACCATTATGTGACGAAGTCGGAGCATGATTTATTTATTGATTGTCTTCCTTATGAGTGGCGGTCGGGGATGAGCGATGGTCTTTTCCTACCAATCTATCCCCCTAGGAGCATGCGCATAATACTTTGCTTTGATAACTTCTAGATTTTTGCAATAAGTATATGAGTTCTTTATGACTAATGTTGAGTCCATGGATTATACGCACTTTTTCCCATCCTTCCACTATTGCTAGCCTCTCTAATACTGCACACTTTTCGCCGGTATCATACACCCACCATATATCTTCCTCAAAACAGCCACCATACCTACCTATCATGGCATTTCCATAGCCATTCCGAGATATATTGCCATGCAACTTTCCACCGTTCCGTTTATTATGACACGCTCCATCATTGTCATATTGCTAGCATGATCATGTAGTTGACATCGTATTTGTGGAAAAGCCACCATTCATAATTCTTTCATACATGTCACTCTTGATTCATTGCATATCCCGGTACACCGCCAGAGGCATTTATATAGAGTCATATTTTGTTCTAAGTATCGAGTTGTAAGAAAATAAACGTGTGATGATCATCATTTTTAGAGCATTGTCCCAAGTGAGGAAAGGATGATGGAGACTATGATTCCCCCACAAGTCGGGATGAGACTCCGGACGAAAAATAAATAAATTAAAAAAGCAAAAAAAAGAGGCCATACAAAAAGAGAAAAGGCCCAAACAAAAAAATAAAAAAATGAGAGAAAAAGAGAGAAGGGGCAATGCTACTATCCTTTTAGCACACTTGTGCTTCAAAGTAGCACCATGATCTTCATGATAGAGAGTCTCCTATGTTGTGACTTTCATATAATAGTGGGAATTTTACATTATAGAACTTGGCTTGTATATTCCAATGATGGGCTTCCTCAAAATGCCCCAGGTCTTCGTGAGCAAGCGAGTTGGATGCACACCCACTTAGTTACTTTTGTTGAGCTTTCATATACTTATAGCTCTAGTGCATCCGTTGCATGGCAATCCCTACTCACTCACATTGATATCTATTGATGGGCATCTCCATAGCCCGTTGATACGCCTAGTTGATGTGAGACTATCTTCCCCTCCTTTTGTTATCTCCACAACCACCATTCTATTCCACATATAGTGCTATATCCATGGCTCACGCTCATGTATTGCGTGAAGATTGATTTTTAAAAAAAAATGTTAAAGTATGAAACAATTGCTTGGCTTGTCATCGGGGTTGTGCATGATTTAAATACTTTGTGTGGTGAAGATGGAGCATAGCCAGACTATATGATTTTGTAGGGATAACTTTCTTTAGCCATGTTATTTTGAGAAGACATAATTGCTTTATTAGTATGCTTGAAGTATTATTATTTTTATGTCAATATGAACTTTTGTCTTGAATCTTTCGGATCTGAATATTCATATCACAATTGAGAAGAATTACAATGAAATTATGCCAACTAGCATTCCACATCAAAAAATATCTTTTTTATCATTTACCTACTAGAGGACGAGCAGGAATTAAGCTTGGGGATGCTTGATACGTCTCCAATGTATCTATAATTTTTGATTGCTCCATGCTATATTATCTACTGTTTTAGGCAACATTGGGCTTTATTATCCACTTTTATATTACTTTTGGGACTAACCTATTAACCGGAGGCCCAGCCCAGATTTGTTGTTTTATGCCTATTTCAGTGTTTCGAAGAAAAGGAATATCAGACGGAGTCGAAACGGAACGAAATCAACTGGAGAAGTTACTTTTGGAAGGAAACCTACCGGATAGACTTGGACTCTACGTCAGAAGATACGGGAGCGGGCCACAAGGGTGGGGGGCGTGACCACCCCCTAGGGCACGCCCTCTGCCCCGTGGGGCCCCCGCAGCTCCACCGACGTACCCCTTGCACCCATATATACCTACGTATCCTAAAACTTCCAGAACAGAGATTAGATCTGGAGTTCCGCCGCCGCAAGCCTATGTAGCCACCAAAAACCTCTCGGGACCCTACTCCGGCACCTTGCCGGAGGGGGGGAGGAACCCTCACCGGTGGCCATCTTCACATCCCGATGCTCTCCATGACGAGGAGGGATTAGTTCACCCTCGGGGCTGAGGGTATGTACCAGTAGCTATGTGTTTGATCTCTCTCTCTCTCTCTCTCTCTCTCTCTCTCTCTCTTGTTCTGGATTTGGCATGATCTTGATGTATCGCGAGCTTTGCTATTATAGTTGGATCTTATGTTTCTTCTCCCCCTCTTCTCTCTTGTAATGGATTGAGTTTTCCGCTTGAAGTAATCTTATCGGATTGAGTCTTTAAAGATTTGAGAACACTTGATGTATGTCTTGCGTGGGATAACCGTGGTGACAATGGGTTATTCTATTGATTCACTTGATGTATGTTTTGGTGATCAACTTGCGGGTTTCGTGACATTGGGAACCTATGCATAGGGGTTGGCACACGTTTTCGTCGTGATTCTCCGGTAGAAACTTTGGGCACTCTTTGCGGTTCTATGTGTTGGTTGAGTAGATGAATTAAGATTGTGTGATGCATATCGTATAATCATACCCACAGATACTTGAGGTGACATTGGAGTATCTAGGTGACATTAGGGTTTTGGTTGATTTGTGTCTTAAGGTGTTATTCTAGTACGAACTCTAGGGCTGTTTGTGACACTTATAGGAATAGCCCAATGGATTGATTGGAAAGAATAACTTTGAGGTGGTTTCGTACCCTACCATAATCTCTTCGTTCGTTCTCCACTATTAGTGACTTTGGAGTGACTCTTTGTTGCATGTTGAGGGATAGTTATGCGATCCAATTATGTTATCATTGTTGAGAGGACTTGCACTAGTGAAAGTATGAACCCTAGGCCTTGTTTCCTAGCATTGCAATACCGTTTACGCTCACTTTTACCACTTGTTACCTTGCTGTTTTTATATTTTCAGTTTACAAAAACCTATATCTACCATCCATATTGCACTTGTATCACCATCTCTTCGCCGAACTAGTGCACCTATACAATTTACCATTGTATTGGGTGTGTTGGGTACACAAGAGACTCTTTGTTATTTGGTTGCAGGGTTGCTTGAGAGAGACCATCTTCACCCTACGCCTCCTGCGGATTGATAAAGCTTAGGTCATCCACTTGAGGGAAATTTGCTACTGTCCTACAAACCTGTGCACTTGCAGGCCCAACAACGTCTAAAAGAAGAAGGTTGTGTAGTAGACATCAGCCTCCCCGGCAACGGCGCCAGAAATCCTTCTTGCTACCTGTTGAGCACTGCGTTGGTTTTTCCCTTGAAGAGGAAAAGGTGATGCAGCAAAGTAGCGTATGTATTTCCCTCAGTTTTTGAGAACCAAGGTATCAATCCAGTAGGAGGTTACACGCAAGTCGCCTTATACCTGCACAAACAAATAAGAACCTTGCAACCAACGCGATAAAGGTGTTGTCAATCCCTTCACGGCCACTTGCAAAAGTGAGATGTGATAGAGATAATAAGATAAATATTTTTGGTATTTTTATTTTATAGATTGAAAGTAAAGATTTCAAAGTAAAAATAGATTGGAAACTTATATGATGGAAAATAGACCCGGGGGCCATAGGTTTCACTAGTGGCTTCTCTCAAGATAGCATAAGTATTACGGTGGGTGAACAAATTACTGTCGAGCAATTGATAGAAAAGTGCATAATTATGAGAATATCTAGGCATGATCATGTATATAGGCATCATGTCCGCGACAAGTAGACCGTAACGATTCTGCATCTACTACTACTACTCCACACATCGACCGCTATCCAGCATGCCTCTAGAGTATTAAGTTCATAAGAACAGAGTAACACATTAGGCAAGATGACATGATGTAGAGGGATAAACTCAAGGAATATGATATAAACCCCATCTTTTTATCCTCGATGGCAACAATACAATACGTGCCTTGCTGCCCCTGCTGTCACTGGGAAAGGACACCGTAAGATTGAACCCAAAGCTAAGCACTTCTCCCATTGCAAGAAAGATCAATCTAGTAGGCCAAACCAAACTGATAATTCGAAGAGACTTGCAAAGATAACCAATCATACATAAAATAATTCAGAGGAGATTCAAATATTGTTCATAGATAAACTTGATCATAAACCCACAATTCATCGGATCTCGACAAACACACTGCAAAAAGAGTAACATCGAATAGATCTCCAAGAAGATCGAGGAGAACTTTGTATTGAGATCCAAAGAGAGAGAAGAAGCCATCTAGCTGATAACTATGGACCCGAAGGTCTGTGGTAAACTACTCACACATCATCGGAGAGGCTACGCGTTACTGAACGAGCGATCGAGCGATTCCTTGGCTACTACTGTTAACTGAAGCTGATTGAACCTGCTGCCTCTTGATGAACAGTGAGCATTGTGGGGGGGGGGGGTGGATGAACAGTTCCCTGTGGGGATTGGATGAACAGGACCCCGTGGTAGTAGAGGCCATTGCCGCTGGATGAACAGGAGCCCGATCGATCGAGCCGGTTGGGGGTGGATGAACAGGCCCCCATGGAGGGTGGATGAACAGGACCCCGTGGAGGGCTGGTTAAACAGTAGCCGATGGAGGGCTGGATGAACAGTAGCCCATGGAGGGGTGGTTGAACAGGACCCCATGAAGAGGACTGGTTGAACAGTAGCCGGTGGAGGAGCGGTGGAGGCTGGATGAACAGGAGCCCATGGATGAACAATAGCTGGTGGAGGCAAGAGGGAGACGCCGTGGATGAACAATCGCTGGTGGAGGCTAGAGGAGGTCGACGGTGGAGATGAACATTAGCCCGTGGAGTCCCGTTTTGCGGTACGTCACACACCTCCCGATGAACATGACCCATGTTTCGACTGTAGCGCTTCAACACAAGTCTGTTTCCTCCGTTTCGCGGTACGCCACACCACTCCCGATCAACAGGACCCCGTTTCGACCATAGGAGCTCCAAGAGAACTCCGTTTCCTCCCTTTTGCGGTATGCAACACCCCTCGCGGTGCCGTTTCGACCGTAGACGGTCGAACACAAGGTCGTTTCCTCCGTTCTGCGGTACAACAGGCCTCATTTCGGTTGTTCCGTCCAAGCCGGTTGGCTCCCGTTGAACACGACACATTCCGTTGCCCCCGATGAACGCGACGACGCAGTTTGTCCGTTCCGACCCAGCCGGTTGGCTGCTGATGAACAGGACGGCGTCGCTGCCTCTCCATGTACATGAGCCCTGGCCGTACGTATGCGCGAGTAGGCGTTCGAGACCCCGCCCGTATGTACGTACGTGGTTGTATTTACTTTCTTGCACCTTGGCCGTACGTACGTGTACATGCTACGTGCGCGCCTCTACTACGACACGTGCCCTTCCTTACTCGGTCACGGTTCATCGATGCAGCCTGCAGACAGACCGATCGACCAGTATGTACGTACACGTTTGCGACTAGAATGACAACACTACATACGCTTCGACCAGGTGGGTTCTGACTGTCAGGGAGGACAAGGAGGCACTTCCTTGAGTGCGAAGATGTAGCTGGTGGGTCCTAGCAGTCAGGAGGGAAACGTTTTTTCACGAAATACGGTGGCCCGTCTGGTGGGTCTGTACTGTCAGGTGAAGGAATCATTATTTTGTGCATAATAAGGTTGCACTTCCTTGCTGCGGTCGTGGACCCAGCTGTCAGCCTCTCCACATGATTACAGCCCATTTTCACTTTCTTGAAATACATGATTTTGCTAGGCTGATTCTAATTATAATGTTGGGTTGGGCGCAACAATGTTATCACAAAATAAACAGGGGTTGAGCATTTTGTTATAGATATATTTAATTAATAAGTGATTTATTATACATTGGTCCTTAAATCTTACCAAGCTTTTGTACACAATCACCAGGATTTTTGTTGCCTTAATATAAAATATCCAGGATTTTATTATTAAAAATTATTTTTATAAGTTAATAAGACGTGGGATATTGTTTTCTTATATAGGTAAGTATTTGTTAAGTATATGATGACAATAACAATAATACATAATAACATACAAAATAATATATATATATATATATATATATATATATATATATATATATATATAATATAGTTAGAAGTGAAATATAAGTTGGACCTGGCGTCTCTATTCTCATATAGAAAAATAGAACAGACCTTTGTCTTTTCTTCAAAAAAATACATAAGTTGGGTTGCGGATGTTTCGGGAAAAATAAATCCTAGGATGGGAGGTCCATAGGCCGGTCGATACATGACGACCCTCAAGAAAATACAAACCGGCATGTCGTGGGCTGGGCATGTTAAAAAACAAAGCCTAGACGGGGCAGCCGACAACCCAGCTGATACTTGTTGGCCCACTGGTAATAAATGATACATGCCAGCTCCCCGGCTTCGTTATAAATTTATCTTATTTAGTAACTACGTTGAAGCACCTCAAAAAATGTAACTATGTTGACAAACCCATGGGCCCTAATGTCAGTATAGCACTAGAAGGAAATATTTTTTTAATGAGGCACTTGCTTGCATACGGCCATAGACCTAGTGGGTCCCGACTTTCCGCCTCTCCACATACAGTCCTCTTCAGATTCCTCTCGTTTATTCAGCATGTTCACAACGGCAGACAGCGGCACCGCGGCGAGCGCACAAAGGCGGAGGACGAGAACGAACCACCGGAGCCAGTGAAGGCATACTGGATGCAGTGCCTTATTTCAACCGAAACTACTAAACTAGCCCAGTGGCCAAGTGACACTACCCGACTGTTGTTCCGCCCGGGTTCGATTCCACCTGAAGCAGTGAAAGTATCTCCAAATTTTTTGCCTCTGCCATTATTGACATGTGGGTCCCCATTGTCATCTACGCACACCACATCCAACACTTGCCAAAAGTTCATCCCTCATTTTCTCTGTTTTTCGCACACTCGACATTGTGTGAGCATTTTGAAAATAGCATATCTTTTTGACTGTGCATCATATGAAGACGTGCTATACATGAATGTTGATCAACATGATGTTAACTGGTTGGTAGTTCTATTTTTGACCATGAATAAAACTTCCAAAATGATGTTATTCTTGTTTGAAAAGGGCGTGTTAATATAAATGCTCTGCCTCTAAAACTTGTAGTTTCTTATCTGAAACTGAAACTTGCAGTTTTCTGTCTGAGAATCACATTGTCCGCACTTTTATATGAAACTACATTTTTTTAAGTGCTAAAAATAAATCTCTAGAATTCATAAAATACTTCATATGCTCAATACTGCAAATGTAAAATTCAAAAGACATTCATATCTAAAAGTACTCTGAAAATTCACAACACAAAACACAATTCATAACCTGCAAATACTCACAACCCTAAGCTCCTCCTGACAATTCACTACCTGCCTGACTATTGGGTTGGGGGGCAGTCCCCTCCTATTCCTCGGTGGCATATAGCCGCCCCGTGAGACGATGTGAACGGCGAGGGAGAGGATGGCGGGGAAGCGTCATCGGACCAACTATTTTTCTCCTCTTGCAGTTGGGTTCCGTCGACGAACACTCCACCGGCCCGCTCTAGCACGACACCCTCACAAACGGGATCATGTAGATGTTGATCCTTCAATCTCTTGTGGATGCTCCATCTGGGATCGATACTCTCACCACCGCTCCCTCACGATCGGATTCGTGAATCTGTTTGCTCCATGGCCCAGAGGAGCAGCTTTATGTACTCCCTCGCGACTCCCTTCAGGAGTATCACCGCCTTTTCTCTCTGTTGCAGATATTTGGCCATGGATGTCGCCATCGCCACTAGTTGGTCCTTGTTGTCAAACCAAGACTATATCTCCAACATCCTAGCTAGCTTCACAGGGTCGCCATCTGCAATCCTCATGTATCGGTTGTACTCCTCCATCGATCGACTTCTCCAAAACACCTTCACTCGCCGGCGATGGTTTTTTAATGGAAGAGATGAGGAGTGCTGCTGGTTTTGGATTAGAACAGGAGAGGAGCGGCGCTCGTTTTGGATTGGAACAGGAGAGGAGGGCCGGTGATTTTGAAATGGAAGAGGAGAGGAGCGGTGCTGGATTTAGATTGGAACAGGAGAGGAGCAGCGGTGGTTTAAGAGGAGAGGAGCGGCACTGGTCTTGGAAGTATTTTTTTGTTTTGCGTATTTTGGGTCAAAGTTTGACCACGTACTGTATTTGACAAGCAAAATGTGAATGCATGTCACCAAAAATTGTATCGTTTGGTTCGTATCTGAATGTACTTTCAAATTATATTATTTTTACGACGTATAACATATATTTTATTTGTGGAAATCATGGTAAATTATGACCCAGAATAAAAGGGAGACTAGTTAATGTGGGGTCGCTTTCTTAATTGAAGGGTAAATTGATTTTGATTTTGATCCAGTCACAGCGCGCCGCCCTCTCGTCCAATCCTAAATCGGTGTCGCATGCTCCTCTCCCTCTTCTCCATTGCAAAACCACCTCCTCTCCTCTCCATCATCTCCATTCCAAAACCACCATCTCACCTCTCCCTCTTCTCCATTGCAAAACCACCCCCTCTCCTCTCCATCTTCTCCATTGCAAAATCACCGTCTCGCCTCTCGCTCTTCTCCATTGCAAGACCACCGTCTCGCCTCTCCCTCTTCTCCATTGCAAAACCACCCCCTCAAGGCGAAAGTCAGGCGGAGGTGGTGGGCGTATAGGTCAAAGTCGAGCAAATAGACGATAACGAATCGATCGAGTATGGTGTGCCGTTCATGAGGGTGCAGAGCCAGCAGGGGCCACGGGAGTATTCGTTCTCCCGCTGCAAGAGGAGGTCGGATGGCACCACGTCGCTTCCCACCGTTCTCCATGGTTCCCTCGACGCTCCCCTCATTTCAACGGCGGCGGTATGATTTAAGTAAGCTTCGCACTAACCTAATCTTCCATCTGCTCATGCTTACTCAGTGTGATGGCTAATAAAAATCATGCTTACAATCAGTCTCCGAGTACTACACCAATCACCCTAAAATGGCTCTAGATAGAAAACAAAATTGTGACACTGTGTACAAATAAAGAAAAATAGATTGGTGCTTCTTTCAGAAAAGAGTACTCCCTAGAAAACTGCCAATATAAGCTACTAGTATTTGGTTAGAGGATTTGTTGCTGAGAAAGATCCGTCCACAGAGAGCTCCACACATCTCACTGGTGGTGGTGGATGCCAATGCGTGCATGGAGCATGGTTGGTGTCGGTAATTTTTACTTGCCACACCTTGCACTCTGCATATATGCCGGTTCCATCCGTACATTTGTGCAGCCACCAAAATGCAGCTGAATAACCCTGTTTGCATAGATAATGAAAAATCGTGATTACATTATAGTGGCACTAGTTGATGAAACATACACTAATAAATAGAAGAAAATATTGCAATAGTATCACAGTATGCCATGATGCGAGGGCGAGATAGGCCATGCAACGCCTCATACGGTAGGCCTCATACTGGAAATTGACCTAATTTTCCCCGATACACCTTCTGCCAGTGATGAACATCAGTGTACAGCGGTAGTACCAGGAGGGGCCTTGAGACATTCCAATCTCTATTTTTGTGCAGATCAACTTAAATTAAGCACCCCAGTTTGCAGAAACGCTTAAACATTAACAATGGGACTAGTTTATGAAACATATACTAACAAATAGAAGCACTTTCTTTATCTACATTGGAAATGAAATAATAGAGAGGACACTCCCTCTATTTTAACTGTATTATTACTTCATTTTATCAGTGGCACTAGGGTCGAGCAGGTGGCAAGTGAGGTGTATCGTGCGTCGCAAGGATGGAGGCCGACGGTGCTTAGACTGGGATGTTGAAGCTGGCTCTTTCAGTCCCGATCTTCCCCCCTGATGTTTCTGTGGTAGCATTTGGGTTGTAATCCAAACTTGGTCGAACTGGTGCTGCATCCCCCTACCTGCCTAGCTTATGTGGCGAACTTGTCTCCTGCTAGTACTCAGTCTGTTCTAGTAGTAGTTGCATAACTGCCCGTTTACATTGAGATGATGTTGGATAATGTTTCTCTATGATTGGAATTCTTTAATGAAATCGGACGAAACCCCCTCTTTCGATATATATAAAAAATCAGTGGCACTAGCGGTGCCAAAACATTGCCTCAAATTAATAGTTCCACTAGATTAAGGTGCAAAATAATAGCATTATTCCTTTATCATGGCAGTGCCAAAACAATAGCACAAGGGCAGACTCAACATGCAGGATCTTTGGCAAATGGTCAGACCAAAAAGGAACATACCTCGTGATGGGAACCATATCTACAGTCAACGCCATCATAGAAGGGATGACACCATTCACCAATATGGATGATTCAATTCATGCGACCTTTTTGTGCAGTTCACCTAAATGAAGCAATGTCCCATGAGCTAGCAGCTTCTTCTTCATTAGTTGCAATAAAATTGAGAAACATCAAGGTTTGTTGTGAAGCTCATGGAATGTTCAACTATAATTTGGATATCATTTGTGCAGTTCAACTAAGATCAAGTGTGAAATATATATCTCTGTCTGCACAAAAAGGTGGAAAGGAGGTTGACTAACACGTGATGAAACATACATCAAATGAAAAGAAGCATGTTCCTTATCTGAATGGAAATCCTACAAGGACAGTAGCAATTTCTAAAGCAGCAACATCGCTAGATATTAGTGTGGGCATTAGGATTAATTATGACAACCGTTAAATACGACATTACTTTAATGGTGCCATTGCTTCATTTTACCAGCAACATTACATTAACAGCTGCTAAAGAGTTTGTATTTGGGCACGGGAGAGTAGGCGGACCAGGAGAGTTGCATTTCTAATGAAAAGAAGCAACTTATCTTAATGGGAAATTTAGTAGGACATGAAAAATAGTGCCATTGATTCATATTACTGGAGGCATTACATTAAAAACAACATTGGTTTAATGTTTCCTTACTTTTAACAATGCGACTGCTATATTTTACTAGTGGAGTTACATAAGAGGGGCTCGGGGCAACAAACATCAGAATAGGATATCTGGGTTGGTCCCATTTTTGTTCGGTATAGCCACCTTATACTTTGTGAGGCTAGCAAATCTAGTGTTGGACATACTCTGCTGACTTGTCCCCTAGTCCCCACTTTCTTTCCTTCTTCAACCAATAGATCGGTTTATATTGAGTTTATACTACGTTTCCCTTTATTTCCCTATTAGACAAGGAGACCAGTTCTATAGCTAGTCTCTGCTACTTTTCGCCCCCATTATTTCCTCTTTTGACCAAGTCCTAGATTCAGGTAACAAATCTTCCCCCACCCCTTTCTTCCTGTTTGAACCAAGTAGTACTACATACGAGTGCATGAACTAGTTTTACCTCTTAACAGTAAAAATTTAGGTGGCTTTCGAACAGCCGATTGATCCTATCTACGAGGGGGCCTGAGAAATAGTAAAAGATACAAATGCAGCGACGTCAGCAGCTGGGGAAGTAGAGCAGGCTGTTTTCGAAGGAAGTTATACCCGAAGGTCGCCGGGGTGTCGCTAGGTGGGCGGCAGGAGGCCGGATCTGCCCACACTATGGCAGCGAGGAAGAAGGGGTCGGAGGCCCTCCCTAGCCAGCGGTGCATGGGAGAGAATGGCAAGGCACGCTGATCGGGACACGCCGTCAGTGGGTAAGAGCCGTCACCGAGGACGACCGTGTGAACGTTTCACCTTCTCACCTTCCCCGGCAGAGAGGATCTGGCTGGATCTATGACCAGCGGTGAGCAGAGAGAGAGTGTGGCCACCGCTGTCGTGTTTAGATCTGGAGAGGACGAGATAGTGTGAAAAGAGCAACACTAGCAAGCAAGCGCAGAGGCTCCTGCCTATATAGTGGAGTAGTTTTCTTTTATCTACCGGAGCTGGCTTGACCTCGTCAATGACTGTCGAGAAGTCCTCATGCATGTGCCCCGGAGGCGTAGTTGTTGTCATTTTGATCTGAAGCACCGGATTAACATATACTCCCTCCGTCCGGTGAGAAGTGTACATATAGAAATTTTAGGACAAATTATGGAGTATAGTAAAATATGCATTGGAAAGGTGGAAGCCACCATCTCTATCATCTTTAATTACCCAACCTCCAATGAGCTAAGTGTATGTATAAATTAAGGAGACCATGTGTAGAATGCTATTGGTCTTCATTACCGTGTGATGAAAGTGAAGCATTTTTTCTACTTTGAAGTGCATTTGAAAGCCAAACGTACACTTTTCACCGGATGGAGGGAGTAACATGAAAAAATGCCACATGACAAGAAACCATAACCTCACTGCCCCAAGGAGACAACATGAATCCCTACGGACAAACTAGACGAAGATCAAAGCTCAAATTAAAGATAAACTCATAGGAAAGGGGACCATCGATAGATGTCCTGATTAACATAGCCGGCTTGACCTAGATGGCAGCCGAGTAGTCTTCGTGCATGTGCCCCCAATGACCAGCGCCTTGGAGGAACTCAGTTGTCGCTGTTTAAGCCTCGCAGTGATCCGAAGCACATGACACCTAATATTGCGAGATGACAGGTAACCTTTTTTCTCATCAGAACTACAGCCTGCACGATATGTAGAAGATAGCCAATCCAGCCGTCTGCTGGAGTCTGGTCACATGCATGGACGAACTGATCTTTTGTGTCATGCAGGGATAGTCCAGGCACCGACATCTATAGAACACTGCTCCAGTACTATCACTCGTCTCTCTCTTCTATTAACTCACCTGACTTGCGGGGCCGGGGAGTGTGCCTACGGTCGGTTCTCAATTGCGGTCCCACATGTGTGTGCAAACGCAATATGACGCACATTCCATTTGGAGAGCGGCGTGCCAGACCGACTGACCGTCTGGGGTGCGACACGAACATGACGGGCGTACTGTATACATGTGTATCGCCGTCTTATTGAGGCTTTGCTCCATGGCGCAATCCATGGATACAAAATAACATTTAAAAGTTGAGGGCGGGGTTTTGCTGCGTGGTAGGCAGGGCAGTTCCGCCTAGTCAGTTCGACAAAGAGGCGAGAAGATGAGAGAGTAGGCTGCTGCAAATGTAGGGCTGTGTTATTTGACAGCTAGTTACTGTTGGACAGGTGGGGCCCTGTGATTTGATTTGCCATTATCATTTTAACTGCGTCGCTACGACCAGCGCGAGTCTCCTGATTCCTAACCACCTCCATGGTATACAGGTGCCTCTCCCAATGCTCCAACATGTAGAGCATGGTTAATAGTATAGCCCGCTGCTGGCTATATATACATGCCATGTCATCAAAAGTTAGTATTATTTATTAGTCATACAATAGGGTTGGCTATAAGGTTACAACTTTTTCTCACTTTCTCTCTATCTCTCTCCTTGTATTAAATGCTTTTGTCTAGGAGCACGTGTAGAGGCTGGCTCTTGCATGAGCCCACTCCTCCACTTTTTCCTTGCCTCTCTCCTCCACATATGAAAAAATGCCATGTAAGCGGTATTATAGCCCACTATTGTACTTGCTTGTACAAGTGCTAAGCCTACCACATAGGCATAAAGTATGACGTGGCAAGTTAATTAAGAAGAGAGAGACTAATTTGGTGACCCTAGAAAGAAACAGTGCTAAGCGCGTGTACCTAGGTGAAAAGACAATTTTGAGTCTATATCTAATTAAATGAAGCGAGCTTAGCAACAAAAAACTAAGCACCTATGCATTGGGGATTTGAGTTGCTAAGCCATTTAATGCCCTTAGCACCTCATCTAAGCACCATTTCATTGGAAGAGGTCACTCCTTGACAAATGCAATAAATACTTACTACGAAGAAAGAGATAGAGAGAAGTAAAAAATACTCTTATAGCCAACCTTATACCTAACCTTGTTGTATGAGTGACTAAGTGATGACTATGTATGACATGCCAACATCAGATAGCCTAACGCACCTAGACGAAGGAAGTAGTTTCATGCATGCGAAGTAGGCAATAAAATGCTCATTTATAGTCGTCTTAAATCTCCAAGGGCGCGATCGCACAAGCGAGGCGACAGTCATGGTAGGCGCGACCATGATACAGGCTGCTGATAGCCCTTGGCTCTGAGATCGAACGGTCGCGTGCTAAGTTGCTAAAACTTTGCAGAATAACCCTCCATGATAGGATATTCACCCATAGGTCTAGAATCACGTCATGCAACCGTTCGATCTCAGATCCAAGGGCTCTCGAAAGCCTGTATCATGGGAGCATGGAAAGCTTTGTATCACCTGTAATTTTCAAGACGCTTGACGTGCGAACACGTAGATGCATGAAGCCATTTAATTGGGCGTCTAGTAGACATGAGATCTAACTGGGCCCCCATAGTACTGTGCATGAATCCATTTATCCACCAGGCAAGCCACTACCCTGCCGTTCGCACGCCCCACTCAGCATTTTTACAATAAAAAAACCGCTAGCAGTTCGCTCCTACTCGTCCCCGGCCGTCCTTTAACATTACGGCAGCTCGCTCCTAGTCGTCCTGTCCTTTCACATTACAACAATTCCACTAATCCTAACCCTCCTCCCAAATCCATGGCGTCCCAAATCTCCATGACCGGCGGTGAGTACAAGGTTAGAACCATCACCGGCGATGAGTTCGACGTCATCTACACCCGTTCTTCTGAGATAGTGAAAGGATGCCTTGCTCGCTTCAGACGCATGTTCGAAAAGTCAAAGGGTGATGAGTGGGTCGCTGGGCTAGATGTTGAGTACACCACAGTCCTAGGAAAAGAGAAGAATCTAAAGGAGGAAGAGAAGAAGAAGCCCACCGTGATCCAGGTTTGCATGCATAACTTGTGCTTAGTCTACCATATATGCCATGCCGATGTTGAGTGCGAGGATTTTAAGAACTTCCTCGGGGGCGACAAAGTCAAATTCGTTTGTGCAGACTTTACGAATGACAAAGAAGTCCTGGGTCGGATAGGCCTCGTTCTAGGCAAGCCCTTCAACCTCCAAAGGAATGTGTTGGTGTTCTCCCGTCAGCCTTCAATGCTGACCCTGGCAGCAGCCATGGTTGATCCTTCGTACGGTAAGCTGACGAAACCTCCGCCCAAGTCTCATCGTGCATGGCAGTGGAATGTACTAGATATAGACCACATCAATTATGCTGCAATGGATGTCTATCTTTGTTTCAATATCTACAAGGGTTGGATGCAGAGCGAGAGCCAAGTGTGCGGTTCAAGCAAAGAAGTATCGGCCAAGAGGAAGAGGGACAAGGTCGAAGTCGAGCACATGGACGAGGAGTTCGAGTAAGGTGGCAGTGTCGTTGATCATGGTGGTTGTAGTGCAGTGTCTACCGGATTAGTTGCTTAGTTTAATTTCAGGGTGCTTAGTTTTATTTGAGGGGTGTGTTGTGCTAAGCCCCCAGCAGAACTATGTTATGTTCCTTCTCATTACTTTAACTCTTCAGTACGAACATACTAGTATTTCTTATAGTTCATCTTGTAGTTGGTAGTACTACCACTCGTTTCTTCACATTATATACGTACAATATATATATGGCCAACATCATGTAGCCAGCAGTTTAGTTGTCAAAAAATTTCAGGGTGCTTAGTTTTATTTGAGGGGTGTGTTGTGCCGGACACCATTATTGTTACTCAAATCTCTTTTGCCATGTTATAATGACATAAATACCTATGGACCAACATGCCAGCTCTCCCTCTATCTCACTACAGTACAATAAAGTGTGGGGCCTACTTAACCCCAACAATGTTCTTATTTTCCTGTAAAATTATTCGCTTGGTTACTCCTGACAAGCGGGGCCACACTTATCATTGTGAGATAGAGAGAATCGACATGTGGGTCTAGGCTTATTTTTGTCATATAACATGGTCAACGGGTTTGACATGAAAATAACAATGTCTAATGGCATTTTTGAGCAAACATCTAACGGAACGATGGCATTTTTGAGATATCTAATTGCATTTTTGAGCAAGCATCTCACAGATCGATGGCATTTTTGAGTAGTTGTAACTTCTAATGGCAAAACTGAGTAGTGAGACACAACTAGTGACATAAATAATAAAAACCCAAGAATTAAATAGGTATGCCAATTTCTTTAATAGAATTTAGCACCCCATCTAAGCACGTACTAGCTTTTTTTAATAGTACTATATGCATAATTTGGCGATGAGCGCTCTCTATATGTACCACCTTTTTTCTTTAATTTCATCTTGTTAGTTTTGCTCCATGGCGCAATGCACCGATACTACTACTGTATAAAAGTATACATTTAAAAGGCTAGTGGGCGGGGCAGTCTCGCTTGGTCGGTTTCACGAGAGGCGAGGGCCTTTGTTATTTGATGGCTCATTACTGCTAGAAGGTGGGGCCTTGCGATTTGACTGCTCGTATAAATGTTGTTGATGACCTGAGGAGGAGCAAAGAACCGTGTAGTATACTCAAATTTTACACTAGAGTACTAGTACGACGGAGGAGCACGAAACACGGCAGCCCAGTGCGATATGGCGATAAAAATGAACTAATTTGCTAGTCATTGATCCCACGACGCTGCTCATCCTTAGCATTGTTCTACTCATGCCTCGCAGAGAACATGACACGTGCGGTGAAACACCCGAAGCAAAAGAAGAAACACAAGAGCAAAAGAAGAAGGAAGATTATCCCTGCCGCCTTGTCGGGTTGGTCTCTGCCGCCTCCGTCCTCCCGATGCCGGCGATGTCTCTGTCGTCGTTTGGTGTCTTGAGTGGCACATGGGAGTGCGGGTTTTTCCTGTGCATTGATCGCGCCCCTCCTCCGTAGCTTTTGGTTAATAATTACTAAATGCCCCAAAATGAGTTTCATGAAAAAAAGATCATGTGTGTCTCTTTCGAAGGTTTACGTATATACCGATTTGTTTGTATATGAAAAAGGTATATTACAAAAAGTATGTCACAAATGATATTTTTTGAGAAAACTTGTATTGGTTTTTTAGAATATTTAATGAAATATATTGAGAATAATAAAGATGTATAATCAATGCGTATACGAGGTATATTGAAGAAGGGAGTACATACTCTCAGTAGTACAGAAAATTAGTCATATATATATTGAGATTCATCACCCTATTCATCAGCCAGGGAGCGGTATAGTTATTCTTTACCCGAGGTAATCTTACGAACATTTCGTAAATAAATTATATTTGAAATACAAACAATTACATTCATATGATTCAGTACGTAAATTTTGGCATCAGAAAAAAATATAGGTCATCAGATAAAAAAATGTATTTTATGTATATTTTACACTATATTCTTACGTTCGTAATTTTACGTAACATAAAATATTTTTACAGTGATTATATTTCCTACGTATTCTTCACCCTTCTGTATTTTAACATCCATACACGGTAATTTTACGTTTCGTAAATTTCTTATTTCATACGTAAAAAGAGAACATAAGAAATTATATAATCACCGTAAAAATATTTTATATTATGTAAAATTACAAACTCAAAAATATAGTGTAAAATATACATAAAATACAATTTTTCTGATTTGATGACCTATATTTTAATTTTCTTATGCCAAAATTTACATACTGAATCATATGAATGTAATTGTTTGTATTTCAAATATAATTTATTTATGAAACGATCGTAAAATTACCTCGGGTGAAGAATAACTATATTGCACCCTGGGTGATGTATCTCAATATATATATGACTAATTTTCTGTACTCCTGATAGTATGTACTCCCATCTTCAATATACCTTGTATACACATTGATTATACCTCTTTATCATTTTCAATATACTTTATTAAATATTCTAAGATACCACAATACGAGTTTTCTTGAAAAAATATCATTTGCGACGTATTTTTTGTAGTATACATTTTTTTCGTACAAACAAATCAGTATATATGTAAACCTTCAAAAATACGAGACATAAGATTTTTTTAATGAAACTCATTTTGGGGTATCTACTAATTATTAATGAAGTATATTAAAAATTATAAAGAGGTGTAAAAGATTTATCTATGTGGTATATGAGGAACAGGAGTACATACACCCAGGAGTACACAACCATTTTCCTATATATGATCAACTTGGAGTACATGATCAAGTTGGAGTACAAGACAAGGTAGAATAAGATCCTGATACGTCATCCATAATTTTTGATTGTTACATGCTGTTATATTATCATTCTTGAATGTTTTACAATCATTTTATATCATTTTTTGTGACTAACCTATTGACATAGTGCTAAGTGCCAGTTGTTGTTTCTGCTTGTTTTTTACATAGCAGGAAATCAATATCAAACGGAGCCCAAATGCAGCAAAAAATTTTGAGGATGTTTTCTGGACCAGAAGACACCTGTTGGGCCAAGAAATTACCTGAGGGGAGCTCCAAGGGGAGCACAACCCACCAAGGCGCGCCCAGGTGGGCTGTGCCCACCTCTATGGCCTCTCGCACTCCCTCTTTGCTTTATAAATACCCCAATATTCCAGAAACCCTAGGGGAGTCGACGAAAATCAATTCTAGCCGCCGCAAGTTCCAAAACGGAGGGGTTCATCATCCTCACTGGTGCCTCTTTGATGATGCGTGAGTAGTTCATTGTAGACCTACGGGTCCATAGTTAGTAGCTAGATGGCTTCATCTCTCTCTTTTGATTCTCAATACAATGGTCTCTTGGAGATCTATTTGATGTAACTCTTTTTGCGGTGTGTTTGCTGGGATCCGATGAACTTTGAGTTTATGGTCAGATCTATGTTTTTATCCACGAAAGTTATTCGAGTCCTTTGATCTCTTATATGCATGATTACTTATAGCCTTGTATTTATTCTTCGAATCTTTGGTTTAGTTGGGCCAACCAGATCGATTTTTCTTGCCATGGGAAGAGGTGCTTTGTGATGGGTTCGATCTTACGGTGCTTGATCCCAGTGACAGAAGGGGAACCGACACGTACGTATCGTTGCTATCAAGGATAACAACATGTGATCTATTTCTACATAAATAGATCTTGTCTACATCATGTTATCGTTCTTATTGCATTACTTCGTTTCTCCATGAACTTAATACACTAGATGCATGCTGGATAGCGGTCGATGTGTGGAGTCATAGTAGTAGACGTAGGCAGGAGTCGGTCTACTAATCTTGGACGTGATGCCTATATAATGATCATTGCCTGGATATCGTCATTATTATTTGAAGTTCTATCAATTGCCCAACGGTAATTTGTTTACCCGTCGTATGCTATTTTTCTCGAGAGAAGCCACTAGTGAAATCTACGCCCCCCGGGTCTCTTCTTTATTATATTTGCTGTCGCGATCTATTTTTATTTGCTTTTATTTTCAGATCTATTAATCCAAAAATACAAAAATACCTTGCTGCAATTTTATTTATATATTTTATCTCGCGTTCCCGCGAGATCTATTTATCCAATCTACTACAATTTACCTATCTTTTTACCCGTGAGGGATTGACAACCCCTCTCTTACGTCGGGTTGCAAGTATTTGTTCTTTGTGTGCAGGAGCTGTTTACGTGGTGTTGCGTGGTTCTCCTACTGGTTCGATAACCTTGGTCTCATCACCGAGGGAAATACCTACCGTAGTTGTGCTGCATTATCGTAGTTGTGCTGCATTATCCCTTCCCCTTTGGGGAAATACCAACGTAGTTCAAGCCGCATCAGATCCCATGGTATCATATCTTTCCTAATAATCATAATACTCAACATCCACTCGCAATCATAACGGTAGCAACACAGACGGTGAGACTGGAGAAGAATATGAATGTAAGCCGACAGACATCCTCCCACAATCGAATGGTCGATCATCGCGGAAGTTGTGGCTAGAGTGGAAATGGACGAGGTTGTTCAAGCAAGGCAGTAGCCCTTTGTGCCGATGTCGATGCAGCCGAGAGCGTAGGGTGGTGTAGTGATACGTCTCCAACATATCTACTTTTCCTAACGCTTTTCCTCTTGTTTTGGACTCTATTTTGCATGATTTGAATGAAACTAACCCCAGACTGACGCTGTTTTCAGCAAAACTACCATGGTGTTGTTTTTGTTCAGAAATAAAAGTTCTCGAAAAGGAATATACTTAATTTTCTGTTTGGGAACCGCCTATGATATATCTAGCATGGAAAGTATTGGGAACTACTCGATCATTTTCGTTGACAGGAAAAACATGCCACCCAAAATGTTTTTCTCTCTATCTTTTTTCGCTTTGAGCTCTGGCACCTCTACAAATTCCTACTTCCCTCTGCGAAGGGCCTTTCTATTTACTTTATGTAATTTTTATTTTTTCTTGAGTCTCCTTCTTCTCTTATAAAGTACCCACTAAGGGGAACTGTGATCGTTCTTGAGCATTGGGTGTAGCTAATATGCGAGTGTGTTTTACGAATGGATCAATGATTGAGCATAATGGGCTAGGGATAACTTGCTTTAGTATTGATATTTTGAAAGACATGGTTGCTTGTTGATATCCTTGAGTATTAAAGTCCTCATGTCAAAACTAGACTATTGTTTTGAACCATATAAAAGTGCAAATGTCCATGCTATAAAGAAAAGAATATGTGATGAACATGTCAGGCAGCATTCCACATTAAAAATTCTGTTTTTATTATTTACCTACTCGAGGACGAGCAGGAATTAAGCTTGGGGATGCTGATACGTCTCCAACGTATCTATAATTTTTTATTGTTCCATGCTCATACGTTATCATTCTTGGATGTATTACAACCATTTTATATCATTTGTTTGGGACTAACCTATTGACATAGTGCCAAGTGCCAGCTGTTGTTTTCCATTTGGTTTTTACATCACAGGAAATCAATACCAAACGAGTCCAAACGCAACGACTTTTTGTGGATTTTTTCTGGACCAGAAGACACCTCTTGGGCCAAGAAAGTACCCGAGGAGAGCTCCGAGGGTAGCACAACCCACCAGGGCGCGCCTGGGGGCCCAGGCGCGCCCAGGTGGGTTGTGCCCACCTCGGTGGCCTCCCGCACCGCCTCTTTGCTCTATAAATACCCCAATATTCCAGAAACCCTAGGGGAGTCGACGAAAATCAATTCCAGCAGCCGCAAGTTCCAGAACCACCAGATCCAATCTAGACACCATCACAGAGGGGTTCATCATCCTCATTGGTGACTCTCCGATGATGCGTGAGTAGTTCATTGTAGACCTACGGGTCCGTAGTTAGTAGCGAGATGGCTTCCTTTCTCTCTCTCTCTCTCTCTCTCTCTCTCTTTCTCTCTCTCTCTCTCTCTCTCTCTCTCTCTCTCTCTCTCTCTCTTGATTCTCAATACAATGGTCTCTTGGAGATCTATTTGATGTAACAATTTTTGCGGTGTGTTTGTTGGGATCCGATGAACTTTGAGTTTATGAGCAGATCTATGTTTTTATCCATGAAAGTTATTTGAGTCTTTTGATCTCTTTTATGCGTGATTACTTATAGCCTCGTATTTCTTATTCGAATCTTTGTTTTAGTTAGGCCAACTAGATCGATTTTTCTTGCCATGGGAAGAGGTGCTTTGTGATGGGTTCGATCTTACGGTGCTTGATCCCAGTGACAGAAGGGGAACCGGCACATATGTATCGTTGCTATTAAGGATAATAAGATGGGGTCTATTTCTACATAAATAGATCTTGTCTACATCATGTTATCGTTCTTATTGCATTACTTCGTTTCTCCATGAATTTAATACACTAGATGCATGCTGGATAGCGGTCGATGTGTGGAGTAATAGTAGTAGATGTAGGCAGGAGTCGGTTTACTAATCTTGGACGTGATGCCTATATAATGATCATTGCCTGGACATCGTCATTATTATTTGAAGTTCTATCAATTTCCCAACGGTAATTTGTTTACACGCCGTATGCTATTTTTCTCGAGAGAAGCCACTAGTGAAATCTACGGCCCCGGGGTCTCTTCTTTATTATATTTGCTATCGCGATCTATTTTTATTTGCTTTTATTTTCAGATCTATTAATCCAAAAATACAAAAATACCTTGCTGCAATTTTATTTATATATTTTATCTCGCGTTCCCGCGAGATCTATTTATCCAATCTACTACAATTTACCTATCTTTTTACCCGTGAGGGATTGACAACCCCTCTCTTACGTCGGGTTGCAAGTATTTGTTCTTTGTGTGCAGGAGCTGTTTACGTGGTGTTGCGTGGTTCTCCTACTGGTTCGATAACCTTGGTCTCATCACCGATGGAAATACCTACCGTAGTTGTGCTGCATTATCCCTTCCCCTTTGGGGAAATACCAATGTAGTTCAAGCCGCATCAGATCCCATGGTATCATATCTTTCCTAATAATCATAATACTCAACATCCACTCGCAATCATAACGGTAGCGACACAGACGGTGAGACTGGAGAAGAATACGAATGTAAGCCGACAGACATCCTCCCACAATCGAATGGTCGATCATCGCGGAAGTTGTGGCTAGAGTGGAAATGGACGAGGTTGTTCAAGCAAGGCAGTAGCCCTTTGTGCCGATGTCGATGAGCCGAGAGCGTAGGGTGGTGTAGTGATACGTCTCCAACATATCTACTTTTCCTAACGCTTTTCCTCTTGTTTTGGACTCTATTTTGCATGATTTGAATGAAACTAACCCCAGACTGACGCTGTTTTCAGCAGAACTACCATGGTGTTGTTTTTGTGCAGAAATAAAAGTTCTCGGAAAGGAATATACTTTATTTTCTGTTTTGGAACCGCCTATGATATATCTAGCATGGAAAGTATTGGGAACTACTCGATCATTTTCGTTGACAGGAAAAACATGCCACCCAAAATGTTTTTCTCTCTATCTTTTTTTCGCTTTGAGCTCTGGCACCTCTACAAATCCCTACTTCCCTCTGCGAAGGGCCTTTCTATTTACTTTATGTAATTTTTATTTTTTCTTGAGTCTCCTTCTTCTCTTATAAAGTACCAACTAAGGGGCACTGTGATCGTTCTTGAGCATTGGGTGTAGCTAATATGCGAGTGTGTTTTACGAATGGATCAATGATTGAGCATAATGGGCTAGGGATAACTTGCTTTAGTATTGATATTTTGAAAGACATGGTTGCTTGTGTATATACCTTGAGTATTAAAGTCCTCATGTCAAAACTAGACTATTGTTTTGAACCATATAAAAGTGCAAATGTCCATGCTATAAAGAAAAGAATATGTGATGAACATGTCAGGCAGCATTCCACATTAAAAATTCTGTTTTTATCATTTACCTACTCGAGGATGAGCAGGAATTAAGCTTGGGGATGCTGATACGTCTCCAACGTATCTATAAATTTTTATTGTTCCATGCTCATATATTATCATTCTTGGATGTATTACAACCATTTTATATCATTTCTTTGGGACTAACCTATTGACATAGTGCCAAGTGCCAGTTGCTGTTTTACGTTTGGTTTTTACATCGCAGGAAATCAATACCAAACGAGTCCAAACGCAACGACTTTTTGTGGATTTTTTCTGGACCAGAAGACACCTGTTGGGCCAAGAAAGTACCCGAGGAGAGCTGCGAGGGGAGCACAACCCACCAGGGCGCGCCTGGGGGCCCAGGCACGCCCAGGTGGGTTGTGCCCACCTCGGTGGCCTCCCGCACCGCCTCTTTGCTCTATAAATACCCCAATATTCCAGAAACCCTAGGGGAGTCACCAGATCCAATCTAGACACCATCACAGAGGGGTTCATCATCCTCATTGGTGACTCTCCGATGATGCGTGAGTAGTTCATTGTAGACCTACGGGTCCGTAGTTAGTAGCTAGATGGCTTCCTCTCTCTCTCTCTCTCTCTCTCTCTCTCTCTCTCTTGATTCTCAATACAATGGTCTCTTGGAGATCTATTTGTTGTAACTATTTTTGCGGTGTGTTTGTTGGGATCCGATGAACTTTGAGTTTATGATCAGATCTGTGTTTTTATCCATGAAAGTTATTTGAGTCTTTTGATCTCTTATATGCATGATTACTTATAGCCTCGTATTTCTTCTTCAAATCTTTGGTTTAATTAGGCCAACTATATCGATTTTTCTTGCCATGGGAAGAGGTGCTTTGTGATGGGTTCGATCTTACGGTGCTTGATCCTAGTGACAAAAGGGGAACCGGCACATATGTATCATTGCTATTAAGGATAACAAGATGGGGTCTATTTCTACATAAATTGATCTTGTCTACATTATGTCATCGTTCTTATTGCATTACTTCATTTCTCCATGAACTTAATACACTAGATGCATGCTGGATAGCGGTCGATGTGTGGAGTAATAGTAGTAGATGCAGGCAGGAGTAGGTCTAATAATCTTGGACTTGATGCCTATATAATGATCATTGCCTGGATATCGTCATGATTATTTGAAGTTCTATCAACTGCCCAACAGTAATTTGTTTACCCGCCGTATGCTATTTTTCTCGAGAGAAGCCACTAGTGAAATCTACGGCCCCCGGGTCTCTTCTTTATTATATTTGCCTTCGCGATCTGTTTTTATTTGCTTTTATTTTCAAATCTATTTATCCAAAAATACAAAAATAACTTGCCGCAAATTTTTTATTTATTTTATCTCGCCTTCCCGCGAGATCTATTTATCGAATCTACTACAATTTTACCTATCTTTTTACCCATGAGGGATTCACAACCCCTCTCTTACGTCAGGTTGCAAATATTTGTTCTTTGTGTGCAAGAGCTATTTACATGGTGTTGCGTGGTTCTCCTACTGGTTCAATAACCTTGATCTCATCACTCAGGGAAATACCTACTGTAGTTGTGCCGCATCATCCCTTCCTCTTTGGGGAAATACAGACGTAGTTCAAGCTGCATCAGCAGCCATGGGAATGGCCTTAAGGTGGTGGTTGACCGCCGGCCGCGGCATTACGGCCCGAAGGGGCGATGCAGTGACAACGCGTGGATCGATGCAACCATGGGAACGGACTTGGGATGGCGGCATGGACCATGTGCCGTGGTGCTACGGTGACGCAGCGGCGGCATGGTTCGGTGCAGCCGCGGGGAGAACCACGGGGTGGCGGGGCTGTGGCCCGACGAGGCGACGCAGCGAGAGCCCGTTGCTTGATCGGTGGAGGGTGCATTGTACTCGGGGGCAGTGCGGTGATGGTCAGCACAGAGCGACTGGCGGATAGATGTGCAGATGACGGCCGTGATGGTCCACCACATCATGCGAGGTCGCCGGGGTCAGAGAAGAGGCCATCCAGAAAAACCCAATTCGTCAAATTCAACATTGACAGGATTTTCACGAGTAAAATTTTGTTCGAAAACAATATTTTTTATTAGTGCCGGTGAAACAAGTATATTAGAAAGATGTAATGGCATGGAAGATGGTAAAAGAACTATGCCTGACACGAGTTATGGGTAGAGAATAACCGTCACCGATGATGATGCGGTAGAAGTGTTAACATGATAGGAGGAGGAGAGGTTACCTCGGTGCGATGACATATTAGCGGTGGTGCCCGTATCCATGTACCAGTCACTGCCGCCACTATAGTTGCCCTGAGAGGCGCCAACTGAAGCGCCGCTAGGAGGGCTGGATCCCACGGAGTCATGGCTGCCCACGAAGGGAAACTGAGCCCACCAGAGGGCGGCGGGGCTGATAGAAGTGGGTAGCCGCCGGCCTAGGCGGACGGCCGAAAAAATCCCGCTGGGTGCAACAGCTGCTAGGCCACTAAGTATGCATGGTGGCCGGCCAGACATGGGCCAAGGAGGCTGGGAGGGGGTGGCCTCAGCACCGCCATGGAATAGGCATGTACCACCGCGATTCGCCGAAGGTCCAAGGCAGGGAGGGCTGAGGCTGGCGAGCCCCCCTCGTAACCCTACTGTTGCTGCTATTTGGGGCGGTCGCCCCCGCCCCGCTTGTTGCGGCGGCCATCGCCGGCCTGCTGCTGTGGTGCGTGAAGTGCCGGTGGAGGCGAGAAGAAGCCCGCCAACGCAAGAGGCCATTACGGTGACTGAAACGGTGCCGGTGGTGTGGGCGCACCGCGAGCAGTACCCACGGCGAGAGCAGTGTGTTGCACCCGCTTCTTGACCTTCTGCATCCGGCGTTCCTCCAAATGCAGGTATGCGACGACGGTCTCAAACATGGGCTGCGACAGCAAGGTAAGATTAGACGCAACATTTCTGAAGTCCTCATTGAGGCCGGTTGTGAGGGTGCTAAGCATGAGCTCGTCGGAGACTTTAGCACCGACATCGTTAAGTTCATTGGCAAGCATCTTGAGGCGCATGCAATATTCATCGATGGAGGAGTCATCTTGATGGCACCCAAAAAGTTCTTGCTACAAGAACACAAGGCGCTGAAGCTTGTTGTCGGTGAAGAGCTCGTTGATCTTGTTCCACTCAGTGCTCATTGTCCTCGGACACGACCGTGTGGAAGATGTCCTTCGAGATGGTGAGATAGAACCATCAGATGAGCGTGGCCTCAATGGCAGACCACTCTAGGTCGGCCTTCATGACCTCGCCGTTAACGGAGCTGTCGATAGGCTCGGTGATGTAGTACTCGTTGAAGACAAGGTTGAAGTTGGTCTTCCACGCATAGTATGAGGAGCTAGACTGATCAAGACGGATGGGAGCGCGCTCATAGATATTGAGGTCACAGATGTCCGTGGCAGTGGGGGGTTCGGGTCCGGCGAAGGGGTTGGACGTGCCGGGGATCGAGGAAGATGGAGAGGCCATGGTGCCTGCGAGGGGAAGGTGGTAGGGTTTGGGAGGGTGGCACCGACTTTATGGAGCGTCAATCGAGGTTGAGGGTTAGGGTTTTAGATGTGAGGGGAGGGGAGGAGCAGCAGCTGCAGGAGGAGCTGGCTGCTGCGGTGGGAGGAGGTAGTGCGACAACAGCAAGGGGCGGAAACGGCAGGAAATCATGAACACGAGGAGAGGATCAACTTGCTAAACTCATACCATGTTATGCATCGGTAATTCATTGATCAGGTACATGGTCCACATATATAGGTACAAGGGGTGCTGGCCTCTACTTGTCTCTCAAGATGTACAAATATATGGGGGGGAGAGGAGATACAACAGAATAAATACAAGGCTCTAGTCCTATACATGTATAGATGTTCAACACGCTATCCTATGTTTCCTAATAATCATAATCCTCAACAACTATCTCTGTGAAATCAACACCTCCGCTCGCCACCGATCTCCTTCGCCCCTCACACTGATGCATGCCCCCACCACACGTCGCACCCTAGTTCCTTCCTTTCTTTGGCATCGTTATTCCCTCCTCTCACCGAGCCGCCACTTCTCCCTCGCCGACCAAGTGCACTAGCCACCCCCACCATGAATGAAGTAGTGGCAGGCCATGTGGAAACTGTTGGTAATAGACCCTAGAGGCAATCCTGTAATGATGTTATTTCCTTATGTATTCATGAGTTATTTGTATTGTGCTTGAACATCATCATTGCTATGTATCAATAAGTACATGACTTCTTTGCGAGACTATATATTATATGATGATTGTTCTAATGGTCCTAATTGACAAGGTTATGCAAACACATATTATTCCAGCAAAACTCAAATCTTCTATCGTGTGCACAAATCAAGCATGCATGTGCAATGGCTCCCGGACGGTCTCCCACATAGACATCCATCCAAGGGAGTAGCACACATCTACCCCCTAGACATCCATCCAAAGGGGTAGCATATGATGCCTTCCATTTTGTTTGTGTTAGGGTGGGCCTAGTTGACATACCAAACCAAGTTGGAGCATTGGTCTACACCGGATCCCCCCGGTAGCATCGATGTGGTACATCCACAGGCTCCATCAGAACCTTCATGCTACACTGTCCACTTTGTGAAGCAACTACATCATTAAAGATGTGAACTTCCCCAAGGTTTTTTCCGTGTATACCATGACCAAATCAAGCAGCATTTATAATGGTTTTTAGTTTAGACAAGTTTTCCCTTTTTTAGATTTTTTTGTCAAAAATGCCCAAAAATTGGCCGCACGTGACAAAACTTGCAAACTTTGCTGAAAATTGTTCAAACTTGGTATGGGCCAACAAAAATTGGTACGCAACCAATCTCTAGCAAACATTTGGCAGTTGCCAAAATTTGGCATTTGACAGCAAACCAATTAGCCTCTAACCTAGGCAACAAAATCTCCTAGGTGTAGTAATATCTTTATTGTACTATTATCTTCTGCATGACAAATGGGGCCACATGCAGACATATTTGTGTGTTGTCACATTAAGTTCGCAGTAGATAATCTCCTCCTTTAGGTCTCCAGATAACTTACCACCAAATCTCCGCATATCCATTCATTCAGATATCGCCATCTTTGAAACTTTCTGCATCGCTGTCCCTCTCTCTTACCTGTGCTCATCGGACTGTCCTTTGGTGGATTGTTTCATGTTGCTCAGATTCGAGTGACAATTATTATGGAGAAGAACACAATACATATTTTAACTATAGAATCAGTCAGATCTGAGTTCAATAAGCAAAAATCGTTATGATAGTACTGATGATGTGTTTGTTCTTGAATCATAGTATGGCATTTGTTTGGACACCAAGGGTTTGTGTACCGGTGAGAATCGGATGAAGAAGGTTTTTTTTCTATCACCCTATGCGAGGGATTTGCGGACATGACAGTAAGATCCAATCTTACATATTTCATACCAACTAGCATGAGAAATTTAGTACTATTTTTACTTGTCAGTTGTTTGTAATGTTTACTACAAAAAGAGTTATGTTGCAATAGATTTATTAGTTGAGAAAATGGTTTTGTGTACTTACACACTACAAACTTTGCTCTATTTTGCGATTGTTCAATTTTTCACATATAACCCTTTTTTGTTGCCACAAATATAGTGGCGACATTTCTTGACCGTCACCCCCACCGTCACCGAAGCGCCGTCATAGAAAATAAAATCTCGACGGTACCACTTCCTCCATCACACAAGATCGTATCTTAGGTGACGGATGCCAAACCATCTACTAAACTATCTTCTGCGACGGCCAAAAAACGTTGTGAGAACTGTCATCGTATATACTAACAACCGACACAACATGTTTGACTAGTTAATGAATCTGACAAATGGGCCCATAATATGATGATGTGGCACCTTACAACTAGGCTCGACTAAGGTTTTATCACTGACGGTGCCTGTTAGTGATAATTAGGTTTGACCGGACATGTGGGCCCATGGGATGCTAACGTGGCTGCTTACATGTGGGTCCAGAAGCTGGTGACGACACGCATTCTCGTCACTATTACCGTCACAATTTATTCATTGCTGCAACTGCCAACCAAATTCAAATTTTAATTTGAATTTTAAAATTTGTATAATATCAAATATGGGAATGAAATGAATTTTGTTAAAACTGAAAACAGACATGCTTAACACAATTTTGATAATGATCAGCCAACTGAGGAAGTATCACACACGACATAAAAGGAAACATACAGTTTATCACACATTAAAAAATATAGTAAGGGATGACCATAAGTTTTCGGACAAAGAAGACCACCATCGGGGTAGCAACATGGTGTTTTGAAAGCCCCTCAAAGTGGGATGCGACATGTTGTTGTCAAAGCCCCCCCCCAAAAGGATGAGACATGCTTTTGTCAGAGCCGCCCTGCATCCTTAAGAGAAAACCTAAAGTTCCTTCTAGTTGTGATTGCTTTTGTTCCATAGAAGAAGTTTTCTCCTCATGTGCCTTCTTGAGAGCTGCAATTTCATATAGTTGCTTTCCTTTCATTTGTTCAATCTCCCGTTGATGCACCGCCATTCTTGCATTCAGCTCTTCTTGATACCTATAGTGATCTCGCAGCTACCTCCTGAGTTACAAGCCTCTCTTCAAGCTCTCTAATGCGTTCATGACAGGTTGACTTCCTCCTAAAGGCAGATGACTCTCCCATTCTTGCGAGGAACGTACTATGCTTGGAAACGCCCTTGAGAACTTCTGCAACAATCTACACATCTGTTTTTGGCTCTTCGTCTACTGCTGGAGTTGCGCATTGCTTGTGCTTCATTTCCTTATGCAATATGGTTGAAGTGTTGTTGGTACGATGTTACAAACGTAATATTTTGGGTGGCACATTACATGTGAAATCAAGAAATTGCAAAATTCTTACGATTGCTATTGCCGCAATCTCACTTACCTCATCCTTCTTTCATGTGTGGGTTGCTTCAGAAAATTCAATAGGTGTAGGTTTCTGGTTTTGCTCATTACACTCGTACATTGATGACACACAAGTATATGGGATCAATTGTAGCCTTTTCGATAAGTAAGATTGTTGAACCCAACAAGGAGCAGAAGGAAATGACAAGCGGTTTTCAGCAAGGTAATGTCTACAAGTGCTGAAATTGTAAGTAACAGAGTAGTTTGATAGCAAGATAATTTGTAACGAGAAAGTAACGGTAATAGTAACAAAAGTGCAGCAAGATAGCCCAATCCTTTTGAGGCAAAGGACAGGCCAAAATGGTATCTTATAATAAGAAAAGCGTTCTTGAGGGTAAACGGGAATTTCATCTAGTCACTTTCATCATGTTGGTTGCTACCTCTTGAGCACTGCGTTGGTTTTTCCCTTGAAGAGGAAAGGGTGATGCAGCAAAGTAGCATAAGTATTTCCCTCAGGTTTTGAGAACCAAGGTATCAATCCAGTAGGAGGTTGCACGCAAGTCGCCTTATACCTGCACAGACAAATAAGAACCTTGCAACCAACGCGATAAAGGGGTTGTCAATCCCTTCACGGCCACTTGCAAAAGTGATATCTGATAGAGATAATAAGATAAATATTTTTGGTATTTTTATGATATAGATAGAAAGTAAAGATTCCAAAGTAAAAATAGATTGGAAACTTAAATGATGGAAAATAGACCCGGGGGCCATAGGTTTCACTAGTGGCTTCTCTCAAGATAGCATAAGTATTACGGTGGGTGAGCAAATTATTATCGAGCAATTGATAGAAAATTGCATAATTATGAGAATATCTAGGCATGATCATGTATATAGGCATCACGTCCGTGACAAGTAGATGGAATGAGTCTGCATCTACTACTATTACTCCACACATCGACTGCTATCCAGAATGCATCTAGAGTATTAAGTTCATAAGAACAGAGTAACACATTAGGTAAGATGACATGATGTAGAGGGATAAACTCAAGCAATATGATATAAACCCCATATTTTTATCCTCGATGGCAACAATAAAATACGTGCCTTGCTGCCCCTGCTGTCACTGGGAAAGGACACCGCAAGATTGAACCCAAAGCTAAGCACTTCTCCCATTGCAAGAAAGATCAGTCTAGTAGGCCAAACCAAACTGATAATTCGAAGAGACTTGCAAAGATAACCAATCATACATAAAATAATTCAGAGGAGATTCAAATATTGTTCATAGATAAACTTGATCATAAACCCACAATTCATCGAATCTCGACAAACACACCGCAAAAAGAGTTACATCGAATCGAATAGATCTCCAAGTAGATCGAGGAGAACATTGTATTGAGATCCAAAGAGAGACAAGAAGCCATCTAGCTAATAACTATGGACCCGAAGGTCTGTGGTAAACTACTCACACATCATCGGAGAGGCTATGGTGTTGATGTAGAAGCCCTCCGTGATTGATTCCCCCTCCGGCGGAGCGCCGGAAAAGGCCCCAAGATGGGATGTCACGGGTACAGAAGGTTGCGGCGGTGGTAATAGGGTTTCTTGGTTCTCCTGGATGTTTTTGGGGTATATGGGTATATATAGGAGGAAGAAGTAGGTCGGTGGAGCTGCGAGGGGCCCACGAGGGTGGGGGCGCGCCCAGGAGGGGCAGGCGAACCCACTCCAAGTCCTCGGGATCACGTTTGTTCCGAAAATCACTCTCCCGAAGGTTTCATTCCGTTTGGATTCCGTTTGATATTCCTTTTCTGCGAAAGACTGAAATAGGCAAAAAACAACAATTTGCACTGGGCCTTCGGTTAGTAGGTTAGTCCCAAAAATAATATAAAAGTGTATAATAAAGCCCATTAAACATCCAAAACAGATTATATAATAGCATAGAACAACCAAAAATAATAGATACATTGGAGACGTATCAAGCATCCCCAAGCTTAATTCCTGCTCGTCCTCGAGTAGGTAAATGATAAAAATAGAATTTTTGATGTGGAATGCTACCTAACATAATTTCTCAATGTAATCTTCCTTATTGTGGCATGAATGTTCAGATCCGAGAGATTCAAGATAAAAGTTTGATATCGAGAGAAAAATAATAATACTTCAAGCATACTAACTAAGCAATTATGTCTTCTCAAAATAACATGGCCAAAGAAAGTTCATCCCTACAAAATCATATAGTTTGGTCATGCTCCATTTTTGTCACACAAGAATGCTCTGATCACACAACCCCGATGACAAGCCAAACAATTGTTTCATACTTTTGTAATCTCAAACTTTTTTCAACTTTCACGCAATACATGAGCGTGAGCCATGGATATAGCACTATGGGTGGAATAGAGTATAATGATGGGGGTTATGTGGAGAAGACAAAAAAAGGAGAAAATCTCACATTGACGCGGCTAATCAACGGGTTAGGGAGATGCCCATCAATTGATGTCAATGCAAGGAGTAGGGATTGCCATGCAACGGATGCACTAGAGCTATAAATGTATGAAAGCTCAACAAAAGAAACTAAGTGGGTGTGCATCCAACTTGCTTGCTCACGAAGACCTAGGGCATTTGAGGAAGCCCATTGTTGGAATATGCAAGCCAAGTTCTATAATGAAAAATTCCCACTAGTATATGAAAGTGACAAAACAAGAGACTCTCTATCATAAAGATCATGGTGCTACTTTGAAGCACAAGTGTGGAAAAAGGATAGTAACATTGTCCCTTTTTATTTCTTTTTTTGGCCTTTCTTTTTTTATTTGGCCTTTATCTCTTTTTGGGACAAGGCTCTATTAGTGATGATCATCACACTTCAATTTATTTACAACTCAATGATTACAACTCGATACTAGAACAAAATATGACTCTATATGAACGCCTTCGGCGGTGTACCGGGATGGGCAATGAATCAAGAGTGACATGTATGATAAATTATGCATGGTGGATTCGCCTCAAATACGATGTAAACTACATGATCATGCAAGGCAATATGACAATGATGAAGCATGTCATAATAAATGAAACGATGGAAAAGTTGCATGGCAATATATCTCGGAATGGATATGGAAATGCCATAATAGGTAGGTATGGTGGCTGTTTTGAGGAAGATATAAGGAGGTTTATGTGTGATAGAGCGTATCATATCACGGGGTTTGGATGCACCGGTGAAGTTTGCACCAACTCTGAAGGTGAGAAATGGCAATGCACGGTACCGAAGAGGCTAGCAATGATGGAATGGTGAGAGTGCGTATAATCCACGGACTCAACATTAGTCATAAAGAACTCACATACTTATTACAAAAATCTACAAGTCATCAAAAACCAAGCATTACACGCATGCTCCTAGGGGGATAGATTGTTAGGAAAAGACCATCGCTCATCCCCGACCGACACTCATAAGGAGGACAATCAAAGAACACCTCATGCTTCAAATTTGTTACACAATGTTTACCATACGTGCATGCTACGGGACTTGGAAACTTCAACACAAGTATTTCTCAAATTCACAACTACTCAACTAGCACAACTCTAATATTACCATCTTTATATCTCAAAACAATCATCAAGTATCAAACTTCTCATAGTATTCAATGCACTTTTTATGAAAGTTTTTATTATACCGATCTTGGATGCCTATCATATTAGGACTAATTTTATAGCTAATAGCAAACTACCATGTTGTTCTAAAATACTCTCAAAATAATATAAGTGAAGCATGAGAGATCAATAATTTCTATAAAATAAAACCACCAGCATGCTCTAAATGATGTAAGTGAAGCACTAGAGCAAAATTATCTAGCTCAAAAGATATAAGTGAAGCACATAGAGTATCCTAATAAATTCTGATTCATGTGTGTCTCTCCCAAAAGGTGTGTACAGCAAGGATGATTGTGGTAAACTAAAAGCAAAGACTCAAATCATACAAGACGCTCCAAGCAAAACACATATCATGTGGTGAATAAAAATATAGCCTCAAGTAAAGTTACCGATAGACGAAGACAAAAGAGGGGATGTCTTCCGGGGCATCCCCAAGCTTAGGCTTTCGGTTGTCCTTGAATTTTATCTTGGGGTGACTTTGGCATCCCCAATCTTAGGCTCTTACTGCTCCTTATTCCATAATCCATCAAATCTTTACCCAAAACTTGAAAACTTCACAACATAAAACTCAACAGATAATCTCATGAGCTCCGTTAGTATAAGAAAGCAAATCACCATCATAAGGTACTGTAATGAACTCATTATTTATTTATATTGGTGTTAAACCTACTGTATTCCAACTTCTCTATGGTTCATACCCTCCGATACTACTCATAGATTCATCAAAATAAGCAAACAACACACGAAAAACAGAATCTGTCAAAAACAGAACAGTCTATAGTAATCTGGATCAAACGTATACTTATGTAACACTAAAAATTCTAAAATAAATTTCTGGACGTGAGGAATTTGTCTATTAATCATATGCAAAAATAATCAACTAAATAACACTCTCCAGTAAAAGGTTGTACCTAATCTCGTGAGCGCTAAAGTTTCTGTTTTTACCGCAAGATCATAAAGACTTCACCCAAGTCTTCCCAAAAGTTCTACTTGGCACGAACACTAATTAAAACATAAAACCACATCTAAACAGAATCTAGATGAATTATTTATTACTAAACAGAACCATAAAGCAAGAAACAAAAATAAAATTGGGTTGCCTCCCAACGAGCGCTATCGTTTAACGCCCCTAGCTAGGCAGAAAGGCAAGAATAGATCTATGTGTTATCATCTTTGGTATGCAATCCATAAGTGGCTCTCATAATAGATTCATAAGGTAATAATTTTATTCCTAGGAAAGTGTTACATGACTTTCCTTAACGGAAATTGGAATCTAATATTTCCTTCTTTCATATCAATAATTGCACCAATCGTTCTAAGGAAAGGTCTTCCAAGAATAATAGGACATGTAGGATTCAATCTATGTCGGGGCGGACGGCGTCCCCCGCGAGCACCTATGGGGCCGGAGCCCCTTTCGTTGTCCGGTGAGGGGGGCGGAGGGAGCACGGAGAGCAGATCGAGGCGAGCACACGGGCGGTTTACCCAGGTTCGGGCCGCGATGGACGCGTAAAACCCTACTCCTGCTTGGTTGTATTGAACTGGGGAGCTCGGGAGCTTGGAGAGCTAGCTGCACCGAGCGTATGGCTGTCTGGATTCCCAGTCTCCGAACCCCGGAACCCCCTCTACGTTGCACACGGGCCTCCTTTTATAGCGCAAAGGGGTCACCGACAGGTGTCAACGTAAGAGAAAGGGGTAAAAGTGTAAAAGGGGTGGTAGTTGTAACAGTGCGGGAACAGTGGCGCTACAGTGCGGCACAGTGTTATCATACCTACTTCTGACAGTAGGGGACAAGGGCATTAAATGCCCGTCACGGTCGCCTGGACAGCACCGAGGCGGACCGTTAGGTGCGCCACCGCTCGCCACGGTGGTGGCTGCATGCCACCGCATACCCCAGGCTGCGCGGTGCCCCGCCACGTGCCCTTGGGGGAAGCCCCGGAGCGACGCGTGGGCGGGCGAGCTGGAGCGCAGTCTTGAGGTGGCGATTTTCCGCGGCAAGTGGCTTGCCGCGGGGGTCGTCTTCCTGTGCCTGATAGCTTGCCGGCTATCAGGCCTTGCCGGGGCGCGAGGCGCGCCGTGGCGGGCTTCTCTTGTGGTGCCTGGGTTCGGCCTTCCCGACAAGCTCCTCTTGTCGGGGTCTCGATCTTCTGTCTCTTATACTTTGTTCTTGGATGGTATTACATGGGCTCAGTCGTCCCGGCAAGCTCCTCTTGCCGGGGCCTTGTCTTCTTGGCCCGGCAAGCTCCTCTCGCCGGGGTCTTGCCTTCTCGGCCCGGCAAGCTCCTCTTGCCGGGGGCCTTGTCTTGAATGCTTGGTCATCTCTTGGCGCTTCCTGGGCGGGCCTCGCTGCAGGGTGCTACAACTGCCCGTGCACAAGTCTGGGGTACTAAGGTACCCCTACTTTAGTACACCGACAGGAGCCCCCGGGCCTGGGCCACACACGGTGCCGAGCGTCGTTGGGCCAGGCCCTAACAGTGCACGGGCACGCGTGGCCTTGGTCGCGCTGCTCCTTAACTCCGCACCCGTCGCACCTTCCCCAGGCGGCGCGCGCTTATCGCGGCGTCGTGGGGGCGAAACGCCCGTTCCCTCTTTAAGTGGAGGGAGGTGCGGAGGCGCGGCTCGATAAATGAACGGGGGTGAGGCGCGGCTTTCGAGGCGTCCGTTCCCCATAATCACGGGATGGGGAGAGGTCGTCCCACCCGTCGCCTTGGTTCTGCGCGCCCACCACGCGGTCCTCATGCACTCGGAGTCGCAGCGGCGGAGGCAGGGAGTCGGGCCGGCGCGGGTCGATGCAGTGGGTCGGCCCCAGCCGCCTGCCCTTCCTCCGCTTCTATTGGAGGAGCGAGGCGGCCGCGTTCCCACTTCGCCCCTTTATAAGGAGCGAAAGGGGGCGACGGAAATCCGCACTCCATCTCCTTCCTCCTTCTGCTTCTGGTTTCCTTCCCCCACCTGCGATGGAGGGGGGGAACCCTGGTTCTTCTTCGGTTGCCGCGAGGGTGTCTGCTAGGCAACGCGCCCCTCCTCCCCTTGCGTCCGCGGCGGCGGAGCCGGTCGTCAGGGGAAGAGGGAGAGGGCGAGGTCGCGGACGAGGTCGTGGACGGGGCCGAGGCGCTCGGGGCGGCCGGATCGGTGCGCCGTCCTTGCCTCCGCCAGCGGCTCCGTTCCTTCCCGCGGTCCATCTCAGGGACGACCCCCGTGAGTTCATTATCAGGCTGCGCCGGGCGCCTCGTCGCCGCCTCCGGCTTCCCGCTCCATTCGCGAACGTGTTGGAGGTGGAGCAGCCTGAGACGCTAAACCTGCGCATGAGGGGCTGCGGGATCAGTGGGACGCGAGTCCACGTCGAGTCCCGAGCCCCCGGCGTGGTGTGTCTGGGCCGCGGGTGGAAGACGTTCGCCCGGATCCACAGCTTGACGGAGGGGTTCACCCTCCACTTTAAGCTAGTGGGGGAGGACCTCCTCTCCGTCAAGGCCTTCTGGGGCTTCGGCATCCGGGCCCGGTGCTGCGAAGATAGCTCCTCCGACAGCGAAGGCTCCTCCTCGAGCGAGAGTGACGAGGAGGGGAGCGACAGCGACGACGAGGGGAGCAGCCGCCGGGATGACGGGTCCGACTAGGCGTCGGTCGCAGCTCCGTGTGGCACCGGCGGCCCCATCGTCCGCGCCGGGCTCCGTGAACTCCCCGGGGTCGTCTCCTCGGGCGACTGGCGTAGGGGGGCTGCTGAGGAGGACAGAGGGCGGACGTCGAAGGCCGCGAAGTCGGAGTACGAGCCGACTTCGACAGCTGGCTGACGCTCCGGTGCCTCGTGTTCCAGATGCGCCCCAGACGCCGTCATCACCCTCGCTCTCGGTGACGACCACCGGGGTCTTCTCTTCGGCCCGGCAAGCTCCTCTTGCCGGGGGCTTGATCTTCTCGGGCGGCCGGAGTGGCGAGGCTGGGGAAGAGGAAGAGGCTGGCGGCAAGGCCGCTGCCTCATCTTCCAGCTCTGCCTCCGGCGCCTCCGTCTTCTTCAGCCTCCGGAGACCCCCGGGCGGAGCCCCCGGATCTTCTCTTGGTGCCTTCTGCCACCCGTAGCTCGCCTAGGTGCCCCTTTCGCCCTCTTCGCCTACTTGCCCTACCTCCTGAGGAGAGAGACAAGAAAGGGATTACGGGCACCTTATCTCTTTTCAGCTTGTAAGCCTTCGGGCCTTAGTTGCGTTTAAGCCTTGTAATCCCTCCTTTCATGTTTTTCATTCTCTCTGAACTGTACCTGGGTGGAATGTTTTTAATGAAAAGGGGATGTTTGCCGGATCATTTGTCTCGCGGGTGGAAACCGTGGTAAGGAACGAATCCTTTACATTGTTAAGATAGACAGTTTCTCGCCCGGCAACAGGCCCAGCTGCTCCCCCGCACTGCTCGACCTTTCTCACGCCCTTGGCGGAGGCGGGGAGCAGGCGGGTTCCGGCCCCTCGCTTCCCTCCCTCTTGCTGCCGCGGCTGCTATCGAAACGGGCCCCAGGAACGCGCTCTGGGGCTTGCCGCTAAGAGAGCACGGTAGCTTTTCAGGAGGAAAGGAGGCTTTCAAATTCCACAGTTCATAAGAGAATGCATGATGAGGGATGCAAAAACTTATCTGAGGTTGCAGCCCCCGGCGACTCTGGCTCGCCGGGGCGTAGGTGTTGGCTCGTCCTTCTCCTCTTCCTTGTCCTTGAGCGGCCCGGCAAGGACATTCAATTCCTGCGAGCCAAAGGGAAAGGACGGGAAAAAGACGCGGACTCGACCTCTAAGTTAGGGGTTAGTGACAGTTAGGAACTGACAACCCTAACCAAGGACGAGACTCTGACTCAGCATGCATGCTAAAATCTAGGGCGCCAGCGCTTCTTTATCTTCGGCCAGGGGCTTCGCCTGGCTTTGTACGAGGGCTTACATGCAACATCGGCAAGGCCTGCACAAACCGGTGGTTGCCGGAGCGGATCACGGCAACCGCGCCTTATGGGCGAAACTTGCGAAGATGCTCTATGTTCCCAGGAGTTACTCACTGGTAGGCCCTCTTCGGTCTTGAGGCGGACAGCGCCGGACCTCGCGACTCGTCTCACCCGATAAGGGCCTTCCTGCTTCGGCGTCGACTTGTTATAATTCTTGGCCGACTGAACGTGCCTAAGAACAAGGTCGCCTAACAGGGCAACTTTATCTGATGCCAGGGGCTTCGCCTGGCTTTGTACAAGGGGTTACATGCAGCAGCGGCAAGGCCTGTACAAACCGATGGTTGCCGGAGCGGATCACGGCAACCGCGCCTTATGGGCGAAACTTGCGAAGATGCTCTATGTTCCCAGGAGTTGCTCACTGGTAGGCCCTCTTCGGTCTTGAGGCGGACAGCGCCGGGCCTCGCGACTCGTCTCACCCGATAAGGGCCTTCCTGCTTCGGCGTCGACTTGTTATAATTCTTGGCCGACTGAACGTGCCTAAGAACAAGGTCGCCTAACAGGGCAACTTTATCTGGTGCCAGGGGCTTCGCCTGGCTTTGCACAAGGGGTTACATGCAACAGCGGCAAGGCCTGTGCAAACCGATGGTTGCCGGAGCAGGTCACGGCAACCGCGCCTTATGGGTGAAACTTGCGAAGATGCTCTATGTTCCAGGAGTTGCTCACTGGTACGCCTTCTTCGGTCTCGAGGCGGACAGCGCCAGGCCTCGTGACTTGTCTCACCTCGAGCAGCTCGTACCGCAGCCTGGAGACGTCCTTCCTCAAGGAGCAGCGCGTCATCTTGGCGCAGCCGCTCTTGCTCGAGCTCGTCATAAGCGAGCACCCGAGGAGATCCGTATGCGAGTTCCGTGGGGATAACTGCTTCCGCTCCATAGACTAGAGCAAAGGGTGTCTGTCCGGTGGCTCGACTCGGTGTCGTTCTGATTGACCAAAGGGCCGCCGGCAGCTCCTCAATCCAATTTCTTCCGCACTTGTGCAGCCTGTCGAAGGTCCTGGTCTTGAGTCCGCGCAGCACTTCAGCGTTGGCCCTTTCTGCTTGACCGTTGCTCCTGGGGTGAGCAACCGAAGTGAAACAGACCTTGGCGCCGAGATCCTGGGCGTATTGCATGAAGGCGCGACTTGTGAACTGTGTCCCGTTGTCGGTGATGATTCTGTTGGGGATTCCGAAACGGCAGACGATCGACCGGAAGAACTTGACTGCTGACTGCGCGGTCACCTTCCTCACTGGCTCCACTTCTGGCCACTTCGTGAACTTGTCGATTGCAACGTACAAGTACTCGAAGCCCCCGACGGCTCGGGGAAAAGGGCCGAGGATATCGAGCCCCCAGACCGAGAAGGGCCAGGATAAAGGGATTGTTTGGAGAGCTTGAGCTGGCTGATGAATCTGTTTTGCATGGAACTGGCACGCTTCACACTTGGTTACTAGTGCAGTTGCATCTTGGAGGGCTTCTTGCCAGAAGAACCCTTGCCGGAAGGCTTTCCGGACAAGTGCTCTTGCGCCAATGTGATGGCCGCATATGCCTCCGTGTATCTCTGCCAACAGCTTCTGTCCGTCTTCCTTGGAGATGCACTTTAATCTGACACCGTTGAGTCTCCTTCTGTACAGCTCGTTGTCCACGAACTGGTACATACTCGACTGCCTGGTGATCTTCTCCATCTCTTCTGGGTCGTCGGGAAGTTCTCCAGTTTGCAGAAAACGGACGATCTGCTGCGCCCATGCCGGAGCCCGGGGCTCGACGGCAAGGACTAAAGGCATGAAGGCCGCTGCGGGGACCCCGGCTTCTACGGCAAGAACCTCTGGTTCCGCCGGAGCCGGTGATCCCCCGGCAAGCTTGCCGGGGCAAAGCTTGTCGGGAACCCCTGCTTCAACTGGACAGATCCTCGGATCCGCAGGAGCGGACTGTTCCTCAGCGCTCAGACTGCTGATCTGCTTGCCGGAGTAAGGCTTATCGGGGACACCTGCTTCGACTGGACGGATCCTGGGATCCGCAGGAGCGGGCTGTCCCCCGGCGTTCAGACTGCTGATCTGCTTGCCGGAGCAAGGCTTATCGGGGACGCCTGCTTCGACTGGACGGATCCTGGGATCCGCAGGAGCGGGCTGTCCCCCGGCGTTCTGGTTGTTGATCTTGGGGACCTTGGCGGCGATCTCAGGAAGGTTCGCCTGCAAGTGGTCGCCGGAGACCAACTTCCTTTTCTTGGACTGCCCAACTGATGGTGTAACGGATGGTTGAGTCAGCTTGAGTAAGAAGGTCCCTGGTTCCACAGGTAACTTCAACGAAGCACACTTCGAAAGGCCGTCTGCTATCTCATTCTGAGTTCTCGGGACGTGCTCCATTTGCAGCCCTTCAAAGTGTTCTTCCAGCTTCCTCACTTCATCTACATAAGCTTCCATCAGAGGGCTCTGGTAGCTCTTGTTGACTTGCCGGACCACCAGTTGAGAATCTCCCCGCACAATCAGCTTTCTGATCCCAAGTTCGGCCGCAATCCTGAGGCCGGCGAGCAAGCCTTCATACTCAGCAGTATTGTTGGTTGCTTGCTCTCTTGGGAAGTGCATCTGGATAACATACTTGAGGTGCTCTAAGGTGGGCGCGATGAGTACCACGCCAGCACCGGCGCCTTGCAGCGAGAAGGCACCATCGAAGTACATTACCCACTCGCTTGTTGCTTCTTGTACGGGCGCGCTTGTTTCTTGGGCTTCTCCATCTGGCGTCGGGGTCCACTCAGCTATGAATTCTGCCAAAGCTCGGCTCTGTATGGTTGAAGTACTTTCAAACTTGAGTCCAAAGCTCGACAGCTCCAGTGCCCACTCGACGATCCTGCCTGTTGCCTCGGGATTGTGCAATATCCTCTTCAGCGGAAAGCGAGTGACTACTGTTATCTCATGTGCTTGGAAGTAATGGCGCAGCTTTCTCGAGGCCATGAGGAGGCCGAAAAGCAATTTCTGCACCCCAGAGTATCTTGATCTAGCCCCCTGCAAGAGGGAACTCACAAAATACACCGGGCGCTGCACCATCTTCTTCCGCGCTCCATCCTGTTCCTGCGCAGGGTTGTCCTTGTCGGGGCCAGAGCTTGCCGGAGCAGCCCCCCGCTTGTCGCTGGATTCGCTTGCAGGTGGTGTAGACTCCTCGTCGGCCTCCCTCTCCGCCACTAACGCAGCACTAACCACCTGGTTGGTTGCCGCTAGGTATAGCAACAACCTCTCCTGTGGTTTAGGTGCGACAAGTATTGGAGTGGAGGATAGGTACCTTTTCAAATCTTGCAGCGCTGCCTCCGCTTCTGGAGTCCACTGCATGGGGCCTGCCTTCTTCAAGATTTTAAAGAAGGGCAGGGCGCGTTCTGCAGACTTTGAAATGAACCGACTGAGGGCGGCCACACAACCTGCAAGCTTTCTGACGTCCTTGACGCGCTCTGGGGCTTCGATCTGCTCGATGGCTTTGATCTTGTCGGGATTAGCCTCAATCCCCCTCTGTGACACAAAGAACCCGAGAAGCTTGCCGGAGGGGACTCCGAAAACGCACTTCTCGGGGTTCAGCTTGAGCTGTATCTTGCGCAGGTTCTGAAATGTCTCTTCCAGATCTTGGACCAGGGTTTCCTTGCTCCTGCTCTTAACCACGATGTCATCCATGTAGGCCTCCACGTTCCTATGGATCTGTGGCTCGAAAGCAGTGTGCACTACCCTTGCAAACGTTGATCCCGCATTCTTCAGTCCAAACGGCATGCGTATGAAGCAATAGGTGCCGCACGGAGTGATAAATGCGGTCTTCTCTTCATCTTCTTCGGCCATAAAGACTTGGTGGTAGCCTGAATATGCATCAAGAAAAGAGAGTAGCTCACATCCGGCAGTGGAGTCAACAATCTGGTCAATGCGCGGCAAGGGAAATGGATCCTTGGGACATGCTTTATTCACATCGGTGAAGTCTATGCACAGTCTCCACTTCCCATTGGCTTTGCGCACGACGACCGGATTGGCCAGCCACGTTGGATGGATCACACCTCTCACTAGGCCTGCTGCCTCTAGCTTCTTGATCTCTTCGCTGATGAATTCTTGGCGCTCCACGGCTTGCTTTCTCACTTTCTGCTTGACGGGTCGCGCGTGAGGACAGACAGCGAGCTTGTGCTCAATCACCCTCCTGGGAACACCGGGGATGTCGGACGGTTGCCATGCAAACACGTCGTCATTCGCCCGCAGGAAGGCAACGAGCGAGCTTTCCTATTTGCTGTCAAGCGTGGCACTGATGGTGAAGGTACCGCCAGTGCCGTCCTCCTTGGCGGACACCTTCTTGGTTGCCGGAGGAGCGATCATTCCCTTCTTGTACTTGCCGGTGGAGCTCGATGGAATGTCCTCGACGGCGGCGCAGCACTCCGAAGAGGTGCGGTTGCCGGAGTGGGCCCCAGAGCACTTACCGGGCTTGGTCCTTGCCTTCTTCCCCCCGGGGGCTTCAGCGGCAAGTGTGTCCTTCTCTGCCGCGGCTGCTACATCCCGGTAGATCTTGTCGGCGCAGATAAGCGCGTCCTTTATGTCGCCATGGACGGTGATGACGCTTATCGGCCCTAGCATCTTGAGTACGTTGTAGGCGTGGTGGGAAGCTGCCATGAACTTGGCGAGAGCGGGACGGCCGAGGATCCCATTGTATGGTAACGGGATATCAGCGACGTCGAACGTGATGCGCTCAGTCCTGAAGTTGAGCTCGCCGCCGAAGGTCACAGGCAGAGTAATCTTCCCCTTGGGCTTGCTCCTCCCCGGGTTGATTCCTTGGAAAGATCCGGTCTCTTCGAGCTCGCCGTCTGGGATCTGAAGTTTCTTGATCACAGCGTAGGAGATCAAGTTCAGCCCGGCCCCGCCGTCTACCAACATTTTGGTGACCTTGAGGTTGCGGATGGTGGGTGAGACCAGCATCGGCAAGCACCCGACCGCGGTTGTGCAGTCGGGGTGATCCTCAAGATCGAAAATGATGGGCGTGCTGGACCATTTGAGGAGCCTGCGCGACTCCACGGGCGGCTCTGCTGCGTTCACCTCTCGCACCCACCGCTTAAGCTGGCGGTGGGAGGTGTGCAGAGAGGCGCCGCCGTCAACGCATAGGACCTCCGTGGCCTTCTGGAACTCCTGCTCGCTGTTATCTTCGTCTTCCACGTCTTCGTCGTCGTCTTCTTCATCCTCGTCGCGGCCCCGGGGAGGCCGATCGCCTTGCCGCTGCTTGGCCTTGCCGCGGCGTCCTCCCCGGCCGATGGGCGGCCGCTTCTTGCTTGGTTCGCCACCTCCACCCTGGGCCCTCCCCTTGTCGCGCCTCTCGTACTCAGCCTTCTGCTGCGCGACGAGGTACTCGACGCTTTTGCAGTTGGAGAGATCGTGGCCCTTGGTGCGGTGGATCTTGCAGTATTGCTTGTCGGAGCCGTCCTGCTTGTCGGCTGCCGCCACGGGGGCGAGCTCCTTGCTGGAGCCGCCAGCCTGCGTTGGCTTGGCGGGAGCCTCCTTGCCGGACTCTTCGACGGCAAGCACCTCTTTCCTGTTCTTCCTCCTAGTATTCCGCCGCTGGCTTCTCTTCGCCCGGGCGGTGTCGTCACTGTCGCTTTCTCCTGCGCCAGCATCCTCCCCGGGGAGTTTCCTCCCCTCCTCCGCGCGCGCGCACTTGTCAGCCAGGGCATATAGCTCGCTGACGTCCCGGATCTTGGTCATGGCCATCTCTTCACGCATGCGGCGGTTACGCACGTTCTGGTGGAACGCGCTGATAACCGCGACAGGGTGAACGTCGGGGATGTTGCGATGCACGCGGCTGAAGCGCTGGATGTACTTGCGCAGGGATTCTCCTTCCTTCTGGGCTAGGATGTGGAGGTCGCTATCCTGGCCATGAGGTTTGTGGCCGCCTGTGAAGGCGCCAACAAACTGATGGCAAAGATCCGCCCAGGAAGAAATGGAGCCTTCCGGCAAGTGCATGAGCCACGAACGAACGTTCGGCTTAAGCACGAGCGGGAAGTAGTTCGCCAATATCCTCTCGTCGCGCCCCCCGGCAGCTTGCACAGCGATCGTGTAGATGCTGAGAAACTCCGAGGGGTGCGTCCTGCCGTCGTACTTCTCCGGTACGTCGGGCTTGAAGTTCTTCGTGCTGGGCCACCGGACGCGCCGCAGCTCACGGGTGAACGCAGGGCAACCTGCCGCGTATGGTAAGTCACCTGGTTCACCGGGCGCGTGCGCGTCGACAGCGTTCCCAGCCCGCTGGTCTGATTGCCGCCGAGTTTCTCGACGGCGCTCGATCCTTGTTCGAGCGTCTTCTTGCTGCCGCTCGTCGAGGACTCGGCGCTGGTCCCGGCGAGTCCGCGGGTCTGACGACGCTGTAGAGCCGTCGTCAGCGTTGCTCCAGCGGGGCGGCGTCTTCGGCTTCTGCGCCGGGGAGTGCATGGTGGTTGCACCTCCGGCGGTCTTGTCGCCGTCGGCCTTCGTCTTCTCGACCTGCCGTGGCCGTGAGGTCGCCGGCTGCTGCGGCGTGTCGTTGTTGGCGAAGGCGATCAGGCTCTGGATGGTGGCCCTCCAGCCCTCGGCCTTGTCAGCCGCTGGAGGGTAGTCGAGGAGCAGTTGTGCTCTCGCGAGCGCTTCTGCCGGAGTGGAGGGGAACGGGGGCGAGTGGCGCGAGGAGCGGGATACGCTCGGACTCCTAACAATGTTAGAAAGAGCGGGGTCCCTCCCCGGCGCCTTCGCCTTGCCCGTGTCCGGACGGGGGCCCGTGGCGTCCCGTGAACCTCCAGTTTGCCCTTGGTCCAGCAAGCGGATGCCACCTCCCGTGGCATGGCGCTGCTGGGTCGTCGTTTGTTGGGACGGATGCTGCGCGTCCTCGGAGGCCGAGGCTCGGTCGTCCGCCCTATTCTTGGATTTGGTGGCGCCGCGAGTGTTCTCGCCGGTGGCCACCCCTCCGACGGCGTCTCCCCCGCCCACCGTTGGCTCCGGAAGCGGTGGAAGAGACGCGGACGGGCCCGCGACCTCCGAAGCCTTCTTCTTCGGGGCCATGGTGTTGATGAAGCTAGCGAATTCGGAGAAGCTGACGAAGAGCGCGCTCGCGCGAACGCCGGATCTGATCCGCACAACCTCGACGCACCCCCTACCTGGCGCGCCAAAGATGTCGGGGCGGACGGCGTCCCCCGCGAGCACCTATGGGGCCGGAGCCCCTTTCGTTGTCCGGTGAGGGGGGCGGAGGGAGCACGGAGAGCAGATCGAGGCGAGCACACGGGCGGTTTACCCAGGTTCGGGCCGCGATGGACGCGTAAAACCCTACTCCTGCTTGGTTGTATTGAACTGGGGAGCTCGGGAGCTTGGAGAGCTAGCTGCACCGAGCGTATGGCTGTCTGGATTCCCAGTCTCCGAACCCCGGAACCCCCTCTACGTTGCACACGGGCCTCCTTTTATAGCGCAAAGGGGTCACCGACAGGTGTCAACGTAAGAGAAAGGGGTAAAAGTGTAAAAGGGGTGGTAGTTGTAACAGTGCGGGAACAGTGGCGCTACAGTGCGGCACAGTGTTATCATACCTACTTCTGACAGTAGGGGACAAGGGCATTAAATGCCCGTCACGGTCGCCTGGACAGCACCGAGGCGGACCGTTAGGTGCGCCACCGCTCGCCACGGTGGTGGCTGCATGCCACCGCATACCCCAGGCTGCGCGGTGCCCCGCCACGTGCCCTTGGGGGAAGCCCCGGAGCGACGCGTGGGCGGGCGAGCTGGAGCGCAGTCTTGAGGTGGCGATTTGCCGCAGCAAGTGGCTTGCCGCGGGGGTCGTCTTCCTGTGCCTGATAGCTTGCCGGCTATCAGGCCTTGCCGGGGCGCGAGGCGCGCCGTGGCGGGCTTCTCTTGTGGTGCCTGGGTTCGGCCTTCCCGACAAGCTCCTCTTGTCGGGGTCTCGATCTTCTGTCTCTTATACTTTGTTCTTGGATGGTATTACATGGGCTCAGTCGTCCCGGCAAGCTCCTCTTGCCGGGGCCTTGTCTTCTTGGCCCGGCAAGCTCCTCTCGCCGGGGTCTTGCCTTCTCGGCCCGGCAAGCTCCTCTTGCCGGGGGCCTTGTCTTGAATGCTTGGTCATCTCTTGGCGCTTCCTGGGCGGGCCTCGCCGCAGGGTGCTACAACTGCCCGTGCACAAGTCTGGGGTACTAAGGTACCCCTACTTTAGTACACCGACAATCTATATCAAGAACAATGAAATCTACGAGCACATAATTCCTATTTGCAACAATAATACCATCATTAATTCTTTCCATAGGTTTCTTAATGGTGGAATCCGCAAGGTGCAAGTTTAAAGAACAATCATCAAATTCACGGAAACCTAACACATCACACAAAGTTTTTGGAATCGTGGAAACACTAGCACCCAAATCACATAAAGCATAGCATTCATGATCTTTGATTTTAATTTTAATAGTATGTTCCCACTCATCATAAAGTTTTCTAGGGATATAAACTTCCAATTCAAACTTTTCTTCATAAGATTGCATTAAAGCATCAACGATATGTTTAGTAAAAGCTTTATTTTGACTATAAGCATGAGGAGAATTTAACACGGATTGCAACAAGGAAATACAATCTATTAAATAACAATTATAATAGTTAAATTCCTTGAAATCCAAAATAGTGGGTTCATTGCTATGTAACGCTTTGACCTCTTCAATCCCGCTTTTACCAATTTTTGCATCAAGATCTAAAAACTCCGAATCATTGGGACGCATTTTAACTTAAGTTGACTCATCTCCAGTCCCATCATTATCAAGATTCATATTGCAAAACAAAGATTTAATAGGGGACACATCAATTACTTTTAGATCTTCATCCCTATTATCATGAAAACTAGAAGAGCACGCTTTTACAAAGCAATCTTTCTTAGCACGCATCCTAGCGGTTCTTTCTTTGCACTCATCAATGGAAATTATCCTAGCTTTGAGAGACTCATTTATATCATGCTTAGGAGGAATAGATCTAAGTTTCAAAGAATCAACATCAAGAGAAATTCTATCTACGTTCCTAACCAACTCATCGATCTTAGGCAATTTTGAAGGAAATATGCCCTAGAGGCAATAATAAAGTTATTATTTATTTCCTTATATCATGATAAAGGTTTATTATTCCTGCTAGAATTTTATTAACCGGAAACATAATACATGTGTGAATACATAGACAAACAGAGTGTCACTAGTATGCCTCTACTAGACTAGCTCGTTAATCAAAGATGGTTATGTTTCCTAACCATGAACAAAGAGTTGTTGTTTGATTAACGAGGTCACATCATTAGTTGAATGATCTGATTGACATGACCCATTATATTAGCTCAGCACCCGATCGTTTAGTATGTTGCTATTGCTTTATCCATGACTTATACATGTTCCTATGACTATGAGATTATGCAACTCCCGTTTGCCGGAGGAACACTTTGGGTACTACCAAACGTCACAACGTAACTGGGTGATTATAAAGGAGTACTACAGGTGTCTCCAATGGTAAATGTTGGGTTGGCGTATTTCGAGATTAGGATTTGTCACTCCGATCGTCGGAGAGGTATCTCCGGGCCCTCTCGGTAACGCAAATCACTTAAGCCTTGCAAGCATTGCAACTAATGAGTTAGTTGCGAGATGATGTATTACGGAACGAGTAAAGAGACTTGCCGGTAACGAGATTGAACTAAGTATTGGATACTGACGATCGAATCTCGGGCAAGTAACATACCGATGACAAAGGGAACAACGTATGTTATTATGCGGTCTGACCGATAAAGATCTTCGTAGAATATGTAGGAGCCAATATGGGCATCCAGGTCCCGCTATTGGTTATTGACCGGAGATGTGTCTCGGTCATGTCTACATTGTTCTCGAACCGTAGGGTCCGCACGCTTAACGTTACGATGACAGTTATTATGAGTTTATGCATTTTGATGTACCGAAGGTTGTTCGGAGTCCCGGATGTGATCACGGACATGATGAGGAGTCTCGAAATGGTCGAAACGTAAAGATTGATATATTGGAAGCCTATGTTTGGACATCGGAAGTGTTCCGGGTGAAATCGGGATTTTACCAGAATACCGGGAGGGTTACCGGAACCCCCCGGGAGCCAAATGGGCCAACATGGGCCTAGGTAGAAAGGTGAAAGGGCTGCCCTCATGGGCTGAGCGCCTCCCCCCTTCCCCTAGTCCTATTAGGACTAGGGAAGGTGGCCGGCCAGCCCCTCTCTCTTTCCCCACTTGGGGAGTCCTATTAGGAATAGGATTGGAGGGGAGTCCTACTCCCAGCGGGAGTAGGACTCCTCCTATGGATGCCGCACCCCTCCCCCTTTGCCCCTTTATAAACGGGGGCAGGGGGCACCTCTAGACACACAATTGATCATTGAGATCTTTCCTTAGCCGTGTGCGGTGCCCCCTGCCACCAAATTCCACCTCGGTCATATTGTCACAGTGCTTAGGCGAAGCCCTGCGTCAGTAGTACATCAAGATCGTCACCACGCCGTCGTGCTGACAGAACTCTTCCTCGACGCTTTGCTGGATCGGAGCCCGAGGATCATCATCGAGCTGAACGTGTGCTAAGAACTCGGAGGTGCCGGAGTAACGGTGCTTGGATCGGTCGGACCGGGAAGAAGACGTACGACTACTTCCTCTACGTTGTGTCAAACGCTTCCGTTGCGATCTACAAGGGTACGTAGATCATACTCTCCCCTCGTTGCTATGCATCACCATGATCTTGCGTGTGCGTAGGAATTTTTTTGAAATTACTACGTTCCCCAACAGTGGTATCAGAGCCTGGTTTTATGGTTTGATGTTATTTGCACGAGTAGAACACAAGTGAGTTATGGGCGATATAAGTCATACTGCCTACCAGCATGTCATACTTTGGTTCGGCGGTATTGTTGGACGAGACGATCCGGACCAACCTTACGCGTACTCTTACGCGAGACCGGTTCCCTCGACGTGCTTTGCACATAGATGGCTTGCGGAAGACTGTCTCTCCAACTTTAGTTGAACCGAGTGTGGCTACGCCCGGTCCTTGAGAAGGTTAAAACGGAGTCTATTTGACAAACTATCGTTGTGGTTTTGATGCGTAGGTAAGATGAGTTCTTGCTTAAGCCCGTAGCAGCCACGTAAAACTTGCAACAACAAAGTAGAGGACGTCTAACTTGTTTTTGCAGGGCATGTTGTGATGTGATATGGCCAAGACATGATGCTAAATTTTATTGTATGAGATGATCATGTTTTGTAACCGAGTTATCGTCAACTGGCAGGAGCCATATGGTTGTCGCTTTATTGTATGCAATGCAATTGCGATGTAATGCTTTACTTTATTACTAAGCGGTAGTGATAGTCGTGGAAGCATAAGATTGGCGAGACGACAACGATGCTACGATGGAGATCAAGGTGTCGCGCCGGTGACGATGGTGATCATGACGGTGCTTCAAAGATGGAGATCACAAGCACGAGATGATGATGGCCATATCATATCACTTATATTGATTGCATGTGATGTTTATCTTTTATGAATCTAATCTTGCTTTGATTGACGGTAGCATTATAAGATGATCTCTCACTAAATTATCAAGAAGTGTTCTCCCTGAGTATGCACCGTTGCAAAAGTTCTTCGTGCTGAGACACCACGTGATGATCGGGTGTGATAGGCTCTACGTTCAAATACAACGGGTGCAAAACAGTTGCACACGCGGAATACTCAGGTTATACTTGATGAGCTATGCATATAAGATATGACCTCGGAACACGGAGACCGAAAGGTCGAGCGTGAATCATATAGTAGATATGATCAACATAACGATGTTCACCATTGAAAACTACTCCATATCACGTGATGATCGGTTATGGTTTAGTTGATTTGGATCACGTGATCACTTAGAGGATTAGAGGGATGTCTATCTAAGTGGGAGTTCTTAATTAATTTGATTAACTGAACATAAACTTATCATGAACTTAGTACCTGATAGTATCTTGCTTGTTTATGTTGATTGTAGATAGATGGCTCGTGCTGTTGTTCCGTTAAATTTTAATGCGTTCCTTGAGAAAGCAAAGTTGAAAGATGATGGTAGCAATTACACGGACTGGGTCCGTAACTTGAGGATTATCCTCATTGCTGCACAGAAGAATTACGTCCTGGAAGCACCGCTAGGTGCCAGGCCTGCTGCTAGAGCAACACTAGAAGTTATGAATGTCTGGCAGAGCAAAGCTGACGACTACTCGATAGTTCAGTGTGCCATGCTTTACGGCTTAGAACCGGGACTTCAACGACGTTTTGAACGTCATGGAGCATATGAGATGTTCCAGGAGTTGAAGTTAATATTTCAAGCAAATGCCCGGATTGAGAGATATGAAGTCTCCAATAAGTTCTATAGCTGCAAGATGGAGGAGAACAGTTCTGTCAGTGAGCATATACTCAAAATGTCTGGGTATAATAATCACTTGATTCAATTGGGAGTTACTCTTCCAGATGATTGCGTCATTGACAGAATTCTCCAATCACTGCCACCAAGCTACAAGAGCTTCATGATGAACTATAATATGCAAGGGATGAACAAGACTATTCCCGAGCTCTTCGCAATGCTAAAAGCTGCGGAGGTAGAAATCAAGAAGGAGCATCAAGTGTTGATGGTTAACAAAACCACTAGTTTCAAGAAAAAGGGCAAAGGGAAGAAAAAGGGGAACTTCAAGAAGAACGGCAAGCGAGTTGCTGCTCAAGAGAAGAAACCCAAGTCTGGACCTAAGCCTGAAACTGAGTGCTTCTACTGCAAGCAGACTGGTCACTGGAAGCGGAACTGCCCCAAGTATTTGGCGGATAAGAAGGATGGCAAGGTGAACAAAGGTATATGTGATATACATGTTATTGATGTGTACCTTACTAATGCTCGCAGTAGCACCTGGGTATTTGATACTGGTTCTGTTGCTAATATTTGCAACTCGAAACAGGGACTACAGAATAAGCGGACACTAGCAAAGGACGAGGTGACGATGCGCGTGGGAAACGGTTCCAAAGTCGATGTGATCGCGGTCGGCACACTACCTCTACATCTACCTTCGGGATTAATATTAGACCTAAATAATTGTTATTTGGTGCCAGCGTTGAGCATGAACATTATATCTGGATCTTGTTTAATGCGAGACGGTTATTCATTTAAATCAGAGAATAATGGTTGTTCTATTTATATGAGTAATATCTTTTATGGTCATGCGCCTTTGAAGAGTGGTCTATTTTTGATGAATCTCGATAGTAGTGATACACATATTCATAATGTTGAAGCCAAAAGATGCAGAGTTGATAATGAAAGTGCAACTTATTTGTGGCACTGTCGTTTAGGTCATATCGGTGTAAAGCGCATGAAGAAACTCCATACTGATGGACTTTTGGAACCACTTGATTATGAATCACTTGCTACTTGCGAACCGTGCCTCATGGGCAAGATGACTAAAACACCGTTCTCCGGTACTATGGAGAGAGCAACAGATTTGTTGGAAATCATACATACCGATGTATGTGGACCGATGAATATTGAGGCTCGTGGCGGATATCGTTATTTTCTCACCTTCACAGATGACTTAAGCAGATATGGGTATATCTACTTAATGAAACACAAGTCTGAAACATTTGAAAAGTTCAAAGAATTTCAGAGTGAAGTTGAAAATCATCGTAACAAGAAAAAAAAGTTTCTACGATCTGATCGTGGAGGAGAATATTTGAGTTACGAATTTGGTGTACATTTGAAAAATTGTGGAATAGTTTCGCAACTCACGCCACCCGGAACACCACAGCGTAATGGTGTGTCCGAACGTCGTAATCGTAGTTTACTAGATATGGTGCGATCTATGATGTCTCTTACTAATTTACCGCTATCGTTTTGGGGATACGCTCTAGAGACAGCCGCATTCACGTTAAATAGGGCACCATCTAAATCCGTTGAGACGACGCCTTATGAACTATGGTTTGGCAAGAAACCAAAGTTGTCGTTTCTTAAAGTTTGGGGCTGCGATGCTTATGTGAAAAAGCTTCAACCTGATAAGCTCGAACCCAAATCGGAGAAATGTGTCTTCATAGGATATCCAAAGGAAACTGTTGGATACACCTTCTATCACAGATCCGAAGGCAAGACTTTTGTTGCTAAGTTCGGAAACTTTCTAGAGAAGGAGTTTCTTTCGAAAGAAGGGAGTGGGAGGAAAGTAGAACTTGACGAGGTAACTGTACCTACTCCTTTATTTAGAAGTAGTACATCACAGAAAACTGTTTCTGCGACACCTACACCAATAAGTGAGGAAGCTAATGATGATGATCATGAAACTTTAGATCAAGATACTACTGAACCTCGTAGATCAACCAGAGTGAGATCCGCACCAGAGTGGTACGGTAATCCTGTTCTGGAGGTCATGATATTAGATCATGATGAACCTACGAACTATGAAGAAGCGATGGTGAGCCCAGATTCCGCAAAGTGGCTTGAAGCCATGAAATCTGAGATGGGATCCATGTATGAGAACAAAGTATGGACTTTGGTTGACTTGCCCGATGATCGGCAAGCAATTGAGAACAAATGGATCTTTAAGAAGAAGACTGACGCTGATGGTAATGTTTCTGTCTACAAAGCTCGACTTGTCGCAAAAGGTTTTCGACAAGTTCAAGGGATTTACTACGATGAGACTTTCTCACCCGTAGCGATGCTTAAGTCTGTCCGAATCATGTTAGCAATTGCCGCATTTTATGATTATGAAATTTGGCAGATGGATGTCAAAACTGCATTCCTGAATGGATTTCTGGAAGAAGAGTTGTATATGATGCAACCGGAAGGTTTTGTCGATCCAAAGGGAGCTAACAAAGTGTGCAAGCTCCAGCGATCCATTTATGGACTGGTGCAAGCCTCTCGGAGTTGGAATAAACGCTTTGATAGTGTGATCAAAGCATTTGGTTTTATACAGACTTTCGGAGAAGCCTGTATTTACAAGAAAGTGAGTGGGAGCTCTATAGCATTTCTAATATTATATGTGGATGACATATTACTGATTGGAAATGATATAGAATTTCTGGATAGCATAAAGGGATACTTGAATAAAAGTTTTTCAATGAAAGACCTCGGAGAAGCTGCTTACATATTAGGCATAAAGATCTATAGAGATAGATCAAGACACTTAATTGGACTTTCACAAAGCACATACCTTGACAAGATTTTGAAGAAGTTCAAAATGGATCAAGCAAAGAAAGGGTTCTTGCCTGTGTTACAAGGTGTGAGATTGAGTAAGACTCAAAGCCCGACCACTGCAGAAGATAGAGAGAAAATGAAAGATGTTCCCTATGCTTCAGCCATAGGCTCTATCATGTATGCAATGCTGTGTACCAGACCTGATGTGTGCCTTGCTATAAGTTTAGCAGGGAGGTACCAAAGTAATCCAGGAGTGGATCACTGGACAGCGGTCAAGAACATCCTGAAATACCTGAAAAGGACTAAGGATATGTTTCTCATATATGTAGGTGACAAAGAGCTCACCGTAAGAGGTTACGTTGATGCAAGCTTTGACACTGATCCGGACGATTCTAAATCGCAAACCGGATACGTGTTTACATTAAACGGTGGAGCTGTCAGTTGGTGCAGTTCTAAACAAAGCGTCGTAGCGGGATCTACATGTGAAGCAGAGTACATAGCTGCTTCGGAAGCAACAAACGAAGGAGTCTGGATGAAGGAGTTCATATCCGATCTAGGTGTCATACCTAGTGCATCGGGTCCAATGAAAATCTTTTGTGACAATACTGGTGCAATTGCCTTGGCAAAGGAATCCAGATTTCACAAAAGGACCAAACACATCAAGAGACGCTTCAACTCCATCCGGGATCTAGTCCAGGTGGGAGACATAGAGATTTGCAAGATACATACGGATCTGAATGTTGCAGACCCGTTGACTAAGCCTCTTCCACGAGCAAAACATGATCAGCACCACGACTCCATGGGTGTTAGGATCATTACAGTGTAATCTAGATTATTGACTCTAGTGCAAGTGGGAGACTGAAGGAAATATGCCCTAGAGGCAATAATAAAGTTATTATTTATTTCCTTATATCATGATAAAGGTTTATTATTCATGCTAGAATTGTATTAACCGGAAACATAATACATGTGTGAATACATAGACAAACAGAGTGTCACTAGTATGCCTCTACTAGACTAGCTCGTTAATCAAAGATGGTTATGTTTCCTAACCATGAACAAAGAGTTGTTGTTTGATTAACGAGGTCACATCATTAGTTGAATGATCTGATTGACATGACCCATTATATTAGCTCAGCACCCGATCGTTTAGTATGTTGCTATTGCTTTATCCATGACTTATACATGTTCCTATGACTATGAGATTATGCAACTCCCGTTTGCCGGAGGAACACTTTGGGTACTACCAAACGTCACAACGTAACTGGGTGATTATAAAGGAGTACTACAGGTGTCTCCAATGGTAAATGTTGGGTTGGCGTATTTCGAGATTAGGATTTGTCACTCCGATCGTCGGAGAGGTATCTCTGGGCCCTCTCGGTAACGCAAATCACTTAAGCCTTGCAAGCATTGCAACTAATGAGTTAGTTGCGAGATGATGTATTACGGAACGAGTAAAGAGACTTGCCGGTAACGAGATTGAACTAAGTATTGGATACTGACGATCGAATCTCGGGCAAGTAACATACCGATGACAAAGGGAACAACGTATGTTGTTATGCGGTCTGACCGATAAAGATCTTCGTAGAATATGTAGGAGCCAATATGGGCATCCAGGTCCCGCTATTGGTTATTGACCGGAGATGTGTCTCGGTCATGTCTACATTGTTCTCGAACCGTAGGGTCCGCACGCTTAACGTTACGATGACAGTTATTATGAGTTTATGCATTTTGATGTACCGAAGGTTGTTCGGAGTCCCGGATGTGATCACGGACATGATGAGGAGTCTCGAAATGGTCGAAACGTAAAGATTGATATATTGGAAGCCTATGTTTGGACATCGGAAGTGTTCCGGGTGAAATCGGGATTTTACCAGAATACCGGGAGGGTTACCGGAACCCCCCGGGAGCCAAATGGGCCAACATGGGCCTAGGTAGAAAGGTGAAAGGGCTGCCCTCATGGGCTGAGCGCCTCCCCCCTTCCCCTAGTCCTATTAGGACTAGGGAAGGTGGCCGGCCAGCCCCTCTCTCTTTCCCCACTTGGGGAGTCCTATTAGGAATAGGATTGGAGGGGAGTCCTACTCCCAGCGGGAGTAGGACTCCTCCTATGGCTGCCGCACCCCTCCCCCTTTGCCCCTTTATAAACGGGGGCAGGGGGCACCTCTAGACACACAATTGATCATTGAGATCTTTCCTTAGCCGTGTGCGGTGCCCCCTGCCACCAAATTCCACCTCGGTCATATTGTCACAGTGCTTAGGCGAAGCCCTGCGTCAGTAGTACATCAAGATCGTCACCACGCCGTCGTGCTGACAGAACTCTTCCTCGACGCTTTGCTGGATCGGAGCCCGAGGATCATCATCGAGCTGAACGTGTGCTAAGAACTCGGAGGTGCCGGAGTAACGGTGCTTGGATCGGTCGGACCGGGAAGAAGACGTACGACTACTTCCTCTACGTTGTGTCAAACGCTTCCGTTGCGATCTACAAGGGTACGTAGATCATACTCTCCCCTCGTTGCTATGCATCACCATGATCTTGCGTGTGCGTAGGAAATTTTTTGAAATTACTACGTTCCCCAACAGTGGTATCAGAGCCTGGTTTTATGGTTTGATGTTATTTGCACGAGTAGAACACAAGTGAGTTATGGGCGATATAAGTCATACTGCCTACCAGCATGTCATACTTTGGTTCGGCGGTATTGTTGGACGAGACGATCCGGACCAACCTTACGCGTACTCTTACGCGAGACCGGTTCCCTCGACGTGCTTTGCACATAGATGGCTTGCGGAAGACTGTCTCTCCAACTTTAGTTGAACCGAGTGTGGCTACGCCCGGTCCTTGAGAAGGTTAAAACGGAGTCTATTTGACAAACTATCGTTGTGGTTTTGATGCGTAGGTAAGATGAGTTCTTGCTTAAGCCCGTAGCAGCCACGTAAAACTTGCAACAACAAAGTAGAGGACGTCTAACTTGTTTTTGCAGGGCATGTTGTGATGTGATATGGCCAAGACATGATGCTAAATTTTATTGTATGAGATGATCATGTTTTGTAACCGAGTTATCGTCAACTGGCAGGAGCCATATGGTTGTCGCTTTATTGTATGCAATGCAATTGCGATGTAATGCTTTACTTTATTACTAAGCGGTAGTGATAGTCGTGGAAGCATAAGATTGGCGAGACGACAACGATGCTACGATGGAGATCAAGGTGTCGCGCCGGTGACGATGGTGATCATGACGGTGCTTCAAAGATGGAGATCACAAGCACGAGATGATGATGGCCATATCATATCACTTATATTGATTGCATGTGATGTTTATCTTTTATGAATCTAATCTTGCTTTGATTGACGGTAGCATTATAAGATGATCTCTCACTAAATTATCAAGAAGTGTTCTCCCTGAGTATGCACCGTTGCAAAAGTTCTTCGTGCTGAGACACCACGTGATGATCGGGTGTGATAGGCTCTACGTTCAAATACAACGGGTGCAAAACAGTTGCACACGCGGAATACTCAGGTTATACTTGATGAGCTATGCATATAAGATATGACCTCGGAACACGGAGACCGAAAGGTCGAGCGTGAATCATATAGTAGATATGATCAACATAACGATGTTCACCATTGAAAACTACTCCATATCACGTGATGATCGGTTATGGTTTAGTTGATTTGGATCACGTGATCACTTAGAGGATTAGAGGGATGTCTATCTAAGTGGGAGTTCTTAATTAATTTGATTAACTGAACATAAACTTATCATGAACTTAGTACCTGATAGTATCTTGCTTGTTTATGTTGATTGTAGATAGATGGCTCGTGCTGTTGTTCCGTTAAATTTTAATGTGTTCCTTGAGAAAGCAAAGTTGAAAGATGATGGTAGCAATTACACGGACTGGGTCCGTAACTTGAGGATTATCCTCATTGCTGCACAGAAGAATTACGTCCTGGAAGCACCGCTAGGTGCCAGGCCTGCTGCTAGAGCAACACCAGAAGTTATGAATGTCTGGCAAAGCAAAGCTGACGACTACTCGATAGTTCAGTGTGCCATGCTTTACGGCTTAGAACCGGGACTTCAACGACGTTTTGAACGTCATGGAGCATATGAGATGTTCCAGGAGTTGAAGTTAATATTTCAAGCAAATGCCCGGATTGAGAGATATGAAGTCTCCAATAATTTCTATAGCTGCAAGATGGAGGAGAACAGTTCTGTCAGTGAGCATATACTCAAAATGTCTGGGTATAATAATCACTTGATTCAATTGGGAGTTACTCTTCCAGATGATTGCGTCATTGACAGAATTCTCCAATCACTGCCACCAAGCTACAAGAGCTTCATGATGAACTATAATATGCAAGGGATGAACAAGACTATTCCCGAGCTCTTCGCAATGCTAAAAGCTGCGGAGGTAGAAATCAAGAAGGAGCATCAAGTGTTGATGGTTAACAAAACCACTAGTTTCAAGAAAAAGGGCAAAGGGAAGAAAAAGGGGAACTTCAAGAAGAACGGCAAGCGAGCTGCTGCTCAAGAGAAGAAACCCAAGTCTGGACCTAAGCCTGAAACTGAGTGCTTCTACTGCAAGCAGACTGGTCACTGGAAGCGGAACTGCCCCAAGTATTTGGCGGATAAGAAGGATGGCAAGGTGAACAAAGGTATATGTGATATACATGTTATTGATGTGTACCTTACTAATGCTCGCAGTAGCACCTGGGTATTTGATACTGGTTCTGTTGCTAATATTTGCAACTCGAAACAGGGACTACAGAATAAGCGGACACTAGCAAAGGACGAGGTGACGATGCGCGTGGGAAACGGTTCCAAAGTCGATGTGATCGCGGTCGGCACACTACCTCTACATCTACCTTCGGGATTAATATTAGACCTAAATAATTGTTATTTGGTGCCAGCGTTGAGCATGAACATTATATCTGGATCTTGTTTAATGCGAGACGGTTATTCATTTAAATCAGAGAATAATGGTTGTTCTATTTATATGAGTAATATCTTTTATGGTCATGCGCCTTTGAAGAGTGGTCTATTTTTGATGAATCTCGATAGTAGTGATACACATATTCGTAATGTTGAAGCCAAAAGATGCAGAGTTGATAATGAAAGTGCAACTTATTTGTGGCACTGTCGTTTAGGTCATATCGGTGTAAAGCGCATGAAGAAACTCCATACTGATGGACTTTTGGAACCACTTGATTATGAATCACTTGCTACTTGCGAACCGTGCCTCATGGGCAAGATGACTAAAACACCGTTCTCCGGTACTATGGAGAGAGCAACAGATTTGTTGGAAATCATACATACCGATGTATGTGGACCGATGAATATTGAGGCTCGTGGCGGATATCGTTATTTTCTCACCTTCACAGATGACTTAAGCAGATATGGGTATATCTACTTAATGAAACACAAGTCTGAAACATTTGAAAAGTTCAAAGAATTTCAGAGTGAAGTTGAAAATCATCGTAACAAGAAAAAAAAGTTTCTACGATCTGATCGTGGAGGAGAATATTTGAGTTACGAATTTGGTGTACATTTGAAAAATTGTGGAATAGTTTCGCAACTCACGCCACCCGGAACACCACAGCGTAATGGTGTGTCCGAACGTCGTAATCGTAGTTTACTAGATATGGTGCGATCTATGATGTCTCTTACTAATTTACCGCTATCGTTTTGGGGATACGCTCTAGAGACAGCCGCATTCACGTTAAATAGGGCACCATCTAAATCCGTTGAGACGACGCCTTATGAACTATGGTTTGGCAAGAAACCAAAGTTGTCGTTTCTTAAAGTTTGGGGCTGCGATGCTTATGTGAAAAAGCTTCAACCTGATAAGCTCGAACCCAAATCGGAGAAATGTGTCTTCATAGGATATCCAAAGGAAACTGTTGGATACACCTTCTATCACAGATCCGAAGGCAAGACTTTTGTTGCTAAGTTCAGAAACTTTCTAGAGAAGGAGTTTCTTTCGAAAGAAGGGAGTGGGAGGAAAGTAGAACTTGACGAGGTAACTGTACCTACTCCTTTATTTAGAAGTAGTACATCACAGAAAACTGTTTCTGCGACACCTACACCAATAAGTGAGGAAGCTAATGATGATGATCATGAAACTTTAGATCAAGATACTACTGAACCTCGTAGATCAACCAGAGTGAGATCCGCACCAGAGTGGTACGGTAATCCTGTTCTGGAGGTCATGATATTAGATCATGATGAACCTACGAACTATGAAGAAGCGATGGTGAGCCCAGATTCCGCAAAGTGGCTTGAAGCCATGAAATCTGAGATGGGATCCATGTATGAGAACAAAGTATGGACTTTGGTTGACTTGCCCGATGATCGGCAAGCAATTGAGAACAAATGGATCTTTAAGAAGAAGACTGACGCTGATGGTAATGTTTCTGTCTACAAAGCTCGACTTGTCGCAAAAGGTTTTTGACAAGTTCAAGGGATTTACTACGATGAGACTTTCTCACCCGTAGCGATGCTTAAGTCTGTCCGAATCATGTTAGCAATTGCCGCATTTTATGATTATGAAATTTGGCAGATGGATGTCAAAACTGCATTCCTGAATGGATTTCTGGAAGAAGAGTTGTATATGATGCAACCGGAAGGTTTTGTCGATCCAAAGGGAGCTAACAAAGTGTGCAAGCTCCAGCGATCCATTTATGGACTGGTGCAAGCCTCTCGGAGTTGGAATAAACGCTTTGATAGTGTGATCAAAGCATTTGGTTTTATACAGACTTTCGGAGAAGCCTGTATTTACAAGAAAGTGAGTGGGAGCTCTATAGCATTTCTAATATTATATGTGGATGACATATTACTGATTGGAAATGATATAGAATTTCTGGATAGCATAAAGGGATACTTGAATAAAAGTTTTTCAATGAAAGACCTCGGAGAAGCTGCTTACATATTAGGCATAAAGATCTATAGAGATAGATCAAGACACTTAATTGGACTTTCACAAAGCACATACCTTGACAAGATTTTGAAGAAGTTCAAAATGGATCAAGCAAAGAAAGGGTTCTTGCCTGTGTTACAAGGTGTGAGATTGAGTAAGACTCAAAGCCCGACCACTGCAGAAGATAGAGAGAAAATGAAAGATGTTCCCTATGCTTCAGCCATAGGCTCTATCATGTATGCAATGCTGTGTACCAGACCTGATGTGTGCCTTGCTATAAGTTTAGCAGGGAGGTACCAAAGTAATCCAGGAGTGGATCACTGGACAGCGGTCAAGAACATCCTGAAATACCTGAAAAGGACTAAGGATATGTTTCTCATATATGTAGGTGACAAAGAGCTCACCGTAAGAGGTTACGTTGATGCAAGCTTTGACACTGATCCGGACGATTCTAAATCGCAAACCGGATACGTGTTTACATTAAACGGTGGAGCTGTCAGTTGGTGCAGTTCTAAACAAAGCGTCGTAGCGGGATCTACATGTGAAGCAGAGTACATAGCTGCTTCGGAAGCAACAAACGAAGGAGTCTGGATGAAGGAGTTCATATCCGATCTAGGTGTCATACCTAGTGCATCGGGTCCAATGAAAATCTTTTGTGACAATACTGGTGCAATTGCCTTGGCAAAGGAATCCAGATTTCACAAAAGGACCAAACACATCAAGAGACGCTTCAACTCCATCCGGGATCTAGTCCAGGTGGGAGACATAGAGATTTGCAAGATACATACGGATCTGAATGTTGCAGACCCGTTGACTAAGCCTCTTCCACGAGCAAAACATGATCAGCACCACGACTCCATGGGTGTTAGGATCATTACAGTGTAATCTAGATTATTGACTCTAGTGCAAGTGGGAGACTGAAGGAAATATGCCCTAGAGGCAATAATAAAGTTATTATTTATTTCCTTATATCATGATAAAGGTTTATTATTCATGCTAGAATTGTATTAACCGGAAACATAATACATGTGTGAATACATAGACAAACAGAGTGTCACTAGTATGCCTCTACTAGACTAGCTCGTTAATCAAAGATGGTTATGTTTCCTAACCATGAACAAAGAGTTGTTGTTTGATTAACGAGGTCACATCATTAGTTGAATGATCTGATTGACATGACCCATTATATTAGCTCAGCACCCGATCGTTTAGTATGTTGCTATTGCTTTATCCATGACTTATACATGTTCCTATGACTATGAGATTATGCAACTCCCGTTTGCCGGAGGAACACTTTGGGTACTACCAAACGTCACAACGTAACTGGGTGATTATAAAGGAGTACTACAGGTGTCTCCAATGGTAAATGTTGGGTTGGCGTATTTCGAGATTAGGATTTGTCACTCCGATCGTCGGAGAGGTATCTCTGGGCCCTCTCGGTAACGCAAATCACTTAAGCCTTGCAAGCATTGCAACTAATGAGTTAGTTGCGAGATGATGTATTACGGAACGAGTAAAGAGACTTGCCGGTAACGAGATTGAACTAAGTATTGGATACTGACGATCGAATCTCGGGCAAGTAACATACCGATGACAAAGGGAACAACGTATGTTGTTATGCGGTCTGACCGATAAAGATCTTCGTAGAATATGTAGGAGCCAATATGGGCATCCAGGTCCCGCTATTGGTTATTGACCGGAGATGTGTCTCGGTCATGTCTACATTGTTCTCGAACCGTAGGGTCCGCACGCTTAACGTTACGATGACAGTTATTATGAGTTTATGCATTTTGATGTACCGAAGATTGTTCGGAGTCCCGGATGTGATCACGGACATGATGAGGAGTCTCGAAATGGTCGAAACGTAAAGATTGATATATTGGAAGCCTATGTTTGGACATCGGAAGTGTTCCGGGTGAAATCGGGATTTTACCAGAATACCAGGAGGGTTACCGGAACCCCCCGGGAGCCAAATGGGCCAACATGGGCCTAGGTAGAAAGGTGAAAGGGCTGCCCTCATGGGCTGAGCGCCTCCCCCCTTCCCCTAGTCCTATTAGGACTAGGGAAGGTGGCCGGCCAGCCCCTCTCTCTTTCCCCACTTGGGGAGTCCTATTAGGAATAGGATTGGAGGGGAGTCCTACTCCCAGCGGGAGTAGGACTCCTCCTATGGCTGACGCACCCCTCCTCCTTTGCCCCTTTATAAACGGGGGCAGGGGGCACCTCTAGACACACAATTGATCAATGAGATCTGTCCTTAGCCGTGTGCGGTGCCCCCTGCCACCAAATTCCACCTCGGTCATATTGTCACAGTGCTTAGGCGAAGCCCTGCGTCAGTAGTACATCAAGATCGTCACCACGCCGTCGTGCTGACAGAACTCTTCCTCGACGCTTTGCTGGATCGGAGCCCGAGGATCATCATCGAGCTGAACGTGTGCTAAGAACTCGGAGGTGCCGGAGTAACGGTGCTTGGATCGGTCGGACCGGGAAGAAGACGTACGACTACTTCCTCTACGTTGTGTCAAACGCTTCCGTTGCGATCTACAAGGGTACGTAGATCATACTCTCCCCTCGTTGCTATGCATCACCATGATCTTGCGTGTGCGTAGGATTTTTTTTGAAATTACTACGTTCCCCAACAGTGGTATCAGAGCCTGGTTTTATGGTTTGATGTTATTTGCACGAGTAGAACACAAGTGAGTTATGGGCGATATAAGTCATACTGCCTACCAGCATGTCATACTTTGGTTCGGCGGTATTGTTGGACGAGACGATCCGGACCAACCTTACGCGTACTCTTACGCGAGACCGGTTCCCTCGACGTGCTTTGCACATAGATGGCTTGCGGAAGACTGTCTCTCCAACTTTAGTTGAACCGAGTGTGGCTACGCCCGGTCCTTGAGAAGGTTAAAACGGAGTCTATTTGACAAACTATCGTTGTGGTTTTGATGCGTAGGTAAGATGAGTTCTTGCTTAAGCCCGTAGCAGCCACGTAAAACTTGCAACAACAAAGTAGAGGACGTCTAACTTGTTTTTGCAGGGCATGTTGTGATGTGATATGGCCAAGACATGATGCTAAATTTTATTGTATGAGATGATCATGTTTTGTAACCGAGTTATCGGCAACTGGCAGGAGCCATATGGTTGTCGCTTTATTGTATGCAATGCAATTGCGATGTAATGCTTTACTTTATTACTAAGCGGTAGTGATAGTCGTGGAAGCATAAGATTGGCGAGACGACAATGATGCTACGATGGAGATCAAGGTGTCGCGCCGGTGACGATGGTGATCATGACGGTGCTTCAAAGATGGAGATCACAAGCACGAGATGATGATGGCCATATCATATCACTTATATTGATTGCATGTGATGTTTATCTTTTATGCATCTAATCTTGCTTTGATTGACGGTAGCATTATAAGATGATCTCTCACTAAATTATCAAGAAGTGTTCTCCCTGAGTATGCACCGTTGCAAAAGTTCTTCGTGCTGAGACACCACGTGATGATCGGGTGTGATAGGCTCTACGTTCAAATACAACGGGTGCAAAACAGTTGCACACGCGGAATACTCAGGTTATACTTGATGAGCTATGCATATAAGATATGACCTCGGAACACGGAGACCGAAAGGTCGAGCGTGAATCATATAGTAGATATGATCAACATAACGATGTTCACCATTGAAAACTACTCCATATCACGTGATGATCGGTTATGGTTTAGTTGATTTGGATCACGTGATCACTTAGAGGATTAGAGGGATGTCTATCTAAGTGGGAGTTCTTAATTAATTTGATTAACTGAACATAAACTTATCATGAACTTAGTACCTGATAGTATCTTGCTTGTTTATGTTGATTGTAGATAGATGGCTCGTGCTGTTGTTCCGTTAAATTTTAATGCGTTCCTTGAGAAAGCAAAGTTGAAAGATGATGGTAGCAATTACACGGACTGGGTCCGTAACTTGAGGATTATCCTCATTGCTGCACAGAAGAATTACGTCCTGGAAGCACCGCTAGGTGCCAGGCCTGCTGCTAGAGCAACACCAGAAGTTATGAATGTCTGGCAGAGCAAAGCTGACGACTACTCGATAGTTCAGTGTGCCATGCTTTACGGCTTAGAACCGGGACTTCAACGACGTTTTGAACGTCATGGAGCATATGAGATGTTCCAGGAGTTGAAGTTAATATTTCAAGCAAATGCCCGGATTGAGAGATATGAAGTCTCCAATAAGTTCTATAGCTGCAAGATGGAGGAGAACAGTTCTGTCAGTGAGCATATACTCAAAATGTCTGGGTATAATAATCACTTGATTCAATTGGGAGTTACTCTTCCAGATGATTGCGTCATTGACAGAATTCTCCAATCACTGCCACCAAGCTACAAGAGCTTCATGATGAACTATAATATGCAAGGGATGAACAAGACTATTCCCGAGCTCTTCGCAATGCTAAAAGCTGCGGAGGTAGAAATCAAGAAGGAGCATCAAGTGTTGATGGTTAACAAAACCACTAGTTTCAAGAAAAAGGGCAAAGGGAAGAAAAAGGGGAACTTCAAGAAGAACGGCAAGCGAGTTGCTGCTCAAGAGAAGAAACCCAAGTCTGGACCTAAGCCTGAAACTGAGTGCTTCTACTGCAAGCAGACTGGTCACTGGAAGCGGAACTGCCCCAAGTATTTGGCGGATAAGAAGGATGGCAAGGTGAACAAAGGTATATGTGATATACATGTTATTGATGTGTACCTTACTAATGCTCGCAGTAGCACCTGGGTATTTGATACTGGTTCTGTTGCTAATATTTGCAACTCGAAACAGGGACTACAGAATAAGCGGACACTAGCAAAGGACGAGGTGACGATGCGCGTGGGAAACGGTTCCAAAGTCGATGTGATCGCGGTCGGCACACTACCTCTACATCTACCTTCGGGATTAATATTAGACCTAAATAATTGTTATTTGGTGCCAGCGTTGAGCATGAACATTATATCTGGATCTTGTTTAATGCGAGACGGTTATTCATTTAAATCAGAGAATAATGGTTGTTCTATTTATATGAGTAATATCTTTTATGGTCATGCGCCTTTGAAGAGTGGTCTATTTTTGATGAATCTCGATAGTAGTGATACACATATTCATAATGTTGAAGCCAAAAGATGCAGAGTTGATAATGAAAGTGCAACTTATTTGTGGCACTGTCGTTTAGGTCATATCGGTGTAAAGCGCATGAAGAAACTCCATACTGATGGACTTTTGGAACCACTTGATTATGAATCACTTGCTACTTGCGAACCGTGCCTCATGGGCAAGATGACTAAAACACCGTTCTCCGGTACTATGGAGAGAGCAACAGATTTGTTGGAAATCATACATACCGATGTATGTGGACCGATGAATATTGAGGCTCGTGGCGGATATCGTTATTTTCTCACCTTCACAGATGACTTAAGCAGATATGGGTATATCTACTTAATGAAACACAAGTCTGAAACATTTGAAAAGTTCAAAGAATTTCAGAGTGAAGTTGAAAATCATCGTAACAAGAAAAAAAAGTTTCTACGATCTGATCGTGGAGGAGAATATTTGAGTTACGAATTTGGTGTACATTTGAAAAATTGTGGAATAGTTTCGCAACTCACGCCACCCGGAACACCACAGCGTAATGGTGTGTCCGAACGTCGTAATCGTAGTTTACTAGATATGGTGCGATCTATGATGTCTCTTACTAATTTACCGCTATCGTTTTGGGGATACGCTCTAGAGACAGCCGCATTCACGTTAAATAGGGCACCATCTAAATCCGTTGAGACGACGCCTTATGAACTATGGTTTGGCAAGAAACCAAAGTTGTCGTTTCTTAAAGTTTGGGGCTGCGATGCTTATGTGAAAAAGCTTCAACCTGATAAGCTCGAACCCAAATCGGAGAAATGTGTCTTCATAGGATATCCAAAGGAAACTGTTGGATACACCTTCTATCACAGATCCGAAGGCAAGACTTTTGTTGCTAAGTTCGGAAACTTTCTAGAGAAGGAGTTTCTTTCGAAAGAAGGGAGTGGGAGGAAAGTAGAACTTGACGAGGTAACTGTACCTACTCCTTTATTTAGAAGTAGTACATCACAGAAAACTGTTTCTGCGACACCTACACCAATAAGTGAGGAAGCTAATGATGATGATCATGAAACTTTAGATCAAGATACTACTGAACCTCGTAGATCAACCAGAGTGAGATCCGCACCAGAGTGGTACGGTAATCCTGTTCTGGAGGTCATGATATTAGATCATGATGAACCTACGAACTATGAAGAAGCGATGGTGAGCCCAGATTCCGCAAAGTGGCTTGAAGCCATGAAATCTGAGATGGGATCCATGTATGAGAACAAAGTATGGACTTTGGTTGACTTGCCCGATGATCGGCAAGCAATTGAGAACAAATGGATCTTTAAGAAGAAGACTGACGCTGATGGTAATGTTTCTGTCTACAAAGCTCGACTTGTCGCAAAAGGTTTTCGACAAGTTCAAGGGATTTACTACGATGAGACTTTCTCACCCGTAGCGATGCTTAAGTCTGTCCGAATCATGTTAGCAATTGCCGCATTTTATGATTATGAAATTTGGCAGATGGATGTCAAAACTGCATTCCTGAATGGATTTCTGGAAGAAGAGTTGTATATGATGCAACCGGAAGGTTTTGTCGATCCAAAGGGAGCTAACAAAGTGTGCAAGCTCCAGCGATCCATTTATGGACTGGTGCAAGCCTCTCGGAGTTGGAATAAACGCTTTGATAGTGTGATCAAAGCATTTGGTTTTATACAGACTTTCGGAGAAGCCTGTATTTACAAGAAAGTGAGTGGGAGCTCTATAGCATTTCTAATATTATATGTGGATGACATATTACTGATTGGAAATGATATAGAATTTCTGGATAGCATAAAGGGATACTTGAATAAAAGTTTTTCAATGAAAGACCTCGGAGAAGCTGCTTACATATTAGGCATAAAGATCTATAGAGATAGATCAAGACACTTAATTGGACTTTCACAAAGCACATAGCTTGACAAGATTTTGAAGAAGTTCAAAATGGATCAAGCAAAGAAAGGGTTCTTGCCTGTGTTACAAGGTGTGAGATTGAGTAAGACTCAAAGCCCGACCACTGCAGAAGATAGAGAGAAAATGAAAGATGTTCCCTATGCTTCAGCCATAGGCTCTATCATGTATGCAATGCTGTGTACCAGACCTGATGTGTGCCTTGCTATAAGTTTAGCAGGGAGGTACCAAAGTAATCCAGGAGTGGATCACTGGACAGCGGTCAAGAACATCCTGAAATACCTGAAAAGGACTAAGGATATGTTTCTCATATATGTAGGTGACAAAGAGCTCATCGTAAGAGGTTACGTTGATGCAAGCTTTGACACTGATCCGGACGATTCTAAATCGCAAACCGGATACGTGTTTACATTAAACGGTGGAGCTGTCAGTTGGTGCAGTTCTAAACAAAGCATCGTAGCGGGATCTACATGTGAAGCAGAGTACATAGCTGCTTCGGAAGCAACAAACGAAGGAGTCTGGATGAAGGAGTTCATATCCGATCTAGGTGTCATACCTAGTGCATCGGGTCCAATGAAAATCTTTTGTGACAATACTGGTGCAATTGCCTTGGCAAAGGAATCCAGATTTCACAAAAGGACCAAACACATCAAGAGACGCTTCAACTCCATCCGGGATCTAGTCCAGGTGGGAGACATAGAGATTTGCAAGATACATACGGATCTGAATGTTGCAGACCCGTTGACTAAGCCTCTTCCACGAGCAAAACATGATCAACACCACGACTCCATGGGTGTTAGGATCATTACAGTGTAATCTAGATTATTGACTCTAGTGCAAGTGGGAGACTGAAGGAAATATGCCCTAGAGGCAATAATAAAGTTATTATTTATTTCCTTATATCATGATAAAGGTTTATTATTCATGCTAGAATTGTATTAACCGGAAACATAATACATGTGTGAATACATAGACAAACAGAGTGTCACTAGTATGCCTCTACTAGACTAGCTCGTTAATCAAAGATGGTTATGTTTCCTAACCATGAACAAAGAGTTGTTGTTTGATTAACGAGGTCACATCATTAGTTGAATGATCTGATTGACATGACCCATTATATTAGCTCAGCACCCGATCGTTTAGTATGTTGCTATTGCTTTATCCATGACTTATACATGTTCCTATGACTATGAGATTATGCAACTCCCGTTTGCCGGAGGAACACTTTGGGTACTACCAAACGTCACAACGTAACTGGGTGATTATAAAGGAGTACTACAGGTGTCTCCAATGGTAAATGTTGGGTTGGCGTATTTCGAGATTAGGATTTGTCACTCCGATCGTCGGAGAGGTATCTCTGGGCCCTCTCGGTAACGCAAATCACTTAAGCCTTGCAAGCATTGCAACTAATGAGTTAGTTGCGAGATGATGTATTACGGAACGAGTAAAGAGACTTGCCGGTAACGAGATTGAACTAAGTATTGGATACTGACGATCGAATCTCGGGCAAGTAACATACCGATGACAAAGGGAACAACGTATGTTGTTATGCGGTCTGACCGATAAAGATCTTCGTAGAATATGTAGGAGCCATTATGGGCATCCAGGTCCCGCTATTGGTTATTGACCGGAGATGTGTCTCGGTCATGTCTACATTGTTCTCGAACCGTAGGGTCCGCACGCTTAACGTTACGATGACAGTTATTATGAGTTTATGCATTTTGATGTACCGAAGGTTGTTCGGAGTCCCGAATGTGATCACGGACATGATGAGGAGTCTCGAAATGGTCGAAACGTAAAGATTGATATATTGGAAGCCTATGTTTGGACACCGGAAGTGTTCCGGGTGAAATCGGGATTTTACCAGAATACCGGGAGGGTTACCGGAACCCCCCGGGAGCCAAATGGGCCAACATGGGCCTAGGTAGAAAGGTGAAAGGGCTGCCCTCATGGGCTGAGCGCCTCCCCCCTTCCCCTAGTCCTATTAGGACTAGGGAAGGTGGCCGGCCAGCCCCTCTCTCTTTCCCCACTTGGGGAGTCCTATTAGGAATAGGATTGGAGGGGAGTCCTACTCCCAGCGGGAGTAGGACTCCTCCTATGGCTGACGCACCCCTCCCCCTTTGCCCCTTTATAAACGGGGGCAGGGGGCACCTCTAGACACACAATTGATCATTGAGATCTTTCCTTAGCCGTGTGCGGTGCCCCCTGCCACCAAATTCCACCTCGGTCATATTGTCACAGTGCTTAGGCGAAGCCCTGCGTCAGTAGTACATCAAGATCGTCACCACGCCGTCGTGCTGACAGAACTCTTCCTCGACGCTTTGCTGGATCGGAGCCCGAGGATCATCATCGAGATGAACGTGTGCTAAGAACTCGGAGGTGCCGGAGTAACGGTGCTTGGATCGGTCGGACCGGGAAGAAGACGTACGACTACTTCCTCTACGTTGTGTCAAACGCTTCCGTTGCGATCTACAAGGGTACGTAGATCATACTCTCCCCTCGTTGCTATGCATCACCATGATCTTGCGTGTGCGTAGGAATTTTTTTGAAATTACTACGTTCCCCAACAGTGGTATCAGAGCCTGGTTTTATGGTTTGATGTTATTTGCACGAGTAGAACACAAGTGAGTTATGGGCGATATAAGTCATACTGCCTACCAGCATGTCATACTTTGGTTCGGCGGTATTGTTGGACGAGACGATCCGGACCAACCTTACGCGTACTCTTACGCGAGACCGGTTCCCTCGACGTGCTTTGCACATAGATGGCTTGCGGAAGACTGTCTCTCCAACTTTAGTTGAACCGAGTGTGGCTACGCCCGGTCCTTGAGAAGGTTAAAACGGAGTCTATTTGACAAACTATCGTTGTGGTTTTGATGCGTAGGTAAGATGAGTTCTTGCTTAAGCCCGTAGCAGCCACGTAAAACTTGCAACAACAAAGTAGAGGACGTCTAACTTGTTTTTGCAGGGCATGTTGTGATGTGATATGGCCAAGACATGATGCTAAATTTTATTGTATGAGATGATCATGTTTTGTAACCGAGTTATCGGCAACTGGCAGGAGCCATATGGTTGTCGCTTTATTGTATGCAATGCAATTGCGATGTAATGCTTTACTTTATTACTAAGCGGTAGTGATAGTCGTGGAAGCATAAGATTGGCGAGACGACAACGATGCTACGATGGAGATCAAGGTGTCGCGCCGGTGACGATGGTGATCATGACGGTGCTTCAAAGATGGAGATCACAAGCACGAGATGATGATGGCCATATCATATCACTTATATTGATTGCATGTGATGTTTATCTTTTATGCATCTAATCTTGCTTTGATTGACGGTAGCATTATAAGATGATCTCTCACTAAATTATCAAGAAGTGTTCTCCCTGAGTATGCACCGTTGCAAAAGTTCTTCGTGCTGAGACACCACGTGATGATCGGGTGTGATAGGCTCTACGTTCAAATACAACGGGTGCAAAACAGTTGCACACGCGGAATACTCAGGTTATACTTGATGAGCTATGCATATAAGATATGACCTCGGAACACGGAGACCGAAAGGTCGAGCGTGAATCATATAGTAGATATGATCAACATAACGATGTTCACCATTGAAAACTACTCCATATCACGTGATGATCGGTTATGGTTTAGTTGATTTGGATCACGTGATCACTTAGAGGATTAGAGGGATGTCTATCTAAGTGGGAGTTCTTAATTAATTTGATTAACTGAACATAAACTTATCATGAACTTAGTACCTGATAGTATCTTGCTTGTTTATGTTGATTGTAGATAGATGGCTCGTGCTGTTGTTCCGTTAAATTTTAATGCGTTCCTTGAGAAAGCAAAGTTGAAAGATGATGGTAGCAATTACACGGACTGGGTCCGTAACTTGAGGATTATCCTCATTGCTGCACAGAAGAATTACGTCCTGGAAGCACCGCTAGGTGCCAGGCCTGCTGCTAGAGCAACACCAGAAGTTATGAATGTCTGGCAGAGCAAAGCTGACGACTACTCGATAGTTCAGTGTGCCATGCTTTACGGCTTAGAACCGGGACTTCAACGACGTTTTGAACGTCATGGAGCATATGAGATGTTCCAGGAGTTGAAGTTAATATTTCAAGCAAATGCCCGGATTGAGAGATATGAAGTCTCCAATAAGTTCTATAGCTGCAAGATGGAGGAGAACAGTTCTGTCAGTGAGCATATACTCAAAATGTCTGGGTATAATAATCACTTGATTCAATTGGGAGTTACTCTTCCAGATGATTGCGTCATTGACAGAATTCTCCAATCACTGCCACCAAGCTACAAGAGCTTCATGATGAACTATAATATGCAAGGGATGAACAAGACTATTCCCGAGCTCTTCGCAATGCTAAAAGCTGCGGAGGTAGAAATCAAGAAGGAGCATCAAGTGTTGATGGTTAACAAAACCACTAGTTTCAAGAAAAAGGGCAAAGGGAAGAAAAAGGGGAACTTCAAGAAGAACGGCAAGCGAGTTGCTGCTCAAGAGAAGAAACCCAAGTCTGGACCTAAGCCTGAAACTGAGTGCTTCTACTGCAAGCAGACTGGTCACTGGAAGCGGAACTGCCCCAAGTATTTGGCGGATAAGAAGGATGGCAAGGTGAACAAAGGTATATGTGATATACATGTTATTGATGTGTACCTTACTAATGCTCGCAGTAGCACCTGGGTATTTGATACTGGTTCTGTTGCTAATATTTGCAACTCGAAACAGGGACTACAGAATAAGCGGACACTAGCAAAGGACGAGGTGACGATGCGCGTGGGAAACGGTTCCAAAGTCGATGTGATCGCGGTCGGCACACTACCTCTACATCTACCTTCGGGATTAATATTAGACCTAAATAATTGTTATTTGGTGCCAGCGTTGAGCATGAACATTATATCTGGATCTTGTTTAATGCGAGACGGTTATTCATTTAAATCAGAGAATAATGGTTGTTCTATTTATATGAGTAATATCTTTTATGGTCATGCGCCTTTGAAGAGTGGTCTATTTTTGATGAATCTCGATAGTAGTGATACACATATTCATAATGTTGAAGCCAAAAGATGCAGAGTTGATAATGAAAGTGTAACTTATTTGTGGCACTGTCGTTTAGGTCATATCGGTGTAAAGCGCATGAAGAAACTCCATACTGATGGACTTTTGGAACCACTTGATTATGAATCACTTGCTACTTGCGAACCGTGCCTCATGGGCAAGATGACTAAAACACCGTTCTCCGGTACTATGGAGAGAGCAACAGATTTGTTGGAAATCATACATACCGATGTATGTGGACCGATGAATATTGAGGCTCGTGGCGGATATCGTTATTTTCTCACCTTCACAGATGACTTAAGCAGATATGGGTATATCTACTTAATGAAACACAAGTCTGAAACATTTGAAAAGTTCAAAGAATTTCAGAGTGAAGTTGAAAATCATCGTAACAAGAAAAAAAAGTTTCTACGATCTGATCGTGGAGGAGAATATTTGAGTTACGAATTTGGTGTACATTTGAAAAATTGTGGAATAGTTTCGCAACTCACGCCACCCGGAACACCACAGCGTAATGGTGTGTCCGAACGTTGTAATCGTAGTTTACTAGATATGGTGCGATCTATGATGTCTCTTACTAATTTACCGCTATCGTTTTGGGGATATGCTCTAGAGACAGCCGCATTCACGTTAAATAGGGCACCATCTAAATCCGTTGAGACGACGCCTTATGAACTATGGTTTGGCAAGAAACCAAAGTTGTCGTTTCTTAAAGTTTGGGGCTGTGATGCTTATGTGAAAAAGCTTCAACCTGATAAGCTCGAACCCAAATCGGAGAAATGTGTCTTCATAGGATATCCAAAGGAAACTGTTGGATACACCTTCTATCACAGATCCGAAGGCAAGACTTTTGTTGCTAAGTTCGGAAACTTTCTAGAGAAGGAGTTTCTTTCGAAAGAAGGGAGTGGGAGGAAAGTAGAACTTGACGAGGTAACTGTACCTACTCCTTTATTTAGAAGTAGTACATCACAGAAAACTGTTTCTGCGACACCTACACCAATAAGTGAGGAAGCTAATGATGATGATCATGAAACTGTAGATCAAGATACTACTGAACCTCGTAGATCAACCAGAGTGAGATCCGCACCAGAGTGGTACGGTAATCCTGTTCTGGAGGTCATGATATTAGATCATGATGAACCTACGAACTATGAAGAAGCGATGGTGAGCCCAGATTCCGCAAAGTGGCTTGAAGCCATGAAATCTGAGATGGGATCCATGTATGAGAACAAAGTATGGACTTTGGTTGACTTGCCCGATGATCGGCAAGCAATTGAGAACAAATGGATCTTTAAGAAGAAGACTGACGCTGATGGTAATGTTTCTGTCTACAAAGCTCGACTTGTCGCAAAAGGTTTTCGACAAGTTCAAGGGATTTACTACGATGAGACTTTCTCACCCGTAGCGATGCTTAAGTCTATCCGAATCATGTTAGCAATTGCCGCATTTTATGATTATGAAATTTGGCAGATGGATGTCAAAACTGCATTCCTGAATGGATTTCTGGAAGAAGAGTTGTATATGATGCAACCGGAAGGTTTTGTCGATCCAAAGGGAGCTAACAAAGTGTGCAAGCTCCAGCGATCCATTTATGGACTGGTGCAAGCTTCTCGGAGTTGGAATAAACGCTTTGATAGTGTGATCAAAGCATTTGGTTTTATACAGACTTTCGGAGAAGCCTGTATTTACAAGAAAGTGAGTGGGAGCTCTGTAGCATTTCTAATATTATATGTGGATGACATATTACTGATTGGAAATGATATAGAATTTCTGGATAGCATAAAGGGATACTTGAATAAAAGTTTTTCAATGAAAGACCTCGGAGAAGCTGCTTACATATTAGGCATAAAGATCTATAGAGATAGATCAAGACACTTAATTGGACTTTCACAAAGCACATACCTTGACAAGATTTTGAAGAAGTTCAAAATGGATCAAGCAAAGAAAGGGTTCTTGCCTGTGTTACAAGGTGTGAGATTGAGTAAGACTCAAAGCCCGACCACTGCAGAAGATAGAGAGAAAATGAAAGATGTTCCCTATGCTTCAGCCATAGGCTCTATCATGTATGCAATGCTGTGTACCAGACCTGATGTGTGCCTTGCTATAAGTTTAGCAGGGAGGTACCAAAGTAATCCAGGAGTGGATCACTGGACAGCGGTCAAGAACATCCTGAAATACCTGAAAAGGACTAAGGATATGTTTCTCATATATGTAGGTGACAAAGAGCTCACCGTAAGAGGTTACGTTGATGCAAGCTTTGACACTGATCCGGACGATTCTAAATCGCAAACCGGATACGTGTTTACATTAAACGGTGGAGCTGTCAGTTGGTGCAGTTCTAAACAAAGCGTCGTAGCGGGATCTACATGTGAAGCAGAGTACATAGCTGCTTCGGAAGCAACAAACGAAGGAGTCTGGATGAAGGAGTTCATATCTGATCTAGGTGTCATACCTAGTGCATCGGGTCCAATGAAAATCTTTTGTGACAATACTGGTGCAATTGCCTTGGCAAAGGAATCCAGATTTCACAAAAGGACCAAACACATCAAGAGACGCTTCAACTCCATCCGGGATCTAGTCCAGGTGGGAGACATAGAGATTTGCAAGATACATACGGATCTGAATGTTGCAGACCCGTTGACTAAGCCTCTTCCACGAGCAAAACATGATCAGCACCACGACTCCATGGGTGTTAGGATCATTACAGTGTAATCTAGATTATTGACCCTAGTGCAAGTGGGAGACTGAAGGAAATATGCCCTAGAGGCAATAATAAAGTTATTATTTATTTCCTTATATCATGATAAAGGTTTATTATTCATGCTAGAATTGTATTAACCGGAAACATAATACATGTGTGAATACATAGACAAACAGAGTGTCACTAGTATGCCTCTACTAGACTAGCTCGTTAATCAAAGATGGTTATGTTTCCTAACCATGAACAAAGAGTTGTTGTTTGATTAACGAGGTCACATCATTAGTTGAATGATCTGATTGACATGACCCATTATATTAGCTCAGCACCCGATCGTTTAGTATGTTGCTATTGCTTTATCCATGACTTATACATGTTCCTATGACTATGAGATTATGCAACTCCCGTTTGCCGGAGGAACACTTTGGGCACTACCAAACGTCACAACGTAACTGGGTGATTATAAAGGAGTACTACAGGTGTCTCCAATGGTAAATGTTGGGTTGGCGTATTTCGAGATTAGGATTTGTCACTCCGATCGTCGGAGAGGTATCTCTGGGCCCTCTCGGTAATGCACATCACTTAAGCCTTGCAAGCATTGCAACTAATGAGTTAGTTGCGGGATGATGTATTACGGAACGAGTAAAGAGACTTGCCGGTAACGAGATTGAACTAAGTATTGGATACTGACGATCGAATCTCGGGCAAGTAACATACCAATGACAAAGGGAACAACGTATGTTGTTATGCGGTCTGACCGATAAAGATCTTCGTAGAATATGTAGGAGCCAATATGGGCATCCAAGTCCCGCTATTGGTTATTGACCGGAGATGTGTCTCGGTCATGTCTACATTGTTCTCGAACCGTAGGGTCCGCACGCTTAACGTTACGATGACAGTTATTATGAGTTTATGCATTTTGATGTACCGAAGGTTGTTCGGAGTCCCGGATGTGATCACGGACATGACGAGGAGTCTCGAAATGGTCGAGACGTAAAGATTGATATATTGGAAGCCTATGTTTGGACATCGGAAGTGTTCCGGGTGAAATCGGGATTTTACCAAAATACCGGGAGGGTTACCGGAACCCCCCGGGAGCCAAATGGGCCAACATGGGCCTTGGTAGAAAGGTGAAAGGGCTGCCCTCATGGGCTGCGTGCCTCCCCCTTCCCCTAGTCCTATTAGGACTAGGGAAGGTGGCCGGCCAGCCCCTCTCTCTTTCCCCACTTGGGGAGTCCTATTAGGAATAGGATTGGAGGGGAGTCCTACTCCCAGCGGGAGTAGGACTCCTCCTATGGCTGCCGCACCCCTCCCCCTTTGCCCCTTTATAAACGGGGGCAGGGGCACCTCTAGACACACAATTGATCATTGAGATCTTTCCTTAGCCGTGTGCGGTGCCCCCTGCCACCAAATTCCACCTCGGTCATATTGTCGCAGTGCTTAGGCGAAGCCCTGCGTCAGTAGTACATCAAGATCGTCACCACGCCGTCGTGCTGACAGAACTCTTCCTCGACGCTTTGCTGGATCGGAGCCCGAGGATCATCATCGAGCTGAACGTGTGCTAAGAACTCGGAGGTGCCGGAGTAACGGTGCTTGGATCGGTCGGACCGGGAAGAAGACGTACGACTACTTCCTCTACGTTGTGTCAAACGCTTCCGTTGCGATCTACAAGGGTACGTAGATCATACTCTCCCCTCATTGCTATGCATCACCATGATCTTGCGTGTGCGTAGGAATTTTTTTGAAATTACTACGTTCCCCAACAAATTTTTCTTCAAGCAAAGCATTAAAATTCTTTTGGGAAATCATAAATTCTTTAACACTAGTTTCAAAATCAGATGGCATATTATTAAAATGTCCATAAGAGTTGTTGTAGGAATTACCATAATTATTAGAGGAATTACTAGGATACGGCCTAGGATTAAAGTTTCCTCTACAAGCGTTGTTACCAAAATTGTTCCTACCAACAAAATTAACATCCATAGATTCATTATTATTCTCAATCAAAGTGGACAAAGGCATATCATTAGATCAATAGGAGAACTCATATTAGTAAACAATTTCATAAGTTCATCCATCTTTCCACTCAAAACATTAATCTCTTCTATCACATGAACCTTTTTACTAGTAGATCTTTTGGTGTGCCATTGAGAATAATTAACCATAATATTATCTAGGAGTTTAGTAGCTTCTCCTAAAGTGATTTCCATAAAAGTGCCTCCCACGGCCGAATCTAAAAGATTTCTAGAGGCAAAATTCAATCCGACATAAATTTTTTGTATAGTCATCCGTAAATTCAATCCATGTGTAGGGCAATTACGTATCATTAATTTCATCCTCTCCCAAGATTGTGAAACATGCTCATGATCAAGTTTCTTAAAATTCATAATATCGTTTCTAAGAGAGATGATCTTAGCGGGAGGAAACTACTTAGAGATAAAAGCATCTTTGCACTTATTCCAAGAATCAATACTATTTTTAGGCAAAGACGAAAACCAAGTTTTATCACGATCTCTAAGCGAAAACGGGAATAGCTTCAATTTAACAATATCATTATCCACGTATTTGTTATTTTGCATATCACAAAAATCAAGAAAGTTGTTTAGATGGGTAGCGACATCTTCACTAGGAAGGCCAGAGAATTGATCTTTCATGACAAGATTCAACAAAGCAGCATTAATTTCACAAGATTTAGCATCGGTAAGAGGAGCAATCGCAGTGCTAAGGAAATCATTATTGTTGGTATTGGAAAAGTCACAAAATTTAGTATTGTCTTGAGCCATCGTGACAAACGATCCAACATAGAAGCACACAAAAAGCAAGCGAAGAAAAAATAAACGGAAAAGAGGGCGAATAAAACGGCAAGGGTGAAGTGGGGGAGAGGAAAACGAGAGGCAAATGGCAAATAATGTAATGCGAGGGATAAGAGTTGTGATGGGCACTTGGTATGTCTTGACTTGACTTGGCAACTGTGCCAAAAAATGGCTAGTTGCTAGTAGATTGAATCTTGACTTGACTTGGCGTAAACTGATACGTCCATTTTGCATCATGCTTTTATATCGATATTTATTGCATTATGGGCTGTTATTATACGTTATGTCACAATACTTATGCCTATTCTCTGTTATTTTACAATGTTTACATAAGGAGGGAGAATGCCGGCAGCTGGAATTCTGGGCTGGAAAAGGAGCAAATATTAGAGACCTATTCTGCACAACTCCAGAAGTCCTGAAACTCCATGAAAGTCGTTTTTGGAAATAATAAAAAATATTGAGCGGAAGAAGTACACCAGAGGGGGACCCACCTGTCCACGAGGGTGGCGGCGCGCCCTACCCCCAGGGCGCGCCCCCTACGTCGTGGGCCCCCTGTTGGCTCTCCGATGGCCATCTTCTTCTATATGAGGTCTTTCGTCGAGGAAAAAATCATAAGAAACCATTCAGGACGATACTCCACCGCCACGAGGCGGAACCTTGGCGGAACCAATCTAGGGCTCCGGCAGAGCTGTTTTGCCGAGGACGCTTCCCTCCAGGAGGGGGAAATCATCACCATCGTCATCACCAACGCTCATCTCATCGGGAGAGGGCAATCTCCATCAACATCTTCACCAGCACCATCTCCTCTCAAAACCGTAGTTCATCTCTTGTATCCAATTCTTGTCTCCAAGTCCGGGATTGGTACTAGTAGGTTGCTAGTAGTGTTGATTACTCCTTGTAGGTGATGCTAGTTGGTTTATTTGGTGGAAGATCATATGTTCAGATCCTTTATGCATACTAATACCCCTCTGATCATGAACATGAATATGCTTTGTGAGTACTTACGTTTGTTCCTGAGGACATGGGAGAAGTCTTGCTATTAGTAGTCATGTGAATTTGGTATTCGTTCGATATTTTGATGAGATGTATCTTGTCTATCCTCTAGTGGTGTTATGTGAACGTCGACTACATAACACTTCACCATTATTCGGGCCTAGAGGAGGGCATTGGGAAGTAATAAGTAGATGATGGGTTGTTAGAGTGACAGAAGCTTAAACCCTAGTTTATGCGTTGCTTCGTAAGGGGCTGATTTGGATCCATATGTTTCATGCTATGGTTAGGTTTACCTTAATACTTTTGTTGTAGTTGTGGATGCTTGTAATAGAGGTTAATCATAAGTGGGATGCTTGTTCAATTGAGCACAACACCCAAGCACCGGTCCACCCACATATCAAATTATCAAAGTACCGAACGCGAACCATATGAACGTGATGAAAACTAGCTTGACGATATTCCCGTGTCCTCAGGAGCGCTTTTCTCTATATAAGAGTTTGTCCAGGCTTGTCCTTTGCTACAAAAAGGATTGGGCCACCTTGCTTCAATTTATTTACTTTTGTTACTTGTTGCTCGTTACAAATTATCTTATCACAAAACTATCTGTTACCACTTATTTCAGTACTTGCAGAGAATACCTTGCTGAAAACCGCTTATCATTTCCTTCTGCTCCTCATTGGGTTCGACACTCTTACTTATCGAAAGGACTACAATAGATCCCCTATACTTGTGGGTCATCAAGACTCTTTTCTGGCGCCGTTGCCGGGGAGTGAAGCGCCATTGGTAGGTGGAATTTGGTAAGGAAAAATTTATATAGTGTGCTGAAATTTGCTGTCACTTGTTTCTATGGAAAGTAATCCTTTGAGGGGCTAGTTCGGGGTATCTTCACCCCGACCAGTAGAGCAAAGAGTTGCTCCTCAACCTACTGAACCTACTGAAAATGAAAATGTTCCCTTTGAAGTTCCTTCGGGTATGTTAGAAAAACTGCTAGATAATCCTTTTGCAGGAGATGGAACAAAGCATCCTGATGAGCACCTAATCTATGTGGATGAAGTTTGTGGATTATTTAAGCTTGTAGGTATACCCGATGATGTTGTTAAGAAGAAGGTCTTCCCTTTATCTTTAAAGGGAGATGCATCGACATGGTATAGGCCGTGTGATGATACGAAGTCATGGAACTATAAACGAATGAAATTGGAATTTCATCAGAAGTATTATCCTATGCATCTTGTTCATCGTGATCGCAATTATATATATAATTTTTGGCCTCACGAAGGAGAAAGCATCACTCAAGCTTGGGGGAGGCTTAAATCAATGTTATATTCATGCCCCAATCATGAGCTCTCAAGAGAAATAATTCTTCAAAAATTTTATGCTCGGCTTTTTCATAATAATCAATCCATGCTCGATACTTCTTGTGCTGGCTCTTTTATGATGAAGACTATTGAATTCAAATGGAATTTATTGGATAGAATTAAACGCAACTCTGAAGATTGGGATCTCGACGAAGGTAAGGAGTCAGGTATGACACCTAAGTTTGATTGTGTTAAATCTTTTATGGATACCGTTGTTTTCCGTAAATTTAGCACTAAATATGGGCTTGACTCTGAGATAGTAGCTTCATTCTGTGAATCTTTTGCTACTTATGTTGATCTCCCCAAGAAGAAGTGGTTTAAATATCATCCTCCCATAGAAGTAAAAGTAGCTGCACCTATTAAAGTTGAAGAAAAGACTGTCACTTATAATGATCCTATTGTTCCTACTTCTTATGTTGAGAAACCACCTTTCCCTGTTAGAATAAAGGATCATGCTAAAGCTTGAATTGTGGTTCGTAAAAGCAATATTAGAACTTATACACCTCCTGAGCAAGTCAAAGTTGATCCTAATATTGCTATTATTAAAGATCTCTTGGCTGATAATATTGATGGGCATGTTATTTATTTCTACGGTGAAACTGCTAGAATTGCCAAACCTTATGCTAAAGATATACATAGACCTGTGGTAGGCGTGCCTGTTATTTCTGTTAAAATAGGAGATCATTGTTATCATGGCTTATGTGATATGGGTGCTAGTGTTAGTGCAATACCTTATGACTTATAAAAATAAATTATGCATGATGTTGCACCCGCTGAGATAGAAGATATTGATGTCACAATTAAACTTGCCAATAGAGATACTATTTCACCAATGGGAATTGTTAGAGATGTTGAAGTCTTGTGTGGGAAAACTAAATATCCTACTGATTTTCTTGTCCTTGGTTCCCCACAAGATAGCTTTTGTCCCATTATTTTTTGTAGACCCTTCTTGAACACTGTTAATGCTAGGATAGACTGCGAAAAGAATGTTGTTACTATTGGTTTGGATGATATGTCCCATGAGTTTAATTTCTCTAAATTTAGTAGACAACACCGTGAAGAAGAATTGCCTAGTAAGGATGAAATTATTGGTCTTGCTTCTATTGCCGTACCTCCTAGTGATCCTTTAGAACAATATTTGCTAGACCATGAAAATGATATGTTTATGAATGAAAGAAGGGCAATAGATGAGGTATTATTTAAACATGAACCTATTCTGAAACACAATTTGCCTGTTGAAATTCTAGGGGATCCCCCTCCACCCAAGGGTGATCCCGTGTTTGAGCTTAAACCGTTGCCTGATACTCTTAAATATGCTTATCTTGATGAAAAGAAGATATATCCTGTTATTATGAGTGCTAACCTTTTAGAGCATGAAGAAGAGAGATTACTGAAAACTCTGAAGAAGCACCGTGCTGCTATTGGATATACTCTTGATGATCTTAAGGGCATTAGTCCCACCCTATGTCAACATAAAATAAATTTGGAGAAAGATGCCAAACCAGTTATTGATCATCAACGAAGGCTAAATCCCAAGATGAAAGAAGTGGTAAGAAAGGAAATACTAAAGCTCCTTGGGGCAGGTATAATTTATCCCGTTGCCGATAGTCAGTGGGTAAGTCCTGTCCATTGTGTCCCTAAAAAAGGAGGTATTACTGTTGTTCCTAATGATAAAGATGAATTGATTCCTCAAAGAATTATTATAGGGTATAGGATGGTAATTGATTTCCGCAAATTAAATAAGGCTACTAAGAAAGATCATTACCCCTTTCCTTTTATCGATCAAATGCTAGAAAGATTATCTAAACATACACATTTTTGCTTTCTAGATGGTTATTCTGGTTTCTCTCAAATACCTGCGTCAGCCAATGATCAATCAAAGACTACTTTTACTTGCCCTTTTGGTACTTTTGCTTATAGACGTGTGCCTTTTGGATTTTGTAATGCACCTGCTACCTTTCAAAGATGCATGATGGCTATATTCTCTGACTTTTGTGAAAAGATTTGTGAGGTGTTCATGGACGATTTTTCTGTCTATGGATCCTCTTTTGATGTTTGCTTGAGCAACCTTGCTTGAGTTTTGCAGAGATGTGAAGAAACTAATCTTGTCTTGAATTGGGAAAAGTGCCACTTTATGGTTAATGAAGGTATTGTCTTGGAGCATAAAGTTTCTAAAAGAGGTATTGAAGTTGATAAAGCCAAGGTTGATGCTATTGAAAAGATGCCATGTCCCAAGGACATGAAAGGTATAAGAAGTTTCCTGGGTCACGCCGGTTTTTATAGGAGGTTCATTAAGGACTTCTCAAAAATTTCTCGGCCTCTGACTAATTTATTACAAAAAGGTATACCATTTGTCTTCGATGATGATTGTGTAGAAGCATTTGAAATATTTAAGAAAGCATTGATCTCTGCACCTATTGTTCAGCCACCTGATTGGAATTTACCCTTTGAAATTATGTGTGATGCTAATGACCATGCTGTAGGTGCTGTTCTAGGGCAAAGAGTTGATAAGAAATTAAATGTTATTCAATATGCTAGTAAAGCTCTAGACAATGCTCAAAGAAATTATGCTACTACTGAGAAAGAATTTTTAGCAGTTGTATTTGCTTGTGATAAGTTCAGACCTTATATTGTTGATTCTAAAGTAACTAGTCACACTGATCATGTTGCTATTAAATATCTTGTGGAAAAGAAAGATGCTAAACTTAGACTTATTAGATGGGTTCTGTTGCTACAAGAATTTGATTTGCATATTGTTGATAGAAAGGGAGCTGAGAACCCCGTTGTAGACAACTTGTCTAGGTTAGAAAATGTTCTTGATGACCCACTACCTATTGATGATAGCTTTCCTAATGAGCAATTAAATGTCATAAACACTTCTCGTAGTACTCCATGGTATGATGATTATGCTAATTATATTGTTGCTAAATTTATACCACCTAGTTTCACATACCAACAAAAGAAAAAATCCTTCTATGATTTGAGACATTACTTTTGGGATGACCCTCGTCTTTATAAAGAAGGAGTAGATGGTGTTATTAGACATTGTGTACCTGAGCATGAACAGGAACAAATCCTACGCAAGTGTTACTCCGAAGCTTATGGAGGACACCACGCTGGACATAGAACTGCACATAAGGTATTACAATCTGGTTTTTATTGGCCTACTCTCTTCAAGGATGCCCGTAAGTTTGTCCTTTCTTGTGATGAATGTCAAAGAATTGGTTATATTAGTAGACGTCAAGAAATGCCTATGAATTATTCACTTGTTTTTGAACCATTTGATGTTTGGGGCTTTGATTATATGGGACCCTTTCCTGCCTCTAATGGATATACACATATTTTAGTTGTTGTTGATTACGTTACTAAGTGGGTAGAAGCTATTCCAACTAGTAGTGCTGATCATAACACCTCTATTAAAATTCTTAAAGAAGTTATTTTTCCGAGGTTTGGAGTCCCTAGATATTTAATGACTGATGGTGGTTCACATTTTATTCATGGTGCTTTCCGTAAAATGCTTGCTAAGTATGATGTTAACCATAGAGTTGCATCTCCTTATCACCCTCAGTCTAGTGGTCAAGTAGAACTGAGCAACAGAGAGCTCAAATTAATCTTGCAAAAGACTGTCAATAGGTCTAGAAGGAATTGGTCCAAGAAACTTGATGATGCATTATGGGCCTATAGAACTGCATATAAAAATCCTACGGGTATGTCCCCGTATAAAATGGTTTATGGAAAAGCATGTCACTTACCCCTCGAACTAGAACATAAGGCATATTGGGCTATTAAAGAGCTCAACTATGATTTCAAACTTGCCGGTGAGAAGAGGTTATTTGACATTAGCTCACTTGATGAATGGAGAACCCAAGCTTATGAAAATGCCAAGTTATTTAAAGAAAAAGTTAAAAGATGGCATGACAAAAGAATACAAAAGCGCGAGTTTAATATAGGTGATTATGTATTACTATACAACTCTCGTTTAAGATTTTTTGCAGGAAAACTTCTCTCTAAATGGGAAGGTCCTTACGTTATCGAGGAGGTCTATCGTTCCGGTGCCATAAAAATGAACAACTTCGAAGGCACAAATCCGAAGGTGGTGAACATTAAGAATCAAACGTTATATCTCAGGTAACCCTATAAATGTTGAAACCAATGTTATTGAAACCGTAACCCCGGAGGAATACATAAGGGACACTTTCCAGAACGTTTCAGACTCCGAAAAGGAATATGTATGTGGTACGGTCAGTAAACCGACTCCAAAATAATTTTTAAGGCAATATTTCTCTGTTTTGGAATATTTAGACAAATAGAAAAATAAGAAGCAGTCCGGGAAGGACACGAGGGCCCCACGAGGGTGGAGGGCGCGCCCTATCCCCATGGGCGCGCCCCCTACCTCGTGGGCACCTCGTGTGCTCTCCGGACTCCGTTTTCTTGCACGATACGTATTTTGGTCGGTAAAAATTCATTATTTAATGGGCCATTTGCATTTCTGCCCCTAACTCGAACCACCTACTCAGATTTGCCCCTAATTTCAAAGCATGCTCAAATTTGCCCCTCTGCTGTTAAGTCACTACTCAGAAATGCCCTTCCGTCCAGTCAAAGGCCTTTGACCGTCAAAGGCCCATGTGTACTGTAGTAGACAGAAAGTGCTACAGTATTGGACAAAAAGTGCTACAGTACTGTACGGAAGGGCATTTCTGAGTAGTGACTTAACGGCGGAGGGGCAAATTTGAGCATGCTTCAAAATTAGGGGCAAATATGAGTAGTGGGTTCGAGTTAGGGGCACATATGTAAATGTCCCTTATTTAATCTCCCGAAGGTTTTGACTCCTGTATCACACAAATATTCTCTGTTCTTGTTTCAAGCTATTGCTGCTGCAGACTAGAGCAAGATGTCTTCTCAAGAGTCAGTCGGGGAGAGCCGGGTGTCTCATCCGGCATCGGAACCAAGGCCAAACAGCGATGCTGACCACTTTGGGCCAGCAATAGAGGAAGAGATGGAGGCTGATCTGATCAGGATAGATGCAATGGAGGATCAAGAAGTCACTTCTCGCTTCCGAGCTGGGTTCACGATGGGAGAACTACAGAGCTCAGCCATTCCAAACCGTGTTATCCCTTCCAATGTTAAATTTCTTTCTTATGAAAGTATGAAGAAGAGTGTCACTTGTTCTCCCGCAGCTATGCAACACCCTTGGGTGCAAGGAGCTTTAGCCGTTACAGGAAAGCTTCGTAAGGAGATAATGGATCTCAAGCAGCAACTCAATAAGCTCGAGGAAGAGAACCGTATCCTGAGGGGCATTATCGCCAAGAATATCACATCACCATCCCTAAAGAAGGAGATATAATCACATGGGTATGGGCACTCCCCTTGGCAACTTCCAAGCTTGGGGGAGGTGCCCCGGTATTGTATCACAATCACACTCCTATTTTTACCGTTTTCTTAGTTCCATCCTATTAGTAGTATCTTGATCTAGTAGAATAAAGTTTATGGCATGATCTAGTTTTGAGTTTTGCTTTATGATCTCTCTATGTAATCGAGTCCGTGAGCTATATATAATAAATATTAGTGTTGAGTTAAGGGCTTGATTATTTTGCCATGATCTTGAGTGAATAAAAGAAAAGAGAAAAATAATAAAAAGAAACAAATAGTTCATATTGATCTTATTGAGAGTAATGACTTCACATAGAAGGAGTATGATGATTAGAAGTTGCTGGGAGTTGACAAACATAGCTTTTTGTCATCGTTGCAATTAATAGGAAGTAATAAAGAAAGAGAGGTTTCACATATAAATATATTATCATGGACATCTTTTATGATTGGGAGCACTCATTAAAATATGACATGCTAAAGAGTTGATGTTGGACAAGGAAGACAACGTAATGGGTTATGTTTTCTTGCATCTGAGATAAAGTATATTGTCATGGATCATCCAACATGTTGAGCTTGCCTTTCCCCCTCATGCTAGCCAAATTCTCGGCACCAAGTAGAGATACTACTTGTGCTTCCAAAACCCTTAAAACCAGTTTTGCCATGAGAGTCCACCATACCTACCTATGGATTGAGTAAGATCCTTCAAGTAAGTTGTCATCGGTGCAAGCAATAAAAATTGCTCTCTAAATATGTATGACTTATTAGTGTGGGAGAAAATAAGCTTTATACGATCTTGTGATGTGGAAGAAATAAAACGACGGACTGCATAATAAAGGTTCATATCACAAGGGGCAATATAAAGTGACGTTCTTTCGCATTAAGGTTTTGTGCATCCAACCCGAAAGCGCATGGCAACCTCTGCTTCCCTCTGCGAAGGGCCTATCTGTTACTATTATCCTCTACCTTATGCAAGAGTCACGGTGATCTTCACCTTTCCTTTTAATATTTTATCCTTTGGCAAGCACAGTGTGTTGGAAAGATCCTGATAGATATATCTAATTGGATGTAGGAAGCGTGAGTTATTATTGTTGACATTACCCTTGAGGTAAAAGGTTGGGAGGTGAAAGTATAAGCCCTTATCTTTCTCTTTGTCCAATTAAAATTCCGTAACCACAAGTATTGCGTGAGTGTTAGAAATTATGAAAGACTAAATGATAGTTGAGTATGTGGACTTGCTAGAGAGCTCTGACATAGACTCTTTCTGATGTTATGATAAATTGCAATTGCTTCAATGACTGAGATTATAGTTTGTTAGTTCTCAATAAAGTTTATGATTCGTACTTTGCATTGTGAATAGATTATTACTTGAGCATAAGAAATTATATGACAATATCTATATATGTTGTTGTTATGAGAATAATCATGATGCCTTCATGTCCGTATTTTATTTTTATCAACACCTCTACCTCTAAACATGGGGACATATTTATCGTTATCGGCTTCCGCTTGAGGACAAGCGAGGTCTAAGCTTGGGGGATTCGATACGTCAATTTTGCATCATGCTTTTATATCGATATTTATTGCATTATGGGCTGTTATTATACGTTATGTCACAATACTTATGCCTATTCTCTCTTATTTACAAGGTTTACATAAGGAGGGAGAATGCTGGTAGCTGGAATTCTGGGCTGGAAAAGGAGCAAATATTAGAGACCTATTCTGCACAACTCCAAAAGTCGTGAAACTCCACGAAAGTCATTTTTGGAAATAATAAAAAATATTGAGCGGAAGAAGTACACCAGAGGGGGACCCACCAGGCCACGAGGGTGGGGGGCGTGCCCTACCCCCCAAGGCGCGCCCCCCTGCCTCGTGGGCCCCCTGTTGGCTCTCCGATGGCCATCTTCTGCTATATGAGGACTTTTGTCGAGGAAAAAATCATAAGCAACCTTTCGGGACGAGACTCCGCCGCCACGAGGCGGAACCTTGGCGGAACCAATCTAGGGCTCCGGCAAAGCTGTTCTGCCGGGGACACTTCCCTCCAGGAGGGGGAAATCATCACCATCGTCATCACCAATGCTCCTCTCATGGGAGAGGGCAATCTCCATCAACATCTTCACCAGCACCATATCCTCTCAAAACCCTAGTTCATCTCTTGTATCCAATTCTTGTCTCCAAGTCTGGGATTGGTACTAGTAGGTTGCTAGTAGTGTTGATTACTCCTTGTAGTTGATGCTAGTTGGTTTATTTGGTGGAAGATCATATGTTCAGATACTTTATGCATATTAATACCCCTCTGATCATGAACATGAATATGCTTTGTGAGTAGTTACGTTTGTTCCTGAGGACATGGGAGAAGTCTTGCTATTAGTAGTCATGTGAATTTGGTATTCGTTCGATATTTTGATGAGATGTATCTTGTCTATCCTCTAGTGGTGTTATGTGAACGTCGACTACATAACACTTCACCATTATTTGGGCCTACAGGAGGGCATTGGGAAGTAATAAGTAGATGATGGGTTGCTAGAGTGACAGAAGCTTAAACCCTAGTTTATGCGTTGCTTCTTAAGGGGCTGATTTGGATCCATATGTCTCATGCTATGGTTAGGTTTACCTTAATACTTTTGTTGTAGTTGTGGATGCTTGCAATAGAGGTTAATCATAAGTGGGATGCTTGTTCAAGTAAGCACAGCACCCAAGCACCGGTCCACCCACATATCAAATTATCAAAGTACCGAACGCGAATCATATGAACATGATGAAAACTAGCTTGACGATATTCCCATGTGTCCTCGGGAGCGCTTTTCTCTATATAAGAGTTTGTCCAGGCTTGTCCTTTGCTACAAAAAGGATTGGGCCACCTTGCTGCACTTTATTTACTTTTGTTACTTGTTGCTCGTTACAAATTATCTTATCACAAAACTATCTGTTACCACTTAGTTCACTACTTGCAGAGAATACCTTACTGAAAACCGCTTATCATTTCCTTCTGCTCCTCGTTGGGTTCGACACTCTTACTTATTGAAAGGACTACGATAGATCCCCTATGCTTGTGGGTCATCATAAGCCTCTAATACGTCTCCAACGTATCTATAATTTTTGATTGCTCCATGCTATATTATCTACTGTTTTAGGTAATATTGGGCTTTATTATCCACTTTTGTATTACTTTTGTCTAACCTATTAACCGGAGGCCCAGCCCAGATTTGCTGTTTTATGCCTATTTCAGTGTTTTGAAGAAAAGGAATATCAAACGGAGTCGAAACGGAACGAAATCAACTGGAGAAGTTATTTTTGGAAGGAAACCTACCGGATAGACTTGGACTCTACGTCAGAAGATACGGGAGCTAGCCACGAGGGTGGGGGGTGCGCCCACCGCCTAGGGCGCGCCCCTTCCTCGTGGGGCCCCCGCAGCTCCACCGACGTACCCCTTGCACCCATATATACCTACGTATCATAAAACTTCCAGAACAGAGATTAGATCTGGAGTTCCGCCGCCGCAAGCCTCTGTAGCCACCAAAAACCTCTCGGGACCCTGTTCCGGCACCCTGCCGGAGGGGGGAACCCTCACCGGTGGCCATCTTCATCATCCCGACGCTCTCCATGATGAGGATGGAGTAGTTCACCCTCGGGGCTGAGGGTATATACCAGTAGCTATGTGTTTGATCTCTCTCTCTCTCTCGTGTTCTTGATTTGGCATGATCTCGATGTATCGCGAGCTTTGCTATTACAGTTGGATCTTATGTTTCTTCTCCCCCTCTTCTCTCTTGTAATGGATTGAGTTTTCCCCTTGAAGTAATCTTATTGGATTGAGTCTTTAAATATTTGAGAAACTTGATGTATGTCTTGCGTGGGATAACCGTAGTGACAATGGGTTATTCTATTGATTCACTTGATGTATGTCTTGGTGATCAACTTGCGGGTTTCGTGACATTGGGAACCTATGCATAGGGGTTGGCACATGTTTTCGTCGTGATTCTCCGGTAGAAACTTTGGGCACTCTTTGAGGTTCTATGTGTTGGTTGACTAGATGAATTGAGATTGTGTGATGCATATCGTATAATCATACCCACAGATACTTGAGGTGACATTGGAGTATCTAGGTGACATTAGGGTTTTGGTTGATTCGTGTTTTAAGGTGTTATTCTAGTACGAACTCTAGGGCTGTTTGTGACACTTATAGGAATAGCCCAATGGATTGATTGGAAAGAATAACTTTGAGGTGGTTCCGTACCCTACCATAATCTATTCGTTCGTTCTCCTCTATTAGTGACTTTGGACTGACTCTTTGTTGCATGTTGAGGGATAGTTATGTGATCCAATTATGTTATCATTGTTGAGAGGACTTGCACTAGTGAAAGTATGAACCCTAGGCCTTGTTTCCTAGCATTGCAATACCGTTTACGATCACTTTTACCACTTGTTACCTTGCTGTTTTTATATTTTCAGTTTACAAAAACCTATATCTACCATCCATATTGCACTTGTATCACCATCTCTTCGCCGAACTAGTTCACCTATACAATTTAACATTGTATTGGGTGTGTTGGGGACACAGGAGACTCTTTGTTATTTGTTTGCAACGTTGCTTGAGAGAGACCATCTTCATCCTACGCCTCCCGCGGATTGATAAACCTTAGGTCATCCACTTGAGGGAAATTTGCTACTGTCCTACAAACCTATGCACTTTCAGGCCCAACAACGTCTAAAAGAAGAAGGTTGTGTAGTAGACATCAGCCTCCCCGGCAACGGCGCCAGAAATCCTTCTTGCTACCTCTTGAGCACTGCGTTGGTTTTTCCCTTGAAGAGGAAAAGGTGATGCAGCAAAGTAGAGTATGATGGAAAGGAAAACTGTGCCAAAGTACTAGAAGAAGAATTACATAGAATGCTTGGCATAAAATATGTGAATGATGAGCATGATTGCAATGTTGTTAGTATGAACTCCTTGAATATCCATAGTACTAATGATGATTGCTCTAGTCATGATGAAAATGTCTCCTATAAACATGTCAATTTTTGTGGAGTACATTGGGTTTGCAAGGACACACCAAATAGGGAAGATAGATATTGCAAGAGGCATAAGTACTTAGAAACTAAATGGTTGCAAGAAAGGCTAGATGCATATGCTGAAAATATATTTTTTATTAGCCATACTTGTGAACTTTGCAATGAACGTGATCATTTTAGTACACAATGCAAATTATTTCATGATTGTATCGTGTCCAAAAATTGTGATGACTTGATTTCCCTTGCACATCATAATGAACTTAGTTTGATCTTGGGTTATGAAGAAGTAAAACGTATAACTAAGATTATTCCAAAATTTGCCCTTGATAGAATTCTTCATTTTGATCTAGAAGAAATTTATATGTATTGTGCGGTGAATTGCATTGAAAATCCTTATATTGCCAATTACATAAAGAAAACAAAACAAATAGAGGATGAAGAGAATACTAATGATAGGGAAGAGACTTCCCAATATCCTCCTATTATTTCTTATGATGAATCAGGTAACGAGGAGGAGCCTTCTATTCAACCAATCTCATTAACAAGGAGCTCCGAAAACAGGATTGAACCCACACATGATGTGGTGAAGAATAAGAAAAGAAAAAGGAAGAGAGGAAAAAAGGTATCTCTCCCAAACAAAGTTGCTCCTATTATTGCTATGCCTCATGAAAATGATACACTTGATGATGATCTCGTTATGCCTATTGCTTGTTGTGATGATTATGATTGGGAATATAATGATACTTCTTATGATATTGAAAATATTTTTGGCACTTGCTTGGAATAATATAATAATTGCTATACTATTGGTGCTATCCATACTATTAATGATGAGAGTGATTATGCTTATGATACGAAAAGGACCAAGCTTGGGGAAGCTATGTTTGATGAGGATGACATATTTGAGAATATATTTGCTGTAGTTAATGTTTGTCCCAAGATTGGGGATGCTATGTTTAATAATGATAATATTTTTAGCCTCTCAAGTTTTGATATGCAAAGTAGTTATGATGATAGCATGCCTTCTACCTATGATGAATATATTGATGAAAGTGGGTTTGGAAGAGTGTCAACTTTAGGAAGTAGTGATCCCACAATATTGGAGGATGTTGAATCTTATAATATCTATGAAAGTGGATTTGGAGAGGTCATGACTTTATTTAGTGATGTATCCACTATTTCGGAAGAGGTTTCAATCGATTATGATGAGAACAAAGTTGCTACTTATGATGACTATTGTGATAAAACTTATGCTATAAAGGGTAGTGATGATTATATTTATAAAACTTGTCATGATTATGAGTACCCTTTCTCTGAAAATTACTCTTTTAATGTGGAAACAATTTATAGTATTCAAGTCTCTTATGATACTCCCACTATTATTCATGAGAAGGAATTTGCTTATGAGGAGAGTAATAAAATTTCTATGCAAGTAGATCATGAAAAGAATGCTTTAGGTGCTGGTTATATTGTTTAATTCATTCATGATGCTACTTAAAATTACTATGAGGGAGGAACATATGCTTGTAGGAATTGCAATAATATCAAGTTTCCTCTCTATGTGCTTAAACTCTTGAAGTTATGCTTGTTTTACCTTCCTATGCAAGATGATTCTTGTTCCCATAAGTTGTTTGCTCACAAAATCCCTATGCATAGGAAGTGGTTTAGACTTAAATGTGCTATTCATATTCTTCATGATGCTTTCTTTATGTTTCAATTCCTATCTTTTATGTGAGCATCATTGAAATCATCATGCCTAGCTAGGGGCATTAAACGATAGCGCTTGTAGGGAGGCGACCCAATTTTATTTTAGTTTCTTACTTTTTGGTTCTGTTTAGGAATAAATAATCCATCTAGCTTCTGTTTATATGTGGTTTTATGTTTTAATTAGTGTTTGTGCCAAGTAGAACCTTTGGGAAGACTTAGGTGAAGTCTTTATGATCATGCTGTAAAAAACAGAAACTTTAGTGCTCACGAGATTAGCTAGAACTTTTTACTGGAGAGTGATATTTAGTTGATTATTTTTGCAGATGATTACTAGACAAATTACTAAGGTCCACCAATTTGTTTGAGAATTTTTGGAGTTCCATAAGTTTCCGTTAGTTACAGATTACTACAAACTGTTCTGTTTTTGACAGATTCTGTTTTTCGTGTGTTGTTTGCTTATTTTGATGAATCTATGGCTAGTAAAATAGTTTATAAACCATAGAAAAGTTGGAATACAGTAGGTGTAACACCAATATAAATAAAGAATGAGTTCATTACAGTACCATGAAGTGGTGTTTTGTTTACTTTCGCTAACGGAGCTTACGAGTTTTCTGTTAAGTTTTGTGTTCTGAAGTTTTCAAGTTTTGGGTAAAGATTCGATGGACTATGGAATAAGGAGTGGCAAGAGCCTAAGATTGGGGATGCCCAAGGCACCCCAAGGTAATATTCAAGGACAACCAAGCGTCTAAGCTTGGGGATGCCCCGGAAGGCATCCCCTCTTTCATCTTCGTTCATCCGTAACTTTACTTGGAGCTATATTTTTATTCACCACATGATATGTCTTTTGCTTGGAGCGTCATTTTATTTTCTTTAGCTTTGATTCCTGTTTGAATAAAGTATCAATATCTGAAATTATTAAATGAGAGAGTCTTCATATAGTTGCATAATTATTCAGCTACTCATTGATCTTCACTTATATCTTTCGGAGTAGTTTGTCGTTTGCTCTAGTGCTTCACTTATATCTTTTAGAGCATGGTGGTAGTTTTATTTTGAAGAAATAGATGAACTCTCATGCTTCACTTATATTATTTTGAGAGTCTTAAATAGCATGGCAATGTGCTTAAAATCCTGATATGCTAAGCATAAAAGATTTGTAAGAATTCTTATGGGTGTGTTGAATACTAAAAAAAGATTGAAGCATGATAATTGTTTTGAGATATGGAGGTGATAATATTAGAGTCATGCTAGTTGAGTAGTTGTGAATTTAAATAATACTTGCGTTGAAGTTTGTGATTCCCGTAGCATGCACGTATGGTGAACCATTATGTGACGAAGTCGGAGCATGATTTATTTATTGATTGTCTTCCTTATGAGTGGCGGTGGGGGATGAGCGATGGTCTTTTCCTACCAATCTATCCCCCTAGGAGCATGCGCGTAATACTTTGCTTTGATAACTTCTAGATTTTTGCAATAAGTATATGAGTTCTTTATGACTAATGTTGAGTCCATGGATTATACGCACTTTTTCCCATCCTTCCACTATTGCTAGCCTCTCTAATACTGCACACTTTTCGCCGGTATCATACACCCACCATATATCTTCCTCAAAACAGCCACCATACCTACTTATCATGGCATTTCCATAGCCATTCCGAGATATATTGCCATGCAACTTTCCACCGTTCCGTTTATTATGACACGCTCCATCATTGTCATATTGCTAGCATGATCATGTAGTTGACATCGTATTTGTGGAAAAGCCACCATTCATAATTCTTTCATACATGTCACTCTTGATTCATTGCATATCCCGGTACACCGCCAGAGGCATTTATATAGAGTCATATTTTGTTCTAAGTATCGAGTTGTAAGAAAATAAATGTGTGATGATCATCATTTTTAGAGCATTGTCCCAAGTGAGGAAAGGATGATGGAGACTATGATTCCCCCACAAGTCGGGATGAGACTCCGGACGAAAAATAAATAAATTAAAAAAGCAAAAAAAAGAGGCCATACAAAAAGAGAAAAGGCCCAAACAAAAAAATAAAAAATGAGAGAAAAAGAGAGAAGGGGCAATGCTACTATCCTTTTACCACACTTGTGCTTCAAAGTAGCACCATGATCTTCATGATAGAGAGTCTCCTATGTTGTCACTTTCATATACTAGTGGGAATTTTACATTATAGAACTGTTGGAAATATGCCCTAGAGGCAATAATAAAAGTATTATTATTATATTTCCTTGTTCATGGTAATTGTCTTTATTCATGCTATAATTGTGTTATCTGGAAATCGTAATACATGTGTGAATACTAGACACCAATATGTCCCTAGTGAGCCTCTAGTTGACTGGCTCGTTGATCAATAGATAGTCATGGTTTCCTGACTATGGACATGGGGATGTCATTGATAACGAGATCACATCATTAGGAGAATGATGTGATGGACAAGACCCAATCCTAAACATAGCACAAGATCGTGTAGTCCGTTTTGCTAGAGCTTTCCAATGTCGAGTATCTTTTCCTTAGACCATGAGATCGTGTAACTCCCGGATACTGTAGGAGTGCTTTGGGTGTACCAAACGTCACAACGTAACTGGGTAACTATAAAGGTGCACTACAGGTATCTCCGAAAGTATCTGTTGGGTTGACACGGATCAAGACTGGGATTTGTCACTCCGCATGACGGAGAGGTATCACCGGGCCCACTCGGTAATGCATCATCATATTGAGCTCAAAGTGACCAAGTGTTTGGCCACGGGATCATGCATTACGGTACGAGTAAAGTGACTTTCCGGTAACGGGACTAAACGAGGTATTGGGATACCGACGATCGAGTCTCGGGCAAGTAACCTACCGATTGACAAAGGGAATAGTTTACGGGGTTGCTTGAACCCTCGACATCGTGGTTCATCCGATGACATCATCGAGGAACATGTGGGAGCCAACATGGGTATCCAGATCCCGCTGTTGGTTATTGCTCGAGAGTCGTCTCGGTCATGTCTGCATGTCTCCCGAACCCGTAGGGTCTACACACTTAAGGTTCGGTGACGCCAGGGTTATTAGGAAGACTTGTATGTGATTACCGAATGTTGTTCGGAGTCCCGGATGAGATCCCGGACGTCACGAGGAGTTCCAGAGTGATCCGGAGGTAAAGATTTATATATGGGAAGTTGTCATACGGACACCGGAATAGTTCGGGGGCATATCGGTATTGTACCGGGGCCACCGGAGGGGCCTCGGGGGTCCACCGGGAGGGGCCACCTCTCCCGGAGGGGCTCATGGGCTGCAAAGGGGAAGGGAACCAGCCCAAAGTGGGCTGGTGCGCCTCCGCCCAAGGGCCCATGCGCCCTAGGGTTTGGGGGAACCCTAAAGGAGGCGCCCCCCTTGCTTGGGGGGCAAGCCCCCTCCCCCTTGGCCGCCGCCCCCCCCTCTAGATCCATCTAGAGGGGGCCGGCCCCCTTGCGCCTTCCCTTATAAATAGAGGGGTGAGGGGAGGGCTGCATAGGCAACTCAAGGCGCAGCCCCTCCCCTCCCCAACACCTCTCCTCCTCCGTACGTGCTTGGCGAAGCCCTGTCGGAGTTCTGTGGCACCAACCTCACCACGCCATCGTGCTGCCGTTGGAGTCCTCTTCCTCAACCTCTCCTTCCCCTTGCTGGATCAAGAAGGAGGAGACGTCGATCGTCCCGTACGTGTGTTGAACGCGGAGGTGCTGTCCGTTCGGCACTTGGTCATCGGTGATCCGAATCACGACGAGTACGACTACGTCATCACCATCCCCTTGAACGCTTCCGCACGCAATCTGCAAGTGGTATGTAGATGCAATCTCTCTCCCATGACTCGTTGCTTAGATGAACTCATAGATGGATCTTGGTGAAACCGTAGGAAAATTTTAATTTTCTGCAACGTTCCCCAACAGTGGCATCATGAGCTAGGTCTATGCGTAGTTCTCTATTGCACGAGTAGAACACAAAGTAGTTGTGGGCGTCGAATTGTCAATTCTTCTTGCCGTTACTAGTCCTATCTTGGTTCAGCGGTATTGTGGGATGAAGCGGCCCGGACCAACCTTACACGTACGCTTACGTGAGACCGGTTCCACCGACTAACATGCACTAGTTGCATAAGGTGGCTGGCGGGTGTCTGTCTCTCCCACTTTAGTTGGATCGGATTCGATGAACAGGGTCCTTATGAAGGGTAAATAGAGATTGACAAATTCACGTTGTGGTTTTAACGTAGGTAAGAAACGTTCTTGCTAGCCACCTATAACAGCCACGTAAAAACTTGCAACAACATTAGAGACGTCTAACTTGTTTTTGCAGCAAGTGCTTTGTGATGTGATATGGCCAGAGGTTGTGATGAATCATGTGATGTATGAGATGATCTTGTTATTGTAATAGGAATCACGACTTGCATGTCGATGAGTATGACAACCGGCAGGAGCCATAGGAGTTGTCATTATTCTTTTATGACCTGCGTGTCACCATGTAAATTACTTTACTTTATTGCTAAACGTGTTAGCCATAGTAGTAGTGGTAATGGTTGGCGAGCAACTCCATGGAGACACGATGATGGAGATCATGATGATGGAGATCATGGTGTCGTGCCGGTGACAAGATGATCATGGAGCCCCAAGATGGAGATCGAAGGAGCTATATGATGATGGCCATATCATGTCACTACTATATAATTGCATGTGATGTTTATTATGTTTATACATCTTGTTTACTTAGAATGACGGTAGTAAATAAGATGATCCCTTACAAAATTTCAAGAAGTGTTCTCCCCTAACTGTGCACCGTTGCTAAAGTTCGTCGTTTCGAAGCACCACGTGATGATCGGGTGTGATAGATCCATACGTTCACATACAACGGGTGTAAGACAGTTTTACACATGCAAAACACTTAGGGTTAACTTGACGAGCCTAGCATGTACAGACATGGCCTCGGAACACGGAGACCGAAAGGTCGAACATGAGTCGTATAGAAGATACGATCAACATAGAGATGTTCACCGATGATGACTAGTCCGTCTCACGTGATGATCGGACACGGCCTAGTCGACTCGGATCATGTAACACTTAGATGACTAGAGGGATGTCTAATCTGAGTGGGAGTTCATTCATTAATTTGATTAGATGAACTTAATTATCATGAACTTAGTCTAAATCTTTACAATATGTCTTGTAGATCAAATGGCCCACGGTAATGTCAGCCTCAACTTCAACGCGTTCCTAGAGAAAACTAAGCTGAAAGATGATGGCAGCAACTATTCGGACTGGGTCCGGAACTTGAGGATCATCCTCATAGCAGCCAAGAAAGATTATGTCCTAGACGCACCGCTAGGTGATGCACCATTCCCAGAAAACCAGGACGTTATGAACGCCCATCAGTCACGCACTGATGATTACTCCATCGTTCAGTGCGGCATGCTTTACAGCTTAGAACCGGGGCTCCAAAAGCGTTTTGAGAAGCACGGACCATATGAGATGTTCGAGGAGCTGAAATTGATTTTCCAAGCTCATGCCCGGGTCGAGAGATATGAAGTCTCCGACAAGTTCTTTAGCTGCAAAATGGAGGAAAATAGCTCTGTCAGTGAACACATACTCAAGATGTCTGGGTTGCACAACCGCTTGACTCAGCTGGAAGTTAATCTTCCGGATGAGGCGGTCATTGACAGAATCCTTCAGTCGCTCCCACCTAGCTACAAAAGCTTCGTGATGAACTACAACATGCAAGGGATGGAAAAGACCATTCCCGAGTTGTATTCAATGCTGAAATCCGCGGAGGTGGAGATCAAAAAGGAACATCAAGTGTTGATGGTGAATAAAACCACTAAGTTCAAGAAAGGCAAGGGTAATAAGAACTTCAAGAAAGACGGCAAGGAGGTTGCCGCGCCTGGTAAATCAGTTGCCAGGAAGAAGTCAAAGAATGGACCCAAACCTGAAACTGAGTGCTTTTATTGCAAGGGAAATGGTCACTGGAAACGGAATTGCCCCAAGTACTTAGCGGATAAGAAGGCCGGCAACACTAAAGGTATATGTGATATACATGTAATTGATGTGTACCTTACCAGTGCTCGTAGTAGCTCCTGGGTATTTGATACCGGTGCTGTTGCTCATATTTGTAACTCACAGCAGGAGCTGCGGAATAAGAGAAGACTGGCGAAGGACGAGGTGACGATGCGCGTCGGGAATGGTTCCAAGGTCGATGTGATCGCCGTCGGCACGCTACCTCTACATTTACCCACGGGACTAGTTTTAAACCTCAATAATTGTTATTTAGTGCCAAGTTTGAGCATGAACATTGTATCTGGATCTCGTTTAATACGAGATGGCTACTCATTTAAATCCGAGAATAATGGTTGTTCTATTTATATGAGTGATATGTTTTATGGTCATGCTCCGATGGTTAATGGTTTATTCTTAATGAATCTCGTGCGTGATAATACACATATTCATAGTGTGAATGCCAAAAGGTGTAAAGTTGATAACGATAGTCCCACATACTTGTGGCACTGCCGCCTTGGTCACATTGGTGTCAAGCGCATGAAGAAGCTCCATGCTGATGGACTTTTAGAGTCTCTCGATTATGAATCGTTTGACACATGCGAACCATGCCTTATGGGCAAAATGACCAAGACTCCGTTCTCCGGAACAATGGAGCGAGCAACCAACTTATTGGAAATTATACATACTGATGTGTGCGGTCCAATGAACGTTGAGGCTCGCGGAGGATATCGTTATGTTCTCACACTCACTGATGATTTGAGTAGATATGGATATGTCTACTTAATGAAACACAAGTCTGAGACCTTTGAAAAGTTCAAGGAGTTTCAGAATGAGGTTGAGAATCAACGTGACAGAAGAATCAAGATTCTACGATCAGATCGTGGAGGAGAGTACTTAAGTCACGAATTTGGCACGCAGTTAAGAAAATGTGGAATAGTTTCACAACTCACGCCGCCTGGAACACCTCAGCGTAATGGTGTGTCCGAACGTCGTAATCGCACTTTATTGGATATGGTGCGATCTATGATGTCTCTTACCGATTTACCGCTATCATTTTGGGGATATGCTCTAGAGACAGCCACATTCACTTTAAATAGGGCACCGTCTAAATCCGTTGAGACGACACCGTATGAATTATGGTTTGGGAAGAAACCTAAGCTGTCGTTTCTAAAAGTTTGGGGATGCGAGGCTTATGTCAAGAAACTTCAACCTGAAAAGCTCGAACCCAAATCGGAAAAATGCGTCTTCATAGGATACCCTAAGGAAACCATAGGGTATACCTTCTACTTAAGATCCGAGGGCAAGATCTTTGTTGCCAAGAACGGAACCTTTCTGGAGAAAGAGTTTCTCTCGAAAGAAGTAAGTGGGAGGAAAGTGGAGCTTGATGAAGTACTGCCTCTTGAAACGGAGAATGGCGTAGCGCAGGAAAATGTTCCTGTGGTGCCAGCTCCAATTAGAGAGGAGGTTAATGATAATGATCAAGATACTTCGGACCAAGCTTCCACTGAACTTCGTAGGTCCACAAGGACACGTTCCGCACCAGAGTGGTACGGCAACCCTGTCCTGGAAATCATGTTGTTGGACAACGGTGAACCTTCGAACTATGAAGAAGCGATGGCGGGCCCGGATTCCAACAAATGGTTAGAAGCCATGAAATCCGAGATAGGATCCATGTATGAAAACAAAGTATGGACTTTGACAGACTTGCCCGATGATCGGCGAGCGATAGAAAACAAATGGATCTTCAAGAAGAAGACGGACGCGGATGGTAATGTTACCATCTATAAAGCTCGACTTGTCGCTAAGGGTTATCGGCAAGTTCAAGGGATTGACTACGATGAGACTTTCTCTCCCGTAGCGAAGCTGAAGTCCGTCCGAATCATGTTAGCAATTGCCGCATACTATGATTATGAGATATGGCAAATGGACGTCAAAACGGCATTCCTTAACGGCTATCTTAAGGAAGAACTGTATATGATGCAGCCGGAAGGTTTTGTCGATCCCAAGAATGCTAACAAGGTGTGCAAGCTCCAGCGATCCATTTATGGGCTGGTGCAAGCATCTCGGAGTTGGAACATTCGCTTTGATGAGATGATCAAAGCGTTTGGGTTTATGCAGACTTATGGAGAAGCCTGCGTTTACAAGAAAGTGAGTGGGAGCTCCGTAGCATTTCTCATATTATATGTGGATGACATACTATTGATGGGAAATGATATAGAATTCTTGGAAAGCATCAAGGCCTATTTGAACAAGTGTTTTTCAATGAAGGACCTTGGAGAAGCTGCTTTTATATTAGGCATCAAAATCTATAGAGATAGATCAAGACGCCTCATAGGTCTTTCGCAAAGCACGTACCTTGATAAGATTTTGAAGAAGTTCAAAATGGATCAGTCCAAGAAAGGGTTCTTGCCTGTATTGCAAGGTGTGAAATTGAGCTCGGCTCAATGCCCGACCACGGCAAAGGATAAACAAGAGATGAGCGTCACCCCCTATGCTTCAGCCATAGGATCCATTATGTATGCCATGCTGTGTACCAGACCTGATGTAAACCTTGCCGTAAGTTTGGTAGGTAGGTACCAAAGTAACCCCGGCAAGGAGCACTGGACAGCGGTCAAGAATATCCTTAAGTACCTGAAAAGGACTAAGGACATGTTTCTCGTTTATGGAGGTGACGAAGAGCTCGTCGTAAAGGGTTACGTCGATGCTAGCTTCGACACAGATCTGGATGACTCTAAGTCACAAACCGGATACGTGTATATGTTGAATGGTGGAGCAGTGAGCTGGTGCAGCTGCAAGCAAAGCATCGTGGCGGGATCTACATGTGAAGCGGAATACATGGCAGCCTCGGAGGCAGCGCATGAGGCAATTTGGGTGAAGGAGTTCATCACCGACCTAGGAGTCATACCCAATGCGTCGGGGCCGATCAAACTCTTCTGTGAATACACTGGAGCTATTGCACTGGCCAAGGAGCCCAGGTTTCACAAGAAGACCAGGCACATCAAGCGTCGCTTCAACTCCATCCGTGAAAATGTTCAAGATGGAGACATAGAAATTTGTAAAGTGCACACGGATCTGAATGTCGCAGATCCGTTGACTAAACCTCTCCCTAGGGCAAAGCATGATCAGCACCAGAACTCTATGGGTGTTCGATTCATCACAATGTAACTAGATTATTGACTCTAGTGCAAGTGGGAGACTGTTGGAAATATGCCCTAGAGGCAATAATAAAAGTATTATTATTATATTTCCTTGTTCATGGTAATTGTCTTTATTCATGCTATAATTGTGTTATCTGGAAATCGTAATACATGTGTGAATACTAGACACCAATATGTCCCTAGTGAGCCTCTAGTTGACTGGCTCGTTGATCAATAGATAGTCATGGTTTCCTGACTATGGACATGGGGATGTCATTGATAACGAGATCACATCATTAGGAGAATGATGTGATGGACAAGACCCAATCCTAAGCATAGCACAAGATCGTGTAGTCCGTTTTGCTAGAGCTTTCCAATGTCGAGTATCTTTTCCTTAGACCATGAGATCGTGTAACTCCCGGATACTGTAGGAGTGCTTTGGGTGTACCAAACGTCACAACGTAACTGGGTGACTATAAAGGTGCACTACAGGTATCTCCGAAAGTATCTGTTGGGTTGACACGGATCAAGACTGGGATTTGTCACTCCGCATGACGGAGAGGTATCACCGGGCCCACTCGGTAATGCATAATCATAATGAGATCAAAGTGACCAAGTGTTTGGCCACGGGATCATGCATTACGGTACGAGTAAAGTGACTTGCCGGTAACGGGACTAAACGAGGTATTGGGATACCGACGATCGAGTCTCGGGCAAGTAACCTACCGATTGACAAAGGGAATAGTTTACGGGGTTGCTTGAACCCTCGACATCGTGGTTCATCCGATGACATCATCGAGGAACATGTGGGAGCCAACATGGGTATCCAGATCCCGCTGTTGGTTATTGCCCGAGAGTCGTCTCGGTCATGTCTGCATGTCTCCCGAACCCGTAGGGTCTACACACTTAAGGTTCGGTGACGCCAGGGTTATTAGGAAGACTTGTATGTGATTACCGAATGTTGTTCGGAGTCCCGGATGAGATCCCGGACATCACGAGGAGTTCCAGAGTGATCCGGAGGTAAAGATTTATATATGGGAAGTTGTCATACGGACACCGGAATAGTTCGGGGGCATATCGGTATTGTACCGGGGCCACCGGAGGGGCCTCGGGGGTCCACCGGGAGGGGCCACCTCTCCCGGAGGGGCTCATGGGCTGCAAAGGGGAAGGGAACCAGCCCAAAGTGGGCTGGTGCGCCTCCCCCCAAGGGCCCATGCGCCCTAGGGTTTGGGGGAACCCTAAAGGAGGCGCCCCCCTTGCTTGGGGGGCAAGCCCCCTCCCCCTTGGCCGCCGCCCCCCCTCTAGATCCATCTAGAGGGGGCCGGCCCCCTTGCCCCTTCCCTTATAAATAGAGGGGTGAGGGGAGGGCTGCATAGGCAACTCAAGGCGCAGCCCCTCCCCTCCCCAACACCTCTCCTCCTCCGTACGTGCTTGGCGAAGCCCTGTCGGAGTTCTGTGGCACCAACCTCACCACGCCGTCGTGCTGCCGTTGGAGTCCTCTTCCTCAACCTCTCCTTCCCCTTGCTGGATCAAGAAGGAGGAGACGTCGATCGTCCCGTACGTGTGTTGAACGCGGAGGTGCTGTCCGTTCGGCACTTGGTCATCGGTGATCCGAATCACGACGAGTACGACTACGTCATCACCATCCCCTTGAACGCTTCCGCACGCAATCTGCAAGTGGTATGTAGATGCAATCTCTCTCCCATGACTCGTTGCTTAGATGAACTCATAGATGGATCTTGGTGAAACCGTAGGAAAATTTTAATTTTCTGCAACGTTCCCCAACAAGAACTTGGCTTGTATATTCCAATGATGGGCTTCCTCAAAATGCCCCAGGTCTTCGTGAGCAAGCGAGTTGGATGCACACCCACTTAGTTACTTTTGTTGAGCTTTCATATACTTATAGCTCTAGTGCATCCGTTGCATGGCAATCCCTACTCACTCACATTGATATCTATTGATGGGCATCTCCATAGCCCGTTGATACGCCTAGTTGATGTGAGACTATCTTCCCCTCCTTTTGTTATCTCCACAACCACCATTCTATTCCACATATAGTGCTATATCCATGGATCACGCTCATGTATTGCGTGAAGATTGATTTTTTTTAAAAAATGTTAAAGTATGAAACAATTGCTTGGCTTGTCATCGGGGTTGTGCATGATTTAAATACTTTGTGTGGTGAAGATGGAGCATAGCCAGACTATATGATTTTGTAGGGATAACTTTCTTTAGCCATGTTATTTTGAGAAGACATAATTGCTTTATTAGTATGCTTGAAGTATTATTATTTTTATGTCAATATGAACTTTTGTCTTGAATCTTTCGGATCTGAATATTCATATCACAATTGAGAAGAATTACAATGAAATTATGCCAACTAGCATTCCACATCAAAAAATATCTTTTTTATCATTTACCTACTAGAGGACGAGCAGGAATTAAGCTTGGGGATGCTTGATACGTCTCCAATGTATCTATAATTTTTGATTGCTCCATGCTATATTATCTACTGTTTTAGGCAATATTGGGCTTTATTATCCACTGTCGGGGCGGACGGCGTCCCCCCGCGAGCACCTATGGGGCCGGAGCCCCTTTCGTTGTCCGGTGAGGGGGGCGGAGGGAGCACAGAGAGCAGATCGAGGCGGGCACACGGGCGGTTTACCCAGGTTCGGGCCGCGATGGACGCGTAAAACCCTACTCCTGCTTAGTTGTATTGAACTGGGGAGCTCGGGAGCTTGGAGAGCTAGCTGCACCGAGCGTATGGCTGTCTGGATGCCGAATCTCCGAACCCCGGAACCCCTTCTACGTTGCACACGGGCCTCCTTTTATAGCGCAAAGGGGTCACCGACAGGTGTCAACGTAAGAGAAAGGGGTAAAAGTGTAAAAGGGGTGGTAGTTGTAATAGTGCGGGGACGGTGGCGCTACAGTGCGGCACAGTGTTATCATACCTACTTCTGACGGTAGGGGACAAGGGCATTAAATGCCCGTCACGGTCGCCCGGACAGCACCGAGGCGGACCGTTAGGTGCGCCACCGTTCGCCACGATGGCGGCTGCATGCCGCCGCATGCCCCAGGCTGCGCGGTGCCTCGCCACGTGCCCTCGGGGGAAGCCCCGGAGCGACGCGTGGGCGGGCGAGCTGGAGCGCAGTCTTGAGGTGGCGATCTTGCCGCGGCAAGTGGCTTGCCGCGGGGGTCGTCTTCCTGTGCCTGATAGCGTGCCAGCTATCAGGCCTTGCCGGGGCGCTTGGCGCGCCACGGCGGGCTTCTCTTGTGGTGCCTGGGTTCGGCCTTCCCGACAAGCTCCTCTTGTCGGGGTCTCGATCTTCTGTCTCGTATACTTTGTTCTTGGATGGCCTTACATGGGCTCAGTCGTCCCGGCAAGCTCCTCTTGCCGGGGTCTTGTCTTCTTGGCCCGGCAAGCTCCTCTTGCCGGGGGCCTTGTCTTCTTGGCCCGGCAAGCTCCTCTTGCCGGGGGCCTTGTCTTGAATGCTTGGTCTTCTCTTGGCACTTCCGGGGCGGGCCTTGCCGCAGGGTGCTACGACTGCCCGTGCACAAGTCTGGGGTACTAAGGTACCCCTACTTTAGTACACCGACAGGAGCCCCCGGGCCTGGGCCACACACGGTGCCGAGCGTCGTTGGGCCAGGCCCTAACGGTGCACGGGCACGCATGGCCTTGGTCGCGCTGCTCCTTAACTCCGCATCCGCCGCGCCTTCCCCAGGCGGCGCGCGCTTACCGCGGCGTCGTGGGGGCGGGGCGTGCGGGGTGAGCGTGACGTGGGTGGCGTGCGCGGGGCTGAACCGCGCAGGCGCGCGCCACGTCGCGCACGATCTCTTGATTCGGAGAGGCGAAGCGTCCCCCCCCACCTCTTCCTCTTATAGCGGAGGAAAGTAGGGGCGGTTCGCCTTTCCCTCGGTTACCACCTCTCTAAAACCTCTGCCACCTCCTTCTCCCAGAGGCAGCAGCGATCTGTTCTTGGAGCGCCCGTCGTCGTCAGCTTCGACGATCCCCCTCCCCCGCCCCCGCCATGGCCCCGAAGAGCGATAAGGCGAAGGGGAAGGCTGCGAAATCGGCCGAGGCGCTACGGCTTGAAGTGCTTCGGAAGGAGACGGCGACGTTCCCCCCCCAGCTCGGTGCGGTGGAGCTGAGGGACAAGTACTCCCTTTTCTGGTCGACGAAGACGCGAGCGCATCCGCGCACGCGGGTGCTCCCCGCCGAAGCCCAGAAGCAGTACCCGACCGGGTATCCTTTCTTCGTCGTCTTCTTCTACTGCGGGCTCTGCCCGCCTTACTCGGAGTTCTTCTCTGAAATCATGAGCACCTATGGCCTCCACCTCCTCGACTTTACCCCCAATGCCGTCCTCACAATGGCGGTCTTCACGCACCTCTGCGAGAACTTCGTCGGAATTCGTCCCAACGTGGCCCTCTTCCGGCACTTCTTTGTCCCTCGGGTGGAGAAAGGAGAGCCGCTGTCCGGTGGGATCGCCTGGGTTTCCCGGTCCGGCAAGAAGGAGGCCTACTTGGGCGGGGACCTCCGCGGCAGGTGGGAGGAGTGGAGGGCGGAATGGTGCTTGATTGTCGAGGACCATCCGCAGCCGTTCACCGCCGTGCGCCGAACTCCGGTGGTGCGCGGCGATGGCTGGAGCGAGGTGTCCCCGGACGATGTCAGATTGAAGATCGCCATCACCCGGATCCTGCGTCTCAGGCTCGCCGGCCTCACCGTCGGCGCCGTCGGCGTGGATTTCCTTCGCCGCCGGATCGCCCCCCTGCAAGAGAGGGGGAAGCCGGCCTGGGAGTTCCAGAATGCGGCGGACATCATGAGGCTGCGTCCGGGCCTCAATTTCAACTTCACCGTGCTGGAGCACGACGCAATGTTGAAGGAGTTGTTCAAGCACGACCCTGACCACCCGGAGTGGTTCCGGCTGCCGCCGGGCGTCGTTCCCTTGTGCAACAACTCGTCGCTCAGCCATATCCTTGCGATGATGCCATTGTGCGACTCGCACGGGGTCAACGCGACCTGGCAGGAGCCGCCGGATGATGTCGTGCGGGCCTTCTTCGACGGCCTGGAGGAGGAGCCAGTCGATCCCGCCGAGAAGGATGGCCTCATCCGAGCCACCACCGCGGCGGAGCTGGCTTACATTGCCTCCAGGATGGAGGAGGCGGCGGCCGCCGTGGCCGCGGGCGAAGCTGGGTTCACCGTGGCCGAGGCGGAGGCGGCGGAGGCGGAGAGCCTCGCCGACCCGATGGAACTTGTCGACCAGGGGGAACCAGCCGGGCACGGCGGCGAGGACGAGCCTGCCCAAGACGCGAGTGGCTTGCCGGAGGTCGGCGTTGCCTTCCTGCAGCCTCCGGGCGGCTCGTCGCAGGCGGAGCCCCCGGCCCAGCCGAGGAGGCGCCTCCGCAGGGCCGGGTCGGCAGCGGGAGCGGGGTCTTCGCGGGCTGGGGCTTCGGTTGCCGCTGCGCCCCGTGCCGCGGCGTCGACGGGGGCGGAGTCATCTACTGCCCCCGCCAAGCGGCCTCGGGAGCCCACTCCCCTGCCCCCCCGCGTCAGGGCCGAGCCGGTTTTCGACTATTCTGCGCTCAGCTCCGACGACGAGGAGGACGGAGAGTAAGTTCCCCATGGAGCTCATATCTTTTTCCCTGATGGTTCGTCCTGTTCGACAGCTCGTTCGCCCTTCCCTTGACCCGGTCCCCCTTTCAGGACCCTGGCTCAGAGGAGAGCGAAGAGATCGAGGATCCCGTGGGTCATCCTTGATGACGAATCTCCCCCGGCAAGCGAGGTCGTGTCGGAGGCGCCCTTACCGGACCCGGCAGGGGATCCTCAGGGCAGCTCGCAACGCAGCCCCCAGCGTGAGCACATGACTCGCTCTTGCTGCTTGGCGCGTACGCGAGCCCTCCCTCTTCTTGTTGTTGATGCGAAGTTGTTGCTTTTGGGCAGGAGCGGAGCAGCTCCGGCGGGCGCGCCCAGAGGGCGCCTCCGCCGTGCCGACCGAGTCTGCTACCCCGCCAAGGGAGAGATCCCCGGCAAGGGAGGACCTTCCGACGGGGGACGCGGCCGACGATCCCCTGGCCGCGGCGAGCGCAGCGCCCGCCTCGGATCCGATGAAGGCTGAGGTCGTCGTCGAGGAGGGCGCGCGTGGCGATGCCGACGATGTTGCCGGCGCTCAGGAGGCGGACGGCGTTGATATCCCCGTGGGCGACGGGGAGGCCGAGGAGCAGCAGAGGCTTGCCGCCGCGGAGTTATCCGCGCGGGAAGGCGAGCTGGTGCTGAAAACGGCCAGCCTCGCCGACCACGAGGAGGAGGCTGCCGCGCGCGAGCGGGCGCTCAGCGGAGACCTGAAGAAGGCGCGGGACGCTGCCGCAGCCGCTGAGATCACCAAGAAGGGGCTGGAGGCGAGGGTGGCGCAGCTCGATTCCGACCTCAAGGCGAAGGGCGAGGAGCTCGCCGCGCTCCGGCAGGAGCGCGAGAAGGGTGCGCTCACCCTTGGTGAGCTTCAGGGTCGCTTCGCCGAGAAGATCCGGGAGCTTGACGCCGCCAAGAACTCCAACTCCACTCTGGAACTGAAATTGGAGGCGCTCGGCAAGGCGCTGGACAGCGCTAAGGAGCAGGAGGCGGCTTTACGGAAGGAGGTCGACGGCAACGAGGAGCTGCTGAGGCGCGCCGCCGTTTCCCAGAACACCTTCAGGGATACAGTGGAGCGGTGGACCGAGGGCCTCGTCGACATCGCCGCCACCATCGACAAGGAGCTGACGCTGCTGGGGATCGAGGGCCACCAGTCCCTCACCGACGAGGACGTCGCGCCCAGCGCCAAGCTCACTTCCTTCTTCCAGGGGGTGGTGCAGGCGCTCCAGCACCTCCGAACGTCGCTCCCGAAGGAGCGGGCCGACGAGACGCGGGAGGCCATCTCCGGGGCCCTCGAGAGGGTGCTGGTGAAGATCGTCTTCCGCAATCCCGACATCAGGCTTACCAACGTCCTCATGCCCTTGCCGGAGAACGCAGACCTGACGGGGATCCAGGCCCTCATCGCCCCTATCGTCAAGAAGGCGGCCGGGGTCAAGAGGATCGAGGGCGACCGCGTAGATTAGGCCGCCTGCCCCTTTCTTTTATCTCCCTTTCCCTGCCGCTGTTAAATACGCCACGGAAACGGCTGGTTAGGGCAGCAGTAAGGCATTTTGTAATATAACTTTTCATCTTAGGCTATGCATCGCACTGTTATCCCCTCTACTTGACCGGCGCCTTGTTTGTTTCCGCCCTACGCTTTCGGGGACTTGCCGGCGTAGGCCTCCGCCTTGCCACGGGCGCCGAGTGCGGGACGTCAGCGACCCGCTGGCGGGGCTGCCACCGGCAAGAAACCTCGCCGCGGCTGGTTGCCGCTCACTCAGATTGTTGAGCAGGCTCGAGGCAAAGTAAACGGTGCGACTGCGGTCGCAGCACGCTTAGGGTGCCGGGCGAGCTCGAAGCAAAGTGAGGACGCTACTCGGGGTGTAGCACACTCAAGTCGTTGAGCGGACTCGAAACGAAACGAGGGCGCAACCAGTCTCGTGCCGGTCCTTCCGCGCTCAGGCCTCTCAACCAAGGCTCGGTCGTTCGAGGGAGATAACTCTTAAAAATTAATGGAGCAATTGCTCGAGCTCCGGCAACTTATCTTTTCTTATCGCTTGCCGCCCGGTGGGGTAAAACCTCCTTGGGCAGCATCCAGCCCATCCTGGGGGTAGGTGAGGGCGCAGGGCCTCACGACCCTCCGGAGCTAGGCGTAGCTATGCTTGGGGATCCGCGCCCCTCTCTGCGCCAAGGATCACATGCAACCGCGGCAAGACTTGGGCAGAGAGGATGGTTGGCGGAAACAGGTTCCGGCTACCGCGCTGGAAAGACTCCTCCCACGGTCGGCGTCAACTCGATCGGCACCCCGGCGGGCGAGGCGCGCCGGGGGAACGAGGTCGCCTTTCTCGTGACTTCTGGCGCTAACTTCTGCGGCCGCGAGAGCGGCGCAGAGTTCGCTGGAGGCGAATCGTTCGCCCAGCGGCCAGAAGGCAGGCCTCCTCAAGGAGCAGCTGCTTCTTGCCCAGTCTCTGCGCGAGTGGATACTCGAGGAGGGCCGCACACGAGCCCGTGGGAAGGAATGCCAAAGCTTGTCGGGAACCCCCGCTTCAACTGGACAGATCCTCGGATCCGCAGGAGCGGACTGTTCCTCGGCGTTCAGACTGCTGGTCTGCTCGCCGGAGCAAGGCTTACCGGGGACACCTGCTTCGACTGGACGGATCCTGGGATCCGCAGGAGCGGGCTGTCCCTCGGCGTAGCCCCCTACCTGGCGCGCCAAAGATGTCGGGGCGGACGGCGTCCCCCCGCGAGCACCTATGGGGCCGGAGCCCCTTTCGTTGTCCGGTGAGGGGGGCGGAGGGAGCACAGAGAGCAGATCGAGGCGGGCACACGGGCGGTTTACCCAGGTTCGGGCCGCGATGGACGCGTAAAACCCTACTCCTGCTTAGTTGTATTGAACTGGGGAGCTCGGGAGCTTGGAGAGCTAGCTGCACCGAGCGTATGGCTGTCTGGATGCCGAATCTCCGAACCCCGGAACCCCTTCTACGTTGCACACGGGCCTCCTTTTATAGCGCAAAGGGGTCACCGACAGGTGTCAACGTAAGAGAAAGGGGTAAAAGTGTAAAAGGGGTGGTAGTTGTAATAGTGCGGGGACGGTGGCGCTACAGTGCGGCACAGTGTTATCATACCTACTTCTGACGGTAGGGGACAAGGGCATTAAATGCCCGTCACGGTCGCCCGGACAGCACCGAGGCGGACCGTTAGGTGCGCCACCGTTCGCCACGATGGCGGCTGCATGCCGCCGCATGCCCCAGGCTGCGCGGTGCCTCGCCACGTGCCCTCGGGGGAAGCCCCGGAGCGACGCGTGGGCGGGCGAGCTGGAGCGCAGTCTTGAGGTGGCGATCTTGCCGCGGCAAGTGGCTTGCCGCGGGGGTCGTCTTCCTGTGCCTGATAGCGTGCCAGCTATCAGGCCTTGCCGGGGCGCTTGGCGCGCCACGGCGGGCTTCTCTTGTGGTGCCTGGGTTCGGCCTTCCCGACAAGCTCCTCTTGTCGGGGTCTCGATCTTCTGTCTCGTATACTTTGTTCTTGGATGGCCTTACATGGGCTCAGTCGTCCCGGCAAGCTCCTCTTGCCGGGGTCTTCTCTTCTTGGCCCGGCAAGCTCCTCTTGCCGGGGGCCTTGTCTTCTTGGCCCGGCAAGCTCCTCTTGCCGGGGGCCTTGTCTTGAATGCTTGGTCTTCTCTTGGCGCTTCCGGGGCGGGCCTTGCCGCAGGGTGCTACGACTACCCGTGCAAAAGTCTGGGGTACTAAGGTACCCCTACTTTAGTACACCGACATCCACTTTTATATTACTTTTGGGACTAACCTATTAACCGGAGGCCCAGCCCAGATTTGCTGTTTTATGCCTATTTCAGTGTTTCGAAGAAAAGGAATATCAGACGGAGTCGAAACGGAACGAAATCAACTGGAGAAGTTATTTTTGGAAGGAAACCTACCGGATAGACTTGGACTCTATGTCAGAAGATACGGGAGCGGGCCACGAGGGTGGGGGGCGTGCCCACCCCCTAGGGCACGCCCCCTGCCCCGTGGGGCCCCCGCAGCTCCACCGACGTACCCCTTGCACCCATATATACCTACGTATCCTAAAACTTCCAGAACAGAGATTAGATCTGGAGTTCCGCCGCCGCAAGCCTATGTAGCCACCAAAAACCTCTCGGGACCCTGCTCCGGCACCTTGCCGGAGGGGGGGAGGAACCCTCACCGGTGGCCATCTTCATCATCCCGATGCTCTCCATGACGAGGAGGGATTAGTTCACCCTCGGGGCTGAGGGTATGTACCAGTAGCTATGTGTTTGATCTCTCTCTCTCTCTCTCTCTCTCTCTCTCTCTCTCTCTCTCGTGTTCTTGATTTGGCACGATCTTGATGTATCGCGAGCTTTGCTATTATAGTTGGATCTTATGTTTCTTCTCCCCCACTTCTCTCTTGTAATGGATTGAGTTTTCCGCTTGAAGTAATCTTATCGGATTGAGTCTTTAAAGATTTGAGAACACTTGATGTATGTCTTGCGTGGGATAACCGTGGTGACAATGGGTTATTCTATTGATTCACTTGATGTATGTTTTGGTGATCAACTTGCGGGTTTCCTGACATTGGGAACCTATGCATAGGGGTTGGCACACGTTTTCATCGTGATTCTCCGGTAGAAACTTTGGGCACTCTTTGAGGTTCTATGTGTTGGTGGAGTAGATGAATTAAGATTGTGTGATGCATATCGTATAATCATACCCACAGATACTTGAGGTGACATTGGAGTATCTAGGTGACATTAGGGTTTTGGTTGATTTGTGTCTTAAGGTGTTATTCTAGTACGAACTCTAGGGCTGTTTGTGACACTTATAGGAATAGCCCAATGGATTGATTGGAAAGAATAACTTTGAGGTGGTTTCATACCCTACCATAATCTGTTCGTTCGTTCTCCACTATTAGTGACTTTGGAGTGACTCTTTGTTGCATGTTGAGGGATAGTTATGCGATCCAATTATGTTATCATTGTTGAGAGGACTTGCACTAGTGAAAGTATGAACCCTAGGCCTTGTTTCCTAGCATTGCAATACCGTTTACGCTCACTTTTACCACTTGTTACCTTGCTGTTTTTATATTTTCAGTTTACAAAAACCTATATCTACCATCCATATTGCACTTGTATCACCATCTCTTCGCCGAACTAGTGCACCTATACAATTTACCATTGTATTGGGTGTGTTGGGTACACAAGAGCCTCTTTGTTATTTGGTTGCAGGGTTGCTTGAGAGAGACCATCTTCATCCTACGCCTCCCGCGGATTGATAAACCTTAGGTCATCCACTTGAGGGAAATTTGCTACTGTCCTACAAACCTGTGCACTTGCAGGCCCAACAACGTCTAAAAGAAGAAGGTTGTGTAGTAGACATCAGCCTCCCCGGCAACGGCGCCAGAAATCCTTCTTGCTACCTCTTGAGCACTGCGTTGGTTTTTCCCTTGAAGAGGAAAAGGTGATGCAGCAAAGTAGCGTATGTATTTCCCTCAGTTTTTGAGAACCAAGGTATCAATCCAGTAGGAGGTTACACGCAAGTCGCCTTATACCTGCACAAACAAATAGAACCTTGCAACCAACGCGATAAAGGTGTTGTCAATCCCTTCACGGCCACTTGCAAAAGTGAGATGTGATAGAGATAATAAGATAAATATTTTTGGTATTTTTATTTTATAGATTGAAAGTAAAGATTTCAAAGTAAAAATAGATTGGAAACTTATATGATGGAAAATAGACCCGGGGGCCATAGGTTTCACTAGTGGCTTCTCTCAAGATAGCATAAGTATTACGGTGGGTGAACAAATTACTGTCGAGCAATTGATAGAAAAGTGCATAATTATGAGAATATCTAGGCATGATCATGTATATAGGCATCATGTCCGCGACAAGTAGACCGTAACGATTCTGCATCTACTACTACTACTACTCCACACATCGACCGCTATCCAGCATGCCTCTAGAGTATTAAGTTCATAAGAACAGAGTAACACATTAGGCAAGATGACATGATGTAGAGGGATAAACTCAAGCAATATGATATAAACCCCATCTTTTTATCCTCGATGGCAACAATACAATACGTGCCTTGCTGCCCCTGCTGTCACTGGGAAAGGACACCGTAAGATTGAACCCAAAGCTAAGCACTTCTCCCATTGCAAGAAAGATCAATCTAGTAGGCCAAACCAAACTGATAATTCGAAGAGACTTGCAAAGATAACCAATCATACATAAAATAATTCAGAGGAGATTCAAATATTGTTCATAGATAAACTTGATCATAAACCCACAATTCATCGGATCTCGACAAACACACTGCAAAAAGAGTTACATCGAATAGATCTCCAAGAAGATCGAGGAGAACTTTGTATTGAGATCCAAAGAGAGAGAAGAAGCCATCTAGCTAATAACTATGGACCCGAAGGTCTGTGATAAACTACTCACACATCATCGGAGAGGCTACGATGTTGATGTAGAAGCCCTCCGTGATTGATTCCCCTCTGGCGGAGCACCGGAATATTGGGGAACGTAGCAATAATTCAAAACTTTCCTACGTGTCACTATGATCAATCTAGGAGATGCTAGTAACGAGAGGGAGTGAGTGCATCTTCATACCCTTGAAGATCTCTAAGCGGAAGCGTTACAAGAACGCGGTTGATGGAGTCGTACTCGCGGCGATTCAAATTGCAGAAAATCTGATCTAGCGCCGGACGGACGGCGCCTCCGCGTTCAACACACGTATAGCCCGGGGACGTCTCCTCCTTCTTGATCCAGCAAGGGGAGAGGAGAAGTTGAGGGAGAACTCCAGCAGCACGACGGCGTGGTGGTGGAGCTTGTGGTATTCCTGCAGGGCTTTGCCAAGCTCTACGGAGGAGAATGAAGAGTTGGAGGAGGGAGGGGCTGCGCCAGGGAAGGGGGTGCGGCTGCCCTCTCTCTCCCTCACTATATATAGGGGGAAGGGGTGGAGGAGGCGCCCTAGGGTTCCCTAGTGGAGGGGCGGCGGACACAAGGGAAACCCTAGATGGGTTTGGGTGCCCCCACCCCTAGGAAACTTGCCCCCCAAGCCGGGAGGGGTGGCTGCCCTAGGGGAGGCGCCCCCACCTCTCCAGGTTACTTGAGATGGGGTGGGAGGGGCGCTCGGCCCCTTAGTGGGCTGATGTGCCCCATACCCTTGGTCCATAAGGCCCCCCAACGCTTGTCGGGGCCTTCGAAACCCCTTTCGGACATGCTGGTCGTCACCCGGTACCCCCGAAACAATTCCGGACTCCAATACCCTTCGTCTAATATATCGATCTTCACCTCCGGACCATTCCGGAGTGCTTCGTCATGTCCGAGATCTCATCCAGGACTCCGAACAACATTCCGTAACTACATACTATTTCCCATAACAACTCTAGCGTCACCGAACCTTAAGTGTGTAGACCCTACGGGTTCGTGAACCATGCAGACATGACCAAGATGTTCTCCGGCCAATAACCAACAGCGGGATCTGGATACCCATGTTGGCTCCCACATGTTCCACGATGATCTCATCGGATGAACCACGATGTCGGGGATTCAATCAATCCCGTATACAATTCCCTTTGTCCATCGGTATGTTACTTGCCTGAGATTCGATCGTCGGTATCCCAATACCTCGTTCAATCTCGTTACCGGCAAGTCTCTTTACTCGTTCCGTAACGCATGATCCCGTGGCTAACTCATTACTCACATTGAGCTCATTATGATGATGCATTATCGAGTGGGCCCAAAGATACCTCTATGTCATACGGAGTGACAAGTCCCAGTCTCTATTCGTGCCAACCCAACAGATACTTTCAGAGATGCCTGTAGTGCACCTTTTATAGCCACCCAGTTACGTTGTGATGTTTGGTACACCCAAAGCATTCCTACGGTATCCGGGAGTTGCACAATCTCATGGTCTAAAGAAATGATACTTGACATTATAAAAGCTCTTAGCAAACGAACTACATGATCTTGTGCTATGCTTAGGATTGGGTCTTGTCCATCACATCATTCTCCTTATGATGTGATCCCGTTATCAATGACATCCAATGTCCATGGTCAGGAGACCATAACCATCTGTTGTTCAACGAGCTAGTCAACTAGAGGCTTACTAGGGACATGTTGTGGTCTATGTATTCACACATGTATTACGGTTTCCAGTTAATAAAATTATAGCATGAACAATAGACAATTATCATGAACAAGGAAATACAATAATAACCATTTTATTATTGCCTCTACGACATATTCCCAACAGTCTCCCACTTGCACTAGAGTGAATAATCTAGTTCACATCACTATGTGATTGTAATGAATCCAACACCCATGGGGTTTGTTCATATCTCGCTTGTGAGAGAGGTTATTAGTCAACGGGTCTGAATCTTTCAGATCCGTGTGTGCTTTACAACTCTCTATGTCATCTTGTAGATGCAGCCACCACGCGCTACTTTGAGCTATTCCAAACAACTGCTCTACTATACGAAGCCGGTTTACTACTCAAAGTCATCCGGATTAGTGTCAAAGTTCGCACCGACGTAACCCTTTATGACGAACTCTTTTACCACCTCCATAATCGAGAAAATTCCTTAGTCGACTAGTTACTAAGGATAAGTTCGATCGCTGTCATGTGATCCATTCCTGGATCACTCTTGTACCCCTTGACTGACTCATGGCAAGGCACACTTCAGGTGCGGTACACAGCATAGCATACTGTAGAGCCTACGTCTAAAGCATAGGGGACGACCTTCATCCTTTCTCTCTCTTCTGCCGTGGTCAGGTCTTGAGTCTTACTCAATACTCACACCTTGTAACACAACCAAGAACTCCTTCTTTGCTGATCTATTTTGAACTCCTTCAAAATCTTTTCACGGTATGTAATCATTTGAAAGTACTATTAAGCGTTTTTTATCTATCCTTATAGATCTTGATGCTCAACGTTCAAGTAGCTTAATCCAGGTTTTCCATTGAAAAACACTTTTCAAATAACCCTGTATGCTTTCCAGAAATTCTACATCATTTCTGATCAACAATATCTTAACAAAATATACTCATCAAAAATTCTATAGTGCTCTCACTCACTTCTTTGGAAATACAAGTTTCTCATAAACTTTGTATAAACCAAAAATCTTTGATCATCTCATCAAAGCGTACATTCCAACTCCGAGATGCTTACTCCAGTCCTTAGAAGGATTGCTGGAGCTTTGCATACTTGTTAGGATCTTTCAGGATTGACAAAACCTTCTGGTTGGATCACATACAACCTTTCCTCAAGAAAATCGTCGAGGAAACAATGTTTTGACATCCTGACTGCAAGATTTCATAAATAATGCAGTAAATGCTAATATAATTCCAACAAACTCTTAGCATCGCAACGAGTGAGAAAGTCTCATCGTAGTCAACTCCTTGAACTTGTCGGAAAACATCTTAACAACAAGTCGAACTTTCTTAATGGTGACACTTACCATCATTGTCTGTCTTCCTTTTAACATCCATCTGTACCCAACAGCCTTATGACCATCAAGTAGTTCTTCCAAAGTCTATACTTTGTTTTCATACATGGATCCTCTCTCAGATTTTATGGGCTCCAGCCATTCGTCGGAATCCAGGCCCACCATCGCTTCTCCATATCTCGTAGGTTCATCGTTTTCTAGCAACATGACTTCCAAGATAGGATTACGTACCACTCTGAAGTAGTACGCATCCTTGTCGTCCTACGAGGTTTGGTAGTGACTTGATCCGAAGTTTCATGATCACTATCATAAGCTTCCACTTCAATTGGCGTAGGTGCCACAGGAACAACTTCCTGTGCCCTACTACACACTAGTTGAAGTGACGGTTCAATAACCTCATCAAGTCTCCACCTATCCTCCCACTCAATTCTTTCGAGAGAAACTTTTCCTCGAGAAAGGACCCGTTTCTAGAAACAATCACTTTTGCTTCCGGATCTGAAATAGGAGGTATACCCAACTGTTTTGGGTATTCTATGAATATGCATTTATCCGCTTTGGGTTCGAGCTTATCAGCCTGAAACTTTTTCACATAAGCGTCGCAGCCCCAAACTTTTAAGAAATGACAGCTTAGGTTTCTCTAAACCATAGTTTATACGGTGTCGTCTCAACGGAATTGCGTGGTGCCCTATTTAAAGTGAATGTGGTTGTCTCTAATGCCTAACCCATAAACTATAGTGGTAATTCGATAAGAGACATCATGGTATGCACCATATCCAATAGGGTGCAGTTATGATGTTCGGACACACCATCACACTATGGTGTTCCAGGCGGTATTAGTTGTGAAACAATTTCCACAATGTCTTAATTGTGTGCCAAACTCGTTACTCAGATATTCATCTCTATGATCATATCATAGAAACTTTATCCTCTTGTCACGACGATCTTCAACTTCACTCTGAAATTACTTAAATCTTTCAATAATTCAGACTTGTGTTTCATCAAGTAAACATACTTAGCATCTACTCAATTCATCTGTGAAGTAAGAACATAACGATATCCACTGCGTGCCTCAGCACTCATTGGACTGCACACATCAAAATGTATTACTTCCAACAAGTTGCTTTCTTGTTCCATCTTACTGAAAACGAGGCCTTTCAGTCATCTTGCCCATGTGGGATGATTTTCATGTCTCAAGTGACTCAAAATCAAGTGAGTCCAAACGATCCATTTGTATGGAGTTTCTTCATGCATATCTACCAATAGACATGGTTCGCATGTCTCAATCTTTTCAAAAACGAGTGAGTCCAAAGATCCATCAACATGGAGCTTCTTCATGCATTTTATACCAATATGACTCAAATGGAAGCCACAAGTATGTGGTACTATCATTACTATCTTATATCTTTTGGCATGAACATGTGTATCACTACGACCGAGATTCAATAAACCATTCATTTTAGGTGCAAGACCATTGAAGGTATTATTCAAATAAACAGAGTAACCATTATTCTTCTTAAATGAATAACTGTATTGCAATAAACATAATCCAATCATGTCTACGCTCAACGCAAACACCAAATAACAATTATTTAGGTTTAACACCAATCCCGATGGTAGAGGGAGCGTGCGATGTTTGATCACATCAACCTTGGAAACACTTCCAACACATATCGTCATCTCACCTTTAGCTAGTCTCCGCAGCCTTTTATTTCGAGTCACTAACACTTAGCAACCGAATCGGCATTTATTACCCTGGTGCTACTAGGAATACTAGTAAATTACACAATAATATAACGTATATTCAAAATACTTCTGTCGACCTTGCCAGCCTTCTCATCTACCAAGTATCTAGGGTAGTTCTGCTTCAGTGACCGTTCCCCTCATTACAGAAGCACTTAGTTTCGGGTTTGGGTTCAACCTTGGGTTTCTTCACTAGAGCAGCAACTGATTTGTCGTTTCATGAAGTATCCCTTCTTTCCCTTGCCCTTCTTGAAACTAGTGGTTTTACTAACCATCAAAAATTGATGCTCCTACTTGGTTTCTACTTTCGCGGTGTCAAACATCGCGAGTTGCTCAAGGATCATCATGTCTATCCCCGATATGTTATAGTTCATCACGAAGCTCTAATAGCTTGGTGGCAGTGACTATGCAGAACCATCACTATCTCATTTGAAGATTAACTCCCACTCGATTCAAGCGATTGTAATACTCAGACAATCTGAGCACATGCTCAACGATTGAGCTTTTCTCCCTTGGTTTGCGGGCTTAAGAAACTTGTCAGAGGTCTCATACCTCTTGACGTGGGCACTAGTCTGAAATCCCAATTTCAGTCTTTGGAACATCTCATATGTTCTGCGACGTTTCAAAACCGTCTTTGGTGCCACAATTCTAAACCGTTAGCATTACGCGCTGAACTATCATGTAGTCATCAAAACGTGTATGCCAGATGTTTCGCAACATCTACAGACAACACTCGAGGTTCAGCACATCGAGCGGTGCATTAAGGACATAAGCCTTCTGCGCAGCAATGAGGATAATCCTTAGTTGACGGACCCCGTCCGCATAATTTCTACTATCAACTTTCAACTAAATTTTCTCTAGGAACATATCTTAAATAGTAGAACTAAAGCATAAGCTATGACATAATTTGCAAAGACCTTTTGACTATGTTCATGATAATTAAGTTCATCTGATTATTTAATGAACTCCCACTTAGATAGACATCCCTCTAGTCATCTAAGTGATACATGATCCGAGTCAAATAGGCCGTGTCCGATCATCACGTGAGACGGACTAGTCATCATCGGTGAACATCTTCATGTTGATCGTATCTACTATACGACTCATGTTCGAACTTTCGGTCTCTTGTGTTCCGAGGCCATGTCTGTACATGCTAGGCTCGTCAAGTCAACCTAAGTGTTTCGCATGTGTAAATCTGGCTTACACCCGTTGTATGCGAACGTTAGAATCTATCACACCTGATCATCACGTGGTGCTTCGAAACAACGAACCTTCGCAACGGTGCACAGTTAGGGGGAACACTTTCTTGAAATTTTAGCGAGGGATCATCTTATTTACGCTACCGTCGTTCTAAGCAAATAAGATGTAAACATGACAAACATCACCCGATCATCTTATTTACGCTACCATCTTCGAGGCGCGGCATGATTACCTTCGTCACCGGCATGACACCATGATCTCCATCATCATGATCTTCATCATCGTGTCTTCATGAAGTTGTCTCGCCAACTATTACTTCTACTACTATGGCTAACAGTTAGCAATAAAGTAAAGTAATTACATGGCGTTTTTCATTGACACGCAGGTCATACAATAAATTAAGACAACTCCTATGGCTCCTGCCGGTTGTCATACTCATCGACATGCAAGTCGTGATTCCTATTACAAGAACATGATTAATCTCATACATCACATATATAATTCATCACATCCTTTTGGCCATATCACATCACATAACATACCATGCAAAAACAAGTTAGACGTCCTCTAATTGTTGTTGCATGTTTTACGTGGCTGCTATGGGTTTCTAGCAAGAACGTTTCTTACCTACGCAAAAGCCACAATAGTGATATGCCAATTGCTATTTACCCTTCATAAGGACCCTCTTCATCGAATCCGATCCGACTAAAGTGGGAGAGACAGACACCCGCTAGCCACCTTATGCATCAAGTGCATGTCACTCGGTGGAACCTGTCTCACGTAATCGTACGTGTAAGGTCGGTCCGGGCCGCTTTATCCCACAATATCGCCGAATCAAGATAAGACTAGTAATGGCAAGCAAATTGAACAAATCATCGCCCACAACTACTTTGTGTTCTACTCGTGCATAGAATCTACGCATAGACCTAGCTCATGATGCCACTGTTGGGGAACGTAGCAATAATTCAAAATTTTCCTATGTGTCACCAAGATCAATCTAGGAGATGCTAGCAACGAGAGAGAGGGAGTGCATCTTCATACTCTTGAAGATCGCTAAGCGAAAGCGTTACAAGAACGTGGTTGATGGAGTCGTACTCGCGGCGATTCAAATTGCGGAAAAATCCGATCTAGTGCCGAAAGGATGACGCCTCCGCGTTCAACACACGTACAGCCCGGGGACGTCACCTCCTTCTTGATCCAGCAAGGGGAGAGGAGAAGTTGAGGGAGAACTCCGGCAGCACGACGGCGTGGTGGTGGAGCTTGTGGTATTCCTGCAGGGCTTCGCCAAGCTCTATGGAGGAGAATGAAGGGTTGGAGGAGGGAGGGGCTGCGCCAGGGAAGGGGCTGCGGCTGCCCTCTCTCTCCCTCACTATATATAGGGGGAAGGGGGTGGAGGAGGCGCCCTAGGGTTCCCAAGGGGAGGGGCGGCGGCCACAGGGGAAACCCTAGATGGGTTTGGGCGCCCCCACCTCTAGGAAACTTGCCCCCCAAGCCGGGAGGGGTGGCTGCCCTACGGGAGGCGCCCCACCTCTCCAGGTTACCTGACATGGGTTGGGAGGGGCGCTCAGCCCCTTAGTGGGCTGATGTGCCCCATCCCCTTGGCCCATAAGGCACCCCAACGCTTGCCGGGGCCTCCGAAACCCCTTTCGGACACGCTGGTCGTCACCCGGTACCCCCGGAACAATTCCGAACTCCAATACCCTTCGTCCAATATATCGATCTTCACCTCCGGACCATTCCAGAGTTCCTCGTCACGTCTGGGATCTCATCTGGGACTCCGAACAACCTTCGGTAACCACATACTATTTCCCATAACAACTCTAGCATCACTAAACCTTAAGTGTGTAGACCCTACGGGTTCGGGAACCATGCATACATGACCGAGACATTCTCCGGCCAATAAGCAACAACGGGATCTGGATACCGATGTTGGCTCCCACATGTTCCACAATGATCTCATCGGATGAACCACGATGTCGGGGATTCAATCAATTCTGTATACAATTCCCTTTGTCCATCGGTATGTTACTTGCCCGAGATTCAATCGTCGGTATCCCAATACCTCGTTCAATCTCGTTACCGGCAAGTCTCTTTACTCGTTCCGTAACGCATGATCCCGTGGCTAACTCATTAGTCACATTGAGCTCATTATGATGATGCATTACCGAGTGGGCCCAGAGATACCTCTCCGTCATACGGAGTGACAAATCCCAGTCACGATTCGTGCCAACCCAACAGACACTTTCGGAGATGCCTGTAGTGCACCTTTATAGCCACCCAGTTATGTTGTGACGTTTGGTACACCCAATGCATTCCTACGGTATCCGGGAGTTGCACAATCTCATGGTCTAAGGAAATGATACTTGACATTAGAAAAGCTCTTAGTAAATGAACTACATGATCTTGTGCTATGCTTAGGATTGGGTCTTGTCCATCACATCATTCTCCTAATGATGTGATCCCGTTATCAATGACATCCAATGTCCATGGTCAGGAAACCATAACCATCTGTTGATCAACGAGCTAGTCAACTAGAGGCTTACTAGGGACATGTTATGGTCTATGTATTCACACATGTATTACAGTTTCCAGTTAGTACAATTATAGCATGAACAATAGACAATTATCATGAACAAGGAAATACAAGAATAACCATTTTATTATTGCCTCTAGGGCATATTTCCAACACGGAAAAGGACCCAAGATGGGATCTCACAGGTACAGAAGGTTCCGGTGGTGGAAATAGGGTTTCGTGGTGCTCCTGGATGTTTTCGGGGTATATGGGTATATATAGGAGGAAGAAGTAGGTCGGTGGAGCTGCGGGGGGCCACGAGGGTGGGGGCGCGCCTCCCTGCCTCGTGGCCTCCTCTCTTCTTTCTTGACGTCCACTCCAAGTCCTCTGGATCACGTTTGTTCCAAAAATCACTCTCCCGAAGGTTTCATTCCGTTTGGATTGCGTTTGATATTCCTTTTCTGCGAAACACTGAAATAGGCAAAAAAATAACAATTTGCACTGGGCCTTCGGTTAGTAGGTTAGTCCCAAAAATAATATAAAAGTGTATAATAAAGCCCATTAACATCCAAAACAGATAATATAATAGCATGGAACAATAAAAAATTATAGATACGTTGGAGACGTATCATTGGTTCGATTTGTGTTTGCTACTTTGATAATTTGATATGTGGGTGGACCGAAGCTTAGGTGCTGTTCTTACTTGAACAAGCCTTCTAGTTTTAATTAACGCCCTCCAAGCATCCACAACTAAGAGAAAAGTATTAAGAACAAATTCTAACCATAGCATTAAACTTTTGGATCCAATCAGTCCCTTAAGGAATAGCGCATAAACTAGGGTTTAAGCTTCTGTCACTCTCGCAATCCATCATCTCATAACTACTCCACAATGCATTCCCTTATGCCCAAATATGGTGAAGTGTCATGTAGTCGATGTTCACATGACACCACTATGGGAATCACAATATACATACTATCAAAATATCGAACACACACCAAGTCCACATGATTACTTGCAACATGATTTCTCCCGTGGCCTCAAGAACAAAAGTAACTACTCACAAATGATAATCATGGTCAAGATCAGAGGGGTGTTAAATAGAATATTGGATCTGAACATATAATCTTCCACCAAATAAACCATATAGTAATCAACTACAAGATGTAATCAACACTAGTAGTCACCCACAAGCACCAATCTATAGTCCCGATACGAAGATTGAACACAAGAGATGAACTAGTGTTTGAGAGGAGATGGTGTTGTTGAAGATGTTGACGGAGATTGCCCTTCCCAAGATGGGAGAGTTGTTGGTGATGATGATGTAACATCCCAAATTTTCAATTTGGAATGTTATACATTAGATCATCGTGCATATCATATTTTATTTGCTTTTGGTTTTGATCCTATAAAAATACTAAGCAACTCAAGGACCCACAGAGAGAGTTGGGGATTTCGTTATTTTCATATTTGAGTTTTCTCAAATTTTGAGAATAGGATCATTTGATTTTATTTATTTTATCATCAGTTATTTCTATTACAAAAATATGAGAGAGGGAATAAAATGACTTTCCCAAAATATAGAAATATTGAGGATTTAATAATAAAATCAAATAAGAATTTATTTCAGAGTTTTTCGATATTTTATTTGAATTTAGGTAAAATATTCGTTTTTCAAAATTGCATTTAGGGCCCAAGTAAATATTCACTTTGTCGGCTCGATTTTAGAAGCCCGGGAAAATTTATTTCGGGATTTTTGGAGTCCGTTTAATATTTCTTTTTATTTTTCTTTCGAGCGTCATTATTTAAAAATAAACGAAATCGACCTTGGGCCGTGCCCGAGCGGGACTCCGCCCGGGGGACGCCTTTAAATAGCGCCGCACCCGAGCCACAGGTCCGTCAACCACCGCCCGAGCCCACCCGCCCGAAACCCTAGCCGCCGCCGCCGCCGGAGCCGCGCGTCGCCGCCACGAAATCCGTGCCGGTTTAAAAAAAAACGATTGGTTTTCGTTGGTTTTTTTTCGGTTTTTTTATTATTTTATTATTTTATTTATTTTATTATTTTTGGATTAGGTTAATTAACGAATTAATCCGTTCGTCGTTTTTCTTTTTCGTCGAATTTTCCGCGGTTATTTTCTGATCGCGATTTCTGATCCGATTTTCGTTTTAGTATAACTTTTCGCTCGTTTATCGGAATCAGGCGATTCAAGCGCCTGGAGTTTCGTCTCGAAACCCTCTTTCCAATTAATCAACTTAAACAAGTTTTTACTACTGTAAAATTTGACTTAGATCCAGATTACTAGAACGAAGTTGTTTTCTTTCGCCGTTTGACTTTCGTTGCTTCGTTCGATTTGATTCTTTTTGCAAACCAGAGTTCTTAAGTTGAACTTTCTGGTTAGATCTCTTATTTGAGTTTTACCTGTGCATTAGATGAGTACTTATTGCATGCTTGTTGTTTGTTTGCGATAGAACACTCGGAGTGCGCCGCCTGTTACTTCAAATCTCTAGGTTTCGCGGATCACCAGCAAGGCAAGTAACACTTTGATCATACCTCTTTTACTACCCACTTTTATTGCATTAGATCAATCCTCAAACACTTCATGATTAGGATCTAATTTAAATTGTGGGATGGGAAGTAGTTGAGGTAGTACCTATTACCTGTTTATTTATGAAACCTTTGGGAGTTACTTCTACGTTTGCTTATTATGCCATGCTATGCTAGTAGACGTGGATTGGGTGAGTGATATCCATGACAGATGTGATATTGTTAATTAATGGTTTATCTAAGGTGGCAACTTAAACACACATTTGGGTGGATTGAGGTACCTGGGTATTCTAGGACTGCCTGTTTCTTTTTGGACCGCCACCCAGGCTCAAAGAGATCATGAGATTATTCAAACTAGAAACTTCCGTGTGCAGCCACAAGCCATTATGGGCTCTGGCATAGTTGATTAAGTCGTGCGAACTCTTACAGGGTAGACTAGCAGATGTAGGGGAAAGTAGGTGTACCGGTCTATCTAACGTAAGGTGCTAGCGCTTCTGAAAGACTGTGTCTCGGTCATCCGTTTCTCAAACACCATGTAGTGCGAGAAATCAAACGGAGGCGATCGAGTCTTGTGGGGAAAAGTGCGCAAACCTCTGCAGAGTGTACAAACTAATCATGGTTAGCCGTGTCCCCGGTTATGGACGTTTTGAGTATCTAGTACTTGGATATCATGTGAATCTCATCATGTTACTTCTAAATTAATATTGTTGGGTTTTTAATGTTGATTATTATTAATTGGGATTGAGGATGCTGTCAAACATTCTCAATGTTTAACAAACCACCATGATAGTTAAATAATTTTATTCCTTTGCAGTACGGAAAAATTGGCTTTACGCAAAACTATAACCATAGAGCTTTCCACCAGCCATATATGCATGTAGTATAGGCTTAATCATTCATTACTCTCTATGTGTTACATTGACAGCATATTCCATGTGTTGACCCGTTTTCGGGCTGCAACGTTTCATGTTGCAGACTTTTCAGACGACGAGTAAGGTGCCTTTTAGGTCGTGGTTCTATACTCAGTGATGTCATTGGAGTTGATGGACTCACTTATCTTCCAAGCCTTCCGCTGTTATCGTTATTAGATGGCCTTAAGCCATATTTATTGTAATAAGTTCTCTTTGAGACATCGATGTAATAAGTGTGTGATTGCTACTCTGTTATAAATCCTTCGAAGTACTATGTGGTGTCAGCATTACTGATCCAAGGATGACACCTGAGCACAGAGGTCAGACTGTTTGAGGTCTGGTCGCTACATGATGACGATGATTTCCCCCTTCGGGAGGGAAGTTCCCCCGGCGGAATCGCTCCCCGGAGGGCAAAAGTGCTCCTGCCCAAGTTCCGCCTCGAGACGGCGGCGCTCTGTCCCAAAAGTCCTCACCTTATTTTTTCTAGGTAAAAATGACTTATATACCAGAAGAGGGGCACCGAAGGTGGGCCGGGCTGAGCACAACCCACCAGGGCGCGCCTGGGGGGCCAGGCGCACCCTGGTGTCTTGTGCTCACTAGGTGGCCCCCTCCGGTGGTTATTTAGCTTGTTTGGAGTTGTGCATAATAGGTGGCCTGACGTAGTTTTTCCAGGTCCAGATTTCCTGCTGCTTCTCCCTCTTTGTGTGTACCTTGCATATTATGAGAGACAAGGCATTAGAATTACTCCAGAAAGCATTATTATGCATAAAAACATCATAAATAATAGTAGGTAAACATGATGTAAAATGGACGTATCAACTCCCCCAAGCTTAGACCTCGCTTGTCCTCAAGCGAAAACCGAAATCGAAAAACATGTCCATATGCTTAGAGAGAGAGGTTTCGATGAAAACAAAATACGGACATAGAAGCATCATGTAGATTATTATAACAACAACAAGCTTTAACATAAAACTTTTATCATAGGACTTTTATCATAAACTTCTCATGAATAAGTAACAATTCATCACACTATCAAAGTATAAAGCATAAACTCTACTAGAAACCAACAAACTATGTTCTCAGTCAACTTTGCAACTACAATTCATCATTTTCTCAGGAAGGGTCACGTATCGGAGCCTTTTAGGCAATTCCACATACTCAACCATCATATAGTCTTCTATGATTGCTAACACTCACCGCATACAGATGAGCAAAACGTTTCAACCGGACACATAGAAAAATAGGGGCTTACAATTTCGCCTCCCAACGTATTCACCTCAAGGGTGATGTCAACAATAATGACTCATGCTACCCATATTCAACTAGACATATGTGCCTAGATCTTTCCTCACCACATGATGCTTGCCAAAGGAGAAAAATAAAAGGAATAGAGATAAAATACATAAAAGTAAAAGATAGGCCCTTCGCAGAGGGAAGCAGAGGTTGCCATGCGCTTATTTGTTTGTATGCTCAGCCCCTTAGGGCAAAAGAACGTCATGTTATATTGCCCCTTATGATAGCTACCTTTATTATGCAGTCTGTCGCTTTTATTTCTTTGCTATCACAAGTTCGTAAACCGCTCAATTTTCTCTTACACTAATGATCTAACACTTCTAGGAGCAATTTTTATTGCCTTATTGTACCAATGACAACTTACTTGAGGGATGTTGCTCAATCCCTAGGTAGGTATGGTGGACTCTTGAAAATAAAATTTGGGTTTAAGGGTTTTTGGATGCACAAGTAGTATCTCTACTTGGTGCGTAATTTTTGGCTAGCAAAGATAGGTGCAAGCACCACATGTTGAAGGATCTATGACAATATAACTTCTATGTTAATATGAACAAACATAAATCATTACGTTGTCTTCCTTGTCCAACGTCAACAATTTTGGCATATAATATTTTGATGGGGGCTCAGAATCACAAAAGATTTCTAGGATAGTGTATTTGTATATGAATCTTCTTGTCCCTTATTAATTCTTTCATGAGTTGTATCATTGACAAATGCTATGTTTGTCAATCTCTAATAAAATTTTCTACTTATACTTTTCCTTATGTGGTGTCATCACCTACCATAGATTAGCATATGGTCTTTTTCATTTATTTCCTTTCTTTTTATTGAAACATGAAAGTAAGGAAAGGAAAAACTCAAACTAAACTTTATTATATATCTTGCACACGATTACAAGGATAGATCACTAAGCAAACTCTCAAAAAGAAAGGATCGAACTAAACTTTTATTCATCTAAAGCAAAAGATGACTATGGATCGAACTAAGATAAGTAAAGGCAAAAGATAGTGGGGATGATACGATACCGGGGCACCTCCCCCAAGCTTGGCAGAAGCCAAGGGGAGTGCCCATACCCGATACTGCTACCTCTTGAGCATGTGTTGGTTTTCCCTTGAAGAGGAAAGGGTGATGCAGCAAAGTAGCGTAAGTATTTCCCTCAGTTTTTGAGAACCAAGGTATCAATCCAGTAGGAGGCCACACGCAAGTCCCTCGTACCTACACAAAACAATAAGAACCTTGCAACCAACATGATAAAGGGGTTGTCAATCCCTTCACGGCCACTTGCAAAAGTGATATATGATAGAGATGATAAGATAATATTTTTGGTATTTTTATGATAAATATTGAAAGTAAATATTGCAAAGTAAAAATAGATTGGAAACTTATATGATGGAAAATAGACCCAGGGCAATGATGAATGTTGAGAGTGCGTATAATCCATGGACTCAACATTAGTCATAAAGACCTCGCATACTTATTGCAAAAATCTACAAGTCATCAAAAACCAAGCACTACGCACATGCTCCTAGGGGGATAGATTGGTAGGAAAAGACCATCGCTCATCCCCAACCGCCACTCATAAGGATGACAATCAAAGAACACCTCATGTTTCAAATTTGTCACAAAACGTTTACCATACGTGCATGCTACGGGACTTGCAAACTTCAACACAAGTATTTCTCAAATTCACAACTACTCAACTAGCACAACTTTAATATTACCACCTTTATATCTCAAAACAACTATCAAGTATCAAACTTCTCTTAGTATTCAATGCACTTAGAAGTTTTTATCTTGGATGCCTATCATATTAGGACTAACTTTATAACCAAAGCAAATTACCATGCTCTTCTAAAGGACTCTCAAAATAATATAAGTAAAGCACGAGAGATGAATAATTTCTATAAAATATAATCACCACCGTGCTCTAAAAGATATAAGTGAAGCGCTAGAGCAAAATTGTTTAGCTCAAAAGATATAAGTGAAGCACATAGAGTATTCTAATAAAATCCGAATAACGTGTGTCTCTCTCAAAAGGTGTGTACAACAAGGATGATTGTGGTGAACTAAAAAGCAAAGAATCAGATTATACAAGATGCTCCAAGCAAAACACATATCATGTGGTGAATAAAAATATAGCTCCAAGTAAAGTTACCGATGGACGAAGACAAAAGAGGGGATGCCTTCCGGGGCATCCCCAAGCTTAGGCTTTTTGGGTTGTCCTTAGATTATACCTTGGGGTGCCTTGGGCATTGTGACGCCTCCGATTCAATCATACACTAATCATACACGCAAACATGTACGATCAAGATCAGGGACTCATGGGAAGATATCACAACAGAACTCTAAAAATAAAATAAGTCATACAAGCATCATAATACAAGCCAGGGGCCTCGAGGGACCGAATACAAGTGCTCGATCATAGACGAGTCAGCGGAAGCAACAATATATGAGTACAGACATAAGTAACAAGTCTGCCTTAAGAAGGCTAGCACAAACTGGGATACAGATAGAAAGAGGCGCATGCCTCCTGCCTGGGATCCTCCTAAACTACTCCTGGTCGTCGTTGAGGGAGTCCTGAATTAGGGGGTCCTCGGACAGCCGGACTATATACTTTGGCCGGACTGTTGGAATATGAAGATATAAGATTGAAGACTTCGTCCCGTGTCCGGGTGGGACTCTCCTTGGCATGGAAGGCAAGCTTGGCAATACGGATATGTAGATCTCCTCCCTTGTAACCGACTCTGTGTAACCCTAGCCCCCTCCGGTGTCTATATAAACCGGAGGGTTTAGTCCGTAGGATAAGAACAATCATACCATAGGCTAGCTTCTAGGGTTTAGCCTCTACGATCTCGTGGTAGATCAACTCTTGTAATACTCATATCATCAAGATCAATCAAGGAGGAAGTAGGGTATTACCTCCATCGAGAGGGCCCGAACCTGGGTAACATCGTGCCCCCCGCCTGCTGTTACCATCCTCCTTAGACGCACAGTTGGGGACCCCCTACCTGAGATCCGCCGGTTTTGACACCGACATTGGTGCTTTCATTGAGATTTCCACTGTGCCGTCACCGCAAGGCTTGATGGCTCCTTCGATCATCGGCAACGACGCGATCCAGGGTGAGGTTTTCCTCCCCGGACAGATCTTCGTATTCGACGGCTTCGTACCGCGGGCCAACTCGCTTGGCCTTCTAGAGCAGATCGAGAGCTACACCCCTGGCTATCTGGTCAGGTTTGGAAACTTGTACTATACTGCCGACATCCGCGGAGACTTGATCTTCGACGGATTCGAGCCCATGTCAGGTGCGCCGCACAATCACGACGGGCATGACTTAACTCTGCCGTCGGACAGTGTTCGGGAGATCACACCTGCAACTACTCCGGCCCTCAATCCGGAAAAAAATACCCCATCCGAGGACGGGTGGATAGACCCCGCCACGGAAGCCACACCCTTAGTGGCGATAGAGCCGAATACCTACTTCACCTCCTATGAGAGCCGTGTTGCCGAACCGTTGGATTCGTCCCCAGCCACGGACTCCGAGCCGCTTGCGTTCGTGCCTATCGAATCCGATTGGGCATCGATCATGGAGTTTACCTCCGCGGATATCTTTCAGCACTCACCTTTTGGCGATGTGCTAAATTCATTAAGGTCTCTCTCCTTGTCAGGAGATCCTTGGCCGAACTATGTCCGGCTAGATTGGGATGCGGACGACGAAGAAATTCGCTCCGCACCCACCACCCACTTAGTAGCCACTATCGACGACTTAATCGACATGCTCGACTTCGGCTCCGAAGACATCGACGGAATGGACGATGATGCAGGAGACGAACAAGAACCACCACCCACAGGGCGCTGGACGGCCACCTCATCATATGACATATACATGGTGGACACCCCCAAAGAAGGCGATGGCGATAAGACAGCGGAGGATAATCCCTCCAAGAAGCAATCCAAGCACCGACATCAGCGGCGCCGCTCTAAGTCCCGCCACAGCAAAAGTTGTAATACCGGCACAAGAGATAATAACGCTCCGGATAGTGCCGAAGACGATGACAATCCCCTCCAGCCAGACCTAGAGCGGGAGGATGAACAAGCTAGCCCTCCGGAACAGGCAGCAGACAGAGAATCGAAGGATGACAATTATATGCCTCTCTCCGAAGACGAGGTGAGCCTCGGTGACGAAGAATTTATCGTGCCTGAGGATACCGTCGAACAGGAGCGCTTCAAGCACCGGCTTATAGCCACAACAAACAACCTAAAGAAAAAGCAACAACAGCTTCGAGCTGATCAGGATCTGCTAGCGGACAGATGGACTGAAGTCCTTGCGGCCGAGGAATATGAACTCGAAGGCAAAACCAAGAGTTATCCAAAACGCAGGCTGCTACCACAACTCGAGGAGGAAGCATTAAAACCTACATCACCAACATATGATGTGGCTGATCGGCCACCCCATGGCCGAGACAGAGAGGCATATCAGCCTGAAGTGCAGCCTGCACCCCGCCGCCACTCAAACAAAAATACCAAGGCCCGGGGCAACACGCGGGACCTGCGAGACGAATTGGAAAACAAATCAAAACATGCAAGATCAATCTACGGATCTCGGGGGCGCGCCCCAACGCGGGACGATGACCGATATACTAAAAGCAAATCCGGCCAGGCCGAATATAACAGACAAGACTCATATGAACTGCGTCGTGACATAGCCCAGCACAGAGGCGCCGCACACCCCCTATGCTTCACTAATGAAGTAATGGATCATGAATTCCCAGAAGGGTTTAAACCCATGAACATTGAATCATATGATGGTACTACATACCCTGCGGTATGGATAGAAGATTTCTTCCTCCACATTCACATGGCCCGCGGGGACGACTTACACGCCATCAAGTACCTCCCACTAAAACTCAAAGGACCAGCTCGGCATTGGTTGAATAGCTTGCCAGCAGACTCCATTGCCAGTTGGGAGAATTTGGAAGATGCATTCCTTGACAACTTCTAGGGCACTTATATGCGGCCACCAGATGCTGATGACTTGAGCCATATAATTCAGCAGCCAGGGGAATCGGCCAGGAAATTCTAGACCAGGTTCCTAACTAAGAAAAACCAAATTGTTGACTCTCTGGATGCAGAGGCCTTAGCGGCATTTAAGCATAACATCCGCGATGAGTGGCTTGCCCGACACCTCGGTCAAGAGAATCCAAAATCCATGGCAGCTCTCACAACACTCATGACCCGCTTTTGCGCGGGCGAGGATAGCTTGCTGGCTCGCAGCAACAACACAACAAGCAAACCTGGCTCATCAGAAGCCAGGGATAGCAACGACAAACGAAGACGCAACAAACACAAGCGCCGCAAATATGGTGACAACGCCGAAGATACGGCAATTAATGCCGGGTTTAGTGGCTCAAAGTCTGGTCAGCGGAAAGGGCCCCTCAAAAATAACAATTCGGGCCCATCCAGTCTGGACCGCATACTCGATCGTCAATGCCAAATTCAAGGCACCCTAGGGACACCAGCCACCCATACTAACAGATAATGCTGGGTCTTCAAACAAGCCGTCAGGGCAGGCGCCAGAAACAATAAAGGGGGGTCTCAAAGCGATGATGGCGATGAGGAGCCCAGATCACCGAACACAGGAGGGCAAAAGAAATTTCCCCCGCAAGTCCAAACGGTGAATGTGGTAAACACCACCTAAATTCCTAACCCGGACCGGATACGCACCCCTAGGAATGCCGACCTAACGGAACTAGTCATCCCAAAATACAAACTAGGGCCGGTCACCTTCAACCACACAGATTGTCCGGTCAACGCAAATCAGGGCAATCCAGCCGCACTAGTCCTTGACCCAATAATTAACGGGTTCCGCCTCACACGAGTCCTTATGGACGGAGGCAACAGTCTAAACCTGCTTTATCAGGACACAATGTGCAAGATGGGCATCGATCATTCGATGATCAAACCCACTACAACCACTTTCAAAGGCATCATACTAGGTGCGGAGGCCAGTTGAGGGAGTCCTGGATTAGGGGGTGTTCGGATAGCCGGACTATACCTTCAGCCGGACTCCAGGACTATGAAGATACAAGATTGAAGACGTCGTCCCGTGTCCGGAAGGATCTTTCCTTGGCGTGGAAGGCAAGCTAGGCGTGCGGATATTCAAGATCTCCTACCATTGTAAACGACTCTGTGTAACCCTAACCCCATCCGGTGTCTATATAAACCAGAGGGTTGTAGTCCGTGGGACAACCATCATCATACACAATCATACCATAGGCTAGCTTCTAGGGTTTAGCCTCCTTGATCTCGTGGTAGATCTACTCTTGTACTACCCATATCATCAATATTAATCTAGCAGGAGTAGGGTTTTGCCTCCATCGAGAGGGCCTGAACCTGGGTAAAATAAAGTGTCCCTTGTCTCCTGTTACCATCCGACCTTGACGCACGGTTCGGGACCCCCTACCCGAGATCTGCCGGTTTTGACACCGACATTGGTGCTTTCATTGAGAGTTCCTCTGTGCCGTCGCGATCAGGAAGGATGCCTCTTCCCGTCTTTAAAGACGGCGCCATTAAAAAAGGAGCCTTGGCTGTCGGCCAAACTCTCCGGCTAGGTGGATTTCTCACAACCGCCTGTTCGGCTGTTGCGCCGACGGTGACCTCCCGGGTCATCGAAAGCAACCTCCATGTCAGCTCAGAACTCGCTGAGCAATTGGATCCGATGGAGCTCTCTTCTGTAAACGAGCTCGTGGATCGCATCGCCGCACTGGGCGTCGCTAAAAATTACGACCAGGTTGGGCTTAAACCCGATCTAAGGGAAATTTAACTCTCCCCAAGTCACCCACCACGTTGCTGTGGTGGAGACACAAGGCGGCGACCCTTCATCTATCTTAAGGACTAGCTACGTCCGAATTCCCAAACCCTCCATGCCGGATATCCGCGGAGGGGAGGATACAATCCAAGACCAGAGCTTAAAATCAGGCAAATCGGATAACATCCAAGACTCCGGATCTCAGAATTTGGAAGTTCTTCGGCCTCCGAACAACAAACTGGGCGAGGTCTCAGATTCAACGACACCCGCCCGCTCTATCTTAAGCAATCTTTCCCAAATCAGGCAAATGCCCGAAGAAACAGTACATCATTACCGGGCCAGATTCCTCCTGGTTATGAACAGGATAAAGGACCGCCGCGAGGGGGACGCAATTTCAATCTTTTGCAGTAACTGCATGGACAAGGGAATACTCAACGCCATAAGTCATCGTAATATTACACGCTTTGCTGACTTGGCGTCCATAGTACAAAAGTACTGTGCGATGGAAAGTGCTTGGAAAACCGAAATCTAATTTTGGGATAATCTGGCCTTGAATAGCAATCCCGTCCGAACTAAGAGGGTGCACCACAATAAGGCACCCGGACTAAATACCAAAAAATTAAAACCCTTTAGAGGGCATGGAACCGTACTGGAAAGGTGGCTAGATGGACCCTGCAAGATTCACAGTGCAGAGGACGCCACCCCAACTCACAGCCTCAGGGCATGTTGGATACTCCGGCAGGTGGCCAAAATTGGCGAGGACCTCCTAACTCCAGAGGTCGAAGGAAACCAGCCCGAGAATTTCAGTTCCGTTCTCACAGTCTTTGAGACTTTCGCATCAAATAACAGGCGAAAAAGAACACTCCGCAGCCTCACCGAAGTCTATCAAGTAGCGACAATAAACCCATGGAGTAATACTGCTATCACCTTCAACGCGAGTGACGAACCTAAATTTCAAACAGCCCGAGCACCAGCCGCATTGGTCCTCAGTCCCATAGTGGACGACTGTCGCCTCGCAAAGGTACTCATGGAGGGAGGCAGCGGATTGAACCTCATTTACGAGGAAACCCTCCAAAAGATGGAAATAGACTCGAGCCGAATTGAGCGAAGCAGCACAACCTTTAGAGGAATAATCCCCAGTCAGGAAGCGCGCTGCACCGGAAAGATCACACTAGATGTGGTATTTGGCATGCTGGATAATTACAGGTCCGAACAGATCATGTTCCAGGTGGCCCCGTTCAAAAGCGGATATCACGCTATACTAGGACGGGAGGCTTTCACAGTTTTCCAAGCTATACCCCATTACGGGTACATGAAGCTTAAAATGCCTGGGCCAAACGGAATTATCACTCTCGCTAGTGATCCGGTCATAGCACTCCGCGCCGAGAACAAGACAGCCGCATTGGCCCTCGAGGCACTATCCGAAACCTTAGCGGCCGAAGAACTGACTGCGCTGCGATCCACGGTCAATAGGGATGATGTGATACTCGATAAGAGATCCAAATCCACATCCTTCAAACCAACGGACGAAATAGTCAAATTCCAGGTCCACCCAACGGACCCCAATAAAACAACCTCCATCGGGGCAAGACTGAACCCTGATGTATGCGCCGCACTGCGAGAGTTCCTACGAGAGAACTGGGACATTTTATCTTGGCACCCTTCAGACATGCCAGGAATCCCACGCAGGTTGGCCGAACACAGCCTAAACATCCAGAAAGGATTCAAACCTGTCAAACAAGCCCTTCGGCGTTTCTCCGAACCAAAGAGACAGGCTATGGGAGAGGAGCTAGCTAAGTTATTAGAAGCCGGATTCATTAGAGACATAAAACACCCGGACTGGCTAGCAAACCTGGTGATGGTACCAAAGAAGGACAAATCCTGGCGCCTATGTGTCGACTTCAAAGACCTTAATAAGACTTGCCCAAAGGATCCTTTCCCCCTCCCTCGAATAGATCAAATCATCGATGCCACTGCAGGACACGATTCGCTGTGTTTCCTCGACGCATACTCCAGTTACCATCAAATCAAGATGGCAGAATCAGACCAAGCCGCAACAGCATTCATCGCACCATACGGCCCATTCTGCTTCAACACAATGCCCTTTGGGCTAAAAAACGCCGGCGCAACATATCAGCGCATGATTCAAACATGCCTGGCAAACCAGAATGGCAAAACAGTGGAGGCGTATGTAGACGATGTGGTCGTGAAATCAAGACATGTCGAATCGCTAGTAGACGACTTGAGGCTTACATTTGACAACCTCCGAAAATACGACATTAAGCTCAATCCGGAAAATGCGTTTTCGGCGTTCCAGCCGGAAAACTCCTGGGCTTCATTGTATCCGGTAGAGGAATTGAAGCAAACCCAGCTAAAATCCGAGCTTTGTCACAACTGTATGTCCCAAAAGACCTTAAACAAATACAGAAACTCACCGGATGCATGGCGGCATTAAGCCACTTTATCTCCCGCCTGGGAGAAAAGGCATTGCCCCTTTACCGCCTCCTTAGGCGCACCGAACACTTCGAGTGGACAGACGCTGCCACGGCCGGACTCAAGGAAATAAAGGTCATCTTGGCAACAAACCCAGTCCTGGCCGCGCCGAACATTGGCGAACCCATGCTATTGTACATTGTCGCAACTCATCAAGTTGTTAGCGCAGTACTCGTCGTCGAGCGGGCAACGGACGGACACAAACTCCCCCTTCAAAGGCCGGTTTACTACGTGTCCACTATCCTCACACCATGCAAATCACGGTACCCGCATTACCAAAAGATTGCATACGCGGTGTTTATGGCATCCCGGAAGCTACGACACTACTTTCAAGAGTGTTCTATAACAGTAGCCTCGGAAGTACCACTCAACGATATTATCAACAACCGCGATGCAACGGGCCGGATAGCCAAATGGGCCATAGAGCTCCTCCCGTTCGACATAACTTATAAACCACGGCGAGCCATTAAATCGCAAGTCCTAGCCGACTTCGTCGCCGAATGGATAGAGGCCGAACTCCCTAAAGAGTACGGCACATATTCAAACTAGATCATGCATTTCGACGGCTCCAAAATGTTGGCCGGACTGGGGGCTGGCGTCATTTTGACGTCCCCTACAGGAGACACAGTCCAATATGTACTCCAGATTATGTACACGGACTCCAACAATGCAGCCGAATACGAGGCCCTTTTACATGGTCTCCGGATGGCAGTATCCATGGGCATTCAACGCCTGGAAGTACGCGGGGACTCAAACCTCGCGATATCCCAAATAAATGGCGACTTCGACGCCAAAGACCCAAAAATGGCAGCTTATCGCAATGCCGTTCTAAAAATGTCAGTTCGGTTCGAGGGACTGGAGTTTCACCATATAGCCCGAGAAAATAATCAGGCAGCGGATGTCCTAGAATGCATCGGAGCAAAACGAGATGCAGTATCCCCCCAACATCTTCTTAGAAAGATTATTCAAGCCATCTGTAGCATGGGAGGGGGAAACCTCGGATAACAGTCCGGACACAACCGCACAACCCGACGCCGAACAACCTGACATAATCGGAGGCTCGGCCACCAAAATCACAGCTTCAGCCCACGTAATAATGGAGGTCATCGCCCCGTGGACAGAACCATTCCTAGCCTACCTTACTAGGCGGGAACTCCCAGAGGACCAAAACGAGGCACGCTGCATAGTGCGGCAATCCAAAGCCTGTAAAGTCCACGAGGGAGAGCTCTATAAGAAAAGCACTACAGGAGTCCTTCAAAGATGTATCTCCAAAGAGGAAGGGCGGAGTCTGTTGGCTGAAATTCATGCCGGACTCGGTGGCCACCATGCCGCCGCTCGGTCCCTTGTAAGCAAGGCTTTTCGTACGGGCTTTTATTGGCCGACGGCCCGAGCAGACGCTCATGACTTAGTCAAACGATGCGTCGGTTGCCAGCTCTTTGCAAACCAAAGCCATATGCCGCCCAACGCCCTCCGAACTATCCCCATCACTTGGCCTTTTGCGGTCTGGGGGCTTGACATGGTGGGACCCCTTAAAGGTGGAGCCCACAAGAAAAAATACCTATTGGTCATGGTGTATAAATTCACCAAATGGATAGAAGCCAAGCCTGTTAAGACGGCCGAATCCGGACCTGTGATAGACTTCATATCCGGGGTCGTACACCGTTATGGCGTCCCTCACAGCATCATCACCGATAACGGCACAAACTTCACCTCCGACGAAGTAAAGCTGTGGTGCAAAAACATAGGCATTAAGCTCGACTATGCTTCTGTATATCACCCACAAACTAACGGTCAGGTCGAACGTGCAAATGGTCTCATCATGAGCGGCATTAAACCCAGACTAGTGCGGTCCCTCAAGGAATCTAATACACACTAGGTGGAAGAGCTCTACTCCGTACTCTGGGGGCTGCGAACCACGCCGAACCATACCACTGGATTCACACCATTCTTTATGGTGTAAGACGCAGAGGCAGTTCCGCCCTGCGACATAATTCATGACTCACCTCGAGTGCGCATGTATGAAGAAAGAGAAGCCGAGCTAGATCGGCAGGACAACCTGGACGCCTTAGAGGAGGATCGCGACGTGGCTAAAGCCCGTTCCGCATTTTATCAACAGCAGGCTCGAAGATATCAAAGCAGAGAAGTACGGGCCAAAAATTACAACATTGGCGAACTGGTTCTACGCCTGCCGAATAAGAAAAAGGACAAACTCAAGCCCAAATGGGAAGGTCCCTTCATAATTGACCAAGTCATGACTGGTGGAGCGTACCGCCTGCGAGATGCGTCAGATAACCGACTCGAGCCGAACCCATGGAACGCCGCACGTCTCCGGAGATTCTACACCTAGCGCCGGACTCTGGGTTTGTCTCCTTCCTCTGTCCATTTTTATACATTTTTCTGTTTTTATTTGTCTCCTCCCACTCTCTCCTTTTATAGCCCTTAAAGGCTCATCATGTGACGCGCTACCCGCGCTCCTTAAACCTGGGGGCTTCTTTAACAGAAGCTTATTTATATGGGTTTTATGCCCAACGCATGCGTCAGACTTACGCATGCACCTTTTCTTCACCATTATATGCATCGATATGACTTAAGTTTTGGCCAAGCTGGGTTGCCTGGCTCCTGTGCTTACCCCTACATTCCCGATTGTTCGGCTAGGCGGTAAAGGGAGCACCTCTGCGATTGCTACTGCCGGATAAGCCGGATGTGTACCTCAGACTGGGTGAAGCCGAAAGCTAGCGTTCTTAAGGGAATATTCGGTCGGTGAACTAAAGATGAACCTTTTTTAACTTATACATGCCCCCAGATGTTTTCCTGCATTTGCAGTCCGGACGTGCACTTTAGGGCACGCCACCCCAGCGAAAGGAACCCTTAATGGAACTATTCTCTCTGGAAGATGTTTCTTACTAACCATGTAATATAACATAACTAGTTGGGCACTTGTCTGATAAAGCACTAATGACCCCTACGCCTGGTCTCCATGCATACCTCGGTTCTTATATAACCGTTATGGTATTTGGACACACTCCGGACCGTCAGGTCCCGAGGTCGAAGCGAAAAGGTCGGCAACGACAAACGATCTACAATCCGGCTAGAAGACATTACACATGTCAATTATAAATTACACAGTCATCCCGACTGATTGTATTCCTCCTCTATACCATCTAACAGACTGTCTAATTTGCAGTCCTGCTGGGAATACTTTGCGGCCAATTCTACCTGGCCATACACTAAGCTCACAGGGATCTCCTTCCCATCAGGCCCCATCGGTCCGACCTCGGCCATATGATTGGGGTCAGACTTCGTAAAGCGGGTCTTCACCATGGCCCAGGCCTCCCTAGCGCCCTGCCGGCAGGCTGATATCTTCCACAACCGGAAGTGCCGCCGAGCTCCCTTCAACTTCTCGCAAGTTCTCCAAGGCCTTCGGGTATGGAGTGGGCAGGCCACAAGGCTTGGGCAACACCTCGCATCGCCTGCCGAACTCGTTCGTGCAGTTGCGAGAGTTCGAGAAGAAGATCGCCCGTTGAACCGGGCATCTCCTCTGCAGCACAACCTGTCAGCATACCTACAGACATAACTCTATTAGTCGTGTTCCTCGGCGAACTCCTTTTTCAAGAGTTCGCTTAAGCACTTACTAAAAATGTCGTGTCGAAGTCGCTGATTCTCCTTATTGGAGTCCGACAGCTGGCCACGAACATCTTTTAGTTCAACATCCAGCCTGGTGTTGGCATCCTGGAGATCATTCTTCTCCCGCCTCACCTTTGTTAGCATGCTTTCACCAGCTTTTAACCGGCGTAGAAGCTGTTGCCTGTCCGGATCGAGTCCGGCGCCATCTGCAATACCATTTGTCAGATTGGCACTTAAATCCGCACAATACTCAATATACTGGTGTATTGTTTACCCGCAGGGGTCTCTTCAGACCCCCCTGCTGCCGTTAGTGCGGCCTCTAGTTGGGCCTTGCACCTTTCCAGCTCCTGGGACAGCACGGTGTTCTTCTTGATAAGAAACTGCATGTTATATGATTCTCGAATCAGTTATTGCCACTGCTTCAAGTCTCGGGGGCTACTGGCATATCTATATTTACCAAAATTTTCTTACCCGTATGTCTTTTACATACTGCTCCGTGGCTCTGGCTAAACCATTTTGAGCGGCACGGAGGTACGCGTCTCCGAATTAAAGGCATCTAAAGACTCATGGGAGAAACAAGCGTCGCGAAGGACTATCCGGCGACGCCTGTGGTTCATGGCACTCTCAACCTCGGAAGGGGTGACAGACAGCCTGTCCGCATCCTCTGGTGGAGGAGCGCCCGGTGCGTGCCTTGTGCGGGCCTCCGCTTCTGGGACGGACGTTGGAGTCTGGCTGGTGGAGGCACAATCGGCAACCTCTCCGGATATAGTCCGGCGAGGTCTCTTCGTCCTGAAGATAGCACAAAATGTTAATATACCCCGAAGGAGTAAAACACCAGGGAAAAAGAGAGGGTACGCCATACCTTTGCTCTGGCACCTCAGTCCGGACTACGTTCCTCTTTGCCCCACGGGGCCCTGCGGCCCCCCGCCGGCTAGCTGCAGCGGGGTCGGATTCCCGCCTCGGGAATCTCCCCTACAAAGCACGGTTGCCGTCAGAACAACCAAACCCGTGAAAACGGAACCCCTCTTAAGGGGGTAAAGCTCCGGTATTTGTCACCTGGGAGGCCGGGATTAACCCTGGGTAATCAGCTATAATAGCTACCAAGGTATCGTCCTTGCTTAGCTGATAAAACACTCCATCGATAAGCTCCACCGCTAAATCCGGATCCTCTTCGGAGTCCGGATCAAGGGACCGTTCTGGGTCCTCTGGCTGTGGAGGACGGCTGTTTATGTTTTTTACCTCCTGATGCAGGTCCTGCGTTGAAGTCATTAGACTGCCTATTTAATCATGGGAATGTAAAATGAACAGGGAAGCACGACTGTCCGCTTACCCAATTCGGAGGACAATACATGGAAAATCCGCCCTGCGGGTCGACGCGGAGGAATTCCTCTTCTTCTCCCTTGTACAAAGAGGATAAGATCTTCATTAGAGCAGCAGGCGAGTCCGGCCCCTTACGGCCGTGACGAGTGGCGTCATCTTCCCCGTTGAAATCCCACATGGGGTGGCTTCTGTATTGGAGCGGCTGCACCCCCCGCATAATGCATATGGCCATGATTTTAATCATGGTTAGTCCGGAATGAGCCAGTAGCTTAATCCGGCCCATTAAGTAAAGGACCTCTCTGTCATTCTCTCTCTGAGAGCTCCGAGGGCGCCAACTCAGGCGTTTCTTCAGAGGAGCATTGTTGAACTTAGGGAGACCGCCCCGGATAGGGTCCGGCAGGGGGACGTCGTCTATATAAAACCATTCTGAAGGCCAGTCCTCGGACGCCTTCTTTGGGGTTCCGGACGGGTATCCGGTCCCGGCGATGCGCCATACTTCGGCTCCGCCCACTTGATATATGGACCCCTCTTGGGAACGGGGCACCAGGCAGAATATCTTCTTCCACAACGCGAAGTGAGCCTCGACGCCTAAAAATAGCTCGCAAAGAGCAACGAAGCCCGCGATGTGTAACACGGAGCCGGGCGTAAGGTGGTGCAGCTGGAGGCCATAAAACTCCAGAAGCCCGCGGAGAAAGGGATGAATTGGAAATCCCAGTCCCCTTATTAGATAAGGGACCAGGCACACCCGCTCCCCTTTAGAGGGACTAGGTGAGTTCTTCGCTTGTTTTCCGCCTTGATAAGTGGCGAGTCCGGCTCGGAACGAGACCATATAGGCTTGAGGGAGAAATCCCTTGGCTTGGAGCGACACTAATTCGCTATGCGGGATGGAGCACCTCTCCCAGTCTCCAGGGATAGGACTGGAAGGGCGAGAGGAGGAGCTACGACGGCTGGCCATGTTGGAATGGATCTTTGCTGGAGACGCTCTGATGATTTCTCGCAGAAGGGGAAGGTGTGGTTTGGATCTGAATCCTCATCCTGTTCGATAGGCGGCTCGTTTATACGGTTAGGGGCTTGGATGTAAAACTGCCCCGGCTTTTCGCATTCGTTTGACACGTGGAATGTGGCCATTATTGGGCGTGAAAGCCAAGGAGCGCTATATTATAAAAATCGGACGTTGTACCCGCAGGTACACAAAGTTTGAAGGAGAACCCGCCTTGCAATGCCGAAGACAATCTGCGCGCCGGACTCATCGTCATTGAAGCCTGGTTCGGGGGCTACTGAGGGAGTCCTGGATTAGGGGGTGTTCGAATAGCCGGACTATACCTTCAGCCGGACTCCAGGACTATGAAGATACAAGATTAAAGACCTCGTCCTGTGTCCGGAAGGATCTTTCCTTGGCGTGGAAGGCAAGCTAGGCGTGCGGATATTCAAGATCTCCTACCATTGTAACCGACTCTGTGTAACCCTAACCCTATCCGGTGTCTATATAAACCGGAGGGTTGTAGTCCGTGGGACAACCATCATCATACACAATCATACCATAGGCTAGCTTCTAGGGTTTAGCCTCCTTGATCTCGTGGCAGATCTACTCTTGTACTACCCATATCATCAATATTAATCTAGTAGGAGTAGGGTTTTACCTCCATCGAGAGGGCCTGAACCTGGGTAAAATAAAGTGTCCCTTGTCTCCTGTTACCATCCGACCTTGACGCACAGTTCGGGACCCCCTACCCGAGATCCGCCGGTTTTGACGCCGACACCAGTTGTACAGGATCCATTGCCCTCGAGGTAGTCTTCGGATCACCAGACAACTACCGCCCCAAAGAGTTAACCTTCGAGATCGTCCCCTTCCGCAGTGATTATCAGACACTGCTCGGACGAACCGCGTTCGCTCGATTTAACACGGTGCCACATTATGCCTACCGTAAGCTCAAGATGCCTGGTCCACGTGGCGTCATCACGGTTAAAGGCAAGGCCGACCTTTCTTCCGGCAGCAACAAGTACACCACTGTCTTAACAACAGGAACAACGAGCAGCACCTTGCAATCGAACCTCGAGTCGATGGCCAAGCTCCCGGACACCGTCAAAAGCCTCCGAACTACTTCGCCGAAGGATAGCCTAGCTCATCCGGAGCTTAGTTAAATACTCCGGCGAAGGCTAGGACTGGCCACACTAAGCAGCTCAACCGCTCTCCGGCAGGTAAACATTTCTTACACTTCCTTCGTAGGTTCACTTTTACGCCAACCAGGACGGGCGATATGGAGGCAGCTCGAACGCGCCAGGGAATCCTTAGATATTCCCCGCGATGACCATCCGACTATACTCCGGATCCACGCGCCGCTCCTTCTTCCCTGGTCTCAACAGGTTCCACAGTCGTATTTATTTTTAATTATTACCTATCTTATACGCATCGACGTACTATTTAAGTAAAATATGTGGATTTGTATGACGCTTTTCTGCTGTCATTTGTTACTAAAACTCTTTTGTCGAGTGGCACGTTATGCCTTTAAAAGTACAAGGGGCTTCGTTTTACCCATAGTACAACAAATAAAGTTTGAACACCTTCGTGCAAGTTCGGCACCCCGAACTCATAGCACTATATGGATCAGCTCTGAATCATGTCTTGGGTCAATAGTTGGGTTTGCCCCGCTCCCATGTTTTGGTACCTTACGTTCCGTTATATCGGCTAAGGTAGCACTGGGAGAACTACTGCGATTGTGTCCCGGTTCTTCCGGACGAGCACCTCAGTAGAGAAAGCCGAAAACTGACTGTCATGATACGGCGAGAGCTGGTCAGCTATTCGAGAGGTCATAAAATCTTTAAGGATTTCTTCTGCATAATGCCATAACCAATGCAGCTTGCGATGGATCGGTTTTTTCTCCGATCAAGTGCTTATAGAGCCCCTAGTACGGTATTCCGCACACCTGGGGCTGCGCCTACCTTACTAAAGCTCCTATGGCTAAGTGAGAGTGATAAAACCTATAGTTGAATTGCTTGGTTCGTTGTGCTGAGCACCTCCTTCGGAGGACCCAAAACTGGGATAAAGAGTGCTCAGGTTTATCCCGAACACCCCCGTACTTCTTACGTGGGGGTAGAAGCCGACGACTGGCCAACTCTCAGGTTTAACACATAAAATGGCCGCATAGGAGGGTAAACTTTTATATAACAGGAAATAAATAGTATAAATGACCCTGTTCAGACGTTTACAAAGGACGACATGATTCACATTCATGGAAATATAATGTCCTTGGTGCATAGCTCCGCTGCAAGGTAGGATCCTTTAAGGACATTCTCATAATATACTTCGGGCTTGCGGTGCTCCTTCCCCTCTGGCGGCCCTTCGGTCATTAGCTTATCAGCATCCATCTTCCCCCAGTGCACCTTTGCGCGGGCGAAGGCCATTCGCGCACCTTCTATGCAGACCGACCGCTTGATGACATCAAGTCGGGGACAAGCGCTTACAAGCCGCTTCACGAGCCCGAAGTAGCTGCCTGGAATCGGCTCGGCGGGCCATAACCAGATAATTAAATCCTTCATGGCTAGTTCCGCCGCCTTATGCAGTTCGATCAGCTATTTAAGTTGATCGGCAAAAGGCACCGGATAATTCGGTGCCAAATACTGCGACCAGAAGAGCTTATCCGCAGTGTTTCTTTCTTCGACACGGTAGAATTGGGCGGCATCCGCTATGCTGCGGGGCAGCTCCACAAACACCAGTGGAGAAATCCGAATTCAAAATCAGAAACATAATTCCCGCCTAAAAAACTTGCTTTACAAGGAGAAAGCCTTACCCGCTGCGATCTTCCTCGCCTCTTGGATCCCCTGCAGGGCGCTTTGGGTTTCCCCCCGGGCATCGTTCGCGACTTGATGTGCCTTAGTGAGTTCGGATTCTTTCTCCGTTAAACTCTGCTCCAAGGTCTCACATTTTCTCACGGCCTGATGCAGCTCCTGCTCAGCTTTAATTACCATGGCCTCGTACTTCTCACGGAGGGCCGGCTCTGCGGCTGCCTTTTCCTCGACTTTAACCACAGCCTTCTTAAGAGCCTCGACTTCGGTCATCATCCCTAGAGAAAATTAGGGAACATATTTTATAATACTGCAAATTTGATCGCACTAAAATGCGAACAAGACTTATGCATACCCTGTTTATCTCCCAATTGTATCTTCAACTGGCCAAGTTATTCTCTGGCCCGCTCTAGACTTTGATTCAGTCCGGAGATTTCCGCAGTATGGGAGGCAACAACTGCTACAGACACTTGCTTATAAAAGAAAAGAAATAGATGTCATTCAATGAGTCTTCCTGCGAACATAAATTTGATCCTATGTCCGGTTTCTTCTTTCACAGAACAGTGTATCAGGGGCTACTATCCATACTATGACACTCTTCGAAAAACGTACCTCAAAACATTTTATAAGGCTGATACAAGATCCATTCAGCCACTCTCAGCAGACTGAATTTTCTCAATCACCGCACCCATAAGGGCACGGTGTTCATCGATGATGGAGGCGCCCTTCAGCGCCATCTACAAAGCATCTGACGCCTCTGGTTGGACAGAGGTTGCCGGTATACCTCCTCCAGCTGAGAGAGGCTGCCTTCTTAATTCTGGAGCCGTATTGGTCTCCAGAACGACATCCGGTTGGGAGCTGAATTCAAGATGGCCCCCGTCGACGGCTCCCACGGGAATCTGCTCACCCATGTGTTCGGCCCCCGAAGTTTGACCTCCAGGCACCGTCTTCACGGTCTTTCCCTCTCCTCCTGGGCCGGGGTCCCTCTGGGACGAAGCCCCGGTGGTATTCACCTGTTTGGAGGAAGGGGCCTTCGGGGGCGTCCCGCTTTCCATAGCATCCGAGCTCAGCGAATCCTCTGATGAGGATTGTTCGGTACGGGACCTCGCGGGACTACAAAAATATGTGGCTCAGGTTAAAAAATTACGCCATGATGAGTCCAGACGCATAAGCATGTTTGGACTGTATATACTCACGGGTTCACCAGGGGCTGGACCCTGGGATCCCACGCCGGGCCACTATCGGTGGCGGCAGCAGACTCCTCCGGGAGATGAGCTTTTCCCCTTTTGGGCGACTCGGCCTCCAAGTGTGTGGAGGTCGTCCTTTTCTTTCTTTCCCCCGCAGGGGATTCATCTTCCCCCTCCTCCTCGTCCCCTTTGGAGGCGGAATGGGCATCAGAGCCTTCTGATATTGTGTCTGAAGTGCCACGGTGACGAAGGCCACCCCGGGTCTTTTTGGCCTCTTTCTCGGCCGTCTTCTTCGGCACCTTGTATGGCGCCGGGACTAGCATCTTCGTTAGAAGATGGACGGCCGGTTCTTCGGGCAGCGAGACCGGACAATGGATCCGCTTTGCCTTCTTCGTCCAGCCCTAGGAGAATTGTGGAAAGCACATTAAGCGCTTCCCTTGGGTTATGTGGGCGAAAAGTACGATTACTCACCGAACTTGCAGGGCGTGACAGTTGGTACCCGCGGTCTTCGGCGGAGTCCGGCCATGATTTGCTGGACTTGAAAAGCACCTTCCAGATGTCCTTGTGCGAGGAGCCGAAAAGCTCCCGCAAGGTTTGGTGCTTGGCTGGATCGAATTCCCATATATTGCAAGCCCGGTGTTGACAAGGCAGGATCCGGCGAACCAACATCACCTGGACCACATTGACAAGTTCAATGTTCTTGTGTCCCATATCTCTAACTCGCGTCTGGAGCATCGACAATTCGTCGGACGAGGACCAGTTCAGGCCCTTCTTGACCCAGAATGTGAGCTGCAGGGGGGACCGATCGAAACTCAGGAGTAGCGGCCCATTCTGTGCCGCATGGTTCGGTGATGTAAAACCACTATTGTTGCCACTCCTTGATGGAATCATTAAAGGTGCCTGTTGGCCATATGACATTGGGCATACTGCTCACCATAGCGCCCCCACACTCGGCGTGCTCGCCGCCCACTACCTTGGGCTTCACATTAAAAATCTTCAGCCACAACCCAAAATGTGGCGAAATGCGGAGAAAGGCCTCGCACACGACAACGAATGTCGAGATGTTGAGGAAGGAATTAGGGGACATATCATGCAGATCGATCCCATAATAATAGATGATACCGCGAACGAACGGGTGGAGGGGAAACCCTAGCCCACGGACAAAGTGAGGGAGGAATACAACCCTCTCGTGGGGTTCCGGGGTAGGGACGATATGTCCCGTCGTCGGGAGACGGTGGCCGATTTTCTTGGCCAGATACCCGGCCTCCCTAAGCTTTTTGATATCCTTCTCCCGGACGGTAGAGGCCATCCATTTGCCTCCTGCTCCGGATCCGGACATTTTCGGAAGTGGGCAGAGAAGATGAACGCTTAGGTGCTAGAGCTCGAGTGGAGGGGAATGGATCGGGAAGGAGAAAGCGTGGGTGCGAAAGAAAGTCCTTATCCCTTTATAAAGGCAGCAAGGATTCCGTGCCTCCCCACTTGCCTAGTATAACCACCTATTCCCCAAGCACCGTAATTGATGGCACGATTGGGTTACCCACACCCGTATTGATGAGAATCCCGTGATAAGGGCACACGATCTCTGCTTCGACAAGACGTGCCAAGGAAACCGCCTCGCAATATGTGCAATAGCTGGTTGAGAAAAACGGTTCGAATAATGACCGGGCCATGGTGTGATGTCGTACCGCCGAATGTGTCAGCAGATTAGATTTGTGAAAATATTATTCTCTCTAAGGTGGTACGTGGAATTTGTTTTGCAGAGCCGGACACTATCCTTGTGTTCAAGATCTTCTATGGATTATTCGGAGGAAGAACCCGCCATGCAATGCCAAAGACAATCTGCGCGTCGGACTCATCATCATTGAAGCCTGGTTCAGGGGCTACTGAGGGAGTCCTGGATTAGGGGGTCCTCGGACAGCTGGTCTATATACTTTGGCCGGACTATTGGACTATGAAGATACAAGATTGAAGACTTCGTCCCGTGTCCGGATGGGACTCTCCTTGGCGTGGAAGGCAAGCTTGGCAATAGAGATATGTAGATCTCCTCCCTTGTAACCGACTCTGTGTAACCCTAGCCCCCTCCGGTATCTATATAAACCGGAGGGTTTAGTCTGTAGGATAAGAACAATCATACCATAGGCTAGCTTCTAGGGTTTAGCCTCTACAATCTCGTGGTAGATCAACTCTTGTAATACTCATATCATCAAGATCAATCAAGCAGGAAGTAGGGTATTACCTCCATAGAGAGGGCACGAACCTAGGTAAACATCGTGTCCCCGCCTCCTCTTACCATCCACCTTAGACGCACAGTTCGGGACCCCCTACCCGAGATCTACCGGTTTTGACACTGACAGTTGTCAGCGGGCTGCACGTAGTAGTAGGCACCTCCAGTGTGGTAGGAGTCATCGTCGACGGTGGCGTCTGGCTCCTGGGCTCCAGCATCTAGTTGCGACAACCAGGTAGAAGGGAAAGGGGGAAAATAGGAAGAAAAGCAGCCGTGAGTACTCATCCAAAGTACTCGCAAGCAAGGAGCTACACTACATATGCATGGGTATATGTGTAAAGGGCCATATCGGTGGACTGAACTACAGAATGCCAGAATAAGAGGGGGATAGCTAATCCTGTCGAAGACTACACTTCTGGCGACCTCCATCTTGCAGCATGTAGGAGAGAGTAGATGGTAAGTTCACCAAGTAGCATCGCATAGCATAATCCTACCCGGCGATCCCCTCCTCGCCGCCCTGTTAGAGAGCGATCACCGGATTGTATCTGGCACTTGGAAGGGTGTATTTTATTAAGTATCTGATTCTAGTTGTCATAAGGTCAAGGTACAACTCCAAGTCGTCCTGTTACCGAAGATCACGGCTACTCGAATAGATTAACTTCCCTGCAGGGGTGCACCACATAACCCAATACGCTCGATTCCATTTGGCCGGACACACTTTTCTAGGTCATGCCCGGCTGCGGAAGATCAATGCTACCTCTGGAGCACTGCGTTGGATTTACTTGAAGAGGAAAGGATGATGCAGCAAAGTAGCGTAAGTATTTCCCTCAGTTTTTCAGAACCAAGGTATCAATCCAGTAGGAGGCTACGTGCGAGTCCCTCGTACCTGCACAAAGCAAATAACTCCTCGCAACCAACGCGATAAGGGGTTGTCAATCCCTTCACGGTCACTTACGAGAGTGAGATCTGATAGAGATAATAGATAATATTTTTGGTATTTTTGTGATAAAGATGCAAGGTAAAATAAAAGCAAAGTAAAAAAGCAAAGGCAATAATAAAGTGATAGAAGATTAATACAATGAAGATAGACCTGGGGGCCATAGATTTCACTAGTGGATTCTCTTAAGAGCATATGTATTTTACGGTGGATGAACGAATTACTCTTGAGCAATTGACAGAATTGAGCATAGTTATGAGAATATCTAGGTATGTTCATCTATATAGGCATCACGTCCGAGACAAGTAGACCGACTCCTGCCTGCATCTACTACTATTACTCCACTCATCGACCGCTATCCAGCATGCATCAGAGTATTAAGTTCAAGAAAACAGAGTAACACCTTAAGCAAGATGACATGATGTAGAGGGATAAATTCTTGCAATATGATGAAAACCCTATCTTGTTATCCTCGATGGCAACAATACAATACGTGCCTTGCTGCCCCTACTGTCACTGGGAAAGGACACCGCAAGATTGAACCCAAAGCTAAGCACTTCTCCCATTGCAAGAAAAACCAATCTAGTAGGCCAAACCAAACTGATAATTCGAAGAGACTTGCAAAGATAACCAATCATACATAAAAGAATTCAGAGAAGATTCAAATATTTTTCATAGATAATCTTGATCATAAACCCACAATTCATTGGTCTCAACAAATACACTGCAAAAAGAAGATTACGTCGAATAGATCTCCACGAGAGAGTGGGAGACCATTGTATTGAGATCCGAAAAGAGAGAAGAAGCCATCTAGCTACTAACTATGGACCTGAAGGTCTGAGGTAAACTACGCACACTTCATCGGAGGGGCTATGGTGATGATGTAGAAGCCCTCCGTGGTGGATGCCCCCTCTGGCGGAGCTCCGAAACAGGCCCCAAGATGGGATCTCGTGGGTACAGAAGGTTGTGGCGGTAGAATTAGGTTTTTGGCTCCGTATCTGATCGTTTGGGGGTACATAGGTATATATAGGAGGAAGGAGTATGTCGGTGGAGCAATGTGGGGCCCACGAGGGTGGAGGGCGCGCCATGGGGGGGGGGCGCCCCTACCTCGTGCCTCCCTCCTTTCTTTCTTGACGTAGGGTCCAAGTCTCCTGGATCATATTCGGTGAGAAAATCACGTTCCTGAAGGTTTCATTCCGTTTGGACTCCGTTTGATATTCCGTATCTTCAAAACTCTGAAATAGGCAAAAACAACAATTCTGGGCTGGGCCTCCGGTTAATAGGTTAGTCCCAAAAATAATATAAAAGTGAATAATAAAGCCCAATATTGTCCAAACAGTAGATAATATATCATGGAGCAATAAAAAAATTATAGATACGTTGGAGACGTATCAGGCATCCCCAAGCTTAATTCCTACTCGTCCTTTTTTGATGCGGAGTGCTACTTGGCATAATTTCAATGTAATTCTTCTTAATTGTGGTATGAATATTCAGATCTAAAAAGATTCAAGGAATTTTTTTAATATTGACATAAAAATAATAATACTTCAAGCATACTAACAAAGCAATCATGTCTTCTCAAAATAACATGGCCAAAGAAAGTTATCCCTACAAAAATCATATAGTCTGGCTATGCTCTATCTTCACCACACAAAGTATTTAAATCATGCACAACCCTGATGACAAGCCAAGCAATCGTTTCATACTTTTGACATTCTCAAAACTTTTTCAATCTTCACGCAATACATGAGCGTGAGCCATGGATATAGCACTATATGTGGAATAGAATGGTGGTTGTGGAGAAGACAAAAAGGGAGAAGATAGTCTCACATCAACTAGGCCTATCAACGGGCTATGGAGATGCCCATCAATAGATATCAATGTGAGTGAGTAGGGATTGCCATGCAACGGATGCGCTAGAGCTATAAGTATATGAAAGCTCAACAAAAGAAACTAAGTGGGTGTGCATCCAACTCGCTTGCTCACGAAGACCTAGGGCATTTTGAGGAAGCCCATCATTGGAACATACAAGCCAAGATCTATAATGAAAAATTCCCACTAGTATATGAAAGTGACAAAATGAGAGACTCTCTATCATGAAGATCGTGGTGCTACTTTGAAGCACAAGTGTGGTAAAAGGATAGTAACATTGTCCCTTCTCTCTTTTTCTCTCATTTTTTTATTTGGGCCTTTTTTATGGCCTCTTTTATTTTTATTTTTTTTTCGTCCGGAGTCTCATCCCGACTTGTGGGGGAATCATAGTCTCCATCATCCTTTTCCTCACTTGGGACAATGCTCCAAAAATGATGATCATCGCACTTTTATTTTCTTACAACTCAATGATTACAACTCGATACTTAGAACAAAATATGACTCTATATGAATGCCTCCGGCGGTATACCGGGATATGCAATGAATCAAGAGTGACATGTATGAAAGAATTATGAACGGTGGCTTTGCCACAAATACGATGTCAACTACATAATCATGCTAAACAATATGACAATGATGGAGCATGTCATAATAAACGGAACGGTGGAAAGTTGCATGGCAATATATCTCAGAATGGCTATGGAAATGCCATGATAGGTAGGTATGGTGGTTGTTCTGAGGAAGGTATATGGTGGGTGTATGATACCGGCGAAAAGTGCACGGTATTAGAGAGGCTAGCAATGGTGGGAGAAACAAGTGCGTATAATCCATGGACTCAACATTAGTCATAAAGAACTCATATACTTATTGCAAAAATATACAAGTTATGAAAGCAAAGTATTACGCGCATGCTCCTAGGGGGATAGATTGGTAGGAAAAGACCATCGCTCGTCCCCGACCGCCACTCATAAGGAAGACAATCAATAAATAAATCATGCTCCGACTTCATCACATAACGGTTCAACATACGTGCATGCTACGAGAATCACAAACTTTAACTCAAGTATTTCTCAAATTCACAACTACTCAACTAGCATGACTCTAATATCACGATCTTCATATCTCAAAACAATTATCAAGCATCAAACTTTTCTTAGTATTCAACGCACTCAAAAGAAAGGTTTACAAATCTTGAATACCAAGCATATTAAGATTTTTAAGCAAATTACCATGCTATTTAAGACTCTCAAAATAATCTAAGTGAATCATGAGAGATCAATAGTTTCTATAAAACAAATCCACCACCATGCTCTAAAAGATATAAGTGAAGCACTAGAGCAAAACTATATAGCTCAAAAGATATAAGTGAAGCACATATACTATTCTAACAAATTCCAAATCATGTATGGCTCCCCCAAAAGGTGTGTACAGCAAGGATGATTGTGGCAAACGAACAAACAAAGATTCAAATCATACAATACACTCCAAGCAAAACACATATCATGTGGTGAATAAAAATATAGCTCCAAGTAAAGTTACCGATGGAAGTAGACGAAAGAGGGGATGCCTTCCGGGGCATCCCCAAGCTTTGGCTTTTTGGTGTCCTTAGATTATCTTGGGTGTGCCATGGGCATCCACAAGCTTAGGCTCTTGCCACTCCTTGTTCCATAATCCATCAAAATATTTCACCCAAAACTTGAAAACTTCAGAACACAAAACTAAATAGGAATCTCGTGAGCTCCGTTAGCGAAAGAAAACAAAAGAACACTTCAAGGTACTGTAATTAACTAATTCTTTATTTATACTGGTGTTAAACCTACTGTATTCCAACTTCTCTATGGTTTATAAACTATTTTACTAGCCATAGATTCATCAAAATAAGCAAACAACACACGAAAAACAGAATCTGTCAAAAACAGAACAGTCTGTAGTAATCTGTAACTAACGCAAACTTATGGAAATCCAAAAAATAGACCAAAATAGTAAGACCTAGGAAATTTGTTTACTGATCAGCAGCAATTGGAATCAGTATTTTATCACGTTCTGGTGGTTTTAAACAATTGTTTTCGTGAACAGAAAGTTTCTGGAAATTACAGCAAGATCAAATAACTATCATCCAAGAAGATCCTATAGGTTTAACTGGGCACAAACACTAATTAAAACATAAAAACACGTATAACAAGAGGCTATAACAAAGATTTATTCCTAAACATAAGCAAAAAGAAAAAACTAAAAATAAAATTGGGTTGCCTCCCAACAATGGCTATTGTTTAACTCCCGTAGCTAGGCATTGATAATTTTAACGATGCTCACATCAAAGACAAGAATTGAAGCGGAAAGAGAGCATCATGAAACATGTGAGAAACACACTTAAGTCTAACATACTTCCTATGCATAGGCATATTATAAGCAAACAAAATTGCAAGGCAAGCAAAAACTAGCATATGCAAGGAAGAAGAAAGTGACAATAGCAATCTCAACATGAAGAGAGGTAATTTAGTAACATGAAAATTTCTACAACCATATTTTCCTCTCTCATAATAATTAAATGTAGGATCATAAGCAAATTCAACAATATAGCTATCACATAGCATATTCTCAACACGATCCACATGCATGTGAAGTTGACACTCTTCCAAAATAGTGGGATTAACATTAACTAAAGTCATGACCTCTCCAAACCCACTTTTATCAAAAATTTCATAAGATTGAATGTTCTCCAAATATGTGGGATCTAAAGTTGACACTCTTCCAAACCCACTTTCAATATGATTGCAAACGTTATTATCAATCTCATATTCATCATGGGGCTTAGATAAATTTTCAAGATCATAAGAAGAATCACCCCAATCATGATTATTGCAACAAGTAGTAGACATAGCAAAACGAGCATCCCCAAGCTTGGGGTTTTGAATATTATTAGCACAATTGACATTAAGAGAATTTATAGTAAAATCATTGCAATCATACTTTTTATTCAAGGAGCTATCATGAATCACTTCATAAGTTTCTTCTTTCAACGCTTCATCACAATTTTTATATTCACGAATTTCAAGCAAAACCTCACAAAGATAATCTAGTGCACAAAACTCACTAGCAATTGGTTCATCATAATTGGATCTCTTGAAGAGATTAGCAAGTAGATGAGGATCCATAAACTTTTAGCAAGCGAAAATGCAAGCAAAAAGAAGGTACATGGTAACACAAGATCGAACTGAAGGTGGGCGAATAAAACGGCAAAGGTGAAGTGGGGGAGAGGAGAACGAGAGGAAAATGGCAAATAATGTAATGCGGGAGATAAAGGATTGTGATGTGTACTTGGTATGTTGACTTTTGCGTAGACTCCCCGGCAACGGCGCCAGAAATTCTTCTTGCTACCTCTTGAGCACTGCATTGGATTTCCTTGAAGAGGAAAGGATGATGCAGCAAAGTAGCGTAAGTATTTCCCTCAGTTTTTGAGAACCAAGGTATCAATCCAGTAGGAGGCTACGCGCGAGTCCCTTGTACTTGCACAAAGCAAATACCTCCTCGCAACCAACGCGATAAGGGGTTGTCAATCCCTTCACTGTCACTTACGAGAGTGAGATCTGATAGAGATAATAGATAATATTTTTGGTATTTTTGTGATAAAGATGCAAGGTAAAACAAAAGCAAAGTAAAAAAGCAAAGGCAATAATAAAAGTGATAGAAGATTAATATGATGAAGATAGACCCGGGGGCCATAGATTTCACTAGTGGCTTCTCTCAAGAGCATAAGTATTTTATGGTGGGTGAATGAATTACTATTGAGCAATTGACAGAATTGAGCATAGTTATGAGAATATCTAGGTATGATCATGTATATAGGCAACATGTCCGAGACAAGTAGACCAACTCCTGCCTGCATCTACTACTATTACTCCACTCATCGACCGCTATCCAACATGCATCTAGAGTATTAAGTTCAAGAAAACAGTGTAACGCCTTAAGCAAGATGACATGATGTAGAGGGATAAATTCATGCAATATGATAAAAACCCCATCTTGTTATCCTCGATGGCAACAATACAATACGTGCCTTGCTGCCCCTACTGTCACTGGGAAAGGACACCACAAGATGGAACCCAAAGCTAAGCACTTCTCCCATTGCAAGAAAAACCAATCTAGTAGGCCAAACCAAACTGATAATTTGAAGAGACTTGCAAAGATAACCAATCATACATAAAAGAATTCAAATAAGATTCAAATATTGTTCATAGATAATCTTGATCATAAACCCACAATTCATCGGTCTCAACAAACACACCGTAAAAAGAAGATTACATCGAATAGATCTCTACGAGAGAGGGGAAGAACATTGTATTGAGATCCAAAAAGAGAGAAGAAGCCATCTAGCTACTAACTATGGACCCGAAGGTCTAAGGTAAACTACTCACACTTCATCGGAGGGGCTATGGTGATGATGTAGAAGACCTCCATGGTGTATGCCCCCTCCGGCGGAGCTCCGGAACAGGCCCCAAGATGGGATCTCATGGGTACAGATGGTTGCGGCGGTGGAATTAGGTTTTTGGCTCAGTATCTGATCGTTTGGGGGCACGTAGGTATATATAGGAGGAAGGAGTACGTCGGTGGAGCAACGTGGGGCCCACGAGGGTGGAGGGCGCGCCCCCTACCTCGTGCCTCCCTCCTTTCTTTCTTGACGTAGGGTCCAAGTCTCCTGGATCATATTCGGTGAGAAAATCATGTTCCTAAAGGTTTCATTCCATTTGGACTCCGTTTGATATTCCGTTTCTTGGAAACTCTGAAATAGGCAAAAAACAACAATTCTTGGCTGGGCCTCCGGTTAATTGGTTAGTTCGAAAAATAATATATAAGTGAATAATAAAGCCCAATATTGTCCAACACAGTAGATAATATAGCATGGAGCAATAAAAAATTATAGATACGTTGGAGATGTATCAATCAACAAGTCGCAGCCCCACCTAGGCACAACAGAGAGGTCAGTATGCCGGTCTAACTCCTATGTGCGCAGGGGTCTGGGCCCATCGCCCATTGCACACCTGCACGTTAGCCTAGCAGGCGTTCAAGTCCAATCCGGCGCGTGCCGCTCAGTCGCTGACGTCACGAAGGTAACTACAGTGGTAGCAAGGACAGGCTATGCAGCTGAATAGGATTAACGGAAAGCAGTAACATGCTACACTACTCTAATGCAAACAGTATAGAGTAGAATAGGCGATATCTGGTGATCAAGCGGGGGTGGGCTTGCCTGGAAGCTCAGCCGAGAAGGAGGGGTCGTCAACATCGTAGTCGTACTGGGTAGCAGCGGTGTCGGTCTTGGTGTCTAGCGAGAGAAGAGGGGGAAGAAACAATAAATACTCCCTCCGTTCAAAAATATTTGTCTTTCTAGACATTTTGAATGGACTACAACATACAGATGTATGTGGACATATCTGAGAGTACAGATTCATTCATTTTGCTTCGTATGTAGTCACTTAACAAAATTTCTAGAAAGACTAATATTTAGGAACGGAGGGAGTACAATGCAAACAAATGCATGACATGACATGACAAGGCGTGATGCTAGGTGTGCCCAATCGCGGTAGTAGGTGATACCGGCGAAGGGGGAAACATCCGGGAAAGTATTCCTGGTGTTTCGCGTTTTCGGACAGATGAACCGGAGGGGGAAATTTGTGAGTTCGATATGTTAGGGATGCGTGGCGGATGAACGGGCTGCGTATCCGGATTCGTCTCATCGTTCTGGGCAACTTTCATGTAGAAAGTATTTTCATCCGAGTTACGGATTATTTTATATGATTTTCTAAAGATTTAATCATTTTCTGATTTCAATTATTTATTTAAATCCAACATTATCCAGAACAGCGCATGATGAGGCAGGCATGACATCAGAGTGATGTCAGCAGGTCAACTGGTCGGTTGACTAGTCAAACCAAACAGGTGGGTCCAGTGGGACCCACATGTCATTGTCAGGGGCACTAACAGGGGGTTTAGACTAACTAAATGGGTTAATTAGTGGGTGGGCCCCAGTAGTCAGTGACTATTTAGTTAACTAAATTAATTAATGAAATGATTAGCATTTTATTTATTTACGAAAATGTTTTAAACGACGCGGGCCCACATGTCAGTGGCAGTAGCTGCCACATCAGCGCAGTTGACTTCGGTCAATGTGGCCAGTTGGCGCTCCTAGGCCCACACGCAGTGACCCGGAGGTGGGCCCCGGTGTGCCAGCTCAGCGGAGCCACCGGAGTAGCTTCGGCGAGCTCGCGCGCAGCGGCCGAACGTCGGCGAGCGTCGGATTCGCCTACGGGGCACCAAATCGGGCGCGGGCAGGCTCTCTAGAACGGCCTCTTCGCTCCGCGTCCAATGGAGGGGAGCACGACGACGGGGGTGGACGGAATGGTTGCCGGCGACGAGCGCGGCGGATGGCAGTTCGGGCGCGGACAGGGATCGTGCTACGGGGCGTCGAACGAGGCGTGTTTGGGACCGAACAGACGAGCGCGTCGAGGCGCGTCGAACGGTGGAGGAGGCTTGGCCGGAAACAGCCGGAGATAGCGGTGGCGAGCGGCGAAGCGAACGTCGGAGTTCGAGCGCTAGTGGATCAAGCGCTAGGGGGCACGGGAAGGCATGTGCGCATGCGCGTTGGGTTCCTGGAACCACCAGGAACACGATGCCGTGCTCAGGCGAGCACGACGAAGAGCATGGCCACGACGGCGAGGCGATCCCCGTCAACGTGCTCACGGCAACAACGACGAGGCAGCTACGGTGCGCGAGGGAGCTAACGGAGAGGGGAGGGAGATGGGGGAGCTCACCGTGCGGCACGCAAGATGGCCCTTGGGAGTTTAGTAGCAGCAGAGTCGATGGCGCTCGTCGGAGACGCTCCAGGGATCCGAGGAAGAAGACGAGGCCGGGGCAACGTTCATGGGCGCCCGGCGTCCTGCGGCTCGTCTGGTAGGTGTAGTCGAGGGAGGTGGAACGAGCGGACACGTCGGAGAGGTGCGGAGGTCGCGGTGGCCGCGAGTTCTACGGCAGCGAGGCCATGGCGGCGCCCGGATGCGGTGGGATGGAACTAAGTGGAGAGGGAGAGGCGCAGGGACCGAGGGGGAGAGCAGGGGCGAGTGGGAGATGGGATCGAGGAGGCGAGGGCGTGGCGATCTTATCCCCTCCTCGACGCCGACGAGGGTGTCCGGCGGGGATGCGCCCCTGTTCCGACCCTGGTCGGGGGAACAGGGAAGGGGAGAGAGCGACTGGGGGAACGGGCCGGGTCGGCCGGATGGGCCAGGTGGGCCGGCCTAGTTGCAAGCTGGGCCGTCTGGTCCAGGGGGGTCCTTTTCTCTCTTTTTTTCTTTTGTCTTCTGCTTTTGTATTTTCTTTTTTTTTATTTTCCTTTTCTGTTTTATTTAATTTAGGGCATTTAAGTATTTTATAAAATTGTGTCCTCTACTCCATAATTACCTATGCCATATTTGGCACTATCCGAACATTTTTGTTTCAACTTTTGAAAGCTTTTGTTGTTTGACATATTTTGAATTAGACTTTTGAACGGGGTTTGAACTAATGAGAGAGTAGCAACAGTAACGAGAGATGACATAGCATCATTATGAGAGATTTACTGTAGCCTAATTATCCGGGCATTACAAATCTCCTCCACTACAAGAAATCTCGTCCCGAGATTTAGGAGGTAGAAGGAAACAACGCGGGGTATTCATCAAGCAGGCGATCCTCGCGTTCCCATGTGGCTTCATCTTCGGAATGGTGCCACCACTGGACTTTGAGGAACTTGATCGCCTTCTGACGTGTGCAGCGTTCAGCTTGGTCGAGAATGCGGACCAGATGCTCTTTATGGGAGAGGTCGTGTTGCAATTCGAGCACTTCATGATCCACTGCTCGAATTGGGTCCTTGAAGCAACGACGGAGCTGTGACACGTGGAACACATCGTGAACCTGAGAAAGGTTCGACGGAAGCTCCAGTTGATATGCCACTTTTCCACACCTTTCCTGAATAGTGAATCGGCCAATATAGCGAGGAGCTAGCTTGCCCTTGATCCCGAAGCGGTGAGCACCCTTCATTGGTGTAACTCGAAGATAAGCCTTTTCGCCAGGTTGATAGACCATATCTTTATGTTTACGGTCATACTGACTCTTCTGACGCGACTGAGCAGTCTTGAGATTCTCGCAAATAATGCGGACTTGTTCTTCGGCATGTTGGATAATATCCGGACCAAAGAGTGGATGTTCCCCAGTTTCTGACCAGTTCAGAGGGGTTCGACACTTTCGTCCATATAACACTTTGAAGGGGGCCATCTTCAGACTAGCTTGATAGCTATTATTATAAGAGAACTCACCATACGGGAGAGATTCCTCCCATTTGTTGCCGAAGGAAATAACACAAGCTCCAAGCATGTCTCCGAGAACTTGGTTGACACGTTCTACTTGCCCTTGCGACTGAGGGTGAAATGCAGTACTGGAAGATAAGTGAGTCCCCATAGCTTCTTGGAAACTTGCCCATAATCTTGAAGTGAATAAGCTGCCATGGTCTGATCTGATAACCAATGGAATACCGTGGAGTGAAACAATCCTGGACATATAGAGCGTTCCCAGCTGACTAGCAGTGATCGTTTCTTTGACTGCCAGAAAATGTGCAACTTTAGAAAGACGGTCAATGACGACAAGAATAGCATCATTACCTTTCTGTGATTTGGGAAATCCAGTGACAAAGTACATCTCGACATGGTCCCATTTCCATTCAGGAATAGAGATAGGTTGCAGAGTTCCAGCAGGCCTTTGATGTTCTGCTTTGATACAACGGCAAACGTCACACTCAACAACATAACGAGCAATGTCTTGCTTCATATAAGACCACTAGAATCTCTGACGGATGTCTTGGTACATCTTTGTACTACCAGGATGGATGCATAGAGGCGTATCATGAGCTTCTTTCATTACTTCCTGAGTCATATGCAGGTTTTTCTCTGCACATGGCGACACTAGGCGGCCCTTGAAGTACAAAGTGCCTTCGTCAGCAATAGTTAAGAATCAGGGCTTTCCTTCTGCGAGGTAGCGCTTAATCTTGTGGGCTTCAGAGTCGTATCCCTGTATTCTCTTGATGGAGTCTAAGAGATCTGGTTCGACAGCCAGGGTATTGAGGGAACCCTGGGTAACAACACAAATGTTCATCTTGCGAAACTCCTTAGGAGGGGGAGCGAGTGCACCCGGAGGAACAATATGGAGGTTCAGCTTTCTGAATTCTTCAACAAGCGAGGGCTGAACTTTGCGAACCTGGAGGTGGTTGCAGTAAGACTTGTGGCTCAAGGCATCAGCCATTACATTAGCCTTCCCTGAGGTATAGGAAATACCCAAGTCAAAGTCTGCAACAATCTCCATCCATCTCTGCTGACGGAGGTTCAGGTCTGGCTGAGTAAACAGATACTTCAGACTATGGTGGTCGGTGAAGATCTCGCAACAATTACCGAGAAGGTAATGTCGCCACTGCTTTAGTGCATGGATGATAGCAGCAAGCTCGAGGTTGTGAAATGGGTAGTTCTCTTCATGAGGGCGCAATTGCCGAGAGGCATAAGCAATCACTTTGCGGTCTTGCATTAGTACACAGCCTAATCCTTGACGAGAAGCGTCGCAGTAAATGACGAAGTCCTTCTTAGTATCAGGTGGAGCTAGCACTTGGGCAGAAGTCAACTTGTCTTTGAGTGCCTGGAAACTTTCCTGACATTTGTCTGTCCATTGGAACTTGACGCCCTTATGCAACAGGTTAGTCAGAGGCCTGGCGATCTTGGAGAAGTTCTCGACGAATCGACGACAATAGCTGGCGAGACTGAGAAAACTTCTGACTTGCTTAATGTTCTTCAGAGGAGTCCAATCAAGAATAGCCTGGACTCGTTCAGGGTTGACAACAATACCATCCTTAGAGATGACATGACGAAGAAAGGTTACTTTGGGTAGCCAGAATTCACATTTGGAGAACTTGGCATATAGTTGATGCTCTATAAGCTTTTCCAGAACAAGACGAAGATGTTCAGCATGCTCTTCTTCGTTCTTGGAAAATACCAGGATATCATCCAGATAAACCACGATGAACTTGTCAAGGTAATCCATGAATATATAGTTCATCAGACGAGAAAAGGTGGCTGGAGCATTGGTTAAGCCGAATGACATGACGGTGTACTCGTATGAACCATATCGAGTCATGAAGGCGGTCTTCGGGATATCCTCTTCACGAACACGGATCTGGTGGTAACCCAACCTCAAGTTGATTTTAGAGAACAATGATGAACCAACTAGTTGATCATACAGATCATTGATCCGAGGAAGAGGATACTTATTCTGAATGGTAGCTTGGTTTATAGGATGGTAGTCTTGGACTAATCGGTTTGTCCCATCCTTCTTCTTGACAAAGAGAGAAGGTGCTCCCCAAGGAGAGCAACTTGGGCGAATGAAACCACTTCGAAGAGACTTGTCGATTTCCTCCTTAAGCTTAATGAGTTCATGCGGCGGCATCTTGTAGGGTCATTTGGCTATAGGAGTGGTGCCTGGTTTTAAGTCGATGATGAATTCGACAGCTCTAGCAGGGGGAATCCCAGGAAGTTCTTCAGAAAAGATGTCTTGGAATTCGCGAACGACAGGAATGTTTTCAATGCCCTCGAGTGGTGCAGCGTTCAATGCATTCAAGGCATAAAGCCGTGCCTCGGCATTTTGCACCAGATGAGCTTGGTAAGTAACTATTTCATCTGAAGGGTGTAGTAGATGGACGGTCTTAGTGGCGCAAACTATAGAAGCAGTATGCGATTTCAACCAATCTATCCCCAAAATGAGGTCGATGTTAGACGACTTCAGGATAATGGGAGAGGCATAGAATTCCAGCCCTTCGGTTTCCACGGGGACGTCGATGCCAACCATGGAGGTTTGACATTGTCCCACGGGGGTTTTGACCACTACCGAAGTGTTCATCTCCTCACATTTAACGTCGTGCTTGTATGCAAAATCTTCTGACATGAATGAATGCGATGCTCCTGAATCGAATAAAACAGATGCAGGTACAAAATTAACGAGGAGTGTACCCATCACAGTAGCAGGTTGGTCTTAAGCTTCATTGAGATCAACATGTTTGGCATGAACACGACCATAAGACTTGGCACTGTTGTTGCAGGGCTGGTTGCTTCCATGGCCAGATGCTGGAAGGGCCAGTTGATTCTGGTTCTGGTTGCATTCTCTAGCACGGTGTCCTGGTTGACCACATCTGAAGCACAATCCATTATTGGGAGCGGGAGCAGGAGCTCTGGGTGGTGGTGCTGGAAGCCTTGGTTGCCTAGATGGAGGAGGAGGCAGACGAGGTGCAACATAGGTCTGCCTTGGGGCATGTGCAGTTGGCTGGTACATGCTGCTGGGAATCCATATCCTACGCTTCTGTGAGGGCGGGCCCGAAGATGAGCCCGTGTCACGGTTGCGCCTGTGAGAGCTCTGGTATTCCTGCAGACCAGTTTTGACATTGATGGCCTTGTTCAACAAGGTGGTGAAATCAGTAAAGTCATGCACTAGAAGTGCGAGCTTCATGTCAGCTTGAAGGCCGTCACGGAACTTCTCCTGTCTGTGTGCATCAGTTGCAATGTCCTCTTCAGCATAGCGAGACAAGTCCAGAAACTCCCGCTGATAAGCTTCAACAGTTTTGTTGCCTTGGGTGAGGTTGCGGAACTCATGCTTCTTCTGGTCCATGACTCCCTAAGGAATGAAGCAGGCACGAAAAGCAGCTTAGAAGTCTGGCCAAGTGATGATTGTTCCAGCTGGCAGAGTACGCCTGTGGCTGTCCCACCATTGAGCTGCGGGTCCCTTCAGGAAGAATTAAGCAAAGGTGAGATAGCTGGCAGGGTGTCAGTGTACTAAAGTAGGGGTACTTTAGTACCCCAAACTTGTGCACGGGCAGTAGTAGCCTCCCGCGGCAAGGCCTGCCAGGAGAGCGACAAGAGTCTCCACGGCCCTATCCGGGCCGGACGAAGGCCAAGTGATCGAGCCTAGAAGACCAAGCCCCGGCAAGAGGAGCTTGCCGGGTCGAGAAGGCAAGGTCCGGCAAGAGGAGCTTGCCGGGCCAAGGCGACAAGGCCCCGGCAAGAGGAGCTTGCCGGGACGACTAAGCCGAAGCACCAAGGCCCCGGCGGGAGGAGCTCGCCGGGACGGCCAAGCCAAGGCACCCCAAGAGAAGCCCGCCGCGGCGCGCCGCGCGCCCCGGCAAGGCCTGGCGAGCGGCAAAGCTCCCAGGTGCGGCAAGGAAACTACCGCGGCAAGCCACTTGCCGCGGCAAACCACCACATCAGGCCCGCGCTCCAGCTCACCTGCCCACGCGTCCCTCTGGGGCTTCCCCGGAGGCACGTGGCGGGACGCCGCGCAACCTGAGACGCACGGTGGCATGCGACGTTGGCAGAGTCGCCCCCGTGGCGAGCGGAGGCGCTCCTAACGGTCCGCCTCGGCACTGTTCAGGCGATCCAGACGGGCATTTAATGCCTTTGTCCCCCGCCGTCAGAGTTAGGTGCGATAGCACTGTGCGGACACTATTCACACAATCCCTTGCCATTTTTACCCTCACCTGCGTCGCTCCCTGTGGGAAACCCCTTGGCATATAAAAGGAGGCCCATGCGCACGTAGAGGGGGGATCGGACCCAATAGGCCCTCGCCCACGTCCAGCTCCAACTTACTGTAGCTGCTTGCGCTCCAGAGCAAGAACCTGAATCAACCAGATATGCAGCAGTAGGGTTTTACGCATCCATGCGGCCCGAAGCTGGGTAAAATCGTTGTGTGTGCGTGTCGCCTCGATCTGCTCTTTGTGCATCCTCCGCCCCCGCCGAACCGACAAGGGGCTCCGTCCCCATAGGTGCTCGTGGAGGCCAGATATCCCCCGACATCTTTGGCGCGCCAGGTAGGGGGTGCGTCGAGGTTGTGTGAATCAGATCCAGCGTCCGCACGAGCCAGACTCTCATCGTTTGCGCCAGCATGGCGCTGAAGAAGAAAGCTCCGGAGGTGACCGGCCCGTCAACGTCGAACCCGCCGCCCATGGAGCAGACGGGTGGTGGGGAGGACGCCGGCAGAGGAACGGGCACCGTCGAGCCAGTTCTTGCTCCCACGGCGTCCGAGCTCGCCCCGCGCCCCGCTCAGGAGGCGCGAAACCAGCAGCGTCATGGTACCCATGGTACCATACGCTCACTGGACCCGAGCCACGCTGGTGGATCCCAGGGCGCTCAGGACCGGCATGCGCTCCAGCGTGCCGGGACGAGCGTCGCGTGGCTGCCTGGACCAGGTGCTGCTCCTTCTAACGTGGTTAGGAGTTCGAGCACATCCCGCTCCTCGCGCCGCTCGCCGCCTCTGCCCGCCACCCCAGCGGAAGCTCTCGCGCGAGCTGAGGTGCTCCTAGACTACCCTCCAACGGCGGACAAGCTCGACGGCTGGAGGGCAACCATCCAGAGCCTCATCGGTTTCGCCAACGGTGACACTCCGCGGCAGCACGGCGCGTCGCAGCCGCGGCCAGTCACCCAGGCGAGAACCGATGGCGCCAAGCATGGCGGGGGTGCGACCACCGTGCACTCCCTGCCCCAGAAGCCACGGTCGCCGACTCGCTGGGCTCACCTCGACGATGATTCTACCACGTCGTCGAACCCGCGAACTCGCCGCGACCAACGCCAAGTCCTTCACGAACGAAGGGAAAAGACGCTCGAACCCGCATCGAGCGCAGAAGAGAGGCGCGGCGTCAATCAGACCAGCGCGTTGGGCCCACTAGAGACATGCACGCGCCGGGGGAACTAGGCGAACTGTCGTATTTGGTAGGTTGCCCTGCGTTCACCCGCGAGCTGCGGCAAGTCCAGTGGCCCAGCACAAAGAACTTCAAGCCCGACGTGCCCGAGAAGTACGACGGCAAGTCGCATCCGTCTGAGTTCCTCAGCATCTACACCATTGCGGTGCAGGCTGCCGGGGGACGGGACGATAAGATCCTTGCCAACTACTTCCCGCTGGTACTCAAGCCCAACGTCAGATCCTGGCTCATGCACTTGCCGGACGGCTCCATCTCCTCCTGGCCAGATCTATGCCATCAGTTCGTGGGCGCCTTCACGGGCGGCCACAAACCCCATGGCCAGGCGAGCGACCTTCATCTGCTTGTTCAGAAGGAGGGGGAGCCTTTGCGCAAGTTCATCCAGAGGTTCAGCCGTGGGCACTACAACATCCCAGACGTCCACCCCGCCGCGGTGATCAGCGCGTTCCACCAGAACGTGCGTAACCGCAGGATGCGGGAGGAGATGGCGATGTGCAAAATCAAGGATGTCAGCGAGCTTTACGCCCTGGCCGACAAGTGTGCACGCGCTAAGGAGGGGAGGCGGCTCCCCGAAGAAAGTGTTGGAGAAGGAGATTCCGACAGTGAAGGTACCGCCCCGGCAAGGAGAGGCCGGCGGCGGAACGGCAAGAAGAAGAAAAACCCAGAGGTACTGGTTGTCGAGAAGTCCGAGAGTGAGGGCTCCGCCAAGAAAGCCCAGGCGGGAGGCCCCGGCAAGGAGGTTGCCGGGTGCGCCAACTGTCGGGCGGTGGCGGCTGCCGATAAGCGGGACGGTACCGACAAGAAGTACTGCAAGATCCACCGCACCAGGGGCCACGACCTCCAGAGTTGCAAGCAAGTCGAGTGACTCGTCGACCTGCAAAAGGCCGAGTACGCACGACGCGACAAGGAGAGGGCCCAAGCAGGTGGCGGGGGATCCGGCACGAAGCGTCCCGGCCCGGGGGAGCGCCGTGGCAAGGACAAGCAGTGGCAAGCAGACAGACCTCCCCGGGGCCGCGACAAGAGCGAAGACGAAGACGACGACGAAGACATGGAAGACCCCGAGACCAGCGAGCAGGAGTTTCAGAAAGCCACTGAGGTCTTGTGTGTGGACGGCGGTGCCTCCCTGCACGCTTCCCACCACCAGCTCAAACGGTGGGTGCGGGAGGTCAATGCAGTGGAGCCACCCGTCGAGTCACGCAGACCCCTGAGATGGTCCAGCACGCCTATCATCTTCGACATTGAGGACCACCCTGATCGCACAACCGCGGTCGGGTGCTTGCCGATGTTGGTTTCCCCAACGATCCGCAACCTCAAGGTCACTAAGATGCTAGTTGACGGCGGGGCCGGCTTGAATCTGATCTCCTCTGCTGTTCTCCGGAGACTCCAAGTTCCCGACAGCGAGCTCGAAGAAACCGGCACATTCCAAGGAATCAACCCGAGAAGGAGCAAGCCGAAGGGAAAGATCACGCTGCCGGTAACATTTGGCAGCGAGCTGAATTTCAGAACTGAGAAGGTCACCTTTGACATCGCCGACCTTCCGTTGCCTTACAACGGGATCCTCGGCCGACCAGCACTCACCAAGTTCATGGCGGCCTCTCACTATGCGTATAACATGCTCAAGATGCCCGGCCCGATAAGCGTCATTTCTGTCCCCGGCGACAAGAAGGATGCCCTTATCTGCGCCGACCAGCTATACCGGGACGCAACAGCGGCAACGGCCCGTGGTCCGCTCGCCGCTGGAGCTTCCGGGGGAAAGAAGACCAAGCCCGGCAAGTGCTCTGGCACCCACTCCGGCAAGCGCGCCTCTTCGGAGTGCTGCGCTGCCGTCGAGGACGTGCCATTGAGCCCCGCCGGCAAGAAGACCAAGCCCGGCGAGTGCTCTGGCGCCCACTCCGGCAAGCGCGGCTCTTCGGAGTGCTGCGCTGCCGTCGAGGACGTGCCATTGAGCCCCGCCGGCAAGAAGACCAAGCCCGGCGAATGCTTTGGCGCCCACTCCGGCAAGCGCACCTCTTCGGAGTGCTGCGCTGCCGTCGAGGACGTGCCATCGAACCCCGCTGGCAAGAAGGCCAAGCCCGGCGAATGCTCTGGTGCCCACTCCGGCAAGCGCGCCTCTTCGGATTGCTGCGCTGCCGTCGAGGACGTGCCATCGAGCCCCACCGGCGAACACGAGAAGACGACGGCTGCTCCATCCGCGACCAAGAAGGTGCCCGCCAAGGAGGACGGCACTGGTGGTACCTTCACCATCAGTGCCACTCTCGGCCCCAAATAGTAAGGCGCGCTCGTTGCTTTTCTGCTGGCGAATGTCGATGTGTTTGCCTGGCAACCATCTGACATCCCCGGCGTTCCCAGGGAAGTGATTGAGCACCACCTTGCCGTCTGTCCTCATGCGCGGATCGTCAAGCAAAAGGTCAGGAAACAAGCGGTGGAGCGCCAAGAGTTTATCGCGGAGGAAATCAAGAGGTTGGAAGCGGCAGGCCTCGTCAGAGGCGTGCCCCATCCGACGTGGTTGGCCAATCCTGTCGTCGTGCGCAAGGCAAACGGGAAGTGGAGGCTTTGCATCGATTTCACCGATGTCAACAGAGCTTGCCCTAAAGATCCATTTCCCTTGCCGCGCATCGACCAGATTGTTGACTCCACGGCCGGATGCGACCTGCTTTCATTCCTTGACGCCTACGCCGGGTACCACCAGGTCTTCATGGCCGAAGAAGACAAAGAGAAGACTGCGTTCATCACTCCGTGCGGCACGTACTGTTTTGTGCGGATGCCTTTTGGACTGAAGAACGCGGGCTCGACATTTTCGAGGGTTGTCCACACAGCTTTTGAGCCACAGATCCACAGAAATGTGGAGGCCTACATGGACGACATTGTGGTCAAGAGCAGAAACAAGGCAACCTTGGTACAAGACTTGGAAGAGACCTTTGCAAACTTGCGCAAGATCAGCCTCAAGCACAACCCCGAGAAGTGCGTGTTCGGAGTTCCCTCCGGCAAGCTTCTCGGGTTCTTCGTGTCTCAGCGTGGGATCGAAGCCAACCCCGACAAGATCAAGGCCATCGAGCAGATTGAAGCACCAACGCGTGTCAAGGACGTGCGAAGACTTGCCGGCTGCGTGGCGGCTCTCAGTAGATTTATTTCCAGGTCCGCGGAACGCGCCCTGCCGTTTTTCAAAATCTTGAAAAAGGCAGGTCAAGTAAAATGGACTCCGGAAGCGGAGGCTGCGCTGCGAGACTTGAAGAAATACCTGTCCTCCGCCCCTATACTTGTCGCGCCTAGACCACAAGAGAAGTTGTTGCTCTACCTAGCGGCAACCAATCAAATGGCTAGTGCTGCGTTAGTTGCGGAGTGGGAAGCTGATGACGAGCCAGCAGCCACGGCAAGCGCGTCCGACGGCAAGCAGGGGGCTTCCCCGACAAGCTCTGGCCCCGGCAAAGGCGGATCCGCGCAAGCGCAAGGGGAAGTGCAGAGGAAGAGGATGGTGCAGCGCCCAGTTTACTTCGTCAGTTCCCTCTTGCAGGGGGCTAGGTCGAGGTACTCTGGTGTGCAGAAATTGCACTTCGGCCTCCTCATGGCCTCGAGGAAGCTGCGCCATTACTTCCAAGCACACGAGATCACCATGGTCACTCGCTTTCCGCTTAAGAGGATACTGCAGAATCCCGATGCGACAGGCAGGATTGTCGAGTGGGCACTAGAACTGTCAAGCTTTGGCCTCGAATTCGAGAACACATCGACCATCCAGAGCAGAGCATTGGCAGAGTTCATAGCGCAGTGGACGCCGACACCGGACGAAGAAATTCCCGAGACGAGCATCCCTGGCAAGGAAGCAACCAAAGAGTGGCTGATGTACTTTGATGGTGCCTTTTCGCTGGAAGGCGCCGGTGCCGGCGTGCTGCTCATCGCGCCCACCGGAGAGCACCTCAAGTATGTCGTCCAGATGCACTTTCCCAAGGAGCAAGCAACCAACAATACGGCAGAGTATGAAGGTTTGCTCGCCGGTCTCAGGATCACGGCGGAACTTGGGATCAAGAAGCTCATTGTCAGGGGTGACTCGCAGCTCGTCGTCCGCCAAGTGAACAAGGATTACCAGTGCCCGTTGATGGAAGCTTACGTTGATGGAGTGAGGAAGCTGGAGAGCGCTTTGACGGCCTGCAAATGGAATACGTTCCAAGAGCAGAGAACGACATCGTCGACGGCCTGTCCAAATGCGCCGCACTAAAGCTACCTATGGAACCAGGGACTTTTGCGCTCAAGCTGACTCAACCATCCGTGACACCATCGACTGGGCCAAGCAAGAAGAGGAAATCGGTCTCCAGCGACTACCTTCCGGCAGAGCTTCCTGAAGCCGCCTCTAAGGGAGTCCCCGGGATTGACGCCAAGAGTGCTGAGGAGCTGCCCGCTTCGGCAAGCCCCAGGGGTTGTCCCGACGAAGCAGGCGCTCCCAGCAAGCCACGCCCCGGCAAGCCTGCCGGGAACGTCAAGCTCCGGCTGAGCCCCAGGTCCTTGCCGTGGAAGCTGATGTTCCCACAGCCGCCGACATGCCTCTAGTCCTCGTCGTCGAGCCACAGGCTCCGACGTGGGCACAACAGATCGTCCGTTTCCTCCAGACAGGAGAGCTTCCCGAAGAACAAGAAGAAGCTGAAAGAGTAGCCCGGCAGTCCAGTATGTACCAGTTCGTCGACAGCGCACTGTACAGAAGAGGATGCAATGGGGTGAAATTGAAGTGCATCCACCGGGAAGACGGACAGAAGCTGTTGGCGGAGATACACGGAGGCATATGTGGGCACCACATTGGCGCCAGAGCACTTGCTGGAAAGGCGTTCCGGCAGGGCTTCTTCTGGCCCACAGCCCTCCAGGATGCAACTGCACAAGTAACCAAGTGTGAAGCGTGCCAGTTCCATTCCAAGAAGATACACCAGCCAGCTCAAGCTCTCCAGACGATCCCTTTATCCTGGCCCTTCTCGGTCTGGGGGCTCGATATCCTCGGCCCCTTCCCCCGATCCGTCGGGGGCTTTGAGTACTTGTTCGTTGCCATCGACAAGTTCACAAAGTGGCCAGAAGTGGAACCAGTGAGGAAGGTGACCGCCCAGTCCGCGATCAAATTCTTCAGGTTGTTTGTCTGCCGCTTCGGGATCCCCAACAGGATCATCACCGACAACGGTACGCAGTTCACAAGCCACGCCTTCATGCAGTACACCCAAGATCTCGGCACCAAGGTCTGCTTCGCTTCTGTTGCTCATCCCCGGAGCAACGGTCAAGCGGAAAGGGCCAACGCCGAGGTACTGCGCGGGCTCAAGACCAGAAGTTTTGACAAGCTGCTCAAGCACGGACGGAACTGGATCGAGGAGCTGCCGGCGGTTCTTTGGTCGGTCAGAACGACGCCAAATCGAGCCACCGGCTAGACACCATTTGCTCTACTCTATGGAGTAGAAGCAGTTACCCCCACGGAACTCGTATACGGGTCACCTCGAGTGCTCGCTTATGATGAGCTTGAGCAAGAGCGGTCGCGTGAAGATGACGCACTGCTCCTCGAGGAAGATCGTCTCCAGGCCGCTGTGCGATCCGCTCGCTACCAGCAAGCTCTGCGTCGCTATCGTAGCCGCAAAGTTAAGGCCAGGAGCCTCGAGGAAGGCGACCTTGTTCTTCGGCGCGTTCAGTCGGCCAAGATACACAACAAGTTGACACCGAAGTGGGAAGGCCCTTACCGGGTGAAACGAGTCACGAGGCCCGGCGCCGTCCGCCTCGAGACCGAAGATGGTACTCCGGTGAGCAATTCCTGGAACATTGAGCATCTTCGCAAGTTTTACCCGTAAGGCGCGGTTGTCGGACCCCGTCCGGCAACCAACTCTTTGTACAAAAGTCTTGCCGCAGACGCATGTAATCCTTTGTACAAAGCCAGGCGCAGACCCTGGACGCAATTACGCGCTGGGGCCCCCCAAGTTTCAGCATGCATGCTGAGTCGAGTCTCGTCCTTGGTTAGGGTTGATAGTGCCTAACAGTCGCTAACCCCTAACTTAGAGGTCGAGTCCGCGTCTTTTTCCCGTCCTTTCCCTTTGGCTCGCAGGAACTGCCTACCCTTGCCGAGCCGCTCAAGGACGAAGAAAGGGAGAAGGACGAGCCAGCACCCGCCTCCCGACAAGCCAGAGTTGCCGGGGGCTGCAACCTCAGATAAGTCTTTACATCCCTTATCATGCATTCTCTCGTGAGCTGCGGAATGTGAAAACCTTGCTTCCTCCCAAAAAGCTGTCTTGCTCTCTTAAGCGGCAAACCCCGGAGCGCGTTCCCGGGGCCCGCTTCAGATAGCAGCCGCGGCGGCAAGGGGAGGAAGCGAGGGGCCAGAACCCGCCTTCTCCCTGCCTCCGCCTAGAGCGGGAGGAGGGCCAAGGGGCGCGGGGGACGGCAGGGTCCGTTGCCGGGCGGGGAAGTGTCTATCTTAACGGTGCAAAGGGTCCGCCCCTTGCCGCGGGATGTACCCGCGAGACAAATGATCCGGCAAACAACCCCTTTTCATTAAAAACATTCCACTCAGGTACAGTTCAGAGAGAATGAAAAACATGAAAGATGGGATTACAAGATTTTAATGCAACTAAGGCCCGAGGGCTTACAAGGTAAAAAGAGATAAGGTGCCCGTAATCCCTTTCTTGTCTCTCTCCTCAGGAGGTACGGCAAGTAGGCGAGAAGGGCAAAAGGGGCGCCTAGACGAGCTACGGGTGGCAGAAGACGCCAAGAGACCGTCCGAGGCCCCACCCCGGAGCCCCGGAGGCCGGAAGAAGACGGTGACGCCGGAAGCGGAGCTCAAGAAGGAGGCGGCGAGACGTCAACACGCTGTCGAGGGCATCTAGCCCTCGTAATCCGAGTTGACGGCCTTGCCGCCAGCCTCTTCCGCCGCCTCGCCACTCCGGCCGAGAAGACGAAGCCCCGGCAAGAGGAGCTTGCCGGGCCGGAGAGAAGACCCCGGTGGTCGTCGCCGCGAGCAGGGGTGGTGACGGCGTCTGGGGCGAGGTTGGAAGACGAGGCAGCGGCCTTGCCTCCCGTCCTCTTCCTCTTCCGCATCCTCCCTACGCCAGCCGCCCAAGGAGACGGCCCCGGGGAGTTCACGGCGCCAGCGACGCGGACGATGGGGGCCGCCGGTGCCACGCGGAGCTGCGACAAGCGCCTAGTCGTGCCCGTCACCCCGGCGACCGCCCGCCCTCGTCGTCGCTGTCGCTCCCCTCCTCGTCACTCTCGCTCGAGGAGGAGCCTTCGCTGTCAGAGGAGCTATCCACGCAGCACCGGGCCCGGGTGCCGAGGTCCCCGAAGACCTTGACGGAGAGCAGATCGCCCTCCATCAGCTTGAAATGGAGGGTGAACCCCGCCGTCAAGCTGTGGATCCGGGCGAACGACTTCCACCCTCGGCCCAGACACATCACGCCGGGAGCTCGGGATTCGACGTGGACTCGCGTACCACTGATCCCGCAGCCCCTCATGCGCAGCCTCAGCGTCTCGTGTTGTTCCGCCTCCAAGACGTCCGCGAAAGGGGCCGGGAGGCAGAGGCGACGGCGAGGCGCCCGGCGCAGCCTGATGATGAACTCGCAGGGGTCGTCCCCGAGATGAACCGCCGGGGGAAACGGAGCCGCCGGCGGAGGCGAGGCCGGCGCGCCGTCCTGCCCGCCTCGAGCGCCTCGGCCCCGTCCACGGCCTCGTCCGCGACCTCGCCCCCTCCCCCTTCCCCTTATGGTTGGCTCCGCCACCGCGGGTGCAAGGGGAGGAGGGGCTCGCTGCCTGGCGGCAACCCTTGCCGCCACCGAAGAAGGACCAGGGTTCCCTTCCTCCATGACAGCTGGGGAGAGGGGACCAGGGATCTAAGAGAAGGAAGAAGGAAGTAGTGCGGACCCTCGTCATCCCCTTCCGCTCCTTATAAAGGGGCGGGGTGAGGGCTCGGCCGCCCCGCCCAACCAATCAAAGCAGAGGAAGGGCGGGCGACGGGGCCGACCCTCTACTTCGACCCGCATCGGCCCGGCTTCCTGCCTCCACCACCGCGACCCCAAGCGCATGGAGGACGCGTGGCGGGCGAGCAGGGACGAGGCGACTGATGAGGCGACCTCTCTCCCCCCCACTCGAAAGTGGGGGCGGACGTTTCGCTTCTCCAAATAAAAGAGATCGTGCCCGACGTGACGCATGCCTGCGGGCCTCAAGCCCCGCGCAAGCCACCCACGTCACGCACGCCTCGCACGCCTCGCCTCCCCCACGACGCCGCGATAAGCGCGTGCCACTTGGGGAGGGCGCGACAAACACGGAGTTAAGGAGCAGCGCAACCCAGGCCACGCGTGCCCGTGCACTGTTAGGGCCTGTCCCAACAACGCTCGGCACCGTGTATGGCTCAGACCCGGGGGCTCCTGTCGGTGTACTAAAGTGGGGTTACCTTAGTACCCCGAACTTGTGCACGGGCAGTAGTAGCCTCCCGCGGCAAGGCCTGCCAGGGGAGCGACAAGAGTCTCCACGGCCCTTTCCGGGCCGGACGAAGGCCAAGTGATCGAGCCTAGAAGACCAAGCCCCGGCAAGAGGAGCTTGCCGGGTCGAGAAGGCAAGGTCCGGCAAGAGGAGCTTGCCGGGCCAAGGCGACAAGGCCCCGGCAAGAGGAGCTTGCCGGGACGACTAAGCCGAAGCACCAAGGCCCCGGCGGGAGGAGCTCGCCGGGACGGCCAAGCCAAGGCACCCCAAGAGAAGCCCGCCGCGGTGCGCCGCGCGCCCCGGCAAGGCCTGGCGAGCGGCAAAGCTCCCAGGTGCGGCAAGGCAACTACCGCGGCAAGCCACTTGCCGCGGCAAACCACCACATCAGGCCCGAGCCTCATCGGTTTCGCCAACGGTGACACTCCGCGGCAGCACAGCGCGTCGCAGCCGCGGCTAGTCACCCAGGCGAGAACCGATGGCGCCAAGCATGGCGGGGGTGCGACCACCGTGCACTCCCCGCCCCAGAAGCCACGGTCGCCGACTCGCCGGGCTCACCTCGACGAAGATTCTACCGCGTCGTCGAACCCGCGAACTTGCAGCGACCAACGCCAAGTCCTTCACGAACGAAGGGAAGAAGACGCTCGAACCCGCATCGAGCGCAGAAGAGAGGCGCGGCGTCAATCAGACCAGCGCGTTGGGCCCACTGGAGACATGCACGCGCCGGGGGAACCAGGCGAACTGCCGTATTCGGTAGGTTGCCCTGCGTTCACCCGCGAGCTGCGGCAAGTCCAGTGGCCCAGCACAAAGAACTTCAAGCCCGACGTGCCCGAGAAGTACGACGGCAAGTCGCATCCGTCTGAGTTCCTCAGCATCTACACCATTGCAGTGCAGGCTGCCGGGGGACGGGACGATAAGATCCTTGCCAACTACTTCCCGCTGGTACTCAAGCCCAACGTCAGATCCTGGCTCATGCACTTGCCGGACAGCTCCATCTCCTCCTTGCCAGATCTATGCCATCAGTTCGTGGGCGCCTTCACGGGCGGCCACAAACCCCATGGCCAGGCGAGCGACCTTCATCTGCTTGTTCAGAAGGAGGGGGAGCCTTTGCGCAAGTTCATCCAGAGGTTCAGCCGTGTGCACTACAACATCCCAGACGTCCACCTCGCCACGGTGATCAGCGCGTTCCACCAGAACGTGCGTAACCGCAGGATGCGGGAGGAGATGGCGATGTGCAAAATCAAGGAGGTCAGTGAGCTTTACGCCCTGGCCGACAAGTGTGCACGCGCTGAGGAGGGGAGGCGGCTCCCCGGAGAAAGTGTTGGAGAAGGAGACTCCGACAATGAAGGTACTGCCCCGGCAAGGAGAGGCCGGCGGCGGAACGGCAAGAAGAAGAAAAACCCAGAGGTACTGGTTGTCGAGAAGTCCGGCAGCGAGGGCTCCGCCAAGAAAGCCCAGGCGGGAGGCCCCGGCAAGGAGGTCGCCGGGTGCGCCAACTGCCTGGCGGTGGCGGCTGCCGATAAGCGGGACGGTACCGACAAGAAGTACTGCAAGATCCACCGCACCAGGGGCCACAACCTCCAGAGTTGCAAGCAAGTCGAGCGACTCGTCGACCTGCAAAAGGCCGAGTACGCACGACGCCACAAGGAGAGGGCCCAAGCAGGTGGCGGGGGATCCGGCATGAAGCGTCCCGGCCCGGGGGAGCGCCGCGGCAAGGACAAGCAGCGGCAAGCAGACAGACCTCCCCGGGGTCGCGACAAGAGCGAAGACGAAGACGACGACGAAGACATGGAAGACCCCGAGACCAGCGAGCAGGAGTTTCAGAAAGCCACTGAGGTCTTGTGTGTGGACAGCGGTGCCTCCCTGCATGCTTCCCACCACCAGCTCAAACGGTGGGTGCGGGAGGTCAATGCAGTGGAGCCACCCGTCGAGTCACGCAGACCCCTGAGATGGTCCAGCACGCCTATCATCTTCGACATTGAGGACCACCCTGATCGCACAACCGCGGTCGGGTGCTTGCCGATGTTGGTTTCCCCAACGATCCGCAACCTCAAGGTCACTAAGATGCTAGTTGACGGCGGGGCCAGCTTGAATCTGATCTCCTCTGCTGTTCTCTGGAGACTCCAAGTTCCCGACAGCGAGCTCGAAGAAACCGGCACATTCCAAGGAATCAACCCGGGAAGGAGCAAGCCGAAGGGAAAGATCACGCTGCCGGTAACATTTGGCAGCGAGCTGAATTTCAGAACTAAGAAGGTCACCTTTGACGTCGCCGACCTTCCGTTGCCTTACAACGGGATCCTCGGCCGACCAGCACTCGCCAAGTTCATGGCGGCCACTCACTATGCGTATAACATGCTCAAGATGCCCGGCCCGATAAGCGTCATCTCTGTCCCCGGCGACAAGAAGGATGCCCTTATCTGCGCCGACCAGCTATACCGGGACGCAACAGCGGCAACGGCCCGCGGTCCGCTCGCCGCTGGAGCTTCCGGGGGAAAGAAGACCAAGCCCGGCAAGTGCTCTGGCGCCCACTCCGGCAAGCGCGCCTCTTCAGAGTGCTGCGCTGCCATCGAGGACGTGCCATTGAGCCCCGCCGGCAAGAAGACCAAGCCCAGCGAGTGCTCTGGCGCCCACTCCGGCAAGCGCGCCTCTTCGGAGTGCTGCGCTACCGTCGAGGACGTGCCATTGAGCCCCGCCGGCAAGAAGGCCAAGCCCGGCGAATGCTCTGGCGCCCACTCCGGCAAGCGCGCCTCTTCGGAGTGTTGCGCTGCCGTCGAGGACGTGCCATCGAACCCCGCCGGCAAGAAGGCCAAGCCCGGCGAATGCTCTGGTGCCCACTCCGGCAAGCGCGCCTCTTCGGAGTGCCGCGCTGCCGTCGACGTGCCATCGAGCCCCGCCGGCGAACACGAGAAGACGGCGGCTGCTCCACCCGCGACCAAGAAGGTGCCCGCCAAGGAGGACGGCACTGGTGGTACCTTCGCCATCAGTGCCACTCTCGGCCCCAAATAGGAAGGCGCGCTCGTTGCTTTCCTGCGGGCGAATGTCGATGTGTTTGCCTGGCAACCATCTGACATCCCCGGCGTTCCCAGGGAAGTGATTGAGCACCACCTTGCCGTCTGTCCTCATGCGCGGCCCGTCAAGCAAAAGGTCAGGAAACAAGCGGTGGAGCGCCAAGAGTTTATCGCGGAGGAAATCAAGAGGTTGGAAGCGGCAGGCCTCGTCAAAGGCGTGCTCCATCCGACGTGGTTGGCCAATCTTGTCGTCGTGCGCAAGGCAAACGGGAAGTGGAGGCTTTGCATCGATTTCACCGATGCCAACAGAGTTTGCCCTAAAGATCCATTTCCCTTGCCGCGCATCGACCAGATTGTTGACTCCACGGCCGGATGCGACCTGCTTTCATTCCTTGACGCCTACTCCGGGTACCACCAGGTCTTCATGGCCGAAGAAGACGAAGAGAAGACTGCGTTCATCACTCCGTGCGGCACGTACTGTTTTGTGCGGATGCCTTTTGGACTGAAGAACGCGGGCTCGACATTTGCGAGGGTTGTCCACACTGCTTTTGAGCCACAGATCCACAGAAATGTGGAGGCCTACATGGACGACATTGTGGTCAAGAGCAGAAACAAGGCAACCTTGGTACAAGACTTGGAAGAGACCTTTGCAGACTTGCGCAAGATCAGCCTCAAGCTCAACCCCGAGAAGTGCGTGTTCGGAGTTCCCTCCGGCAAGCTTCTCGGGTTCTTCGTGTCTCAGCGTGGGATCGAAGCCAACCCCGACAAGATCAAGGCCATCGAGCAGATTGAAGCACCAACGCGTGTCAAGGACGTGCGAAGACTTGCCGGCTGCGTGGCGGCTCTCAGCAGATTAATTTCCAGGTCCGCGGAACGCGCCCTGCCGTTTTTCAAAATCTTGAAAAAGGCTGGTCCAGTAAAACGGACTCCGGAAGCGGAGGCTATGCTACGAGACATGAAGAAATACCTGTCCTCCGCCCCTATACTTGTCGCGCCTAGACCACAAGAGAAGTTGCTGCTCTACCTAGCGGCAACCAATCAAGTGGCTAGTGCTGCGTTAGTTGCAGAGAGGGAAGCTGATGACGAGCCAGCAGCCACGGCAAGCGCGTCCGACGGCAAGCAGGGGGCTTCCCCGACAAGCTCTGGCCCCGGCAAAGGCGGATCCGCGCAAGCGCAAGGGGAAGTGCAGAGGAAGAGGATGGTGCAGCGCCCAGTTTACTTCGTCAGTTCCCTCTTGCAGGGGGCTAGGTCGAGGTACTCTTGTGTGCAGAAATTGCTCTTCGGCCTCCTCATGGCCTCGAGGAAGCTGCGCCATTACTTCCAAGCACATGAGATCACCGTGGTCACTCGCTTTCTGCTTAAGAGGATACTGCAGAATCCCGATGCAACAGGCAGGATTGTCGAGTGGGCACTAGAACTGTCAAGCTTTGGCCTCGAATTCGAGAACACATCGACCATCCAGAGCAGAGCATTGGCAGAGTTCATAGCAGAGTGGACGCCGACACCGGACGAAGAAATTCTCGAGACGAGCATCCCCGGCAAGGAAGCAACCAAAGAGTGGCTGATGTACTTTGATGGTGCCTTTTCGCTGGAAGGCGCCGGTGCCGGCGTGCTGCTCATCGCGCCCACCGGAGAGCACCTCAAGTACGTCATCCAGATGCACTTTCCCAAGGAGCAAGCAACCAACAATACGGCAGAGTATGAAGGTTTGCTCGCCGGTCTCAGGATCGCGGCGGAACTTGGGATCAAGAAGCTCATTGTCAGGGGTGACTCGCAGCTCGTCGTCCGCCAAGTGAACAAGGATTACCAGTGCCCGTTGATGGAAGCTTACGTTGATGGAGTGAGGAAGCTGGAAGAGCGCTTTGACGGCCTGCAAATGGAATACGTTCCAAGAGCAGAGAATGTTATCACCGACGGCCTGTCCAAATGCGCCGCACTAAAGCTACCTGTGGAACCAGGGACTTTTGTGCTCAAGCTGACTCAACCATCCGTGACACCATCGACTGGGCCAAGCAAGAAGAGGAAATCGGTCTCCAGCGACTACCTTCCGGCAGAGCTTCCTGAAGCCGCCGCTAAGGGAGTCCCCGGGATCGACGCCAAGAGTGCTGAGGAGCTGCCCGCTCCGGCAAGCCCCAGGGCTTGTCCCGACGAAGCAGGCGCTCCCGGCAAGCCACGCCCCGGCAAGCCTGCCGGGGAACGTCAAGCTCCGGCTGAGCCCCAGGTCCTCGCCGTGGAAGCTAATGTTCCCGCAGCCGCCGACATGCCTCTAGTCCTCGTCGTCGAGCCACAGGCTCCGACGTGGGCACAACAGATCGTCCGTTTCCTCCAGACAGGAGAGGTTCCCGAAGAACAAGAAGAAGCTGAAAGAGTAGCCCGACAGTCCAGTATGTACCAGTTCGTCGACAGCGCACTGTACAGAAGAGGACGCAATGGGGTGAAATTGAAGTGCATCCACCGGGAAGACGGACAGAAGCTGTTGGCGGAGATACACGGAGGCATATGTGGGCACCACATTGGCGCCAGAGCACTTGCCGGAAAGGCGTTCCGGCAGGGCTTCTTCTGGCCCACAGCCCTCCAGGATGCAACTGCATGAGTAACCAAGTGTGAAGCGTGCCAGTTCCATTCCAAGAAGATACACCAGCCAGCTCAAGCTCTCCAGACGATCCCTTTATCCTGGCCCTTCTCGGTCTGGGGGCTCGATATCCTCGGCCCCTTCCCCCGATCCGTCGGGGGCTTTGAGTACTTGTTCGTTGCCATCGACAAGTTCACAAAGTGGCCAGAAGTGGAACCAGTGAGGAAGGTGACCGCCCAGTCCGCGATCAAATTCTTCAGGTCGATTGTCTGCCGCTTCGGGATCCCCAACAGGATCATCACCGACAACGATACGCAGTTCACAAGCCACGCCTTCATGCAGTACACCCAAGATCTCGGCACCAAGGTCTGCTTCGCTTCTGTTGCTCATCCCCGGAGCAACGGTCAAGCGGAAAGGGCCAACGCCGAGGTACTGCGCGGGCTCAAGACCAGAAGTTTTGACAAGCTGCTCAAGCGCGGATGGAACTGGATCGAGGAGCTGCCGGCGGTTCTTTGGTCGGTCAGAACGACGCCAAATCGAGCCACCGGCCAGACACCATTTGCTCTAGTCTATGGAGCAGAAGCAGTTACCCCCACGGAACTCGTATACGGGTCACCTCGAGTGCTCGCTTATGATGAGCTTGAGCAAGAGCGGTCGCGTGAAGATGACGCACTGCTCCTCGAGGAAGATCGTCTCCAGGCCGCTGTGCGATCCGCTCGCTACCAGCAAGCTCTGCGTCGCTATCATAGCCGCAAAGTTAAGGCCAGGAGCCTCGAGGAAGGCGACGTTGTTCTTCGGCGCGTTCAGTCGGCCAAGATACACAACAAGTTGACGCCAAAGTGGGAAGGCCCTTACCGGGTGAAACGAGTCACGAGGCCCGGCGCCGTCCGCCTCGAGACCGAAGATGGTACTCCGGTGAGCAATTCCTGGAACATTGAGCATCTTCGCAAGTTTTACCCGTAAGGCGCGGTTGTCGGACCCCGTCCGGCAACCAACTCTTTGTACAAAAGTCTTGCCGCAGACGCATGTAATCCTTTGTACAAAGCCAGGCGCAGACCCTGGCCGCAATTACGCGCTGGGGCCCCCCAAGTTTTAGCATGCATGCTGAGTCGAGTCTCGTCCTTGGTTAGGGTTGATAGTGCCTAACAGTCGCTAACCCCTAACTTAGAGGTCGAGTCCGCGTCTTTTTCCCGTCCTTTCCCTTTGGCTCGCGGGAACTGCCTACCCTTGCCGAGCCGCTCAAGGACGAAGAAAGGGAGAAGGACGAGCCAGCACCCGCCTCCCGACAAGCCAGAGTTGCCGGGGGCTGCAACCTCAGATAAGTCTTTACATCCCTTATCATGCATTCTCTCGTGAGCTGCGGAATGTGAAAACCTTGCTTCCTCCCAAAAAGCTGTCGTGCTCTCTTAAGCGGCAAACCCCGGAGCGCGTTCCCGGGGCCCGCTTCGGATAGCAGCCGCGGCGGCAAGGGGAGGAAGCGAGGGGCCAGAACCCGCCTTCTCCCTGCCTCCGCCTAGAGCGGGAGGAGGGCCAAGGGGCGCGGGGGACGGTAGGGTCCGTTACCGGGCGGGGAAGTGTCTATCTTAACGGTGCAAAGGGTCCGCCCCTTGCCGCGGGATGTACCCGCGATACAAATGATCCGGCAAACAACCCCTTTTCATTAAAAACGTTCCACTCAGGTACAGTTCAGAGAGAATGAAAAACATGAAAGATGGGATTACAAGATTTTAATGCAACTAAGGCCCGAGGGCTTACAAGGTAAAAAGAGATAAGGTGCCCGTAATCCCTTTCTTGTCTCTCTCCTCAGGAGGTACGGCAAGGAGGCAAGAAGGGCAACAGGGGCGCCTAGACGAGCTACGGGTGGCAGAAGACGCCAAGAGAGCGTCCGAGGCCCCACCCCGGAGACCCGGAGGCCGGAAGAAGACGGCGACGCCGGAAGCGGAGCTCGAGAAGGAGGCGGCGAGACGTCAACACGCTGTCGAGGGCATCTAGCCCTCGTACTCCGAGTTGACGGCCTTGCCGCCAGCCTCTTCCGCAGCCTCGCCACTCCGGCCGAGAAGACGAAGCCCCGGCAAGAGGAGCTTGCCGGGCCGGAGAGAAGACCCCGGTGGTCGTCGCCGCGAGCAGGGGTGGTGACGGCGTCTGGGGCGAGGTTGGAAGACGAGGCAGCGGCCTTGCCGCCCGTCCTCTTCCTCTTCCGCATCCTCCCACGCCAGCCGCCCAAGGAGACGACCCCGGGGAGTTCACGGCGCCAGCGACGCGGACGACGGGGGCCGCCGGTGCCACGCGGAGCTGCGACTAGCGCCTAGTCGTGCCCGTCACCCCGGCGACCGCCCGCCCCCGTCGTCGCTGTCGCTCCCCTCCTCGTCACTCTCGCTCGAGGAGGAGCCTTTGCTGTCGGAGGAGCTATCCACGCAGCACCGGGCCCGGGTGCCGAGGTCCCCGAAGACCTTGACGGAGAGCAGATCGCCCTCCATCAGCTTGAAATGGAGGGTGAACCCCGCCGTCAAGCTGTGGATCCGGGCGAACGACTTCCACCCTCGTCCCAGACACATCACGCCGGGGGCTCGGGATTCGACGTGGACTCGCGTACCACTGATCCCGCAGCCCCTCATGCGCAGCCTCAGCGTCTCGTGTTGTTCCGCCTCCAAGACGTCCGCGAACGGGGCCGGGAGGCGGAGGCGACGGCGAGGCGCCCGGCGCAGCCTGATGATGAACTCGCAGGGGTCGTCCCCGAGATGAACCGCCGGGGGAAACGGAGCCGCCGGCGGAGGCGAGGCCGGCGCGCCGTCCTGCCCGCCTCGAGCGCCTCGGCCCCGTCCACGGCCTCGTCCGCGACCTCGCCCCCTCCCCCTTCCCCTTACGGTTGGCTCCGCCGCCGCGGGTGCAAGGGAAGGAGGGGCTCGCTGCCTGGCGGCAACCCTTGCCGCCACCGAAGAAGGACCAGGGTTCCCTTCCTCCATGACAGCTGGGGAGTGGGGACCAGGGATCTAAGAGAAGGAAGAAGGAAGGAGTGCGGACCCTCGTCATCCCCTTCCGCTCCTTATAAAGGGGCGGAGTGGGGGCTCGGCCACCTCGCCCAACCAATCAAAGCAGAGGAAGGGCAGGCGACGGGGCCGACCCTCTACTTCGACCCGCATCGGCCCGGCTTCCTGCCTCCACCACCGCGACCCCAAGCGCATGGAGGACGCGTGGCGGGCGAGCAGGGCCGAGGCGACTGACGAGGCGACCTCTCTTCCCCCCACTCGAAAGTGGGGGCGGACGTTTCGCTTCTCCAAATAAAAGAGATCGTGCCCGACGTGACGCATGCCTGCGGGCCTCAAGCCCCGCGCACGTCACGCACGCCTCGCACGCCTCGCCTCCCCCACGACGCCGCGATAAGCGCGCACCACTTGGGGAGGGCGCGACGAACACGGAGTTAAGGAGCAGCGCAACCCAGGCCACGCGTGCCCGTGCACTGTTAGGGCCTGGCCCAACAACGCTCGGCACCGTGTATGGCCCAGACCCGGGGGCTCCTGTCGGTGTACTAAAGTAGGGGTACCTTAGTACCCCGAACTTGTGCACGGGCAGTAGTAGCCTCCCGCGGCAAGGCCTGCCAGGAGAGCGACAAGAGTCTCCACGGCCCTATCCGGGCCAGACGAAGGCCAAGTGATCGAGCCTAGAAGACCAAGCCCCGGCAAGAGGAGCTTGCCGGGTCGAGAAGGCAAGGTCCGGCAAGAGGAGCTTGCCGGGCCAAGGCGACAAGGCCCCGGCAAGAGGAGCTTGCCGGGACAACTAAGCCGAAGCACCAAGGCCCCGGCGGGAGGAGCTCGCCGGGACGGCCAAGCCAAGGCACCCCAAGAGAAGCCCGCCGCAGCGCGTCGCACGCCCCGGCAAGGCCTGGCGAGCGGCAAAGCTCCCAGGTGCGGCAAGGCAACTACCGCGGCAAGCCACTTGCCGCGACAAGCCACTTGCCGCGGCAAACCACCACATCAGGCCCACGCTCCAGCTCACCTGCCCTCGCGTCGCTCTGGGGCTTCCCCGGAGGCACGTGGAGGGACACCGCGCAACCTGGGACGCACGGTGGCATGCGACGTTGGCAGAGTCGCCCCTGTGGCGAGCGGAGGCGCTCCTAACGGTCCGCCTCGGCATTGTTCAGGCGATCCAGACGGGCATTTAATGCCTTTGTCCCCCGCCGTCAGAGTTAGGTGCGATAGCACTGTGCGGCCACTATTCACACAATCCCTTGCCATTTTTACCCTCACCTGTCGCTCCCTGTGGGAAACCCCTTGGCATATAAAAGGAGGCCCATGCGCACGTAGAGGGGGGATCGGACCCAATAGGCCCTCGCCCACGTCCAGCTCCAACTTACTGTAGCTCCTTGCGCTCCAGAGCAAGAACCCGAATCAACCAGACATGCAGCAGTAGGGTTTTACGCATCCATGCGGCCCGAAGCTGGGCAAAATCGTTGTGTGTGCGTGTCGCCTCGATCTGCTCTTTGTGCATCCTCTGCCCCCGCCGAACCGACAAGGGGCTCCGTCCCCATAGGTGCTCGTGGAGGCCAGATATCCCCCGACACAGGGGCTACATCAGCAGACTCCATTTCATAGGTGATGTCACGGATCCAGTCATCAGCATCCAGAGGCTGAGTTGAGCTGCGGTACACAGTTGGGTTGAGGCGCATGAAATCCTGCAGGGTCACTTGGGCTGGCTGCTGGTTCATATTGGGCGAGGGAACTGAGCCATCATATTCTCCATGAACTGGCGATTCATCTCAAGCTGTTGGATCATACCAGCCATGTACTCAGGCGGTGGTGGGGCATTGCCACCATGACCATGACCACCTGGTCTAACCATCCTGTTAATATATAATAGGGGTAGTTCAGCATTGAGAAATTTGCAAGGACAAGAATCATTCATGATGAAACATGCATAATGAAAGGAGCACAATAGATACTACATAGTAGTCAGCATATCTTACAAAAGGGATCATTCATAGAGTTTGGTACACAGAGTTCAATACATAGACTAAAGACATCATAGGCTGCACGCAGGCTCGTGGCGAATGTATCTAACAGTACTAAGAAAGACTACATTAGTCCCAAGAGGTACTGTGGAGGTAGATGCAGCCTGAAAGCTGGTAGTGTCGCATCGGGAACTCCACGTCAGCAACCTGGGGTCCGCGGATACTCTGGTGCAGAACCTGACGCACAGATGGCAAAAGAGGACCAAGTGCGGGGGAGTAGCCTCCCACATCTGGCCAGCCGACACCCTGGGGCATCATGGTCCTGGCTGGGTAGATCGCAGAACGCGGCAGCTCTCTAGATCGGACAAAGGGGTGCGACAGCGTCAGAGCACGGTAAAGGTGCTGACGGGTGGTGTAACTCGTGGCGAAGAGCTCGGTTAGCTCGATCCAGCCCATCAGCATGCAGAACCAGGTTCTGATGGTAGAAGGGCTCGCGGGTGATAGTGGAGTAGGCAGCAGTGTAGTATCCCTCCGCACCAACATCGGATGCTATAGCAATGTGCTTGAAAGGGGAGGTGTCCAACTCCCGATACTCTCCACGAAGGCGTGTCAGAGCAGCATAAGCATCACCGTGAACTTCCATATCGATGGTCACTCCAACACCATGAGCGGTGTGCAGCACAGTAGTGGAGTCATACTCCCGAGAGTAGAGGTGGACGATGGCATGATACTGCTCCTGGTTAAAGTCCTGGTACTTCTCGTAGACGATGTACTCAGGGTGCCAGCGATAACCCAGATAGGTCATCATCTCAGCTAGCACAACAGGTGATCCTGAGGCACCAATGGCCATCGTGTGGCGCACGACCTGCCTCGTGGGTTCCATCTGAAAGCAAAGATGTTTCAAAGGAGTCAAATGACAGTGTGGAAATTGTTCAAAATACTATTCTAAGGAATAACTATGGCTTATCCAACATTGGGGTGAATGTGGTCACGGGATCCTAGTGTTAGAGTTAGTAAATTCATTTAACTCGAGTAGAAGAGAGTTCAGAGTCCCAGACTAAAGGTCGAGGAGTAAAAGATCCTAGTACCACCCAATGGCGATGTGGGCCCGTAAGACACACAGCCATGTTAGTAAAAGTTTTGTGATGTCTAAACTCGACTTCGGCCAAGGAGTGTGGAAGGGGGATTCTACAGGCAGTCGGCTCTAATACCAACTTGTGACGCCCCCGATTCAATCGTACACTAATCATACACGCAAACGTGTACGATCAAGATCACGGACTCACGGGAAGATATCACAACACAACTCTAAAAATAAAATGAGTCATACAAGCATCATAATACAAGCCAGGGGCCTCGAGGGATCGAATACAAGTGCTCGATCATAGACGAGTTAGCGGAAGCAACAATATCTGAGTACAGACATAAGTAACAAGTCTGCCTTAAGAAGGCTAGCACAAACTGGGATACAAACCGAAAGAGGCGCAGGCCTCCTGCCTGGGATCCTCCTAAACTACTCCTGGTCGTCGTCAGCGGGCTGCACGTAGTAGTAGGCACCTCCGGTGTAGTAGGAGTCGTCGTCGATGGTGGCGTCTGGCTCCTGGGCTCCAACATCTGGTTGCGACAACCAGGTAGAAGGGAAAGGGGGAAAAGAGGAAGAAAAGCAACCGTGAGTAGTCATCCAAAGTACTCGCAAGCAAGGAGCTACACTACATATGCATGGGTATATGTGTAAAGGGCCATATTGGTGGACTAAACTGCAGAATGCCAGAATAAGAGGGAGATAGCTAATCCTGTCGAAGACTACGCTTCTGGCCACCTCCATCTTGCAGCATGTAGGAGAGAGTAGATGGTAAGTTCACCAAGTAGCATCGCATTGCATAATCCTACCCGGCGATCCCCTCCTCGTCACCCTGTTAGAGAGCGATCACCGGGTTGTATCTGTCACTTGGAAGGGTGTGTTTTATTAAGTATCCGGTTCTAGCTGTCATAAGGTCAAGGTACAACTCCAAGTCGTCCTGTTACCGAAGACCACGGCTACTCTAATAGATTAACTTCCCTGCAGGGGTGCACCAGATAACCCAACACGCTCGATCCCATTTGGCCGGGCACACTGTTCTGGGTCATGCCTGGCCGCGGAAGATCAACACGTCGCAGCCCCACCTAGGCACAACAGATAGGTCAGCACGCCGGTCTAAATCCTATGCGCGCAGGGTTCTGGGCCCATCGCCCATTGCACACCTGCATGTTGCATACGCGGCCGGAAGCAGACCTAGCCTAGTAGGCGTTCCAGTCCAATCCGGCGCGCGCCGCTCAGTCGCTAACGTCACGAAGGCTTCGGCTAATACCACGACGTCGAGTGCCCATATCTTTCCCACGTAGTTGGTTAGTGCGTATAGACCAAATGGCCAGACTCAGATCAAATACCAAGAACTCGTTAAGCGTGTTATTTTGAAGTAACCGCGGACGCCTACCAGGGCCAGCCCACCTCTCTCCTAGGGACGGGTCTTGCCTGCTCCCACATAATACTCCCATCCGTGCTCCCTCACGTTCAACGACAGAGATTAACTGTTGGATGGCCCACGTCCAAGTCTTCTCTTGCCTACCATCGTCTTCTTCCTTCTCGAGTAAAAAACGAACCGCGACAAAAATCCGGCAAGCACCACGACGCGCCTCGCGGCGGTGCAGCGGCTGCGCCCCTCTTTGAAGGCAGCGGGCAGACGACCCTGTTGGGTCTGCCCCAGCACCCGACGGCCATGACAGGCACTTCGATCCATCAATGAAGCTCACCCCACCATAGTTAGCAAGCCGCATAAGTTTTCACATCCAAGCCACTGCTACCCGTGCAGGCCTGCACTACACCACAGAGCCCGCCAGCCATCGCGTATGTGAATCAATGTATCATCCTCTACTCTTCTCGGTCACCATCAACAACTTCAGCGGGTGTTCACTGTCCATACTTGCCATTGTGCCAATGGATCCAATCATGAATTGATTAACCTTTCTCATCTCAAGGCTCACCGGTGTAGCGAGGAAGCACGTCGGCACCAAGGCTATTTTTATGGGTGTTGTGAGTTGTAACGGCGTCGGCGAGGAGGACGAGGAGAGACCGTGTCATGCCAGTGCAATGGCGTCCATGGGCATGAGTTACTCGCTACCTCGACCGCTTCGGCAATACCCCTGCTAGTGAGCGAGGGAGCACCAACAAGTAATTTCAACGGTGATTTGTTCTAGGAGAATTTGTGAGTACTTGGATTGCAAAATTGCAATACGATACAGCTAGAGATCGAGGCAGACACCATGGTCAGCCACGCAGCCTGAAGCGGTCGTGTTACGGAAAGGAGAGGGAAGGGACGCGCAGCCACTGCACCGCCGCGAGGCGTGTCGTTCTGTTCGCCGAATTTTGGTTGCGATTCGTTTTTTTTCTCAAGAAGGGAGAAGAACGATGTAGGCAAGAGAAGACTTGGAAGTGGGCCATCCAACAGTTAATCTCTGCCGTTGAACGCGAGGGAGCATGGATGGGAGTATTACGGGGGGAGCAGGAAAGCCTCGTCCCTCTCCTAGGTAGTCTCAACCTGCCATGTCGCTCTGCCACAAAGGTTCACTCAGAGGGCCGTCAGGACCAATGTCCTTTCAGACCCAATCCGTGAATCGCTCGCGGGTACTCCTACGAGCCGACTCGACTTTAGTCACCACAGGTATCATATATTATGTATATAAGTATATACCCATGATCACCTCCCGAGTGATCACGGCCCGATAGTATAGCAAGGCAGACGGACAAGAATGTAGGGCCGCATATGGAATACTAGCATCCTATACTAAGCATGTAGGATTGCAGGTAAAGGTAACAACAGTGGTAGCAAGGACAGGCTATGCAACTGAATAGGATTAACGGAAAGCAGTAACATGCTACACTACTCTAATGCAAGCAGTATAGAGTAGAATAGGCAATATCTGGTGATCAGGGGGGCTTGCCTGGAAGGTCACCCGAGAAGGAGGGGTCGTCAACACAATACTCGTACTGGGTAGCAGCAGCGTCGGTCTCGGTGTCTAGCGAGAGAAGAGGGGGAAGAAACAATAAATACAATGCAAACAAATGCATGAAGATGCATGACATGACAAGGCGTGATGCTAGGTGTGCCCAATCGTGGTAGTAGGTGATATCGGCAAAGGGGGGAAACATCCCGGAAAATATTCCCGGTGTTCCGCGTTTTCGGACAGATGAACCGGAGGGGGAAATTTGCGAGTTCGATATGTTAGGGATGTGTGGCGGATGAACGGGCTGCATATCCGGTTTCGTCTCGTCGTTCTGGGCAACTTTCATGTAGAAAGTATTTTCATCCGAGTTACGGATTATTTTATATGATTTTCTAAAGATGTAATCATTTTCTGATTTTAATTATTTATTTAAATCCAACATTATCCAGAACGTCAGCAGGTCAACTGGTCGGTTGACCAGTCAAACCAGACAGGTGGGTCCAGTGGGACCCACAAGTCATTGTCAGGGGCACTAAACGGGGGTTCAGACTAACTAAATGGGTTAATTAGTGGGTGGGGCCCAGCAGTAAGTGACTATTTAGTTAACTAAATTAATTAATGAAATAAATAGCATTTTATTTATTTACAAAAATGTTTTAAACGACGCTGGCCCGCATGTCAGTGGCAGTAGCTGCCACATCAGCGCAGTTGACTTCGGTCAACATGGCCAGTTGGGGCTCCTAGGCCCACACGCAGTGACCCAGGGGTGGGCCCCGGTGTGCCAGCTCAGCGGAGCCGCCGGAGTAGCTCCGGTGAGCTCGCGCGCAGCGGCTGAACGCCGGCGAGCATCGAGATTCGCCTACGTGGCACCAAATCAGGCGCGGGCAGGCTCTTTGGAACGGCCTCTTCGCGCCGCCTCCGATGGAGGGGAGCACGATGGCGGGGGTGGCCGGAATGGTCGCCGGCGACGAGCACGACGGACGGCAGTTCAGGCGCGGACGGGGATTGCACTATGGGGCGTTCGAACGAGGCGTGTTTGGGACCGAACAGACGAGCGCGTCGAGGCGCGTCGAATGGTGGAGGGGGCTTGGCCAGAAACTGCTGGAGACAGCGGTGGCGAGCGGCGGAGCGGACGCCGGAGTTCGGGCGTCAGTGGATCCAGCGCTAGGGGGCACGGGAAGGTGTGTGCGCGTGCGCATTGGGTTCCTGGAAGCACCAGGAACACGATGCCGTGCCCAGGCGAGCACGACGGAGAGCATGGCCACAGCGGCGAGGCGATCCGCGACGACGTGCTGACGACAACGGCGACGAGGCAACTACGGTGCGCGAGGGAGCTAACGGAGAGGGGTGGGAGATGGGGGAGCTCACTGTGCGGCACGCAAGATGGCCTTTGGGAGTTTAGTAGCAGCAGAGTCGACGGAGCTCGTCGGAGACGCGTCGAGGATCCGAGGAAGAAGACGAGGCCGGGGCAGCGTTCGTGGGCTCCCGGCGTCCTGTGGCTCGTCGGGGAGGCGTAGTCGAGGAAGGTGGAGCGAGCGGACATGTCAGAGAGGTGCGGAGGTCGCGATGGCCGTGAGTTCTACGACGGGGAGGCCATGGCAGCGCTCGGATGTGGTGGGATGGATCTGACTGAAGAGGAAGAGGCGCAGGGACCGAGGGGGAGAGCAGGGGCGAGTGGGAGATGGGATCGAGGATGCGAGGGCGTGGCGATCTTATCCCCTCCTCCACGCCGGCGAGGGGGTCCAGCGGGGACATGTCCCTGTTCCGACCCTGGTCGGGGGTACAGGGAAGGGGAGAGAGCGATCGGGGAACGGGCCGGGTCGGCCGGATGGGTCAGGTGGGCCGGCCTGGATGCGAGCGGGGCCGTCTGGTCCACGGGGGTTCCTTTTTTTCTTTTGTCTTCTGCTTTTGTATTTTCTTTTCTTTTATTTCTTTTCCTTTTCTGCTTTATTTAATTTAGGGCATTTAAGTATTTTATAAAATTGTGTCTTCTACACCATAATTACCTTTGCCATATTTGGCACTGTCCAAACATTTTTGTTTCAACTTTTGAAAGCTTTTGTTGTTTGACATATTTTGAATTAGACTTTTGAACGGGTTTTGAACTAACGAGAGATTAGCAACAATAATCAAGGATGACATGGCGTCATTAGCAGAGTTTTACTGTAGACTAATTATCCGGGCGTTACAGGCATCCCCAAGCTTAGGCTCTTGTCATTCCTTGTTCCATAACCCATCAAATCTTTACCCAAAACTTGAAAACTTCACAACACAAAACTTAACAGAAAATCTCGTGATCTCCGTTAGCGAAAAAAATCAAAACACCACTTCAAGGTACTGTAATGAACTAATTATTTATTTATATTGGTGTTAAACCTACTGTATTACAACTTCTCTATGGTTCATAAACTCCATTGCTAACCATAGATTCATTAAAATAAGCAAACAACACGCGAAAAACAAAATCTGTCAAAAACAGAACAGTCTGTAGTAATCTGTAACTAACGCAAACTTCTGGAACTCCAAAAATTCTAAAATATATTGCTGAACATGAGGAATTTATCTATTAATCATCTTCAAAAAGAATCAACTAAATAGCACTCTTGAGTAAAAAGTTGTAGCTAATCTCGTGAGCGCTAAAGTTTTTGTTTTTTACAGCAAGATCGCAAAGACTTTCCCCAAGTCTTCCCAAAGGTTCTACTTGGCACAAACACTAATTAAAACACAAAACCACATATAAACAAAAGCTATATGGAATATTTATTCCTAAACAGAACCAAAAAGCAAAAAAACCAAAAGAAAATTGGGTTGCCTCCTGACAAGCGCTATCGTTTAACGCCCCTAGCTAGGCATAAAGGCAAGGATAGATCTAGGTATTATCATCTTTGGCTTTTAATTTTTTAGCGGAATCATGCTCGAATCCGGGAGGTTCTTTAACTTCCCTTCATATTCAGAAATTTTTTAGATCTAAAGGACCCAACCGCTTATTGCAAAGGCTAATCAACATATTCATGCGGTGAAGATTTCCGCTAACACTCTTAAGAGGTTCAAGGGACTTTTGTAAAATTTTAGTTACTTCGCAAATCTTTTCAAAAACTTGAGTCTCTTCCTGGGTATGTTGTGGCCCCTTTTGTTGAGGTAGTGTTCCCACTACCCCCTCTATGATTTCATGCGCAATACTGGGATCAATTTCAATAAAATTTCCTTTGGCAACACAATCCAAGAGTTGTCTATGGGACATATTTAGTCCAACATAAAAATTGCGAAGCAAAATTCTAAAATTCACCTCTAGGGTGCAATTGCGATAAGATTCCATCATCCTAAACCAAGCATCCTTTAAGTTTTCTCCTTGTCTTTTCTTGAAGTGAAGAACTTCAAACTCAGGAGACGAAGGAGCAGATAAGGGACTGGCCATGACGGCACACGAGACACAAAAAGCAAGCGAAAAAGAAGCGAACGGAAAGAGAGGGCGAATAAAATGACAAGGGTGAAGTGGGGGAGAGGAAAACGAGAGGCAAATGGCAAATAATGTAATGAGAGGGATAAGAATTTGTGATGGGTACTTGGTATGTCTTGACTTGTGCATAGACTCCCCGACAACGGCGCCAGAAATCCTTCTTGCTACCTCTTGAGCATGCGTTGGTTTTCCCTTGAAGAGGAAAGGGTGATGCATCAAAGTACCATAAGTATTTCCCTCAGTTTTTGAGAACCAAGGTATCAATCCAGTAGGAGGCCACACGCAAGTCCCTCGTACCTACACAAACAAATAAGAACCTTGCAACCAACGCGATAAAAGGGTTGTCAATCCCTTCACGACCACTTGCAAAAGTGAGATCTGATAGAGATGATAAGATAATATTTTTGGTATTTTTATGATAAAGATTAAAAGTAAAGATTGCAAAGTAAAAATAGATTGGAAAATTATATGATGGAAAATAGACCAGGGGGCCATAGGTTTCACTAGTGGCTTCTCTGAAGATAGCATAAGTATTACGGTGGGTGAACAAATTACTGTCGAGCAATTGATAGAAAAGTGCATAATTATAAGAATATCTAGGCATGATCATGTATATAGGCATCACGTCCGTGACAAGTATACCGACTCTTGCATGCATCTACTACTATTACTCCACCCATCAACCGCTATCCAGCAAGCATCTAGAGTATTAAGTTCATAAGAACAGAGTAACGCATTAGGTAAGATGACATGATGTAGAGGGATAAACTCTAGTAGGCCAAACCAAACTAATAATTCGAAGAGACTTGCAAAGATAACCAATCATACATAAAAGAATTCAGAGAAGATTCAAGTATTGTTCATAGATAATCTTGATCATAAGCTCACAATTCATCGGATCTCGACAAACACACCGCGAAAAGAGTTACATCGAATAGATCTCCAAGAAGATCGAGGAGAAATTTGTATTGAGATCCAAAGAGGGAGAAGAAGCCATCTAGCTAATAACTATGGACCCGAAGGTTTGTGGTAAACTACTCACACATTATTGGAGAGGCTATGGTGTTGATGTAGAATCCCTCCGTGATCGATTCCCCCTCCAGCGGAGCGCCGGAAAAGGCCCCAAGATGGGATCTCACGGGTACAGAAGGTTGCGGCGGTGGAATTAGGTTTTCGTGGTGCTCCTCGATGGTTTCGGGGTACGTAGGTATAAATAGGAGGAAGAAGTAGGTCGGTTGAGCCACGAGGGGCCCACAAGGGTGGAGGGCGTGCCTAGGGGGGTAGGCACGCCCCCTGCCTTGTGGCCTCCTCGTGATTGCTTGACGTCCACTCCAAGTCCTCTGGATCACGTTTGTTCCAAAAATCATGCTCCCGAAGGTCTCATTTCGTTTGGACTCCGTCTGATATTCCTTTTCTGCGAAACACTGAAATAGGCAAAAAACAACAATTTGCACTTGGCCTTGGGTTAATAGGTTAGTCCCAAAAATAATATAAAAGTGTATAAATAATCCCATTAAACATCCAAAACAGAATATATAATAGCATGGAGCAATCAAAAATTACAGATACATTGGAGACGTATCAGATACTCAATTTTGTTTTGGTAATGAAGAAGATGGTGGTGCAATAGAGATCTTGTCCTTGGGTTTCCATGGCAGAGGTCCACCATCATAAGAGGAGGAGTGAGTCTCACGGGTCCTGCAACCGGCAGCCAAACTCATACCTTTAAACCTCGCCTCATATCAAAGACTTGGTTTTGGAGATCGTAGATCTGGCTTTGGAGGAAGTTGATTTACTCGTTGAGGGTGAAGACGATATTCTTCATGGACTTGCCATGAACCTTAAGATCACGGGTAAGGTCCGTGATCATGAGGTGATTCGCATTGAGTCCACACTCCACCATCCCCTTGCACCGGAAGACCTCCTGCTCCATAGCTTCAAGCCTTGCCTCCATGGTTCTCGTCCCCTTGGTACCTTGCACATCGCGGATGTGAAGCACCCCCTCATGCATCTGGATGACTTGAGAGTGCTGCACCAGCACCCGCAAATACGGGTTGATGATGTTCTTGAAGAACTTGTGCTTGGAGGAGCTTGAAGCGACCATGGCAGATGGGATCTGACAGAAAACAACAAGGAAAAGAAAATACAAGATTTTCCCATGATACGGTGGTCAATAGGTTCCGGGGGATATATAAAGATTTTTTATCTTGGGAGACAAGCAAACTATAGAAAAACGGAGTCCGAAAGGTACCCGAGGTGGGCACAACCCACCTGGGCGCGCCTGAATGCCAGGCATGCCATGGTGTCTTGTGCCCACTAGGATACACTTCCTGGTTCTTTCTTATTTTCCTAATTTTTGTTATATTCCAAAACTGACAAAAAATATTTTTGCGGATTTTTCGGAGTCCGTTTACCTACCGTATCACGTACCTCCTTATTTTCACGATTCTGGAGTGTTTCGGAAGGATTCTTTTATGTGTTCTTCCGTTGTCAAAGTTTGGATAATATTACTTTCAACATTAATGGGCGTACCTGAGATATAATGTTTTATTCGTTGCCCATTAACAACTTCCGGGTTAGTACCTAAGGCATTATTTATTTTGATAGATCCAGACCGATAAACCTCCTCGATAACGTAGGGTCCTTCCCATTTTGAGAGAAGTTTTCCTGCAAAGATTCTAAAACGAGAGTTGTACAAAAAAACATATTCTCCAAATTTAAACTCGTGCTTTTTGATTCTTTTATCATGCCACCTTTTAACTTTTTCTTTAAATAACTTGGCATTTTCATAAACTTGGGTTCTACATTCATATAATGAGCTAATATCTAATAACCTCTTTTCACCGGCAAGTTTGAAATCATAGTTGAGTTCTTTGATTGCCAAATATGCTTTATGTTCTAACTCAAGAGGCAAATGACAAGCTTTTCCATAAACCATTTTATAAGGAGACAGACCCATAGGATTTTTATATGCTGTTCTATAAGCCCAAAGTGCATCATCTAATTTATTAGACCAATTCTTCTGAGACCTATTGACAGTCTTTTGCAAAATTAATTTTATTTCTCTATTGCTAAGTTCAACTTGACCACTAGACTGAGGATGATAAGGTGATTCAATTCTATGGTTAACATCATACTTGGCAAGCACTTTACGGAAAGCACCATGAATAAAGTGTGAACCACCATTAGTCATTAAATATCTAGGGACTCCAAACCTTTGGAAAATAACTTCCTTAAGCATTTTAATAGAGGTGTTGTGATCATCACTACTGGTTGGAATCACTTCTACCCACTTAGTAACATAATCAACAACAACCAAAATATGTGTATACCAATTAGAGGAAGGAAAAGGTCCCATGTAATCAAATCCCCAAACATCAAATGGTTCAATGGCAAGTGAATAGTTCATAGGCATTTCTTGACACTTACTGATATTACCTATTCTTTTGCATTCTCACAAGGTAGATGAACTTACGGGCATCCTTGGAGAGAGTAGGCCAATAAAATCCAGATTGCAATACCTTGTGAGCAGTTTTGTCTCCAGCATGATGCCCTCCATAAGCTTCGGAGTGACATTTCCATAGGAGTTGTCCCTGTTCATGCTCAGGTACACAATGTCCAATAATACCATCTACTCCTTCTTTATAAAGATGTGGGTCATCCTAAAAGTAATGTCTTAAATCATAGAAGAGTTTTTTATTTTGTTGGCATGTAAAGCTAGGTGGTAGGTATTTAGCAACAATGTAATTAGCATAGTCAGCATACAAAGGAGTGTTATGAGCAACATTTATTGTAGCTAACTGCTCATCAGAAAAACTATCATCAATAGGTAGTGGGTCATCTAGCACATTTTCAAGCATAGACAAGTTAATAGCTATGGGGTTCTCAACTCCTTTTCTATCAGTGATATGTAAATCAAATTGTTGTAGCAAGAGAACCCATCGAATAAGTCAAGGTTTAGCATATTTCTTTTCCATAAGATATTTATAGCAGCATGATCAGTGTGAACAATTACTTTTGAATCAACAATGTAAGATCTAAATTTATCACAAGCAAACACCACTGCTAGGAATTCTTTTTCAGTAGTAACATAATTTCATTGAGCATTGTCTAGAGTTTTACTAGCACTACTACAGGATGCTGCTAACGCGACACTACGATCAAAGATGCTTCGACGAAACTGTGTGCGCTGCAATAATCACAAATGGTGGTGTAAAAAAAGGTCAAAAAAGGTGCAAAATATTTGCAATGGAGGATGCATCAAACACGGTTCAGATTTCAGTTGCGTGTGCGATGCAGGGCATACGGTTCAGTTCAATCAACCATTTGCGATGAGGAGGAACAAAAGAAACGGGCAGCCAGATGAAAGGTGTGTGCGATGTACATCATACGTCTCACTTAGATGAACTATTTTTGATTAGGTAACACAAAAGAAAAGGTCAGCCAGATCAAGGTGTGTGCGATGTACAGCATACGGTTCACTCAGATGAACTATTTGTGATTAGGCAACAGAAAATAAACGGTCAGCCAGATCAAGGTGTGTGCAATATACGACATGCGGTTCACTCAGATGAACTGTTTGTGTTGAGACAAGAGAACATAAACGGTTCAATATAACAAATGTCGTAAATATTGCAAGGTTCAAATTCAAAGATTACAACGCCCAAATTCAAACATTGCAAGCATCCTCATTTCTGCAAAGGGATCATCCGCCGACAAGTCATGTTTGGGTTTGACACAGTGACTTCCAATTGCTCCGGCATATGCTCTTCCAATACAAAGTTTAGCATTTTGGGAGGCTCCTCCATTCCGCAGTACCTGCCGGCTCTGATAATCATACCATTCATATTTCCTAATTAAATGCATGTTCAACCTTAGTACGCTCAGCACCTTTTCTCTTGCAAGAAAGAACCTGGCGAGTGTAATCTTCGGTAAGGTCCCTCGATAGGAATTCAAAGTAATATTTGAGAGATGCAGATCCAGGCATTCGATGTGATTGTCGTTATAAACATTATCCACCTCCGAGCCTATTATTATCTGCCTACATGCAGTTTTGAACACTGCTACACGCCCATTTGGTTTGTAGGATTTGTAAAATTCACCAACATGCCCTCTTTGATCTGACATGATTAACATGGGCATTTGATTACAATCTAGAAACATGTAGCCTTCTTCACAAGAGGTTGGATTGGATGAAAAATTCCCTAAGAAAACTAGTACATACGAATCCAAAGGAGAAATTCTTATGGACGATTGTAACCATGTGAATGAAGCAACAAATATGGGGTGGGGGCGTATGTCCTAAAATCCTCCAAAATTCCTTCAGAAATCGTAGTACATTGTCATTGTAAACTAGGGAAAAGGTGCGAAAAATTGAACTCCCTTATGGTTAAAATTTAACAAGAAAGGAACATCACCTCAATATACAGTTTCTTCAGGCATAGAAAGTATCTCAGGCAACTGACAACTTGGTCCAGGTTGGGGCCGACAGATTCTAGTGCCAAGACCTTCACTGTGCGCAGAGTCTGGGTGAAGCTTCGCTGGATGATAGACGAATATACATCTTCAAAACTAGAAACATTGATATCAAGAAGGAGAGGTGTAAGGCGACTGTTGTACCTAAAAGTTGTAGTATTTGACAGACGAGTAACCCACCACTTTCAATTTCGGCGCAGAAATGACATTGATTCTTGTTGGACCTTGTTGATCAACTACAAGTAATCTCTCAAGTGAAGGTGTGTCCTCAATGACCATATTGTGGTCCACCTTTTGTGATCTCTTGTTGCAGCACCAGCAACACACATAAATAGTCCAGAGAGTCCTAGAGGTGATGTGCATGGTACTCGACCAATTCATTGCCTGAAGACGAAGGAACTTGAGTGCAGTATAGCCATGGAGCAGGCGGTCCATGTCATCCTTTGGGATGCGGACTATGACAAGATCGAGGTGCTTCAGTCATGGTAGAAAAAGAGCGGGCACGTCATTAAGGGGGGATGGCAGTTCATGAACTTGGCGAGGCGCAGCGTGGGCGCGAAGCGGAGTGCGGACGTTGGCAGCAAGCGCATATGCCCATCATTAAAACTGAGCTTCTCGAGCTGATCTATGGAAGGGGATCGGAACCACTCGTCAAGCTTGGCTCGGTCCTTGCCATTGGAATGGAACTTGCTCGTGATAAGGCCTTTGATTGGGCCATGGTGACTGCCGAGGATCTGGGAGAACGCATCCAAGCTTTGGCAATAGCCATGGCAGAGCTTGTGGGCTCGAGGAGGTCGACAGGGGTGAGGATCCATAGGGGGCGCCACCGCCGGGAAAGGGTGGCTGTCCTCGCTCGATATTTGATTGGGAGGAGGGATATGATGACTATCAACATATCATCGGGGAGGTTATTGATGAAGTCTAGGCCTGCTGGAGTCACTTGCGGTTCTTTCACGACCCACCTCCGCTTGTTGGCAGCCTTGTTCTCCACCTCGTCGACGGTGACGGAAACCTCTGTCTCCATATTCACGCCGTGCTCCGGTGCTTCAGCAGCCCCGGCGTCGCCACTCCCTCCGATGGGGCGCTTCAGCAGCATCCTCGTACACTGACGGCTTTGAGGACTCAGAGCGGCGTCGAGGATGCGGGCGGAGAGAGAGGATTGTGACTGTGGCGAGGATGGGGGAGGGTGCGGCCACTCGGCGGCGCCATTAATACAGACCAGTGGGAGCAAGGCGGTGGCGGTCCAACACTGTCTCGCTTCCCGGTGAGAACGACTGCTTTATCTCTTTGAATGAAATCTATGCTTAATTACTGAATTATATTTGTGAAAAATAGATAGTGCTATTGATTTTTAGCTGCATATTTTGACAAATCGCAGTGTCTCTTGGCTTAGCGCCGAAGTCTGCCTTTAATTTACATACTGTAATCTGAACCGTTTGCGTTGAAGAGATGCACCGATCCTGCGTTGAACAGCTTGGATCCTTCCCGGTGAGCCTGCGCACCGGACTGCGCTCGCACACCTCCCGTTCAGTCAAGCAGGTGTCCGCACGGCACCTCCTATAGCCATTAAAACCAAGACACGCGGGGTCACATGAATGGTTAACAGAACGCACACGGTTTTAATTATACAAATGTTTGAGATATTAAAGCGGCAGCTATTTTTTCAAAATGCCTTTGTTGGATGTTATTCTAGTGCACCTTCTCTCAAAATGGACACGAAAAATACCACAACATGTTGGGTGCCATTCCATGATAGCATGCCAAGTTTCATGAATTTCAGACGAGTTTTGGATTTACTAGAATTTAAAAGCCAGGTATCTCAACGTTTTGCCGGCAATCAACAGTGCCCTAGTGTTTGAAATTCATTCCCATTTCTTGCATGGGACCTAAGCATGCACCCAAGGACACGGATTTGACTTTTCAACCAATGTATATGCACTAGAGCATGTGCATGTATTTCAAATTTGAATTATGCACATAAAATGCTTAGAAAACCCAGTTAATGTATAAAAATGTCCAAACGAACCCCGAAAAATTCCAAAACTTAACACAACACTCATGTTGTTCTATGTTGGCACTAGAAATGTTTTGAAAGCGATAAGAGGCAACAGATATCATTTCATCCCCAAAGGTGGCACATTCGGTACCGAAACCATCAGGCTTGTTGTGAGAAGCTCTAGTTTGTGAGAAGCTTATACCCAAACCTGCCCCAAATGGGACAATTTTTTTACTATGACATGTTGATGCCGCTCCATGATACCATGCCAAGTTTCATGAATTTCAGACGAGTTTTGGATCTACTAGAATTTAAAAGCCAGTTATCTCAATGTTTTGCTGGTAATCAATAGTGCCCTGGTGTTTGAAATTGATTCCCATTTCTTACATGGGACCTAAGCATGCACCCAAGGACATAGATTTGACTTTTCAACCAATTCATATGCACTGGAGCATGTGCATGTATTTCAAATTTGAATTATGCACATAAAATTCCTAGAAAACCGAGTTAATGTATAAAAATTTCCAAACGAACCACAAAAAATTCCAAAACTTAACACAACACTCATGTTGTTCTACGTTGACACTAGAATTTTTTTTGATAGCAATAAGAGGCAATAGATATCGTTTCGTCCGCAAAGGTGGCACGTTTCATACCGAAACCATCAGGCTTGTTGTGAGAAGCTTTGGCTTGTGACGAGCTTATACCCAAACCTGCCCCAAATAGGAATTTTTTTTACCACGGCATGTTGATGCCGCTCCATGATAGCATGCCAAGTTTCATGAATTTCAGACGAGTTTTGGATTTACTAGAATTTAAAAACCAGGTATCTCAGTGTTTTGCCAGCAATCAATGGTGCTCTAGTGTTTGAAATTCATTCCCATTTCTTGCATGGGACCTAAGCATGCACCCAAGGACACATATTTGACTTCTCAACCAATTTATATGCACTGGCGCATGTCCATGTATTTCAAATTTGAATTATGCACATGAATGCATTGAAAACTCAGTTAATGTATTGAAATATTCAAGTGAACCCCGAAAAATCCCAAAAATTGACACAACACTCATGTTGTTCTATGTTGACACTAGGAGAAAAATGAAAGCAATAAGAGGCAATGGATATCATTTCATCCCCAAATGTGTGATGTTCCCTATCGAAACCATCGTACTTGTTGTGAGAAGTTGTGGTTTCTGAGAAACATACACCCAAACCTGCCCCAAATGGGACAAAAATTTTACCATGACATGTTGATGCCGCTCCATGATACCATGCCAAGTTTAATGAATTTCTGACGAGTTTTGGATTTAATAGAATTTAAAAACAGGGTATCTCAATGTTTGCGACCGAGTGACGGTGCCCTGGTGTTTGACATTCATTCCCATTTCTTGCATGGGACCTAAGCATGCACCCAAGGACACATATTTGACTTTGCAACCAATTGATATGCATTAGAGCATGTGCATGTAATTCAAATTTGAATTATGCACATGAATGCATTGAAAACTCAGTTAATGTATTAAAATGTTGAAGCGAACCCCGAAAAATCCAAAAAATTGACACAACACTCTTGTTGTTCTATGTTGACACTAGGAAAAAAAATTGAAAGCAATAAGAGGCAATGGATATCGTTTCATCCCCAAAGGTGGGACGTTCCCTATTGAAACCATCGTACTTGTTGTGAGAAGTTGTGGTTTGTGAGAAACATACACCCAAACCTGCCCCAAATGGGACAATTTTTTTGCCACGACATGTTGATGCTGCTCCATGATACCATCCCAAGTTTCATGAATTTCAGACGAGTTTTGGATTTAATAGAATTTAAAAACCAAGTATCTCAATGTTTGCACCCAAGTGACGGTGCCCTGGTGTTTGAAATTCATTCCCATTTCTTGCATGGGACCTAAGCATGCACCCAAGGACACAGGTTTGACTTTTCAACCAATTTATATGCATTAGAGCATGTGCAAGTAGTTCAAATTTAATGTATGCACATGAATGCATCGAAAACTCAGTTAATGTATAAAAATGTCCAAGCGAACCTCAAAAAACCCAAAAATTGACACAACACTCCCGTTGTTCTATGTTGACACTAGGAAATTTTTTGAAAGCAATAAGAGGCAATGGATATCTTTTCTTCCCCAAAGGTGGGACGTTACCTATCGAAACCATCATACTTGTTGTGAGAAGTTGTGGTTTGCGAGAAGCATATACCCAAACCTACGCCAAATGGGACAAAATTATTACCATGACATGTTTATGCCGCTCCATGAATGAATTTCAGACGAGTTTTGGATTTAATAGAATTTAAAAACAGGGTATGTCAATGTTTGTGCCCGAGTCACGGTGCCCTTGTGTTTGAAATTCACTCCCATTTTTTGCATGGGACCTAAGCATGCACCCAAGGACATAGGTTTGAATTTTAAACCAATTTATATGCATTAGAGCATGTGCATGTAGTTCAAATTTGAATTATGCACAAGAATGCATTAAAAACTCAGTTAATGTATTGAAATGTTCAAGTGAAGCCCGAAAAATCCCAAAAATTGACACAACACTCCTGTTGTTCTCTGTTGACACTAGGAAAAAAATTGAAAGCAATAAGAGGCAATGGATATCATTTCATCCCCAAATGTGGGACGTTCCCTATCAAAACCATCATACTTGTTGTCGGGGCGGACGGGCGTCCCCCCGCGAGCACCTATGGGGCCGGAGCCCCTTTCGTTGTCCGGCGAGGGGGGCGGAGGGAGCGCAGAGAGCAGATCGAGGCGGGCACACGGGCGGTTTACCCAGGTTCGGGCCGCGATGGACGCGTAAAACCCTACTCCTGCTTAGTTGTATTGAACTGGGGAGCTCGGGAGCTTGGAGAGCTAGCTGCACCGAGCGTATGGCTGTCTGGATGCCGATTCTCCGAACCCCGGAACCCCCTCTACGTTGCACACGGGCCTCCTTTTATAGCGCAAAGGGGTCACCGACAGGTGTCAACGTAAGAGAAAGGGGTAAAAGTGTAAAAGGGGTGGTAGTTGTAATAGTGCGGGAACGGTGGTGCTATAGTGCGGCACAGTGTTATCATACCTACTTCTGACGGTAGGGGACAAGGGCATTAAATGCCCGTCACGGTCGCCCGGACAGCACCGAGGCGGACCGTTAGGTGCGCCACCGTTCGCCACGATGGCGGCTGCATGCCGCCGCATGCCCCAGGCTGCGCGGTGCCTCGCCACGTGCCCTCGGGGGAAGCCCCGGAGCGACGCGTGGGCGGGCGAGCTGGAGCGCAGTCTTGAGGTGGCGATCTTGCCGCGGCAAGTGGCTTGCCGCGGGGGTCGTCTTCCTGTGCCTGATAGCGTGCCAGCTATCAGGCCTTGCCGGGGCGCTTGGCGCGCCACGGCGGGCTTCCCTTGTGGTGCCTGGGTTCGGCCTTCCCGACAAGCTCCTCTTGTCGGGGGCTCGATCTTCTGTCTCGTTATACTTTGTTCTTGGATGGCCTTACATGGGCTCAGTCGTCCCGGCAAGCTCCTCTTGCCGGGGTCTTGTCTTCTTGGCCCGGCAAGCTCCTCTTGCCGGGGGCCTTGTCTTCTTGGCCCGGCAAGCTCCTCTTGCTGGGGGCCTTGTCTTGAATGCTTGGTCTTCTCTTGGCGCTTCCGGGGCGGGCCTTGCCGCAGGGTGCTACGACTGCCCGTGCACAAGTCTGGGGTACTAAGGTACCCCTACTTTAGTACACCGACAGGAGCCCCCGGGCCTGGGCCACACGTGGTGCCGAGCGTTGTTGGGCCAGGCCCTAACGGTGCACGGGCACGCATGGCCTTGGTCGCGCTGCTCCTTAACTCCGCATCCGCCGCGCCTTCCCCAGGCGGCGCGCGCTTACCGCGGCGTCGTGGGGGCGGGGCGTGCGGGGTGAGCGTGACGTGGGTGGCGTGCGCGGGGCTGAACCGCACAGGCGCGCGTCACGTCGCGCACGATCTCTCGATGGCGAGAATGGAGTGTCCGCCCCTTCCCCATATAAGGCAGAGGAAGCGGGAGCGGTTCCCCTCCTTCGCCCATACTACGTCCTCTCCCTCCTCCAGAGATCCCATCTGCGCTCCGCCTCCATTTTTCCTCCGCCGCTCGCGCGCACTTGCGGAGCTACCGGATTCTTCGTCTCCCTTCCCTCGCCGCCTCCGCCATGGCCCCGAAGACTGAGAAGGCGAGGGCGGAGAAGACCAAGAAGGAGAAATCGGAGCACGCGGCGATGCTCACCTTGCTGCGGAAGCAGAACCTCGTCTTCGCGCCGAAGCTCGGCGCGCGGGAGCTCTGGAACAAGTACTACTTGTTCTGGGCCGAGGAGACCAAGGCGCATCCCCGCACCCGAGCCTATCCGGCCGCCGCCAAGGGCAACTACCCCGGCGGGTATTATTTCTTCGCAGCCTTCTTCCACTGCGGTCTTTGCCCTCCTTTTTCTGATTTCTTCTGCGACATAATGAACACCTTCGGCCTCCATCTTCTTGACTTCACTCCCAACGCCGTCCTCACGATGGCGGTTTTCGCGCATATGTGCGAAAACTATATTGGGGTGTATCCAAACGTCGCGCTTTTTAGGCACTTCTTCATCCCTAGAGTAGAGGCCGGCGCCCCCCTCGCTGGAGGGATATCTTGGGTCTTCCGCCTGAACAAGAAGGATTCCTACTTGCCGGGGGAGCTCCGCGGCAAATGGGAGGAGTGGCGCGCCGACTGGTGCTGGGTCGTCGAGGACCAGCCGCAATCTTTCACCGCGCCGCGCACAACAGCTGTCATGCGCGGCAAGGATTGGAGCGAGCTGGATTCGGACGACGGCAAGCTCAACGCCGCCCTCATCAGGATTCTCCGTCTTCGGACAGCAAGGCTGTCCGTCGGAGAGGTGGGCGCAGACTTCCTCCGCCGCCGCATCGCCCCTCTTCAAGATAGGAAGAGGCCAGCCTGGGAGTATAGCAACGCGGCGGACATAATGAGGCTGCGCCCCGGGCTCAACTTCAACTTCACGTCGGTGGAGCTGAAGGGGATGGTCCGGGAGCTATTCAAGCATGACCCGGCCCACCCAGAGTGGTTCAGGGAGCCCCGGGGAGTTGTGCCTCTTTGCAACAGCTCGGCCCGGGATTCCCTTCGCGCCATGATGCCCGCGTGCGACTCGCACGGCGTCGACCGCACGTGGATTCCGCCCAGGCCAGACGTCATCTTGAACTTCTTCGACAACCTGGCGGAGGTGGCGAAGAAGAAGGACGAGGCCCAGGGGCTGACGCGGGACACCACCGCGCGAGAGGCAGCATGCATAGCTTCTTGGGCTGAAGAGGCCACCGCAGCCGCAGCGGCCGGGGAGTTCGGCTTCTCGCCCGAAGAGGCGGAGGCCGCGGAGGCGTCCCGCCAAGCGGAGGTGGCGGAGATCTGCGAACTGCTGAAGCTGCCCCCCGACGAGCTCGCCGGGGTTCCCTCTCTGAGGCACTCCGGGATCCAGGGGATCTTGATTGAGGCCGCGGCGAGGGCCACCACCGTTGGAGGACAAGGAGCCACAGCGCAGGACGCTGGGTCCAGCGGGCTCGCCGGGGTGGAGGAGGAGGACGGTGGTGACGACGACTCCGACGGATCCTTGGACCTCTACGCCGATGACCTTCCCTCAGCGTCGGAGACCTCTTCGTCCCGTGTAAGCCCCCGGCGCTCTCCAGCGAAGCGTCTCCGCAGGACGGCGATGGGGGCAAAGGCGCCGGCCTCCCGGCAACAACCACCCCGCCAAGCGGCACGAGCCCCCCGGGGGAGCCATGTTGCGACGAGGGCGCCCGGCGCGTCAGCTACGTCAGGGGCGCCCCGTGAGGCAGCGCCGCACGGAAAGGAGCCCTTGGAGGGTGGAGCGGCGGCTCCGCCCGCTCCCCGGGCCCCGGCAACCGTCGGGACCGCCAAGCGCCCGAGGGAGACCCCGCTGCCCGCTCCCCGCGTGGCCGCGCGTCAGGTGGAGTTTGATTTCTCCGCCCTGAGCGACGACGACGACGAGGACGAACGAGAGTAAGAGCTTTTGAGGCTTCGCATCTTCATGGACTTGGCCTTGACTGTCGCAAGCTCTGATCTTGTTTCTCGTCTTAGCTTCAGGACCTTGGCGGAGCGAGCGGCGAAGAAAGCCAAGGCGCCCGCGGTCGAGGTTGTGGGCGACTCGCCCACCGCGGCAACTGGGGGCGTGCCGGAGCCCAGCCCGCCGGATCCGAGCGCTGCTCCGAGGGGCGGCCCTCTGCGTAGCCCCCAGCGCGGCCCCAGCGTAAGTCTGGGTTCCGTACTTTCGCCTGTCGGGCGCGTTTGAGGGATCGTCCCCGCGCTGGTATCTTGATAATACTGTCTCGTGCAGAGGTGGAGCCGCAGCCACAGGAGCGGCCAGAAGCCGCCCCCGAGGAGCCGCGGACCCCGCCGTCCCCGCCAAGGCCGAGTTCTCCGGTAAAGGGGAGCACCCCGCCAAGGGCGAGCACTCCGCCGAGGGCGAGTACCCCGCCAGGGGGGGGTAGCCCGGCGAGGGTGGTGACCCCGCCAAGGCAGAGCTCCCCGGCGAGGGAACCCGCCGCTGATGACGTCTGCCAAGGTAAGCTCTGTGACTTAGTCATCTTGGGTTCGTCTTTTCCTTTTGGATGTTTGCTTGAATTTCTTTTGCTCTCTATTCTCCTTCTTCTAGATTCCCCTCCCCCCGAGCAGATGGAGACGGAGGTCATCATCATCGAGGAGGAGGAGGGCGCGCGCGGCGGCAGCGGCGACACCCCTGTCGCCGAGGACGCGGCGGAAGCTGCCGAGTCATCCGCGCAGGAGACCGCCCCAGCGTCGGCCGCAACGGCCGGGGAGGGGGACGGCGGTCGCACTGCCGACCCGGAGGCAGCGGGAGCATCAGGTGCTGCGCCGGCCGCCGACCCCTCCGCCGAGAAGGAGCGGGCGGGCCATTACCTTGAAGCCCCCAATGGCATCTTCATCCAGGTGCCATGGGGCTCTTCTGCGCGGGCCCCCGCGGAGGGCGAGGCCCTTGATGGGGAGGTCCTCGCCTCCGCGGGCCTGAAGATTGTCGAGGCGCCCGGCGGGGCCGAAGAGCCCGAGGAGGAGAAGCTGCTTCGCCGGCTCCTGGCCCTTTACCGGGCTCGGCAGGCGAAGCTTGCTTCCCGGGAGGCCCTCGCTGCGGAGGCCGCCGTCGAGATGGAGAAGCGTGCGACGGAGCTCCGCGCCGCCAACCAAGCTGCCCTCCGCGGCGTGGCGGAGGAGCGCGAGAGGCTCGCCGGGGAGTACCAGGAGTGGGTGCTGCAGAAGGCCGACGCCGAAGAGCAGCAGCGGCTCGCCGGGGAGGAGCTGTCCCGGCGAGAGGGAGCGCTTGCCCAGCTGCAGGCCAATCTCAACTCCCACGAGGAGGAACTTGCCGCTCGGGAGCGGGCCCTTGGCGAGGAGCTGAAAGAGGCGAAAGCCGCCGCGGCTGCCGCGGAGGCCGCCAGGGAGGAGCTTGCCGCCAAGGTCACGCAGCTAGAGGAGTCGTTGAAGGCGAGCGCGGAGAGGGTCGGCGCGCTCAATGCAGAGCGGGAGAAGGACGCCCACGCCAACTCCGAACTCCAGGCGCGTCTCTCCAAGCAGGGCGACGAGCTGAAGGCCGCCAAGGACTCCATCGAGGCCCTGGAGCTGAAAGTCTCCGCGCTGGAGGAGGGGCTCCGCAAGGAGCGAAGCTTGGCGGAGAGCGCCAACACTGCGGCCGAAGACTTCCGTCGGACCGTCGCGGTGTGGACCGAGGACCTGGTGTCCTCTGCATCCAACATCGACCAGGAGTTGCTGGCGTTGAAGTTGGAACACCTCATCTACTCTCCGGACCCGGACCTCCCTCACAGCGCCAAGCTCAGCCTCTTCTTCAGAGGGGTCGCGCCGGCTCTTGCGGATCTTCGGAAGAAGATCCCCGCGCAACTGGCCGAGGAGACGCGCCGGGCCTGCGCGGGAACCTTGGAGCGTGTGCTGACGAAGATTGTATACCGCAACCCCGGTATAAATCTCATCAACGTTCTTCGCAGCCTGCCGGCCGACGCTGACATGGAGGCGCTGAAGGAGCAGGTCGCCGACATCATCGCCAGAGTGGGCAAGATTTCCAGGATTGAGGGCGGCCGCGTAGACTAGGCCCCCTTTATCTTATCTCTTTTTGTCGCTGCACACGGCGTTATGAGCTCATTAGTCACTATGACAAGTTACGTAAGGTTTCTACCTTAGCTGAACCAATCAGTGCATTGTTATCTTCCTTGTCCTGGCCCTTTACTTTGTACGCTTTTCGCCCTACGCTCCCGGGGAACTTCCCGGCAAGGAGCCCTTGGGCTTATAGCAGCCTGCTGGCCAAGGCCTCACCGGGAAGCAACCTCGCCGCAGCCAGTCGCAATCGCGCTCCGCTTGTTGAGTGAGCTCGGAAACGAAACAAGGGCGCGACGCTCATCGCAGCTCGCTTGAATCGTTGAGCGTACTCGAAACAAGGTGAGGGTGCGGCTAGCCGCGGGTAGGTTCCTCCGCGCACAGGTTTTCCATACAAAGTGTGACTGTTCAAGGAAGACAACCGAAAATTAAGAATCTGAACTGCTCAAATTCTAATAACTTAGCTTATGCATAACGCTCGTCTCTCGACGAGGCTTCTTTTTCTCGGACAGCACTTGGTTCCAGCACTTGGTCCCTCTCCCATCTCCTTCCCCCGGCAAACTTTGTGCGCGAGGAACGCTCCCTCTGTCTAAGAGGCGAGGAAAATAAAGAGGGAAGCAAGCAATTGGCCTTTCGGCGTGCTGATGCTCACTGGACATGCGTGTTACGCAGGATGCCAAATAATACATGCAAATAACGAAGAGGAGCATGTAGAAGGCAAAAAGCGCAAAGCATAGGAGCTTTCACTGATGTGCGGGGTCTGCGCCCGCCCCCTGCGCCAAGGATCACATGCAACTGCGGCAAGACTTGGGCAGGGAGGTTGGTTGACGGAACGGGTTCCGGCAACCGCGCTGGCGAAACTCCTCCCACGGTCGGCGTCGACTCGTTTGGATCTTGGCGGATGAAGCGCGCCGAAGAACGAGGTCGCCTTTTTCGCGGCCTCCGGCGCTAACCGCTGCGGCTACAGGAGCGGCGCAGGGTTCGCTGGAAGCGATCGGTTCGCCCAGCGGCCGGGAGGCGGTCCTCCTCAAGGAGCAGCTGCTTCTTGCCCGAACTCTGCGTGAGTGGGTACTCGAGGAGGGCCGTGCACGATTCCGTAGGGAGGAATGCCTCCGCCCCGCGGAGCGGGGCGGAAAGGTACCTGTTCATACCTGAGCTTACCAGTGTTCGCCTGAATCAGATCCGCACAACCTCGATGCGCCCCCTACCTGGCGCGCCAAAGATGTCGGGGCGGACGGGCGTCCCCCTGCGAGCACCTATGGGGCCGGAGCCCCTTTCGTTGTCCGGCGAGGGGGGCGGAGGGAGCGCAGAGAGCAGATCGAGGCGGGCACACGGGCGGTTTACCCAGGTTCGGGCCGCGATGGACGCGTAAAACCCTACTCCTGCTTAGTTGTATTGAACTGGGGAGCTCGGGAGCTTGGAGAGCTAGCTGCACCGAGCGTATGGCTGTCTGGATGCCGATTCTCCGAACCCCGGAACCCCCTCTACGTTGCACACGGGCCTCCTTTTATAGCGCAAAGGGGTCACCGACAGGTGTCAACGTAAGAGAAAGGGGTAAAAGTGTAAAAGGGGTGGTAGTTGTAATAGTGCGGGAACGGTGGTGCTACAGTGCGGCACAGTGTTATCATACCTACTTCTGACGGTAGGGGACAAGGGCATTAAATGCCCGTCACGGTCGCCCGGACAGCACCGAGGCGGACCGTTAGGTGCGCCACCGTTCGCCACGATGGCGGCTGCATGCCGCCGCATGCCCCAGGCTGCGCGGTGCCTCGCCACGTGCCCTCGGGGGAAGCCCCGGAGCGACGCGTGGGCGGGCGAGCTGGAGCGCAGTCTTGAGGTGGCGATCTTGCCGCGGCAAGTGGCTTGCCGCGGGGGTCGTCTTCCTGTGCCTGATAGCGTGCCAGCTATCAGGCCTTGCCGGGGCGCTTGGCACGCCACGGCGGGCTTCCCTTGTGGTGCCTGGGTTCGGCCTTCCCGACAAGCTCCTCTTGTCGGGGGCTCGATCTTCTGTCTCGTTATACTTTGTTCTTGGATGGCCTTACATGGGCTCAGTCGTCCCGGCAAGCTCCTCTTGCCGGGGTCTTGTCTTCTTGGCCCGGCAAGCTCCTCTTGCCGGGGGCCTTGTCTTCTTGGCCCGGCAAGCTCCTCTTGCCGGGGGCCTTGTCTTGAATGCTTGGTCTTCTCTTGGCGCTTCCGGGGCGGGCCTTGCCGCAGGGTGCTACGACTGCCCGTGCACAAGTCTGGGGTACTAAGGTACCCCTACTTTAGTACACCGACAGGAGCCCCCGGGCCTGGGCCACACATGGTGCCGAGCGTTGTTGGGCCAGGCCCTAACGGTGCACGGGCACACATGGCCTTGGTCGCGCTGCTCCTTAACTCCGCATCCGCCGCGCCTTCCCCAGGCGGCGCGCGCTTACCGCGGCGTCGTGGGGGCGGGGCGTGCGGGGTGAGCGTGACGTGGGTGGCGTGCGCGGGGCTGAACCGCACAGGCGCGCGTCACGTCGCGCACGATCTCTCGATGGCGAGAATGGAGTGTCCGCCCCTTCCCCATATAAGGCAGAGGAAGCGGGAGCGGTTCCCCTCCTTCGCCCTTACTGCGTCCTCTCCCTCCTCCAGAGATCCCATCTGCGCTCCGCCTCCATTTTTCCTCCGCCGCTCGCGCGCACTTGCGGAGCTACCGGATTCTTCGTCTCCCTTCCCTCGCCGCCTCCGCCATGGCCCCGAAGACTGAGAAGGCGAGGGCGGAGAAGACCAAGAAGGAGAAATCGGAGCATGCGGCGATGCTCACCTTGCTGCGGAAGCAGAACCTCGTCTTCGCGCCGAAGCTCGGCGCGCGGGAGCTCTGGAACAAGTACTACTTGTTCTGGGCCGAGGAGACCAAGGCGCATCCCCGCACCCGAGCCTATCCGGCCGCCGCCAAGGGCAACTACCCCGGCGGGTATTATTTCTTCGCAGCCTTCTTCCACTGCGGTCTTTGCCCTCCTTTTTCTGATTTCTTCTGCGACATAATGAACACCTTCGGCCTCCATCTTCTTGACTTCACTCCCAACGCCGTCCTCACGATGGCGGTTTTCGCGCATATGTGCGAAAACTATATTGGGGTGTATCCAAACGTCGCGCTTTTTAGGCACTTCTTCATCCCTAGAGTAGAGGCCGGCGCCCCCCTCGCTGGAGGGATATCTTGGGTCTTCCGCCTGAACAAGAAGGATTCCTACTTGCCGGGGGAGCTCCGCGGCAAATGGGAGGAGTGGCGCGCCGACTGGGAAAAATCTCAAAAATTGACACAACACTCCTGTTGTTCTATGTTGACACTAGGAAAAAAATTTGAAAGCAATAAGAGCAATGGATATCGTTTCATCCCCAAAGATGGGACGTTCCCAATCGAAACCATCGTACTTGTTGGAGAAGTTGTGGTTTGTGAGAAACATACACCCAAACCTGCCCCAAATGGGACAAATTTTTACCACGACATGTTGATGCCACTCCATGATACCATGCCAAGTTTCATGAATTTCAGACGAGTTTTGGATTTAATAGAATTTAAAAACCAAGTATCTCAATGTTTGCACCCGAGTGACGGTGCCCTGGTGTTTGAAATTCATTCCCATTTCTTGCATGGGACCTAAGCATGCACCCAAGGACACAGGTTTGACTTTTCAACCAATTTATATGCATTAGAGCATGTGTATGTAGTTCAAATTTAAATTATGCACATGAATGCATCGAAAACTCAGTTAATGTATAAAAATGTCCAAGCAAACCTCAAAAAATCCCAAAAATTGACACAACACTCCTGTTGTTCTATGTTGACACTAGGAAATTTTTTGAAAGCAATAAGAGGCAATGGATATCGTTTCATCCCCAAAGGTGGGACGTTCCCCATCGAAACCATCATACTTGTTGTGAGAAGATGTGGTTTATGAGAAGCATATACCCAAACCTACCCCAAATGGGACAAAATTATTACCATGACTTGTTTATGCCGCTCCATGATACCATGCCAAGTTTAATGAATTTAAAATGAGTTTTGAATTTAATAGAATTTAAAAACAGGGTATCTCAATGTTTGCGGCCGAGTCACGGTGCCCTGGTGTTTGAAATTCACTCCCATTTTTGCATGGGACCTAAGCATGCACCCAAGGACACATGTTTGAATCTTAAACCAATTTATATGCATTAGAGCATGTGCATGTAGTTCAAATTTGAATTATGCACATGAATGCATTGAAAACTAAGTTAATGTATTGAAATGTTCAAGTGAAGCCCGAAAAATCTCAAAAATTGACACAACACTCCTGTTGTTCTATGTTGACACTAGGAAAAAAATGGAAAGCAATAAGAGGCAATGGATATCGTTTCATCCCCAAATGTGGGACGTTCCCTATTGAAACCATCGTACTTGTTGTGAGAAGTTGTGGTTTGTGAGAAACATACACCCAAACCTGCCCCAAATGGGACCAAATTTTTACCACAACATGTTGATGCCGCTGCATGATACCATGCCAAGTTTAATGAATTTCACATGAGTTTTGGATTTAATAGAATTTAAAAAACGGGTATCTCAATGTTTGCGACCGAGTGACGGTGCCCTGGTGTTTGAAATTCATTCCCATTTCTTGCATGGGACCTAAGCATGCACCCAAGGACACATATTTGACTTTTCAACCAATTTATATGCATTAGAGCATGTGCATGTAGTTAAAATTTGAATTATGCACATGAATGCATTGAAAACTCAGTTAATGTATTAAAATCTTGAAGCGAACCCCGAGAAATCCCAAAAATTGACACAACACTCCTGTTGTTCTATGTTGATACTAGGAAAAAAAATTGAAAGCAATAAGAGGCAATGGACATCGTTTCATCCCCAAAGGTGGGACGTTCCCTATCGAAACCATCGTACTTGTTGTGAGAAGTTCTGGTTTGTGAGAAACATACACCCAAACCTGCCCCAAATGGGATTTTTTTACCATGACATGTTGATGCCGCTCCATGATACCATGCCAACTTTCATGAATTTTAAACCAATTTATATGCATTAGAGCATGTGCATGTAGTTCAAATTTAAATTATGCACATGAATGCATTGAAAACTCAGTTAATGTATAAAAATGTCCAAGCGAACCTCGAAAAATCCCAAAAATTGACACAACACTCCTGTTGTTCTATGTTGACACTAGGAAAGTTTTTGAAAGCAATAAGAGGCAATGGATATATTTTCATCCCCAAAGGTGGGACGTTCCCTATCAAAACCATCATACTTGTTGTGGGAAGTTGTGGTTTGTGAGAAGCATATTCCCAAACCTGCCCCAAAATGGGACAAAATTATTGCCACGACATGTTGAAGCCGCTCCATGATAGCTTGCCAAGTTTCATGAATTTTACATGAGTTTTGGATTTAGTAGAATTTAAAAACCAGGTATCTAAATGTTTGTGGCAGGGTGTTTGACATTCATTCCTATTTCTTGCATGGGACGTAAGCATGCAACAAAGGACACATATTTGAATTTTAAACCAATTTATATGCATTAGAGCATGTGCATGTAGTTCAAATTTAAGTTATGCACATGAATGCATTGAAAACTCAGTTAATGTCTAAAAATGTCCAAGCGAACCCCAAAAATCCCGAACTGACACAACACTCCTGTTGTTCTACATTGACACTAGGAAAAAAATTGAAATCGAGAAGAGGCAACGGATATCGTTTCGTCCAGAAAGGTGGGTCATTCCCTACTGAAACCATCACACTTGTTGTGAGAAGCTCTGGTTTGTGAGAAGCTTATACCCAAACCTTCCCCAAGTGGGAGAAAAGTTTTACCACGACATGTTGATGCCGCTCCATGATAGCATGCCAAGTTTCATGAATTTCGGACGAATTTTGGATTTACTACAATTACAAAAGCAAATACGTCGACGTTTGCTAGAGAGCCACGGTGCCGTGGTGTTGGAATTTCATACCCACTTCTTGCATGGGACATATGCATAAACCCACGGACACATATATGATTTTACAACCCATGTTGGTGCACCGGAGCATGTGCACGTAGTTCAGTTTTGAATTGCGCACCCGAAATGGCTAGAAAACCAATTTAATGTATAAAATGTTCAAACGAACCCTAAATAATTCCAATTCTTTTATGAGACACATATAGTTGCATGTTCACTGCAGATAAAAGGTCTAGTAATTCAAACACTGTCCATTGCTGCTGTGACCCCATTATGTAATTCAAATCAAGATGAAAAATCAAGTAGATTGCACACAGTTTATTATCACCAACCATGTGAGATGCATCACAAAATATCCTGGAGCACCGTCAGTGTATAGTATGCCTATGGCTTACGCGAAAAGGTGCGTCGGCTACAGTCTACAGCTGGCGTGTCAGGTACACTAGCTCGCTCCCCAAATACTCCCGCCTCTGCATCCCTTGCAATCTCGGAAATATTACTGCCTCATAATCTCAAAAATATCTACCGCGTGGAAGGTTTTAATGTTTGATAGCACACGATTAGTATGTGCGGACCGTGTGCGATGTCTATTACTCCTGCTCTGCTTCAGTCCTTGATTCAAATTTTCAGTGGCCCCGACATTTTACTCGCGCCTCTGCATTCCTCGCAATCTCAAAAATATCTGCTTGCCCTTGATCCAAATTTTGAGTAGCCCCGCCTTGTTACTCCCACCTAGTAAAATTTTCAGTTGTCGTAGTATTTCCTCAAACACCACCTTGCCCCCCGCCCCCCTCCACACACACCCCAAAACCTCCGCTCACACAGACATACACAACCCTCGAAACCATTGGTAGGTCGCCGCCATCGCCGACGCCTCCATCCCCAACCTTAGCATGTGTGCCGGGGAGCTCGAGGAGCCAATGGCCTAAAAGAGGTTTATCGCGGCCTTTTCGCCCGACGCTGGCGAGGCGGCCGTTGAGGTGTCCCCGTCGTCCTCCGCGGGCTCGATCCGCTATCGCCGGTCCCCCGATCCGCCCGCCGCCGCGCCCCTACGCTGGTTCGAGGACTTCCCCATCCTCCCTCTGATCTAGCAGCCTACGAGGTCCTACCTTGGGGTCCGGCAGCAGCGGTGGGGGACGTGGGTTGCCGAGATTACAGATCGGGAGACCCACACCCGCCGGTGGCTCGGTAGCTTCCACACGGCCGAGCTCGCGGCCATCGAGTACGACCGCTGGCAGGTCCTCTACCACGGCGCGGCAGCTAGGCTCAATTTCCCCTTCGGCACATGTCTAGTCAACACTACAAGAAAATACACTTCCGTGATGATACGTGTTTGTCACAGTAGGTCGCGTTTTCGGTCATGCATGTACATCCATGAAAAATTGATGACAGAATCAAGATAGTCATACCTGTGCTGTCGTAGAAGTGTTCCATGACATTACCAAAATTATCATCATGGAAGAGTCCACTTCCATGACGATAAATCGCGCGTCACAGAAGTGCTTTCGTCAAGGGTGACCGACACGTGGCATCCACCGTAACGGAACGCCGTTAAGCTATCGGGTCGGGTTTTGGATCCGATAACCCGTTAACAGCCCCGACCAATGGGGATTTTCCACGTGTAAAATCATCATTGGGACAGATGTCAACCACTCATTGGACGGAAGGCGCCTATGATACGTCGACACGTGGCACGGCCCAACAGAGGCCCATTCCTGTGAAAAGGCCGGCCCATTTGACTTGGTCAAAAGCTGGCGGGCCGGCCCATGGAAAGCCTGTTAACGGCCTGTTCGAATATACCCATTTAGAGCCCGCTAACCCAAGGCCCGTTACGCCCTATCCGAATTAGGCCCAGTAGCCTCATCTGGGTCATCCAATATGATTCCACCCCGTTTTCACTTCTAGCCCATGTATGGCCCATGACGTCTTTCGGCCCATATGAGGCCCTATGTAACTCTTGGCCTACTAATGGCCCGTGGTGAAACTGGCCCGTAATGAACAGTGTATCACTTTACACCCATTAATGGCCCGTGGTGAAACTGGCCCACGATGAACAGTGTATCACTTTATACCCATTAACGGCCCATTATTCCATTGGGCCGTTGCCAGCCCATGTTATCTTTCGGCCTTCTCAGAGCCCATTTATTCTTGGGCTCATTTCCAGCATTCGTTTACTTACGGCCCGTTACTGTCATTTTCTGCTTGTGGGCCAAATTCAGCCCGTGGTTACAGTCGGCCCGTTTGTGGTCCGTTAATACGTTGTGCCATTTTCATAGCGTCATCAAATACGACCTATTAACGTTGGCCCGTTATGGTTGGCCCATGAACGGACGATTCCAACTCTAGCCCATTTACGGCCATAATGCGGCCTGTTATTGGCCCATGTTTGGCCATCGATCATACTGCCCGTATAAGGCCCATTGATGATACGGCCCGTAGAAGGCCCATTGTTTCTACGGCCCATAGAAGGCCCATTGTTTCTACGGCCCGTAGAAGGCCCACTATTTCTACGGCCCGTAGGAGGCCCCGTGTCACTACAGTAAATATTAGCCCATGGTTATTGTGGCCTAGTTTTAGAAAATAGGTTATTGCAGCCACTAGCAAACCGCGGAAAAAGAACTGCAATTACTAGAAGCAAACATATAAACAAGACAACAAGGAAATAAATAAGGAAGCAACTTACGCTAGGCTATCACGGCTATCACACATATTACATCCACTGGGCATCAAAGTTCGCCACCAGTGCAAATAAACGCGCCGACAAAAGAATATATAAAACTGAGAGCACTTCAGAAGGCACTAGGCCTAGCCAGGTCAGGCCCCCCAAACAGCTAAAGAAGCTGAGTAGACCTCAGTTGTGTCAACGATAGATGCATCAACACTAGATTTAAGGCATGATGGTGCGCACGGTAGTCCTCTGACATCTTCATTGCATCTTTGACTTCAATTCAGAGCTGAGCTAAAGCAAGCCTTTCCGCTTTAAGTTGGGACTGAAGAAGTCGAACTGATTGAGGCAGCGACTGCACAGAGGTTGTCTCACACCTGCTGGTGAGTAGCTTCAACTCACTGTCTTCATCAAGACAGGACCTTGGGGTCATCTCGCTGTCCTCAAGATGGTTTGGTTCACTATCTTCCCTAAAGTTCTACCTGGCGTAAGAGATACGAGTCTGAAAGAGAAACAAGGAGACACGTAACAGGTTTCACAATTATATAAGCAAATAAATGGATCTGTTCTGCATAAGGAACATGTTTTTACAACTACAATTTGAAACTGGTAGTTGTTGCAAACATATAATCAGATGTAAACAGCAAAGCAAACAACAGTGGAGGAAATGATGCCTATCCTAATCTATACTAGAACAAAGTTTGAAGGCTTGAGAAGGATGAACTTACATTACATGTTAACACGGGCTGGACAAAGCCCTTCTCCATGTTGATGGAAGGATAATTCAATAAGTTCCCCAAAGAAAATTCTTTATAAGCGTTGCCATTATTCTACATTTTGCAAGGAGTAAATATAGATCAAATAATATTGGAAGAAATAGAGGATAATGATGCTCAGGTGCAGACTGATGATACATAATCAAATAGCAATTAATTAAGTAAGCATTGCAAGGCAAAAGGGAGAGAGGTACTGACAAGAGCAATGCAGAGCCCATTATTGTTTTGAAATCGTATGATCCTTTGATCAAGGAGATTCATCTGAAATTAGTTTTCAAACAAGAGAGAAGGTAAGGCACAAGCAGAAATTTAGGAGTTCAAATTATGAATTGATATCATAGACAGTACCTGACGCTGGGCTCCCAGCAGTTCTAATAGGGGTTTCACCACTGGAGTAGGGGTAAAGTGTGGTACAGTTGGGCCTGTGTTTTCTGTGGCTGCTGATCTATCTGATTTAACAGGTATCACTACCTTTTCAAAATACCTAGTTTGTACTCCTTGAGGATTTGCACTCACCCTCTTCCTTTTGGACATCTATTACAAAAGAACAACATTTGACTGGAAAAACATAGTGTGACGACACATGGAATAGGTACAGAAAATGGATAGGTATGGCATATACTCATATATGATGCTTAAACTAAGCAGATGGTGTAACAAAGTAGAAGTAATGCAAGAGGTCAGAAGCAAAATATGTGCAACCAATACAACTTTGCAAAGTTAGAGCAAGCACCTTGATGGGTAAATAAGATAGGCCATCCTCCACCATGCCAAGTTTGTTAGCCAGTGGATCGTTCTGCAATATTCCTCTCGTGTGCCCATTCTCATATTCATTTTGATAATGTTCAACATCTAACATGCATGAAAACATAAAAACAAGTGAGATTTTCTTTGTAATGCAGAAGTGATTCTAATCCAATACTGCCTCCCTGTAAACCCCTTTGTGCTATCTCTGCAATTCTTTTAAAAGATGCCATGCATGCTGTAATTTGTTGTGTGCATTAATATAATGTGGCCTACAACTCAAAATATGAGAGATCCAGAAGTGATGACACACTACTAGGGAAAAGCCTAGCAGCAGCGCGGGTTTTGGGCCTATTAGTAGCGCGGGGGCCGGCGCTACTAATAAGGCGCTACAGCTAATGTATAGCAGTAGCGCGGGTGCCACCCGCGCTACTACTACGTCCGTTAGTAGTAGCATGGGTAAAACCCCGTGCTACTGCTAACCCGTGCTTTGAAAAAAATTGAATTTTTTTTCGAATTTTTTGCCCAAATTTTCAAATTTCTGAATTATTTTAAGCTCTAATCTCTAATCACCCTCATCACTGCTCAATTTAATCTCTAATCACCCCTCATCATTCCAAATCATCTAACTTCCTGGACGGTCACCCATCCTCTCACTACTCCAACGTGAGCACGCTTAACTTCCGGGTTCTATTCTCCCTCGATTCCAAGTCTGCGCTTGTTGTTTTCCTGACAATAGTAAGATGTCAATCCTATTAACCCTCGAGAGTTTAGCTTGAGCATGAAGTCACACATTTCACTGTTTGAGTTTAAAACTATTGTTCTATAAAACAATAATTATTTAGTAACACTAATATTTCTTGAATAAGGAGTTTGACCACATTTTGACCAAAGTTTGACCAGATTTGACCAAAATTTAGAAAAACTGAAATAATTATTTAGTAACACTACTATTCTTGAATAATTATTTAGTAACACTAATACTTCTTGAATAAGTAGTTTGACCATAGTTTGACCAGATTTGACCAAAATTAAAAAAAACTGAAATTTGAGCATAACTTTTTTCCTTTTAGAATTTGAGGATTCTAAAAATTTGCAAACAGGCCGTAGGCGGTCTCCATCGGATGCGGATTTTTGTGCTGAACATTTTGATATATTATAGCCGTTTTACATTTTCCCTACACTTTTTGCAAAACATGTCCAAATTTAAGTTTTTAAATTTTCCTAACTAGTAGATGTAGTAACATAACTACATCTCGAAGGATTTTAATTTTTGAAACATTTTGATATATTATACGTTTTTTTCTAACATCGTATGCAAAAGTTATAGCCGTTTTACATTTTCCCTACACTTTTTGCAAAACATGTCCAAATTTAAGTTTTTAAATTTTCCTAACTAGTAGATGTAGTAACATAACTACATCTCGAAGGATTTTAATTTTTGAAGTTTTTATCATTTTCTTTTGCTTTTTACAAAACCAAAAAGGCGATCCACAGGGGGGGTGTAGAGTTTCAAAATGGGACCTTTAGTAGTAGCGAGGGTTTTTACCCCTCGCTACTACTATGGCATGTCCCGGAAGGGCACGGTTGAGACCTCTTAGTAGTAGCGAGGGGTAAAAACTTAGTAGTAGCGCGAGTTTATAACCCTCGCTACTACTATGGCATGGCCCAGGGGCACGGTAGAGACCGCTTAGTAGTAGCGAGGGGTAAAAACCAGCGCTACTGCTATCAACTTAGTAGTAGCGAGGGTTAAAAACCCGCGCTACTACTATGGCATGTCCCGCGGGGCATGGTAGAGAACGCTTAGTAGTAGCGAGGGTTAAAAACCGGTGCTACTGCTATCAACTTAGTAGTAGCGAGGGTTAAAAACCCACGCTACTAGTAAGTAGCAGTAGCGAGGGATATAAACCCGCGCTGCTAGTAAGCGTCTGTGTATAAGCTTTTCCCTAGTAGTGACACTTCGCAGATGATAGCTTCAACATATAGTAAAGAAGAACAAGTCGACCTAACCTGACAGATTCAAAATATACTAAGGGAGAACAACTCAACCTGACCAGTCGGCCGCAAGAGAAGAGTATCATCTTAAAGAAGAGCAGAAGAGCAAGCAGATTGAAGATATTACATGTCTTTTAATACAATGTCGGTTGGCCACCCATGATGAACCAGAGCGCACAAAGAAATACTATTCTTTCCGGTCTCACCATATGTGGCTCACATGCATTTCGAAACAAAAGTAGGAACATTTAGCTAAAAAATTAAACATCTCTCAGTTTTACTAATATCAGCAATAATATCATATATGAATTTGTACAACTAAGCTTGTTTAGCTCGATGGATGGAGCAGTGCTATTACGACATGAACCACGTAGGCTGATTGTGCTCATCATAAAATGGGGAAAACATAAGCTTGATGAGTACAGTGTTGACCGTGGCAGTGGGATGGCAGATCTGAAGCTGCAAACCGCGCAAAGGGTAGTTAGCAACCGATGTTTGCTTTCATATAACAACTAAGATTTGGTATGGAGAAGAAAGTTCGGTCAACAAGTGACAAAGAAATGCAATTATGCTGTCTCTCTATATGTCGCGACATGCATTTGGAAACTCAAGTGGGACCTTTAGTAACCAATTAAATGTGTCGGTTAACTAATATCAGTATCATATCACAATCATATTTGAACAACTAAGCTTTCGAATTCTGAGTGTTGTGTTGTTTAGCTTGAAGGGTGGAGTAATGTAGTACGACAGAAAGCACCTACGCAGATCATAGTAGAGTAGATAAAAGGGGAAAACCCTAAGCATCAAGAGAAAATTTAGGAAAGTGGAACTAGCTGGACCAGTGGGTGGCGCACATGCTTTTCGAAACGAATATAGGAACATTAGGTGACCAATTAAACGTTCTCAGTTTTAGTGATATGAGCATCATATCAGATTCGTATTTCAACACGTAAGCTTTGGGTTGAGGTCTTCAGGAGCAGTGCTAGCACGACACGAAGCACCTACGATGATGGTAGTGAATATAAAGGGGGGAAACCATAAGCTTTACGAGTATAGTGCCCGTGCCATGGAGGATCTAAAGGTGCAAACCGGACAAAGCTACTTCGCAACCAATGTTTGCTTTCAACTAGCCACTACGATTTGGTATGGACAAGAAAAGTACAGTAAACAAATTACGATCTATTTTCCGGGTGAGATCAATAACTTAAGCACATATGGAAGAGTACCACCTCTCTTGCAACGCCGTGTAGGCCTATGCTGATACGCTGAGGGTGCTGCGGGTGCGATGGCTGTCGGCGGGAGGGAAGAAGACTTTAGACGGCAGACGTAGGAGCGGCAACGGCAAGGTGGACGACGGCGCCGATGAAGCGAGAGGAGGCGATGAAAGGATCCTGGTCCAGCGCCATGGATGAGAGACGTCCATCTCTTGCAGTGGACGACGGGGTAGGGGTAGCGGCTCCGGCAAGGTGGAGGATGGGGTGGCGGACGGAGGAGGCTGGCCGTAGTGCGGAGGTTGTCGTGCCGCCGATGGTGTATGAATGGGGAAATGGAGGGGAGGGGGGATCTCAAACTTTGGGACGCGCTTCTCTGAAATGGGGGCAAGTTACAAACTTATCCCCCGTTTAAAATTTCGGACGTCGCGTTGGTTAGGGATAGGACGGTAATCTCGCATCTCCCAAATATTTGTCGATAACTATTTCGGGCGAGGAGAGGGTGTTTTGCCACCCACGGTTGGCGCCCACGGTGTATGAACGGGGCTGACAGGTAGGGCGGTTGTGTCGCGTCTGATGGAAGTTACACATCTGCCCCTATTTAAAATATTAGCCTACATCGATTTTGGGCGAGGAGAGGGTGTTTTGCTGCCCACGGTTGGCGCCCAGGTGTATGAACAGGGCTGACAGGTAGGGCAGTTGTGTCACGTCTGATGGAAGTTACACATCTGCCCCTATTTAAAATATAAGCCTACATCGATTTCGGACGAGGAGAGTTTGTTTTGCCGCCCACCGTGTATGAATGGGGAAATGGAGGAAGAGACACATGTCTTTCGGATGAGCTTGAATCAAATGTGTTTTGCAGCCCATGTTTGGCGCCCACCGTGTCGGAATGGGCTCAGAGGACGTCGTGTCACGTCTGATTGAAGTTACTAGTATACCCCTATCGACAGCAGTGTAAATCCTGTCGATAAGGATGTCAAGTGTCAGGGGTAGACAGTAATTTCCATCTCGCAAACACTTGCTTCGACCAGCCCACAAATTATAGTGGGTGTTTAGCCGCTTCATTCAAAACTTGGGAAAATTAGCATTCACATTTGCCCTAGGACCTGGCAAACTAAATTCAAATCCAATTTGTATTTGATTACAAATATCCACATATAATTATACATTTTGTTATTTATTTCTTTAAAACCACAACACAGATTTATTCCACCTTTATATATGATTATGATTTAGAAATGCCATGATCTTCGAATTCAGTAGGTTGGATACACTCTGAGTCAAACAGTTATTTCATCCAATACAATATGCTCACACGACAAACAATTCACCTTATCTCAATCATACAAGTACTGGATTACCTCGCCTAAAAAATTTGGATCATTACAACACATGGAAAACATAGGGGGTCTTGCAACATAATCCATTCAGAGACATGACACAACATGCAAGTACAATAATCTAATGAAAATTTCAACTGGTATCTAAAGAAGAACCGGGATTATCTTGGGCTTCAGATAGCAGAAACAGCAGGACCTCCTCCGTCTTCAAATGCAACATTCTTACTTCCTCCAATTCTTGGGTTGCTTGCATAATGCGTGCCGCTAATTCCGTAATTTCCAGCCTCAAGATAAATATTACCTCATTCATGGCAGCCACACCATCTCTTTCTGCCTCTAGTAGAGCCTCAAGCACTATAATATATGTGCTCAGACTGCTCTCGGGCGGTGTTGCCTCTGAACTGCTACCATCTGGTAACATGGATGGCACACTGTTTCCACAAATAGATTCTGGGGTTGTACATTGTGTCCTAGTGTGAACGGCATCCTGAAAGGTTTCCGCTGGACATCACTAAGAGATAGTTATTGTATGATCCAGGCAATAAGCTTACATGGTAAACGACGGACGAATTATTGCCGAGCATGGCAAACTATGTTTAAATGGTTCGAAGCAGCATCAGCCGAAAAGAAATTAAAATGGTAAGATGAAACTAGGGATGTAAGTGGCAAATAAACGAAATCCGCTAGTCCCATCTAGTTAGTTTTTTGCTACCTCCCTAGTTCATTTTCCTCAAAAAAACAAAAACTCTTTTGAACTATCATACCAATAGTGGACTTTAATCGGGGTTAAACCGGACCCAGTTGACATCCCTAGTTGAAAGGGAGTGTACAACCGCTATATTTAAGTTGCCAAGGCATCTAAGCAGTTGAAATAATCTAAGAAAGCACTTAACAGTGTGGCCTCATATAAACTACGAAGAGAGTCTTGTGATGAAGTTGAGAGGAAAATTTAAGGACTCAAATGAAATAGGCATGCATTTCTTTACGATAGTACAATAGGCACTGCTGACATTTTGGCCAACTCAGGTATAGCATAACAACAAATAAGCATTCGAATCAAGCAACACAGCAAAGCAGACAACTGAACTATTTGTAATTCGGCAGGATTACACGTTGAGGGCACAAGCCAAATAAGCAGCCCACTCGCATTACATTTCACATGCACTAAAACACACTGGCTTACCATATGTTGCTGTGAAGCCTAGATGCTGCTGCAATGTTCTTTGAAGATACCGTCAGCATCCTGTGGTTGCAAATCTAGTTGTTGTAGTTTATTATGCACCATCTATTTAGGTAAAAATTAATTTTAATCACATGCACTGGTCCGAATTGATCATCAATGGTTCATCTAAACTAATGAAAGAAGGGTGTGTGCATACATGACAATACTCCCTGCGATTGTTTTTACTTTGCGTATAACTTTTTCTCAGTTTTCTCGTATTAGTCTACGCGTTGCCGATTCCTAGCGCTGGTTTCCTTTTGTTCCCCGCCCCATCCGCCACTGCCCTAATTAATTGGCAAATTAGTCCCAAAAAATTAAACCAGTGCCCTCCTTGGTATGCGGGTCAAGAGTTATGCGTAGAGTAAATAGAATCGGAGGGAGTATATCTGCTTCCCTCTATTTTTATGCTTGTTCGAGGTGCCAGCCCCAAAAGAACAAATATTTTGCTTGATGGGGTTGGCAGCTCCATAATTAATAGAAGCATCAAATTAGTCCTGCAACTTGGGAAGATCAAGAACACACAAACAAGTAATGAACAGAGGCTCGGAGCAGTGATGTAATAGCTAGCATCAGAAAATGTAGGGTAAAACGAACAAAAAGCAGCGGAACCACATGCTAGTTTGCTGATGTGTAATTAAGCATAGAGAACATTAAGCAGTCTGATGGAACCAACGGGTGGCATCAGAACAAAACTAAAGCATATTCACTATATGTGCACTGGTATGTAATTTAGCACATGTAACATGTTCACTGCCAGAAGTATGGCCCTACAGGTGCAAGCAGAATAACACGTCTCATGAAAACTGAATGATGCCGTGAAGAAATTCAAAGGTGCGGTGCTTATGCTAGGAAAGTGAATGTAGGCGCCAGCCGTTGGATAATAGTACCTAATTCTCAGCGGCGTATGGGTATCGTCGTCATACTTGATAGCTAAGGATCGTCGATAGTGCTCGTGTTGCGGTTGAGTTTGGGCCGGCTGTCGCCATCGCTGAAGCGGCTCCGGTGCTACGGTTGCGGCGCCTGTTGACATACAAGAAAGCTCATATGTGGTAAGTGAACAGTTGCACGATAAAGAGAAAAACCGAAGGAGTACAAATCGAAATAACCTGATGAGGCTCCTGCGTCGGTAAAGTAGGGCCGGTGGAGTTGAATATGGCGTCCGTGGAGCGGGTCCGGTGCAGTGGACGAAGGCTTCGGCGGGCGCATTGTACAGTGCTTTCAATGAGGCGGATCTGTTGCGGCGGACGAGTGCTTGTATGAAGGGCCAGCGAAGGGGCGGACGAGGGAGTCAGTGAAGGGCCTATGCTATGGTGGACAAGGGCGCCCGTTAAGCAGATCCGGTGCGGTGGACCATGATGGCGGTCAAGGAGATCTGGAGTGGTGGACAAGCCAGTCGCTGAAGCAGCTCTGGTGAAGTGGTGAGTTGGCAGTTGGGGGTTCCAAGGTGCGGAAGGTAGATCTGGCGAGGTGTAAGGTCCACCGCTGCGGCGGAGGACTAGATTCGGCGGCTTGCCGTGGTTGGGGGGGAGAGGGGAGGGGAAGGGGAGGGGCTCTGGGGAAGAATGTTGGGGGCAAAGAGGGGAAAACAATGGAGTTACCAAAGCAGCCCTTTTCCATTCATGTGGCAGGGGTAAAACAGGAATGTCGGCGTTCTGGGAACGGGGGTCCCCAGATTTGCCTGCCTGCGGCCTACGGCGTGGCTCAAAGGGGGCCCAGCACGGCCCATCTTCATCAACACAGACCCAAGACCCTCGCGAGGGGCCAAGCCTCGCGGGGCGGACGACACGGAGCTTTTTCAGGCGCGGCCTCCTCAGGCAGGCTCGCGAGGAGGCGGAGAGATCAAGGCGGGGTACCTCACGAGGTGCCCATGACGCAAGCCATGACGACCAAGGGCGCTAGGTGGGCGCCAGCCCGCGCAATGTCCTCCTTTCCTCTTTGGTGCAAAGGGGGCAAGCGCAGGCGAGAGCATCAAGCAAAGGCACCCGTTTCGGTGCAACGAGACCAAGACCAGTCCAACGGAAGGAAGGAAGTCATTGTGGAGCCCAAGCCAGTGTCACCACCAGAGCCTTTGGCAGGCGAGGACCAACTTTAGTCAGGATAACTGTACCAGATGTTCCCCTTCAAAATGGCTAATTGTTGGCGCCCTTCCCGCTCAATATTTGGGAAGAGGACCAGGGCCTTTGCCTATAAATAGGACTAGCCACCCCCAGAGTATACGGACGGATCGATTGGCAATCAGATCGGAGAGAGAGAGAGAGAGAGAGAGAGAGAGAGAGAGAGAGAGAGAGAGAAGGGAGGCCGAACTCCTTCTAACTAGTTCGTCGCCCCGAAAGAACAGACCCTCGCGAGGCAGTTCTTCCATGTATTGTTCATCATCATTAGCCCAAGAGGCAATCCACCACATCACCACACTGGAGTAGGGTATTACACCACATCGGTGGCCCGAACCAGTATAAACCCTGTGTCTCTTGTGTTGTTCTTCTCGTAGCTTAAATCCTTGCGAGGCGGAGGGGTACAGGTAGGTAGGAGGCGTAATCTCCGCGCGCACCCCAGAGTTCGAACCTCAAGGGTCCGCCGGAACCCGAAATCCGACATTTGGCGCGCCAGGTAGGGGTGCGCCGGAGTTTTCCTTTCCGCCACCACCACGACCTGCTTCGCGATGAGTAGCGCGCCGCCCCGCTCCGGCCGCTGGCGCCAGCACGGGGGCCAGGGGGCTCCGATCCCTGGCCCCAGCCCTGCAACGGGTACGGTGGCCCGACAAGTTCAAGCCAACGACGCCGCCGCGCTACGGCGGCGCGACTGATCCGCTGGCCTTCTTGCTGGCGTACGAGGAAGCCATCCTCGAAGTCGGAGGTGATGATAGGGTCATGGCCAACTGGCTTCCCATGGCCCTCACCGGCGCTCCGCGCGCATGGCTGCTCCACCTACCAGCAGCCTCCGTGGCCTCTTGGGAAGAACTCCGCGGCCTCTTCCTCGCCCAACACGCTACGCCAACACCCCCGGTCGTCGCGGCCCTCCTGGGCGGCTCACAGGTGCCGCCTACAAGTCACCACGTCAAGCCGTTCATTCCCCGGGTCAGCGCCACTGCCACGCGGCAGGGGGCTCTCCTGGACCGGTCGGCGCCAAAGGCCGGCCTGACCTTCGGCTCGGGGGACCACCCCGCCAACTCGGCCGGCTCGGGCGTGCTCCCCATGTTGTGCACCCCCACCATCTGCCAGGTGGCTGTCACCAGGACTCTCGCCGACGGCGGCACGTGCCTCAGCATGCTCACGGTTGAGGCCTTCAACCTCCTCTGCATACCCCTGGAACGGCTGCAACCCAGCCGGCCCTTCTCAGGCATTGGGGGCGGGTCATCCAGCTCCTTGGGACAAATCCGGCTCCCAATAACCTTCAGCACCTACGACAACTTCCGCAAGGAGCTGGTCAACTTCGATATCGCCCCCATCGGCCTCCCCTACAACGCCATCCTCGGCTATCCAGCGCTGGCCCAGTTCATGGCCGCGACACACCCGGTGTACAACCTCATGAAGATGCACGGGAGCAGCGGCGTCCTCACCGTGCACGGGGACACCGGAGACGCGCTGCGAGTGCTCAAGCTCGCCTTCAAGATGGCGGCATCGGCACAGCCCGCCGACTCGGAGACCCCCGAGCCCAAGGGGGCGGCACCCGCTAAAAAGAAACAGTTGTTCACCCAAGACAAGGCAGAATCCAAGCAGATACCCGTCGATGAGGACGGGTCCGCCGACGCCACTTTCACCATAGGCGCCAACCTCGAGCCTGAACAGGTGGAGGCCCTGGTCAAGTTCCTGCGCGCAAACAAGAGGGTATTCGCTTGGGAGCCTGACCAGTTGGCGGGGATCCCTAGGAGCGTAATCGAGCATAACCTCAACGTGTGCCCCAACGTGCGCCCCGTGAAGCAGAAGGCAAGGCGGCAGTCCACAGAGAAGCAAGCCTTCATCGTCCAAGAGACCCGCAAACTAGAGGCCGCTGGGGTCATTCGCGAGGTCCGATACCCGGATTGGTTGGCCAACCCCGACGTGGTGCCAAAGAAGGGAGGGAAGGAGCGCATGTGTGTCGACTTCACCAACCTCAACAAGGCATGCCCGCAAGATCCGGTCCCCCTCCCCCGCATCGACCAGATCGTCGATTCCACCGCAGAGTGCGACCTGCTATGCTTCTTGGATGCCTTCTCTGGGTATCACCAGATCAAGATGGCGGTAGAGGACGTCGAAAAGACAGCCTTCCTCACCCCGTGTGGGGTGTACTGCTACACATGCATGCCATCTCGGCTGCGTAATGCGGGGGCGACCTTTCAGCGGCTGATGCCCATCACCTTGGGCCTGCCGCTCGGGAAGAATGTCGAGGCCTACGTCGATGACATTGTGGTGAAGTCTCGGGAGGCCAGGACCCTGAAACAAGACCTGGAGGAAACCTTCACGAGCCTCGACGCAGTCAACCTGCGGCTCAACCCAGAGAAGTGTGTGTTCGGAGTCCCCTTGGGCAAGCTCTTGGGTTTCCTCGTGTCCCACCGAGGCATCGAGGCTAACCCGGAGAAGGTCAAGGCGGTCGAGGACATGAGCCCACCAAAGACCCTTAGAGAAATGCAGAAGCTCACCGGGTGCGTGACCGTGCTAGGGCGCTTCATCTCCAAGTTGGGGGAGCGAGCGCTGCCTTTCTTCCAGCTAATGAAGAGAAAGGGGCCCTTTGAATGGACTGAAGAGGCCGACAAGGCATTCCAAGATCTCAAGAGATACCTGACCAGCCCTCCGGTCATGGTAGCTCCGCGCCCTCAGGAGCCCCTGGTGCTCTACCTCGCCGCCACTCCCTACTCCGCCAGCGCAGCCCTGGTGGCGGTTAGGGAGGAGCGTTGAATCAAAACCACAGCTGCGGCCCGGGACAAGGCAAAACAGGAACAAGGAAGGCCCACAGGAACCGCCACGGCGGCTGAGGAGAATCAGCCGCCGCAGAGAAGCGCACCGGAGGCGGAAGGAGCCCCTCACCCAGATGGTCAGCCTCCGGAGGCCTCATTGCCTCAGGAGGCGCCATTATCTCCGTAGGGAGCCACAAGCACTGACGCACCCAACCTCGTTGAGCACCCAGTGTACTTCGTCAGCACGGTGTTGCGGGACGCGATGGCACGGTACCCCATGCCTCAGAAGCTTCTCCTCGTGCTACTGGTGGCCTCGCGCAAGCCGCAGCACTATTTTCAGGGTCACCCCATCAAGGTCATCTCGTCATACCCCTTGGAGAGAGTGCTCAGGAGCCCTAACTCGGCCGGAAGGGTCGCCGAGTGGAACATAGAACTGCAAGCATTCCAGCTCGAATTCAGCACGACCAGAGTCATCAAGGGAGCAGCATTAGCGGATTTTATGGCAGAATGGACGAAGGCACCAGGCCTCAAGGCCGGCGAGGATTGGTCCCTCTCCCCGGGGAGCGAGGCGCCGGAAGGCTGGGTCATGTACTTCGATGGGGCGTTCTCCAGGCATGGTGCTGGGGCTGGGGCGGTGCTTATATCGCCCACTCAGTACAAGCTCTACTACGCAGTACAACTCGGTTTCCAGCAAGGCGAAAAGGTCTCCAACAACATAGCGGAGTATGAAGGTCTAATAGCGGGCTTGAAGGCCGCAGTTGCCCTGGGGGTGAAACGCCTCACCATCAAGGGCGATTCACAGCTCCTTGTCAATTTCTCCAATAAGGTGTACGAGCCGAAAGACGAGCACATGGAGGCCTACCTTGCAGAGGTCCGCAAGAAGGAGAAGCAGTTCTAGGGGCTGGAGTTGAAGCATGTACACCATGGCACCAATCAGGAGGCCGACAACATCGCTAGATGGGCGTCTAGGTGGCTACCTCAGGAGCCTGGTGTCTTCGAGGAGCGACTCTTCAAGCCCTCAGCCCTGCCGTCATTGTCAAGCACGGCTCAGCCTCGGGAAGAGCTCCCCCAGCCACCTGCCTCAGGAGCCCCAGTCTGTGGCCCGGCCTCAGGAGCGCGCCTGCTCCTGACGATGGAACCTCAGGAGGGGTGCTGGATCACGGAGCTCCGGAGTTACTTAACACAAGGGATCCTGCCAGAGAAGGAGGAGGAAGCGGAGCGTGTGGCACGGCAGGCCACGACATACTGCATCAAGGATGGAGAGCTCTACCAGAAGCGACCAAACGATGTATCCCTGCGTTGCATCTCCAAGGAGCAAGGAAAGTGTCGGTGTCAAAACCGACGGATCTCAGGTAGGGGGTCCCGAACTATGCGTCTAGGCAGGATGGTAACAGGAGACAAGGGACACGAAGTTTTACCCAGGTTCGGGCCCTCTCGATGGAGGTAAAACCCTACTTCCTGCTTGATTAATATTGATGATATGGGTAGTACAAGAGTAGATCTACCACGAGATCAAGGAGGCTAAACCCTAGAAGCTAGCCTATGGTATGATTGTTGTATGATGAAGTTGTCCTATGGGCTAAAACCCTCCGGTTTATATAGACACCGGATAGGGTTAGGGTTACACAAAGTCGGTTACAATGGTAGGAGATCTTGAATATCCGCATCGCCAAGCTTGCCTTCCACGCCAAGGAAAGTCCCATCCGGGCACGGGACGAAGTCTTCAATCTTGTATCTTCATAGTCCGGGAGTCCGGCTGAAGGTATAGTCCGGCTACCCGAACACCCCCTAATCCAGGACTCCCTTAGGAGCCCCTGAACCAGGCTTCAATGACGACGAGTCCGGCACGCAGATTGTCTTCAGCATTGCAAGGCGGGTTCCTCCTCCAAGTTCTTCATAAAAGATTCTAAACACCAAGAGTAGTGTCCGACTCTGCAAAATAAGTTTCCACATTTTGCCATAGAGAGAATAATATTAACACAAATCAAATCTGCTGACGTATTCCGCAGTGTGTCATCACACTACGGCCAAGTCTTTTACTCGAATCGTTTTTACTTTTCCACCTCAGCACGTTTTGCGAGGCGGTTTCCTTGGCACGTCTTGTCAAAGCAGAGATCGTGTCCCCCATTTATGGGATTCTCATCAATACGGACGTGGGTAACACAACCGCGCCATTTATCACGACGCTTGGGAGGCAAGCGAGTTTTACTAGGCTGGTGAGGACGCATAGCCGCATCCGCCCATATAAGGGGATAAGGATCCACCTTTTTACCTACGCCTTCTTCCTCCTTTGCCTATCCATCTTCCGCGCACTCGAGCTCCAGCGCCCAAGCCCGCACTTCCCAACTCAACCTTCCACAGCAATGTCCGGAGTGGGAGGCAGGTGGATGGCCTCCTCCGTCACGGAAGGCCATGTCAAAAAGCTAAGGAAGGCCGGATACTTATCCAAAGACATTGCGCACCGGCTTCCCGAGGAGGGGCAGCTTCTCCATACCCCAAGGCCACATGAGAGGGTAGTATTCCTTCCCCACTTCCTCTGCGGACTGGGTTTTCCACTCCACCCATTTGTCCGGGGGATCATGTTCTACTACGGCCTGGATTTCCACGATCTGGCCCTGAACTTCGTCCTCAACATCTCGGCGTTTATCGTCGTGTGCGAGGCTTTCCTCCGCATCCGCCCCCATTTCGGCCTCTGGCTCAAGACCTTCAACGTCAAGCCCAAGGTGGTGCGCGGCAGCCAGGCGGAGTGCGGAGGTGCCATGGCGGGCAAGATGGCCAACGTCCTATGGCTCGAGGGCTCCTTCATGGAGACCCTAAAGGGGTGGCAATCCGGGTAGTTTTACATCACCGAGCCATGCGATCCGAAATGGACCGCAGCCCCCGAGTTCCGATCCAGACCCCCCACGCAGCTTATGTCCTGGAAAGAGACGGGCATGTCGTGGGGTGACGAAAAAGAGGTGACTGGACTGCAGACATGCATCCAGTCCCTGGTGAACAAGCCGATCAAGCTTGTTAATGTAGTCCAGGTTATGCTCGTCCGCCGGATCCTCCTGTGTCCACAACGGGACTTTAATCTGTGGGAGTTTGACCCGGCGCAGCACCAAACACTTAATAGGCTCTTCGACACGACGTATGAAGACCTCTGGAAGGTGCTAACCAAAGGTGCCGAGGCTCCCGCATCCGCTTCCGAGGACTGCGGATACAGCTCGCAGCGTCACGCTAGCGAGGTAAGCTATTTTCACCTTTTACAGGATGTTAAGTTTTTTCATAGTTTGACTCTATGCGGGATCTAAACTCCCTCACCTTTGACAGGCTTGGCAGGCGAAGTCCGGACCGATTAACTGTCCGGCTCCCTTGCCCGAAGACCCAGCCCCTGCTCTCCTAGTGAAGCTGCTGGTTCCGGCGCCTTATGTGGTGCCAGAGAAGAAGGCCAAGAAGAAGAAGGCCACGGGGACTCGAAAGAGTGCCCGTAATATGGTGGTGTCGGACTCGTCATCCGACGAGTCCGAGACGCTCTCCTCCCGTGAGAACGAGGAGGAGGAAGAAGAAACCTCTCCCCCTCCAGCGGGGGTAGGAAAGAAAAGGAAGGCCGCCCTAACGGGGGAGGCCGAAGGGTCCAGGAAGAGGAAGACCCCTCCGCCGAACTACTCCCCCGATGCTGAAGAGGACGAAGAGGAGTGGCCAGACAGGGCCAAGCGTCCGGCGAAATCGTAAGTATTCGGATATCAGAGTAACTCATGACGTTCCTTTGTTGCACAGCTTTCCCTAATGTCGAACATAATTATGCAGCCCGCCCCGGGCCGGACTCGAAGAGTCGTCGAGCGGCTCCGTGGATTCATCGGGCGTGAACTCAGTTCCGCCCGCTGTCTCCCCCCGCACTGCGGACGACGCCGAAGTGGTGTCGCGACAAGCTCCGGGGCAGGAGGAGGTGGTCCTGGAGGAGCCGCAAGGAGACCTCCCGGACCCCAGGAGTAAAGGGGACAAGACCCCCAGGGCTCCAAGTCAGGCTTTGAGCTGGACACGGCGCCGGAATCTTCAACAGTTCTAGACCACGGTAGGCGAACTCCTTCTAAGAGGAGCAAGCCTTCTGAGCCGGCGGCTCCATCCAACCGGAGGTGCCGGACAATCTGCTGGAGGTGCTTGACGGCGCCTCCATCGACGAGGAGCACCGTACTATTATGAGTACGGTGATCCAGAAGGTTCAGTCCGCCAAGAGCGGACTGACTGAAGCTTGCGCTAGCCTTCTAACAGGCTTCGAGGTAAGTAAAAATATGTAAAAATATTACCGCATAGACAGTAGCCCCTGATGCTCTGTTTGGCGTTCGGAAAGAAAAGCCGAATAGAGGATCTATTAAATTCCGCAGGAGTCTAACAAAAAAGAGTCAATATGCGTATGCAGGCTTCGCTGCTAGCCACCGCCGCACTGACTGTGGAGGTGGGTGCCCTGAAACAGGGCCTCGAGCGGACCGAGCGAGAGCTCGGCCTTGCCAAGCGGCAGCTGGAGGAGAAAGAAGGTAAGAGATACCTTACAGAGAAAGTGCCTATAAAAAGACGCGATTGCAAAAAATAACAGGATTGCACTGCTTATTGTAGGGGCCACGACTGAGGTGGCGACCCTCAAGCAGGCGCTGTCCGAGGCCGAGAAGAGAGTGGCCACGGAGCGCACCAAGCGAGAGAAATTTGAGGCCCAGGTCGGCGAGGTGCAACAAGAGCTTCAGGCTCTCATGAAAAAACATGAGATTTTAGAGCTGGACTCGAAGACGCGAGCGTCCGAGCTCGCGGTGGCCCTTGAAACTGCCTAGTCTGCCAAGGCCGAATCCCAGAAGGCCCTCCAAGAGTTGGAGGAGATGAAAAAGATAGCGGCGGGTAAGGCATTCTTTATGCAAAGCAGAAATATAAAAGTAAACTACTTGTTACTTACCTGAATCCGGAGCTCTCCAGGGGCATTCGCAGATCTTCCCCGCAGCGTATCCGATGCCGCCGCATTCTACCGAGCCGAAGAGGGCAGCTCAACGGAGAATGTGTTCTGGTCTCAGTATGCTGAGGCCGGACACCCTGTGCCCTTGAGCGACCAGCTGGAACAGCTGGTCGAGCTCCACAAGGCGGCCGAACAGGCCGTGAAGGGCTTCATAGTTCGGCTGTGGCCTGGAGAGGCCCTGCCTGGGAGCTACTTTGGGCTGGTGCGGCGGCTGGTGGAGGCCTTTCCAAGGCTCGAGGTCATCAAGCGCTCGGTCTACATCGAAGGTGCCCGTAGGGCCCTTGCCTGTGCAAAGGTGCACTGGGGTAAGCTAGACGGTGAGAAGCTTGTGAGGGACGGGCCGCTACCGGGGAAGGAGCATCGCAAGCCCGAGAACTACTATAAGGATGTTCTTGCGGGTGCCCGCCTTGTGGCGGATGAATGTACCAATGATGTAATTTTTGAATGAACTCGCTCGTGTTTATCCCGTGCGCTGAAAACTTGTTCATATGCGCTAAGCAATGCTTGTTGAATTTAAAATATTACTTTCTGTGCGGCCGTTTATCAAAAATTGAGAGATGGCTAGTCGTCGGCTTCTGCCCCCATGCCACTAGTGCTGGGGTGTTCGGGATAAACCTGAGCGCTCTTTTTCCCATATTTGGGTCCTTCGAGGGAGGTGCCCAGCACAATGAACCAGGCAATCGGACTATAATGCTTGAACACTCTCACTTAGCCATAGAACTCTATAATTTTAAATTTCGGCGAAGCCCCTAGTTCGGAAGACCGAGTTCGGGGCGCTATCCACGCCTTGGCCGGACAAAGCCGGCTCCTCGCTCGAAGCGGCATAAGTCTTTTGGGACTCGAAAAACCTCTCGAACAGCGACCGCTCTCTCGCCTCATCATGACAGTCAGTTTTAGCTTTCTCCACTGAGGTTCTTAGCCCAGCTCAACTGGGGCACAATCGCAGTGGTTCTCCTAGTGCTACCTTAGCCGATATAGCGGAACGTAAGGCACCAAAACATAGGAGCCGGGCAAACCCAACTATTGACCCAAATCATGATTCGGAGCCGATGCATATAGTGCTATAAGTTCGGGGTGCCACACTTGTGAAAGTGTACGGACTTCTCACGCCATATTTACGGGTGCTGAAGCCCCTGGCGTATTTTGACGTACCACAGTGTACGGGTGCAACATGTCATAAACATATGTATGAATAGAGGATAATGCAAAAAATAGACAGAAAGCTATGCATTGTTTATAGAAAGGCTGCTATCAAAGCAGAACGATACAAGTAGTGCGATGAGCCAAAGATATTGGACTATTTAACATGTCCTGGCCAGGGGCAGGCCGCGGAATTGTATTCCAAACAGGTATACTGCTCGTAACAGAGACCACCTGGGAGTTCCATGATGCGGCATGGCTTGTCTGCTTCCCTGGATCTTGCATCCTTCATGCGGCAGTTGAATTGCCGAACAGGTCGTCCGAAGTGTGGAGTCCTGAAAGTAAGAAGAAATTAAAAAAAAGAATCCGGCAGCCCCTAGTACGTTTTAGGCCGTATTTTGGGCTTGCCGTTATTGTGCCCCTTCCCCTGCGCCCATGGTATTTCAAGAGCGTAGTTATGTACGCGAAGCACTGGTTTCGCTATATTGCAAGGGCTGGGGTTGGGGCCGCATTGCTACGCCTGCTCCGAATGTGCCAGGCGGTCTTGTTGTAGGTTACTCCAGGCGCGCTTGGCAGTGTCTGGCTTTTTAACGGCCGGACTGGAGAGTTGCCTAAGAAGGCTGCTTTGTACTTCCGTTGTGAAAGTGCAACTATCCCCAGGTGGTTTTGGTAATTCATAACAACATATAGCTCATTGAGCTATGCTATTCCAAGACAATTATTTCAGGAAAGCTCAATGATTGGCATGGCATGGATGGTGAAAGTGGAACCCCCAAAATGCTAAGGACAAAGGATTGGCTCAAGCTCAAAAGCTCAAGACTCTTCATTTTACATTTTAGTGATCCAAGATCACATTGAGTCCATAGGAAAAGCCAATACTATCAAGGAGGGATGAGGTGCTGCTTAATGAGCCTTTTGCTTCATGTGCTTAATGATATGCTCCAAAATTCTCAGCTACTTTCCATATCCACAAATGACCTAAACTCCAAGCCAAACTCGGTCCTATCGATTCTTTCTATCCGGCGCAACCGAGTTTCACTTGTCATAAGCCACTGCCAAACCCTAGCAAATCAGTTCTACCGATAGGGATCTCGGTCTCACCGAGATGGGGTTGCAGTCTCTCTGTTTCCCTTTTGTAACTTTTCGGTCTCATCGAAAGAGTAAATCGGTCCCACCGAGTTTGCCTGACCAACTCTCGTGTTAGCCAATTACCAAATCCGTCTCACCGAGTTTGTGTAACCGGTCTCACGGAGATTACGTTATGCCCTAACCCTAACCATATCGGTCCTACCGAGTTGCATGTCAGTCCCACCGAAAATCTCTAACGGTCACGAGGTTTACCTTTTCGGTCCGACCGAGTTTGTTGATTCGGTCCCACCGAGATTGGTAAATTGTGTGTAACGGTTAGATTTTGTGTGGAGGCTATATATACCCCTCCACCTCCTCTTCATTCGTGGAGAGAGCTATCAGAACACATCTACACTTCCAACTCATATGTTCTGAGAGAGAACTTCCTACCCTTGTGTTGAGTCCAAGATATTCCATTCCTACCATATGAATCTCGATCTCTAGCCTTCCCTAAGTTGCTTTCCACTCAAATCTTCTTTCCACCAAATCCAAATCCTATGAGAGAGAGAGTTGAGTGTTGGGGAGACTATCATTTGAAGCACAAGAGCAAGGAGTTCATCATCAACGCACCATTTGTTACTTCTTGGAGAGTGGTGTCTCCTAGATTGGCTAGGTGTCACTTGGGAGCCTCCGACAAGATTGTGGAGTTGAACCAAGGAGTTTGTAAGGGCAAGGAGATCGCCTACTTCTTGAAGATCTACCGCTAGTGAGGCAAGTCCTTCGTGGGCGATGGCCATGGTGGGATAGACAAGGTTGCTTCTTCGTGGACCCTTCGTGGGTGGAGCCCTTCGTGGACTCGCGCAACCGTTACCCTTCGTGGGTTGAAGTCTCCATCAACGTGGATGTAGGATAGCAACACCTATCCGAACCATGGGAAAAACATCCGTGTCTCCAATTGCGTTTGAATTCTCCAAACCCTTCCCTTTACATTCTTGCAAGTTGCATGCTTTACTTTCCGCTGCTATATACTCTTTGCATGCTTGCTTGAATTGTGTGATGATTGCTTGACTTGTCCTAAAGTTGCTAAAATCTGCCAAGAACTAAAATTGGGAAAAGGTTAAGTTTTTATTTGGTCAAGTAGTCTAATCACCCCCCTCTAGACATACTTCCGATCCTACACATTGCGAGGGCCGCCGTGGGCTCCTTCGTTCGGAGGGAGCGCTCGGTGTTTCCATTGACCGCAATTACTCCTCGAGGGCCTAGCATCTTGAGCTTGAGATATGCGTAGTGCGGCACAGCATTGAACTTTGCAATGCGGTTCGCCTGAGCAGGGCGTGATAGCCACTGCGAAACGGGACTATATCGAAGATTAACTCTTCGCTTCGGAAATTGTCCGGAGATCCGAAGACCACTTCAAGTGTTACTGAGCCTGTACAGTTGGCCTCTACACCTGGTATAACGCCTTTAAAGGTCGTTTTTGTGGGCTTAATCCTCGAGGGATCTATGCCCATTTTCTGCACTGTATCCTGGTAAAGCAGGTTCAGGCTGCTTCCGCCGTCCATGAGGACTCTTGTGAGATGAAATCCGTCGATAATTGGGTTGAGAACCAATGCGGCGAAGCCGCCGTGACGGATGCTAGTGGGGTGGTCCCTTCGGTCGAAAGTGATCGGGCAGGAGGACCATGGGTTGAACTTTGGGGCTACTGGCTCCATCGCGTATACGCCCCGTAGCGCATGCTTCCGCTCCCTCTTGGGAATGTGGGTTGCGTATATCATGTTCACCGTCCGCACTTCTGGTGGAAGACCCTTCTGTCCACTGTTGTTCGGCGGCCTAGGCTCCTCCTCGTCATCGCTATGCAGCCCCTTGTCTTTATTTTCGGATCTTAGCTTGCCTGCCTGCTTGAACACCCAACAATCCCTGTTGGTGTGATTGGTTGGCCTTTCGGGGGTGCCATGTATCTGGCACAAGCGGTCGAGTATTCGGTCCAAATTGGACGGGCCCTGAGTATTCTTTTTGAATGGCTTTTTCCGCTGACCGGATTTATAGCCTCTGAATCCGGCATTAACTGCCGTGTCTTCGTTGTTGTCGCTGCTAACACGGCGCTTTTGCTTGTTCCGACGTGTCCTGCCACTTTTGTCCTTGGTATCTGAATTACCAGGGTTCTTTGCTAAGTTGTTACTGCGAGCTAGCCAGCTGTCTTCTCCCGCGCAAAAGCGGGTCATGAGTGTCGTGAGGGCTGCCATGGATTTCGGTTTTTCCTGTCCCAGGTGCCGGGCAAGCCACTCGTCGTGGATATTATGCTTGAAGGCTGCTAGGGCTTCTGCATCCGGACAGTCGACTATCTGGTTTTTCTTTGTTAGGAACCGTGTCCAGAATTGCCTGGCCGATTCCTCTGGCTGCTGAATTATGTGGCTTAAGTCATCGGCATCCGGTGGTCGCACATAAGTGCCCTGGAAGTTGTCGAGGAATGCGGCTTCCAGGTCCTCCCAAGAACCGATTGAGTCTGCTGGCAAGCTGTTAAGACAATGTCTGGCCGGTCCCTTAAGTTTGAGCGGGAGGTATTTGATGGCGTGTAGATCATCATCGCGGGCCATGTGGATATGAAGGAGGTAATCCTCAATCCATACCGCAGGATCTGTTGTCCCATCATATGATTCGATGTTTACGGGTTTGAAACCCTCTGGGATTTTATGATCCATTACTTCATCTGTGAAGCATAGTGGGTGTGCGGCGCCTCTATACTGGCTATATCATGACGCAGCTCGAAGGAGCTATGTCTGTTGTGTTCGGCCCGGCCGGATTTTTTGTATATGGAATGAAGATCACCGTCACGTGCCGTGGGGCGCCTGCGCGATCCGTAGATCGATCTTGTTTGCCTTGCCTTGTCCTCCAGTACGTCTCGCAGGTCTGGCGCATTTTCCCGTGCCTTAGTTGAACGGCGCCAGGGCATGGCTTGGGTGGAGGGCCGAGAGGCCTCTCTGTCGCGGCCACGAGGTGGCCGGTCGGCCATGTCGTGCGCTGGTGATGTAGGTGCTTCCTCCTCTGATCGGGGTAGCGGCCTGCGCTTTGGGTAACTCTTGGAGGGGCGTTCGAGTTCATACTCTTCGGCCGCAAGGACTTCAGTCCATCTGTCAGCTAGAAAATCTTGATCAGCTCTAAGCTGTTGCTGCTTTTTCTTGAGGCTGCTTGCCGTGGCTAAAAGCCTGCGTTTGAAACGCTCTTGTTCGGCGGGGTCTGATGGTACGACAAATTCGTCATCGTCGAGGCTTGCCTCGTCTTCGGAGGGAGGCATATAGTTATCATCCTCAACCTCTCGGTCTGCCACTCTCTCATGAGGGTTGGCTTCTTCATCTTCCTGTGCCGAATCTTGCTGGAGGGGGTGTTCTTCGGCGCTATCCGGGGTAGTATTATCTCCCATGCCGGAATCACCATTTTTGCTTTGGCGGGATTTAGAGCGGCGCCGCTGGCGTCGGCGCTTTGGCTGTTTCTTGGAGGTGTCATCCCCCGCTGTTTCATTGCCATCTCCGTCTTTTGGAGTATCCACCATTTATATGCCATATGACGAGGTGGCCTTCTAGCGCCCTACATGTGTTGGTTACTGTTTGTCTGCTGCATCGTCGTCCATACCGTCGATGTCTTCGAAGTCGAAGTCAAGCGTGTTGGTTAAATCGTCGACAGTGGCTACAAAGTGGGTGGTGGGTGGGCTTTGAATTTCTTCATCGTCCGCATCCCATCCTTTCTGACCGTAGTCCGGCCATGTCTCTCCTGATAAAGAGAGAGACTTTAGTGAGTTCAGGATGTCGCCGAAGGGCGAGTGCTGAAAGATGTCCGCGGCGGTAAACTCCATTATCGGCGCCCAATCGGATTCGATCGGCAAGGGCGCGGGGGGTTCGGAGTCCAGAGAGGAATCCGGATACTCGGAGTCACGGGTCATGCAGAGTATGGGGCTGGCGTTCGGCTCAATCGCCTTTGAGATCGCAGCCCCCGAGGTGACGTCCAACCGCTCATCCTCGATTGGCGCAATAGGCTCCGAATTAAGGGTCGGGACCGGTGCGTGTGCGGCCTCCAGGGCACTGTTCGGCGGCAGAGCTAGATCATGCCCCTGGAGACAGTGTGACGCACTTGGCTGTGGCTCGAATCCATCGAAGATCAAATCCCCGCGGATGTTTGCCGTGTAGTTTAAGCTTCCAAACCTGACCTGATGGCCAGGGGTGTAGCTTTTGATCTGCTCCAGGTGGCCAAGCGAATTGGCCCGCAGTGCGAAGCCGCCGAAGACGAAGATCTGTCCGGGGAGAAAAGTCTCACCGTGGACCGCATCGTCGTTGATGATCAAAGGAGCCATCGGGCCTAAAAGTGACGACACAGAGGAACTCTCAATGAAAGCACCAATGTTGGTGTCAAAACCGGCGGCTCTCGGGTAGGGGGTCCCAAACTGTGCGTCTAGGCGGGATGGTAACAGGAGACAAGGGACACGAAGTTTTACCCAGGTTCGGGCCCTCTCGATGGAGGTAAAACCCTACTTCTTGCTTGATTAATATTGATGATATGGGTAGTACAAGAGTAGATCTACCACGAGATCAAGGAGGCTAAACCCTAGAAGCTAGCCTATGGTATGATTGTTGTATGATGAAGTTGTCCTACGGACAAAAACCCTCCGGTTTATATCGACACCGGATAGGGTTAGGGTTACACAAAGTCGGTTACAATGGTAGGAGATCTTGAATATCCGCATCGCCAAGCTTGCCTTCCACGCCAAGGAAAGTCCCATCCGGACACGGGACGAAGTCTTCAATCTTGTATCTTCATAGTCCGGGAGTCTGGCTGAAGGTATAGTCCGGCTAGCTGAACACCCCCTAATCTAGGACTCCCTCAGAAAGGAACTGCTGGAAGACATACACTGCGGAGACTGTGGACATCATTCATCATCACGGACCCTCGTCGGCAAGGCATTTCGCAGTGGGTTTTATTGGCCCACCGCACTCAATGACGCCGTCGTACTGGTGAAGGCTTGTGAGGCCTGCCAGTTCCACGCCAAGCAGATCCATCAGCCGACGGGAGGCCTGCAGACTATACCCCTTTCGTGGCCATTCACAGTCTGGGGGATGGACATCCTGGGCCCGTTTCCTCATGCGCCAGGGGGCTACCGCTACCTCTACGTCGCCGTGGACAAGTTCACCAAGTGGTCTGAAGTAGAGGCCGTCCGCACCATCCCCGCGGGTTCCGCGGTCAACTTCATCAGGGGCATCGTGAGCCGGTTCGGGGTGCCGAACCGCATCATCACAGACAATGGTTCACAGTTCACCAGTAACCTCTTCAAAACATACTATGCTAACCTTGGGACGTAGATATGCTACGCTTCGGTGGCGCACACCCAAAGCAACGGCCAGGCGGAGTGAGCCAACGCAGAGGTCCTGAGGGGCCTCAAGACCAGGACGTTCAAGAAGAAGCTGGAGGCCTGCGGCAGAGGTTGGTACGATGAGATTCTGTCTGTGTTGTGGTCCATCCACACAACCGCGACCAAGACGATGGGAGAGACCCCGTTCTTCCTGGTCTACGGATCCGAAGCGGTCCTCCCTCACGAGGTCAGACGTCGCTCCGCGCGAGTCCTGGCGTTCGACGAAGCGCAGCAGGACGCCATGCGGGGGATGGACCTCATGCTGGGGGAGGAACGCTGCCGAGAAGTCGTGCTGCGGGCGGCGAGGTACCAACAAGCACTGCGATGATATCATTGCCGCCACATCCGCCCCAGAACTCTCGAGGTAGGGGACTTCGTGCTCAGGCGGGTCCTCTCCAGGGAGGGACTGCACAAGCTCTCTCCCATGTGGGAGGGCCCGTTCAAGGTTGTTCGTGTTTCCAGGCCTGGCTCCGCGCGCTTGGAGACTCAGGAGGGGGTGCCGGTCCAGAACGCGTGGAACATCCAGCACCTCCGGAGGTTCTACCCCTAAAAAGGCCCATCGCCTGTGAAGAAGGCGAACGCCTATGAAGATCATCCTTTTTGGAAAAGGCCCAGAGCCTATGAAGAAGGCGAACGCCTGTGAAGATCATCCTTTTTGGAAAAGGCCCAGAGCCTGTGAAGAAGGCGAACGCCTATGAAGATCATCCTTTTTGGAAAAGGCCCAGAGCCTGTGAAGAAGGCGAACGCCTGTGAAGATCATCCTTTTTGGAAAAGGCCCAGAGCCTGTGAAGAAGGCGAACGCCTGTGAAGATCATCCTTTTTGGAAAAGGCCCAGAGCCTGTGAAGAAGGTGAACGCCTGTGAAGATCATCCTTTTTGGAAAAGGCCCAGAGCCTGTGAAGAAGGCGAATGCCTGTGAAGCTATCACGTTTTGAAAAAGGCCCAGAGCCTGTGAAGAGGGCAAATGCCCGTGAAGCTCGTTCCCCCTAAGAAAGGCCCGGAGCCTGTAAAGAAGGCCAACGCCTGTGAAGCTCGCCGCCCGTGACACTCTCACGTAATAATGAGTTGGGGTTGTACACGCCCCGGAGTCTCAGGAGCGCCGACCTCAGGCCCTGGGGCTCCCTCCCATGCCCAGTGGCAGCACTTAGCTCCGCGCTGGTGAGAAGACGTCGAAGACTAGATTAGGTGTCGGACGCGGCTTTTTCATTTGCTTTTCGTAGTCGACTTGTTCATTCTCAGTCAAAGTTTTATTGAAGTTATTGCCGCCTTTGACTTACGGTTCTTCGACTTTTCACTCTCCTGCCTTGATTTCTCTTATGCAAGGCCTCGCGAGGGGAGGGGGCAGCCGAGCGCCCTCGTGAGTGTTTCTGTCCTAGCCATTCAAAGGTTTCACGACCTGGGTCCCTGGGTCCATTACAGGAGCACCCCTGTGGTCCGTGCCCCACGGGCACCGCGACACGAACACAGGACCTGGGTCGGTCGCCCCCCCCACGGCTAGGGTCGGAGACTATCTACACATGGGCACGTAGCCAGAAGGCACGATAGCGAAAGCAAAGCGATGATTAACAGCAATAACCCAAACACGCCCCCGTGGGGCTCCACGCTACTGTCTTTTTACGCAGGACAAAGGAAAAGAAAGAGCAAATCGGGCGCAGCTCGCCTCACACCGGCCTGCAGGGAAGACTCGAGCCACCTCCGGGACTCAGGCAGACTCCCTCTCACGCTTCACCGAAGCACGACGATGGGCAGACGCGCTACCACCTCCCAAGCAGGTACGACGGCGTGGAGGCTGGCTGCGGCCACCGCTAGAAGAGTCGCCGCCTGAAGAAGAACCGGTGAAGCTTGGGGAACCCTGAGCACCGCCAATCACGCGAGCGCTATCCTCTCCATCATCGTTGGGGCTGGGTCCCCGGTCGCGGTCGTCGTCCTCAGGGCAGCACCTTGTGCGGCGACCATCTTCCCCGAACACCCTCACGAAGAGGGTGGCATCACCGTCAAACTTGAAGTGCAGGGTGCACCGACGGCTCAGGCCCCGCGCGCGGGCAAACGTCTGCCAACCGCGGGCCATGGCCAGGCTCCCAACTGTGGAGACCTCCAGTGAAGCCCATGAGGCCCGGCTGCAGCAGCCGTCTGCCTGAAGCCAGAGGCCGCCCGGGGCGCCGGCTGGGAGCTCGCCGAGGAGGAAGCGAGGAAGACGAAGTCGGGTGCTAGTCGGCTCCACCGACCACACGACGATCTCCGGCAGCACCTCTGCCGCGCGAGAACGCGGCCTAGGGGGCGCGCGACTGAGGCACGCACCCCGGTCGCCGCTGTCCGCCCGTCAGCGTGCTGGAAATCACCTCCACGCCTGCGGAGAGCTGTCGTAGTGGCCACAGGGTGTTTGCGAGGGCGCCCTCGGCCGCGCTTGGGCGGGGGAGAAGCAGGCTCAACCTGGCGAGCCTTCCCCTTCTCTGCGGCAGAGAACCTCCTCGACGGAGCCATGAAGAAGAAGGAGAAGCAAGGGGGATTGACTAGAAGGGCGCGTGTCGTTCCGTACTTATAACCGGCGAAGGCCAACCGTCGGCCTCCACGATCTGAGGTAATCATGACCCGTTTTGCATGCAGGGACTTGTCCAATCCGTGCAGATGCCGAGGTGTCATGGGGAAGTGGAGACGCCCACGTCCAGTCAACCGCCACGCGGCGCCCAAGGCCACAGGCTGTTAGGGCCCGCGGCGCTTCTCCCATGTCCTTTCGCCTCCCTGCACGGCCAAGTCCGGGCACGCCTTGGGCCCGGGGGCTACTGTCGACGTTCTGGGAACGGGGGTCCCCAGACTTGCCTGCCTGCGGCCTGCGGCGTGTTTCAAAGGGGGCCCAGCACGGCCCATCTTCATCAACACAGACCCAAGACCCTCGCGAGGGGCCAAGCCTCGCGGGGAGGACGACACGGAGCTTCCTCAGGCGTGGCCTCATCAGGCTGGCTCGCGAGGAGGCGGAGAGATCAAGGCAGGGTACCTCACGAGGTGCCCATGACGCAAGCCATGACGACCAAGGGCGCCAGGCGGGTGCCAGCCCGCGCAGTGTCCACCTTTCCTCTTTGGTGCAAAGGGGGCAAGCGCAGGCGAGAGCATCAAGCAAAGGCACCCGTTTTGGTTCAACAAGACCAAGACCAGTCCAGCGGAAGGAAGGAAGTCATTGTGGAGCCCAAGCCAGCGTCACCACGAGAGCCTTTGGCAGGCGAGGACCAAATTTAGTCAGGATAAGTGTACCAGATGTTCCCCTTCAAAATGGCCAATTGTTGGCGCCCTTCCCGCTCAATATTTGGGAAGAGGCCCAGGGCCTTTGCCTATAAATAGGACTAGCCACCCCCAGAGTAGACGGACGGATCGATTGGCAATCAGATCGGAGAGAGAGAGAGAGAGAGAAGGGCGGCCGAACTCCTCCTAAGTAGTTCGTCGCCCCGGAAGAACAGACCCTCGCGAGGCAGTTCTTCCTTGTATTATTCATCATCATCAGCCCAAGAGGGAATCCACCACATCACCACACTGGAGTAGGGTATTACACCACATCGGTGGCCCAAACCAGTATAAACCCTGTGTCTCTTGTGTTGTTCTTCTCGTAGCTTAGATCCTTGCGAGGCGGAGGGGTACAGGTAGGTAGGAGGCGTAATCTCCGCGCGCACCCCAGAGTTCGAACCTCAAGGGTCTGCCAGAACCCGAAATCCGACAAGGAATATCGCAGGGCTAAACTTTCGGGCGCGTGATATTTCGATGTGAGCAGGAAGTTTGAAAGCTTTTGGCGCCTAAAATTATAAGTATTCTGCTCTCGTACGGCCGAATATGATATCATGGCCGACAATTTGTTTGTTTCGCACGCAAAAAAATGTGCAAGTTTTGAAAATCAATGTCTCCAACTCGAAACTTAGATTGTCCATTCAATTCAAATATGGATCATTGAGCTACTACAAGCAAATACCTTCATACGGTCCAATTCAAATGAAATTCCAAATGTGTTTATCCTAAATATGATGACAAAAGCAAAAATGTGTATATGTATGAATAAAGTGGTTGATTATAAAGTTTGAACATGCCCGTATGTGTATATCTCTAGGTTTGATATATGAATTTGAAATCACGAAATCTCGGTTTAAAAAATGTACCTCCGTCTAAATGAATTACAAAAGCTAATGATGGAGTCGAATTCCAAAATTCCAATCTTAGGTTTGTAATTCTGGTACATCAAGGTATATCATGCATGTTCAAAAGTATCGTTCTCTCATAGTACAAACTGTGAAACAAATTGATCAACCATGAGTGCACAATATCTCAAGTACGCTAAAGTCCCTCAAATATAGACACCTCACTCTTTATCTGAAGTCAACCCCCCACCACACACACACAGAGAAGTCGTTCTCTCCCCCAAACACCAACACACGAGCACATTAACACCCCTCTTTCTTGTAAAGTCCGGACCCCAACATAGGTCTCTATCACTTTGTCTCTCGGGCATGCACACATCTCTTTCCTCACTCTCTAGGTCTCCCACTATCTCTCTTACCCAAGCACACACACTATGTAGAGTGTATATTTCTCATACACACAAAATGTCGCCCCCAAACGTCTATCGCCCTAGTTATGTGGTTCTCGCGCACTCACCTCACACACCACCCCCACTGCAAAACAAGCACACTTTGTCTCCTTGTGCACCACTCTCCTCTTTCTATCTCTCCCACATGCGGACCCGCTCCAGCTCCTTCCCTGTATACATATATTTCGTGACTCTTTACATAGCTCCCTAATGTATAATCGTTCCCGATTTCGAACATTGTTCTCTACACCATCTATTCTAGATCTCTCATGAAGTCCCTATCACACACACGCTGACTCGCTTCCCTTGCGTCACCGTTCATAGGCCAATTCGGACAACATCAACATTGTCTCCCTATCTATACGCCATTTATGGACACAAACGACCCCTCTCGCCCCCTCTCTTCCTCTCTCTCTCTCTCTCTCCATCACTAGATCTCTCTTTCTCTCGCTCTCACACCCCTCTCCACACACACACTCGATGTCTCTTCCAAATAGTCTGCTCCCCCCGCCCGCACCCGTGCTATCTCGCTACTACACATGTCACACCATTCCCCCTTCCCTTATAATAGGTTTACATCATCAGTGGTCTCTCTACTCCACATACACTCTCTCCCTCTCACACACAAACGCGTGCACAAACACACACAGACACGCACAAACACCCATTTACCTGGATCCTCATCTCTCCTCATGTCCGCATCTGTATCTCACACACTCACTCTCTAATTATGTATGTGTGTCTCCATGTCACACAACACAAAGCCCCATGTACATGTCTCTCTATCCTCCACACACATAGACAAAAAGAATCTGTTATCATTGCCCCAGTCTCTAACATATCACACACACACTCTCTCTCTCTCTCTCAAACACGCTCAAAAGGGTTTCCCTGTCAATAACTTACCGTCTATTCATGAACAGTCGTGGCAGTACGGCGAACACGAGACGTGAAAAAGAATAAATCTACACATGCTTAAACCACCTAGTATGACTACTTTTGGAAATATGCCCTAGAGGCAATAATAAAATGGTTATTATTGTATTTCCTTGTTCATGATAATTGTCTATTGTTCATGCTATAATTGTATTAACTGGAAACCGTAATACATGTGTGAATACATAGACCACAACATGTCCCTAGTAAGCCTCTAGTTGACTAGCTCGTTGATCAATAGATGGTTATGGTTTCCTGACCATGGACATTGGATGTCATTGATAATGGGATCACATCATTAGGAGAATGATGTGATGGACAAGACCCAATCCTAAGCATAGCACAAGATCGTGTAGTTCGTTTGCTAAGAGCTTTTCTAATGTCAAGTATCATTTCCTTAGACCATGAGATTGTATAACTCCCGGATGCCGTAGGAATGCTTTGGGTGTACCAAACGTCACAATATAACTGGGTGGCTATAAAGGTGCACTACAGGTATCTCCGAAAGTGTCTGTTGGGTTGGCACGAATCGAGACTGGGATTTGTCACTCCGTATGACGAAGAGGTATCTCTGGGCCCACTCGGTAATGCATCATCATAATGAGCTCAATGTGACTAATGATTTAGCCACGGGATCATGCATTACAGAACGAGTAAAGAGACTTGCCGGTAACAAGATTAAACAAGGTATAGGGATACCGACGATCGAATCTCGGGCAAGTATCATACCGATAGACAAAGGGAATTGTATACGGGATTGATTGAATACCCGACATCGTGGTTCATCCGATGAGATCATCGTGGAACATGTGGGAGCCGACATGGGTATCCAGATCCCGCTGTTGGTTATTGGCCAGAGAGCTGTCTCGGTCATGTCTGCATGATTCCCGAACCCGTAGGGTCTACACACTTAAGGTTCGGTGACGCTAGAGTTGTTATGGGAATTAGTGTGCAGTTACCGAATGTTGTTCGGAGTCCCAGATGAGATCTCGAACGTCATGAGGAGTTCCGGAATGGTCCGGAGGTAAAGATTTATATATGGGAAGTCATATTTTGGCCACCGGAAAATGTTCGGGATTTCTCGGTATTGTACCGGGAAGGTTCTAGAAGGTTCTGGAGTGGGGCCCACCTGCATGGGGGGACCCACATGAACGTGGGTAGTGGGGGCAAGGCCCCACACCCCTAGTCAAGGCGCACCAAGATCCCTCCTTAGATTGAATAACATCATATGCCGAAGGGATAAGATCAAGATCCCTAAAAAGGGGGGATAACAATCGGTGGGGAAGGGAAATTATGGGATTTCTTTCCCCCACCTTTGCCAACGCCCCAATGGACTTGGAGGGCAAGAAACCAGCCCCCTCCACCCCTATATATAGTGGGGAGGCGCATGGGAGCCACACCCCTTCCCCTGGTGCAGCCCTCTCCCTCCCCAACACCTCCGTAGTAGTAGTAGTGCTTGGCGAAGCCCTGCCGGAGAACTACAAGCTCCACCACCACGCCGTCGTGCTACCGGAGCTCTCCCTCAACTTCTCCTCTCCCCTTGCTGGATAAAGAAGGAGGAGACGTCCCCGGGTTGTACGTGTGTTGAACATGGAGGCGCCGTTGTTCGGCGCTTAGATCGGAATCAACCGCGATCTGAATCGCTACGAGTATGACTCCTTCATCCGCGTTCTTGTAACGCTTCCGCATCGCGATCTTCAAGGGTATGAAGATGCACTTCCCTCTCTCTCGTTGCTAGTCTCTCCATAGATTGATCTTGGTGATGCGTAGAAAATTTTAATTTCTGCAACGGTCCCCAACAGTGGCATCATGAGCTAGGTCTGTGCGTAGTTTCTATGCACGAGTAGAACACAAGTTGTTGTGGGCGTCGATTTTGTCAATTTACTTGCCGTTACTAGTCTTATCTTGATTCGGTGTCATCGTGGGATAAAGCGGCCTGAACCGACCTTACACGTACACTTACGTGAGACAGGTTCCACCGACTAACATGCACTAGTTGCATAAGGTGGCTAGCGGGTGTCTGTCTCTCCCACTTTAGTCGGATCGGATTCGATGAAAAGGGTCCTATTGAAGGGTAAATAGAAATTGGCATATCACGTTGTGGTTTTGGCGTAGGTAAGAAACGTTCTTGCTAAGAAACCTATAGCAACCACGTAAAAATTTGCAACAACAATTAGAAGACGTCTAACTTGTTTTTGCAGCACATGTCGTGTGATCTGATCTGGCCAAAAGGATGTGATGAATGATATATGTGATGTATGAGATTGATCATGTTCTTGTAATAGGAATCACGACTTGCATGTCGATGAGTATGACAACCGGCAGGAGCCATAGGAGTTGTCTTAATTTATTTATGACCTGTGTGTCAACATAAACGTCATGTAATTACTTTACTTTATTGCTAAACCGTTAGCCATAGTAGTAGAAGTAATAGTTGACGAGACAACTACATGAAGACACGACGATGTAGATCATGGTGTCATGCCGGTGACGATGATGATCATGGCGCCCTGAAGATGGAGATCAAACGGAGCAAAATGATATTGGCCATATCGTGTCACTATTTGATTGCATGTGATGTTTATCATGTTTTACATCTTATTTGCTTAGAACGACGGTAGCTTAAATAAGATGATCCCTCGCAATAATTTCAAGAAAGTGTTCCCCCTAACTGTGCACCGTTGCGAAGGTACGTTGTTTTGAAGCACCACGTGATGATCAGGTGTGATAGATTCTAACATTTGAATACAACGGGTGTAAGCCAGATTTACACACGTGATACACTTAGGTTGACTTGACGAGCCTAGCATGTACAGGCATGGCCTCGGAACACGGAAGACCAAAAGTTCGAACATGAGTCATATAGAAGATACGATCAACATGAAGATGTTCACCGATGATGACTAGTCCGTCTCAGGTGATGATCGGGCACGGCCTAGTTGACTCGGATCATGTATCACTTAGATGACTAGAGGGATGTCTATCTAAGTGGGAGTTCATTGAATAATTTGATTAGATGAACTTAATTATCATGAACATAGTCAAAAGGTCTTTGTAAATTATGTCGTGGCTCACACTTTGGTTCTAATGTTTTAGATATGTTCCTAGAGAAAATTTAGTTGAGAGTTGACAATAGCAATTATGCGGACTGGGTCCATGAACTGAGGATTGTCCTCATTGCTGCACAGAAGGGCTATGTCCTTAATGCACCACTCAGTGTGTTGAACCTCGAGCGTCGTCTGTAGATGTTGGGAAACATCTGACATACACGTTTTGATGACTACGTGAGAGTTTAGTGTGTAATACTAACGGTTTAGAATTGTGTCACCAAAGGCGTTTTTTTTTGAAATGTCGCAGAACATATGAGATCTTCCAAAAACTGAAATTGGAATTTCGGACTAATGCCACCGTCAAGAGGTATGAGACCTCTGACAAGTTTTTTAAGCCTGCAAACTAAGGGAGAAAAGCTCAATCATTGAGCATGTGCTCAGATTGTCTGAGTACTACAATCGCTTGAATCGAGTGGGAGTTAATCTTCCAGATGACATAGTGATGGTTCTCCATAGTCACTGCCACCAAGCTATTGGAGCTTCGTAATGAACTATAACATATCAGGGATAGACATGATGATCCTTGAGCAACTCGCGATATTTGACACCGCGAAAGTAGAAATCAAGAAGGAGCATCAATTGTTGATGGTTAAACCACTAGTTTCAAGAAGGGCAAGGGAAAGAAGGGATACTTCATGAAACGGTAAATCAGTTGCTGCTCTAGTGAAGAAATCCAAGGTTGAACCCAAACCCGAGACTAAGTGCTTCTATAATGAGGGGAACGATCACTGAATGAGAACTACCCTAGATACTTGGTAGATGAGAAGGCTGGCAAGGTCGACAGAAGTATATTGGATATACATTATAATGTGTACTTCACTTGTACTCCTAGTAGCACCAGGGTATTAAAATACTGGTTCAGTTGCTAAGTGTTAGTAACTCGAAATAAAAGGCTACAGAATAAACGGAGACTAGCTGAAGGTGAGATGACGATATGTGTTGGAAGTGTTTCCAAGGTTGATGTGATCAAGCATCACATGCTCCCTCTACTAGCAATATTGGTGTTAAACCTAAATAATTGTTATTTGGTGTTTGCATAGACATGATTGGATTACGTTTATCGCAATATGGTTATTCATTTAAGGAGAATAATGGTTACTCTGTTTATTTGAATAATACCATCAATGGTATTGCACCTAAAATGAATGGTTTATTGAATCTTGATCGTAGTGATACACATGTTCATGCCAAAAGATATAAGATAGTGATGATAGTACCACATACTTGTGGCACTGCCATTTGAGTCATGTTGGTATAAAACGCATGAAGAAGCTCCATGTTGATGGATCTTTGGACTCACTCGTTTTTGAAAAGATTGAGACATGCGAACCATGTCTATTGGTAGATATGCATGAAGAAACTCCATACAGATGGATCATTTGGACTCACTAGATTTTGAATCACTTGAGACATGCATATCATACCACATGGGCAAGATGACTGAAAGGCCCCGCTTTCAGTAAGATGGAACAAGAAAGCAACTTGTTGGAAGTAATACATTTTGATGTGTGCAGTCCAATGAGTGCTGAGGCACGCAGTGGATATCGTTATTTTCTTACTTCACAGATGATTTGAGTAGATGATGAGTATATTCACTTGACGAAACACAAGTCTGAATTATTGAAAGGTTCAAGTAATTTCAGAGTGAAGTTGAAGATCGCCGTGACAAGATGATAAAATGTCTATGATATGATCATAGAGATGAATATCTGAGTTACGAGTTTGGCACACAATTAAGATATTGTGGAAATTGTTTCACAACTAATACCACCTGGAACACCATAGTATGATGGTGTGTCCGAACATCATAGCTGCACCCTATTGGATGTGGTGCATACCATGATGTCTCTTATCGAATTACCACTATCGTTTACGGGTTAAGCATTAGAGACAACCGCATTCACTTTAAATAGGGCACCACGCAATTCCGTTGAGACGACACCGTATGAACTATGGTTTAGAGAAACCTAAGCTGTCGTTTCTTAAAAGTTTGGGGCTACGGCGCTTATGTGAAAAGGTTTTAGGCTGATAAGATCGAACCCTAAGCGGATGAATGCATCTTCATAGAATACCCAAAAATAGTTGGGTATACCTCCTATCTCAGATCCGGAAGCAAAAGTGATTGTTTCTAGAAACAGGTCCTTTGTCGAGGGAAAGTTTCTCTCAAAAGAATTGAGTGGGAGGATGGTGGAGACTTGATGAGGTTATTGAACCGTCACTTCAACTAGTGTGTAGCAGGGCACATGAAGTTGTTCCTGTGGCACCTACACCAATTGAAGTGGAAGCTTATGATAGTGATCATGAAACTTTGGATCAAGTCACTACCAAACCTCATAGGTCGACAAGGATGTGTACTACTTCAGAGTGGTATGTAATCCTGTCTTGGAAGTCATGTTGCTAGACAACAATGAACCTACGAGCTATGGAGAAGCGATGGTGGGCCCGGATTCTGACGAATGGCTTGAGGCCATAAAATCCGAGAGAAGATCCATGTATAAAACAAAGTATAGACCTTGAAAGAACTACTTGATGGTCGTAAGGCTGTTGGGTGCAGATGGATTTTAAAAGGAAGACAGACAATGATGGTAAGTGTCACCATTAAGAAAGCTCGACTTGTCGTTAAGATGTTTCCTGACAAGTTCAAGGAGTTGACTACGATGAGACTTTCTCACTCATGGCGATGCTAAGAGTCTGTTGGAATTATGTTAGCAGTTACTGCATTATTTATGAAATCTTGCAGATAGGATGTCAAAACATTGTTTCCTCGACGATTTTCTTTAGGAAAGGTTGTATGTGATACAACCAGAAGGTTTTGTCAATCCTGAAAGATGCTAACAAGTATGCAAAGCTCCAGCCATCCTTCTAAGGACTGGAGTAAGCATCTCGGAATTGGAATGTACGCTTTGATGAGATCATCAAAGATTTTGGCTTTATACAAAGTTTATGAGAAACTTGTATTTCCAAAGAAGTGAGTGGGAGCACTATAGAATTTCTGATGAGTATATGTTGTTGACATATTGTTGATCAGAAATGATGTAGAATTTCTAGAAAGCATGCAGAGTTATTTGGAAAGTGTTTTTCAATGGAGAACCTGGATTAAGCTACTTGAATATTGAGCATCAAGATCTATAAGGATAGATCAAAATCGCTTAATAGTACTTTCAAATGAATACATACCGTGACAAGGTTTTGAAGGAGTTCAAAATAGATCAGCAAAGAAGGAGTTCTTGGCTGTGTTACAAGGTGTGAGTATTGAGTAAGACTCAAGACCTGACCATGGCAGAAGAGAGAGAAAGGACGAAGGTCGTCCCCTATGCTTTAGACGTAGGCTCTACAGTATGCTATGCTGTGTACCGCACCTGAAGTGTGCCTTGCCATGAGTCAGTCAAGGGGTACAAGAGTGATCTAGGAATGGATCACATGTCAGTGGTCAAACTTATCCTTAGTAACTAGTGGATTAATGAATTTTCTCGATTATGGAGGTGGAAAAAGAGTTCGTCGTAAAGGGTTACGTCGATGCAAACTTTGACACTAATCCGGATGACTCTGAGTAGTAAACCAGATTCATATAGTAGAGCCGTTATTTGGAATAGCTCCAAGTAGCGCGTGGTAGCTGCATCTACAAGATGACATAGAGATTTGTAAAGCACACACGGATCTGAAAGGTTCAGACCCGTTGACTAATAACCTCTCTCACAAGCGAGATATGAACAAACCCCATGGGTGTTGGATTCATTACAATCACATAGTGATGTGAACTAGATTATTGACTCTAGTGCAAGTTGGAGACTGTTGGAAATATGCCCTAGAGGCAATAATAAAATGGTTATTATTGTATTTCCTTGTTCATGATATTTTTCTATTGTTCATGCTATAATTGTATTAACTGGAAACCGTAATACATGTGTGAATACATAGACCACAACCTGTCCCTAGTAAGCCTCTAGTTGACTAGCTCGTTGATCAATAGATGGTTATGGTTTCCTGATCATGGACATTGGATGTCATTGATAACGGGATCACATCATTAGGAGAATGATGTGATGGACAAGACCCAATCCTAAGCATAGCACAAGATTGTGTAGTTCGTTTGCTAAGAGCTTTTGTAATGTCAAGTATCATTTCCTTAGACCATGAGATTGTGTAACTCCCGTATACCGTAGGAATGCTTTGGGTGTACCAAACGTCACAACGTAACTTGGTGGCTATAAAGGTGCACTACAGGTATCTCCGAAAGTGTCTGTTGGGTTGGCACGAATCGAGACTGGGATTTGTCACTCCGTATGACGGAGAGGTATCTCGGGGCCCACTCGGTAATGCATCATCATAATGAGCTCAATGTGACTAATGAGTTAGCCACGGGATCATGCGTTACAGAACGAGTAAAGAGACTTGCCGGTAACGATATTGAACAAGGTATAGGGATACCGACGATCGAATCTCGGGCAAGTAGCATATCGATAGACAAATGGAATTGTATACGGGATTGATTGAATCCCCAACATCGTGGTTCATCCGATGAGATCATCATGGAACATGTGGGAGCCGACATGGGTATCCAGATCCCGTTGTTGGTTATTGGCCAGAGAGCTGTCTCGGTCATGTCTGCATGATTCCCGAACCCGTAGGATCTACACACTTAAGGTTCGGTGATGCTAGAGTTGTTATGGGAATTAGTGTGCAGTTACCGAATGTGGTTCAGAGTCCCGGATGAGATCCCGGACATCACGAGGAGTTCCGGAATGGTCCGGAGGTAAATATTTATATATGGGAAGTCCTATTTTGGCCACCGAAAAATGTTCAGGATTTTTCGGTATTGTACCAGGAAGGTTCTAGAAGGTTCTGGAGTGGGGCCCACCTGCATGGGGGGACCCAGATGAACGTGGGTAGTGGGGGCAAGGCCCCACACCCCTGGTCAAGGAGCACCAAGATCCCTCCTTAGAAGGAATAAGATCATATCCCGAAGGGATAAGATCAAGATCCCTAAAAAGGGGGGATAACAATCGGTGGGGAAGGGAAATGATGGGATTTCTTTCCCCCACCTTTGCCAACGCCCCAATGGACTCGGAGGGCAAGAAACCAGCCCCCTCCACCCCTATATATAGTGGGGAGGCGCATGGGAGCCACACCCCTTCCCCTGGTGCAGCCCTCTCCCTCCCCAACACCTCCTCCGTAGTAGTAGTGCTTGGCGAAGCCCTGCCGGAGAACTGCAAGCTCCACCACCACGCTAGTCGTGCTGCCGGAGCTCTCCCTCAACTTCTCCTCTCCCCTTGCTGGATCAAGAAGGAGGAGACATCCCCGGGTTGTACGTGTGTTGAACGCGGAGGCGCCATTGTTCGGCGCTTAGATCGGAATCAACCGCGATCTGAATCGCTACGAGTACGAATCCTTCATCCACGTTCTTGTAACGCTTCCGCATCGCGATCTTCAAGGGTATGATGATGCGTAGAAAATTTTAATTTCTGCAACGATCCCCAACAACTACTAGGACTAGAGCAAGCCAAAAAGCGCGCCTGTCAGCGACGAGAAAATCTTCGTTTTACACAGTCGAGAAGTCATTGTGCTAAGGCCCCACATGCCGAGGCGTTGAATAGAATGTATATGCTAGTTTACGGAAGCAAGTATCGATAATATGTTTGTATCTCCATACTTATATTTCTTCTCTTATAAAAAACCGAGTTGGTGATGATGGTACGTGTGCCATCTTGCAATATAGACCGTCCGATCTATATCTAACGGATGGAAATTAAACTAAAAGATACCCGCACCCCTCTCCACATTTGCAGACAAGGCCTTCCCTCGTTCATCCTTGTCTCCAACAAACCTCATTGTTGAGCAATTAATAAAGGAAGCCTCTGGAACAAACTGGCCTCGTGGCCGCTGCCAGCATCGTCAATCCCCATGCCTCCGCTCAGTCCGACCACCAACCACCACCACACCCCACTCCTCTTCACCTTATCTCATATTTCTCGAGATATCATTAGTTTTTACACATGGTATTACTCCCTCAAGGGTCAATCACAACAAGTGTTTTATAAAAAATGGAAATTTTCCTCTTGGCATCCTGGAGCATCTAGAAGGCCAAAGCCTCCTGGAGCCAAGCTTTGTTCATGGAAATTTTCCTCTTGGCATCCTGGAGCATCTGGAAGGAAAGAAATAATAAGCACTTCAGAGGAGTTCTTCCATCACAAGATTCTTGGCGTGCAAGACTCAAAGAAGACATCTCCCTTCTCACTTATAGATTGGGAGACAAACATAAAGACTTCCTTTTTTCCTTTATCAGTTCACTGTAGAACCCCCCTACCCCCCAACCCCCATTCACAAAGTGAATGTCTTGTAAATAAAATCATGTAACAGACATTATATACTTTAATTTAATTGCAGTAGGAGCCTCTCCTACTGTTTCAGGTGTCAAAAAAAAGTGTTTCATAAAAAAATGCATCTTGATGTTCCTGGAGGCAACCTTTGTTCATGGAAATTTTCCTCTTGGCATCCTGGAGCATCTAGAAGGAAAGAAATAATAAGCACTTCAGAGGAGTTCTTCCATCACAAGATTCTTGGCGTGCAAGACTCAAAGAAGACCTCTCCCTCTCACTTATAGATTGGGAGAAAAACATAAAGACTTCCTTTTTTCCTTTATTAGTTCACTGTAGAACCCCCTACCCCCAACCCCCATTCACAAAAGTGAATGGCTTGTAAACAAAATCATGTAACAGACATTATATTCTTTAATTTAATTGCAGTAGGAGCCTCTCCTACTGTTTCAGGTGTCAAAAAAAGTGTTCTATAAAAAATGCATCTTGATATTCCGTGCAATGCACGGATCTTGCTAGTACTCCTACACAAGACTAAGCTGGTGATGCTGGTGTGTCTGCCATCCGTCGTTTCTGACCATTAGATCTACATCTAACGATTGTGAGGTAAGTTGTTGTCTTTTCTCACCAACATCCCACTTGTTTACCAATTTGCAGAAAAACCCATAATTAGTATCTTAAAACCAACCACATCCCTCCCTGACCTCACCAAAACAGCCCAAGGAATATATTCTAATTGAACCATAATATATCTCTAGTGACATATGTATATCAAAATTAGAGTGTTTTGTACCAAGTTTGTGAATAAGTATTATTCTAATTATGATTCGTTGCAACGGACATGAACATTTCTAGTATTTCCAACCATGCATTTCTTTTCCTAGTATTCCATAGTTTCGAGTTTTCCATCAAGATATTAGTCACTCATGGTTGATATTTACTTTCAATCATGTACACATATGCACTATGTAACTAGCCATGCTTATTGGCTTCCAAAGCTTAACTTTCACTCCTACATACAATATGTAGAGTATTTAACAAAAAACTACCACTTTCAACCAGCCCTAGGAGGAATATATTGTACAAAAAAATAGCAAAAACATACCCAGAATTTCTTAATCCACGCCAAAAACTACCTAATACTCCTACCGATTTGGTTCATTTAAACCCATTTATGACAGGGTTGGCCCACATGTCTGTGCTGACGAGGCAGCTTAAACCAACACATTTTGTTTGACCGTTGACACGAGGGACCCACATCTGACCTTCTATCCTGTTATTCCCCCTCAAATCATTATTTTTCCTGAACATTACTTCAAATAGTACCGATGCGTGTTCGTCAGTGGTGCTGGTGATGAGCGAGTTGGCCGCCGCTCCGCCGGACGGGCCGAACGCCGTGCTGGCCTCCGCACGGGTTGGCAGGCTGGCCCGAGCGTGACTCACGAGCGAGCAAGCCGCCGCGCTGGCCTTCGCTCGAGCCAGATGGATGGCCATACTGCGGCGCGCGCGAGCAAGTCGCCGCGCTGCCGTGCCAATCTAGCTAGCAAACCTTGCAGACAAGCAGCTGGATGGAGCTATCTTGGCTAGCTAGCGGCCGCGAGCGCTGGACGGAGCTGGCATCCGGGCTGCCGCAACATGGGATCCGCACCGCTGGCGGTTTTGACCTCGCCTTCTGCCGGTGGCGGTAGCTGCGTCCCATGGCCGAGGATGACTAGGTGTACGGGCCGGAGGTAGGAGGTCACTCGAGGATTTTTGTTGGTAAGAGCATATATAATGGTTGATAAGGTAGTCTTATCTTAAGTCTGCCACGTATGCAAGTGGTAGTAGTTTCTTGGCATTTTAGTGGTTTCTTGCATTATTAGAGCAAGTACAATAGAGCTGAGTTAGCGGGCTATAAGAAATAAACTACTACTCCCTCCATCTAGGTGTGTAAGTCACCTTACGAAAACCAAATAATCCCAAAACACTTAGGCACGGTACATTAACTCCCTCCTTGTTTCTTGTTTTGTGACGTATCAACCAATAAGAGATGTCAAATGTGCATGCTTTCGATGACTTGAGACTACCAAACATAACATGCAGTGGTTAGCTCATTGCATGCAAATACTATTAATTAGCAAAAATACATTAAGTTTTCTCATTTTTCTCTCCGCCTTGGTCATGGTGCACAAGATAAGATGACTTACACACCTAGACGGAGGGAGTACTACATGTTGGCTATAAGATGGGCTGTAGATGACATGGCACTGGCTTATAGCCAGCAACTGGCTATACTATTAACCATGCTCTTAGGAGTTTCTTGTAAGGAACAATGTACGTACTACTAGCAACAAAAGGCGATTCTAGGTTGCGTTGTACTCCAACGAGTACTACTAGTGGTCGCGGGAGTGTATACCTCGTTTTGTGGGTTCGATCCCGGCCGAACGCACGGCGGCCTTTTTACACTTTGCTGCGAGCCAATATTTTACACGGGTAGTTTGAGTATTGAAGTCAAACGGATGTGCGGCCCCACAATCTGGGTGCACTAGACATCCTAGCCACGTGAACATGTTTTCCTTCCCAGCATCCCGTGGCTCGCGTGCTCGCCCTAGCCGCACCTCGCTTGCAGCTTCCAGCTAGTAGCATATTTAAACTAGCGCCTTCCAGCTAGTAGCATATTTAAACTGGCAGGGCATTGCGAACTATGCAATATGGCTATGTACGTAAAGTGCTCTACTACTACTCTGTAGCTTGTGGCGTTGCATGCATGGACTTCACTCCATTATCGGCTCTACTATAAAAGAAATTCCTCTTGACGTGTTTTTTTTAAACGGAGGCAAAAGCTTTGCTTCATCTCATTCATAAAGAAGGAACTACTAACAAAGTTCGACGAGATCCATTACACCTCCACAAATGGAAGCGAAAAGCCTAGTCTCGCTGTATGAAATAACTCAAATGTTCTGCCCCCGCAGTAACCGTCGCTAATAAACAGGATGCTAGTGTGTGCGTGAGAGGAGCGGCTGAGTAGGCCAGCTACGTGAGAGGAGCAGCTGTAAGAGCACCGAGAGTACCCACTAGGCCACTACGCAGGTGTACTTCCCCTGCATTGATAGGACAGCGATGGTTCTAGAGAACAGTAGTACCCTCCACTTCCAACTATAGCTCCTTGGCCCTGAGATTCAAGAGTTCAAAACTGGTGCACTATACAAGACTAGACTAGAAGTACAGTACATCGCAAGTAAGTTGAGAAAAGTAGTACTAGTACTGCTACAGTACGAGTACGTACTCCTCCGTCACATAATGTACGACGTTTTTTGACACTAGTTGGCGTGTACAAAAAATGGCAAAAACATACCCAAAATTTCTTAATCCACGCCAAAAACTACTACCTAGTGCCAAAAATTTCTTACTAGTGCTATTATTTACAGTATAATGCAATCCCATACCATTCCATAATGCCAGTACTAGTACTCCATGGTACCAAAAACTACTACCTAGTGCCAAAAATTTCTTACTAGTGCTATTATTTACTAGTGCTATTATTTAGAGTAGTAAATAATAGCCTCACCCCTTCGCTGAGGAACGATCGACAGTTGGAAGGTATGAGGCCCTGTGGTTACTACGCTCTTATCTCCTCCTCGCCAGTTCCCCTCCCCCCGAAGGGAAGGCAGTTCGTTGCTGCTCCCATGGATTCGCCAGGCGGTTCTCCTCCTCGTCGGGGCTGGGAGACCTTGGACGGCGATTCTCTGGGAGAAATCGCACGCCGCTCCGACGTCCTCACCGCTGCAAGACTCGGTGCTTCCTGCACCAACTTTTTCAAGACGCTGCTTAAACAGGCTTGGGAAAAGGCCATGCTTGTTGGTCTTCCATGCGTCCTCGAGGAGAAGGTTCTTCTATGGGACAATTTTTCGAACAGTCCACCGCTCCCTGGCCATGGTTGCATGTTGACTCTGCTAGAGTTGACGACGTTGAGAGGTAGTCGGATTTTGTCTGATGAGCAGGTCAGTAATGGAGTTTGATCATGTAATACTTAGTTGTTCCATTTCCATCCCGTAATTTCTCCGCTGCCCACCGTCTTATATATAGGTCTGGGTCGATGCCAACGAAGATTGGCTTGCATACCTCCGACCGGATACCACCATGATTTTGCACAACTTCCATAGCAGTGCGGCCGTTCCGGTAGACCCCTTCTCCACCATTGGGATCGGCCTTCCGGACTGGCTTGGCAAGAATACGTATGATGATGTCTACATGAGATTGAAGAAGATAGCAATTGCGGACCCGCTGACAAAGCGACACGGCTACGACGATTACTATCTCATCGCGGTGTTCGACATAAGGATTGACATCAATGCAGGAGGCAGTAACGGCAGAGGCTGGCGCATGTTGGCGGCGGCAAATTTGTATCCCTACACGTTCGAAGACGCCGTGCGCCATCTAGGCCGCATCTTCGCGGTGACAAGCCAGGGGACTTGTTTCATCTGGTTGACATCCTATGGTACGGGAGATTACAAACGGAATGCACAAACCATCATTTGCATCCCTAATGGTACTCAATTATTTTGCAGGGACCAGTCATCCCCCGATCAAAATAAGATCACCGATGCTGGATGTGCATTTGCATCCGCGATTCGGTCTAACCTAGAACCTTGTAGCTGACTTTGGCATATTGGGATCAACTATCTTAGCAGTCATTACCCATGGTACCAATGATGTGCAACATGGTCACATAATCTACCACGATCGGACCGTCACCATCTACCTAGGTATTCCATTTTTTAACCCTCTCGCCTTCTCTTTCATTGTTGTACTAGTAGTATACCTTGTAGCAACTTGGAGTCCCTAGGCTCCACCGACCCAATGTTGGTCAACTCCGACACCGCGTCGCTCGATGCGTTCCCCACCAACGTGGTGGTCTACGACGAGCCGCTCCCTCGCGCGGAGAGCGACGGAAGCACCGTCACAGAGGTGCTCGTCATCAGTCACGACGAGCATTCCGGCGGAGGAGCTCATGACCCCCTCGACGCGGCACTGCAAGGCCTGACCGTGCCCATTCCCGAAGACACCGACGCCGAGACGCTGGAGGTGCGCCGCCTCTAGCTCGTTGAAGGCGCGAAGAAGCTGGCTAGCATGAGACGCCTGTCAGAGGCCTACCAGCGTGAGATGGATCGCGCTGTGGGCGGCTCGCCGGCTCCAACTGGGCCTAGCCGCCTTGGCGCGGTCCAGTAACGCGACTTTGCCATCGCCAACCTGTTCGGGGCAAATCACCCCGTATACGCCACGCCTGTGGAGAACATCCGAGCCGCCCAGGCGGCGGCTGACGAGCTGGACAATTTCGAGGGCGAAGAGTGTCGCCTGATGACGGAGCGCGTCCAGCGACTCCTCGACGCGGCTGCCAAGCAGAACGAGGCCGGCGGCCGCACTGATGCGCCGCAACGGTAGAATGACGACACGCCTCCCCGCCGAGACCAAGGCGCGACGTATCGGATGCCGACTGGCGGGGTCCGCGGTACAAAAGATAAGGAGCCGGCTGCCAGCCGCAGTCGGACTCGCATCACCATCGAGCGCGATCAAGACGGCCGCCCAAGAGCAGTGGAACGGCGGGACGACTGTCCGCCTCCTCCTCCTTGCAAAGAAAGGCGAGTCTCCCCACCGCCTGTTGACCATCCGACTCTCGGCGACCGCCTTGGCCGCCAAGAGGGAGTCGGAGAAAATGATGCCCGCTACCGAATCGACCGACTTCACCGATCCCTGCCACTGGAAGAAGAAGACGAGCTGGGCCCGCCGTGTTTCGGTCCCCGCATCCGAGACGAGCCCTTTCCTAGAGGGTTCACGCTCCCAAGAGATACGCCCAAATACACCGGCTCCGTGAAGCCGGAGGATTGGCTAGTTGACTACTCCACGGCCGTCAACATAACAAACGGCAACAAGCGAGTTGCCGTGAAGTACGTTCCACTCATGCTCCAGGACACGGCCCGGACGTGGCTGAACAGCCTGAAGCCCCGTAGCATCAACAGCTGGGTCGACTTCACCGAAGCCTTCGTCCGCAACTTCACAAGGACGTACAAGCGACCTCCCAAGCCTCGCCAACTTTCCCTGTGCGTGCAAGGCCCCAACGAGTTGACCCGCGACTACCTCACGGGTTGGGCCGAGCTTCGGATCTCCTGCGAGGGCGTGCACGAGGTGCAGGCTATCGAGTACTTCACCGCCAGGTGCAGAGAAGGCACCCTCCTCAAGCACAAGCTTCTCTGCGACGAGCCAGAGACCCTCGATGAGCTGCTGATCATAGCAGACAAGTATGCCACAGCCGGCTCCTCCATGAAGGCAGAGATTCAAGTTAGTGCGACAGGCAAAGTGGCCCCTCAGGCTCCTAGAACTCCGGCTGGAGACACCAGTCGGCAACAGCAGCAGAGCGACCACAAGCGCAAGGCCCCACAGCCGGCTTCCAGCAGCCGGCAGGTGGCGACAGTCGAAGACTAGCAGCCGGAAGGGCAGCCTCCGCCAAAGCAACAGAAGGGCGGCAAGCCAAACTGGTTGCCGGCTTTCTCATATGAGCAGACTCTGGATGGTCCTTGCAAGTTCCACAGTGGCGCGAAGTCGTCCAACCACACCACCGGGAAGTGCCACTGGCTCACCAGGATCGCCAAGGGACATGGCCTCCTGCCTCCCCCGCCGGCTGGGCAGCAGCCTCCTCCTCTGCCTCAGCAGCCGGCTGTCAGGCCAGTTGGCGTAGTACAAGACGAGTACCCAGAAGAGCACGGAGCCTATGTAGTGTTCACCAGTGTGGCCGATGATCGACGCAGCAGGCGGCTGCGGCAGCAAGAGGTGAATGCAGTACAATCAGAGACACCGGAGTTCATGCACTGGTCCGAGAAGCCTATCAGCTGGAGCAGAGCTGATCACCCAGAGGTGATGCCGAGTCCGGGCTCCTACGCCTTGGTCTTGGATGCCACCTTTGCCACAGATACACGAGTAGCTCATTTCTCGCGAGTTCTGATAGACGGAGGCAGCAGCATCAACATCCTGTACAAGGACACCATGGAGAAGTTTGGAATCAAGCAAAGACAGCTTCAGAATAGCCGTACTGTATTCCATGGCACAGTTCCTGGCCTTTCCTCCTCACCCATCGGCAAGATCCTAATAGATGTCCTCTTCGGAGACAAAGATCACTTCCGCCGGGAGCCAGTTTGGTTTGAAGTGGTGGACCTTGAGAGCCCGTACCATGCATTGCTTGGCCGACCTGCTTTGGCCAAGTTCATGGTGGTTCCCCACTACGCCTACCTCAAGATGAAGATGCCGAGTTCCAAGGGGATTCTAACCATATCCAGCGACTATAGAAAGTTGTCCGCCTGTGCGGCTGAGAGCAGTCAGCTAGCCGAGTCCCTGGTAATCGCAGCAGAGAAGCGGCTCCTTGATCGGGTTGTGACGATGGCCGGCAAGCAGCCGGAGATGTCGCCCGACCCCAAGGAGTCGGAGGCTGAGGGTTCGTTCAAGCCGGCTAAAGAGACGAAGAAGATACCCTTGGACCGAAGCACCCGGAGAGGTACACTGTCGTAGGTGCAAACCTCGATAGCAAATAGGAAGGCGAGCTCGTCGATTTCCTCTGTGAGAATCATGACATCTTCGCATGGTCCCCTAAAGACATGCGAGGTGTACCGACGGAATTCGCCGAGCACAAGTTACATGTCCGATCTGATGTCAAGCCAGTCGGGCAGCCCTTGCGCGGCCTGTCAGAAGAAATGAGAAGAGTTGTTGGAGAAGAGATAGCCCGACTCCTAGCAGCCGGCTTCATTATGGAAGTATTCTTCCCAGAATGGCTAGCCAACCCGGTCCTGGTGCTGAAGAAGAACAAGCAGTGGCGAATGTGTATCGACTACACTAGCCTCAACAAAGCATGCCCCAAGGACCCGTTCGCTTTGCCAAGGATTGATCAGGTGATAGACTCCACAGCCGGATGCGAGCTGTTGAGCTTCTTAAATGCATATTCAGGATATCACCAGATCAAGCTGAACCCGGCTGACAGACTAAAGACCGCCTTCATCACCCCGTTTGGAGCCTTCTGCTACCTGACCATGACGTTTGGCTTGAGGAATGCTGGCGCCACCTTTCAGCGTTGCATGCAGAAGTGCCTCCTCAAGCAACTCGATAGAAACGCCCACGTTTACGTGGAGGATGTGGTGGTGAAGACGGAAAAGCGTGGAACACTGCTAGAAGACCTCAAGGAGACCTTTGAGAACCTGCGCCGATTTTAGATCAAGCTCAACCCTGAGAAGTGCATCTTCGGAGTACCAGCCGGCTAGCTCCTTGGCTTCTTGGTCTCTGAACACGGCATAGAGTGCAACCCTGTGAATATCAAGGCCATTGAGAGGATGGAAGTACCCAAACGACTGCTGGACATGCAAAAGTTCACTGCCTGCTTGGCGTCCATTAGCCGATTCATCAGTCGGCTGGGCGAGAAAGCTCTCCCCTTAGACCAGCTCATGAAGAAGACCACTTTTTTCGAGTGGAACCACAAGGCGGACGAAGCTTCTTTCTAGTTGAAGAAGATGTTGACTACTCCACCTGTTCTGGTGGCTTCGACTCCTAAGGAGCCCATGCTCCTATACATCGCCGCCACCAGCCGGGTAGTCAGCACAGTCATTGTGGTGGAACGCAAGGAGGAAGGCAAAGCTCTACCTGTCCAGAGACCAGTATATTACCTGAGCGAAGTGATGCCGACCTCCAAGCAGAACTACCCCCACTACCAGAAGATGTGCTACGGCGTGCACTTTGCCGCCAAGAAGTTGAAGCCTTACTTTCAGGAGCATCCAATCACTATGGTCTGCACAGCCCCACTAGCATAGATCATCAGAAGTCGAGACGCTTCTGGCCGAGTGTCCAAATGGGCCATAGAGCTAGCTCCCTACACCATCTACTACCAGCCTCGCACCGCCATCAAATCACAAGCCCTGGCCGACTTCCTTGTAGACTGGGTCGAGACCCAGTACCTGCCACCAGCGCCCGACTCCACCCATTGGCGGATGCATTTCGACGGCTCCAAGATGCGCACCGGCCTGGCAGCCGGCGTCGTCCTCACCTCTCTCAAAGGCGACAAGCTCAAATATGCGCTGCAAATCCATTTTGCCGCCTCCAACAACGTCGCCGAATACGAGGCGCTCATTCACGGGCTCCGGCTTGCCAAAGAACTCGGCATTCGCCGGATCCTGTGTTATGCCGACTCCGACTTGGTGGTCCAGCAGTCGTCTGGCGACTGGGACGCCAAAGATGCAAACATGGCGAGCTACCGCTTCCTCGTGCAGCAACTCAGTGGATATTTTGAGGGGTGCGAGTTCCTCCATGTGCCGAGAAACGACAATGACCAAGCGAACACCCTGGCACGAATCGGCTCCACCGTCAAGCAATACCATTCGGCGTCGCCCTTCAGCGCCTCCTCAAGCCGTCTGTCAAGCCTTCACCAGAATCAGACTCCATCTTTGTGCCGGCCCCCCGAAGAAGTCGGATCCGACTCCAGAGCTCAAGCAGACGGCACGAGAATTTTGGCAGATGGCCCCAGAATAGCCGCAGTCGAAGCCGGCCCGGGGACTCCAGAACCCGGCCCGGGGACTGCGGCGGCCAGCCCGAAGACTCCAGAACTCGGCCCGGGGGCTGCACCAGTCGACCCGGGGACTTCATCAATCCAGCAAGCGGTTGCTGACTCCAGCACGCCACCTCCCAGCCCAGTCGCCCTCGTCCAAGTCGCAGTTCTGGCAGTCGAAGAAATAGCAGCACCCTCATGGGCTCAGCCCATCCTTAAATTCCTGGTGAGCAAAGAGCTGCCGACTGATGAGATCTTAGCTCGGCAAGTACAACGCCGAGCAGCAGCCTACACCATAGTCAACAGAGAGCTGGTCAGGCGCAGCGTCACTGGTGTCTACCAGCGCTGCGTAGAGCCAGAGCAAGGCCAAGCAATTCTAAAAGACATCCATCAAGGCGAGTGTGGCCATCATGCGGCTTCAAGAGCACTCGTCGCCAAAGCCTTTCGACACGGTTTCTTCTAGCCGACTGCCTTAGAAGAGGACAAGGAATTGGTCCAAAAATGCAAGGGGTACCAGAAGTTCCGCTCCAATCCGCATCAGCCGGCTTCCGCACTCAATACCATCCCCATCGCCTGGCCCTTTGCAGTTTGGGGCCTGGACATGGTGGGACCATTCAAGACGGCGCGAGGTGGCCTAACTCACTTACTTGTCGCGGTGGACAAGTTCACCAAGTGGATAGAGGCAAAGCCAATCAAGAAGTTGAATGGTCCAACTGCCGTGACTTTCATCTCCGACATCACAATTCGGTACGGCATACCACACAGCATCATCACCGACAACGGCACAAATTTTGCCAAAGGTGCCTTGGCTTGTTTCTGCGTGACATGGGGCATCCGACTGGACTGAGCGTCCGTTGCCCATCCGCGGTCAAACGGCCAGGTGGAGCGAGCAAACGACCTCATCCTGTCTGGCATCAAGCCTCGGCTGGTCTAGCCTCTGGAGCGTACGGCCGGCTTGACGAGTTGCCAGCCGTCCTCTGGAGTATGCGCACGACTCCAAACAAGTCGATCGGCTTCACGCCCTTCTTCCTCGTCTATGGTGCTGAAGCCGTCATCCCAACGGACATAGAGTTTGACTCCCCGCGAGTCACCATGTACACCAAGGAGGAAGTAGAAGAAGCACGTCAAGACGGCGTCGATCTGCTGGAAGAGGGCCGGCTATTGGCACTCAGCCGGTCCAGCATCTACCAGCAGAGCCTGCGCCGATACTACAACAAGAAGGTCAGGCCGAGATCTTTCCAAGAGGGCGACCTTGTGCTCCAACTGATCCATCAATCAGCTGGCCAGCACAAGCTGTCAGCGCCTTGGGAAGGCCCTTTCATCATCAGCAAAGTGCTGGGCAACGACTCCTACTACCTGATCGACACTCAGAAGCCCCGAGCACGCAAGAGGGACGATTCTGGCAAAGAGACGGAGCGGACATGGAATGCAAATCTCCTCTGAAGATTTTACAGTTGATGCAGTATGTACCACGCTACCTTTTGTATTAAAGTACCAAGACTTCGGGCCCCCCGAGACAAGCTCGGGGACCGCCTTCTTTTATCTATATGATAAGGGTTATGCCTACGAGTATGTTACTCTTTGTTATGCCGCGTGGCACCAGGTTCGACTAGTCGGCCCGGGGACTTGCCGCCTTGCACTATGAAATGCTTCCTGCAGCCGGACAAGTAGTGTGTGGCGCCTAAGCCGTCTCCTGCCAGAAGCCGCAGCTCGCAGAGCGACTGTTCGGTGGGTAGGAGTAAGGTAGAATGGGCGTTCGCATGAAAAATGGCTAAGGATTCAAAGCATAAACATAGCTTAAGCCGGCTTCCAGCCTTTTTTTCGCAAACCGACTATTAAGCAGTCGGCTCGCCGCCTTCTATTCAATTTGCTAAAAAACTCTAAAATGGCTAAGTACTTGCCTTCCCAAAAGTAGCCAAGCATTTGATCCAGCGGCAGTCCGCAGAGCGGTTGTCCGACTGGCAAGACGACAACTAAGGGAAGGCGCAAAGGAAAAAGCCAAAAGAGCAATGAGCAAGAAAAGATAGAATTAGGATAAATATTTACATAACAAAGGACCTTGGCCGAATCTTCAAGCAGAAGTGCAAAATACACCCCGCAGGTGGAATTGTGCGAATTAACAAGTTCTTAAAAGACTACTAAAGCAGATAAAATAAAGACAAGGCGGCAGCCTAGGAAGCGGCAGGCGGGTTCGGAGGGTCGGAGGAGACGGCGGTGTCAGGCGTTGGGGCGGCCGGCTGGGCACTCTCGGCTTGATCACCTCCGGCGACAACCGGCTCGGTCGGGCGCGGCTCATTGCTGGAGGCGCGGTCGAGCTGAGGCTGGCCGCCCGTTCCGTCTTCTGGTGCCTCCGTCTCGCCTCCGTCCTCCGCCTCACCTTCTTCCTCGACGCTGGAGCCGATCACCTCCGCCGAGTCCTCGTCATAGTCCGGGTTAATCCCGAACCACTCCGGCGGCACCGCCCCGCTGTCTTCAGCCCGCTCAGGGACGAAGATGCTAGTGTCTGTGTACTCGGCGATCGCTGCTGCACGCTCGACGAGGGCGTGTTCCACAGCTACCAGCTCTGCCTGGGACTCTGACCGGAATGCGGCTAGCCGATCTAGGTCCAGCCCCGGGTACCACGCCTTAGCGAATTCCAAGGCCCAGCGCGCTCCAGCCCGGGCCGAGGAACCCTTCCAGGCCTCAAGATGGCCAGCCACGACCTCCAGCTAGTCGGCAGTCCGACTGGGAGTGCGCGGAGCCTGCATGTCTGGCCACATGGCAGCGATCGCCTGGGCGCCGACACGTTGAAGCCGGCGCAGCATCCGATGGGCCGCTCGTAGAAGGGTCCGGGGGGCGTTGGCGGCGATCTCCGCGCCATTTTCCCTCCGCCCTTCGCGATCAGCCTCGATGGCTTGATTGGCAGCCTGCGAGTGGCCGGGAAGAAGTCTGCCAAGACGAAAAGAATGAAGAAGCAAGTCAAAAAATCAGGAGTCGGCTCAACTTATAGTCGACAGCTCGAAGAAAGAAAGTAAAGAAACTCACCATCGACGATGTCCTCAATCTCATGGAAGCCGGAGGCCAGCAATGCCTCCTTGTCAGTCTAGGAGGAGCGCTCGCTTGCGAACTCGGCTAGGAGCGCGGTCTCCTTCTCTTCCGCTTCCTTTCGCGCCTTCTTAAGCAGCTCCTTCTGCTCTGCCAACTGTGCGGCCAGCAAGTCGCGCTCTGCGGCGAGCTTGCAGCACTCCCCCCCCCCCCTTGGCGCACAACGCGGTATTGGCCTCGCCCAGCTGCTGCTGAAGAGTGGTGTTGGCCTCTGAAGAGAAAAGAAGAAAGAAGGCGTTAAGTCGCCAACAAAGAAGGTCGCTGGGGAGATCCGGGCCGACTGCTCAGCAGTCAGCCCGAATCTCGGGGACTACAGCCGGCGGGTGCGCCAGCACGCCCCGCCAGAGAAGAACGAGGACTCACTCCGGCTCTCCCACAAGTCGGCGGTCCGCTTGCCCAGCTCTTCGACGTTGCGGTTGAAGGCGGTGACACGGAGGTTGTGATAGTCCCGTGACAAGTATTTCAGACAAAAAGTTAGTATTTGGAACTCGCCAATTGGAGTTCCGAGCCGCCTGCTCAGCAGCCGGCCCGAAACTCGGGGACTACACCCAGTGGGTGCGCTGGCGCGCCCCCATAGAGAGGAACAAGAAAACGAAGACAAAGAAAAAAACGTACCCGGATGGCTGCCCGCGACGCCAGGTGCGCCTTGGAGCAGCTCGTGATAGCGTCGCCCTCAGCTCGCAGCTTTGTCTGGACGTCCAGAAGCGCCTGGTTCAGCGGGCCTGTGCCGCCTCCTCGCACCCACACAATGGGCGCGACGCTCGTCGCCTCGGCGTCTGGGATTGTCAAGCTGGCAGCACCGGTCTCCAAAGGGCGCGGCGCCGAAGTCGCCTTCTCAAGGCGGCGGCGCGCCGGCGAGCCGACTTGAAGGAGTAGCCTCGCCACAGCCTCGTCTTCAGTCGGCGGCACCGGCGGGTCCGCCGGCTGTTTGCCTTGCGCACTCCCAGACGGCGGCGGAGGTGGCGGTGGCGGTGGCGGCACGGCCGCGTCCGGCATGGAGGCGTCGCGGCCTTCCCTCTCCATGATCGGGAACACACCACCGGCTTCCCCTGACTTTGCCGTGAATTCCGGAGGCGGCGGCGCAGAGTTCAGAGGGGTGACGAACACCGCCGATCGGCGGTATGCGGCTTCCTCAGCTTGCCGCCTTGCCACGACGGCGGCCTCGGCCTCATCCATCTTTTTCTGGGCGGAGGCCTCCGCCTTCTCCAGGCGGGCGGCCTCTTCCTCGTCGCGCTTCTCCTGCGCGTTCCGCTCCGTCGCCTCCTGGAGGTCGGCGGCGGGGTTAATCCGCCGGGTGGTGGCGGACGTCTCCGCCAGCCCCATGACGGAGGCGTGGGAAACCCTCTCAAGGATGAGGGGAGCCCTGGAGCAAGGGAAACATGTAAAAGACTCAGACAAGGTCAACAAAGAGAAAAATAAAGACGAAGGGCGGAGGCACTCACGCGGAGACCAGTGGCGGCTTCTTCACTTCCTTGCGGAAGCGGTTGGCTTTCGCGGCCGCCTCTTCCCGCTTGGTCGTGGCGGCCGCTCCCTTGAATTTCTTTGGCCGGCCGCCAAGCGTACTTGGCCCGGCCCGGCGCTTCTTCGCGCCACCTTGAGCGTCCAAGACGACGGAGGAGCTCGCGCCTGGCTGGCCAGCCTTTGGTTGGTGGCGCGGGGCGACTTCTCCCTCGGCGTCGTCATCAGGCCAGTCGGCGAAGGTGGCCGTGGGCCTGGAGCCGTCTGCTTCTCCTCCTCCTCCCTCGGCATCGGCCTCCATGGCCGCAGCCCCCAGGTCAGGGTCGTCAGTGTCGCTCTCCGCCCGATCGGGGAGAAACTGACGGGCCGGCCTTGTGGTGCTGGCTGATGGCTGGATGAGGGGGTTCTAATTCAAAAACTAAAGTCAGACTGGACAAGTCGGTTTCGGCGACAAAAAAGGCAGAAGAAGAAGAGAGACGACTTACTATAGGCGGGGGGTTGGCGCGTGAGTACGGCTCCTTGCCGAACCGCCAATCCGCCGTGAGGCCGCAGTTTGCGATGTAGTTCACCATGTCCGCTACCTCTGCATGAGGCATGTCCATGGAGCACATCCGACTTGTGTCCCGATGACCGCTCATCTGGCAGATCAGGTGAGGTCGGCCTTGGAGTGGGAGTACTCGGCGCGCCACGAAGGCGGCCAGCAAGTCGGACCCGGTCAAGCCCTCTGACTGCGTCAGCACTCGGAGTCGCGCAATGGCGGCGGCGCCAGCAGGAGACAGCGTCCTGGCGCGGTGTGACCAGCTGGGGAGCCTTCCAGCCGGCGCGCCGGCTTCGTAAACCGGCAGGTTGACCCAGTCGCCTTCTGGGGCGACGTTCTTCACATAAAAGTAGGACCGCTGCCACATCTTCACCGACTTAATCAGCGCGATGGTGGGAAACGGATTGTCGGCCCCTGATCTCCGCATCGCGATAAACGCACCGCACTGAGCCGGCACGTCGGTGACGTGTGTGCCAAGCTTGGACTAGAAGAACTCCCCCCAGAGCTCGATGTTGGGGAGAACGCCGAGAAAGCCTTCGCATAGGGTGGCGAAGGCAGCCAGCAGCACCACCGTGTTTGGAGTAAGGTGGTGCGGCTGGAGCCCGTGGAATTCCAAGAAGGAGCGGAAGAAGCCGCTCGCCGGCATTCCCAAGCCGCGCATAAGGTGCGAGCGGAATATGACCCGCTCGCTCTCCTCCGGCGCCGGCGATATTTCCCCCTCCGGCGCGAGGCGGACCCGCACTAAGCTCCTGCCGGCCAGCCGTCGCGTCTTGCGGAGGACCTCAATGTCGTCGTCGTCGACCTCGGAGCCGTCCCACACTCCGGAGCGCACAGCGGGAGGCGCGGCGGCGGAGGAAGAGCTCATCGCTGCGGGCGCGGCGTGGTTCGGAGCAACGACGGCGAGAGGAAGAAGAAGCAAGGAGGAACGAAAGGAAGAAGGGAGGATGGGCGAGCGTACTTCGCCGCCCCCTCCCCCCGCCTACTTATAGGCTCGTGGGTTGAGAAGCCGATGAGGCGGTCGTGGGATTTACTGCGCCGGGGACCCCACGACCCCCACGATTTATCCCACGAAGTTACTGCGTGCAGTTACTGCACGGGAACCCCAACCGTCCGCGCGGCCACAACGGATCCGTTCGCATGCCGAGGTGCGGTAGTGGCGGGCCCCGCCTGTGGGCCTATCCCGTCGCACGCGTGGGTGGGCAGACTGGCCTAGCCGTGTGGCGCCACGCGATGGGCCCGCAACGGGCGGCGACCTGGAGGCTTATCAAGCAAGCTGCCTGGCTCCCGCCGCGATGTTCAAACTTCTGAAGGGCAAGACGGCCTGAGCAAGTTCGGCTCCAAATAGTCAGCTTGAAGGAAGACGGCGAGCCAGGCCCAAATTTAACCACCGGAAGGAAGAAACTGTTGAGGCTCCTCGACGTGTCTCCCTCGGTGCCTCACGAGCTTCGGGGACTACTGTCGGAGTAATGGGCCACAGGTAGGCTTACCCGCGCCCCTGAACCTTTCAAGACATCGGGGCAGGCTGCGCCCCTCATGACCCTAGGACGAAGAGCCACCTTCTCGGAGTCGGCGGCAAGGCAGCCGACTACCCACTCACGGTCGAGTCCCAGCGATGACTTCAGGATGAGCCGACTCCTATCTGGCAACTTCTAGAGAAGCCGGCCATGGGAGTCGGCCCGCGACACCAACAGACCCCATGCCCTCATAAGGGGGGACGGGACGGGGAGTGACCACAGTAAGGTCCACTCCCGCCCCTTTCCTAGGGCAGGCGTGGCCACAGTGCGCCGTACCCACGGAGATCTCCGTCCGGCGCGGCACTGTTGCCATGCCAGCCCTGACGTCAGCCCTAGTGGGCAGAGTCCTGTACCCACGACGGCCTGCCAGTACGACCCAGGGACGACAGGTCCCACCAGTCAGCGGGAATACAGAAGATGGCGAGAGCACCACAAGTCGGACCCATTGGCAGTCGGCCCCCGAGAGTCGGCCAACCCCTCCCACGGGCCCCACGCGCCATTAACCAGACACGACGGGGAATGGCAATAGTGATCGGCCGCCAGGCGGCGGGGCTGTTGCCACGACCCCATGACCAAGCCCGCGTCATTAGAAGCACGGCTATAGTAATCCGCAACCAGCAAGACCCGCCCGCGGCGGACACGGCATGTCGGCTCCATACTGGGCCAGCCGGCGGGGCCCACCAGTCGGCGGTCCCCAGCAGTCGGTGGAGAAGACGGCGGCCAGAGAGACAGACGGCTGGGTCCCGTGCCCAGCCAGATTACCATTCTACCCTTGGGGGTAGGCCTATATAAAACCCCCCAGGGCACCCATGCAAAGGGTTCGAATCCATAAGCACTAGACCAGGTCATAGAGGAAGGAGAGAGCTAGCCTTGCCTTCTCCTACCTCCAGGAAACAGCTCAAGGAGCAACCTTGTACACACTTTGCCATAGTGATCATGCGGAGACCCCGCAGAGCAGCGGTAGGGGTGTTATCTCCACGAAGAGCCCTGAAGTTGGGTAAGATTCGCCGGCGTGCATGCCTTCTCCTTATCCCGTTTCCAGGCACCGGTCACGTTCTACTCGCTCCCACCATGATAAGCCATCCTTTGGCATATGTCGCACCCAACCCCGACATGGAGAGGGAGAGGGCGCTGTAGTCAAAACCCTCTCCTCGTCCTGCGAACCACCGCACGCGTGGGCGAGGGAGAGGCGTAGTAAGCAAGCTTCTCCTCGTTCGGTGAGTTGACGGGACACATCGAAGCAGTACTAGTACTAGTAGTAGTAGTCCATACTGCATCCTTTCCGATTAATATGGCTTAATTTGAAACAAGAAAAATACACTGGCGGTCAACGTATGTAACAATACGCTCTTTATGGTCACTATATATATAGTTTTGCGGCGATTATGCGATCACTAGCTTATCGTACAGCACCGTATTGCACCCTACTGACCCGCCACATAGTCGACGTGGCACTTTGTTGACTGGTTAAATTGTCACCTAGTTTCTGGGTCCCACCTGTCAGTTGGCAGAGCAAAGAAATTAGTTAAACAAAACTTTACGCAGGCGCGACACGAGTCCAACCCTTGCACGCGAACCGTCCTGGCTGTGTATGTGAGTGCATGCACGTGTCCTCCCTCGGTCTTCCAACAAAGAGTGTACTATATGATGTACATCTACACTTCCAATGCATTTAGCCTTTAATCTAAGTCGATATTGATTGACTAATGCACCAACTTGTGTTGTAGGTGTAGGCTACATGTCTATCCTTAATTACAGCATGCAACGGCCTTCATTTAATCTTCTTATCTCAATGGTCGCATGCACACATAAGTCTGCTACTTTTGGGCGTTAATTATGCCCTGGTCAATGTGTAAATCTCTAAATGTACAGTCTTTTACGGACGTAGGGAGTAGGTTGAGCACTTTAGCGTGAGCGTGTGTGTTGCGCCGTGTGCTGTGTGCCGCATGGGTGCGTGAGTGTTGCGTGCGTCCATGTGTACGTGTGAGTGTTGCATGTTGCATGCATGCATGTGGCTTACTCCCTCCCATTGACATGTTCATATTTCAAGATTCCTCTGTTCCCTCCATATGGTGATACTCTCTCTGTTCCCAAATAGTACGGAGTAAAAGCCTCCCTCTGTTCCCAAATACGGAGTATTTGCCTTTCTATAGATTTCAACAAGTGACTAGGTACGGAGCAAAATGAGTGAAGTGAGCGTAGAGGCATAGGGATACTGTAGAAAGGAAGTCCTCGCGATCCATTTATTCCCCATCTCGGTCAGAGAGAACTATTCAACTAGTCTTCACAGTGAAGTGACAATACACGCTACTGCAGATGGGACACGTAATTAATAAGCTGAACCAGCATGTTTGTCTTACTAAATCAGCCTTACCCAGTACTACCATCATGTTTGCTAGTAGAGCATGCTTCCGAAAATACGCCTACGCACCTCTGTCCTCCATTAACTGCCATATGGGCCCTGTTGTGGTAGACCCATATGTCATCAGTGTAACTATTTACACTCGAAAGGACGGTATATCCTGCTAGTAGTACTAGTAGAATTGAGATTGAATGCACTTTCTTCCCCATCTTCCACTCTTCTTCCTCCTCTCTTCTTCTTCCTCCTCTCTTCCCCATCGTCGGCCACACACCATTTACCCCCGCTCACTGCTCGCCCGCCCACGCCATCTTCCTTGGTAGCTCGCGCATACCATATCCCCCCGCTCACTGCTCGGCCACACGAGGAGAAGCTTCTTCGCTCGCCCACCCGAATCCATTTCCCCGCTAGCTCGCAGGCACCGAAAACCCCAATGGCAGAACCGACTGACACGCAGAGCCGTGATTGGAATTCCCTCCCCGATGTTCTCTTGGAGCAGATCTGTAGTCGTATGGACCTATTCAGCACCGTCCGTCTGGCCGCATGCTCGGTGTCTTTGTACCATCTACTCGTCTGCAACCGGCCGGCTCTTTTCAATACACCCTGCTTGCTGATGCCCGATCCTCGCAGGTGGCCCAGACACCGACTTGACGATCCTACGGAGGTTGCCGTGGTGCCCCTCGACATGCTACCACTACCCGTCCACCTGTCCTTCATGCGCGGGCACTACTGGGCGGGCATGAAGGCCAACTGGATCGTCCTCATCCACCACACCGGTAGTCCGTGGCATCTCGTGGATATCTACACCCAGCGAGGGATCACCCTTCCATCGTTGGATACCGCCGCCATCGAGCCTCGCGGCCCGCCGGATACTCCTGCCTACTACGCACGAGACGCGTCAAGCTTTTGGCGCGACCACTGTTTGTAGAAAGTTGTAATCTGCGAAGTGCCCACACCATCAGAAGACTACATGGATTACAAGCTCATTTCCTTGTTCAACAAGGGATTAGTCTATCTGGAATCCGGTTGCCATACATGGTTATGGCTCATCATCAATCTTGTTGAGGAAACATTTCTGTGTGATGCTATAGTGCATGATGGCATCGTTTACGCGGTCGACGCACAGATTGGCTACCAATATTGGTGGAATCTATCGTCGTGTAATTGTTCTATCTCATCTCATCTTTACCTTATGAATACGACTGCCTATTCATTTGTTACAAATTTAGAATGCATAGCATGTCTATAACCACATCATTGCTATATGTTCCTCTCATTTCCTAGATTTTTATGACCACACATGTTATTGTTAGAGTTGATATGAGAACAATTGGCATCTAATGATTGTTAGAATACATATTATGAGCATAACATGATGATTGCTATATGTTACTCTCGTTTACAAGATTTTTATAACAACGCATGTTATTGCTTAGAGTTGATATGAGAACAATAGTAGTAAGTGCTATGGTAGAATATGAGTAGGCGCTGTCATATCTGTTTTCCTCTCATTGTTACATGATGTTTGAACCATGACATATTGCTAGAATATGAAAGCCATTGGCTTATTTTTTTTAACTTGGGGTATGATTATGACCACGGCATTGCAATTCTCTGTCTATGATATGTGTCACTGTTATAATAATCTTAATTCCACACATACTCTGAACATGATTGTTTATTTTTGTCCTTTTGGTCTCCAATTTGAATTGTTGCAGCAGACAAAAATGCGCTGGCCTTCATGATTAAAGGACCTAGAATCATACCATCCAATGGGTGGTGGTTTATCGCTCGTTCAACTGACGGCGGTCATTTGATGCTCATTCGCACGTACCAAATTTACCAAACCATTACATCAAACCACATGCAGTACAATGCGTGGGGCGTTCGTGACATTGTTGGCTATGGCTGCTTCGTGTTCGACAAAGATCCCAGCTCCGTTGGGCCAGGTGTATTCAACTGGAGGCGGGTTTACAGCCTTGGCAACCACTCCTTGTTCCTCGGGCTCAATTATCCGATCATCCAACCAATCATCGATCATATCACCGGCGATGATTACTATGCTATGTAACTTCCATTCGCGAGGGGGGCTGTGTTTGCACATCATACCATGGGTTTCATGAATCACCATATCCAGAGATTCGTCGACACAGCTTGTTGCCAGATAATCTTCAGTGTGTGAAAGGCATCAAGCTTCCATGCGATGGATGGCTTTTGCAAACCCGACATGCGGCGATGTGGTTCATGCCAACAGCAAATATGCACAACTTCATTCGTGTTGATATCTAGACTGAGCCATGTATTCTGCTGCTGTAGCACGACCCTCTTTTGTTGGATATTATGTACTGTTGTTAGTTTGAAGCACTCCTCTGGTTTAAAGGATAGATACCTTCCTGGGATCAAGTGCATCCTAACTCACCTGCGTAGGATGTACTGATAATGATGATGGAGATGCTGTGCAGAAGCCATATATATATATATATATCAGTTAGGCTTCAAGTGCGTACTTGTTAGTTAAACCTATGTATAAATTGTGAAACTAAATACGACTAGTAAGTAGTACAGTAGCAGTACTAGTATACGTCGGTCAAATTATTCATCATGTCCACACATTGAATTGACGTGACAACACGTTGCGCGTGAGGTGACACAAGAATCCTGGCGGTGTGTTTGGGTATTCTGGACTTTAGATTTGGAGTACCACTTATCTGTCGAAATCTTTCATCATTTACTTAAAACAGTCGATTGATCATACATTGAGTACCATATAACTAGAATTGCCAATGCAAGTCGAAGAAGGATTGGCCCGTGCTCCCGGTTGGCGTCAAGTTCGATCCCACGGATCAGGAGATGATCGAGCACCTTGAGGCCAAAGTGAGTGCTGACAGCGCGAGATTTCAGTCTCTCATTGATTTGTTCATACCAACCATCGACAGCGAGCACGGCATATGCTACACCCAACCTGAGAAACTTCCAGGTAAGACATTGATCCGCCGTCTACTTGCACAAACATATTCCTTTGTTTATAGCTCTATTTTCTTTTTAGACGCAGACCTGGTGATGCAATTACAATTTGACAGTTAATAAAAAGTGAAACAAGTGACTGCAACATGCCAAAGATGTTATGAAAATGCCAACTAGGTACACTAAAACCTGTGTTCCACAATACTGCAGGTATCACACTGAGTGGCCTAAGGAAGCATTTCTTCCTGCGCAATTCCAGGGCGTTCAAAAGGGGCACGTGGACGCGTCGCAAGATACAGTCAGAGTGCGGCATGCACGCGATGTGGCACAAGACCGGCAATACCTTGCCGGTGATGGTCAATGGCCGGCGACGGGCAACAAAAAAGGTTCTGGTGTTGCACACCAGCAAGAACTTCGACCAGCAGAGGACCAACTGGGTGATGCACCAGTACCACCTCGGGGACCTGGAGCAAGAGAAGGAGCGGGACCTGGTCCTCTGCAAGATTTTCTACCAGACAAACACTAGGGCCAGGAGTAAAAAGATTATAAGTTAGTTTGGTATTGGTAGTTGTACTACCTTGTCGTCCGCAAGTTGGTATTGTTGTTAACGATCTTTTGGTACGAAGTTGCATTTGCTTCCAACCATCATGTCGAGGGTCAACGTGGATATAAAGCTGAATCATTTGTTTCGAAACGAATTTTCAGGCACCTGATTTTTATTTGATGGGTAGCATAAGCACCCGCCGTTCGAATTCCCAATTCTCCAATTTTTTCGAAACAAGTGCATGCACTTATTATCACAATAAAAAAACAATATTCGTGCTGCATCCTAGTTATCAGTCTGTACTTGCAGAATTCTCTCGTTTATTGAGCACATATATTGTTTTTTTAGGTCGAGCAAGTTTCAACTGGGCAGTAAATTGCCCAGGGTTGTTTTGTTTTTAACTGGCCCAGCCCATGACGACAACGGGGCACAATGATCCAGCAGGTATCTACTGGCCTCTGGCTCGCCAACGTTAGTTATATTTTGTCTTACAACATTCGCAGGCAGTTTTTTTACTGAATCAAACACACAGCCCAGTTCTTTTTTCCTCTTGAAACGCATGTCCTACATCCGTTTTCTAATCTCTACCTATAGTTTTACTAGTTCATATACACGTATCATTATATTGAAAACACATAGAATTCCCTTTTCATATTTACATCCTTATTTTTGTTGTTTTTACCCACCCAGCGCTGATTTTTTTACCACTGGTTTTCCCTTAAACCAACTAAATTGTCCCACGTCTTATTTGCTTACAAAAACAAAACTATTTTTTTTGGCAAATCAATTTCTTAGTTTTTTTTATAATTTCGGGATTACAACAGTTCAGACTCCACCGAAATATGCAAAATAAGGTTGGACTTTTTGACCGTGGTCCTTGGCAGAAAATGGGCTGTAATAAATTACTTAAGAATTAGCAAATGGGCTCCAAATTATAAAACATAGAGAATGGGCTTTATGTTGTCTACCACAGATTTGGAGGCTGGCTTGTGGGCCTACTAAGTTCATGCGTACACAAGGTTTCTCAAAAAAGAAACTTAGTCAACAATCGACTATACCAGCGTCAGACCGTTAGATGTCAATCTAACGGCAATCGTGCTTCTTTAGTCTCTGATCTTCCTGCCCCAGCCGCCCAAACCAGCGTCGTCGGAACCGCCTGCTCCCGCCTCCCGTGGCCGGCAGTGCTGCCGGGAAAGCCTCACGGCCCCATCATACTCGCATCCCTGGCCTGTCTATCCCTCTACTCACCCACACCTCCTGTTATTTTCCGGCGACGGCAGCCGAACCAGTCAACCCTTGTACTCTCCACCGCGTGGGCAGCCACTGTCGTGTCTTCCCCGGCTCCGTGTCATTCCCTTCGTAGGCCACGCCGTCGTCCACCGCCCTGGTGCTCTCGACGCGGCGTGGTCAACGATGTCCATTAAATGGCCGTAGTGCTTCTTCAACCTCTGGTCTTCTTGCCCCAGCCGCCCAAAGCAGCGCCGGTCGTGCCGCATGCTCCTGCCTCCCGTGGCCGGCTGTACTGTCGCGGAGGCCCCACCGTCCCCATACTACTCCCACTGCTGGCGAGGCCATCCCTCCACTCGCCCACTCCCCCTGTTATTCTGCGGCGACGGCAGCCTCACACCACAGCCGAACCAATGAACCCTCGTACTCCTTTCCGCGTGGGCATACACTACCGCGTCTTCCCCGGCTCCGCGTCGTCCCCTTCCTAGGCTTCGCCGTCGTCCACCGCCGTGGTGCTCTCGGCGCGGCGTGGTCAATGTGGTCAACGACCGACTTCCATCGGAAGAGTACTGTACGTGGAGAGGCTGACAGCTGGGTCCATGGCAGCCGCAAGGAAGTGCCTCCTTATTACGCGCAAAGTAATTATTCCTCCACCTGACAGCAGGGACCCACCGGACGGGCCACCAGTATTTCACGAAAACGTTTCCCCCTGACTGCTAGGAACCACCGGACGGGCCACCGTATTTCGTGAAAAAACGTTTGCCCTTGACTGCTGGGACCCATCGGACGGACCACCGTATTTCGCGAAAAAAACTCCCCCCCCCCGCTGTCAGCTCGGACCCACCGGAAGTGCCTCCTTATTACGCAAAGAAAAATGAATACTCCCCCTACTAGCTGGGACCAACCATGGTGGGAGGCTGACTTGTTGGCCTACTAAGTTGACGAGGATGGAGGGCTTTGTCAACTTCGTCAATATGAACGATTCTAGCTCCAGTGACCGTACGATGTCCGTCCAACGGCCGTAGTGCTTCTTCAACCTCTGGTCTTTTTGCTACAGCCGCCCAAACCAGCGCTGGTCGTGCCTCGTGCTCTTGCCTCCCATGGCCGGCTGCGATGCGGCGGACGCCTCACCGCCCCCTACTACTCCCACCGCTGGCCAGGCCATCCCTCTACTCACACCCCCCCCCCCCTGTTATTCTGCGTCGACGACAGCCTCACACCATAGTGAACCAGTGAACCCTCGTACTCCTCTACGCGTGGGCATCCACTGTCGCGTCTTCCCCGGCTCCGCGTCGTCCCCTTCCTAGGCCTCGCCATCGTCCACCGCCCTGGTGCTCTCGGTGCGGCGTGGTCAACGTGGTCAACGACATTCCATCGGAAGAGTACTGTACGTGGAGAGGCAGACAGCTGGGTCCACGGCCACAACCCAATTTTTTTGTGATTTGCCAAGTATGTCGCTTTGTCAGGCCTGTTGGGCTGCAAATCTTTCAAGACGAGGAGGGCTTTCATTCGGCTGGCCGAGAAAATGGCCCATCAGTAATGAGAAATGGGCTGTACATTTTTAAAACACATCAAACCGGCAATTAGTTTCAAATAACTTTTTTCATTTCGAGATTTGAAATTACATTAATTTTTTTGCGTGGAGAATTTGTTGGGTTTTATATTGATATAAATTTATTTTTAAAATCAGTTAGAATGTGAGTCAAAATTTCAGGATTAAAAACAGTTTGGAACGCACCGAAATACGCAAAATTTCGTATAATTTTTTAACCGTGGCCACAATATGGGCTGTAATGCTAACAAAAAGAATATGGGCTCCAAAAAAACCTTAATAATTAGCAAATGGGCTGTAAATTATTAGAAATAATGGCAGATGGGCTGTATGCTATTTTCCACAGATTTGAGGCTTTCCTAAAAAAATGTTAACGCACAAGCAGTGACTGTTGGATGGCCATCCAATGGCCGTCGTGCTTCTTCAATCTCTGCTCTTCCTGCTCTAGCCGCTCACACGGGCGCCGGCGAGACTGCCTGCTCCCTCCTCCCCACGGCCGGCTCTGCTGCCGAGCAGGCCTCACTGCCCCATCGTACTCCCATCGCTGGCCTAGCCATCCCTCTACTCACCCACACCTGCTGTTATTCTCCAGCGACGGCAGACGAACCAGTAAACCCTCGTACAGTCGTACTCCTCTCCGCGTGGGAAACAACTGCCGAGTCTTCCCTGCCTCCGTCTCGTTCCCTTCCTAGGCGTCGACGTCGTCCACCGCCCTGGTGCTCTCGGCGGCCTGGTCAACGTGGTCAACGATCGACATGCATCTGAAGTGGACTTTATGTGGAGAGACCAACAGTTGGGTCCACGGCCGCACGCAAGGAAATGCCTCCTTATTACGCGCAAAATAATGATTCCTCCACTTGACATCAGGGACCCACCGAAAGGGCCTCTGTATTTCGTGAAAAAAAACGTTACTGCCGCTGACAGCTCGGACCCATCAGCTATATCTTCGCACACAAGGAAGTGCCTCCTTATAACGCACAAAAAAATGAATAATCCCCGTGTTAGCTGGGACCCAGTATTGTGGCAAGCTGACTTGTGGGCCTACTAAGTTGACGGGGCGGAGGGCTTTGTCAACTTAGTCAGTATGCACGATTCTAGCTCCAATGACCGTACGATGTCCATCCAACGGCCGTAGTGCTTCTTCAACCTCTGGTCTTCTTGCTCCAACCGCCCAAACTAGCATTGGTCGTGCCTCCTGCTCCTGCCTCCCGTGGCCGGCTGCGATGCGGCGGAGGCCTCACCGCCCCCTACTACTCCCACAGCTGGCCAGGCCATCCATCTACTCACCCACACCCCCTGTTATTCTGCGGCGACGACAGCCTCACACCGCAGTGAACCAGTGAACCCTCATACTCCTCTACGCGTGGGCATCCACTGCCATGTTGTCGGCGTTATGGGAACGGGCGTCCCCAGACTTGCCTGCCTGCGGCCTGCGGTGTGGCTCAGGTGGGGGCCCAGCGCGGCCCATCTTCATCAGCTCAAGACCAAGACCCTCGCGAGGGGCCAAGCCTCGCGGGGTGGATGATAGGAAGCTTCCTCAGAGCCAGCCTCTTCAGGAAGGCTCACGAGGAGGCGGAGAGATCAAGGCTGGGGTACCTCGCGAGGAACCCGTGGCGCAAGCCATGACCAATCAAGGCCAGGCCGGCGCCAGCCGAGTGCCGGCCAGCGCAGTGTCCTTGTTTCCCTTTCGGTGCAAAGGGAGCCAGCACAGGCCAAGGCATCAGGCAAAGGTTACCATTCTGGTGCAAGGAGACCAAGACCAGCCGGACGGCGGGACGAAGGTCACTGTGGAACCCAAGACGGCGTCACCACCGGTGCTTTTGGCAGCAGAAGACCACCTTTGGTCAGGATAACTTGTACTAGATGTTCCCCTTCAAAATGGCCAATTGTTGGTGCCCTTCCCGCTCATTTTTTGGGGAGAGGCCCAGGGCCTCTATAAATTGAGCTAGCCATCATAGATTAGAGGCATCTGGAGAGCTGGAAAGCTAGAAATCTGATAGAGCATAAACAGAGAGAGAGAGAGAGAGAGAGAGAGAGAGAGAGGCGACTGAACTAACCCAAGCAGTTCATCGCACCAGCTCAAGAACACCTCTCGCGAGGTTGTCCTACCCTTGTACTGTTCATCATCAGCCCCTAAGGCAATCCACCACACCACACACTGGAGTAGGGTATTACACCACAACGGTGGCCCGAACCAGTATAAATCTCGTGTCCCTTGTGTTGTTCATCGTTTCCAGCCTAGATCACGCGAGGAGATCAGACGTAGATTGGTAGGGGAGAGATTTCCGCGCGCACCCTAGTGTTCAAACCTCAAGGGTCTGCCGGAACCCGAAATCCGACATTTGGCGCGCCAGGTAGGGGTGCGCCGGAACCTTTCTTCCACTGTTCATGTGTGATCTTCGTCGTGTCCATGGCTGACGCTCGTCGGGCTCGCGCCGAGCGCCGGGCTAATCGCGCCACCCACGTCGCCCAGACGGCGCCCGTCGGCGGCCGCCCTCGTCATTCCCCGTCGCCTGCCGCCAACGCCACGACCGGCCCGGTGCGGAATGAGCAGCAGGCCTCGTCTCAGCATCCTTCGGTGCGGCGGGATGGCCGCACCACCACCCCGTCACTGGCCCCAGCCGGCTTGTCGTCCCACGCCCGTCGAGCTCCCATGGATGTGCACGCCTCGCTGCTCCTGGCAAGAGAGCTACTGCATGACCGCCCCGTCGACGACCTCTACGAGGACTGGCTCGCCCGCATCACCGAGCTTGTCAGCGCCGCAGGGGGCTTCCCCTTGCGGTCTCTCTCGCTACCTCGCCCACCGTTCCGTGCAGGGGGCGGGGATCGGGACGTGCCTCCACCACCTCATCACCAAGAAGGCGCCTTGGCTCCAAGGCGTGCAGCTCGAGGGCGAGGCCCCTGCACCCTGCGCCAATGCAGCAAGAAAGGAGCTGCCAAGAGATCCCTCGTCCCCAAGAAGGCGCTCGCGCGTTCCCAGCGCCGGCGCGCCAAGATCGCTTCCCTGCACCCCTACGCCAAGACCCCGTGCTGCTCCAAGCGGTGGTGCACGGTAATCCCCAGCAGCAAGCCCAGCACCAGCAAAAGGCGCCCGTGGCCACAGCAGGCTGCCGCGCCCTCACCCCCGAGCTGCGCGATGTCGCATGGTCAGGCAAGTTCAAGCCTGCCCCCCCCTCGTTATGACGGCATGGCAGACCCTGCGGAGTTCCTACAGCTCTACGAGCTGTGCATCGAAGCCGCCAACAGAGATGAAAGAGTCATGGCGAACTGGTTTCCCATGGTGCTCAAGGATGGGGCCCGCACCTGGCTCCTGAACCTGGCGCCTGGCACAATCATCTCCTGGGACGAGATGCACACTCGCTTCATCGCCAACTTCCAGGGTACTCGCGACCGGCCCCCGGCCGAGAGTGACCTGCGCCGCATCAAGCAACAGAAAGGGGAGACCCTGCAGAAATACATCCAGCGCTTCAACAGCGCCCGCCTCAAGATCCCCAAGGTGACTGAAGAAGCCATCGTCTCGGCCTTCTCCGACGGCGTACGCGACATCAAGATGAAAGACGAGCTAGCAATCCATGAAGACCTATGCACATCCCTGGAGATGTTCAACCTGGCGACCAAGTGCGCCAGGGCTGAGGAAGGGCGTCTCTCCCTCCTCGAACTCCCGGTAGCCGACCCAGAAGAAAAGAAGCCCAAGGCCAAGGACGTGAAGTGCAAGGGGGCTGCCGTTCTTGCAGCAGAACCGGACACCGAGCAAGGCAAGGATCAGCCTGAGTCATCTAAGGGCAGCCGATACTACGTGTACCACGACCTCCACACCGACAACACCAACGAATGTCAAGAGCTTAGGGCCATGCAAGATGGGCGAATCGGCCGACGCCCCGAGCGCAACGACAGGGGCTATGGCCGAGGAGGAGGAAGAGGTGGAGGACGATGGGAAGACCGTGGCCCTCGCCAAGGGTGGCGTGACCGACCTCGCAAGGATCACTGGCAGGACCAGCCTCGCGAGGGAGGCTGGAGGGATCAACCTTGTGATGATCGACCACGCGGCAACGTGGGCCTTCCTCCTCTGTCGCCACCACCAAGGAGGCACGAAGACCAGCATCAGGATGAGGGGGCTGGGGGCTTCCAGGAGCCACGCGCAATCGCTTGCATCTTGGGAGGCGCGCAGGCCCCAGCCTCACAGCGCATCTTCAAGAAGTTTATTCGCGAGGTGAATGCAGTCCTCCCAGGCTTGAGGCCACGCGCCCTCTCAGGTGGTCTGCGTGCGCAATCACGTTTAGCTCAGCGGATCATCTCAAGTGCGCGGCAACAGCCGGAGTCCTCCCTATGCTATGATCCCTAGTCACCAGCAACGTGCAGGTCACCAGGACCCTCATTGACGGCGGGGCAGGGCTCAACATCCTGTCCGTCGAAACGTTCGACGATCTCCAAGTGTTGGACGATCAGCTTCGGCCAACCAAGCCTTTCTCAGGAGTCACTAATGGTTCCAATAGGGCAAGTTCGCCTTCCGGTCACCTTCGGGCAGCGCAACAACTACCACATCGAGCTCATCGACTTCGGCGTCGCCCACATTCTTCTGCCGTACAACGCCATCCTCGGGTACCCAGCCCTGGCCAAGTTCATGGCAGTGACTCACCATGGCTACAACGTCCTCAAGATGCTGGGAAGCGATGGAGTCATCACCATACCTTGTGAAGAAAGAGACGCAGTGTGTTCACTTGAGCGTGTGTTCCAAGCCGCAACAATGGAAGACCCAGATGGCGGGAGCGGAAGACTTCCTGAGGCGACCCTCAAGAAGAAGAAGGTTTCGCCTGGCCCAAGCCATACGGAGGAAGGTGCCTCCGGAGGTGTTGCATCAGGATCTGCGCCCAATCAGGGGGTGCCCCACTCGCGCATAGGAAGGCGCGCTCGGCGCCCTCCTCAGGCAGGGCTCAGGGGCTCCTTCTTGGAGAGCCACCGACCTTGCCAAGATCGTGAGGGAGGCGCTCGGGCATCACTTGGAAGGGTGCTTTCAGGCACATTTCCTTCGGGAAGGCACAAGACAAGGAAGACCAAACCCTCAGGAGTTCATCGCAAGAAACACCCAGGAGCTACAGGAGTCAAGAGTCATGCGCGGCAGCCGCCGCTTGCCCACCATGCCCTCATATCCAGGAGAGGATGGGGGGCTGCGCGTCTGCATCGACGTGCCGGGGCTCAACCGAGCCGCATCTCAGGAGCGCCTCTGGCCTTCGCGCGCAGGGCATTGCGAGGGTCCACCTCATAGCTACGTCCGCATGCCTTTTGGCCTGCCGAATGCGGTCGCCGCTCATCAGTGCCTGCTGGGGAGCACTCTGGAGGCTCAGGAGGTTAGGCATTGGGTGGTCCTGGCGGAGATGGAGATGGCCCTCGAGGACCCGCCTGTGGCCCCAAGCCTCCCGAGGCTCCTGGGCCGGGGGGCTGGTGAGGGTCGACGTCTTCACTGTGCATCGCTCGCTTCTTCAGCATCACTTCATCTTCAAACAACACGAGGTGACATCTTTCTAAGTTCCATTTTTAGCTGGGAGCGCCCACAGGTCCGCATCATTCCCAGGCCGTGTGGGTCCGTCCCTGCGGCATGTATCCGTTTTGCTTACACTCTTTACTTGCCTTATTGGGGGCGCCCCACGGGCTGCATCATCCCCAAGCTGCTCGGGCCTATCCCGACGGTGTTTTTTTCCTGCATCTACTTGAAGTGAGTTTCCTCCTACGTGCTTAACATCCCCGACCTAATCGCCTGCTCGATTGACGCCCACCTATGGAGCCGCTCGCTAATGGCACGGCATTTGGGCACAGGTCCGTCCCTGCAACGCTGATAAATCTGAGTGGCTGAGCTCTGGCCGCGGCAGCCCCGCAAGGCGCCACCTCACCAGGCCCTCAGTGCCCCGATCACCCCCTCGAAGCGACCCAATGTTGGCTGGCAATCGTAACGACAGGTCTTCTCTCTCCTTATGATTGGTGTGTAGGACCTGCTCCAGGAACAACGTTGGGAACGTCGCAGGCTTTCTCTCCCTCTCTCCGGCACGGACCGCTTGCGCATTAAAAGGGGGGCGCTTGAGCATCGCGACTCATGGGCTCCTACTGGCTCTCCAACCCTCACCCCCTGGCCTTGACCCACGACATCGCGACTTGTCATATCAGCGGCGGCTGAGCTCGCTCGAGGGTCGCGACCTGAGGACGTAGAGCATTAAGGAAAGTGCGGGAGAGCGGGAAGAAGCTCGCGAGGACCCAACCCAGCGGCGCCTCGGCTGCCATCGCTCGGGCCGGGCGCCTTGTCAAGGAACTACACCGATTCAAAAGATAAGTCATGCCCTTACAGAAGTTGGACCAACGCAGCGCCACACCCTCGCTCAGTGCGGTTCTGTCGCGATGATGTTGCCTTCCTTTCTCGCCCAGCGGGGGCTGCTTGGGCACTAAAGGGGACCTCGCGAGCATCGCGACTCGGGGGCTCTTACCGGACCTCGGGCCGCTCACCTCCTAGCCTTGACCACGGCATCGCGACCTGGCATACCAGCGATGGCTGAAGCCCGCCTGGGGACTGGGGCCTGTCAGCAGTGACAGGACAAGCACTTCACATTGATTCATACTAAAGATATGATGTTTACAAAAGACATGGCAGGCACCTTACATGCCCCCATGGGGTGTTGCTTCGATTCCTTGCAGGGAACAAAAGGTGCTAATCCTAAAAGAACGCTAATCGCCCGCACCTCCATAGGGGATGCCATTATCAACAGTGGGCTGCCCGCCACCGGCGCCAACCCCATCCAGATCAGTGGTGACGGCGGCTGGACGCAGCTACCCCGCTCCGAGCATGGCGCGAGCTCAGAGGCTCGTAGCTGTCGTCGCTCGTCTCTGGAGTCGCGAGAAGCTCGGGGGAGCCGCTAGATTCCCTAGTTCCTCCGCTGCTGCATGAAGAGCCGCTGGAGGGCCGACGGGCGAGCCAGGTCCTCGCCGGTTCGTCGCCCCTGCCTCCCCCTTTGGGGCAGCACTCCAGCTGCCGTCCTTCAGCATCGAAGACCATGAAGAACATTAGGGAGGCGCCGTCGTATTCAAGATGAATTATGAAGGCGCCTACCGGCCGGCAGACCCGGGCGATTTCGCCCAAGCCCCGGGTCATGAAGACCTTGCCCACAGCGACGACCGCGACCTCCGCTCCGGTCGCCGGGGTGCTGCAGCCGGCGTGCTACAGCCAGAGCTCCAGAGCCCCGCTCCACGGCATCTCATGGTAAAGGAAGGAGGAAGGCGGATCCAGGAGCTTGGAGGCATGGCGGCGTGAAGCACGAGCTCACGAGAGGAGCGCTCGGCGTGCACTCTAGGGAGCACGACGCGCACCACCGTGACTCGCCGGCGTCGACGGCGGCACTGTCGATGTCGCTCAGCGCCCTCCTCCCTAGGGCCTAAGACGCGGGCGTACAGGGGCAGCGGAAACGCCGGTGGCAGCCGCTCGTACCACGGCCTCGACACCTCCTGCCAGGCACCTTCGTCCCGGCGGCAGAGGATTGGCCACTTCTTCGGCGGAAGGGGGTCTGGACCCTCTCGGGGGGCCTTTCCTTTCTCTTTTGTAGAGAACCGGCGGATTGGTGCCATTAGCGTATGAAGGAGCAAGGACGAGTGAGAAGAAGAGAAGGAGTAGCAGAAAGGAATGGACCGAAGGGGCTCACGCGGCCCCATACTTATAGCGGGCGAAGGCCAACCCTCGAGCACCACGATCGCAGGTAATCATGACCCGTTTCTCTGCATGCAGGGATTTGTCAAGTCGTGCGGTCGCCGAGGCGTCGTGGGGGAATGCAGTCGCCCACGTCCAATCAACCGCCACGCGGCACCCAAGGCCGCATGCTTTTGGGGCCCGTGGCGCTTCGCGCTTGCCCCTTCGCTTCTCTGCTAGGCCAAGCCCGCGCGCGCCTTGGGCTCGGGGGCTACTGTCGGTGTTCTGGGAATGGGGTTCCCCAGACTTGCCTGCCTGCGGCCTGCGGAGTGGCTCAAGTGGGGGCCCAGCGCGGCCCATCTTCAGCATCTCAAGACCAATACCCTCGGGAGGGGCCAAGCCTCACGGGGCGGACGACAGGAAGCTTCCTCAGAGGCAGCCTCGTCAGGCAGGCTCGTGAGGAGGCGGAGAGATCAAGGCAGGGGTACCTCGCGAGGAACCCGTGACGCAAGCCATGACGAATCAAGGCCAGGCGGGCGCCGGCCAACACAGTGTCCTTGTTTCCCTTTCGGTGCAAAGGGAGCCAGCACAGGCCAAGGCATCAGGCAAAGGTTACCATTCTGGTGCAACGAGACCAAGACCAGCCGGACGGCGGGACGGAGGTCACTATGGAGCCCAAGACGGCGTTACCACCGGTGCTTTTGGCAGCCGAAGACCATCTTTGGTCAGGATAACTTGTACTAGATGTTCCCCTTCAAAATGGCCAATTGTTGGTGCCCTTCCCGCTCATTTTTTGGGGAGAGGCCCAGGGCCTCTATAAATTGAGCTAGCCATCATAGAGTAGAGGCATCTGGAGAGCTGGAAAGCTAGAAATTTGATAGAGCATAAACAGAGAGAGAGAGAGAGAGGCGACTGAACTCACCCAAGCAGTTCATCGCACCAGCTCAAGAACACCTCTCGCGAGGTTGTCCTACCCTTGTACTGTTCATCATCAGCCCCTGAGGTAATCCACCACACCACACACTGGAGTAGGGTATTACACCACAACGGTGGCCCGAACCAGTATAAATCTCATGTCCCTTGTGTTGTTCATCGTTTCCAGCCTAGATCACGCGAGGAGATCAGACGTAGATCGGTAGGGGAGAGATTTCCGCGCGCACCCTAGTGTTCGAACCTCAAGGGTCTGCCGGAACCCGAAATCCGACACGCGTCTTCCCCGGCTCCGCGTCGTCCCCTTCCCAGGCCTCGCCGACGTCCACCGCCCTGGTGCTCTCGGCGCGGCGTGGTCAACGTGGTCAAGGAACGACTTCCATCAGACGTGGACTGTACGTGGAGAGGCTGACAGCTGGGTCCACGGCCGCAGCAAGGAAGTGCCTCCTTATTACGTGCAAAATAATTATTCCGCCACCTGGCAGCAGGGACCCACCGGACGGGCCACAGTATTTCGCGAAAAAAACGTTTGCCACTGACTGCTGGGACCCACCAGCTACATCTTCGCACGCAAGGTGACAGTCGGGACCCACCTGGTCGAAGCGTACGTAGCGTTGTTATTCTGGTCGCGAACATGTACGTAAATATATATTGGTGGATGTAGAGGCGCGCACGTGTCGTAGTAGAGGCGGCCAGGGTGCAAGAAAGAAAATACGGCCACGTATGTGTACATACGGGCGGGGTCTCGAACGCCTACTCGCGCACACATACGGCGAGGGCTCATTGACATGGCTGGGTCAGAACGGAGAAACAGCGTCGTCGTCATGTTCATGGGGAGGCAACGGAATGCGTCGTGTTCATGGGGAGGCAATGGAATGCGTCGTGTTCATCGGGAGGGCTTGGACGGAACATGCGATGGAAACGAGGCCTGGCGTACCGCAGAACAGAGGAAACGGCCTTGTGTTCGACCGGCCACGTTCGAAACGGGATCATGTTCATCGGGAGGGGTCTGGCGTACCGCAAAACGGAGGAAACGGACCTCCTACAGTCGAAACGGGGGTCCAGTTGACCGAGAGGGGTGTGGAGTACCGCAAAACGGACGAAATGGGCCTCCTACGGTTGAAACGGGGGTCCTGTTCATCGGGAGGGGTGTGGCGTACCGCAAAACGGGACTCCACGGGATACTGTTCATCTCCACCATCGACCCCCTCCAGCCTCCATGAGCTACTATTCATCCACCGTCGACCTCCTCCAGCCTCCACCTGCGACTCTTCATCCACGGGCTCCTGTTCATCCAGCCTCCAGCGCGCGCTACTCCACCGGCTACTGTTCAACCAGCCCTCTCCACGGGCTCCTGTTCAACCACCCCTCCACGGGCTACTATTCATCCCTCCCTCCACTGTCTACTGTTCATCCTGCCCTCCACGGGGTGATCCTGTTCATCCAGCCCTCCACGGGGTCCTGTTCATCCAGCCCCAACTGGCTCGATCGATCGGGGTCCTGTTCATCCAGAGGCAACACCATGGGGTCCTGTTCATCCACCCCCACCGGGAACTGTTCATCCAAACCTCCCGCAACGCTCACTGTTCATCCAGAGGAAGCATCGATCAGCTTCAGTTAGCAGCAGTAGCGAAGGAATCACTCGATCGGGTTCAGTTAACAGCCATCGATCGATCGCTCGGGTTCAGTAACGCGTAGCCTGCAGTGCAATCGCTCGGGTTCAGTTAGAGCCCAACGCCTCGCTCGGGTTCAGTTAGAGCCAATGCCTCGCACACACCAGCGTACGTGTACAAGAGAAACGCCCATCACTCGGCCCCCGACCTCCCACCATAACTGGGAACTCCCTGAAATTTTCCTCCCCCTCGCTTCTACCACGGTTTTTTCCGTCATGGACGGCCCAAAGAATGTCATGCAGCTGCGTCTCCGGCCCACCTAGGATGAAAAGCCCATTTTCTGTCATGATTTTTTGTCATAGAAGTAGGAGCCCACCAAATCTATGATGATACCGGGTTTTGTCACAATTATCGTCATATGTATGACAAAAAAAATTCGTTCAACCCAAAATGTCACGGATGTGTCATTTTTTTGTAGTGCAACCTCATTCCGCCGGAGCCAGGGTGGTAAGCTCGGCTATGGCGCTGGAGGACCGCGAGGCGTGGGAGCGCCTCGAGGCCGAGCGAGCGATCTTTATCGGCGTGGAGGGTGGCGAGGTTATCACGCTCTCCTCCGATGGTGAGGTCGAAGGCGGCGAGGACGACGGTATGGAGGGCGGCGAGGTTATCGCGCTCTCCTCTGATGACGAGGTCGAATGCGGCGGCGACGGCTGCACGGAGGGCGTCGAGGTGGGCCCCGATGATGACGAGATTGACGTCGACGGTGGAGGGGTGCCTTCCCCAACGACCCCGATGACGGCACCGGCCCGGACCCGGCTCGCGGCACACCATACATGACGAGGAAGGATTGGCTCGACCTCTACTTCGACCGAAAGCAATTTAGCTTAGTTTAAATTTATGTTTTATGTTCGGTTATGCAAAACTATCTATGTTTATGTTTGAATTCATGCTACTTTCAGTTGAACCTGCTTTGAACTTGATCAAATTGAAGTTTACAACCTTAAGTTTAGGGGATCGACTAGAAAAGGCCAAAAATTACTGGAGTATATATATATATATATATATATATATATATATATATATATATATATATATATATATATATATATATCCACTAAGGGTTTTAGTCCTTTATCTTTTTAAGGATCGGCTAGAGATGTCCTTTTTACTTGTTTATTTTAGTTCTTCACAATGTGATGCTCTATATGTGCAACTATTTGTCGTGCTGTTCAATTTCATCAATAACAGTTTCAACAATACCTCTATCAATTACGATATTTGGTTGCTGTTAAGGATATTGCAGTTAACATGCCTTTTTGTTTTTTACAATAACTAGTGTACTATAAACCTGCACAATACAAGTTTGAATGACTATTTGCTTGTTTTAAAATGTTATGCATGATGCACACTGAAGCCTGCACACTGAAGCTATAATAGTAGATTATGTTGTCTACCATGGATATATTTGGTTCATGTTTAGCCTGTTGTGTTTAACATACCTTTATATGTACTCATGCAGGACAATATTGAGAACAGTGTTGTTTCCATCGAGGTTAGTTTCATCGCATTGCTTATATGTACTCACTGTTCAGGATATCGGTAGCTGGTACCATATAGCCTGGGGCTGTTAAGGGATTAATCGTCAAATCGGACATTTCACTTAATATATCTATAACCCATTTATCAGTAGGTTAACTAGGGCCATATTTAATATATCTGAGGCTACATAGCAACATGCATTGTACTGAATGACTAAATATGCAATCCCAGGCTACATAGCAACAAGGAAGAGTGTTACCTTACCTTAATGTTCTGATGATGTCTAGATATACATGTAATAAAATCTTATATAATGGGATGGAGAGAGTGTTGTACCACATCATTTTTCAATTGTTCTTTAGCTTGTAATATTAACTTGGTGCTTTTAGGTACATATATCATTGCCAAAGATCCACACTTCGACCCTTTCTGCGTATGGGGCAATGAGATATTCATGAACCAGCATCAAGTGAGAAAACTGATAAAGATTGTTACTAAAATGGGTCAAAAGATGTCAATCGAGCTATTTGTTTACACTTTATGCAAGACAACAGTGAACTGCAGGATGGTAAGTAAGAACCCTGTAGCATTCTTTTTACTGCCCGTAATGAGTTGTGTTAGATGACAATGAATGAATCTTTTTTATTTTGCAGTGGATCCTGAAGTAGTTTACTCAAGATTGCCTCTCAAATTACATGATTAGCAGCCGACCATCACAAGGGGTTGGACTAGAGTCCTGCATGCCTTCTACATCCAGGAGAGCACAATAGGGCCATTCCGCTTCACCTTGTTCAGCAACCGGAATGTCTATCACCTCTTTCTTTACCATCTATAATAGCACAAGTATAGAACCCCAGTTCATCATTCTTTATTTGGTCCTTATGTAATTCTTAAACATATGTACCTGTGAACCGAATAATTCATTGGTTGTTTGAACCTAATGGATATGAATAAAACTATAACCTACTTTCAAGTTTAAATTAGGTACAATTTTAAATAGCATTAATTAAATTAGGGCGAAATTACGAGGTGCAGGTCATTACGGCACACACGGTTGGTAAAACACAAACGTTTGCGATATACACCATAATCCGAGATGGTTCACAGAGAGGAACGTGTGCAAGCATGCACACAGTTGCTGTTTGCAAAGCGTGTGTGATGTCAGACACTATCACATACGTTGCGGGAAAACTAAATGTGTGTGACTGTCTACCTATCATACACGATTTATAATCATGAACTGTTTGTGATGTGCCAGGTGACGAGGATACGTACCTAGGGTAGGGTAACTTATCATACCTGAGGTACCCAATCAAGGACATGACTCCTACGATGAAAGACATTCTAAGAAGTATCAACATTTCAGTCGACCTGGTCAGCCCAGTCGACGGACACGAGCGTACTCGACCAGAAGCACAAGCAATCGACCATGAAGACAGCCACTCGACTATAAGAAGACCTAAAGGCACTGCCTACAAACGGTCATCTCATAAGTAGCTTTTATGGCCTTCATGGTCCTTTATTACAGGCGTTACCAGTAACCCCCTCTCTTTATGTACATTAAACTCCTTGTAACGTGGGCTGGCTGGGGTCCTGGCGAACTCTATATAAGCCACCCCCCTCCACTAGGACAGGGGTTCGCAGCTTTGTAACACACACACACATAATCCAGTCGACTGCCTCCGGGCTCCGAGACGTAGGGCTGTTACTTCCTCAGAGAAGGGCCCGAACTCGTAAAACTCCTTGCGCATACAACTACTCCATAGCTAGGATCTTGCCTCTCCATACTTACCCCCCATTCTCACTGTCAGACTTAGAACCACGACAGTTGGCGCCCACCGTGGGGCAGGTGTTCTAGCGATTTGTTGGATGAGTTGGGATTCTTTCACCCCACATCATGTTTTCGAGCGGAGTCATGGTCGATAGCCGCGAGATCCGTCTCGGCACTCTCTCCTTCATCGTTGACAACTCTGCTTGGCTGCAGGAGGCTCCACTCGACGTGGACGCGCTTCCCGCCCGCGGAGCCATGCATTTTCGCGCATGCATCCGCGGCGTCCTCCTGCGGCAACCGTCGACCCAGTACGGGTCGGCATTCGTTTCGCCATCGTCATCATCAGCTTCCCACCGGCGCAAGCGCACCGGTCGGTCGAGACTCCAGCGGTGGGTGAAGCACGCACTGGCCCGCCAGTCGGCCATCCCCCAAGTCGCGGCAATCGAGCCCGACGAGTCACTCTATGGCCTGTTCGACCTGTCGACTGGCTCCGTAGAGACTGTGTCCGAGTGCGACAGCAGTGATCCAGCGGCGGAAGTACTAATGGTCGACGGACCACGTAGTCCCCCCGGATTCCCCCGCACCGAAGAGGTTGCCGCAGGGGGGATTCCGGTGCGGGGCCACGAAGAGTACAGGCCCGAGCCCCTTACCTCAGTGCAGAGGGAGGAACTCCGTCGCCGGAACATGGACGCCCTTCACACTCCTATCGTTGGAGAAACCCCTGAGGCACGAGCCCTGGAGGAGGTGCGCTTGGCCAACTTGGTTGAACGTACTCGACTAGAGAATCTCCAGAGAGCACTCGACGAGCGCGCACGACCGCCCGTTCCCGAGTCCAGTCGTCGTCGCCTCTTCCAGCCGCCGACCCAGGTATACCGTACCCCGATTCAGAATTTGGCAGCTGCGGCTCGCATAGCGGAGTCGATCCAGCCTTCACAGTCAGAGGCAGGGAGAGGTCTGTTGCAGATCAGAGATTTGCTCCGTGCAGCGGGTGACCAGAATTCAGCCGTATCTCAGTCGCGCAACAGGATTCACAGTCGATCCGTCGCTGCGAATTCCGTTCAGTCGGCTCATAGTCCAAGGTCGCTCCCGAGGCGTGAAGGACACAGAGGCCGGCACGAGGATCAATACCAAGGGCACGAGCGATATGAGCACCGATTCGATCGCAACGATCAACGTCGAGTGCCTTCTCCTGCCCCAAGAGCGGGGTCATACGTTCCTCGACGGCAAGAGGACAGACGCCAGTTCAGTACTGGGCGAAGGGTCCCAGTCGACCCCAGGGAACCAGGCTTTGATGCGAGATCCATCATCGTTCAAGGTCTGGTCGACCGAAATAGAGCTCACCGAGAAGACCGTGACAGAGGCGCGCCGTCCAGCAGCAGAGTTCGCGTCTCAGGTCCCAAGTGTTTCAGCAGAGCAATCAGAGCTGCAGTGATTCCTCCCAACTTCAGGTTGGCGACTGGAGTCAGCAAGTTCACCGGAGAGTCCAAGCCGGACACATGGCTCGAGGATTACCGAGTGGCTGTTCAGATCGGAGGCGGCGATGACGAGGTGTCCATGAAGCATTTGCCCCTCATGTTGGAAGGATCAGCCAGAGCGTGGTTGAATCAGTTGGCTCCCAGCAGTATTTATACTTGGGAAGATCTAGCCCAGGTGTTTGTCAGGACATTCGAAGGGACTTGCAAGCGACCGGCAGGGTTGACAGAATTGCAGTCATGTGTTCAGAAGTTGAGTGAAACCCTGAGGGATTATATCCAAAGGTGGATCACTCTGAATCACACGGTCGAGAATGTGTCCGATCATCAGGCAGTTTGCGCCTTCAAGGAAGGCGTCAGAAACAGGGAGTTAAGTTTGAAGTTTGGTCGAACCGGGGATATGACCCTGAGTCGAATGATGTAAATCGCCACCAAGTACGCGAACAGAGAAGAGGAAGATAGACTCCGGAGTGGCAAGTATAAGGCAGCCGCTAATGAGGCCGGCGGAGGACACTCCAGTCGGAAGCAGAAGCGCAAGGCCGAGCCAGTCGCCCCCGGGGAAGCCTTAGCTATGACCCCAGGGAAGTTTAAGGGGAAACCCAAGGGTCCTTGGAACCCCAAGAAAGTGAAAGACCAGGACGGGAACGATGTGATGGACTTACCATGCCACATTCACACGAAGAAAGATGAAGAGGGAAATCTCATTTACCCTAAGCATACCACTCGACAATGTCGACTCCTGATGCAACAGTTCCAAGGGAAGCAGGCCAAGGACAAAGAGAAAGAGTCATACAAAGTTGAAGACAGGGAAGACAGCGGTGAAGAATACCCCCAAGTCAATTCCACTCTGATGATTTTCGCTGATGTCGAAAGTAAGAGTCGACTGAAGGTCATCAATCGCGAAGTAAACATGGTCGCTCCGGTGACACCCCATTACCTGAAGTGGTCCCAGACCGCCATCACCTTCGACCAGTCCGATCATCCGACTCATATTGCCACCCCAGGGAGGCAAGCGTTGGTGGTCGACCCAATTATCGAAGGCACTCGACTGACCAAGGTTCTGATGGACGGCGGCAGTGGGCTAAACTTGTTGTATGCAGAGACGTTGAAGGGGATGGGCATTCCGATGTCCCGACTCAGCCCCAGCAACATGAGCTTCCACGGAGTCATTCCTGGGAAGAAAGCTGGGTCACTCGGTCAAATCACTCTCGACGTCGTCTTTGGTGACTCGAAGAATTTCCGGAAAGAAAAGTTAACCTTTGAGGTCGTGGATTTTCAGAGTGCGTACCACGCCATTCTTGGGAGGCCAGCCTACGCTCGTTTCATGGCTCGACCATGCTACGTATACCTCAAGCTGAAGATGCCTGGCCCCAAAGGTGTAATCACCATCGTTGGCAATCGGAAGAAGGCAGAGGAGTGCTTCCAGAAAGGCGCCAAAATTGCTGATGCTCAGATGGCCAAGATAGAGATACAAGAGTACCAGAAGACTGCGGATCCGAGTGAGTTGTTACGAGCCAAGAAGCCCGCCACGGAGTCAGCATTCCAGTCGACTGGTGAGACCAAGCAAGTCCACATCCACCCGACCGATCCAAACGCGGCTCCAACCAACATCTCCACTACACTCGACTCCAAATAGGAAGAAGCGCTCGTCCAGTTCCTCCGTGAGAACTGGGACATCTTTGCATGGAAGCCTGCTGACATGCCAGGTGTGCCCAGGGGACTGGCTGAGCACCGCCTTCGAGTCGACCCAAAGGTCAAGCCAGTCAAGGAGCATCTCCGACGGTCCGCCGTTCAGAAGAGAAAGGCCATTGGTGAAGAAGTGGCCCGACTCCTAGCAGCAGAATTCATTCGCGAGATCTACCACTCCGAGTGGCTCGCCAATGTTGTAATGGTCCCTAAGAAGGGCAAATCGTTGCGCATGTGCATCGATTTTAAGCATATCAATCGGGCCTACCCGAAAGATCATTTTCCTCTTCCTCGCATCGACCAAATAGTCGACTCGACTGCAGGATGCGAGAGGTTATCTTTTTTAGATGCTTACTCTGGATACCATCAGATCCGTCTGTATGGACCCGATGAAATAAAAACAGCCTTCATCACCCCATTTGGGTGTTTCTGCTATGTTACCATGCCTTTCGGTCTCAAGAACGCTGGAGCTACATTCATGAGAATGATTCAGAAGTGCCTAATCACTCAAATCAGTCGGAATGTAGAAGCATACATGGATGACATAGTGGTCAAGTCACGAAAAGGTTCCGACCTGCTGACTGACCTAGCTGAAACTTTTGCCAATCTCAGGAATTATGATATCAAGCTCAATCCGTCGAAGTGCACATTTGGAGTCCCTGGAGGAAAGTTACTCGGTTTTCTTGTTTCCGAATGAGGAATCGACGCTAACCCCGAAAAAGTTGGCACCATACTCCGGATGAAACGCCCCGTGCGTGTGCACGATGTCCAGAAACTTACTAGATGCTTGGCCGCCCTAAGTCGATTCATCTCCAGGCTCGGTGAAAAGGCGCTGCCTCTTTACCGACTGATGAAGAAGTCAGACACGTTCGAATGGACTCCAGAAGCTGATGCAGCATTTGCAGAGCTAAAAGCTCTGCTCTCCACCCAGCCGGTGCTTGCTGCTCCTGTCAGCAAAGAGCCATTGTTGCTTTACATAGCAGCCACGGGACAAGTCGTTAGTACCGTTCTTACGGTCGAGCGGGAAGAGGAAGGAAAGACCTTCAAAGTTCAACGCCTAGTTTATTATCTCTCTGAAGTTCTGACCCCGTCGAAGCAAAGATATCCCCACTATCAGAAGCTTGTTTACGGGATTTACATGACCACGAAGAAGGTTGCTCATTATTTCTCTGATCACTCTATCACAGTCGTCAGCGACGCTCCATTATCAGAGATTCTTCATAACAGAGATGCAATCGGTCGAGTGGCGAAATGGGCAATTGAACTTCTTCCTCTTAATATCAAGTTCGAGGCAAAGAAAGCTATTAAGTCCCAGGCAATAGCTGATTTCCTCGCCGAGTGGACCGAGCAGGAGCTTCCGACTCAAGTTCACTCGGAGCACTGGACTATGTTTTTCGATGGCTCCAAGATGCTGAACGGATCCGGTGCAGGGGTTGTACTGGTTTCCCCCCGAGGAGATAAGCTCAAGTATGTCCTCCAGATTCACTTTGATTCCTCCAACAATGAGGCAGAGTATGAAGCGCTTCTATACGGATTACGTATGGCCATTTCACTCGGCGTTCGTCGCCTCATGGTCTATGGCGACTCAGATCTGGTTGTTAATCAAGTGATGAAGGAGTGGGACGTCCGAAGCCCATCCATGACGGGATATTGCAGCGCAGTGAGGAAGCTGGAGAAATGATTCGAGGGGTTGGAGCTCCATCATATACCCCGACTGAAAAATCAAGCTGCAGATGATCTGGCGAAGATAGGGTCCAAAAGGGAGGCCATCCCTAAAGATGTGTATTTGGAGCACATTCACACACCATCAGTGCAAGAAGATCCTTTCACAGAAGAGCCTCCACAACCAAAAAGCGCCTCTGACTCGACCGAAGTGGAGGTTCCAGCTGTGGTCGACCTGATTATGGAATTTATGATCACCACTCCCGATTGGACAGTGCCGTACATTGCGTATATCATGAGAAAAGAGCTCCCAGAAGATGAAGAAGAGGCTCGATAGGTCGTCCGTCGATCCAAAGCCTTTACAGTAATCAAAGGACAGCTATACAGAGAAAGCGCGACTGGAGTTGGTCAGAAGTGCATCACACCTGAAGAAGGACAGATAATTCTCGAGGACATCCACTCGGGGACCTGTGGCCATCACGCGTCCTCTCGGACCATCGTGGCCAAAGCATACCGAGCGGGTTTTTACTGGCCAAAGGCGAACGAAATGGCAAAGGATATAGTCGACAAGTGCGAGGGGTGCCAGTTTTATTCCAACATGTCTCACAAGCCCGCCTCCGCCTTGAAGACCATTCCACTCGTCTGGCCTTTCGCTGTCTGGGGTCTAGACATGATCGGACCACTGAGAACTGGTAGGAGTGGCTTCACCCACTTGTTGGTTGCAGTCGACAAGTTCACGAAGTGGATAGAAGCCAAACCCATAAAGGACCTCGACGCAAGCACTGCCATCAGTTTTATCAGGGGATTGATATTCAGATATGGAGTTCCGCACAGCATCATCACGGATAACGGATCAAACTTTGATAATGACAGATTCAAAGCCTTCTGCGCCTCTCAGGGCACTCGAGTCGACTACGCTTCAGTTGCTCATCCTCAGTCGAATGGACAGACCGAACGCGCGAATGGCCTCATCCTCAAAGGACTAAAACCCCGACTGATGCGTGATCTCAAACACGCAGCAGGCGCCTGGGTCGACGAACTTCCGTCAGTTCTATGGGGGTTGAGGACCACCCCTAACCGGTCGACTGGAAGAACACCATTCTTTCTGGTCTATGGAGCCGAAGCGGTTTTGCCGAGCGACCTGCTCCACAATGCGCCTCGAGTCGAGTTATATTCCGAAGCAGAAGCAGAACAGGCCCGGCAAGATGCAGTCGACCTCTTAGAGGAGGAAAGAGAGATGGCTCTAATCCGCTCGACCATCTACCAGCAAGAGTTGCGTCGGTTCTACGCCAGAAATGTGAAGGGTCGAGCCTTTCAGGAAGGAGATTTGGTCCTCCGCGTGGATCAGCAAAAACCTCACAAACTTGCCCCGACCTGGGAAGGCCCCTTCATCATCACCAAAGTCCTGCACAACGGAGCGTATCACCTCTACAACATCGATCGACAGATCGACGAGCCTCGAGCATGGAACGCGGACCTGCTCCATCCTTTTTACACTTAAAAACTCACTCAACTGAGATGTAATAAAAGTACCTCTGTAGTTCTTTTGTTTCAAGCAAAAGACTGCTATTTCTTTTTCTGTTTGTTTAAATTTCTCCCAGTGGGTGACTTAGCTGCAAATCTGCTTCGCCTAAGTTTTCAGGAAATCCTACCGAGTGGAGAGCAAGTCTCCCACTCGGGGGCTTAGCTGCGAATCCGTTTCGCCTAAGAAATTAAAAACCTACCGAGTGGAGAGCCAGCCTCCCACTCGGGGGCTTAGCTGCAGTCCAAGCACTCGCCTAAGTAATTGAAATCCTACCGAGTGGAGAGCCAGCCTCCCACTCGGGGGCTTAGCTGCAGTCCAAGCACTCGCCTAAGTAATTGAAATCCTACCGGGTGGAGAGCAAACCTCCCACTCGGGGGCTTAGCTGCAGTCCAAGTACTCGCCTAAGTTTGAAAAAATCCTACCGAGTGGAGAGCAAACCTCCCACTCGGGGGCTTAGCTGCAGTCCAAGCACTCGCCTAAGTTTGAAAAAATCCTACCGAGTGGAGAGCAAACCTCCCACTCGGGGGCTTAGCTGCAGTCCAAGCACTCGCCTAAGTTTGAAAAAATCCTACCGAGTGGAGAGCAAACCTCCCACTCGGGGGCTTAGCTACAGTCCAAGCACTCGCCTAAGTAATTGAAATCCTACCGAGTGGAGAGCAAACCTCCCACTCGGGGGCTTAGCTGCAGTCCAAGTACTCGCCTAAGTTTGAAAAAATCCTACCGAGTGGAGAGCCAGCCTCCCACTCGGGGGCTTAGCTGCAGTCCAAGCACTCGCCTAAGTTTGAAAATATCCTACCGAGTGGAGAGCAAACCTCCCACTCGGGGGCTTAGCTGCAGTCCAAGCACTCGCCTAAGTTTGAAAAAATCCTACCGAGTGGAGAGCAAACCTCCCACTCGGGGGCTTAGCTGCAGTCCAAGCACTCGCCTAAGTTTGAAAAAATCCTACCGAGTGGAGAGCAAACCTCCCACTCGGGGGCTTAGCTGCAGTCCAAGCACTCGCCTAAGTTTGAAAAAATCCTACTGAGTGGAGAGCAAACCTCCCACTCGGGGGCTTAGCTGCAGCCCAAGCACTCGCCTAAGTAATTGAAATCCTACCGAGTGGAGAGCAAACCTCCCACCCGGGGGCTTAGCTGCAGTCCAAGCACTCGCCTAAGTAATTGGAATCCTACCGAGTGGAGAGCAAACCTCCCACTCGGGGACTTAGCTGCAGCCCAGTGCTCGCCTAAGCCATTTTGACAGAAACCATCGCAGCGATGAGCATCGTGCAAACCAGGCAGCCTCTGAGGGAACAACGAATAGCAGCCTCTGAGGGAACAACGAATAGTAGATCGGCGGATCAAGTCACGAAGACATTCAACATCGAGCCATGTTCGGATAAAATCAAAAGATCCTAGATCGCAAATAAAAGTACTCGAGCTGAGAGCCCGACGGAGTTTATCAAATACATAAACCACTCGGCATCCCGAGGCAAATTTAAGGTAAAGCACAGCAGTTTTTTACTCTTCTGGCGGAGGGCTTGATGGCGCAACGAATTCGTCCAAGTCGATCCCGTCTGAGATTCGAGTGGCAGCAGCGATGAAGGTCTCCATGAAATCCTGAAAATTATGCTTCCTGGTATTGGCAACCTGGAGAGCGGCCAGCTTCTCCTCTCGCGCCTCCTTGCAGTGGACACGAACCAGTGACAGAGCCACATCAGCACCGCACCTAGCAGAAGACTTTTTCCATTCTCGCACTCGACCTGGAACATCACTTATTCGAGTGACCAAGGATTCAAGGTCGTTCTGAAGGGTCTCTTTGGGCCAGAGTGCGGAGTCGATCCGTGACACAGCAGCTTTCAGTCGAGCCAGGTAGTCCACCACACCAGCGATACGGGATTCCAACCGGAGGACATTCATGGCCACTTCATCCTTCACAGGAGAATTGATAGGGTCCAGGCGGGTCTCCACTCGACTGGTCTCTTCCTCAAAATTCCGGCAGAATTCTGAAAGAAGTTTCGACAGAGCAAAACTGTAACCAAATGGTGAGTCGACAACAGCAAGATTAATCGCACAAAGGGGGTTACCTTCAAGCATGAGGTATAGCTTCTTGGCAAGACCCCCAAGATAATCCCCCAAGTCCTTGTGCTTCCCCGCCAGCTGGCCGATCTTGTCGTTCAGAGTACTCTTGTCAGTCTTCAGTCGACTCGCTTCCCTATTGGCCTCGTCAAGAGCAGACTTCAACCTAGCGTTCTCGTTCTCAAGATGGCTGACTGAAGCAAGTTTCTCTTCAGCGAGCTTTAACTTCTCCGCAGCTGCCTTTTGCGCCTCCGCAAGGTCAAGATCTTTCTTCTTCAGGGCCTTCTCTAGTTCGTCTGCAAAGCAACAACAGACACAGAGTTCAGAACGGGCAGAGGAACAGAGATAGACGTCGAGTCCTCACCAGCCATACCTTTTGCTTCATCCTTCGCCTTCTGCACGTTTTCCTGAGCAAACTGTAAATCAAGATTAAGCTGGATCTGCTTATCCTTCAGATTAGCGAGCTGAGCAACAAGCTCACAAGACTTCTTCAAAGAGTCAATCAACAAAGGGTATCAAAGACAAGTTACTCCCGAGTGACTGAAAGAAAGAGCACAACACTTCTAAGACTACAGCCGAATCAAAACATTCGACAGTAGCCTCGGGGACTACACCCAGTGGGTGCACTCAGCGTGCCCCCACCGGTTTTCCTTGATTTCCACTCAACCCAATCCGATCAGTCGAGTGAGGAAGTTTGAAAGCATAAAGACCGCAGTCGACTGCCAGCAGTCGACCGTGGCCTTGGGGACTACACCCAGTGGGTGCACTCAGCGTGCCCCCACCGGTTTTCCTTGATTTCCACTCGACCCAATCCGATCAGTCAAGTGAGGAAGTTTGAAAGCATAAAGACCGCAGTCGACTGCCAGCAGTAGACCGTGGCCTTGGGGACTACACCCAGTGGGTGCACTCAGCGTGCCCCCACCGGTTTTCCTTGATTTCCACTCGACCCAATCCGATCAGTCGAGTGAGGAAGTTTGAAAGCATAAAGACCGCAGTCGACTGCCAGCAGTCGACCGTGGCCTTGGGGACTACACCCAGTGGGTGCACTCAGCGTGCCCCCACCAATGAAAAATTTCAGATCAACAGCACCCAGTGGGTGTACAACGCAAGTGAAGACCAACTAACCTGGACGTTCTGCTGCAACGCCGAGCTGATGTCATAGGCCGCTTGACTGGCATCCCGAGCCGCTTTGGTCTGCTCCATCACGAGCCCCGCCTGACGTATAGCCTCCTTAGCAGCACTCACTTGATCCTCCGGGGTCTGGTAGGTGGCGAAGAACGAGGGCAGGTCGACCAGTGGGGGAGCAGTCGACGACGAAGGCCGGGCAGTCGTCAGAGGTTCAGCAAAAGTCACAGTAGTCCGGGCGGTGTTGTCACCCCCTTGGACCACCGTCTCAGCAGTCGACGCGGTCTGAGGAGCCTTGTCGACCGGGGCCCTCTGGCCTCTCCTCCTAAAAGGCCTGAGCGGCACTTCCGCCTCCTCCTCATCATCCGGAAGGTCAATAATGTTGGTCGGAGCTACAAAAGTTCAGAAATGAATATCCAATCGACTCAGCAGTTAAACAGTCGGATCGTGTCAAAGATTATACCTAAGTTGGAAGTGACGGCGTCCTCCATCATCTCATCGACATTCTGGATGGAAGTCTCGGAAGTAGCGGCGCTGCACGATTCCAAGCAAATAATTTGAAAGTGAATCGACTAAGAATCCGTTCTAGTCGACTGAAGAAAGATAAAAACAGTCACTTACCCAGAGATGACAGGGATGGCGACCCTGATCTTGGGCAAGGCCTTGGGTGGCTTGGTCGGGATGGCTCTGGGCTGCTTGGGTGCCTTCTCAGTTGGGGCCGGCGACGCGGTCCGAGGGCGCTTGGATGACTGGCCCACCGGAGCACTCGACTGACTGCGCTCCGCGGCGGGATCATGAGCGTTCTTGGAGCGTCTCTCGCGTCGAGGAAGGTCGACCTCCACCTCTTCATCTTCATCACCCGAGTCGTCGCTGGTCTCCTCCTCTACGTCACCATCAGAAACCCACTCCTCGACTTCGCCTCCATCCTCACCTCCTTCGCCTCCACTCCCTCCTCCTTCAGATACTTGCTCCCGGTTCCCATTCGGCATCGAATACATGTCGTTGATCTCCTGCAAGACAACGGGCAGAGCAAGGATCAGTCGACTTATCGCAAGCCAGTTACTAGACGGAGTGAAAATTTCAGTCGGAAGAAGTAAAACGTACCTTGTTTGTCTCCATCATCCCATCAAGCGGAGCAATCCTCCTAGAACCCCTGGGGTTGTCCTTATTCCTGGTCATGCTGGTCAGCCAGCTCTCTAGTACAGAAGCCTCGACCGCCTCCGGGTGGATCCGAGTGGAGTCGTCGGACCCGGAATACAACCACATCGAGTGATCCCGAGCCTGGAGAGGTTGGATTCGTCGCTGGAGGAAGACTTCGAGCAAGTCCATGCCGGTCACGCCTTCCCGAACCAACTCAACCACTCGACTGACTAATACCTTCACCTGAGCCTTCTCCTCTGGAACCACTTTCAAAGAAGCGGGTTTCTGCACTCGGTCCAAGGTAAAAGGAGGAAGGCCGGTCGAGTGGCCAGGGGTCGGCTGGTCCTTGCAGTAGAACCAAGTCGACTGCCACCCGCGCACGGAATCGGGAAGCGTCATGGGAGGAAAACAACTCTTACCCCTCGTCTGGATCCCGAGGCCCCCGCACATCTGGATCACCTGCGTCCTTTCCCCGTCCGGGTTGAGCCTTTTAACCGACTGGGATCGGCAAGTGAAGATATGCTTGAAGAGGCCCCAGTGAGGTCGACAGCCTAAGAAACACTCACACAGAGACACGAACGCAGCAAGATAGACTATGGAGTTGGGCGTGAAATGGTGGAGCTGCGCTCCGAAGAAGTTCAGAAAGGCCCTAAAAAAAGGACTCGGGGGCAGGGAAAACCCCCGGTCGACATGGGTGGCTATCAGGACGCACTCACCCTCGCGAGGTTTCGGCTCCGTCTCCTCCCCAGGGAGGCGAGCAGCCTTGTAGGGAATGAGTCCCCCCTCCACCATGTCGTCGATATCCGCTTGAGTAAGGATGGAAGGCATCCAATCCCCCTGTAACCAGCCGGACGGCAGAGCGGCCCGCGAGGACGACCCGCCTCGGCCAGATTTCTTCCCCTTACCCTTTGCCGCGGCCTTCTTCGCGCGTTCCGCCGCCGCCGTCTTGTCCTTCCCCATTGTCTCGAACGAGGTCTTGGCCGAGCGGCGGTGTCGAGATTGCAGCGAAGAGCAAGGCGGAGGCTTACGAAGGAAGGGAGAAGAAAAACAAGGGCGCTCAGTGAAAAAAAAAATCAAAATCATTACCTTATATAAGGCCACACCCTAGTGGCTGATCAGTGGGCCTGCGCCCCCCAGTCAAATCCCGCAGCAGGCGCGTGCGTAGTACGTGGCGAAAAAGGTGGCGCGGAGATCGAGGCGCCCTTGCCTTATCCAGCCGATTCGCGCGATTTTCTCCGTCCGGTGCGCTTCCCAATTTTCAAATCCCGCAAGATCCGCGATCGACAGGACGGTTTGTCAGACGAAAAGATCCGTTTCCTTAAGTCTCCCAAGAGACTCGTCACGTAAACACACTCGACGGTAATATGAAACCACTCGACGGACATCTGAATGGATCAAGGCAACTGAAGAATGGGTTCCCACCGTAACTTCCATTTATCCAAAGACAGATGCAACCGAAGCATGGAGGTTGAGTCGGAAGCATAGGCTCGGCCCCATTCTCACTTAACCCCTGACCCATTGGGGGGCTAATGACGAGGATACGTACCTAGGGTAGGGTAACTTATCATACTTGAGGTACCCATCAAGGACATGACTCCTACGATGAAAGACATTCTAAGAAGTATCAACATTTCAGTCGACCTGGTCAGCCCAGTCGACGGACACGAGCGTACTCGACCAGAAGCACAAGCAGTCGACCATGAAGACAGCCACTCGACTATAAGAAGACCTAAAGGCACTGCCTACAAACGGTCATCTCATAAGTAGCTTTTATGGCCTTCATGGTCCTTTATTACAGGCGTTACCAGTAACCCCCTCTCTTTATGTACATTAAACTCCTTGTAACGTGGGCTGGCTGGGGTCCTGGCGAACTCTATATAAGCCACCCCCCTCCACTAGGACAGGTGTCGTGGATTTGTCACGGCAGATGTCCTAGTGAGAGGACTTAGTCGTGGAGCCATCGCAACGGGTTAGCTTGAAGGGGTTAAAAGTGGACACAAGGACACGGTTTTATACTAGTTCGGCCCCTTCGATGAAGGTAAAAGCCTACGTCTAGTTGTGATGGGATTGATGGGTTTCGAGGGCTTAGGGAGCGATAAGCTTCGCCTAAACCTCGAGTTCTTGTTCTCTGTCCCCAAACCGCCGTCGGGTCGTCCCCTTATATACACGGGTGACGCCCGTCGGTCTGCAAAGTCCCGACCTCCGGCTTATAAACGTGCCCGGGTCGGTTTCTCTATTCCTAACTTACAATACAAGTTTACCCCAGGCCGGTTTACACCATAAACCTTTAAACCGATTACAGGCCTTGGGCCCTTCTATTTCTCCTTGGGCTTTAATATCTCGGGTCTATTGACGGAGGTAACCCGGGCCCTGCAAGCCGGTTTACCCCAGATAGCAACATCCCCAACATTAGGCCCAGATTGATTTGAACAGGTTCATGTCAATCCTTAATAAGAATTTCTGTCTTCAAATGTATTCCAATAACTGTTGAACCGCCGTTTTCTTCGTCTCCTTTTACTGCGGTGAACCGATATGACGTCAGTGCGAAGTTATCGTCTTCTTTTGCTAACCCGCAAGAATTAGGGCGACGGCTGGGCTCCCGAAATCTCCGGCCCCTGGATTCGCGCGCCTGACACGCGCGCCGCGCCTTATAAATAGGACTTGAAGGCCATCCTCCTTTCCTCCCTTTCGTCCCCTTCTTCGTCTTCCTCGCGACCCAGACCTCAGAGCTCCGCCACCGCCGTCAGCTGCTGCATCAACTCCGGCCGCTGCATCAACCTGATCGGACCAGAGCACCGCGGCGACCTTCCACATCTGTTTGGATCCCGGTAAAGCCTCTGTTCTTCCACTTTTAGATCTGTTCTAGGGTTCGTCATCCTGTTACTGTTTCTTGTTCATCCCCGTAGCAGCTTTGCGAACAGATGATGATACTTGTACCGTGATCTGTAGTCCCTCTTAGCAGTCGCCATAAATCTGTACTCATCTCCTTAGATCTCACTCTTGTTCCTGCTTGTCGAACTTATATTGTTCTGCTGTGAGCCCGACTTCATATTACCTGTTTTTATTTCTTTTTCGCCCTAGCTGTAGATCCATTGCTTTGAAAGAATCATTACGGGATCTGTTTCTGCTTTCATACTCACAACTGTTTAGATCTGGTCGGTTTAACTCTTAGCAAAGCGAACAAACCGATCTACACATCCATTAGTCCCCTTGATGAACCGCCGGTTGATATTATTGTAGATAACCTGACTCTATATAAGAGCATCTTCGGTTTACAATCATACTTGCTCTCAAACCGGAATACCTTTGTCTTGTAGATTTCCTCATGGCAAAACAGGTGTATGAATGCAACTGGGTTCCCTCTTGCATCACTGAGACCCAACTAAACAACTTAGTTCTGACTGGTGCTTTGAGTAGCAAAAGTACCATCCATTGGAGGGTTCCAGGAGACGAATGTCCTCCTACCCCGCAGGAGGGAGAAGTGGTGGTGTTTGCGGACCTGGCCCGGGGGTTTAATCCACCCGGTTCAAAATTTTATCGGGACGTCTTGGCTAATTTTAGGCTGCGCCCACAAGATGTTGGTCCAAATTCAGTCACGAATATCTGCCATTTTCAAGTACTTTGCGAGGCGTACTTCCAAGAGGAACCTACTGTAGAGCTGTTCCGGGACTTTTTCCATTTGAACCGACGTACTGAATTTACCGACGGCCCTAATATGGAACTGGGTGGTATGGCGATTCAGAAGAGGAAAGAGGTGACTTATCCTCACGCCAAGTTGCATAGTCATCCGCAAGAATGGAATTGCACTTGGTTCTATTGCAAGGATACTTCCCCTGCTGAAGAAAATCCACTGCCCGGTTTCCGTCCAGAGAGACTTAGCAATACTCACCCCTTCCCCCCACGGCTAACTGCCAAAGAGAGGAGTAAGTATGCCCCTCAGCTGTCCAAGCTCAGAGCCTTCATGGCTAACGGTTTAACGGGGGTAGATCTTGCTCGTTGCTGGATTTCATGGAGCATCCTGCCCCTTAGCATCCGCTCCGGTTTAATGTGCCAATACACGGATCGGGTTGATGATCCTTTGAGGCACTGCAACATTCAGCTGACGGAGGACGAAGTCGCTGAAGCTGTGAAAAAGATGCTGAACGAACCGGAACATGTTTGCGCTCGAACCGGCCTGCTTCCATTTTGCGCCACCAACAAACCACCTGCTGTAAGTAACTCCTCTCTGTTTATAGAATTTTTGATCTCCTTATATATATTGTTAACTTCCAGTCCTTTCCGAAACAGGGAGATGATCCGTTTTGGAGCAAGAAGCTTTAGGAGCCCACCGAAAGGATAATCAGACCCAAGACAAGGGTGAAGAAGCCTGCTACAAAGAAAAGGAACACTGCTTCCTGTACCCCCGATTTAGAGGAGGATGATGTGGGTAATCCGGACCTTGGGGTAGACCTCGATTCAGTTGGCTTACTTTTTGTACGTCTTATTGATGATGATATTTGTCAGGACGACGCTGAAGCGAGCAATGCTGAAGGCCCAGAGGTAACTATTCTTTCTTCTGATGCCGTTCCTTTGCCTTTGAAAAAACCTCGCCAAGCAAACCGGAAAATTAAATTTTCTCACCCTCTTGCTTACTTGGATCCCAAATTTCTTGTGAAGACCCAGCAGCATGAAGCCCGACGCACCACCCGGCATAGCGGCCAGGTAGTTACCTCCGCCGGTTTACCGAACAGCCCGGTTCGGAAACACCGTTCAGAGGTCTCCGATTTATGCGCTAGCTTTCCTCCTAAAGTAGGTTTAACTCGTCAGCCTCTAAATCCATCTGACTCCGATTATCAGGTCACTTCCCATTCATCTTCCGGTGAATCTTCAGCCACTCAACTGCCACCGTTGAAGACAGTTATTGGGTAAGTTGGACCGATCACAACATATCTCTGTATAGGTCTCTTAATCCATCTTATACCATTTTTTCAATCTTTGGGCTTTTTTCAGGGCTAAACCTAGACCGAGCAAGAAGGCTCGTCTGGATAACCCGGCTGAAGGGACTGCCGCTCCTGAACCAGAGAAAACTCCTGGTGCTGACACTCTGGGTCGTGAAGATACTCAGAATTATCAATCCCCGCAAGATGACACCTGCGCTGAAGAAAGGACTATCGAACCTGCCAGCCCTGCCAGTCCTGTTCGGGTTGAAGAATCCATCCCCCCTTCTCGAACTGTTGATAAACCGACAGGGCCACTGCAGAGCAGCGATTCCAAGGATGATGATGTTGTGATTACCGGCATTGGCCGCTCTGAACCGGGGAACACTGCTACTTTGGCCAAGCATACTGCCAAGGACGAAATCTCGGCCATAAAGGGCAAATGGGACCTTGACTCCTCTTCATACGCCGCTTTAAGCGCCCCGGATCTTTATTCTGGGTACCTGAACCGACTGTACACCAGTCGGGATTATGAAGCTGGCATGATCAAGATGATGAAGGAGAAACTTGAGGTAACTCCCTTGTGCTTCATTCCATTGCAACTTAGCTTATCAATATTTCCAAACCGAGAGGGTAAACCGGATCAGGCTGCTTTAACAATTAAGGTCCGGTTTAAAAACCCCAAGTCTTCAACATAGGTTATAACCAGAAAACATCATCAGATAACCATTATCCCCCAAGTGCCAAGTTTAAATACTTGTATTAATCTTGGGACTTTTTGCAATGGAAAACTTGCGTTAAAATCAAATATGCATTAGCCCCCAAGTATCGAGCACATAACTTGCTTGTGTGGTTGATACTTCCAAACCGTGCAATATTTTCTGAACACTGTTGACGACCTGCTGCAGGGGGATCTGAAGACCAAAGCGAAACAAGTCTCGGACCTTCAGGAAATCTTAAAAACCCAACAGGCTGAAACTGAAAAAACGAAGGACGAATTGGCCCATGCCTTAACCATTATGGAACAGCTGAAAGACAGCCACAAAAAAGAACAAGCTGATTGGGCTACTGAGAGAGCTCTTTTGACGAAGAGGGCTGAAAATGCCGAAGCTGCTCTTAAACCTGTGGTCGATGAATTATCCACCGTGAAGCGACAGATACACTCCATGACCTCTGCCGTCTTTGGTAAGCTTTTCGACGCCCTTCTTCCAATTTGTACCTTGTCTGCTACATCCTATGTCTGGTTTGTAATCCATCTTGAAACACTGCAGGCTCACGTATTGGACACTTGGGTTCTGATGTGCGGATGAAACTCAAAGCTGCGTATACTCTGATTGAGCAGTTGTACACCGGAGCGCAAAGAGCTATCACCACTGCATCGCATAACAACCCTGCGCCGTCTCTGATTCAAGACACGCTAAAGAGGCTGTCCATGCTTCCAGCCCGGATTGAAGAGTTGAAAAGATCAGCTGCCCGAACCGGAGCCATCACTGCCTTGATCCGGGCCAAAGCGTGGGTACCAGATTTTGACCCTGTCGAAGCGGCCCAAGGATACCCCAGCTTGAAGGAAGACGGTTCAGACTTTGGCGAAAACGATTTGAGGGCGATAAACCGGGCGGTGCGCCCCCTAGCTTGTCAATTGGCTGAGGAAGCAGATCTGTCACATTACCAAGCCCAATACGACAACCAGAACAAACGAGTAGCTGCCCCGGTCCCTGAAGCGGGAAACCTTATTCCTCCAAACCGTAAGCATACTTACGCCCCTGACATTGAACCGTCTTTGCTGATTCACGAAGAAGCCGTCTTTCAAGCGCTAATGGGAATCGACTGGACCACTGCTGATTTCCAGCCAATGGGTAACCAAGATAGAGCTGAAGCGGCACAAGACGATCCCCAGCCTTCGAACCGAGGCGGCGAACAGGCGTAATCAACGCTCCGGTTCACCTTAATTGGTGACGCTTTAATCCGTCAACGAACAATATATTCAGGCACTACGTTGCCTTGTAATAAGATAGTTTAATACCTCTGCATTTGAATGTGCCTTCGCGCACGGGTACTGATGCTCTTTCCAATGACGTTTTCTGGCTTTGTTTCCTGTCTTTACTGAGTACACAAGATCTTCCGACCCTATGAACCGTGCTGCGCCTTTGACAAACCGGGCAACTTGCCTCTGGGGTAAAAAACGGACCAGGCTATGTCAGCTGAATCGGCTTAAAAATACTTGACGTTCTGAAGAACAAAAAATACCACAATAAAGGCAGAAAACAAAAACCAAATATGAAAAGGCAACTCGATATTAAACGCATGCAAATAGTGGTTACTATGAACCGTTCAGAAGGTGTGACCATCGTCAAGACAAAACCGAGCCCCCAAGAGGTGTAGCTACGGTCTAGGTCGACTAGGTTCCTAACTGAATCGTGGCAAATATGCCGGTCAAATGGCATTGCATTGGTTCGTCAACCAAGCCCCCAAGTGACTCAATGGCCAAGGGCCGATCAAGTGGCATTGCGTTGGTTCGGACACGACCAAGCCCCCAAATGATTCATTGGCTAAAAAGCCGACCAGAAGGCATTACCATCATCAAGACATGACCGAGTTCCCATAAGGCGTAATCTACGGTTCAAGTCGATTAGGTCCCCAACTGATTCAGTGGCAGATGTGCCAGCCAGAAGGCATTACCGTCGTCAAGGCATGACCAAGCCCCCCGGAGGTGTAGCTACGGTTCAGGCCGACTAGGTCCCCAACTGACTTTATAGGGATAGCTATGTTCTCTTTGGTTCGAATACGACCTATGTTTGAACAGGAAGCCCCGTGTTTGAATAGCTATGTTCTCTTTGGTTCGAATACGACCTATGTTTGAACAGGAAGCCTCATGCTTGAACCGGGAATTTGAACCGGATATTAGGAGCTTCACAGCCTTGTAGGAGACATCTTCCCTGGAACCGGCTTTTAAACCGGAATTTGTAATTTGAACTTCTGTGAAGCGACCTCCAGGGGTAAACACACATGATGTGAAGAATAGCAGAGACCCCGCTTTACTCGAGGCTCCGGTTTATTGTATTAATCATAATATATACATGGTCATGATATGTACATAAACAGAGCCCAAGGCTCATGTATAATAAGGTCGAAGATGAGCTATGTTCCACGGCCTGCTGGTCTCCTCCTCTGATGTGCGTGAATCCTTGCACTCTCGAATATCAATCAGGTAATATGACCCATTATTCAGATTCTTGCTGACCACAAAAGGTCCCTCCCAAGGCGGGGATAATTTATGCTGATCAGACTGATCCTGGATGAGCCGAAGCACCAAATCCCCCTCCTGAAAGGTTCTGGTCCTAACCCGACGGCTGTGGTAACGGCGAAGATCTTGCTGGTAAATCGCTGAACGGGCAGCTGCCAAGTCACGCTCCTCATCCAACAAGTCCAAAGCGTTCTGCCGTGCCTGCTCATTGTCCGCTTCAACATATGCTGCCACGCGAGGCGAGTCGTGTCGTATATCACTTGGGAGAACCGCCTCTGCTCCATAAACCATAAAAAACGGCGTAAACCCCGTGGATCTGTTAGGCATGGTGTTGATGCTCCATAATACAGACGGTAGCTCCTCCACCCAACAACCCGGCGTCCTTTGCAAAGGGACCAGAAGCCGGGGTTTGATACCTCTCAAGATCTCTTGGTTCGCTCGTTCCGCCTGACCATTAGACTGCGGGTGTGCTACCGAAGAAACATCAAGCCGTATATGCTCCCGTGCACAGAACTCTTTCATGGCCCCCTTGGATAGATTGGTACCATTATCTGTGATGATGCTGTGTGGAAAACCAAACCGGAAGATCACCTTCTTTATAAACTGAACCGCCGTGGCTGCATCACACTTACTGACAGGTTCTGCCTCCACCCACTTTGTAAATTTGTCAACCGCCACCAGTAGGTGGGTCTTCTTATCTTTGGAACGTTTAAAAGGCCCAACCATATCAAGCCCCCAAGTCGCAAACGGCCAAGTGATTGGAATCATCCTCAATTCTTGAGCCGGTATGTGTGCTCGTCTGGAAAATTTCTGGCACCCATCACATAACCTGACCAGGTCTTCTGCATCAGCATGAGCAGTTAACCAGTAGAAACCGTGGCGGAACGCTTTAGCCACCAATGATTTTGAACCGGCGTGGTGGACGCAATCCCCTTCATGTATTTCTTGTAATATCTCGCACCCCTCCTTAGGGGATACGCACCGTTGCAGCGCTCCTGACACGCTGCGATGATGTAACTCTCCTTTGAAAATGGTCATAGACTTGGACCGTCGTACTATCTGTCGAGCCAAGCTTTCATCTTCTGGCAACTCACCCCGGTTCATATATGCCAGATAAGGGAGCGTCCAATCCGGGGTGATGTGAAGAGCCGCCACCAATTGAGCCTCCGGGTCAGGAACAGCCAACTCCAGCTCACCGGGCAGTTGTACCGATGGGTGATACAATACGTCCAAGAAAACATTGGGTGGGACCGGTTTACGCTGAGAGCCCAAGCGGCTTAAAGCGTCCGCTGCCTCATTCTTTCTGCGGTCCACATGGTCCACTTGATAGCCTTTGAAATGCCCGGCCACCATATCTACTTCACGTCGGTACGCAGCCATGAGCGGGTCCTTAGAATCCCAGGTGCCAGATACCTGCTGAGCCACCAGATCCGAATCACCAAAGCACCTAACTCTGCTCAGATTCATCTCTTTAGCCATCCGAAGACCATGAAGCAAAGCTTCATACTCAGCCGCATTATTTGTACAGGGGAACATTAAACGGAGGACATAACAAAACTTATCTCCTCGTGGGGAAGTTAAAACGACTCCAGCCCCCGAGCCTTCCAATTGCCTTGATCCGTCAAAATGAACGGTCCAATAGGTGTTATCTGGCTTCTCCTCAGGCGCTTGTAACTCTGTCCAATCGTTTATGAAATCGACAAGTGCCTGTGATTTTATGGCCGTCCGGGGTACGTACCTTAAATCATGCGGCCCGAGCTCGATAGCCCACTTGGCAATCCGACCGGTCGCCTCCCGGTTCTGTATAATGTCACCCAAAGGAGCAGAGCTGACCACCGTGATGGGGTGTCCTTGAAAATATTGCCTCAGCTTCCGGCTTGCCATAAAAACACCATATACCAGCTTCTGCCAATGCAGATACCTTTGTTTGGACTCGATAAGTACTTCACTGATATAGTAAACCGGTCGCTGAACCGGATGTTCTTTTCCAGCCTCCTTTCGTTCTACCACCATCGCCACACTAACCGCTCTGGCATTCGTAGCAACATATAACAGGAGTGGCTCTTTATCTACAGGGGCTGCCAAAACTGGCGGATTGACTAGCTGCCGCTTCAAATCCTCAAACGCTTTATCATCCTCCGGACTCCAGACAAATTGATCCGTCTTCTTGAGCATTTGATACAAGGGGATCGCCTTTTCACCAAGGCGACTGATAAACCGGCTTAACGCTGCAATCCGCCCGGCCATGCGCTGAACATCATTGATGCATTTCGGTTTGGCCAGGGAGGTGATGGCTGTGATCTTTTCTGGATTGGCCTCAATTCCTCTATGGGACACTAAAAATCCCAACAACTTACCAGCAGGTACACCAAAAACACATTTAGCCGGGTTGAGCATCATTTGGTACACTCTCAAGTTATCGAAAGTCTCCTTCAAATCGTCAACCAGGGTCTCCTTCTTTCGTGACTTGACCACAATATCATCCACATTAGCATGCACATTACGACCAATCTGCTCGTGGAGACAATTTTGCACACATCGTTGATAAGTAGCCTGCGCACTCTTAAGCCCAAAGGGCATAGACACATAGCAGAAGGCTCCAAAGGGAGTAATGAACGCTGTCTTCTCCTGGTCCTTAACTGCCATCTTGATCTGATGATAGCCCGAATAGGCATCCAAAAAACTTAAACGCTCGCAACCTGCCGTAGCATCGATGATCTGATCAATCCGGGGGAGAGCAAAAGGATCCGCTGGGCAAGCTTTATTCAAGTCTGTGTAGTCCACACACATGCGCCAGGTGCCGTTTTTCTTAAGAACTAGCACCGGATTAGCAAGCCATTCGGGATGAAAAACCTCAATGATAAATCCAGCTGCCAGGAGCCTGGCCACTTCCTCACCAATCGCTTTACGTCTTTCTTCGTTAAACCGCCGTAAGAACTGCTTTACCGGCTTGTACTTAGGATCCACATTAAGGGTGTGCTCAGCGAGTTGCCTCGGTACACCAGGCATGTCAGACGGCTTCCATGCAAAGATGTCCCGATTCTCACGGATGAACTCGATGAGCGCGCTTTCCTATTTTGGATCCAAGTTTGCACTGATGCTGAACTGTTTGGATGAATCGCCAGGCACGAAGTCAACAAGCTTAGTTTCGGCCGCTGACTTGAACTTCAAGGCCGGATCGTGGTCCGTAGTTGGCTTTTTTAATGAAGTCATATCCTCCGGATCAACACTGTCCTTGTACTGCTTTAGCTCCTCCGTCGCACAAACCGATTCTGCATAAGTCGCATCTCCTTCCTCGCATTCCAAAGCGATTCGACGGCTCCCATGAACCGTTATAGTACCCTTGTAACCTGGCATCTTAAGTTGCAGGTACACGTAGCAGGGCCGTGCCATAAATTTTGCATAAGCTGGCCGTCCGAACAAAGCGTGGTACGGACTTTGGATTTTAACCACTTCGAACGTCAGCGTCTCTGATCTGGAATCGTGACTATCGCCAAATACCACTTCCAGGGCTATCTTACCAACCAGATACGCAGACTTGCCAGGCACCACCCCGTGGAACACTGTATTGGTCGGTTTGAGATCCTTATCTACCAGTCCCATACGACGGAAGGTCTCGTAATATAAGATGTTAATGCTGCTCCCTCCGTCCATGAGCACCTTGGTGAGCTTATAACCTCCCACCTGAGGCGCCACCACCAGCGCTAACTGACCCGGATTATAAACCCTGGGAGGGTGATCCTCTCGGCTCCATATGATAGGCTGTTCTGACCAGCGCAGATAGTGAGGCGTGGCCGGTTCGATAGCACTGACTGCTCGCCTCTGAAGCTTTCTATCCCGTTTATCCAAGCTTGTAGTAAAGACGTGATACTGTCCACCACTCAACTGTTTCGGGTTGCTCTGATAACCTGTTTGCTGCTGTCCGAAACCACTCTGATTACTTTGATTATTTTGGCTGACCTGTCCGCCCGGGTTACCCTGGAACCCTGGACCGGAATTTCCGCCACCGTATCCTGATCCGGAACCTGAACCGCCGCCGGAGCTGTGATCATATTGGAAAGTGTTTGAGGTTTTGAATTCCTTCATGATATAACAATCCTTCCAAAGATGGGCTGCTGGTTCCTCCTTTGTTCCGTGCTTCGGACAGGGCTGGTTTAAGAAAAAGTTCAAACGCTCCGGATTAGGACCGGGATGTGCGCGGAAACTGGGCTGTTTCCCCTTACGCCGCTGGCCTTTGTCCTGTGCACTTGTGCTGGCCACCAAGTCCATGCTCCCGTCCGGTTTACGCTTACCTCCGCCTCCATTACCTGCCGGCCGATGTTGCTGGCCTTTGCTGTTCTTCTTTCCCTTCCCTGCTTTGTCATCACCAGAGTCAGGATCCTTGGTACTGTCAGAATCCGCATACTTCACTAAAGCGGTCATGAGCGTTCCTATATCTGTACAATCACGCTTCATCCGGCCCAGCTTTAGCTTCAAAGGGCCAAACCGACAGTTGCTTTCCAATAGCACCACGGCGGTGTCTACGTTGATGCGATCTGACGAGTGCAAAACTTCTGATACCCGCCGTACCCAATGGGTAGTTGATTCCCCTTCTTGCTGAACGCAGGCTGCTAGGTCAACTATGGACATTGGTTGTTTACACGTGTCCTTGAAATTCTTGATAAACCGGGCGCGCAATTGGGCCCATGAACTAATTGAATTAGGCGGTAAGCTCTTTAGCCAAGTCCGGGCCGTTCCTTCTAACATCATAGTAAAATACTTGGCACACGCCGTGTCATCCACATCCAGCATCTCCATAGCCATCTCATAGCTCTCCACCCATGTCTCCGGAGGCTGATCTGCCGTGTAGTTTGGTACCTTGCGGGGGCCTTTGAAGTCTTTGGGCAGGCGTACGTTGCGCAAAGCGGGAACAAGGCACGGTACTCCCAAGGAACTAGAAACCACCCCCGGTTCCGCCGCAGCTGCTGGGAAGATAGGTGTAAGCTGACGAGCCTGATGCTGCGCTGCTAATCCGGCCTCCCGTGCACGGGTGCGATCCACATTCTCGTGAGCATTGTCGTCGCCCGCCGGATTGTTGCCGCGGAGCGCTTCACGCCTGGCGTTACTTGAAACGGCCGGCTCCTTCACGCGCCTACTATAGCTCCCGCTGGGGCGAGGGGTGGAGTGAATCCGATCACGGCTTTGCGAATATGCTTCTTGCTGGGCCAACGCGGTCCTAAGGAGCTCCTTGACCCGGCGTGTCTCTTCATTCTGCGGTGAATCTCCTTCGATCGGAATGGCTTCTAACCGAGCCGCCGCCGCGACGAGGTTATCCATCGGGTTGGAATAATGACCTGACGGCGTTGGCATGGCCGGTGGTGTACCAGTGTTGTGATGAGGCAGGTTTATTATCCGGTGCTGAACCGGGGCACCGGCTGTCGCCTCCGCACGGTTTACCCCCGGGGTGTCGAAGAGATTTCGAGCGTCAAGGGCGGCGGGCAACCGAGATCGGGATTTTCTCTTCAGGACCTCCTGAGACGCCTTCTGGTCCATCATGAGCCTGTAAGCTTGTGCATCTAAAGCGGCGCGCTCCGCCGTCATCCTGATCTCTTCTGCTGCCAGCTCCGCTTTAGCTTGAGCGATCTGCTCTCTCACTTTGGCAATCTCAGCATTATGAACCTCCTGATCCACCGGGTTGGCTTCCGCCATGAGCGCTGCCAGTGCGTCAAACAGGTCTGACAAAACTTGGGCTGGTGAACCGGTAGGGCCTCCCGCCCGTGCAGCCGTTGCCGCTGCCGACCCGGAGATCGCTGCTGCTGCAGTTGATGATCGTGGCGCCGCCTGTGTTCCAGCCATGAAGATCCCAACCCGATAGGGCAGATCAGAGGGGTCCGGAATACTGTTGCCATCGGAGCCGCCCCCAATCCGATCATCTTGTAGCTGGTAAAGAGATTCGGTCTCCCCGGTCGACGTTTCATCGCCGGAGTAAATGGCGGTTTTGTCACCGGATTCAGATCCTTCCTCGTAGCTTCCTCCGTGGATGACTCCCACGAAGGCGTGCTTCCTGGTCGGTTTAGCCAGGGTCGATGTCGTGCACTGAGCTGTCTCGACGAGGTCGGCGCAGACGCCTAACTCGGGGCCTGGCTCTCCGATCTTGCCGATGAAAACATGGATGCCGCCAAAGGGGACCCGGTACCCGTACTCGATCGAGCCGGCGTCGGGGCCCCAGCCTGTGCTGTCGATGTAGAGTTTTCCGCGGCGGCTCTTGGTCATCCGTCCCACGGCGTAACCCTTGAGTCCTTCAAAGCGGCCCTCCAAAAACTTGAAACCATCTCGCGATAGCCCCACGGTGGGCGCCAACTGTCGTGGATTTGTCACGGCAGATGTCCTAGTGAGAGGACTTAGTCGTGGAGCCATCGCAACGGGTTAGCTTGAAGGGGTTAAAAGTGGACACAAGGACACGGTTTTATACTAGTTCGGCCCCTTCGATGAAGGTAAAAGCCTACGTCTAGTTGTGATGGGATTGATGGGTTTCGAGGGCTTAGGGAGCGATAAGCTTCGCCTAAACCTCGAGTTCTTGTTCTCTGTCCCCAAACCGCCGTCGGGTCGTCCCCTTATATACACGGGTGACGCCCGTCGGTCTGCAAAGTCCCGACCTCCGGCTTATAAACGTGCCCGGGTCGGTTTCTCTATTCCTAACTTACAATACAAGTTTACCCCAGGCCGGTTTACACCATAAACCTTTAAACCGATTACAGGCCTTGGGCCCTTCTATTTCTCCTTGGGCTTTAATATCTCGGGTCTATTGACGGAGGTAACCCGGGCCCTGCAAGCCGGTTTACCCCAGATAGCAACATCCCCAACAACAGGGGTTCGCAGCTTTGTAACACACACACACACATAATCCAGTCAACTGCCTCCGGGCTCCGAGACGTAGGGCTGTTACTTCCTCAGAGAAGGGCCCGAACTCGTAAAACTCCTTGCGCATACAACTACTCCATAGCTAGGATCTTGCCTCTCCATACTTACCCCCCATTCTCACTGTCAGACTTAGAACCACGACACCAGGCATCGTAAAACTCCTGTGCCTGGAAACTGCTTGGAATCTTCCTGGAAAGCTCCCGTGCCTGGAATCTGCCTGGTTTTAGGTAAAACCACAAAGCTCCCACTATGATGGCAATGCGAGCATAAACGAGTAGCAAGGATGAAGCGTTTGGGATATTCGAGATTTCGGAAACGGTTATATAGGGACAACTGTATGCAATAAGGCTACCTATCCCTGACGGTTTCTGGGTCGTGTGGGAAGGACCCCCCTATCGCCCACACTCACTTGGCGATGGTTCCAAATGCCGTCGCGGAAAGGGGTTAAAAACCGTTTGTATAACACCGATGGGTACCAGTGTAGCATAATGATTAACATTCAATTTCTTATCAACTCTTTGTCCTAGAACAGCACCAACAGCATAATCACTAGCATCACACATAATTTCAAAAGGCAAGTTCCAATCAGGTGGTTGAACAATAGGTGTAGAAATTAAGGATTTCTTGAGTGTTTTGAAGGCTTCTAAACAATCATCATCAAAAACAAAAGGAAATCCTTTTATAAAAGATTTATAAGAGGCCTAGAAATTTTAGAAAAGTCTTTGATAAATCTCCTATAGAAACCAGGATGACCTAGGAAACTATGAATACCTTTGATATCTTTAGGACACGACATGTTCTCAATTGCATCAACCTTAGCTTTGTCCACCTCAATACCTCTTTCAGAAATTTTATGGCCCAAAACAATACCTTCATTAACCATAAAGTGGAACTTCTCCCAATTCAAGACAAGATTTGTTTGCTCACATCTCTGCAAAACTCGATCAAGATTGCTTAAACAGTCATCAAAAGACTTCCCATAAACAGAGAAGTCATCCATGAAAAGCTCAACAATCTTTTCACAAAAATCAGAGAATATAGCAGTCATACATCTTTGAAAGGTAGCAGGTGCGTTGCATAAACCAAAAGGTATACGTCTATAAGCATAAGTTCCAAAGTTACAAGTGAAAGTGGTCTTTTCTTGATCAGGTTGAGAAACACGTATTTGTGGAAAACGAGAATATCCATAAAGGAAGCAAAAATGTGTGTGCTTAGATAATCTTTCTAGCATTTGATCGATAAAAGGCAGAGGGTAATGATATTTTCTAGTTGCTTTGTTTTATGTTCTAACATCAATTACCATTCTATAACCTGTAGCAGTTCTTTGTGGAATAAGTTCATTCTTATCATTAGGAACAACAATAATACCTCCTTTCTTAGGTACACAATGAATAGGACTTACCCATCTACTATCAGCTATAGGATAGATTATATCTGCTTCCAGAAGTTTTAAGATTTCCGTTCTTACCACTTCCTTCATTTTTGGATTTAACCGATGTTGGTGATCAACAACGGGTTTAGCATCAGTTTCCATATTAATCTTGTGCTGACATAGAGTGGGACTAATACCCTTTAAATCATCAAGAGTATATCCAATAGCATCTTTGTGCTTCTTTAGAACTTTCAATAATCTTTCTTCTTCATGTTCTGAATGGTCAGCACTAATAATAACGGGATATGTCTTCTTCTCATCAAGATAAGCATATTTCAAAGTGTCTGGCAATTGTTTTAATTCAAACAAAGGATCACCTTTAGGTGGAGGAGGACCTCCTAGAGTTTCAATAGGCAAATTATGTTTAAGAAGTGGACGTTGTCCAAGAAAATATTATCTATTTACTTTCTTTCATGCATATGTAAGTCATTTTCACGGTCTAGCAAATATTGTTCTAGTGGATCCGTTGGAGGCACAACAATAGAAGCAAGAACAATTATTTCATCCTTACTAGGAAATTCTTTTTCATGAAGCTTTCTACTAAACTTGGAAAAATTAAACTCATGAGACTCATCACCAAAACTAACACCGACAGTTTGTTTCTCACCATCTATTTTAGCATTAACGATGTTCAAGAAAGGTCTACCAAAGATAATGGGACAAAAGTCATCTTGTGGGGAACCAAGAACAGGAAAATCACCACACAAGACTTCAACATGTCTAACAATCTCAATTGGTGATATAGTGTCTCTATTAGCAAGTTTAATAGTAACATCTATGTCTTCTATCTCTGTGGGAGCTATATCATTCATAATTTCTTGATATAACATGAAGGGAATATCACTCACGCTAGCTCCTATGTCACATAAACCATGATAACAGTGATCTCCTACTTTAACTGAGACAACGGGCATGCCAACAACAGGTCTATTTTTATCCTTTTAATCGGGTTTGGTAGTTATAGCAGCTTCTTCATAGAAGTAAATAACATGCCCATCTACATTTTCTTCCAGGAGATCCTTAACCATAACAACACTAGGTTCTACTTTAATTTGTTCATCAGGTTTCGGTGTTCTAATATAACTTTTGTTGACCATAGTTGAAACTTTAGCATGTTCCTTTATCCTAACAGGGAAAGGTGGTTTCTCAATATAAACAGTAGGAACAATTGGATCAACATTATAAATTATGGTTTCCTCTTTAGCTAGTACCGGTTCTTTAATTTCTTCTTTAATAGTTGGGTGATATTTAGACCACTTCTCTTTAGGGAGATCAATATGAGTAGCAAATGATTCACAAAAGGAAGCTACTATCTCAGAGTCAAGTCCATACTTAGTGTCAAACTTTTGAAAAGCATCGGTACTAATAAAAGATTTAACACAATCATATTTAAGCTTAATACCTGACTCTTTACCTTCTCGAGTTCCCAATCTTCAGAGTTGCGTTTAATTCTTTCCAAAAGATCCCACTGGAATTCAATAGTCTTCTTTATAAAAGAACCAACACAAGAAGTATCAAGCATGGATCGATCATTATGAGAAAGCCGAGCATAAAAATTCTGGATAATAATTTCTCTTGAGAGCTCATGATTGGGGCATGAATATAACATTGACTTAAGCCTCCCCCAAGCTAGAGTGATAGTTTCTCCTTCATGAGACCAAAAATTATATATGTAATTCTGATCACGATGAACTACAATACTACAGGTTGCTGCTAACGCGACACTACGATCAGAGACCCTTCGACGAAACTGTGTGCGATGCCATAATCGCAAACGGTGGTGTAAAAAACCCATCAAAAAAGGTGCATAACATTTGCGATGTAGGATGCATCAAATACAGTTCAAATTTTAGTTGCGTGTGTGATTCAGGGCATACGGTTCAGTTCAATTAACCGTTTTCAATGAGGAGGAACAAAAGAAACTGGCAGCCAGATGAAGGTGTGTGCGATGTACAGCATACGGTTCACTCGGATGAACTGTTTGTGATTAGGCAACACAAAAGAAACGGTCAGCCAGATGAAGGTGTGTGCGATATACGGCATGCGGTTCACTCGGATGAACTGTTTGCGTTGAGACAAGAGAACATAAAAGGTTCAACTTAACAAGACGTGTGTGTTGTGCGATGGGATTGCATACAAAACAACATACACACATACACACACTTATAAGGACATATTTGCATAACCAAATTAAACATCCACTTACATAGGTGGCTACTACAACCATGGCATTTGCATACACCAAAGTAAACTATTACATGCATAATTACATAGGTGGCTACTACAAGGTTGTCAGAATAGTGATTTTGAATCGGATCGGAGCTCTGATGGTAGGATCGCAAATCGCAGAATCTTCACTAACAGGATCGTAGAAACGTAGATTATATGAACTAAAATCGTAGAATCATAGGTGTTAGTTTTGATCGTAAACTCATAGAATCGTATAACAGAATCGTGATTCTGACAACCTTGGGCTACTACACACATGACATTTCCACACACCAATAAAGTAAAGTATATATTACATGCATGATTAACTAGCATAAACGATCATCTGATCATCATCTACTTCTTATGACGCTTGCTCTGCTTGTGGCTCGATCCGGGCTCATCGATTTGGGTAACGAGGCACTTCCTCATGTCAACAATCCGCTTGTGCATCTCGTAGCATGTGTACACGCTCTTGGCCGCGAACCTGAGGTGAGGTTCATCCAGTTGCCGCATCCAGGCCCTGTGCCAGGATAGGGGGCTTATTCTCTGGGCATCCTGCTTTATCTTTTCGTAGTAGGGGTCGATGATGGCCGAGGCGAGTTCGACCAGGGAGTCCTTCTTCATGCTGCCCTAGACCCTGTAGTGGTCACGGATTTCGACAAGGTTCTTGCAGGCCAATCCCGTAACACTGAGCGCTTTTACATCATCGGTGGTTTGCACTATGGCGAACTTGTAGTCGGTGCTCTTGACAAACTTGTTGAAATGGTCGCAAGGCTCTGTGGCCATGCAATAGTGGTAGATGAGGACATGATGGCGCACACACAACTGGGTGATGGCAACCTTCTGATCCATGCCGGGACGACCGGCGGTGTACTGGAGGTTGATGCGGTCCACCTTGTACTTGTCTCCAGCAAGCAACTGCTCAACGCTGTTGATGTAGTCGTCCACCATGGTCGGGTCGATGGTGTACACCACCGAGAGATCCGTCTCCCTCGCGTGGGTCTCCACTCTATGCTCGATGAACTCCATTGGAGCACCACTAGACATCCCCTCTCTATGTGTCGTCATGGGTGTGCTTGTTGTGTTGTGGGGCGCGATTGAAAGGTTGAAGAGACTAAGGTTATAATGGCCACGGGAATTAAAGGGGAAGCCGGACGGCCATGAATATCGGCAGGCCCTGATGGCAGTTCTAATTTGCAGCGCATAACTCCATCATGCAGCATGTAACTGCATCGCGTGGCAAAGCGCACGGCGCAACCCCATGCATACGGGCCCCCCAACGTGATCGCAAAGTGCTCCGCGGTCGCCTCAACGGTGAGCAACCATATATATATATATAGCAGTTGAACACGCAAGGAAAAGCTGTCCATAAGCCGAGTGCGCCGACGGACGCGAGCAGAGCATGCCAACGGATGCGAGCAAAGTGTGCCACAGCGCCTAACGGCGAGCATGGCGCACTGCGGCGCCTAATGGCGGGATAGACCTTCATTCAAGCCAATCAAAATAAGACTGGAACAGACATGTCTGTATTGAGCAAATGGATCGCACATGTCTGTATTGACTGGAACGAGTATGCAATAGCAAAATAAGAATTAAGGCCACGATGATGAGATCGCAGTGGTGGTTACAGGAGGCAAGAAGAAAGATGCATCCATCAACGTATGACCTCCTCCTCCTCAACTCAGTGCGCCGGCTGGGCCACCGACCGGCGGCTAAGGAGCGACGGCTTTTGTGGCGAGGTCAAGGTGCTTCTCAGCAAAGGCATCCAAGGCTTCCAGCCGGCTGAAGAAGGCCAACGTCGTAGCGTCCTCACTGGCCTTGTAGATACCTATGTACATGATTCGCTCGTACACATGGATGTGTAGGTCGACGGATTGTTGCTGGGTGAGGCGCCTCGCGACGAGCACGACCTCTAGGTGGACATTCTTCATGGCGTCGATGGGTAGACGCAGAGCCACCAGTGCTTGGAAGAGGTTCCGACCATGGAGGCCGATTAGGGTGGCAGGCAATGAGGAGCCCGAGCGTGCGGGCTGGAGGAGTACGGCGATCTCGTCTGCAAGCTTCTTGATGACGGTGAACCTGTTGGTGGTGCGAACGATCATCTGGTCCAACTGAGAGTCGTAGCTGGCGTTGACGGCGGCCATCCACCAGTCGGTCGCCAACACCGTATGGAGACGATCCACGGTGCCATGCCATAGGCCGGCATCGTGGACCATCTGGCACAGCCGCTGGCCGCTCGCGCGCATCGCCGCCATGGGTCAGGAGTGCGCATTTTTGCGCTTATTAGTGTAGGTCCTTAGGCAAATACTTAGGTGCGTACGATGTGGTAGATGCATTGGAATGGAGGGGCGCCTTTATATGAGTGCAAACTGCATTGCATTCACATCGTGCTGTCTCTTTTCCTTGTCCTCCCATTAGTTCCCTCATGCATTCACACGATGCTAATTGAAGGAGGATGCATCATTGGCCGTTCAACATTTCGGGAACCGCTACCGTCTCCCTCGTCTGCATTAAAGCCGTATCAGGAACTGCGCCACCTGCTGTCAAATCGAATAGTACTGCGCCGCCCGCTGCATGCCTGGCTGAACATGCCTCCTCGCCTCCATCTATGCTTTATTACTGAATTTTAGTGGCAAAAATTAGATACTTCTAGTGATTTTTAGCTTCATATTTTGACAAATCGCAGTGTTACAAGGTTGGCAAATGGTGATGTTACTAGATCAACAAATGTCAATCTTTCTAGTTTGACAAATGGCTACATACCCAATATGACAGATTTGTAAGTGGTTCACACGGGTCATCCAAAAGAACCGTTTGTGTTCAAGAGATGCACAAATCCTGCTCTCACTTTGCATACGGGTGTTCTATCTAAAACCGTCATGCTTGTTGTGAGAAGCTCTGGTTTGTGAGAAGCATATACCCAAACCTGCCCCAAATGGGACAAAATAATTACCACAACATGTTGATGCCGCTGCATGATAGCATGCCAAGTTTTATGAATTTGAGACGAGTTTTGGATTTATTAGAATTTAAAAACTAGGTATCTCAACGACTCAACGTCAACAAGGCTACATGGCTCCTCCACCTCCACCTCCTCCCACCTCAGGCGACTCCTATGGCGATTCTAGGGTTTAACCTACGATCTCCCCGACGACTCCAATGGATGGTCTCCTCCATTGGGATTTCTCCCCCGGCCTCAAGGTCGAGGCACAGGTGCGTGCAAGGTTTGGATCTACGGTCCATTTCGTCCCCAACCCTGGCTCCAAGGAATTCTTCCTTGAAGTCTCTTTCTCCTCGGCGTCTTTTTCCCTCTCGGTGGATTCTGTGGGTTTGGCCCTTCAATCATGTATTGGAGGTCTTGCTGAGGGTTTCAATGTCATGCATCTGGGTGATTGCCATTTCCGGTTCTCTGTGGCCTCAAATCGTGTGGGGCATTTCATTTTTGGTTTGAGGGACCGTATCTGGCCGGACTTTATATGTCACTTTCATCTTCATCGTAAGATGAGTTCACGTCCCCGGCTCAGTTCATGGCATGCTGATTCTGAGCTTAATGGTTTGGCCTCTTCACCGGGTCCAGCGATTAAATCTAAATGGCTTTCTAACAAGAGTAAGCTGCCTTTAGATCCCGCGTCCATACCAGTGCTGCAGAATTTGGGTTTCATTCCGCCGCCGACGGTCTTACATTCCGGCGAGCTTTCAGATCAGATCTCTTTTGGAAGTTTCTCAGCTCCGGCTTCTCCGGATTCTTTTCAGATTGGTTCCATATCCCTACCTATTTCACCCGATATTCATGGAAGGTTACCATCTTTTCGTGGTGAATGATATCTTGTGGGTTTGTGGGACTCAATCCCGGATGATACTCTGCTTTCTATTTTGGATGGCTGGCAGGCCGGATATGATAATGATAATGTTAAGCTTATGGTGCAAGTTTCGTCAGTCCCTACCAAAGAATATATTTACAGAAGGCTTTTACACTGCTCTTTTTGTGATCGCCTTGGTCATGTCAAAGAAACCTGCACTGGAGTTTTTTGTCAATGTTGTGGGGATGATTCTGGTGCATGCACTTGTTCGGACTCACGTACTGATGATCATGAGCATGTGCCATGCACGGTGGGCCCAGACCCCTTGGGTTTTCCATGTTATGCATGTTCTGCTTTTGACCATATGACTAGGCTCTGTCCTGGGCTTCGTCGCTGTTCTCTCTGCTTTCGTCTGGGCCACAGGTCCCGTAAGCCCAAGGCCTGTAATTTCCTCCCTCGTTGGGCCTGGAAACGCAAACGTCAAACACAATCGGAGAGGATCTTGCCTCGGACTGCTGCGAACGAGTCTGTGGTTGGTAACTCTATGGAGGTTGGTATGGCCCGTATTGGGAGGGATCCACATGGTGGTTGGATATGGAAAAAAAACAAACAATCCCGCCTCCTGCGGACGTGGCTAACCCCCATTGCTTGACGATATGCATTCCTGGTCAGGGTGTAGTCAATTCTACCTGCCAAAAACCCCAATCGGGTGAGCCGACCCTCTCCTCGAGTTTCACACCCACGCCTCCATCGACCTCCAGCAAGAAAAAAAAACCCTGCTCCGGCGAACTCGCTCAAGCAGGCGCAGTCCTCGGCACCACCAACCATGGCGAACTTTCCAGTGAGCCCGTTTGCTTTCGCTCCTGATGGATCGACCTTTGATCATGGGCCGGCGCACAAGGTTCAGCGCCATGTCATGGTGGTGGATGATCCGCCTCTGAACCATGATAGGTACGTCATCGTTTCTGTCCATCCTCCGGTCCCCGACCATCATAAGGAGCTCTGGTTAGCTGAGGTCTGTCGCATTATTATTGAAGATTTAGAGTATGAGCTGCTAGATGATTTTGTTTACCCGCTGGGAATCGGTTGTGTGGTTTTTGCGGACATGGAAAGTAGGGATGCTGCTATTAGGGAAGGACCGCACACTTTGACTGATGATTACACCTTCTCCCTAGTCCCGCATGATGAGAGCATCAATATGCACATGCCGGCTTTTGAATATGAAGTTTGGTTCATGTTTCTTGCTTTTCCAATGGATTATCAAACTGAACATTATGTTCATAAGGCTGTTTCAAATTTTGGGAAGTTGCTAGTCTGGCTCCGCCCGGGACAGAACAAGGCTAGAATCCTAGTCAAATGCCATATCAAAGATGTTGCTGAGGTGCCACATAGTCTTGTGGTTACCAGGGTTGGTTTACTGCCAGGTCTTGCCCGTTCGTGGTCAGTGCCAGTGTATGTTCTCAATGGTAGAAACACTATCCCAGATTTGGTTGGTAATGAGGAAGTTCCCCCGCTACTGAATGCATCTCCACACCCGTATCAGCTTCCATACTACACCCTCATGTAGCAAGCACGCATTAATGAGATGGCTGCTCAGGAAGCACTGAATGAGGCAGCCTGGAATGCTCCAGCACCTGCTCAGGAACTGAATAGTGGATGGGGTGTGTGGCCTATGATCCCTCCGCCATATACTGGGTTCAGTTTCAGGACTTTCTTTCAGTACGATGGACCGTCACTCATGGATGGTGTGGATCCAGAGCATAATGTGCAAGACAATCTGTCGGATATTTGGTCTTCTGACTCTGAGTTTCAGGCGGTGGAAGCCTTGGCTGATGGATTTGTCAATGGTAGCCCTGCGGCTAGGATGGCATTCGTCAGGGCCGGAGGAAGCTCTGTGTTCCTTCAGGTTGCGGCTGATCGTGAGTTTCTGCTTTGGTTTGGGGGTATGATCAAACGCATCTATACACCAGCTATCACCTTCCACCATGCTTCGCCCATGATGTTGCCCCTCAACCCGTTTCGGATCATCCAGGATCATCTTAATGCCGCTGCTGCAGCCTGGATTGATTGCCTGGCACCTGAACCTGATGTCCTATCCAGGACCTTTGCTATTGCTTTTCAATGGGAATCTGTTGTTGTCCCATCATCTGTGCTGCTTTCTGAACCCAGGGCTCGACTGTCTGCTGTGGACTGGGATTTACATGATCATTCTCCTGGCCTCAAGGCGATTTCACAGCTTGTCTCTACAGAGGTGGATTCTCGGTCAGTGCCTTCAACAGACCAGCCTAACGCGCTTCAAGTGATTGCATCCTCCTCCATGTTCAGTGTTCCACAGCATCGCAATGTGTTGGTGCCTTTGGATACCACTGCTGTCAGACAGAGCACTAGATCCAACAAGTACGATGGATTCAAAATCAACCATGCTCCCGACACAAAGCGTTCCAAGTCAAGAGTGAAACCACGTGAGACTCCTTTTGTCACTGCTGTTTCTTTGGCTGCTGCTCCTGTGCAGGTTCCCATTGTTGATTATCCCCCTCCAACACCGATCGAAGAGCTTCAACACATGGGAAACAATTGTGGAATTGCCCCGGAAGCCCTCTCCCGCGAGAAGCTGCTGGAACACCAGCGCTCATCTGCGGAGGCTGACGTCTAAAGCCTTCTCTTCCGATGAATAAATCGTGGAACGTGCTCTCATGGAACATCAGAGGCATAAACTCTGATGCAAAACTTTTGGCCATTAGGAATGCGATCGATACTAGCGGTTGTTCTGTGCTATGTATCCAGGAAACTAAACGTGAATCCTTCGATCTTGCTTTCATTAAAACATTCTGCCCTAAGCATTTTGATAAGTTTGTTTTTGCACCATCAGTAGGTGCCTCGGGTGGCATCATTATTACTTGGAATAGTTATGTGTTTACGAGCACACCTTGGTATGTGGATTCTTTTGCGGTGGGGGTTTCTTTTATTTCCACGCAATCGAATGATTCGTGGAATCTGATCAATGTTTATGGCCCCTGCTCTGGCCAGCGTCGAGTGGACTTTACAAATTGGCTCTTTGATCTGAATATTCTGGATGATGAAAACTGGCTAATTCTTGGTGATTTTAATTTCATTCGATCCACGCATAACAGATATAAACCTGGGGGTGACACTGCGGACATGTTGTTATTTAATGAGCTCATCCGTTCACAGTCGCTTATGGAATTACCTGTGAAAGGCCGAGCATACACCTGGAGCAATATGCAGGATGATCCTCTGCTGGAGCAGTTGGATTGGTTCTTTTCGTCATCCTGTTGGACCACCTCATATCCGAACACAATGGTCCTGCCTCTGGGGAAGCCAGTGTCTGACCACATTTCGTGCATGGTCACAATCGAATCAAGTATCCCCCGATCCAGGCTCTTTCGGTTTGAGAACTTTTGGACTAATCACGATGGGTTCATGGAAGTTGTTTCTAACTCCTGGTCTAAGGCATGTCACGCCCCCAATGCCGCTGCTCGTATTTGCAAAAAACTTAAAACCCTGAGATATGATCTTAAGAGATGGAGCAAGGGTGTCTCGAAACTCAAAATTATGATCCAAAACAGCAATGAGACTCTGGCAATCATGGATAACCTTGAGGATAAACGTCCTTTATATACCCAGGAGTCAAATTTCAGGAAGATATTGAAAAACCGTTTACAGGCCTTGCTCAAATACTTGAATGAATATTGGAGGAAGAGATGTACTATCAGGTACTTTCGCTTTGCTGATGAGAACACTAAGCTTTTTCAGTCGCTGGCCACAGAGAGATATAGACACAATGCAATTGCCATGCTTAGGGTTGGTGTGGTGGAAATCCATGATCATGTTGGCAAGGAGGGGGTTTTGTTCAATACATACAAGGAACGTTTAGGTTCTTCGAAACCCACCAGCATGAAGTTTGACCTCACTAGGATCATTCGCCGGGTTGAGGGGTTGGACCAACTGAGTGCGCCTTTCTCTGCTGATGAGATAGATGCTGTTATCAAGGAAATGCCGAGTGACAGAGCTCCCGGCCCGGATGGTTTCAATGGCTGTTTTCTTAAGAAGTGCTGGCAAATTGTTAAGTCTGATTTCTATGACCTGTGCCATGCTTTCCATGATGGTGGGCTTGATATCACGAGCATTAGTGAAGGATACATCACCCTCATTACCAAAATTTCCTCTCCGGAAATGGCTAATGATTTTAGACCAATTACCCTACTAAACTGTTGTCTGAAAATCATTACAAAAATCTTGGCTAATCGGCTGCAGAAAGTTATTCTCAAAATCATCCACACGAACCAGTATGGTTTTATCAAGGGCCGGACCATCCAGGATTGCCTTGCGTGGTCGTATGAATATATTCATCAATGCCACTCATCTGCAAGAGAGATTGTCTTGCTTAAACTCGACTTTGCCAAAGCCTTCGACACGATTGAACATGCCCCCATGCTGGAAATCATGAAACTCATGGGTTTCGATGACAAGTGGTTGGGTTGGATGGAAACGATATTTGGTTCGGGAGTTTTAGCTGTCCTCTTGAATGGTGTTCCTGGTCGGAAATTTAAATGCAAGTGTGGCGTACGACAGGGAGACCCTCTTTCGCCACTGATCTTTGTCCTTGCAGCTGATCTGCTCCAAGCTGCAATTAACGACGCTTATGCCCAGGATCTGCTGGAGCTTCCTATTCCTCATGCAGGTGACTTCCCGGTGGTGCAATACGCTGACGACACACTCTTGGTTATGAAAGCTTGTCCTGCGCAGGCTGCCCGCATAAAACTTATCTTGGAAGATTATGCAGCTTCGGTGGGGCTTAAGATCGATTTCCATAAATTGACCCTCATACCCATTAATATTGATGACCAATGTGCTAGCGAGTTAGCACAGTTGTTTGGTTGCTCTGTTGGCACTTTGCCATTCACTTACCTCGGTCTCCCCATGGGAGCAACGAGGCCGAGTGTTCTGGACCTCATGCCGCTGGTACAATTGGTTGAGAGGAAAACCTCCACTGCCCTATCACTGATGTCGTCAGGGGCCAAGCTGACGCTGGTCACTTCGGTGGTGACCTCCATGTTGATCTATGCAATGTGCACGATCAAGCTGCACCCCAAAGTGGTCGAGCACCTGGATAAATTACGTCGCTACTGCCTTTGGGCGAAAAACTCTGAAGATGGGGTTAAAACTAACTCCCTCGCTGCCTGGGAGCTTGTCTGCCGACCCAAACGGTGCGGTGGCCTTGGAGTGATTGATATCAAGATGCAAAATACTGCGCTACTCCTAAAACACTTGTTCAAGTTCTATAATCATGAGGATGCGCCCTGGGTCCAGCTAGTCTGGGAGACATACTACACGAACAAGGTTCCACATGCCACTGAATTGATTGGTTCCTTCTGGTGGAAGGATGTGATGCAGCTCAGTGGGACCTTTCAGGGGATAACCAAGGTCATCCCGGGGGATGGGTCGAGTTCTTTGTTTTGGAAAGATGTCTGGTTTAGTGACAATGACTCCACATTGATGGACACGTACCCGCGAGCCTTCTCCTTTGCCATCAACGAAGAAGACTCCATCGCCAAGGTTCTCACTACCACTGATCCGGCCACGATTTTCAGCTTGCCTCTTTCGAGCCAGGCTAGAGAGGAGATCAGAGAGATTCAACGGGGGTCCGAGCATGTCCTACTGGACAGTGAATATGCAGACACTTGGGTCTGTGATCTAGGGCGTCACTCCTCCAAAAAATACTACAATCACTGCTTCAGGCAGGTAGTGGCTGATGAGGCATTTTGTTGGCTCTGGAACTCCAAATGCCCGATCAAGTTCAAAATGTTTGGGTGGCTGCTTCTGGTCGATCGTCTGAACACCAGGAACATGCTGAAGCGTCGGCATTTCGCTGTAGCCGGGGATAATTATACTTGCATGTTCTGTCAGAACCCCCCCCCCCCAGAGGAAATTGTGGAGCATCTCTTTTTCACGTGCCCCTTTGCCCAGCAATGCTGGAGTAAGGTTGGACTGCCATGGCCAGGAGGAACCAACAGGTTGGCCATCTTGCATAGGGGAAAAGATAATTGGCTTCGACCACTATTCATGGATGTGTTTCTTCTTGCCGCTTGGAGCTTATGGATGGAGAGAAACAACCAACATTTCAGGGGGATCCCGCACTCCTTCGTGGCATGGCTAGCTAGATTCAAAAATCTATTGGGCCTAGTAGTCCACAATTGTCCAGAGAAATTCCATCCTTTTCTCTCTGATTACATTGCAAGTTTGGACCACTAGTATTTTGATTGTGTAACCAGTACGGCCCGGGGGGCCTAAAACCCTTTGTAACACCCATGTAATTGTTCTGTTGTGAGTAATACAAAAGTCAGTGGGAGCCTCTCCCACTGTCGTTAATCTTCAGAAAAAAACCAGGTATCTCAATGTTTGTGGCCGAGTGACGGTGGCAGGGTGTTTGACATTCATTCCCATTTCTTGCATGGGACCTAAGCATGCACCCAAGGATAAAAGATTTGATTTTTCAACCAATTTATATGCACCGGAGCATGTGCATGTAGTTCAAATTTGAATTATGCACATAAATGCATTGAAAACTCATTTAATGCATAAAAATTTCCAAACGAACCCCAAAAAATCACAAAAAATAACACAACACTCTTGTTATTTTTCCGTTGACACGAGAAAAATTTGAAAGTAATTAGAGGCAATGGATATTGTTTTGTCCCCAAAGTTGGGGCGTTCCCTACCGAAACCATCATGCTTGTTGTGAGGAGCTCTGGTTTGTGAGAAGCATACACCCAAACGTGCCCCAAATGGGACAAAAAAATTACCAGGCCATGTTGATGCCGCTCCATGATAGCATGCCAAGTTTCATGAGTTTTAGACGAGTTTTGGATTTACTAGAATTTAAAAACTAGGTATCTCAATGTTTGTGGCCGAGTGACGGTGGCAGGTTGTTTGACATTCATTTTCATTTCTTGCATGGGACCTAAGCATGCACCCAAGGACAGAAGATTTGATTTTTCAACCAATTTATATGCACCGAAGCATGTGCATGTAGTTCAAATTTCAATTATGCACATAAATGCATTGAAAAGTCACTTGATACATAAAAATGTCCTAACGAACCCAAAAAAATCACAAAAAATAACACAACACTCCTGTTGTTCTATGTTGACATGAGCAATTTTTTGAAAGCAATTAGAGGCAACGGATATCGTTTCATCCCCAAAGTTGGGGCGTTCCCTACCGAAACCATCATGCTTGTTGTGAGAAGCTCTGGTTTGTGAGAAGCATATACCCAAACCTGCACCAAATGGGACAAAAAATTACCACGCCATGTTGATGCCGCTTGATGATAGCATGCCAAGTTTTATGAATTTTAGACGAGTTTTGGATTTACTAGAATTTAAAAACCAGGTATCTCAATCTTTGCAGCCGAGTGATGGTGGCAGGGTGTTTGACATTCATTCCCATTTCTTGCATGGGTCCTAAGCATGCACCCAAGGACAAAAGATTTGATTTTCAACAAATTTATATGCACTGGAGCATGTGCATGTAGTTCAAATTTGAATTATGCACATAAATGCATTGAAAACTCACTTAATGCATAAAAATGTCCAAGCGAACCCTGAATAATTCCAATGCTTTTATGATAGTTGCAGATAAAAGGTCTAGCAATTCAAACACTATCCATGGCCGCTGTGACCCCATTATGTAGTTCAAATCAAGACGAAAAATCAAGTAGATCCCACACAGTTTATTATAACCAACCATGTGAGATGCACCATAAAATATCTTGGAGCAGCGTCAGAGTATAGTACGCATACGGCTTATGCAAGAAGGTGCGATGGCTACAGTCCATAGCCCGCTCTGAATAAGGGACCGTGTCTGATGACACTTTGCGCGCCAGTTTTTGGCTGAAGCGATTCCAAATTTTTGGCTTCCGCGGAAATATCTAGCTCCCCGCCCCTTCCCCTTACCAAAAGCCACATTTCCATTCTTTCCGCCTTCCTTTCCAAGTTGAAACCTTCACTCCTTGCTTGCAGCGCCGCCCCTCCTCGCTGGCGACCCTCCTTCACGCTGCTCACCCTCGCTTATCCAGGCAGGTAATCCACACCCAACCCCCATCCTCCTCCTCCTTCCACATCCCACATGCCCCGACCGCCGGCCTGAGCGCGACACCTTCCACCCAAATCACCGACCCCTCCACCAAATAAGCGTCGGCCTAAGCCATGGTGCATGTAGTATAGCCAGGATCTCGAGGAGCATTTGGCAGCGGAGAAGCAAATCGCGGCCGCACGCGCGGATGAGGTCGCGATGGCTGCCATTCGTGCCGACCCCCAGATCTTGGAGGAGCACCTCTCCGTCGAGGCCACCGTTGACGCCTCGCGCGCCGATGCCGTGATGTGGTTGGCTACTTTAAACGACGGTCCGTGGCATTTTCTCGAGGCCACCATCGGTGCCTTCGACAAAGACTACAAGGTGTTTTCTCAGCGTGCACGTGCTTACCTCATCTCGAGAGCCAGTAGGTTGGTGCCCGCAGCGGCTCAGGCAACTCACCGCTACAATGAGAGCACCCGTAATGCGGAGGCCTCACCCTCTTCGATGTCCAAGGAGCCAATCGTCATCGATATTTCCGACAATGAGGAGTAGCTTGTCTTATTAGCTCACTATAAAGACCCATGTTCAGTTTGCTAGCTACGGCCTTTCCTTAACAAATTCTAGTGAATTGTGCTATCTACTTTTACCATGCAATCTTCTGCTATAGTGTATATGTTCTATATGTCGTGCAATGTGGTGTTCAGTTAACTGCTTGGTTCAATTATGCAAATGTGATGTTCAATTCTTTAGGGTGCAATATTTCCAAGTTGTTAAGCATGCTTGGTTTGGTTAATTGTCTGATCTTCTATTAGGAGTATGTTATATTGTACAATTGGTGTTTAGTTAACTGCTTGGTTCATTTGTTGTGGCTTGGTTCACTTGTTGTGGTGTTTAGTTAACTGCTTGGTTCAATTCTGCAATGCGATGTTCAATTGTTGTGCTTGCATTCTGTTATTGTATACCATGTGAGGAATAACTCGAATTTGGCTGTACTAAATACATGAGAAAAAAATACAATTGCTATATTTCCAAGTTGTTAAGCATGCTTGGTTTGGTTAACTATCTGATCTTCTATTAGGAGTATGTTATATTGTGCAATGTGGTGCTCAGTTAATGTCTGGTTCATTTGTTGTGGTGTTTAGTTAACTGCTTGGTTCAATTCTGCAATGCAATGTCCAATTGTCATGGGTAGAATTTTGTATTGTTGTGCATGTGAGGAATAAATCAAATTTGGCTGGACTTAATACATGAGAAACATATACAAGTGCTATATTTCCTAGTTCTTAATCATGATTGGTTTGGGTTAAGAACCGTTTGTTTAGCACCGACGCGTACCAGTGCTAGATGCATAGGATATTTTTTTTGGTGGAACTCCAATTTCAATCGATTCCAATTCCAAGATCCAATATCATCACATAGCCTATACCATGGCAACGGGTTTCCCTTCAAAGATAAAGGGAAAACCTTCTTCTTAACTTCATCTCCGGGTAAACCTGCATGCTTAAACAATCCACAAATTTGTTCAACATATATCAAGTGCATATCGGGATGTTCGGTTCCATCTCCAGCATGAGGATTAGCTAGTAGTTGTTCTATCATACCAGAAGGAATTTCATATTCAATATTTTCAGTAGGTGTATTAGGTTTAGGGGTAGCTAATTGTGGTTCCGGTCGAGGTGAAGATACCCCGAACAAACCCCTTAAAGGATTGTTTTCCATAGTAACAAGTGACAGTAAATTTCAGCACACTATATAAATGTTTCCTTACCAAGTTCCACTTAAAGAAAGGCGCTTCATTCCCCGGAAATGAAGCCAGAAAATATCCTTGATGACCCACAAGTATATGGGATCAATTGTAGCTTTTTTCAATAAGTAAGAGTGTTGAACCCAACGAGGAGCAGAAGGAAATGACAAGTGATTTTCAGCAAGGTAATGTCCGCAAGTGCTGAAATTGTAAGTAATAGAGTAGTTTGATAGCAAGATAATTTGTAATGATCAAGTAACGATAGTATTAACAAAAGTGCAGCAAGATTTCCCAATCCTTTTGAGGCAAAGGACAGGCCAAAACGGTCTCTTATAGTAAGCAAAGCGTTCTTGAGGATACACGGAAATTTCATCTAGTCACTTTCATCATGTTGGTTCGATTCGTGTTCGCTACTTTGATAATTTGTTATTTGGGTGGTGTCGGTGTACTAAAGTAGGGGTCCCTTAGTACCCCGAACTTGTGCACGGGCAGTCGTAGCACCCCGCGGCAAGGCTTGCCAGGCGGTCGCCAAGACTCTCCATGGTCCCTTTTTGGGCCATCCAAGAACAAAGTATTTGAGCCAAGACCCCGGCAGGAGGAGCCTCCTGGGAAGGCCACCCGAAGAGAGCAAGGCCCCGGCAAGAGGAGCTTGCCGGGACGACCACTCGAAGCACAAGGCCCCGGCAGGAGGAGCTTGCCAGGAAGGCCGACCGAGGCACGACAAGATACTTGCTGCGACGCGCCCCGCGTCCCGGCAAGGACCGGTGAGCGACTAGCTCCCGGGCGCGACAAGACATCAGCCGCGGCAAGGCACTTGCCGCGGCAAGTCACCACCCCGCGCCTGCGCTCCAGCTCATCCACCCACGCGTCGCTCTGGGGCCGTTCCAGGCGTACGTGGCGAGAGGCTGCGCGGCCAGGGGCATGCGGTGGCGAAGCGACGCTGACAGAGTAGCCATCGTGGCAAACGGTGGCGCTCCTGACGGTCCCCTTTCCTGCACCGTCTGGGCGATGCGGACGGGCAATTAATGCCCTTGTCCCCTGCCATCAGAGTTAGGTATGATAGCATTGTACAGCCACTGTGCAGGCAGTTGTACCCACTACAGCATTCTCCCATTTTTGCCCCCACATGCGCTGCCACCTGTGGGTAACCCCTTGAGCATATTAAAGGAGGCCCCATGCGCACGTAGGAAGGGGAGACACCCATCGCTACGCTCTCTCTCGCCACCAGCTTGCGTGTACTGTAGCACCACACGCTCCCGAGCAAGAACACAATACAATCCACAAAGCAGCAGTAGGGTTTTACGCATCCTTGCGGCCCGAAGCTGGGTAAAATCCCTTGTGTGCATCGCCTCAATCCGCTCTTCGCGCGACCTCCGCCCCCCGCCGAACCAAGAAAGGGGCTCGGTCCCCATAGGTGTTCGAGGAAGCCGATTTCCCCCGACATCTTTGGCGCGCTAGGTAGGGGGCGTCGAGGTTGTGCGAACCTGATCCGGCGTCCGCACAGACTAGATCTCCATCATCTTCATCGACATGCCACCGAAGAAGAAAGCTCCGGAAGTGGCCGGTCCGTCCGCGTCGAACCCACCGCCCTTGGAGCAAACGGGTGGTGGGGACGGCATCGGCAGCGGAACAGGCATCGTCGAGCCAGCTCATGGCACCACGGCGTCCGAACATGCACCGAGCTCATGGTGCCACGGCGTCCAAACCTACGCCGACACCTCTCGGCGCAGATAAGCCCTGGTATGACCAGGCAACCTTTCGCTCTATTCCATGGAGCAGAGGCAGTTAGCCCCATGGATCTCGCATACGGACCACCTCGAGTGCTCGCTCACGCTGAGCTCGAGCAAGAGCAGCTGCGACATCTTTGACGCGCTGCTCCTCGAGGAGGACCGTCTTCAGGCCGTTGTGCGAGCTGCTCGCTACCAGCAAGCTTTGCGCCACTTTTATAGCCGCAAAGTTAGTGCCGGAAGTTTCGAGGAAGTGGGAAGGCCCTTACCGGGTGAAACAAGTCGCTAGGCCTGGCGCTGTCCGCCTTGAGACCGAAGATACCACTCCGGTGAGCAACTCCCGGGACGTTGGGCTTCTTCGTAATTTCGCCCGTAAGGCGCGGTTGTCGGACCCCGTCCGGCGACCACCCTTCTGTACAAAGTCTTGCCACTGTTGCATGTGATCCTTTGTACAGAGCCAGGCGCAGACCCTGCGCGCAGATTGAGTTCATGTGCTCCGCGCACCTTGTCGATCTCATGCTCTTTATCCTTTGCATGCATTATCTGACACTCTGTGCAGCACTGACCCCCGGTAAGCGACGGCGAGCCCCATGTTTCGCCTTGCCGGAAAAGCGACCTTGCCGGGCAGCGAGCCATGGAAAAGCTAAGTTGCCAAAGTTTGAGCAATCGAGTTTTTAAAATTTGGAGGTTATCTTCCTCGAACGACCGTACTTTGTATGGAAAACCTGTGCGCGGAGGGACCGGCTCGTGGCTAGTTGCGCCCTTACTTCGTTTTGAGTCCGCTCAACGACTTAAGTGTGCTACAACCAGAGTGGCATCCTTACTTTGTTTCGAGCTCGCTCGGCAGCTTAAGTGTGCTGCGACTGCAGTCGCAACACTTACTTTGCTTTGAGCCTGCTCAACAATTTAAGTGAGCTGCAGCTAGCCGCGGCAAGGTTTCTTGCCGGTAGTGGCGCCGCTGGCGGGCTGCTGATGTCCCGTACTCAGAGCCCATGGTAAGGCGGAGGCCTACGCCGACAAGTCCCCAAAAGCGTAGGGCAAAAACATACAAAGCACGGAGTCAAGTAGAGGAAATAACAGTGCAATCACTACCTAAGATAAAGTTATGTTACAAGATAGTTTGTCGCGGCCCTAATGAATCGCTTTCATGACTTGGCCAGCAGCGACAAGAAAAGAAAAGGGGAGGCGGCCTAATCCACGGGGTCGCCCTCGATCCTCTTGATCCCCGCCACCTTCTCCACAATGGGCGCGACGAGGGCCCTGATCTCCTCGAGGTCAGCGTCTGCCGGCAGGGATTTGAGGACGTTGGTGAGCCTGATACCGGGGTTGCGGAAGGCGATCTTCACCAACACCTTCTCTAGGGCTCTGGCGATGGCGTCGCGCGTCTCGCTGGCCAGTTGCTCTGGGATCGCGTTCCGGAGATGGTTAAGGGCCGCCACCACGCCTTTGAAGAACGAAGTGAGCTTGGCGCTGGGTGGGAGGTTCGCGTCGGAGGGATACTCGTGACCCTCCATCCCCAGCAGCGACAGCTCCTTGTCGATGGAGGCGGCGATGTCCACCAGACCCTCCGTCCACTGCTCCACCATCGCCCTGAATTCGTTCTGGGTGACTGCGGCGCTCTCCAACAGCGCTTCGTTGTCCGCGACCTCCTTCTGCAAGGTCACCTCTTGCTCCTTGGCGCTGTCCAGCGCCTTGGACAAGGTGTCCAGCTTCAGCTCGAGGTTAGCATTGGAGTCCTTGGTGGCGTCGAGCTCCTTGATCTTCTCGGCGAAGCGGCCCTGCAGCTCGCCGAGGGTGTGGGCACCCTTCTCGCGCTCCTGCTTGAGCGCGGCGAGCTCCTCACCGCTCGCCTTGAGATCAGTGCCGAGCTGCGCCATCTTCGCCTCCAGTGCCTCCTTGGCAGCCTCGGCGGCCGCGGCAGCATCTTGCGCCTCCTTGAGGGCTCCGCCGAGCGCTTGCTCGCGCGCGGCGACCTCCTCCTCGTGGCTGGCGAGGCTGGCTTTCTGCTGTGCCAGCTCGCCCTCCCGAGCGGCTAGCCCCGCGGCGACAAGCCTTTGCTGCTCTTCGGCCTCTGCCTTCTCAAGGATGAAGGCCGTCCGCGCCTCGTCGAGCTGCCTTCGCTCCTCCGCCAAGGATCGGAGGGCCTCCTGGTTGAGCTCTCGGAGCTCCCCGGCGCGCTTCTCCATGTCCGCTCCCGCCTTCGCGACAAGCGCTTCCCGGCGTTCCACCTGGGCTTGTCGGGCGCGGTAGAGTGACACCAGCTTCCGGAGCAGCCGCTCCTCCTCAGGCTCGCCGCCGCTGCTACTTGGCGCGTCAACCAGCGTCAGCCCGGCGGAGGCGAGCACCTCTCCATCCAAGGTCTCCTCCTCGACCGGCGCCCTGGAAGTCGACTCCCAGGGGAGCTTGATGAAGATGTCATCGCCGGCTTTAGGTAGGCGCCTGGCTGGGGCTCCTCGGGGCCCGACGCCGCTGCGGAGGCAGGGTCAGCGGTCGGTGCAGCGCCTGGCGCTCCTGCGGCCTCAGGGCCGTCAGTACGATCGTCGCCCCCCTCGCCCGCGGCTGCTGCGGCAGCCTTGGCGGCCTCTTCGCCGGCCGGATCTTCAGCACCGTCCGTCTCTCCGGTGGCGGTCACGTCGTCAGTATGGCCGCGCGCGTCCTCCTTGACGACGACCTCGGTCTCCATCGGGTCCGTGGCGGGCGGGTTTGAAGACCGAAAGAAGGGGAGAAGTCAAGCAACTATCCAAATAAGAAGAACCCCAGGGGAGTTTCGAGGTAAGAAGGTTACCTGGGCCAGGGTCTGCAGTCACGGTCTCCGTCGCCAAGGGGCCACCGGTGCCGTCCCTCGCCGGGGACTGCTCCCTCGCCGGAGACTGCTCCCTTGCTGAGGACTGCTCCCTCGCCGGAGACTGCTCCCTTGCCGGGGACTGCTCCCTTGTCGGGGATTCTTCCCTCGCCGGGGAACTCCCCCTTGGCGGTGTGGTTGTAGCGGGTGGCACATCAGGGGCGGTCTCCGGACGCTCCTGGTGGAGCTGCTCTGCTCCTACACAAATCGTCAGCCAGATGTCAAGAAAAACGAAGGGTACCCAGGCACGCCCAACGGCAGAAAGCAAGCCATATGCTTACACTGGGGGCTGCGCTGGGGGCTGCTCAGAGGATCAGTTGGCAGCTCCGACAAGGTCATCTCAGGCGCACCCCCTGCCGTCACGGTGGGCTCGTCGTTGAGGATGACCACTGGGACCTTGGCTCTCTTTGCCATCCTCTGGGCCAGAGTCCTGAAAAGGATCAAATTCGGAGGAAAGCAGATGAGGTGCGAGACACAACTACAAGAATTGAAGAAACACGAGAACAGCGGGGATCTTACTCCTCTCCCTCTTCCTCGTCGGAGCTAAGCGCGGAGAAGTCGAAGACTGGCCCGCTTCTGGCGGGAGGAGGCGGAGGAGTAGGCCCCCTTGGCCGCTTGGCGGAGGCAGTGGTGGCGCTAGCCCGAGAGGGCTCTGCCCCGGCCGCCGCCGTGGTGCGAGGGGCCGCAGGAGCAGAAGCAGCGGCCTGCGAAGACCCCGCTCCTGCTGAAACAGCGGAGCGCGTCACGCGGCGCTGCGGCTGCTGGCTCGTTTACCGTACCACCTCTCCGGCCTTGCGGAGGCGCCTCCATGGTTGAGCCGGGGGCTCCACTTGCGATGAGCTGCCCGAAGGTCGGGATGAAGAGGCGTCAGCCTCCGGCAAGCCGCTCGTGCCCTCGGTGTACTCGTCCACCCCTGCGCCGTGCCCGGCAAGCTCTTCCTCGCCGGCGAACTCCGCTCGGTCGGCAAGGCTTTCCGCCTCCGCTGCGTCCGCCTCCGCCAATGTGAAGCCGAATTCGCCCGCGGCCGCGGCTGCCGTCGCCTCTTCCATCCTGGAGGCGATGCGCGCCAACTCCGCGTCGGTGGTGTCTCGGGTGAGGCCCTTCTGCTCGTCATCATCGACTGGCCTCTCCACCAAGTCGTCGAAGAACGCCCGCACGACATCGTCGGTGGGCTCCTGACAAGTGGAGTCGATCCCGTGCGAGTCGCACAGCGGCATCATTGCAAGGATTCGGCTGAGCGACGAATTGTTGCACAGCGGGACGACGCCTTGCGGTAGCTTGAACCATTCGGGGTGGTCGGGGTCGTGCTTGAACAGCGCCCTGAGCGTCCCGTCAAGCTCCAAGACGGTGAAATTGAAGTTGAGGCCAGGGCGCAGCCTCATGATGTCCGCCGCATTCTGGAACTCCCAGGCGGGCCTCCCCTTCTCCTGCAGGGGAGCGATGCGGCGGCGGAGGAAATCTGCGCCAACGGAGCCAACTGTGAGCCCCGCACGCCTGAGCCGCAGGATCCCGGTGACGGCAATCTGCAGCTTGTCGTCGTCCGGAGCCACGTCGCTCCAATCCCTGCCGCGCACCACAGGAGTTTGGCGCACGGCAATGAATGGCTGCGGGTTCTCCTCGACGACCAGGCACTAGCCTGCTCTCCATTCCTCCCATTTGCTGTGGAGCTCTTCCTCCAGATAAGCATCCATCTTGCCGAGCTTCGAGATCCAGGCGATCCCGCCGGAGAGGGGCTCTCCTCTCTCTACTCGAGGTGTGAAGAAATGGCGGAAGAGAGCTACGTTTGGAAAGACTCCGAGGAAATTTTCGCAAAGATGTGCGAAAATGGCCATGGTCAAGACAGCATTGGGGGTGAAATCAAGGAGGTGGAGCCCGTAGGTGTTCATGATGTCGCAGAAAAATTCAGAGAAGGGCAGGCAGAGCCCGCAGTAGAAAAACTGAGCAAAGAAGGGATACCCGGTCGGATACTCCTTCTGGGCGGCGGCGGGAAGAACCCTCATGCGCGGGTGCGCTCGCGTCCCCGTCGACCAGAAGAGGTAGTATTCCTCCCTCAGGACCAACGCGTCGATCTCAGGGGGGAAGTTCGCCTGCTCCTTTCGCAGCGCCTCGAGCCGCTACGCCTCGGCCGACTTCACGGCCTTCCCTTTTCCCTTGTCGCCCTTCGGGGCCATGGCGGAAAGAGGGAGGGAGGTCGACGGCGTCGGTAGCACTGGTGGAGGCGGAAGGGGGCGGAGCGCTGCTTCTCTTGGGAAGTGGCGGAGGTTTTCGAGGAATCGCAACTGGCGGGTGGGCGGACTGCCCCTGTTTCCCCTGCTTATAAGGGGAGGAGGGGGGCGCTTCACCTTTCCAAATAAAACAATCACCTGCGACGTGACGCATGCCTGCGGGGTTCAGCCCCGCGCTTGCCGCCCACGTCACGCACGCCTCTCCCCACGATGCCGCGTTCGACGCGTGCCGTTCGGGGAGAACATGGTGGACGCAGAAGAAGATGCAGCATGACCCAAGCCGCGCGTGCCCGTGCACTGTTTTGGGCCTGGCCCAACAGCGCTCGGCACCGTGTATGGCCCAGGCCCGGGGGCTCCTGTCGGTGTACTAAAGTAGGGGTCCCTTCGTACCCCGAACTTGTGCACGGGCAGTCGTAGCACCCCGCGGCAAGGCTTGCCAGGCGGTCGCCAAGACTCTCCATGGTCCCTTTTTGGGCCATCCAAGAACAAAGTATTTGAGCCAAGACCCCGGCAGGAGGAGCCTGCCGGGAAGGCCACCCGAAGAGAGCAAGGCCCCGGCAAGAGGAGCTTGCCGGGACGACCACTCGAAGCACAAGGCCCCGGCAGGAGGAGCTTGCCGGGAAGGCCGACCGAGGCACGACAAGATACTTGCTGCGACGCGCCCCGCGTCCCGGCAAGGACCGGTGAGCGACTAGCTCCCGGGCGCGACAAGACATCAGCCGCGGCAAGGCACTTGCCACGGCAAGTCACCACCCCGCGCCTGCGCTCCAGCTCATCCACCCACGCGTCGCTCTGGGGCCGTTCCAGGCGTACGTGGCGAGAGGCTGCGCGGCCAGGGGCATGCGGTGGCGAAGCGACGCTGACATAGTAGCCATCATGGCAAACGGTGGCGCTCCTGACGGTCCCCTTTCCTGCACCGTCTGGGCGATGCGGACGGGCATTTAATGCCCTTGTCCCCTGCCGTCAGAGTTAGGTATGATAGCACTGTACAGCCACTGTGCAGGCAGCTGTACCCACTACAGCATTCTCCCATTTTTGCCCTCACCTGCGCTGCCACCTGTGGGTAACCCCTTGAGCATATAAAAGGAGGCCCCATGCACACGTAGGAAGGGGAGACACCCATCGCTACGCTCTCTCTCGCCAGCAGCTCGCATGTACTGTAGCACCACACGCTCCCGAGCAAGAACACAATACAATCCACAAAGCAGCAGTAGGGTTTTACGCATCCTTGCGGCCCGAAGCTGGGTAAAATCCCTTGTGTGCATCGCCTCGATCCGCTCTTCGCGCGACCTCCGCCCCCCGCCGAACCAAGAAAGGGGCTCGGTCCCCATAGGTGTTCGAGGAAGTCGATTTCCCCCGACAGGTGGAGCGGTGCTTAGGTGCTATTCTTAATTGAAAAAGCATCCTACTTATGATTAACCCTCTCGCAAGCATCCGCAACTACGAGGAAACTATTAAGAATAAATTCTAACCATAGCATTAAACTTTTGGATCCAGTCGGTCCCTTACGGAATAGCGCATAAACTAGGGTTTAAGCTTCTGTCACTCTCGCAACCCATCATCTAATAACTAATCGACAATGCATTCCCTTAGGCGAAAATATGGTGAAGTGTCATGTAGTCGACGTTCACATGACACCACTGACGGAATCACAACATACATACTATCAAAATATCGAACACATATCAAGTTCACATGATTACTTGCAACATGATTTCTCTCGTGACCTCAAGAACAGAAGTAACTACTCACAAATGATAACCATGCTCAAGATCAGAGGGGTATTAAATAGCATATTGGATCTAAACATATAATCTTCCACCAAATAAACCATATAGTAATCAACTACAAGATGTAATCAACACTACTAGTCACACACAAGCACCAATCTATAGTTTCGGTACAAAGATTGAACACAAGAGATGAACTAGGGTTTGAGATGAGATGGTGCTATTGAAGATGTTAATGGAGATTGCCCTCCTCAATATGGGAGAGTTGTTGGTGATGATGATGACGATGATTTCCCCCTCCGGGAGGGAAGTTTCCCTGGCGGAATTGGTAGCCTGACGTAGCTTTTCCAGGTCCAGATTTCCAGCTGCCGGAATTCTCCCTCTTTGTGTATACCTTGCATATTATGAGAGAAAAGGCATTAGAATTACTCCAAAAAGCATTATTATGCATAAAAACATCATAAATAATAGTGGGAAAACATGATGCAAAATGGGCGTATCATGATCCACCATGAGTAATTAAATATCTAGGGACTCCAAACCTTGGGAAAATAACTTGCTTAAGCATTTTCATAGAGGTGTTGTGATCAGCACTATTGGTTGGAATAGCTTCTACCCACTTAGTAACATAATCAACAACAACCAAAACATGAGTATACCCGTTAGAGGAAGGAAAAGGTCCCATGTAATCAAATCCCCAAACATCAAATGGTTCAACAAGTGAATAATTCATAGGCATTTCTTGACGCTTACCGATATTACCTATTCTTTGGCATTCACCACAAGATAAGATGAACATACGGGCATCCTTTAAGAGAGTAGGCCAATAAAACCAAGATTGCAATACCTTGTGAGCAGTTCTGTCTCCCGCATGACGTCCTTCATAAGCTTAGGAGTGACATTTCCGTAGGATTTGTCCCTGTTCATGCTCAGGTATACAACGTCTAATAATACCATCTACTCCTTATTTATAAAGATGTGGGTCATCCCAAAAGTAATGTCTTAAATCGTAGAAGAATTTTTTCTTTTGTTGGTATGTAAAGCTAGGTGGAAAATATTTAGCAACAATGTAATTAGCATAGTCAGCATACCAAGGAGTGTTATGAGAAACATTTATTGCAGCTAACTGCTCATCAGGAAAACTATCATCAATAGGTAGTGGGTCATCATGGACATTTTCAAGCCTAGACAAGTTATCGGCTACGGAGTTCTCTGCTCCTTTTCTATCAGTGATATGTAAATCAAGTTCTAGTAGCAAGAGAACCCATCGAATAAGTCTAGGTTTAGCATCTTTCTTTTCCATCAGATATTTAATAGCAGCATGGTTGGTGTGAACAATTACTTTTGAACCAACAATGTAAGATCTGAATTTATCACAAGCAAACACCACTTCTGGAAATTCTTTTTTAGTAGTAGCATAATTTCGTTGAGAAGTGTCTAGAGTTTTACTAGCATAATGAATAACATTTAGTTTCTTATCAACTCTTTGTCCTAGAACAACACCAATAACATAATTACTAGCATCACACATAATTTCAAAAGGCAAGTTCCAACCAAGTGCTTGAACAATAGGTGCAGAAATTAAGGATTTCTTGTGTGTTTCGAAGGCTTCTAAACAATCATCATAAAAAACAAAAGGAACATCCTTTTGCAAAAGATTTGTAAGGGGCCTAGAAATTTTAGAAAAGTCTTTGATAAATCTCCTATAGAAACTAGCATGACCTAGGAAACTACGAATATCTTTCATATCTTTAGGACACAACATTTTCTCAATTGCATCAACCTTAGCTTTGTCCACCTCAATACCTCTTCCAGAAATTTTATGGCCCAAAACAATACCTTCGTTAACCATAAAGTGGAACTTCTCCCAATTCAAGACAAGATTTGTTTGCTCGCATCTCTGCAAAACTCTATCAAGATTGCTTAAACAATCATCAAAAGACTACTCGTAAAAAGAGAAGTCATCCATGAAAACCTCAACCATCTTTTCACAAAAGTCAGAGAATATAGCAGTTATACATCTTTGAAAGGTAGCAGCTGCATTGCATAAACCAAAAGGCATACGTCTATAAGCATAAGTTCCAAAATGGCAAGTAGAAGTAGTCTTTTCTATATCAGGTTGATAAACAGGTATTCAAGAGAAACCAGAATATCCATCAAGGAAGCAAAAATGTGTGTGCTTAGATAATCTTTATAGCATTTGATCAATAAAGGGCAGAGGGTAATGATCTTCTCTAGTTGCTTTGTTTAATTTTCTAAAACCAATTACTATTCTATAGCCTGTAACAATTCTCTGTGGAATAGGTTCATTCTTATCATTAGGAACAACAGTAATACCTCCTTTCTTAGGGATACAATGAACATGACTTACCCATCAACTATAGGATAGATTATACCTACTTCCAGAAGTTTTCATATTTCCGTTCTTACCACTTCTTTCATCATTGGATTTAACCGATGTTGGTGATCAAAAACGGGTTTAGCATCAGGTTCCATATTAATCCTCTGCTGACATAGAGTGAGACTAAAGCCCTTTAAATCATCAAGAGTATATCCAATAGCAGCTAGATGCTTCCTTAGAACTTTCAATAATCTTTCTTCTTCATGTTCTGAAAGGTTAGCACTAATAATAACAAGATATATCTTCTTCTCATCAAGATAAGCATATTTCAAAGTGTGTGGCAATTATTTTAATTCAAACACAGGATCACCTTTAGGTGGAGAGGACCTTCTAGAGTTTCAATAGGAAAATTGTGTTCAAGCAGAGGACGTTGTTCAAAGAAAATCTTATCTATTTCATTTCTTTCATGCATATGTAAATCATTTTCATTGTAACGCCCCGAGACCGATGCTCGAGAAGACTTCCATATATTCCGGGTTTCGCTGTGTGTTTCTTTTGTGCTTGCTCTTTTATTTTTGCATTGCATCATGTCATCATGCCATCATGTCATTAATCTTTGCATCTCAAGTCAACTAATAAATTGCATAGATGGTTGATCTATTTAAATCGAGGGAAGGGTGACTTCTCTTTTTAACATATCCTCCCAATATTAGGGAGCTATATTAAATATTCCATTAATTTGGAATTTACCACAACACACGTGCATGTTAAATCTCGTGGCCTTTCCTTCTTCAAGTTTTGACTCTCTAACCTTGCCTATAATTCTTTTCCCACATTTCGAAGCTCTTTCTAAATGTTCAACATTTTTGGACCTTCCCAACCCTCACTTCCTATTCAAACCATTTGAATTAAATTCAAATGAATTTGAATTTTAATCTTGCAATCATGCTCACTTCTATTTTCTTGGGACAAGCACATTTTTGTGAGTCCGGGAAAATAATCCCCATTTCCAACTTCTTTCCCTAACCCTCTCTTTCTTTTCTTCTCTCTAATTCTTTTCTGTTAAAGAAAGTATGAGAAAGAGAGAGGAGAGAGAGCAGCCCAACAGGCCATTTAGGTCCATCCGCTAGGCCCAGCCGCGCCTATAACCCTAGCCCCGACCCCTCCTCTCGATCTCTCCCTCTCGTCCTCCCACACCGCCGCCACACACACGCATCGCACAGGAGAGGAGCGCCCGCGCCCGATCCCCATGGCGCCCCTGTCCCCCGTGCCCGGTCCCTCTACCGGCGACCTCCGCCGCCTTGCCGCCTCTGCTTCTCCTCGCCGGCAGGACCCCTGTGCCTCCTCCATGGCCCTCCTCCTCCGGTCTCCTCGTCATCCTGCCATGAACGCCGAGCTCGAAGCTCCGGCCGACCCTGCCTCCAAGGCCTTGCTGCCGCCGCCATCCCTCAACTCCTCCAGTGAGCCCCGAGGCCGGTCGGCACCGAACTCCATCTCTGCTCCGACGTCACCACGCTCGACCCCAAGCTCTCCTCCTCGTCGTCCATCTCCAGCCCCGTCTCCGCCGTTGTCCAGGCCGCCGCTGGCCCTCCACGGCCACGGGATCCTCCCATGGCTTCTTGTCATGCCTTCCCTGCTCACCCTCATGGACGCCCCTGCCGCATGTTGCTCCACTTGCCCCATCGAGCTCCTTGGCCTCTGTTCATGCCCCGTCACAGCCGTCGTTTGCCTTCTCAAGCAGTGCCGTTCGCCTCGGCTTCGAGATCACCATGTGTGGCCAGAACTACACCAAGTTGTTGCCTCTTGCTCCTGCGATGTGTTGCGTGGACGCATTCGAAACCGGATTGGAACCTCAAGCGCCAAGTACCCTGAAGACCCCGTCATCGTCAAGTTCCACTTGGACAAGTGTACCTCTACGTCCTGGACTGCCAAGTACATGGATACGCAAGTTTCGCTTCGAACGTGTACGACTACACCCGGTGATGCGACAAGTACCCCGACAACGTGTACATCTACACCGCCAAGACCGGACCGACAAGTACCCCGACGTCGTGTGTACCACTACCGTTGCCCCGAAGACGTTGGTTCCTTCAAGTACCTCTCCTAAAACGAACGTGAACCACTACTTCCCCGGCGACCGTCCCGAGAACGTCTACTTCCTCTACTTTGCACCGACTCGTTCCGCCCCGAAAATGCGCGCTTCGAAGGTATAACCGCCGAGACGACCGCCGTGGACCGAATGCATGTGTGTTGCATGAGATACCCGTTTGCACCGTGTCCGAAATTGTCGCTTGCATGTTCCTCCTCGTTGCCATGCCACCGACACATGGGAACCCGGTTACCGGGATCACCCCACCATCCTTGTTTGACACGCTCCTGCCACACTCACTTTTGCACCGATATCTCCATGAGCTACCAGAACCGATATGTTGTCGTGGCATCATTTTTCAGATTCTTTGCCGTGGCACTCTTTCTTTCCACCATGGTGTCAAATGCTTTATAAAATGCTCTTATCAACTTTTTCATAAATATTGCATAAAACTTGCATATGTCATCCGCATCATAGTAACAACATTTAAAATGTTTATATTTGTTGTTCTGTTAATTTGCTAAATGCATATGGGGATTTTCCGGAATTGTTGCTTGTTATTTCTGGCCTCATTTAAACTTGCCTAAATAGATAGTTTATTTATGCCTCCCCTCTTGCCATGTTTAACAACATTTAATATTGTTGGGTACATAAACGAGATCGAACCAAATACTAGAATGTGGTGTTTCGTCAATATGCAACTCGTTGCATATTGCGCTCCACTTAATTTGTAGTATTTTTTGTGCACTTTGACATGCCATGCTTCATTAAACCGGACATGCATCATACTTGGTTGTGCATCATGCATGTTTATGTGATGGTTGTTTTACTATGTTGTTTGTTTGTTTCCGGGTTGCTTCTCTCGTTAGCTTCGGTTTTCGTTCCGGAGTTGTGAGGATTCGTTCGACTACGTCCGCTTGTCTTCTTCATGGACTCGTTCTTCTTCCTTGCGGGATTTCAGGCCGGATGACCATACCCTCGAAATCACTTCTATCTTTGCTTGCTAGATGCTCGCTCTTTTGCTATGCCTATGCTGCGATACCTACCACTTGCTTATCGTGCCTCCCATATTGTCAAACCAAGCCTCTAACCCCCCTTGTCCTAGCAAACCGTTGTTTGGCTATGTTACCGCTTTGCTCAGCCCCTCTTATAGCGTTGTTAGTTGCAGGTGAAGATGAAGTTTTTCCTTGTTGGAACATGGAGATGTTGTTCCTTGATTGGAACATGATTACTTGTTGGGATATCACAATATATCTTATTTAATTAATGCATCTATATACTTGGTAAAGGGTGGAAGGCTCGGCCTTATGCCTGGTGTTTTGTTGCACTCTTGCCGCCCTAGTTTCCGTCATATCGGTGTTATGTTCCCGGACTTTGCGTCCCTAACGCGGTTGGGTGATTTATGGGACCCCCTTGACAGTTCGCTTTGAATAAGACTCTTCCAGCAAGGCCCAACCCTGGTTTTACCATTTGCCTCACCTAGCCCTTTTTCCCTTGGGAGTCGCGCTCTCGAGGGTCATCTTATTTTACCCCCCCCCCCCGGGCCAGTTCTCCTCTGAGTGCTGGTCCAAACTAGAGCGCTTTGCAGCGCCACCTCAAGGAAACTTGGGGTCTAGTTTTAGTTGTACGGACAGCTCATCCGGTGTGCCCTGAGACCGAGATATGTACAGCTCCTATCAGGATTTGTCGGCACATCCGGGCGGCTTTGTTGGACTTGTTTTATTACTGTCGAAATGTCTTGTAGCCGGGATTCCGAGACTGACCGGGTCTTCCCGGGGAGAAGGAACATCCTTCGTTGATCGCGAGAGCTTATAATGGGCTAAGTTGGGACACCCCTGCAGGGTTTGAACTTTCGAAAGCCGTGCCCGCGGTTATGTGGCAGATGGGAATTTGTTAATGTCCGGTTGTAGAAAACCCGAAGTTGATCTTAATTTAAATACACCAACCGCGTGTGTTACCGTGATGGTCTCTTCTCGGCGGAGTCCGGGAAGTGAACACGGTGTTGGAGTTATGCATGACGTAGTTTGTTCTAGGATCACTTCTTGATCATAGTTGTTCGACCGTGCTTTTGCCTCCTCTTCTCGCTCTCTTTTGCGTATGGTAGCCACCATATATGCTAGTCGCTTGTTGCAGCTCCACCTCACTACCCTGTCCTACCTTTAAGCTTAAATAGTCTCGATCTCGCGGGTGTGAGATTGTTGAGTCCCCGTGACTCACAGATACTTCCAAAATCAGTTGCAGGTGCCGATGAAACCGTGCAGGTGACGCACCCGAGCTCAAGGAGGAGCTCGATGAAGATCTTGTCTTTTGTGTTGTTTCGTTCTAGTTGATCAGTAGTGGAGCCCAGTTGGGGTCGATCGGGGATCTGTGTAGCATTTGGGGTAGTCTTCTTTTATTTTGGTTCCGTAGTCGGACCTTGATTGTATCTGTATGATGTAATGCTTTATTCATGTATTGTGTGAAGTGGCGATTGTAAGCCAACCATGTATCTCTTTCCCTTATGTATTACATGGGTTGTGTGAAGATTACCTCACTTGCGAAATTGCTTTCAATGCGGTTATGCCTCTAAGTCGTGCTTCGACACGTGGGAGATATAGCCACATCGCGGGCGTTACAAGTTGGTAATCAGAGCCTTCCCCGACCTTAGGAGCCCCCACTGATTGATCGTTTTAGCGGCCGAGTTGAGTCTAGAAAAATGTTTTGAGTCATTTAGGATTTATGTATCGGAGAGTTTAGGAATTCTTTTTACTTCCCAGTCTCCTCATCGCTCTGGTAAGGCATCCTCACGTAGAGTTTTGACTCTTCTCTTCTCAAATTTCACTAAAAAAAATTTAGGATCACGCGGGTATCTTAGAATCATTCCGATGGTTTTGTGATGACAACATTGTCTTGGTGCCTCCTGTCAGCAGGGGTTTAGTGGAAGTGTCCCGGGGAGTTGAGCTCTGAGGTGTTGTCGTCATAATTTTATCGTTGCAGTTCTGGAATACCTGAGTTTAGTACGCCGACATCGAAAATCTCTTTTGTACAGTTGTTGGTGAGATAACCCTGATAGCCCAGTACTGAGGTGAGTGCGGGAGTATTGCCATAACTCGTATAACGGATGCTTTTCGAAGGTTGAGGTAGACGATTTCCGAAGGTTGCTTGGTTATGTGTTGAAGGATGGATACACCTGGATCTAGGTATTGTTAGTTTGGGTGATATATTTTGTGTCCCCTGTATCCCTAACACCTGATTGCATAACCAGAAAGTTTCGGGAGTTTATAAGTGGGAATTCAAGTATCTCGTAGGATATCTTTCCAATAGACACATGATACGAAATGGGATCTATCATATGTTTGTTCCGGCTTATTCTGCAAGCCAAATCCTTTGTTTTTGTTTTGTTTTGTGGTAGTCGAGTTGCTTCGAAGTCAAGTGTTGATTCCATACCTTTCCTAAGCGGTGTTCTCATATTTCTATGTGGATACTAATCCTTCTTGATCATCAAGATTGTCATGCAAATTCTTTTCCAACCGGTGTGTCCCTCTTCAAGTGGATCCGATCACTTCAACATTCACAAGATTAATTATCAGTTCATCTCAACGGTGTTTGCTTCATCCGTTCTAAGTTGTCTTTGTTTTTCCCGCCCTCCCACCCTGTTTCTTCAAGGACTCAGATTTCTTAATCAAGTATCCGTCTTATGGATGAGAAGTCTCTTCATTCTTTTCCTCCATGTTCTTACCTGGTGATTCTCATGAAGATGCTAAGGAAGCTTCAACTTTATCATTGTTTCATTCCAATTTTCTTCTCCGGTGAGTCCAATTCAAGCTTTCAGTGTTGATCATATTCTTTTCCTCGTTTCTAATGTTTTTCTCATACCGGTGCACCTCTTAATCATCCACTTCTCGCTATTCAATTGTTCCGGAGTGATGAAGATATCTCGGAATATTCAAGTTTCCATTTTCAATTCACTCAATTTCTTTTGAGGATGCTATCTCATTCAAGCCATTTAATTCAACCGGTGCAATCTCTCTTTTCAAGGAATCGTTCAACCATTCTTTTGAGTGGGCCCTAACCCACAGGTCTTTTCCCAGGATCTTACCTGACTCTTTTAATTTTCTCGGAGCTATTCTCAAATTCATTTTAAAGTTTGACGTAAGAATGAATTATCATCAGTCAAATGTCTTTCTCCAAGATCTTTCAAATTCTTTCATCGTTAATTCAACCTTTCTATTCTTCATTGTTCCGGAGTGCCTCAATAATTCATGGTGGTGTTTCTCATCGTCATTCTCAACATTTGAAGACCGAAGAAGAGTTTCTCTTAAATCTTGCTCCATTCTCTTCAAGATTCATGGTTCTAGCTTCATGCCATCCTCTCATAATTGTTTTCGATTGTGAGAATTCTTTTCACCCATCTGGAGCATTTCAGAAGTCTTTTCAGTTTGATTCTCCCGAGCCCATCATCTCAGAATTATTCATTCAAGCTTTCAGCTCTCGTTCTCCAAATCTTACCGGTGCATCATTCAAATATCCTCTAATCAGTTCATGATCTCTTTGTTCTAATGTATCTAAATTGGTCAAGAATCTTTATTCGTTTTCTAATTCTTCACGGTGAATTGTGCCTTTGCTACTTTCATTTTCAATTCGTACGGTGGTTCGTTCAAGAGTTCTCTTCCGTCGTTATTATATAGATTCATTCGTTCTTCCCAAATCCTACCGGCAGATCGTTGAAGACCTTCCCAAGTTGAGCAATATCTCTCTTCAATCCTTTTTCAACGAGAATAAGTAGTATGCCAAATCCGTTGCTTGTCATCAATCTAAATTGGCGAAGGATACGCATAATGTAATTCTTATTATTGTTTCATCCAAGTGATCTAGTTTCTTCTTTCCGGAGTTTGTTCAACATATCACATTCTTGGCTCGAGATGCTTCATCTTTTCTTTTCTGGAGTTCCAAGTTTTCCGCATTATCTCGTCGCGGAGCTCCATCTAAATCATTGCAAGGCTTCACCTTGTGTTTTCAACTTCTCTCTCTTTCTATCATCCTTGTTTTACCGGAGTTCTTCATGGAAGGCTCACAGGATGGTTCATCAAGGATTCCTTTCATTCTCGTTTTGTTCTTCAAGATTTTTCTCGGAGTTAAGATCCGTCAAGCCATACTTAAAAATAAACATGGTGTTCAACACATGTTTTCTTTGGAGGAGTTCAAGTATTCTTCTTCTTGCATTCCGAAGTGCAATTCTTTCTACCTTATTTTGAGCTGGTGTTATATCACTCTTGACAACCTCTCTTCGTGGTTCATGATTCACATGTTGTCAAGAATGAGATAATTAAACCCATCGTTTCTTCATTTTAGTTATCTTGGGCTATATTTCACCTAAAGCCTTCCATTGGGAATGTTGCTATTCGTGGTGCTTATCAATGATGCAAGTTTTTCTCCTATTCTCTCGTCGAATCAAGTTTTCATCTTCGTGTTGCTCTCAAGCAATCAATTGTTTTCCGTAGTGGCATGTATTCACCTCTAAGCTTTGAGTTGTTTCCATAAGCCCACAACAAGCTTATCCTTACCATTGTTATTTTTCAAACAACTCCGTTCCATCCTACTTCGTAAGGATGCTCTTTCAAATTCATTTATGGTAGGAGATGTTGGTTTCATTCTTCGTTCTATTCATTCCAACTATCTAACTATCATGCATTGTTTTCGGAGGCATTGTGATGTTGCTCTTTTCACCCATCTCCTCGTTTTGTAAAGATCATGTTCTTTTTCGTGCTTATCCATTTAACCGGAGTGTTATGCTTATCATTCCTCTTTTAACCGGAGTCTCATCCAAGTGCTTTCATTTTGCCAAGTTCATATTCTATTCCTCCATTTCCAACCGCAGTGTTGTATCATCTCTTCAATATCGTCTCATCTTATCAGCTTTCTTCTCTTTTCTACCGGAGTGCTGTCCAAATTCTGTCATTCTTCTTCCTTGACTATCTCATTATACCGAGGTGGTCATATTCTTTTCGTTCGCGAAGCTCTTATTTCCATGTCTTTCAACCTACAAGGTTCTCGTGATGTTCCTTGTTCCTCTTTTCTAACGGAGTGTTTCCAACTTTGTTCATCTTCGTTGTTTTCTTTCTTTCATTTTGTCCAACCTCTCAAGGTTCTTTGGTTTCATTTGTTTGTCAAAGAAGCAACTTAGTTTTACCTTTCTCTTCCTCTTCCGTTTCTCTCCGGTGCCATCCTAGATCTCGGGACGAGATCCTCTCGTAGTGGTGGAGTGTTGTAACGCCCCGAGACCGATGCTCGAGAAGACTTCCATATATTCCGGGTTTCGCTGTGTGTTTCTTTTGTGCTTGCTCTTTTATTTTTGCATTGCATCATGTCATCATGCCATCATGTCATTAATTTGCATCTCAACTCAACTAATAAATTGCATAGATGGTTGATCTATTTAAATCGAGGGAAGGGTGACTTCTCTTTATAACATATCCACCCAATATTAGGGAGCTATATTAAATATTCCATTAATTTGGAATTTACCACAACACACGTGCATGTTAAATCCCGCGGCCTTTCCTTCTTCAACTTTTGACTCTCTAACCTTGCCTATAATTCTTTTCCCACTTTTCAAAGCTCTTTCTAAATGTTCAACATTTTTGGACCTTCCCAACCCTCACTTCCTATTCAAACCATTTGAATTAAATTCAAATGAATTTGAATTTTAATCTTGCAATCATGCTCACTTCTATTTTCTTGGGACAAGCACATTTTTGTGAGTCCGGGAAAATAATCCCCATGTCCAACTTCTTTCCCTAACCCTCTCTTTCTTTTCTTCTCTCTAATTCTTTTCTGTTAAAGAAAGTATGAGAAAGAGATAGGAGAGAGAGAGCAGCCCAACAGGCCATTTAGGTCCATCCGCTAGGCCCAGCCGCGCCTATAACCCTAGCCCCGACCCCCTCCTCTCGATCTCTCCCTCTCATCCTCCCACACTGCCGCCACACACACGCATCGCACAGGAGAGGAGCGCCCGCGCCCGATCCCCATGGCGCCCCTGTCCCCCGTGCCCGGTCCCTCTACCGGCGACCTCCGCCGCCTTGCCGCCTCTGCTTCTCCTCGCCGGCAGGACCCCTGCGCCTCCTCCATGGCCCTCCTCCTCCGGTCTCCTCGTCGTCCTGCCATGAACGCCGAGCTCGAAGCTCCGGCCGACCCTGCCTCCAAGGCCTTGCTGCCGCTGCCATCCCTCAACTCCTCCAGCGAGCCCCGTGGCTGGTCGGCACCGGACTCCATCTCTACTCCGACGTCACCACGCTCAACCCCAAGCTCTCCTCCTCGTCGTCCATCTCCAGCCCCGTCTCCGCCGTTGTCCAGGCCGCCGCTGGCCCTCCACGGCCACGGGATCCTCCCATGCCTTCTTGCCATGCCTTCCCTGCTCACCCTCATGGACGCCCCTGCCGCATGTTGCTCCACTTGCCCCATCGAGCTCCTTGGCCTCTGTTCATGCCCCGTCACAGCTGTTGTTTGCCTTCTCAAGCAGTGCCGTTCGCCTCGGCTTCGAGATCACCATGTGTGGCCAGAACCACACAAAGTTGTTGCCTCTTGCTCCTGCGATGTGTTGCGTGGACGCATTCGAAACTGGATTGGCACCTCAAGCGCCAAGTACCCTGAAGACCCCGTCATCGTCAAGTTCCACTTGGACAAGTGTACCTCTACGTCCTGGACTGCCAAGTACATGGATACGCAAGTTCCGCTTCGAACGTGTACGACTACACCTGGTGATGCGACAAGTACCCCGACAACGTGTACATCTACACCGCCAAGACCGGACCGACAAGTACCCCGACGCCGTGTGTACCACTACCGTTGCCCCGAAGACGTTGGTTCCTTCAAGTACCTCTCCGAAAACGAACGTGAACCACTACTTCCCTGACGACCGTCCCGAGAACGTCTACTTCCTCTACTTTGCACCGACTCGTTCCGCCTCGAAAATGCACGCTTCGAAGGTATAACCGCCGAGACGACCGCCGTGGACCGAATGCATGTGTGTTGCATGAGATGCCCGTTTGCACCGTGTCCAAAATTGTCGCTTGCATGTGCCTCCTCGTTGCCATGCCACCGACACGTGGGAACCCGGTTACCGGGATCACCCCACCATCCTTGTTTGACACGCTACTACCACACTCACTTTTGCACCGGTATCTCCATGAGCTACCAGACCTATATGTTGCCGTGGCATCATTTTTCAGATTCTTTGGCGTGGCACTCTTTCTTTCCACCATGGTGTCAAATGCTTTATAAAATGCTCTTATCAACTTTTTCATAAATACTGCATAAAACTTGCATATGTCATCCGCATCATAGTAACAACATTTAAAATGTTTATATTTGTTGTTCTGTTAATTTGCTAAATGCATATGGGGATTTTCCGGAATTGTTGCTTGTTATTTCCGGCCTCATTTAAACTTGCCTAAATAGATAGTTTATTTATGCCTCACCTCTTGCCATGTTTAACAACATTTAATATTGTTGGGTACATAAACGAGATCGAACCAAATACTAGAATGTGGTGTTTCGTCAATATGCAACTCGTTGCATATTGCGCTCCACTTAATTTGTAGTATTTTTTGTGCACTTTGCCATGCCATGCTTCATTAAACCGGACATGCATCATACTTGGTTGTGCATCATGCATGTTTATGTGATGGTTGTTTTACTATGTTGTTTGTTTGTTTCCGGGTTGCTTCTCTCGTTAGCTTCGGTTTTCGTTCCAGAGTTGTGAGGATTCGTTCGACTACGTCCGCTTGTCTTCTTCATGGACTCGTTCTTCTTCCTTGCGGGATTTCAGGCAAGATGACCATACCCTCGAAATCACTTCTATCTTTGCTTGCTAGATGCTCGCTCTTTTGCTATGCCTATGCTGTGATACCTACCACTTGCTTATCGTGCCTCCTATATTGTCAAACCAAGCCTCTAACCCCCCTTGTCCTAGCAAACCGTTGTTTGGCTATGTTACCGCTTTGCTCAGCCCCTCTTATAGCATTGTTAGTTGTAGGTGAAGATGAATTTGTTCCTTGTTGGAACATGGAGATGTTGTTCCTTGATTGGAACATGATTACTTGTTGGTATGTCACAATATATCTTATTTAATTAATGCATCTATATACTTGGTAAAGGGTGGAAGGCTCGGCCTTATGCCTGGTGTTTTGTTCTACTCTTGCCGCCCTAGTTTCTGTCATATCGGTGTTATGTTCCCGGACTTTGCATCCGTAACGCGGTTGGGTGATTTATGGCACCCCCTTGACAGTTCGCTTTGAATAAGACTCTTCCAGCAAGGCCCAACCTTGGTTTTACCATTTGCCTCACCTAGCCCTTTTTCCCTTGGGAGTTGCGCTCTAGAGGGTCATCTTATTTTATCCCCCCGGGCCAGTTCTCCTCTGAGTGCTGGTCCAAACTAGAGCGCTTTGCAGCGCCATCTCAAGGAAACTTGGGGTCTGGTTTTAGTTGTACGTACAGCTCATCCGGTGTGCCCTGAGACCGAGATATGTGCAGCTCGTATCAGGATATGTGCATCTCAAGGAAACTTGGGGTCTGGTTTTAGTTGTACTTTGCTGGACTTGTTTTATTACTGTCGAAATGTCTTGTAGCCGGGATTCCGAGACTGATCAGGTCTTCCCGGGGAGAAGGAACATCCTTCGTTGATTGCGAGAGCTTATAATGGGCTAAGTTGGGACACCCCTGCAGGGTTTGAACTTTCGAAAGCCGTGCCCGCGGTTATGTGGCATATGGGAATTTGTTAATGTCCGGTTGTAGAAAACCCGAAGTTGATCTTAATTTAAATACACCAACCGCGTGTGTTACCGTGATGGTCTCTTCTCGGCGGAGTCCGGGAAGTGAACACGGTGTTGGAGTTATGCTTGACGTAGGTTGTTCTAGGATCACTTCTTGATCATAGTTGTTCGACCGTGCTTTTGCCTCCTCTTCTCGCTCTCTTTTGCGTATGGTAGCCACCATATATGCTAGTCGCTTGCTGCAGCTCCACTTCACTACCCTGTCCTACCTTTAAGCTTAAATAGTCTTGATCTCGCGGGTGTGAGATTGCTGAGTCCCCGTGACTCACAGATACTTCCAAAATCAGTTGAAGGTGCCGATGAAACCGTGCAGGTGACGCACCCGAGCTCAAGGAGGAGCACGATGAAGAGCTTGTCCTTTGTGTTGTTTCGTTCTAGTTGATCAGTAGTGGAGCCCAGTTGGGGTCGATCTGGGATCTGTGTAGCATTTGGGGTGGTCTTCTTTTATTTTGGTTCCGTAGTCGGACCTTGATTGTATATGTATGATGTAATGCTTTATTCATGTATTGTGTGAAGTGGCGATTGTAAGCCAACTATGTATCTCTTTCCCTTATGTATTACATGGGTTGTGTGAAGATTACCTCACTTGCGACATTGCTTTCAATGCGGTTATGCCTCTAAGTCGTGCTTCGACACGTGGGTGATATAGCCGCATCGAGGGCGTTACATTCATGGCCTAGCAAATATTGTTCCAAAGTATCAGTAGGAGGTACAACAATAGAAGCAAGACCAATAATTTCATCTAAACTTGGAAAAATTGAAGTCATGAGACTCATCACCAAAGCTAACACCGACAGTTTGTTTCTTGCAACCTAATTTAGCATTAGCGGTGTTCAAGAAAGGTATAGCAAAGATAATGGGACAAAAGTCATCTTGTAGGGAACCAAGAACAAGAAAATCGTTAGGGAATTTTATTTTCCCACACAAGAATTCAACATCTCTAACAATCCCAATTGGTGAGATGGTGTCTCTATTAGCAAGTTTAATGATAACATCTATGTCTTCTATCTCTGCGGGTGCTATGTCATTCATAATTTCTGGATATAAGGTAAAGGGAATAGCACTCATGCTAACTGAGACAACGGGCATGCCACCAACAGGTCTATGTTTATCCTTTTTATCGGGTTTGGAAATTCTAGCAGCTTCTTCACATAAGTAAATAACATGCCCATCTATATTTTCTTCCAGGAGATCTTTAACCATAGCAACACTAGGTTCTACTTTAATTTGTTCATCAGGTTTAGGTGTTCTAATATAACTTCTGTTGACCACAGTTAAAACTTTAGCATGTTCCTTTATCCTAACAAGGAAAGGTGGTTTCTCAATATAAGTAGTAGGAACAACTGGATCAACATTATAAACTACAGTTTCCTCTTTAACTAGTATTGGTTCTTTAATTTCTTATTTAATAGGTGGGTGATATTTAAACCACTTCTCCTTAGGGAAATCAACATGAGTAGCAAATGATTCACAAAAGGAGGCTACTATCTCAGAGTCAAGTCCTTATTTAGTGCTAAACTTTTGAAAAGCATCGATATTCATAAAATATTTAACGCAATCAAACTTAAGCTTAATACCTGACTCTTTACCTTCATCGAGTTCCCAATCTTCAGAGTTGCGTTTAATTATTTCCAAAAGATCCCACCGGAATTCAATAGTCTTCTTCATAAAAAACCAACACAAAAAGTATCAAGCATGGATGGCTCATTATGATAAAGCCTAGCATAAAACTTCTTGATAATAATTTCTCTTAAGAGCTCATGATTGAGGCATGAATATAACATTGACTTAAGCTTCCCCCAAGCTAGAGCAATACTTTCTCCTTCATGAGGCCAAAAATTATATATGTAATTCCGATCACGATGGACTAGATGCATAGGATATTTTTTGGTGAAACTCCAATTTCAATCGATTCCAATTCCAAGATCCAATATAATCACATAGCTTATACCATGCCAATGATTTTCCCTTCAAACATAAAGGGAAAACCTTCTTCTTAACTTCATCTCTGGGTAAACTTGCAAGCTTAAACAATCCACAAATTTCTTCCACATATATCAAGTGCATATCAGGATGTTAGGTTCCATCTCCTACATAAGGATTAGCTAGCAGTTGTTCTATCATATCCGAAGGAATTTCATATTCAATATTTTCAGTAGGTGCAGTAGGTTGAGGGGTTACTAATTGTGGTTCTGGTCGAGGTGAAGATATCCCGAAAAAACCCTAATATGTCTCCAATGTATCTTTTTTTTCACGCTGCTATATTATCATTCTTGGATGTTCTATAATCATTTTATAGTTATTTTATATCATTATTTGGGACTAACCTATAGACATAGTGCCAAGTGCCAGTTGCTGTTTTTTTGCATGTATTTTACATCGCAGGAAATCAATACCAAACGGAGTCCAAACGCAGTGAAACTTTTTGTGGATTTTTTTGGACTAGCAGACTAAGGCATAGCCTAGTGGTGGGGAGGGATTGATGCCTTCCCACCCACCCAGGTTCAAGGCATGGTACTTGCAATTTGGGTTTGTTGCACCAATTATAATGTAGAGGGTTCCTTTATCGTCTTTCTATAAAAAACCAATGGGCCGAAGGAGCACCTTGGGGGTGCTCCGAGGGGAGCACAACCCACCAGGGTGTGCCAAGACGCCTAGGCGCACCCCAATGGGTTGTGCCCACCTTGGGTACCCCCTGGACCTCCTCTTTACTCTATAAATACTATATATATTCCAGAAACCCTATGGGAGTCGATGAAAATCAATTCCAGCCACCACAGAGTCCAGAACCATCAGATCCAATCTAGACACCATCACGGAGGGGCTCACCACTTCCATTGGTGCCTCTCTGATGATGCGTGAGTAGTTTTTTGTAGACCTTCGGGTCCGTAGTTAGTTGCTAGATGGCTTCCTCTCTCTCGTTTGATTCTCAATACAATGGTCTCTTGGAGATCCATATGATGTAACTCTTTTTGCGGTGTGTTTGTTGGGATCGAATGAACTTTGAGTTTATGATCAGATATATCTTTTTATCCATGAAAGTTGTTTGAATCTTCTTTGGGGATGTGTTTGCGGTGTGTTTTTATCTATGATCAGATGAACTTTGCTAGGTGCTTTCTAGTGGGTTCGATCTTACGGTGCCTGATCCCAGTGACAGAAGGGGGACCAACACGTATGTATCGTTGCTACTAAGGATAAAACGATGGGGTCTATCTCTACATAGATAGATCTTGTCTACATCATGTCATCGTTCTTATTGCATTACTTCGTTTCTCCATGAACTTAATACACTAGATGCATGCTGGATAGCGGTCGAGGTGTGGAGTTATAGTACTAGATGCAGGCAGGAGTCGGTCTACTAATCTTGGACGTGATGCCTATATAATGATCATTTCCTGGATATCCTCATGAGTATTTGAAGTTCTATCAATTGCCCGATAGTAATTTGTTCACCCACCCTTTGCTATTTTTCTCGAGAGAAGCCACTAGTGAAACCTACGGCCCCTGGGTCTCTTTCTCATATTATTTGCCTTTGCGATATACTTTTCCTTTGCATTTATTTTCAGATCAATTGAACCAAAAATACAAAAATACCTTGCTGCAATGTATTCTTATTTACTTTATTTGGCGTTTGATATATCAATCTACTACAATTTTATCTCACGTCCGTTTGCCCATCTGGGGCGCCGCTACCCGAAAGGGATTGACAACCCCTTTTACACGTCGAGTTGTGACGATTTGTTATTTGTGTGCAAGGGCTGTTTATGTTGTGTTGATTGGTTCTCCTACTGGTTCGATAACCTTGGTTTCATATGTGAGGGAAATACCTACCGCCGTTGTGCTGCATCATCCCTTCCTCTTTGGGGAAATACCGACGTAGCTTCAAGCGACATCAAGAGGAATTTCTGGTGCCGTTGTCGGGGAGGATCTTCAACATATACCACGTTCCTAATATCATGGCAAATTACTTTCGGTGAAGCCACCAAATGGCTTGATAATATCATGGCAAATTATTCACAATGTCATACCGAAAGAGCTCCTACTAGTAAAAAAGTTAATTCGGTTGAAGAAATTTCTTCTTTGAGTGAAAAAGTTGATGGTCTTATGAAACTGCTTGCTAGTAAAAGTGCTCCTATTAATTTTAATGATATGCCTTTGTATTCTTTGATTGAGCAAAATAGTGGTGCCATAGATGTGAATTTTATTTCTCAAAATAATTTCAATAACAACGCTTATAGAGGTAATTTTAATCCTAGGCCTTTTCCTAGTACTTCCTCTAATAATTATGATAATTCCTATGGAAATCAATCTTATAATAATAATAGGAACATCTCTGATCTTGAGAACAATATTAAATAATTTATCAACACGCAAAAGGTTTTCAACACTTCCATATAAGAAAAGTTGAGTAAGATTGATGGTTTGTCTAGAAGTGTTGATAGAATTGCTCGTGATGTGGAAAATCTCAAGATGAAAATTTTTGTGCCTAAAGTAGATGAACCAATTAAAGCTCTTTATGTTTCTATGGATGAAAGTAAGAAAAGAACCGCTATGCTGAGAGCTAAAAGAGAATTCTAAGAAAAAGCATTTTCTAGTGATTTCTTTCGCAAAAGTGATGAAGATCTTAAAATGATTGGTGTTTCTTCTATTGATTCCTTGTTTTGTAAAGTTAAGATTGATTAAAAAGGGACTGGAGAAGATTCAACTTTAGGAAGAAGGCGTCCCAATATTTCGGAGGGTGAAAATCTTGTTGAGAAATTTGATGAAAGTGGGTTTGAAGAGGTCAAAACTTTAGCTAGTGATGTGCCCACTCTTTTACGTTACAAAGACTTTAACTATGATAGTTGCTCTTTGATTGATTGTATTTCTTTGTTGCAATCCATGATAAATTCACCTCATGCTTATGAATAAAATAAAGCTTTTACTAAACATATTGTTAATGCTACGATGAAAGCTTTTGAAGAAAAAAAAGTATTAGAAGTATCAATTCCTAGAAAATTGCATGATGAGTGGGAACCTACTATCAAAGTCAAGATTAGAATTATGAATGTTTTGTTTTGTGTGACTTGGGTGCTAGTGTTTCTACAATTCCTAAATCTTTATGTGATGTGCTTGGTTTTACAGATCTTGAATATTGTTCTTTAAATTTGCACTGGGCGGATTCTACTATTAAAAAGCCTATGGGAAGAATTAATGATGTTCTCATTCTTGCAAATAGGAATTATGTGCCCATAGCTTTTATTGTTCTTGATATTGATTGCAATCCGTCTTGTCCTATTATTCTTGGTAGACCGTTTCTACTCACTATCGGTGTCGTGATTGATATGAAAGAAGGCGATATTAAGTTCCAATTTCCTTTGAGGAAGGGTATGGAACACTTCCCTAGAACAAGAATTAGGCCACCATATGAGTCAATCATGAGGGAATCTTATGGATCTCGAACCAAATATGACAAAACGTAGATCCTTTACTACTATAGGCATGAAAAGTAAACTAGCTGAAAGCTACAACTATTTTTTTTGTTTTTTCTTAAGGTTTTTTAAACACACAAGAAGAAGGCTTAAAACAGAAAATAAACTAGCATGGACAGTATAATGAAAAAGTATGAGCACTGACAACTGGCATGAATGTGTGAACATGAATGTAATATCGGTTATAAATACGTACTCCCCCAAGCTTAGGCTTTTGGCCTAAGTTGTTCTCTGGCCACTGCTGGCCTGGCGGATATCCAAAGTTGTAGCTGGGATCGTATTGAGATGCAGCGGCTACTGCCTGATGAGCTGCAGCCTGGAGGCAAGCTGCCTCTGTCCTCCTCTCATACTCATTCGCCTCCTCCCTGGTTATAACATATCTCCTTTTTGTCAGAAAGTCAAAGAAAGTAGTGGCAGGGAGAGCAACATGGACAGTGCGACGTCTGTCGAAGATTAGTCAGTACTGGAGGAACTGTTCATTCCTCTCAACAAATTGATGGCGAACCATAGCATTATAATCTACATAAGCAGGAGGCAATTCCATGTCATTTGCATGTATGGGTACATCAAGATAATTAGCTACACGAGTTGCGTAAATTCCACCAAACAAGTCTCCACTTAAACCGTTAAGATGCAACCTTTGTGCAACAATGGCCCCCAAATTATATTGTTTTTCACCTAATACCGCACTTTTGAGGACACAAAGATCTGGAATGCACATGTGACAAGCTTCATCTTTACCGTTAATGCATCTACCTATAAAGAGAGCAAAATAATGTATGGAAGGAAAATGAGTGATCCCTATGGTAGCTTGTGTGATTTCTCTAGATTCCCCCACAGTGATACTAGCATGAAAGTCTTTATATTCAAATTTGCGAGGTTCACTAACATTGCCCCACAGTGGGAGTTTACAAGCAATATTAAAATCTTCTAAATCCATGGTATATGATTTATCATAAAGATCAAATAAAACAGTGTGAGAATTGTGTGAGGATGTAAATTTAAACCTTCTCACAAAGGTATCAGTTTGGTAACGGTATTGCGGGCACTTATCTGACACGAAGCCCTCAAGATTAGCATTACGCACATACGCATCAAATTCATCCTTAATACCTGCTCCGACCATAAACTCCTATAACGGCCTGTAACGCCCTCGATGCGGCTATATCTCCCACGTGTCGAAGCACGACTTAGAGGCATAACCGCATTGAAAGCAATGTCGCAAGTGAGGTAATCTTCACACAACCCATGTAATATATAAGGGAAAGAGATACATAGTTGGCTTACAATCGCCACTTCACACAATACATGAGTAAAGCATTACATCATACAGATACAATCAAGGTCCGACTACGGAACCAAAAATAAAAGAAGACTACCCCAAATGCTACACAGATCCCCGATCGTCCCGACTGGGCTCCACTACTGATCAACTGAAATGAAACAACACAATGAACAAGGTCTTCATCGAACTCCTCCTTGAGCTCGGGTGCGTCACCTGCACGGTTTCATCGGCACCTGCAAACTGGTTTTAGAAGTATCTGTGAGTCACGGGGACTCAGCAATCTCACACCCGTGAGATCAAGACTATTTAAGCTTAAAGGTAGGGTAAAGGTATGAGGTGGAGCTGCAGCAAGCGACTAGCATATATGGTGGCTACCATACGCAAAAGAGAGCGAGAAGAGGAGGCAAAAGCACGGTCGAACAACTATGATCAAGAAGTGATCCTAGAACAACCTACGTCAAACATAACTCCAACACCGTGTTCACTTCCCGGACTCCACCGAGAAGAGACCATCACGGTTACACACGCGGTTGATGTATTTTAATTAAGATCAACTTCGGGTTTTCTACAACCGGACATTAACAAATTCCCATCTACCACATAACCGCGGGCACGGCTTTCGAAAGATAATACCCTGCAGGGGTGTCCCAACTTAGCCCATGATAAGCTCTCGCGATCAACGAAGGATATTCCTTCTCCCCGGGAAGACCCGATCAGTCTCGGAATCCCGGCTACAAGACATTTCGACAGTAATAAAACAAGTCCAGCAAAGCCGCCCGATGCGCCGACATCCTGATAGGAGTTGCACATATCTCGTTCTCAGGGCAACACCGGATGAGCAGTCCGTACAACTAAAACCAGACCTCAAGTTTCCTTGAGGTGGCGCTGCAAAGCGCTCTAGTTCGGGCCAACACTTAGACAAGCATTGGCCCGGGGGGGCTGAATAAAGATGACCCTCGGGTTAGCTACTCCCAAGGTAAAGGTATAGGTGGTAGGCAAATGGTAAAACCAATGTTGGGCCTTGCTGGAAAAGTCTTATTCAAAGCGAACTGTCAAGGGGGTCCCATAAATCACCCGACCGCGTTAGGGACGCAAGATCCGGGAACATAACACCGATATGACGGAAACTAGGGCGGCAAGAGTGGAACAAAACACCAGGCATAAGGCCGAGCCTTCCACCCTTTACCAAGTATATAGATGCATTAATTAAATAAGATATATTGTGATATCCCAACAGGTAAACATGTTCCAACAGGGAACAACATCTCCATGTTCCAACAAGGAACAAACTTCATCTTCACCTGCAACTAACAACGCTATAAGAGGGGCTGAGCAAAGCGGTAACATAGCCAAACAACGGTTTGCTAGGACAAGGTGGGTTAGAGGCTTGGTTTAACAATATGGGAGGCATGATAAGCAAGTGGTAGGTATCGCAGCATAGTCATAGCAAAAGAGCGAGCAACTAGCAAGCAAAGATAGAAGTGATTTCGAGGGTATGGTCATCTTGCCTGAAATCCCGCAAGGAAGAAGAACGAGTCCATGAAGAAGGCAAATGGATGTAGTCGAACGAATCCTCACAACTCCGGTACGAAACCGAAGCTAACGAGAGAAGCAACCCGGAAAGAAACAAACAACATAGTAAACAACCACCACATACAAATGGCATGATGCACAAACAAGTATGATGCATGTCCGGTCTAAATATGCATGGCATGGCAAAGTGCACAAACAAAACCACAAATTAAGTGGAGCTCAATATGCAACGGGTTGCATATTGGAGAAACACCACATCAATTATTTAGTTCTCTTTTGATTATGTACCCAACAATATTAAATGTTATTAAACATGGAAAGGGGTGAAGCATAACAAAACTACACACCTAGGCAAATTTAAATGAGGCCGGAACAACAAACAACAATTCCGGAAAATCCTCATGTCCATATTTTAGATTTGGTACTGTTCTGCCCTAAACCATATTTTATTGTTGTTAAACAGGAAAATAAAGTGCAACATGTTAAACTAGGCATTTTTCTACCCCATTTACATATAAAGTTTATTAAATTCGGAGCTACGGTTATTTAGTTATGAAATAAATCATTTTAACATGGCATTTATACAAATTAATGCAAACAGCAAGTTAAACATTTTTTAACATGGATGAAAGTTGGATATTATTAAACTACACAAATTTCTGAGTATTTTACATATATGAAGTTTTTACATATGATGCATAGTTTGTGAGATATTAATGCATGAACATGAAGGGCTTTTCTGCAAAACTGGCACTCTCTGAAATTAGCTAAATTCGCAGCAACAGAAAAAAAAACATGAACGGGCCGAATTTGGCTGGGCCAATAGGAGCAAGGCGCTGGAGGCAGCTCACCCATGGGCCTCGGCCTGGTTGATGAAGGAGGCCCGAAAAGGGGGCGCAGATGGGCTTGGTGCGATCTGGCGCTGGCAGGCTGGATCGAACAAGGCAACGACGCGGTCAACGAGCGCTGCGGGACTTGGCGCTGGTCGTCCTCCTCGCACGCAGAAGCAGGGGAACAGCGCGATGAAGAGCCCAGGCGCACCAGCGTGATGCAGAGGAGGCACCAGGCCGGCAGGGCGCGATGCAGGAGGCGCCGGCAGCGGAACTTGGCGAGGCGGCGGAGGCAGGGCTTGCCGGCAGCGTAGCCGAATGCGGAGGTCTGCCTGCTGCGTGCGGGAGGCAGGAGGCGCGCGGAGGCAGAGGAGCGAAGCGACGACGAGGGCGGCATTGGCGATGCAGGTGGTCTCCGGCCTGGGCACCGGTGGCCGGGGACGGGGCCCAGCCGGCGGGATCCGGCAGGAACGGTCAAGGGGCGGCGGAGGAGGAACGGCGATGGCCCCACGGCTTGGCGGCATCAGGCTTGAAGAGGCCGAGGTTAATGAGCAGGGGCTCGTCTCCCTCGCAGAGAGACGAGGTCGACAGCGGCTGCACTGGAACGGGGGAACGACGGAGGCGCGGGAACGGCGGGACTCCGGCGCGGGAGGGAGCTCGGCGGACTGGGTCGAGCTGGAGGAGCTCGGGGCCTCAGGTGCGGGAGCAGAGGAGGCCGAGGCGCCATGGCAGGGGAACGGCAGCAGCGGCGGGGGAACTTGGCGGCATCCATGGCCGGCGACGCTGTTCGGTTCCTGCAGAGACACGGGAGAGAAAGAGGGGGCACGCTGTGAGAGAGAGAGACGGGGAGGAAGAACTGCAGGAGGAAGAAGGAGAAGAAAGGGAAGGCACAGGGCACGGGAAACCTTGGGAGGTTGGCGCTTGGTGATCCGGCGAGGTCCTGCGCGGGCGCTCGAGGCAGGGGATCGAGCTCATCTCGATCTGGAGCTCGGGGATGGGGCTCCAGGCTGACGAGGGGAGCGAGGAGGGGGCCGCGGGCAAAGGAGCTCGGGTTCGTGCAGGATTTGGGCGGCGGCAGTGGTTGGACAGCGGCGGAAAATGAGGAAGGTGGTCGGAGATGATTTGGATCGAGGAGAAGGTGGCGGCTGTTGCTGGTGGTTTGGATCGGGAGGGTTCCCGAGGAGGATTTGGAAGGTGGCGGCGCAAGGGGGGAATAGGGTGAGGCTAGGGTTTTATTTAGTAAGTGGGTGGACTATAAATAGGAAAATAGGGTTGGGGTTAGACCCTCCGGTCGTAAATGGGCGGTCGAAAAAAATATAGGTTAGGAAGTTGAATTAAGAAAACGGAGATGTTTTATAGATGTTGGGGGATGATCCGGACTCAACGGTGATGACTGAGCAGTTTGGGTTCGGGCAAGTTCCGGATGTGCGCGAGGGGGTGTGAGCACTGTGTAGAGAGGGTCAAACGATTAGGAAAAAGGGAATTGAAAAACCCGGTTGGGCTTGGAACGGTCAACGAAAGCAAAGGGGGACGCGGCAACTACGAGCGGATGCAAGTTTTGAAAATATAACGGCAACGAGTTCCGATGCAATGCGGATGATGCCATGATGAATGCAACAAATAAAATAAAACACACGCGAAAATGAAAATATATGGAAGGCGTCTGGAGCGTCGGTCTCGGGGCGTTACACGGCCATTCACAAGGCCGCACTTGAGCTGCGGGCACTATATCATTTAATTTAGTAAGAAGTGCCACAATAGTTTCAGTTTCATAGCCATAGAAAGGATCCGATTCAACCAAAGTAATTAACTCAGGATCAACAGAGAAATCATAATCCTTATCAGAAATACAGATAGGTCAAGTAGCAAAAGCAGGGTCATATTTCATTCTAGCATTCATAGACTTTTCTTTCAGCTTACCTAACAATTTCTTAAGATCATATCTATCTTTGCAAGCAAAAAGGTCTTTAGCAGTTTCTTCATCCATAACATAACCCTCTGGTACATCAGGCAATTCATATCTAGGGGGAGATTCTTCATCATCACTTTCATCAATATTATTAGTTTCATTAATTTCATTCTCTCTAACCCTAGCAAGTTGTTCATCAAGAAATTCACCTAATGGCACAGTATTATCAAGCATAGAAGTAGTTTCATCATAAGTATCATGCATAGCAGAAGTGGCATCATCAATAACATGCGACCTATCAGAATCAATAGCAGGTGTATGTGTCGCAAATTTACTCATAACAGAAGGTGAATCAAGTGCAGAGCTAGATGGCAGTTCCTTACCTCCCCTCATAGTTGAGGGATAAATCTTGGTTTTTTCGTCTTCAAGTTCCTCATAGTGATCAACAGATATAAATCCCAACTGACTGAAAGAATAGAGCTATACTCCCCGGCAACGGCGCCAGAAAATAGTCTTGATAACCCACAAGTATAAGGGATCGCAACAGTTTTTTAGGGTAGAGTATTCAACCCCAATTTATTGATTTGACACAAGGGGAGCTAAAGAATATTATCAAGTATTAGCAGTTGAGTTGTCAATTCAACGACACCTGGAAAACTTAATATCTGCAGCAAAGTATTTAGTAGCAAAGTAGTATGGAAGTAACAGTAACGGTGGCAAAAGTAACAGTAGCAACTTTGTAGTAATTGTAACAGTGGCAACGGTAAAGTAACTAAGCAAAGATCAATATGTGAAAAGCTCGTATGCATTGGATCAGTGATGGATAATTATGTTGGATGCCATTCCTCATGCAACAGTTATAACATAGGGTGACACAGAACTATCTCCAGTTCATCAATGTAATGTAGGCATGTATTCTGAATATAGTCATACGTGCTTATGGAAAAGAACTTGCATGCCATCTTTTGTCCTACCCTCCCATGGCAGCGGGGTCCCATTCGAAACTAAGGGATATTAAGGCCTCCTTTTAATAGATTACCGGACCAAAGCATTATCACTTAGTGAATACATGAACTCCTCAAACTACGGTCATCACCAGGAGTGGTCTCGATTATTTTCACTTCGGGGTTACCGGATCATAACACATAGTAGGTGAATATTGACTTGCAAGATAGGATCAAGAACTCACATATATTCATGAAAACATAATAGGTTTAGATCTGAAATCATGGCACTCGGGCCCTAGTGACAAGCATTAAGCATAGCAAAGTCATAGCAACATCAATCTTAGAACAATATGGATACTAGGGACCAAACCCTAACAAAACTAACTCGATTACATGATAAATCTCATCCAACCCATCGTCGTCCAGCAAGCCTATGATGGAATTACTCACGCACGGCGGTGAGCATCATGAAATTGGTGATGGAGGAAGGTTGATGATGACGACGGCGACGGATCCCCTCTCCGGAGCCCCGAACGGACTCCAGATCAGCCCTCCCGAGAGTGATTAGGGCTTGGCGGCGGCTTCGTATTGTAAAACGTGACGAATCCTTATCTCTGGTTTTTTTCCCCGAACATGAATATATAGAGTTGGAGATGAGGTCAGTGGACCATCAGGGGGCCCACGAGGCAGGGAGCGCGTCCTCCACCCTCGTGGACTGGGTGTAGGCCCCCTAGTGTTGATTCTTTTGCCAGTATTTTTTATATATTCCAAAAATATTCTCCGTGAAGTTTCAGGTCATTCCAAGAACTTTTATTTCTGCACAAAAATAACACCATGGCAATTCTGCTAAAAACAGCGTCAGTCAGGGTTAGTTCCATTCAAATAATGCAAGTTAGAGTCCAAAACAAGGGCAAAAGTGTTTGGAAAAGTGGTGTAAACCTCGCGAGTGTGTAAGGCAAACGGAGGAGGCCGAACTGCTAATCCAGCTCTGATATTAATTGGTTCTTCTTGATGGAGACCGGCGGCTTAACGGCCGATTTGTTAAGCGGACCGATGGGGCCGCTTTGTACTGCGATCGTAATAGCCGCAGTGTGGTCATTTATACAGAGGGAGTGTTCCGTATTTCCATTTACTGTTATGATGCCGCGTGGACCGGCCATTTTAAGTTTTGCGCGGGCGTAGAGTAGGACTGCATTAAAACGAGCAAGAGCGGTATGCCCCAAAAGCGCATGGTAGCTACTATGAAGCGGGGCAAATCAAAGGTCAAGCCCTCACTTTGGGAGTTGTCTGGTGAGCCGAAAACGACTTCCAGTGTGATAGAGCCCGTGCCGTGAATTTCTACGCCGGGCATTGCTCCCTTGAGGATAGTTGTGGTGGGCTTGATTCTTGAAGGATCAATGCCCATTTTACGGACAGTTTCTTGGTAGAGTAGATTAAGGCTGCTACCGCCGTCCATAAGGACTTTCGTGAGATGGAACCCATTGATAATTGGATCGATGACCAGAGTTACCGCACCGTCAGGACGGATATGACCAATTTTTTGGGGGATCCGCTCTATGGTGTTTATGTCCCGTGGTGCGCGTGTGCGCTCCCTTGGAGGGGTGTGCGTCACGTATACCATGTTTACGGTTTTCACTTCGGGGGGAATTTGCTTCTGAACCCCGGTGTTCGCTGGCGAGTTTCTTCGTCATCACTGTCACTGGGCGGCCGCTTCCCCTTGTGTTTGGCATTAAGTTTGCCGGCCTGTTTGAAGACCCAGCAGCTTCTGTTTGTGCGAGTAGCTGGTTTATCGGGGGTGCCATGAATCTGGCAGGGCCGGTCCAATATCTTGTCTAGATTGGATGGTCCGTCGCTATTTGCCTTGAATGGCTTTTTCCGTTGACCTGATTTGGAGCCGCTAAACCCGGCGTTAACCGTTGTGTCTCGTGTTATTTTGTTATTATTGCGACGCTTGTGTTTATCACATCGTGGCTTGCCGTTGCCGTCTCGGACTTCTGAAGTGCTCGGATCGCTAGCGCTGTTGCTTCTATGAGCGAGCCAGTTGTCCTCTCCCGCGCAAAAGCGGGTCATTAAAGCGGTAAGGGCTGCCATGGATTTTGGTTTCTCTTGACCAAGGTGGCAGGCGAGCCATTCGTCCTGGACGCTGTGTTTGAAGGCCGCGAGGGCTTCGGCGTATAGACAATCGATGATTTAGTTCTTTTTAATTAAGAACCTCATCCAGAGCTTCCTGGCCGACTCTCCGGAATGTTAGACGATGTGACTTAAGTCGTCGGCATCTGGTGGCTGGACATATGTACCCTGGAAGTTGTCATGGAAGGCGTCTTCTAGATCCTCCCAACTGCCAATAGAGTTTTCCGGCAGACTGTTTAACCAGTACCGAGCTGGCCCTTTGAGTTTTAGTCGGAGGTATTTGATGGCATGAAGGTCATCTCCGCGGGCCATATTGATATGGAGAAGGAAACTGCGGGATTAGTTGTTCCATCATATGATTCGATATTCACGGGTTTAAACCCTCCTGGGAATTCATGCTCCATTACTTCATTTATGAAGCAAAGAGGGTGTGCGGCGCCTGTATAGTGGGCCACATTGCGACTTAGCTCCGATGGAGTCCGTCTGCGGTTTTCGGCCCAGGTGTGACTAGGATTGTCACGTCCGAGTAGATAGTCATCGCTGCGTGTCGGGGCACGTCCCCACTATCCGTAGATTGATCTGGTATGTCCTGCTCTACTGTCCAGGTCCTGCCGAAGGTCGTATGTATATCCCCGAACTATTTTATCTCTGCCTTTATGGTGAGGTGGGGCTAGCTGGTGTTCGGCTTGAGTTGCCGCTTTGTCCCGACCGCCTGGTGGTCGGTTAGCCGCATTTTGCGATAATGGTACGGGATCCGGCGCCTCGTCATCGAATTGAGGTAGTAATTTTCTCTTGGGTAAACGTTGGCTGGGCACTTGAGGCCATATTCTTTGGCTGCTAGGACCTTAGTCCATCTATTGTTTAGCAGATCTTGATCAGCTTGAAGCTGCTGCTGCTTCTTTTTTAGGCTCCTTGCAGTGGCTATTAGCTGGCGCTTAAAGCGCTCCTGCTCGAGAGGTTCCTCAGGCACGATAAAATCCTCGTTGCCGAGGCTCGCCTCCACCTCGGAGAGCGGAAGATAATTACTGTCCTCCGAGTCTTCGTATATGGCATGTTCATCAGGGCTAACTTGCCCATCTTCCCGTTCTTCTTGTTCGGAAGTTGCTTCAACGGGGTCTTCATTATCTTCGGCACTGTCCGGAGTGTTATTTTCTCCTGTGCCGGTGTTACTATCTTTGTTGCGGCATGATTTAGAGTGGCGCCATTGACGCTGGTGCTTTGGTGGTATCTCAGGAGGTTTATCCTCAACTGGATCCTTCTTGTTGTTGCCCTTGTTCTCTTCAGGTGTGTCCACCATGTATACGTCATACGAGGAGGTGGCCGTCCAATGTCTGGTAAATGGCGGGTTTTTGGCCTCCTCTTCTCTGGGATCACTGTCCATACCGTTGATGTCTTAGGAGCCGTAATCAAGCGTGTCGGTCAAGTCTTCGACAGTGGCTATGAAGTGGGCGGTGGGTGGGAAGCGAAATTCCCCGTCATCAACCTCCAGTTCGAACCGGATAGTGTTCGGCTATGAGCCCACTGCTAAGGATAGTGCTCTTAACAAGTTTAACACGTCGCCCAAAGGCGAGTGCCGAAAAATGTCCGCGGAGCTGAATTCAACCATGGATGACTGACCTAGCTCGACGCTTGCGGATGCACATGGTTAGGAACCCGTAGCCGGAAATATGTCCGAGGTTCCGGTAACATAGATCTATTTTGAGGCTGGATCTGTGTGCGGCTCTAACGCCGCTGAGGCTGCGACATCTGCGACGGGGTTGAGCTTTCCGTCTTCAGATGGCGCGATCTGCTCCGGATCTAAGGCCAGAGCAGTTGCAGGTGTTATCTCCTGGATATGGTCTGATGACAGATTTAAGTCATGTTCATCATAGTTACAGGGAGCGGCTGTCGTGGTCTCAAATCCGTCGAAGATCAAGTCTCTGCGGATGTCCGCGACGTAGTTCAAGATCCCGAATCTGACCTGACGGCCAGGGGCATAGCTGTCCGAGGAGGAAGACTTCTCCTTGGACAACATTGTTGTAGATGGTTGAAGGGGCCATCATACCTTTCAAGGACGGCATAGTGGAACTCTCAATGAAAGCACCAAGGTCAGTGTCAAAACCGGCGGATCTTGGGTAGGGGTCCCGAACTGTGCGTCTAAGGTCGATGGTAACAGGAGACAGGTGTCGGATTACGGGTTCCGGCAGACCCTTAAGGTTCGAACTCTGGGGTGCGCGCGGAGATTATGCCCTCTACCTCTCCGTCTCACAAGGATCTAAACTACAGGACGAACAACACAAGAGACACAGGGTTTATACTAGTTCGGGCCACCATTGTGGTGTAATACCCTACTCTAGTTTGTGGTGAGTGGATTGCCTCTTGGGCTGATCAGGATGAAAAGTACAAGGAAGAACAGCCTCGCGAGGGTCTGTTCTTGGCTAGGGGATGAACTGCTGGGGGAGTTCAATCGCCCTTCTCACTCTCTGGGTGTGTTGCTAGCTCCGTTCGTGGATCGATCCCTCTAGATGTCAAGATGCCTCTACCCTGGGGGTGGCTAGTCCTATTTATAGGCAAAGGCCCTGGGCCTCTTCCCAAATATTTGAGCGGGAAGGGCGCCAACAATTGGCCAATTCAAAGGGGAACATCTGGTACACTTATCCTGACTAAAGTTGGTCTTCGCCTGCCAAAGGCCCTGTGGTGACGCCGTCCTGGGCTCCACAATGACCTCCTTCCCACCGTTGGACTGGTCTTGGTCTTGTTGCACCGAAATGGATTCCTTTTCTTGATCCTCTCGCCTGCGCTTGCCCCTTTGCACCGAAGAGGAAAGGGGAGGACACTGCGCGGTCTGGCGCCCACCTGGCACCCTTGGCCATCATGGCTTGCGTCATGGGCACCTCGCGAGGTACCCTACCTTGATCTCTCCGCCTCCTCGTGAGCCATCCTGAGGAGGCCGCGCCTGAGGAAGCACCGTGTCGTCCGCCCCGTGAGGCTTGGCCCCTCGCGAGGGTCTTGAGTCTTGTGCTGATGAAGATGGGTCGCGCTGGGCCCCCATTTGAGCCACGCCGCAGGCCGCAGGCAGGCAAGTCTGGGAACCCCTGTTCCCAGAACGCCGACAGTAGCCCCGGGGCCCAAGGCGCGCATGGACTTGGCCGTGCTGAAAGGCGAAAGGGCAAGGGCGAAGCGCCGCGGGCCCTAACAGCCTGCGGCCTTGGGCGCCACGTGGCGATTGATTGGACGTGGGCGGTACTCTTTGCCCACGCTCCCTTATTCTGCGCCGCGCTAGGTTGCCCCACGGTTGTACACAGCCGTCCCTCTTCTTGTTGCTCGACTGTCCCTTGTTCTTCCTTCCTTCGAACTCTGACTCTTGCCTCTAATCCCATCTCACATCTCCTCTATCCCGTCCACCGCCATGGCTCTGACGAAGAAAGAGAAAGGGAAGAAGCCTGCGCCTCCATCTCGCCCGCCGCCGCCGGTGGCTCCCGCCGTCGGTTACTCAATCATACTCAATCTGGAGTGCCTGGACAAGCTCAGTCCCGCTCTGGCCACCGTCTTCAACGAGTGTGGGAGAATGACGGCTTGGCCTACGTCTCACTTCCCCACGGATAGGATTATCACCGAGGTTCACTATTTTGCCGACGCCTTGCGGGCGGGTTTGGTTCCTCCTTTCTCCGATTTCTTCAATGTCGTCCTCTCCCATTACCAGATCCACATGATGCATCTGGGTCCTGAATCCATTGCCCTCCTCTTGGTTTTTTCTTTTGTTTGCGAGGCGCTGATGGGCATCCCTCCTTCTGTTGCCTTGCTGCGCCATTTCTTCTCTTTGCGCCTTGTCGACCCCACTCAATGCTCGGCATGCGTGAGCTTCATAGCTTCGCCCGAGACTGCGGCCTCTAGTATCGACTTCAACCTCCCTCCGCCTTCAGCCGGGTTCCATGAGCGGTGGTTGTACGTTGATGTCGGGGTGCCCAGCCCCCTGCTGGTGAAGCCAACTTTGCCTGTTGTACCCAACTCTGGCTGGGGCCAGGAGACGCTCGAGAGCCCCCGGCTCGCCTTCGTCTGGCGCCGCTTCATGCTCTTGAAAAAGCTCGGCGTAACGGCGCCCTAGGTGGTGAAGGAGTTCCTATGCGCCGCATTGCCCCTCTCCAGCGCCATTCTTGTCGTCGAATGTGGGCCTTCAGCGGGCATGATGATCGCATGAGGCTTCAGGAAGAAGACTTGACGCCCGCGGCGCTGAGGACGGTGCTCTTGGTCCTGACTGGCACCCCCAACACGGGCAACATCCAGCGGGGAGGAGCTTTGATGTACCTCTGCCAGAACAGGAATGACTTCGTGAGGCAGATGACCCCTTTCAACGAGTGGGGGCTGCGCCCTGCCGGCTTCCAAGGGCCTCGCTAGAACCCTGTGGTGGTGATTACCCTTCCGGTCGGCCTAGGCGAATCCTCCTCAAGTGGTGGAGCAGGGAGGCAGGAGACAGCGGGGTTCGAGAGAGCCACCGATGATGTGACCGCACCTAGCGATGCCCTTGATGGGGCAGCTCCTGAGGCCCGTGCCGCCGAGGCTGCGGGCGAGGTGCAGCCGCTTCCGACGCTTGAGGCCGGGGCTCCTGAGCCCCCGGCCGTGCCCTCTTGCGAGGCAACTGACTATGCGTGCCAGGCATGCGTCCTCGACGCAGGTCGCCTTGGTGCTCCGTCCTCTTCGCGGGTTGATTCCTGTGCACCTCTCCTAGGCCGCTTCCGTGTGGACTTTGAGGCCCTCCGGAGGAAAAGGGAGGCCCTGGGTGACGACTCCCCTTGTCGCCTGCTGAAGCGCCGAAAGTACTTTGCCACCGACGAGTAAGCCTTCTCCTTTCCCGGCTCCTGATCCCCTTGTTGCGTCTACTGATCCTTGCTCTGTAGGCCCCTACCTGCCGAGGTCATGGAGGCCGCTGAGGTGACGCCTCCCTTGACTTTGTCTCCTCTGCCGCCCCCGAGTGCCCCGAGCAGCACTGCCCTTGTGGTCAGGGCGAACGACGGGGTGGACCATCACGTAGCACGCGGCGGCCCTTCTCTCCCCGCGATCTCCTTCCGCGGGCCCTCTCTTGGCATTGGCAGCCTGCCATGGCCTTCTCGTCTGGTCGCGGGCTGCGACTGGCTGAGGCACCCCTTGGTCCCTTCTCCTGAGGTCGGGCTGGACTCAGGCCGGGCTTCTGATGCGGCGCGGCCGGCCGTCGTGAGGGCTCCAGCCCCCAGCCTCCTGCCCGGGGCCGGAGCGATGGTCCACGGTCCTCGACGCCTGCTTGGGGCAGATGATGGTGTGGCAGACGTGCTTGAGCATGCTCGGGAGCGCCGTGCCCGTCGCCACGAGTTCCTTCGAAGGGCGAGTGGCGCCGTAGACCTGCTTGGGTAGGAGCTCGCCGATGAAGACGCGCGCCTGGAAGCCGAGGGCCTGCGCCTGGCCGTAGAGAGGCGCGAGCTGGAGGCCGCCGTTGCCCTCGCGCGTCATCAGCGCGACCTCGATGACGAAAAGGCGAAGGCGTCGCTGGAGGCCTCTCGGGCGGATCGATCCTAGGCTGCTGAGGAGGCCCGGAGAGCTGACCGACAGCGAGAAGCAGCAGAAGAACAGACCCGGGAGCTCCTGGCCCGGTGCCACTCGTTGGAGGAGCAGGTGGAGCTGCGCGAGGCGGCCCTTGTGTCGATGCAGGTGGCCTCCGGTGACCCGGTTGAGCTTCGGAAGCGCGAGGAAGCGCTGGTGCTGGAAGCTGTCGAACGCTCCCTCGAGTACGAGTGGCTGGAGACGAGGGAGCGCCTGACGACGCAGGAGGAAGACGATGTCGCCGCGCGAGAGACGCGTGTCTTGGAGGAGGTTTGTCATCGGGTGGTGATGGCGCGCCAAGGCCTCGAGCGCGAGTTCGAGAGGAAGCTGGAGCTGATCCGGGTCGAGGCCGAGGGGAGGACCACAGCCTTGAGGGCCCAGCGGGAGGAGGCGACGCGGCGGGCCGATGCTTCTCGGGCCGCCCTTGAGGCAGTGCAGAAGGAGTCGTCTGCCCTTCAAGCCGAGGTGCTCCGTCTCCGCCAGCGGGTGGAGAAGGCCGAGGCCGTCGAGCGTCAGAATGCCGATGAGATACGCCAGCGGCAAGTCCTGGAGCACGTGCACGGCCCCATGCTGACCACACTCAGGGAGAGGGCTAACACTGCCCTGGGCAACATCTGTGAGGCAGCCGTTGGCGAGCCGCACACGATCAACTACGTCGGTAACCTGCAGTTCTTCACCGCTGTGGTGACGCAGCTGGAGGCTCGTCGGCCAGGGCCGACAGCTTGGTGGAGGAGAGGAGTCGCGCCCTGCTCGGGCGCGCCTTTTCCCGCGTCTTCAGCCATCTTCAGGACATGGACCCCCACTTCGACTTCGATGCCGCCATCGCCCCAGTCCCCCAGGCCGTCCGAGGTGACCTGGCGGATTGGGTGGAGAACAACGTGGATGCTCTCGTCAGGGCCTTCACTTCGGATGACGACGACGTGATCGTGGCTGCCGACGAGGGCGGCGTGGTGGATGATCTCGACGCCATTGGAGGTGGCACAGACAACGAAGGCGAGTTCAGCGACGCCAGCGACAGCTCAGGAGGCGCTCCCAAGGATGCATTGGGAGACTTGTCAGACTGACCATGTACCACTCCCGTCTTTTTACCCTTTGTTCCTCGCTGGCTCCAAGGCTGCCTGCAGGAGGGCGCTGCGCCTTGGGTGTTCTCTAGTTGAGATCTCATGATGTGGGATCACTGCTGACGGGAAACTTCACAGGCGTGGGCCTTCTTCACAGGCTCCGGGTCTTCTCCCGAGCGGGACGTCTTCACAGGAATTCGCCTTCTTCACAGGCTCTGGGCCTTTTCCTAAACGCAATGGCTTCGCAGGCATTTGCCTTCTTCACAGGCTCCGGGCCTTTTCCTAAACGCAATGGCTTCACAGGCATTTGCCTTCTTCACAGGCTCCGGGCCTTTTCCTAAACGCAATGGCTTCACAGGCATTCGCCTACTTCACAGGCTCCGGGCCTTTCCATAAACGCGATAGCTTCACATGCATTTGCCTTCTTCACAGGCTCCGGGCCTTCTCCCGAGTGGGACGTCTTCACAGGCATTCGCCTTCTTCACAGGCTCCGGGCCTTTTCCTAAACGCAATGGCTTCACAGGCATTTGCCTTCTTCACAAGCTCCGGGCCTTCTCCCGAGCGGGACGTCTTCACACGCATTCGCCTTCTTCACAGGCTCCGGGCCTTTTCCTGAACGCAATGGCTTCACAGGCATTCGCCTTCTTCACAGGCTCCGGGCCTTTTCCTAAACGCAATGGCTTCACAGGCATTTGCCTTCTTCACAGGCTCCGGGCCTTTTCCTAAACGCAATGGCTTCACAGGCATTCGCCTTCTTCACAGGCTCCGGGCCTTTCCATAAACGCGATAGCTTCACAGGCGTTCGCCTTCTTCACAGGCTCTGGGCCTTCTTAGGAAAAGACAACCTCCGCAGTCACCAAAAGGTAATCTCGTGAGGGAGCAATAGCGGTAGTCAGGGCTGCGCTCGAGCTAGGCCTGGACCGACTCGCGAGGGGCTCGCGAGGGGAGGCAGCTGTGGTGAGGCGGTGACCAGAACGCGAGAAATGGTTCGAACAAGACCAAGCACCCCTTCCCTGAACACACGCAAAGCTCAAATTCGAATTCAACTTAAATCCAGCGCGGGAAAAGGTTACAACCAAAGGGAAAAGGCAATGAAAGCAGACAAAAAGCCACATCCGGCACCTAATCTAGTCTTGGACGTCTTCTCACCAGCGCGGAGCTAAGTGCTGTCCACTGGGCGTGGGAGGGAGCCCCAGGGCCTGAGGCCGGCACCCCTGAGACTCCGGGGCGTGTACAGCCCCACTCATTATTACGTGAGAGTGTCACGGGGCGGCGAGCTTCACAGGCACTGGGCCTTCTTCACAGGAACCGGCCTTGCTTCATATCGCCAGACGAGGGCCCCGCCTTGCGCCACACTCTAGTGCCACCAATGACGACCGGAAACCAGGACGCCGCCGGTGGGGTAGAGCGGTCGCCGGCGGTTCCCCCGACGACCACGGTTCCTCCGCCAGGGGCAGGCCCTCAGGCGCCTCCCCCGCGGAGGGCCTACCTTCTAAGAACACCTTGCTCCGAACGCCGCGGTGGTGATGTAGGATCCCTGCCCCTCTCCTGCAGCCCCTTGCGTCCTCCTCCCGAGAGGTAGGAGGCCGCGGGAGCGGGGCAGCTGCTCGCTGCGGCGACCTGCACCTCCTATGACCCATGATTAGCGTACGCCTGCTCTTGAGGAACTAATGGTACCCGATAGTTGTCGCCTCCAGCGTGGCCGACGGAGCTGTCCTGGGGCTCCTGGAAGGGCTCGGCCTCTGGCGTCTCGTCTCCCCAGCTGGGGCTGAAGAGTGGGCCCTGCTCGCCCTCGTGAGCGTGCCCTTGGTCCATCATGTGTGGCATGCCTTCTTCTGGCGCCGCCACCCCAAATGTTGTGTTGTAGTGCTCCATGCGCCATGTGGCGTTGCTTGACGTGCCCACCGCGGGGTGGTCGCGCGGTTGCCCGCTGGCGCCGTGGGCCACACCGAGCCCCTCTCCTTCACGCGCCGGGGGCGGGGGTAGTGCCACCGCCAGTCTAGCGCCGACGCATTCGCCTGTTGGGGAACGTACCAGAAATTCAAAATTTTCCTACTTGTCACCAAGATCCATCTATGGAGAAACCAGCAACGAGGGGAAGAAGAGTGCATCTACATACCCTTGTAGATTGCTAAGCGGAAGCGTTCAAGTGAACGGGGTTGATGGAGTCGTACTCGCCGTGATCCAAATCACCGATGACCAAGTGCCGAACGGACGACACCTCCGCGTTCAACACACGTACAACCCGGTGATGTCTCCCATGCCTTGATCTAGCAAGGAGAGAGGGAGAGGTTGAGGAAGACTCCATCCAGCAGCAGCACGACGACGTGGTGGTGGTGGAGGAGCGTGGCAATCCTGCAGGGCTTCGCTAAGCATCGCGGGAGAGTAGGAAGGAGAGAGGCAGGGCTGCGCCAAGAGGGAGATTTAATCGCATGTTGGGCAGCCCCAAAACCTCAAGTATATATAGGGGGAGGGGAGGGGCTGCGCCCCCATCTAGGGTTCCCTCCCTAGGGGTGGCGGCAGCCCCAAAACCCATCTAGGGTTGCGGCCAAAGGGGGGAGAGGGGGAGGCGCACCAGGGGTGGGCCTTAGGGCCCATCTGCCCTAGGGTTTGCCCCCTTCCCCTCTAGGAGGCGCCTTGGGCCTTGGTGGAGGGGCGCACCAGCCCACCTGGGGCTGGTCCCCTTCCACACTTGGCCCATGCAGCCCTCCGGGGCTGGTGGCCCCACTTGGTGGACCCCCGGACACCTCCGGTGGTCCCGGTACACTACCGGTGATGCCCAGAACACTTCCGGTGGCCAAAACCATACTTCCAATATATAAATCTTTACCTCCGGACCATTCCGGAACTCCTCGTGACGTCCGGGATCTCATCCGGGACTCCGAACAACATTCGGTAACCACATACGAACTTCCTTTATAACCCTAGCGTCATCGAACCTTAAGTGTGTAGACCCTACGGGTTCGGGAACCATGCAGACATGACCGAGACGTTCTCCAGTCAATAACCAACAGCGGGATCTGGATACCCATGTTGGTTCCCACATGTTCCACGATGATCTCATCGGATGAACCACGATGTTGAGGATTTGATCAATCCCGTATAAAATTCCCTTTGTCTAGCGGTATTGTACTTGCCCGAGATTCGATCGTCGGTATCCCGATACCTTGTTCAATCTCGTTACTGGCAAGTATCTTTACTCGTTCCGTAACACATCATCCTGTGATCAACTCCTTGATCACATTGTGCACATTATGATGATGTCCTACCGAGTGGGCCCAGAGATACCTCTCCGTCACACGGAGTGACAAATCCCAGTCTCGATTCATGCCAACCCAACAGACACTTTCGGAGATACCTGTAGTGTACCTTTATAGCCACCCAGTTACGTTGTGACGTTTGGCACACCCAAAGTATTCCTACGGTATCCGGGAGTTGCACAATCTCATGGTCTAAGGAAATGATACTTGACATTAGAAAAGCTTTAGCATACGAACTACACGATCTTTGTGCTAGGCTTAGGATTGGGTCTTGTCCATCACATCATTCTCCTAATGATGTGATCCCGTTATCAACGACATCCAATGTCCATGGTCAGGAAACCGTAACCATCTATTGATTAACGAGTTAGTCAACTAGAGGCTTACTAGGGACATGGTGTTGTCTATGTATCCACACATGTATCTGAGTTTCCTATCAATACAATTCTAGCATGGATAATAAACGATTATCATGAACAAGGAAATATAATAATAACCTATTTATTATTGCCTCTAGGGCATATTTCCAACAGTCTCCCACTTGCACTAGAGTCAATAATCTAGTTCACATCGCCATGTGATTAACATTCACGGGTCACATCGCCATGTGACCAACATCCAAAGAGTTTACTAGAGTCAATAATCTTGATCACATCACTATGTGATTAACACTCAATGAGTTCTGGGTTTGATCATGTTATGCCTATGAGAGAGGTTTTAGTCCACGGGTCTGCAACATTCAGATCCGTATGTACTTAGCAAATCTCTATGTCATCTCGTAGATGTCGCTACTACGCTATATTTCAAACAACTGTTCTACTATACGAATCCGGTTTACTCTACTCAGAGCTATCCGGATAGGTGTTAAGCTTGCATCGATGTAACTCTTTACGTCGAACTCTTTATCACCTCCATAACCGAGAAACATATCCTTATTCCTCTAAGGATAATTTTGACCGCTATCTGGTGATCTACTCCTAGATCACCTTTGTAGCCTCTTCCCAGATATGTGGCAAGGCACACATCAGGTGCGGTACTTAGCATGGCATACCGTATAGAGCCTATGACAAAAGCATAGGGGACGACCTTCGTCCTTCCTCTTTCTCCTGCCGTGGTCGAGCCTTAAGTCTTAACTTCATACCTTACAACTCAGGCAAGAACTCCTTCTTTGACTGATCCATCTTGAACACTTTCAAGATCATGTCAAGGTATGTGCTCATTTGAAAGTACCATTAAGCGCTTCGATCTATCCTTATAGATCTTGATGCTCAATGTTCAAGTAGCTTAATTCAGGTTTTCCATTGAAAAACACTTTTCAAATAACCCTATATGCTTTCCAGAAATTCCACATCATTTCGGATCAACAATATGTCATCCACATATACTTATCAGAAATGTCGTAGTGCTCCCACTCACTTTATTGTAAATACAAGTTTCTAACAAACTTTGTATAAACCCATAAACTTTGATTACTCCATCAAAGTGTATATTCCGACTCCGAGATGCTTACTCCAGTCCTTAGAAGGATTGTTGAAGCTTTGCATACTTGTTAGCATCTTTCAGGATCGACAAACTCTTCTGGTTGTATCACATACAACCTTTCCTCAAGAAAATCATCAAGGAAACAATATTTTGACATCCTATCTGCATGATTTCATAAATAATGCAGCACCTGCTAATTCCAACAGACTCTTAGCATCGCTACATGTGAGAAAGTCTCATCGTAGTCAACTCCTTGAACTTGTCGGGAAACCTCTTAACGACAAGTCGATCTTTCTCAATGGTGACACTTACCATCATTGTCTGTCTTCCTTTAAAAAAATCCATCTGCACCCAACAGCCTTACGACTATCAAGTAGTTCTTCCAAAGTCTACACTTTGTTTTCATACATGGATCCTCTCTCGGATTTTATGGCCTCGAGCCAATTTTCGGAATCCAGGCCCACCATCACTTCTCCATAGCTCATAGGTTCATTGTTGTCCAACAACGTGACCTTTAAGACAGGGTTACCACTTAGAAGTTGTACACACTCTTGTCAACCTATGAGGTTCGATAGTAACTCAATCTGAAGCTCCATGATCATCATCATTAGCTTTCTCTTCAACTGAGGCAGGTGCCACAGAAACATTTTTCCTGTGTTGCGCTACTCTCTGGTTGAAGTAAAGGTTCAACAACCTTATCAAGTTCTATCTTCCTCCCACTCAATTCTTTCGAGAGAAACTTTTCCTCGAGAAAGGACCCGATTCGTGAAACAATCCCTATTGCTTTCGGATCTGAGACAGGTGGTATACCCAACTGTTTTGGGTGTCCTATGAAGATGCATTTATCCGCTTTGGGTTCGAGCTTATCAGCCTAAAACTTTTTCACATAAGCGTCGTGACCCCAAACTTTTAAGAAACAATAGCTTAGGTTTCTCTAAACCATAGTTCATACGGTGTCATCTCGACGGATTTGTGTGGTGCCCTATTTAAAGTGAATGCGGTTGTCTCTAATGCCTAACCCATAAACTATCGTGGTAATTCGATAAGAGACATCATGGTATGCGCCATATCCAATAGGGTGCAACTATGATGTTCAGACACACCATTACACTATGGTGTTCCAGGCGGTATTAGTTGTGAACCAATTTCCACAGTGTCTTAATTGTGTGCCAAACTCGTAACTCAGATGTTCACTTCTATGATCATATCATAGACATTTTATCCTCTTGTCACGAAGATCTTCAACTTCACTCTGAAATTACTTGAACCATTCAATAATTCAGACTTGTGTTTCATCAAGTAAATATCCTCAGCATCTACTTAAATCATCTGTGAAGTAAGAATATAACGATATCCACTGCGTGCCTCGGCACTATTGGACTGCACACATCAAAATGTGTTACTTCCAACAAGTTGCTTTCTTGTTCCATTTTACTGAAACCGAAGCTTTCAGTCATCTTGCCCATGTGGTGTGATTTGCATGTCTCAAGCGATTCAAAATCAAGTGAGTCCAAACGGTCCATCTGCATGGAGTTTCTTCATGCATATATACCAATAGGCATGGTTCGCATGTCTCAAGTGATTCAAAATCAAGTGAGTCCAAAGATCCATCATCATGGAGCTTCTTCATGCGTTTTATACCAATATGACTCAAATTGCAGTGCCACAAGCATGTGGTAATATCATTATTATCTTATATCTTTTGGCATGAACATGTGTATCACTACGATCGAGATTTCAATAAACCATCCATTTTAGGTGCAAGACCATTGAAGGTATTATTCAAATAAACAGAGTAACTATTATTCTCTTTAAATGAATAACCGTATTGCGATAGACATAATCCAATCATGTCTATGCTCAACGCTAACACCAAATAACAATTATTTAGGTTTAACACCAATCTCGATGGTAGAGGGAGCGTGCGATGCTTGATCATATCAACCTTGGAAACACTTCCAACACATCTCGTCAGCTCACCTTTAGCTAGTCTCCGCTTATTCCGTAGCTTTTATTTCGAGTTACTAACACTTAGCAACCGAACCGGTATCTAATACCCTGGTGCTACTAGGAGTACTAGTAAAGTACACATTTACATAATGTATATCCAATATACTCCTATCGACAGCCTTCTCATCTACCAAGTATCTAGGGTAATTCTGCTCCAGTGGTTGTTCCCCTTATTACAGAAGCACTCAGTCTCGGGTTTGGGTTCAACCTTGGGTTTCTCCACTAGAGCAGCAGTTGATTTGCCATTTCATGAAGTATCCCTTCTTGCCCATGCCCTTCTTGAAACTAGTGGTTTCACTAACCATCAACAATTGATGCTCCTTCTTGATTTCTACTTTCGCGGTGTCAAACATCGCGAATATTTCAAGGATCATCATATCTATCCCTGATATGTTATAGTTCATCACGAAGCTCTAGCAGCTTGGTGGCAATGACTTTGGAAAAACATCACTATATTATCTGGAAGATCAACTCCCACTCGATTCAAGTGATTGTTGTACTCAGACAATCTGAGCACAAGCTCAACGATTGAGCTTTTCTCCCTTAGTTTGCAGGCTAAGAAAATCCTCGGAGGTCTTATACCTCTTGACGTGGGCACAAGCCTGAAATCCCAATTTCAGCCCTCGAAACATTTCATATGTTCCGCGATGTTTCAAAAACGTCTTTGGTGCCTCAACTCTAAACCGTTTAACTGAACTATCACGTAGTTATCTAAACGTGTATGTCCGATGTTCGCAACATCCACAAACGACGTTTGGGGTTCAGCACACTGAGCGGTGCATTAAGGTCATAAGCTTTCTACTGTCCGCATAATCGCTACTATCAACTTTCAACTATATTTTCTCTAGGAACATATCTAAACAGTGGAACTAAAGCGCGAGCTTACGACATAATTTGCAAAGATCTTTTGACTATGTTCAGGATAATTAAGTTCATCTTATGAACTCCCACTCAGATAGACATCCCTCTAGTCATCTAAGTGATTAGATGATTCGAGTCAACTAGGCCGTGTCCGATCATCACGTGAGACGGACTAGTCATCATCGGTGAACATCTTCATGTTGATCGTATCTACCATACGACTCATGCTCGACCTTTCGGTCTCTTGTGTTCCGAGGCCATGTATGTACATGCTAGGCTCGTCAAGTCAACCTAAGTGTTTCGCGTGTGTATATCTGTCTTACACCCGTTGTATGTGAACGTTAGAATCTATCACACCCGATCATCACGTGGTACTTCGAAACGACGAACTTTCGCAATGGTGCACAGTTAGGGAGAACACTTTCTTGAAATTTTAGTGAGGGATCATATTATTTACTACCGTCGTTCTAAGCAAATAAGATGCAAAAACATGATAAACATCACATGCAATCAAATAGTGACATGATATGGCCATCATCACTTTTGTAACGCCCTCGATGCGGCTATATCTCCCACATGTCGAAGCACGACTTAGAGGCATAACCGCATAGAAAGCAATGTCGCAAGTGAGGTGATCTTCACACAACCCATGTAATACATAAGGGAAAGAGATACATAGTTGGCTTACAGTCGCCACTTCACACAATACATAAATAAACATCCATCATCCAGATTACACTCAAGGTCCGACTACGGAACCAAAATGTAAGAAGACTACCCCAAATGCTACACAGATCCCCGATCGTCCCAACTGGGCTCCACTACTGATCATCAGGAAAAGACACATAGTAACGACCACGTTCCTCGTCGAACTCCCACTTGAGCTCAGATGCGTCATCTGCACTGGCATCGTTGGCACCTGCAACTGTTTTGGTAGAATCTGTGAGTCACGGGGACTCAGCAATCTCACACCCACGAGATCAAGACTATTTAAGCTTAAAGGTAGGATAGGGTTGAGAGGTGGAGCTGCAGCAAGCGACTAGCATATATGGTGGCTAACAACGCAAAAGAGAGAGAGAAGAGAAGCAAAGCATGGTGTGAAGCTAGAAGTGATCAAGAAGTGATCCTAGAACAACCTACGTCAGACATAACTCCAACACCGTGTTCACTTCCCGGACTCCGCCGAGAAGAGACCATCACGATTACACACACGGTTGATGTGTTTTAATTAAGGTCAACTTCGGGTTTTCTACAACCGGACATCAACAAATTCCCATCTGCCTCATAACCGCGGGAACGGCTTTCGAAAGATAATACCCTGCAGGGGTGTCCCAACTTAGCCCATTATAAGCTCTCACGGTCAAGAAGGATATTCCTTCTACCGGGAAGACCCGATCAGTCTCGCAATCCCGGACTACAAGACATTTCGACAGCAATAAAACAAGTCCAGCAAAGCCGCCCGATTGTGCCGACAAATCCTGATAGGAGCTGCACATATCTCGGTCTCAAGGCACATCCGGATGAGCAGTCCGTACAACTAAAACCAGACCTCAAGTTGCCCCAAGGTGGCGGTGCAAAGGGCTCTAGTTTGGACCAGCAATCGAAGGAGAACTGGCCCGGGGGTTAAAATAAAGATGATCCTCGGGCTCGCGAAAACCCGGGGAAAAAGGCTTAGGTGGCAAATGGTAAAACCAAAGTTGGGCCTTGCTGGAAGAGTCTTATTCAAAGCAAACTATCAAGGGGGTCCCATAAATCACCCAACCGTGTAAGGAACGCAAAATCAAGGAACATAACACCGGTATGACGGAAACTAGGGTGGCAAGAGTGGAACAAAACACCAGGCATAAGGCTGAGCCTTCCACCCTTTACCAAGTATATAGATGCATTAATTAAAATAAGAGATATTGTGATATCCCAAAATAACCATGTTCCAACAAGGAACAAACTTCATCTTCACCTGCAACTAGCAACACTATAAGAGGGGCTGAGCAAAGCGGTAACATAGCCAGTCAACGGTTTGCTAGGACATGGATGGTTAGAGGCTGACATGGCAATATGGGTGGCATGATATAGCAAGTGGTAGGTATCGCAGCATAGGCATAGCAAAAGAGCGAGCATCTAGCAAGCAAAGATAGAAGTGATTTCGAGGGTATGGTCATCTTGCCTGCAAGGTTCTCAGAGTTGTCGAAGGCTTGATCCTCGTGAGCATTCTCAACAGGTTCCTCGTTGACGTACTCGTCTCCCGGCTCTACCCAAGGCAAGAACACAAGCAAAGGAACAACTATCAACCACGATGTAATGCACAATCAACATGATGCAAAACATGGCATGATATGCGAGATGTGGTATGCAATGCATATGCGTGCTCCGGAAGGAAAAAAGATGAACAAGGCATAACCTTGGAAAACCAAGTATGCCACTGGAAAGGTGAGGTGATTTCGGTTGAAATCGATATAAAGATCACCGGAATCGGATGCACGGTTTGCAAATGACAAGCAAAACAAGAATGACATATTTCTGCGTTTAACAGCATGATGCCACTTAGCATGCAACAAGAAATTAAGCTACTGCACCCAAACATATCAGAGAAGCATATGGCAGTGATCCACTCAAGATTCTTGACAAAAGATGAACACTGAGCTATGGCTAAATCACACCATAACAGGTTCAAATAAGCATGGCAAAAGTGCAAAAAATATCAGCTTCACAGACGGTGAAAATACTAACATGCCAGAAATTAACATCAGGAAGACATGTTTAGAGCAAGGAAACAACATGCTACAGGAACAGTACATAGCAAAATAAGGCATGGAATGAATCTACTCAAAACATTGAACAAAAGTCCCTTACTTACCATGAGCCAAAAAGGACCAGAAAATATAATAGCACCCATGTCAATTAAGCAACTTTCGTTACAGTTTTCAGACTTAGCAGAAAACTGGACATGTCAAAAACAGATAACAAGTAGGCATGTTTATGAGCTCGATGCACTCACTACAGAGCTTTGCATGCTAAACTAAGCATGCACCCATCAAGAATACATGGAATAGAAACTAGACATGGCAAGAATAACATAATAGCATGCAAGGATCAACTACAACAAGCTTGGCAAATTCGAATAACATGTAAACAATCTGCCAGTAACATTCTATAGCAAAAGTAGAGCTCGATTGACTCAAGCTATGGCACTCCATAATTACAAACAAAGGCACGGATGGATAGAAAAAATCCATATGCTCAAAACATCATTACTGATCATGCTCAAAAGAGGCATATATCTCTCTGAAACAACATGAACACATGGCATAAAAATAACAGCAGGGAATAACTTAGTGAAATTACTGAGTCCCTAAAATCAGCAACATTATGATCCCTAGTTTGCATGCTTGTGCTAGTCACCACAAAGATCACAAAAAATACATGGCATACACCCCTGTAAAGATGGCATGGCATATTACAAAACACATGTAGGGCTCCAGTTCATAGGGTGCACACATCAATCATGGCAAAAATGACAAAATTGCATCTACTGAAAAAGATCTGAAACTAACATCACATAGCCCTCTTCTAACAGCATTTCGGGCATCAAGATGAGCTCAAATGAAAATGATGCAATGAGATGAAATGATATACCCATCGAGGCGAACAATTTGACATATTACACGCACGAAACGGAGCAGTATGCAGCAAGTTATGATGTGATGAACAATGCTAAAATATATGCAGAGAAAAAGACAGACGAAATAACGGGGTCAACCTAGGGCTGGATCCAGATCTGGCGCGCACGGGGCCCAAGGTGGCGGCGCGAGCTCACCGGAGATCTCGCCGGAGAGGGCGAGGGAGGAGGAGCCGGTGGCCCTGCGCCGGCGTACGGGGCCGCGGGGCGGAGGCGGCGACGGCGGGCGCGGCCGGCGCCAGAGCCGGGCGGCGGAGGGCGGCGGCCAGCCGGCCCGGTCAGGCGCGGGCGGGGCGCCTCGGGCGCCGGCGAGGATGGCGGGAGGCGGCGGCGGCGAGCGGGCAGCGGCGAGGCGGCCGGCGCGGGGACGGGCGGCGGAGTCGGCCGGGCGGCGGCGGAGCGCGTCGGCGGCGCGGGCAGGCGGAGGCGGTCGGGTGAGGGCGGCGGCGGCTGGGCCCGCGGGGGCCAGGAGCGGGCCTCGGCGGGCCGGCGACGGGGCGCGGCGGAGAAGGTCCACGTGGCAGCCCCTGATTGGGCGACGGCGGCGGCGGAATTTCGTCCGGTGAGGCCGGACGTGTCCGGTGGCGGCGGGGATGATTTCTAGGGTTTGATCTGCGATTTGGAAAGGGAGGGTGCACATATTTATAGGTAGGAGGGGCTACGAGGCTCCAAATTGAGCACGGTTTTCGGCCACGCGATCGTGTTCGAACGGCGATGGACATGGGAGTGACTTAGATGGGTTATTGGGCTGTTTTGGAGGGGTTTTGGGCTGCAACCCAAAAGAGGCTTTCACGGTTACCCAGTTAACTGTTGGAGTATCAAACGACCTCCGAATGACCCGAAACTTGACAGGCGGTCTACCGGTGCTATACTAAGGCCGCTTGACAAACGTCGGTCCATTCCGAGAAAGTTTAACACGCGCTCACGGAAAAAGGTAAAAGGGGACGCCGGAGGGCGTAGGAGCGCCGGATTGCAAAACGGACAACGGGGAAAATGCTCGGATTCATGAAACGAACACGTATGCGAATGCGATGCACATGATGACATGATATGAAATGCATGACAAGGACAAAATGCAAAATGACGGAAAAACCAACCACGGAGGGAATATCATATCACATTGCCGAAAATGGCAAGAGTTGGAGTTACAAATATGGCAAGTTACATCCGGGGTGTTACAACTTTGCTCCTTTTGATCTCCATCTTCGGGGCTCCATGATCATCATCGTCACCGGCATGACACCATGATCTCCATCATCATGATCTCCATCATCGTGTCTTCATGAAGTTGTCTCGCCAACTATTACTTCTACTACTACGGCTAACAGTTAGTAATAAAGTAAAGTAATTACATGACGTTTATGTTGACTCGCAGGTCATAAATAAATTAAGACAACTCCTATGGCTCCTGTCGGTTGTCATATTCATCGACATGCAAGTCGTGATTCCTATTACAAGAACATTATCATCTCATACATCACATATATCATTCATCACATCCTTTTGGCCATATCACATCACATGGCATACCCTGCAAAAACAAGTTAGACGTCCTCTAATTGTTGTTTGCATGTTTTACGTGGCTGCTATGGGTTTCTAGCAAGAACGTTTCTTACCTACGCAAAACCACAACGTGATATGTCAATTGCTATTTACCCTTCATAAGGACCCTTTTCATCGAATCCGATCCGACTAAAGTGGGAGAGACTGGCACCCGCTAGCCACCTTATGCAACTAGTGCATGTCAGTCGGTGGAACCTATCTCACGTAAGTGTACGTGTAAGGTCGGTCCGGGCCGCTTCATCCCACAATGCCGCCGAATCAAGATTGGACTAGTAACGGTAAGCATATTGAACAAAATCAACGCCCACAACTACTTTGTGTTCTACTCGTGCAAAGAATCTACGCAATAGACCTAGCTCATGATGCCATTGTTGGGGAACATAGCAGAAATTCAAAATTTTCCTACGTGTCACCAAGATCTATCTATGGAGAAACCAGCAATGAGGGGAAGAAGAGTGCATCTACATACCCTTGTAGATCGCTAAGCGGAAGCGTTCAAGTGAACGGGGTTGATGGAGTCGTACTCGCCGTGATCCAAATCACCGATGACCAAGTGCCGAACGGACGGCACCTCCGCGTTCAACACACGTACAGCCCGGTGACGTCTCCCATGCCTGGATCCAGCAAGGAGAGAGGGAGAGGTTGAGGAAGACTCCATCCAGCAGCAGCACGACGGCGTGGTGGTGGTGGAGGAGCGTGGCAATCCTGCAGGGCGTCGCTAAGCACCGCAGGAGAGTAGGAAGGAGAGAGGCAGGGCTGCGCCAAGAGGGAGATTGAATCGCATGTTGGGCAGCCCCAAAACCACAAGTATATATAGGGGGAGGGGAGGGGCTGCGCCCCCATCTAGGGTTCCCTCCCTAGGGGTGGCGGCAGCCCCAAAACCCATCTAGGGTTGCGGCCAAAGGGGGGAGAGGGGGAGGCGCACCAGGGGTGGGCCTTAGGGCCCATCTGCCCTAGGGTTTGCCCCCTTCCCCTCTAGGAGGCGCCTTGGGCCTTGGTGGAGGGGCGCACCAGTCCACCTGGGGCTGGTCCCCTTCCACACTTGGCCCATGCAACCCTCCGGGGCTGGTGGCCCCACTTGGTGGACCCCCGGACACCTCCGATGGTCCCGGTACACTACCGGTGATGCCCAGAACACTTCCGGTGGCCAAAACCATACTTCCAATATATAAATCTTTACCTCCGGACCATTCCAGAACTCCTCGTGACGTCCGGGATCTCATCCGGGACTCCGAACAACATTCGGTAACCACATACGAACTTCCTTTATAACCCTAGCGTCATCGAACCTTAAGTGTGTAGACCCTACGGGTTCGGGAAAACCATGCAGACATGACCGAGACGTTCTCCAGTCAATAACCAACAGCGGGATCTAGATACCCATGTTGGTTCCCACATGTTCCACGATGATCTCATCGGATGAACCACGATGTCGAGGATTCGATCAATCCCGTATACAATTCCCTTTGTCTAGCGATATTGTACTTGCCCGAGATTCGATCGTCGGTATCCCGATACCTTGTTCAATCTCGTTACTGGCAAGTCTCTTTACTCATTCCGTAACATATCATCCCGTGATCAACTCCTTGATCACATTGTGCACATTATGATGATGTCCTACCGAGTGGGCCCAGAGATACCTCTCCGTCACACGGAGTGACAAATCCCAGTCTCGATTCGTGCCAACCCAACAGACACTTTCGGAGATACCTGTAGTGTACCTTTATAGCCACCCAGTTACGTTGTGACGTTTGGCACACCCAAAGTATTCCTACGGTATCCGGGAGCTGCACAATCTCATGGTCTAAGGAAATGATACTTGACATTAGAAAAGCTTTAGCATACGAACTACACGATCTTTGTGCTAGGCTTAGGATTGGGTCTTGTCCATCACATCATTCTCCTAATGATGTGATCCCGTTATCAACGACATCCAATGTCCATGGTCAGGAAACCGTAACCATCTATTGATTAACGAGCTAGTCAACTAGAGGCTTACTAGGGACATGGTGTTGTCTATGTATCCACACATGTATCTGAGTTTCCTATCAAGACAATTCTAGCATGGATAATAAACGATTATCATGAACAAGGAAATATAATAATAACCTATTTATTATTGCCTCTAAGGCATATTTCCAACATCGCCGGTGTCAGGGTAGCCCTGAGGCCCGCGGGAGCATGCGGGGCCTCCTCGTGCGCCGCCCTGGGCTTGGGGCGGAAGTTGGATGCAGAAGGGGTGAGCCCCAGAAGCGGCAAAGCCCAGGAGTTTGGCAACCCGTTCCAGCAGCACGTCGCGTCCGACCTCCAGCACAGCAACTCCCGTGCTACCGTGAGCGCGGCCCTCGAGTTCGCCTGCTCCCGGCGGGTGTACGGTGTCGTAGTCGCGGCGTGGTTGGAGGTCCTTGCTGCCGACCGCGCCTGCCATGGTGTGAGGGTCGCGGAGGCTTGTCCGCGTCGCCCGCGGCCCGCCGCGCCCTGCGGACCGCGAGCTGCCTGGGGCGCGGGGTCGCCCGGGGCGGGCGGCTCCGCGCAGATGGGCCACGCCGCCCATGGACCTTGGTTGCCTGCCTGGTCGCCGGACATGGTGATGACGATGCGACGGGAGGAGGAGCAGTAGGGAGGCAAATTCCGGCGCACCCCTACCTGGCGCGCCAAATGTCGGATTACGGGTTCCGGCAGACCCTTAAGGTTCGAACTCTGGGGTGCGCGCGGAGATTATGCCCTCTACCTCTCCGTCTCGCAAGGATCTAAACTACAGAACGAACAGCACAAGAGACACAGGGTTTATACTAGTTCGGGCCACCATTGTGGTGTAATACCCTACTCTAGTTTGTGGTGGGTGGATTGCCTCTTGGGCTGATGAGGATGAACAGTACAAGGAAGAACAACCTCGTGAGGGTCTGTTCTTGGCTTGGGGATGAACTGCTGGGGGAGTTCAATCGCCCTTCTCACTCTTTGGGTGTGTTGCTAGCTCCGTTCGTGGATCGATCCCTCTAGATGTCAAGATGCCTCTACCCTGGGGGTGGCTAGTCCTATTTATAGGCAAAGGCCCTGGGCCCCTTCCCAAATATTTGAGCGGGAAGGGCGCCAACAATTGGCCAATTCGAAGGGGAACATCTGGTACACTTATCCTGAATAAAGTTGGTCTTCCCCTGCCAAAGGCCCTGTGGTGACGCCATCCTGGGCTCCACAATGACCTCCTTCCCACCGTTGGACTGGTCTTGGTCTTGTTGCACCGAAATGGATGCCTTTGCTTGATCCTCTCGCCTGCGCTTGCCCCCTTTGCACCGAAGAGCAAAGGGGAGGACACTGCGTGGTCTGGCGCCCGTCTGGCACCCTTGGCCGTCATGGCTTGCGTCATGGGCACCTCGCGAGGTACCCTGCCTTGATCTCTCCGCCTCCTCGTGAGCCATCCTGAGGAGGCCGCGCCTGAGGAAGCTCCGTGTCGTCCGCCCCGCGAGGCTTGGCCCCTCACGAGGGTCTTGAGTCTTGTGCTGATGAAGATGGGCCGCGCTGGGCCCCTATTTGAGCCACGCCGCAGGCCGCAGGCAGGCAAGTCTGGGGACCCCCGTTCCCAGAACACCGACAACAGGGGACACAATGTTTACCCAGGTTCGGGCCCTCTCTATGGAGGTAACACCCTACTTCCTGCTTGATTGATCTTGATGAATATGAGTGTTACAAGAGTTGATCTACCACAAGATCATAACGGCTAAAACCCCAGAAGTCTAGCCTGTATGACTACGATTATGATTGTCTGTCTTCTACGGACTAAGACCTCTGGTTTATATAGTCATCGGAGGGGACTAGGGTTGTACAATGTCGGTTACAGAGAAAGGAATCTTCATATTTGGACGCCAAGCTTGCCTTTCACGCCAAGGAGAGTCCCATCCGGACATGGGAGAAAGTCTTCGTTCTTCATATCTTCACAACCCATCAGTCCGGCCTATGTCTAACAGGTCGGACGCCCGAGGACCCCTTAGTCTAGGACTCCCTCACCTGGCGTACCGCAGAACGGGGGAAACGGCCTTGTGTTCGACCGGCCACGGTCGAAACGGGATCCTGTTCATCGGGAGGGGTCTAGCGTACCGCAAAACGGAGGAAGCAGACTTCTCTTAGTGGAAACGGGGTCCTGTTGATCCGTAGGGGTGTGGCGTACCGCAAAACGGAGGAAGCGGACTTGTGTTGGAGCGCTACGGTCGAAACGGGTGTCCTGTTCATCGGGAGGGGTGTGGCATACCACAAAACGGGACTCCACGAGATATTGTTCATCTCCACCGTCGACTGCCTCCACGGGCTACTGTTCATCCACCGTTGACCTCCTCCAGCCTCCACCTATGACTATTCATCCACGGGTTCCTATTCATCCAGCCTCCACCGCTCCTCCACCGACTAATGTTCAACCAGCCCTCTCCACGGGGTCCTGTTCAACCACCCCTCCACGGGCTACTGTTCATACAACCCTCCACCGGCTACTGTTCAACCAGCCCTCCACCGGCTACTGTTCATCCGGCCCTCCACGGGTCTTGTTCATCCACCCCTCCACTGGGTCATGTTCATCCACCGGCTCGGTCGATCGGGGTCCTGTTCATCCAGTGGCAATGGCCTCTACTACCATGGGGTCCTGTTCATCCAACCCCCACCGGGAACTATTCATCCAACCCCCCCTCCAACAACGCTCATTGTTCATCAAGGGAAGGAGGCAGCAGTGTTCGATCGGCTTCAGTTAGCAGTAGTAGCGAAGGAATCACTCGGGTTCAGTTAATAGCAAGGGATCGATCGGGGTTCAGTAACGTAGCTAGTGCAATTGCTCGGGTTTAGTTAGAGCCCAATGCCTCGCTCGGGTTCAGTTAGAGCACAACGCCTCGCACACACGCGCATACATGTACGAGAGAAACGCGCATCGCTCGGCCCCCGACCACCCAGCGTAACCGAGAACTCCCCGATATTTTCCTCGCCCTCGCTTCTACCACGGTTTTTTTCCGCCATGCACGACCCAAAGAATGTCATGCAGCTGCGTCTCCGGCACGCCCAGGACGAAAAGCCCATTTTCTGTCATGATTTTTTGTCATAGAAGTAGGAGCCCACCACATCTATGATGATACCGGGTTTTGTCACAGTTATCGTCATAGAAGTGTCATAAGCATGACAGAAAAAATCGTTCGGCCCAAAATGTCACGGATGTGTCTTTTTTTGTAGTGATAGCTCCTGCACACAAAGCACAAATACTTGCAACCCGACGTAAGAGAGGGGTTGTCAATCTCTCATGGGTAAAAAGATAGGTAAAATTGTAGTAGTTAGATAAATAGATCTCGCGGGAACGTGAGATAAAATAAATAAATAAAAATTACAGCAAGGTATTTTTGGATTAATAGATTTGAAAATAAAAGCAAATAAAAATAGATTGTGAAGGAAAATATAATAAAGAAGAGACCCGGGGGACGTAGATTTCACTAGTGGCTTCTCTCGAGAAAAATAGCATAAGGCGGGTAAACAAATTACTGTTGGGAAATCGATAGAACTTCAAATAATCATGACGATATCCAGGCAATGATCATTATATGGGCATCACGTCCAAGATTAGTAGACCGACTCCTACCTGCATCTACTACTATTACTCCACACATCGACTGCTATCCAGCATGCATTTAGTGTATTAAATTCGTGGAGAAACAGAGTAATGCAATAAGAACGATGACATGATGTAGACAAGATCTATTTATGTAGAAATAGACCCCATCTTGTTAGCAACAATACATACGTGTCAATTCCCCTTCTGTCACTGGGATAAAGCAATGTAAGATTGAACCCATCACAAAGCACCTCTTCCCATGGCAAGAAAAATCGATCTAGTTGGTCTAACTAAACCAAAGATTCGAAGAAGAAATACAAGGCTATAAGTAATCATGCATATATGGGATCAAAAGACTCAAATAACTTTCATGGATAAAAACATAGATCTGATCATAAACTCAAAGTTCATCGGATCCCAACAAACACACCACAAAAAGAGTTACATCAAATAGATCTCCAAGAGACCATTGTATTGAGAATCAAAAGAGAGAGAGGAAGCCATCTCACTACTAACTACGGACTCGCGGGTCTACAATGAACTACACAGGCATCATCAGAGAGGTACCAATGAGGCTGATGAAACCCTCTGTGATGGTGTCTAGATTGGATCTGGTGGTTCTAGAACTTGCAGCGACTGGAATTGATTTTCGTCGACTCCCCTAGGGTTTCTGGATGGGGTATTTATAGAGCAAAGAGGCGATGCAGGGAGGCCACTATGGTGGGTACAACCCACTTGGGCGCGCCTGGGACCCCAAGCGCGCCCTAGTGGGTTGTGCTCCCCTCGAAGCTCCCCTCAGGTACTTTCTTGACCCAACAGGTGTCTTCTGGTCTAGAAAAAATCCACAAAAAGTTTCACTGCATTTGGACTCCGTTTGATATTGATTTCCTGCAATGTAAAAAACAAGCAGAAAACAACAACTGGCACTTGGAACTATGTCAATAGGTTAGTCCCAAAAATGATATAAAATGATTGTAGAACATCCAAGAATGATAATATAATAGCATGGAACAATCAGAAATTATAGATAAGTTGGAGACGTATCAGCATCCCCAAGCTTAATTCATGCTCGTCCTCGAGTAGGTAAATGATAAAACAGAATTTTTTATGTGGAATGCTGCCTAACATGTTCATCACACATTCTTTTCTTTGTAGCATGGACATTTTGACTTTTATATGGTTCAAAGCAATAGTCTAGTTTTGACAAGAGGACTTTAATACTCAAGCACATCAACAAACAACCGTGTCTTTCAAAATATCAACACTAAAGCAAGTTATCCCTAGCCCATTATGCTCAGTCATTGATCCATTCATGAAACACACTCGCATATTAGCTACACCCAATGCTCAAGTATGATCATAGTGCCCCTTAGTTGGTCCTTTATAAGAGAATATGGAGACTCAAGTAAAAATTGCGTAAAGTAAATAGAAAGACCCTTCGCGGAGGGAAGTAGGGATTTATAGAGGTGCCAGAGCTCAAAGTGAAAAAGATAGAGATAAAAACATTTTAGGTGGCATGCTTTTCCTGTCAACGAAAATGATCGAGTAGTTCCCAATACTTTTCATGCTAGAAATATCATAGGCGGTTCCCAAACAGAAAATAAAGGTTATTTGTAACATCCCAAATTTTCAATTTGGAATGTTATACATAGGTCATCATATGCATCTCATATTTTATTTTGCATTTTGGTTTTGATCCTAAAAATCCTAAGAAACTCAAGGACCCGCGGAGAGAGTTGGGGATTTCATTGTTTTCATATTTTATTTTATTTTCAAATTTGAAAAGAGGATCATTTTGGTTTTAATTATTTTATCTCGAAAATATTTCAAATATAAAAACAAAACAGAGGAGATAAAATGACTTCTCCAAAATAAAAAAATATTGGAGGAAAAATGTTAAAATCAAATAAATAATTTTATTTGCATTTTATTGCTATATTATTTTAATTACAAAAATATGCATTTTAGGCCAAGAAAATGTTCACTTTGTTCTAAATATTTTATTTAGACGGCGAAAATTGTTTTTGGCATTTTTAGATTTTTTTTTGTATTTTTTTAGTATTTTTTTATTTTCGGTGGAATTTATTTTAAAAAATGCGCCGCCCGACTGGGCCAACGGCCCAGGTTAGCGGGCTGAAGCTCTGCGCGCCGCCGCCTCCCGCTCCGGCTCGGGAGCGGACTCCCGAGCGTCGCCGCCGCCATGGACGTCGTGTCCGTCCCGTACACGCGCCGCCGCCCCTCCCCCAAGTCGGACCCCCCAGGCCTTCAAATACCCCCCCCCCCCGCCGCCACCTCCCCTCCCCAGCCTGAGCCCGCAGCCCTGTCGCCGCAACCGCCGCCGCGCTGCGCCGGCCGCTTCCCCGCCGCGTCGGGCCACCGTCTCGCCTCGCGCCGCCATCGCGGCGCGTCGCTGCCCCGCCTCGCCGGAACCCGCCGCCGCCCGCCGGATCTCGCCGCCGGACTTTTTTTCGGTTTAGGTATAAACTGTTCAGTTTTTTTAAACCCTAGATCCATTTTGGTTTCTTATTAGATCGGTTTGTTTTTCTCGATTTTCTTCGATTAGTTTTATTTTACGAACGTTCGTTCGTTTAGATCTGTTAACGAACGAATTCGTTCGTTAGTCTTTGTTAGCGGACGTTCGTCCGATAGATTTTTCCCTTTCTGTTTTATTTTCGCAAGGGACCTATCCATGATTATTTTTATCGTAGATTAGCCCCTGATCTTCAAACCCGCGCAACTTTTTATCCGTTCGTCCAAATCTAGTGAAACCAATGCCAAAATCTTCGTCTCGAGCCCCTCTTTCTGGCTAATCAACTTGAACATGATTTTGACAAATTAAATTTTGGTTTCAAGCAGATTTGATTCTGAAGTTCTTTTGACCGTAGTTTCAGTTTCATAACTCTGGTTTGGTTGATTCTTTTTGCAAATCGGAGTTCTTCAGTTGGACTTTCAGATTGGATCTTCTTATTTGAGTTTTACCCTTGCATCTATGCTTGAGTGCTTATGTATGCTATTGTTTGTTTGAGATAGAATTCCCGGAGTGCGAAGCGTGCTACTACGAGTCTCTAGGGTTTGCAGATAGTCAGCAAGGCAAGTAACACGTTGATCATACCCCTTTATTACCCAGTTTTTATGCATTATTTTCAATCCTCAAACACTGCATGATTAAGATTTGATTAAAATGTGGGTATTGGGAAGTAGATGATGAGGTAGAACCTATTGCCCTTTTATTATCAAACCTTGGGAGTTACTTCTACATTATGCTTAGGTTGCTATGCTATCCTCGTAGACGTGGTTTGGTTTGAGTGATACATGACAGATGTGAGATCGTTAATTAATGGTTAACTTAAGGTGGCCACTTAAATACACACCTGGGTGGATTAGTTGCAGGCACCTGGGGATATACTAGTGTCGTCTTTTGGTTCACCACCTAGGCTCAAAGGGATCATAAGATTATTCATGCTAGAAACTTCCGTGTGCAGCCACAAGCTATTATGGGCTCTAGCATAGTTGAGTATGTTGCATGACCTCTTTCAATGGTAGGCTAGCAGATGTAGGGGATGTAGGTTGGTACTGTCTACCCAGAGTAAAGAGTTAATGCTTCTGAAAGACTGTGTCTCGTTCATCCATTTCTCAAACACCACGTAGTGCGAGAAATCCTACGGAGGAGATCGAGTGTTGTGGGGAAAAGTGTGCAAACCTCTACAGAGTGTACAAACTAATCATGGTTAGCCGTGTCCCCGATTATGGACATCTTGAGTATCTGGTTCTTGGATTATCATGTTGATCTCATCACTTTAAATTAATCTATTGGGTTGTTAATTACTACTTAATTGGGATTGAGATGGGGGTACCATTCTCAATGTTTATCAACTACCATGATAGTTAAACAAAATATATTCCATTGTTGTAGGGAAAAATTGGCTTTTCGCAAAAACATTATAACCATAGAGCCTCCACCGGCCATATATGCATGTTGTGATAGCATTTATTATGTTCCTTGCTCTACCGTGTTATATTGCCAGCATATTCCATGTGCTAACCCATTTCGGGCTGCAACATATCATGTTGCAGACTTTTCAGACGAAGAGTAAGGTGCGCTAGGTCGTTGTCGTGCACTCAGCTATCCCGTTGGAGTTGATGGACTCACTTTATCTTCCAAGCCTTCCGCTGTTATCGTATTTTAGTTAGCCTTAAGCCATATTATTGTAATAAGTTCTCTTTTGAGACATTCGATGTAATAAGTGTGTGATTGCACTCTGTTATAAATCCTTCAAGTACTGTGCGTGTCAGCATTACCGATCCAGGGATGACACTTATACATAGAGATTTGACCGTTTGAGGTCGGATCGCTACAAGATGGTATCAGAGCACATGCTGATTGTAGGACACGACCACTAAGATGAACCATAGGTCACTCTTCTCTACTCATTTCTGACTCCTCTCCATTTTCCACACTATAGGATGGCGGATTCGAGGAACAAGTTTGCACAACCGGATGAAGACACACCTTTTGGGAGAAACTTGAAGGAAGTCACTAGGTACCTGAACATCGGAATACCAAGCTTCACCGGGACCTACACCACCACTTTACCAGAAGAGGAGCATTGGATGATTCGAGTTCAAGTTCCAGGTAGGACATTCACGCCAGTTACTGAGCCCATAGAGTTTTCCTTTGATGCACCAAGCTGGAGTCTAGGTAAGAGCATGGCAGCCCACATCGCCATGGGACGCATCGGCGAAGTATATCACAAGGATCTTAAGGACACCATCTACCAGATATGTGGGCGCCGAGATGAGCAATGGGAGATGATCAGCACCAGGAGAGACAGGTCCATTGCAGCGTTCATCCAGGAGTTAAAGTAGCAAATTCGTCGACAGGAGAACCAGATGTGCGCAACCATGATAGATTTTAAGAAGATGATGACCAGGAACACGGAGCTAGAAGAAGAACTCAAGTCTACACGCGACGGATATGAGGAGGAAATTGCAATGCTAGTGGAGAAGAATGACGACCTGGCAAGGAAGCTAGGAGTATTCATGGGAGACCCCGCGCCAGGAGGAGATGACGACCATCCCGAGGACTACATCATCATCGACGACACCGACTCTGACCCCGAAAGTAGTGATGATGATTATGAAGACGAAGCTGGAGCTGATATCATGGAGTTCCACCGATCAAAATTTCTAGTAGACCACCACATTATTAGTAGTATTCCCCCATGTATATAGTAGTAGTCCGAGCACTTCTGTAACGATAGTTAGATCGATTGTACACCCTTGTTTGAATTGATTGGTGTGATATGAATGTGTTTGTCTCATGTGCATATGGGTAGTGCTTTCTCACTAGACCTCACTCTATTCTATTCTCTCCCCTCTAAACCCATCAGATGCCTCCGAGATGTGACCCCGGATTTGTCTTCCCACCAAAGCTCACTCAGTTGATCCAACAGCAGAATGCCTTGATGCAGCTACTAGTCCAGAACAAAGGCAACAACAACAACAACAACAACAACCCACCGCCACCACCTCCAGTTGACAACTTAGCCCATTTTCTGAGGTTGCAGCCGCCGGTGTTTTCCAGTAGCACCAAGCCAATAGTTTCTAATGACTGGCTACGCAGGATTGGAAAGGAGTTGACCACCGCAGGTTGCACAGATACTGAGAAGGTGCGCTTTACCGCACATCAATTGGATGGACCCGCAGCCTCATGGTGGGAGAATTACACAACCACTTTCCCTATAGCCAATGTCACTTGGGATCAGTTTCAGCAAGTGTTCCGCACTGCACATGTCTCAACTGGAGCTATGAGCATGAAGAAACGTGAGTTTTGCAACTTACGCTAGGGAAACCATACTATGGGGCAGTACGTGGATGAGTTCAGTAAGTTAGCCTGCTATGCCCCGGATGATGTGGCCACCGATGCCACGAAGCAGGAGAAGTTTATGGAAGGGTTGAATGATGAGATGAGTATGCAGTTGATGGTAGCGACATTCGCTAACTAGCAGGAGTTGGTAGACAAGGCTCTTATGATTGAAGGGAAGCAGCAGCAGATAGAGAGCCGCAAAAGGAAGTACGGACAAGGGAAGTACAATTCAGGAGCTCAGCAGAAGCCTTGTTTTACCCCGAACTTGGGAGGATATACCCATAACCATGGAGTCTATACGCACAATGGAGGAAGTTCGCATAACCACAGTGGCCCTAAGAATAGAAGTGGGAATGGAGCCGGTAGCAACCAAAACCGCTCTAACCCGGCCACACCCGCCAAGAAGGACCAAAGTCACATTACTTGTTTCAAGTGCAGGAAGACTGGACACTATGCCAATGAGTGCCCTGAAGCAAAGAATGGTAATGGCAATGGAAGCTCTAGGAAGAAGCCCAACCCTTTCAACAGGGGACAAGTGAACCACGTTAACGTGGAGGAGGTTGAAGAGCAGCCAGATGCAGTTATCGGTAAGTTTTTGGTTAAGTCATTTACCGCTCTCGTTCCTTTTGATACTGGTGCATCGCATTCATACATATCAAGGGAATTTGTGGACAAGTTTAAACTACCCACCTTAGCCCTTAGGACACCCATGTTAGTAAGCTCACCAGGTGCAGAGTATATGGCCAGCCGATGGTGCGATCGGTTACCCTTAACCATTGGTAGCCATGTTTTCCCCTCTGACCTAATAATTCTGGAGTCTCAAGGATTGGATGTGATACTAGGCATGGATTGGCTGTCGAAGTATGGAGGAAGCATTGACTATGCTAGTAGGTCAATTATGCTCACCACCCCGGAGGGAAAAAGGATTAAGTATGTATCCAAGCATGCGCCAAGGAGAACCCAAGTAAATTCCCTCTCAGGAGTTTTTTAGGAGGAAGTGCCTGTAGTGAAGGATTATCCAGATGTATTTCCAAAGGAGCTACCAGGCATGCCGCCGGATCGAGACATTGAGTTTTTGATAGAGATGTTGCTAGGCACCGGACCGATATCGAAGAGACCATACCGGATGCGTGCAAATGATCTGGAGGAGATTAAGAAGAAGATTAAGGAGTTATTGGAGAAAGGTTACATTCGACGAAGTTCATCACCGTGGGGAGCCCCAGTGCTATTGGTTGAGAAGAAGGATGGATCTTTGAGAATGGTTGTTGATTATTGTGCATTGAATGAAGTGACGATCAAGAACAATTACCCACTGCCAATGATCAATGATTTGTTTGACCAGCTGCAAGGAGCTAAAGTATTCTCCAAGATCGATCTGTGATCAGGATACCACCAATTGAAGATCCGAGAATAGGATATACCTAAGACAGTTTTTACCACAAGGTACGAGCTATATGAGTATACGGTTATGTCATTTGGATTGACTAACGCCCCTGCCTATTTCATGAGTATGATGAATAAGGTGTTCATGAGTTACTGGATAAGTTTGTTGTGGTGTTCATTGATGATATTTTGGTGTACTAGAAGAATGAAGAGGAGCACAAGGAGCATTTGCGTTTAGTTCTCGAGAAGCTCAGGGAACATCAGTTGTATGCAAAATTCAGCAAATGTGAGTTTTGGTTGAAGGAAGTGGGATTTCTGGGACATGTTATATCAAGAGAAGGTATAGCAGTGGACCCTACCAAGGTTCAGTCTATCACTGAGTGGTTGGCACCCACCTCAGTAGGATAGATCCACAGTTTTCTTGGACTTGCGGGATATTATTGGAGATTCATTGAGAATTTTTCGAAGATTGCGAAGCCTATGACAGAGTTGCTGAAGAAATACACTAAGTTTAAGTGGATAGATGAATGTGAGGCAAGTTTTCAGGAGCTGAAGAAATGTCTAGTTGCAGCCCTAGTGCTGATTCTGCCAGATATACGCAAGGATTTCCAAGTGTATTGCGACGCTTCTCGCTTAGGACTTGGAGGTGTACTCATGCAAGACAGAAGATTTGTTTCATATGCCTCACGTCAACTTCGACCGCATGAGTTGAATTATGCCACACATGATTTGGAGTTAGCAGCTGTAGTGCATGCACTCAAGACCTGGAGACATTTTCTTATTGGAAACAGTTGTGATGTGTACACGGATCATAAGAGTTCGAAGTACATTTTCACTCAGAAGGAGCTGAATCTCAGGCAAAGGAGATGGTTGGAGCTTATAAAGGATTATGATATGAAGTTGCACTATCATCTAGGTAAGGCCGATGTCGTAGCAGATGCTTTGAGCCGGAAGGGTTATGTCAATAACCTCGTAAGTGGAGGATTACCCAAGGAGTTAGCCGATGATCTCAGGGAGCTTCGTTTGGAGATAGTCCCTAGAGGTTTTGTCGCAGCAATGGAGGTTCAGTCAACATTATTGGGAAAGATTCGAGAAGCTCAGAAGGATGATAGGGAAATTGCTGAGATAAAGGAGAAGATGAGCAAAGGAAAAGCCAAAGGTTTTCATGAGGATGAGCACGACACCTTATGGTTTGAGGACCATGTTTATGTGCCCAATAATGTAGAGATCAGGAAGTTAATACTGCAGGAAGCTCATGACTCGCCATACTCGATACACACCGGAAACACCAAGATGTATTTGGATTTGAAGGAGCGTTTCTAGTGGACTGGTATGAAGAAGGATATTGCCGAGTATGTAGCCGTATGTGATGTATGTCAGAGAGTGAAGGCAGAACATCAGAAGCCAGCAGGATTACTGCAGCCTATGCCAATACCCGAATGGAAGTGGGATAAGCTTGGCATGGATTTTATCACCGGATTACCCAGGACGCAATCGGTATATGATTCTATCTGGGTAGTAGTGGATCGTTTGACCAAAGTGGCTCACTTTATCCCAGTGAAAACGACCTATACAAGCGCAAAGTTGGCCAAGATATATATGACCAGGATTGTATGTCTGCATGGAGTTCCGAGGACCATCGTATCAGATAGAGGGACCCAATTTACTTCAAAGTTTTGGAATCAGCTGCACCATACATTGGGTACCAGGATAGAGTTCAGTACAACTTTTCATCTGCATACAGATGGACAGACCGAGAGAGTCAATCAGATTCTGGAGGACATGTTAAGAGCTTGTGCGCTAGATTATGGATCTAGTTGGGATGATAATTTGCCCTACGTGGAGTTCTCATACAGCAACAGCTACCAGGCTAGTTTGAAGATGGCACCTTTCGAGGCTTTGTATGGAAGGAGGTGCCGGACACCTTTGATATGGGATGAAGTTGGAGACGTCAGTTGTTTGGACCAGATTTGATCAAAGAGTCCAAAGAGAAGGTTAAGTTAATTCGAGATAGACTGAAGGTAGCTCATTCCAGACAGAAGAGTTATGCAGACTCAAAACGCAAGGAGGTAGTCTATGAAATCGGAGACAGAGCATATCTTCATGTGTCACCTTTGCGAGGAGTTAAACGATTTGGAGTTAAGGGAAAGTTACCCCGAGATTTGTTGGACCATACCGATTTTTGGAACGTATGCGAGAAGTGGCCTACAAGTTGGAGTTACCCGAAGGACTGTCAGGAGTTCATGATGTGTTTCACGTTTCCCAATTGAAGAAGTGTCATACTAAGATGGTCGATATCCCTCTGAGAGATATTGTGCCCCTGGAAGCAATTCAGTTGGATAGTGATCTGACCTATGAGGAGAAACCTGTCAAGATTCGCGAGTTTGCCAGCCGAGTCACGCGCAGCAAGGTTATCAAGTTTTGCAAAGTTCAGTGGAGCCACCATACCAAGGATGAAGCCACCTGGGTGCGAGAGGAAGACCTACGGAAAGACCACCCACACCTATTTTCTAGCCAACCCGAATCTTGAGGGCGAGATTCATCTTAAGGGGGTAGGTTTGTAACATCCCGAATTTTCAATTTGGAATGTTATACAGGTCATCATATCCATATCATACTTTATTTTGCATTTTGGTTTTGATCCTAAAAATCCTAACAACTCAAGGACCTGCGGAGAGAGTTGGGGATTTCATTATTTTCATATTTGAATTTTTTTTCAAATTTGAAAAGAGGATCATTTTGGTTTTAATTATTTTCTCTCCAAAATATTTCAAATATAAAAATAAAAGAGAGGAGATAAAATGACTTCCCCAAATAAAAGAAATATTGGAGGAAAAATGATAAAATCAAATAAATAACTTTATTTGGATTTTATTGCTATTTTATTTGAATTAGAAAAATATGCATTTTCAAAATTACATTTTTAGGCCAAGAAAATGTTCGCTTTGTTCTAAATATTTTATTTAGACGGTGAAAATTGTTTTTGGCATTTTTAGAATTTTTTATATTTATTTAGTATTTTTTTCCCTTTTCGGCGGAATTTATTAAAAAAACGTGTCGCCTGACTGGGCCAACGGCCTAGCCGAGTGGGCCGAAGCCAAGCGTGCCGCCGCCTCCCGCTCTAGCTCGAGAGCGGAATCCCGAGGGCCGCCGCCGCCATGGCCGCCGTGTCCGTCCCGGACACGCGCCGCCACCCCCTCCCCCAAGTCGGACCACCCCCGCGAGGCCTTTAAATACCCCATCGCCGTCTCCCCTCCCCACCCCGAGCCGGCAGCCCCGCCGCCGCCGCAGCCGCCGCCACGCGTCATGCCGCGTCGCGCCACCACCGCGGAGCGCCGCCGCCCCGCCGCCCGCCGCCTCGCCTCGCCAGAACGCGCCGCCGCTCGCCGGATCTCACCGCCGGACTTTTTTTCGGTTTAGGTATAAACCGTTCGGTTTTTTTAACCCTAGATCCGTATCAATTTTTTATTAGATCAGTTCGTTTTTCTCGGTTTTTTTCGATTAGTTTTATTTTACGAATGTATGTTCGTTTAGATCTGTTAACAAACGAATTCATTCCTAAGTCTCTGTTAGCGGACGTTCGTCCGATAGTTTTTTGTTTTTATGTTTTAATTTTGCCAGGGACCTATCCACGATTATTTTTATTGCAGATTAGCCCCTGATCTTCAAACCCTCGTAACGTTTTAACCGTTCGTCCAAATGCAGTGAAACCAACGCCAAAATCTTCGTCTCGAGCCCCTCTTTCTGGTTAGTCAACTTGAACATGATTTTGACAAATTAAAATTTGGTTTCAAGCAGATTTGAATTCAAAGTTCTTTTGATCGTAGTTTCAGTTTCATAGCTCCGATTTGGTTGATTCTTTTTGCAGATCGAAGTTCTTCAGTTGGAATTTCAGATTGGATGTTCTTATTTGAGTTTTACCCTTGCATCTATGCTTGAGTGCTTATGTATACTATTGTTTGTTTGCCATAGAATTCCCGGAGTGCGAAGCGTGCTACTACGAATCTCTAGGGTTTGCAGATTGACAGCAAGGCAAGTAACACATTGATCATACCCCTTTATTACCCAGTTTTTATGCATTAGTTTCAATCCTCAACCACTGCATGATTAGGATGTGATTAAAATGTGGGTATTGGGAAGAAGATGATGAGGTAGAACCTATTGCCCTTTTAATATCAAACCTTGGGAGTTACTTCTATGTTATGCTTAGGTTTCTAAGCTATGCTCATAGACGTGGTTTGGTTTGAGTGATCCATGACAGGTGTGAGATCTTTAATTAATGGTTAACTTAAGGTGGCTACTTAAATACACATCTGGGTGGATTGGTTGCAGGCACCTAGGGATATACTAGTGTTGTCTTTTGGTTGGCCACCCAGGCTCAAAGGGATCATAAGATTATTCATGCTAGAAACTTCTGTGTGCAGCTATGTAACATCCCAAAATTCCAAATTTTGGAATGTTATATTAAATAAATATTTATGATTGTTTGTTTGATTGTTGTGTGACTGATTATGCGAAATTGAGTGGAATTTGAAACTTTTTGAAAGTTGAATGAGAGGGAATGAAATGACTTTCCCAAACATTTCACTTTGCATTCCGATCTTCATGAATTCAGATTGTTTGCAAACGCAAAACCCTAGAGTGAAGATGACATGACTTCTTCCAATTAAAATGAAAAAGGTTGTTGAAAATATTTGAATTTCATTTGTAAATAATTCAAGCCAAAAACTTTATGCAACTCAATGATTTTCATGAGGGAAGATAAAATGACTTCTTCAAATTATGTGAAATATGAGTTGCAAGTTTAAAAGAATCAAATTGAAAGTTCTTTTGAAACCCATTTTTTAATTTAGAGTTATTTGGTTTTTCTTCAAAATATTTTCTCCAAAAATAAAATATATAGAAAATAGGGAAGAATGATTCCCTATAGTAGAAAAATAGAGAAAAATTAGTTCGAAATCATTTTGGTATTTTAAAATATTTTTATTTGGGTTTTAAATGAACCGGTAGAATTGTTTTCCTTATTGAAATTTTTGTGGATTTTAGTTGCCTTTGAAAATATGTTCATAATTTAGGATTTCTTTTTCTATCAATTTTGATATATTATATGCCTACATATTTTGTTTTATATATTTTGTTTTATATATTTCCTTTATTTGTTTTTTCTCGCTGTTAAAAAAATCCGCCAGGCCAGGCCAGGCGCGCCGGCCGGCCCAGCCCAGGCCAGCGCTACGCACGGGAGGAACTCCCAGAGCGCCGCCGCCACCTCGCTCGCTCGCCTCTCTCCCTCATTTTTTTTCTTTCTTTCTTTCCCTGGCGTCTAGACCCCACCGCTCTTTTCTTCTTCTCCACGAAGAACAGAACCCCAGGCGTTCACACTTCAGACGCCGCCGCCGCGCCCGATCTTCATGGGAACCCTACCCCGAGTCCACCCCTTCCCCAAGCCTCATGTCCTATAAATACCCGAGGCCGTCCTCTCCCATTTCCCTTTGAAAACACACGCCCAAGACCACCTCTAGACGACGCCCTCGTTGTACAATCTAGGTCGGCCAAGCAGAGTTCATCGCTCGACTCCGACCGCCGGTGAGCTTTCCGGGACCCCTCCTTCCATACTCTACTTCCCCTCGAGATTGTGCATCTATTTGACGTAACCACGCTGCCCAGGGAGCACCGGAACCTCGTCCTCAACGTCGTCCGCCGTCGCCGGAGCTCCCGGTTCACAGGAGCTTCTCGAGTTGCCCCGCTCACGTGGACATCCCTGACCTCCAGCTTCAACACAAAATCGGACCCTCTCGGAGTTCTCCATCCACTATACATCGCCGTCTCCGCCGCCGGTCACCGGAGCTGTCGCCCCCGACGACATCCACTTCCCTGCCTACACGAGCTCCTCTCTGTAAGCACATGAGCGCTCCTCCTCTGTTCGCTCTTGTTTTTTTTCTATTGATCGAATCGTTATGTTAGATTAGATCAGTTGAGTAGATCGTTTTTTTTGTTAGATCGGTTTTAGTGTATGGTAAATTTTTTCAGTTAAGATCGAATCGGTTCGCCAGTCTTCTGTTAATAAAACGCACGTGTACGTGTTACTGATCTTATGGCCGAGCACAATATAGCTTCGGATTGCACACTCCTGTACAGCCCGCTACGTAGCTAGCACACCGATCTGTTTCTTTTTCGTTTTTGTTTTAGATTTAGATTTAGATTTAGTTTTTTTATATCTTTAGATCTACAACTCCGATTTTGATGATTCTTTTTTCTACTCATGCAGAAAAATCCCGTATATTCAGAGAAACCAACGAAAAATACTTTTGAAAACTTTAAATTTTCGATTTTAAACAGATTTATTACAAACACTAGATTGCTATTAACTTTTATTTAAAAATAGCTTTTTGATTAATTCTTTTTGCTAGTGATCACTTGATCTTTTGTGTAAACAGTAGACTTTTGAAAGTTTGTTTTTAGTTTATTTTAAATTAAGTTTTTATTAAAACGGTACTGTTTTCATTATAGTTTTGTTTTAGTCTTTTATTTATTGTTTTTATTAGTTTTAAATTATTTATTTTTGTCACTCTTGAAAAATTTAGTTTTTTTTCTGTTTGTCAACAAAAGAAAATTTTGATTTTATTTTAAAAATTTATTTTACTTAGTTTTGTATGAAAACTTGTTTAGGTCATAGTTAGTGTTTCATAAAAGCTTTTTATTTGTTTATTTTTGCAAATAAAATTTTATGAAAAATACCTTCTATTAATGTAGTTGTTTTACTTTGTATTTTTTGTTAATTTGTTAGTTTAGTGTTTTAATTGTTGTTAAGTTTTTACTTAGAACAAAACTGTTTTGTGTTATGTCTTAGAGTTTTCTTTAGTAGTTTTGTTGTGTAGTTTTCCTTTGTTCTTATTTGGTGTCCCTTGTTGTTTTGCAATTTATTTGTTGGTTTTATTATGATTGTTAGAATTGCTTGCTAGTATGTTTTCTTATATGAATGCTATGTTTGACTATATAGATTTTCAACGGAGTGACGAATAGTTCTACCAAGTCTTTATTTGAGTCCGATTATCTTCATCGACATACTAGGCAAGTTCACTTTGACCATACTTTTCATGCTATGTTTTTATTGCATTTAGTGTCATCTTTGCAACAATCCCTCCAGTAGTGTTATTGAATCTTGTAGTTGAGTAGAATGCATGAGCTAGGAACCCATCTCCCTGTTACCAAGCCCGGGACGTTATATAGTTTTAATGCTACGCTATAGTAAACAGGGTGTGGTATGAGTGCACGAGAGTGGTGGGAAAAAGGAGGACTCTACGTTAATGGCGACTACTTCATGATGGCATCGGCAAGGACTGCGTCTTCAGGACGACCTCAAGATTCCGAGACTCGAGAGAAGAATTCAATACACACTACTGGGTGAAGGACGGTTGACGGGCACCCTGGAGAAACCAGTGGATGGACGGGATGCATGGAGAAGCGCCATGACATCTTGCAGAAAGCTTCACCCAGACTCAAAGAGACGGAAGAATACTTCATGCCCAGAAGCTTACCTGTGCAACCGCAAGTCACTATGGGCTCTGGCTTGGTTGACCTTAGTGGTGACTCTGGCTGGGATAGTGCTAGAAGATGTAGAACTACGGTAGGGTTGGATGAGCACCGGACAGTGGTCAGGGGAACTCTTTGGAAGACCATGTTTCGATCGTCCTGTTCTCAAACATCATGAAGTGTGAGGACAAAAAGGGAAGGATCGAATCTTGCGGGTAAAGTGTACAAACCTCTGCAGAGGGTTAAAACCTAATCGATTAGCCGTGTCCCCAGTTACGGACAATTTGAGCCTCTGGACTTGGATCTATCTCGGAACTCTCAACACAGGACTAATAACTTAATTGTGGACAACTTATGATGATATGGGCTATGAGACATCGGTTGGCGGAACCATGTCATGACGAAAAACTCTGTAGTACAGACTCCTGATATTCCTTTGATGTAGGAAAAATAAAAGCAGTTTTTACGCAAACAAAACTCAGATACGGAGCCACAAAGCCATAATGCATATAGTATAGTTCATCATCTGTTTTTCTTACAGTGATCTTGCCGATACATTCAATGTACTTACCTACACGGCTGCGACGTATCATGTTGCAGATATTTCTTCCGATGAGTAAGACTACGGTGCAGGGTTACGGTCTACACTCAACCTGCTGATGGCGTTGATGGGACTCCACACCCGATTGTTTGTTTCCGCTGAGACTTATGAGGTATATATCAGTTTTACGTTATTTATACATGTGATTGCACTTTGATATATACATTGATGTACTGTGTGTGCCAGCATACTGATCCAGGGATGGCTCAGATACACCGAGATTTGACCGTCTGAGGTCGGGTCGCTACAGATATGGTATCAGAGCACATGTTGACTGTAGGACATGACCCTAGAAACTGGAAAGCCTCTTGGATAGGAAAACTCTAAAACTTTATTCTCAAAAGCATCCTTTACTTCTCATCTTTTCTGATTTTATCAAATATCCTCTCTTACCTCAAAAGTTAGAATATACCATTTCCCTTTTGACCACACTGAGGATCAACTGAAGCCGCTCCAAGAAGGACAAGATATCGGACAACTGATGACCTCTTCAGAGTAAAGAAGATTTCACGATACATTTCGGAGAAAGAAGCTACAACAGTTGAAGACTGCGAAGACTTGAAGAATTTGAAGAATCTGAAGAATTATTTGACCTTTAGAAGACCAAAGCCCTGTTATATACTTATGTTAGATGCGACAATTTGTGAGTTGTCATTTGTGTGGTGTTTTCGACAGCCACAAATAAAACTAGTTTTCAAAACTATATTGTATGTATTGTGTGTATCTCTCCCTATCTCTCTTAACTCATCCCAAAACCTTTGGACCCCATAGATGATGAATGAAGTTGGACTGGTATTCTCTGGACTGATGACTTGGTTGGAAGCAGAGCTATGGATTCAAAACATGGAGGATCACTTCGGGAAAAAAATTGATTCCAAGGAAGCATGAGGTTCAATACGCTCTTCGGTGCTTTGCAGAAAGTGTTGCAACCTGGTGGAAAATGCATCAAGCTATACATGGATATAACGGAGCAAAAACTTGGGAGGAATTCAAGAAGACCCTGTAGAGATCATGTCTCATCCGAAAGCATTGTGATAACCCGAAGAAGAAACCTTGTGCCTGCAGGTTTTGCGGAGAAATAGGACACACCCAGGAGAGACACAAGTATGGATGCCACCATTGTGAGGAAAATCACTCAGCCGAAGTATGCCCGACTGGGCGGGTTTACTTGTTTCCTGTAAGAAGGAACTACGCACTACCCGCCTCAATGTCACATTTACCCCAAGGTACAAGAAGTTACCAAGCAACAGAAAGAAGCTGTCGGTGTACAAAACTAGAGGCACATTTTTGCATCCCTTTACCTGTGCACGGGCAGTCAGAGTCGCGCCCGCGACCACATCAAGCAGAGCGAGGGAGGTGAGCCAAGGCAAGACCAAAGCCCAAGATGGTCAGAGCAACACCAAGGCCAAGGCCATAAAGAGCAAAGGGACGAAGCAGGTTCCCCCGGTAGGAGACCCTTGCCGGGGGCAGCCCTGGCAAGACCCTTGTCGGGGCAGCTCGCCCCACGCCAACGAAGTGATCCACCCTTGAGCCCATGGCCCCCAGCGCCATCATTAGCGTGGGCCGGGGCTCGGAAAGGCACCTCTGTGGTGGCATGCAGATCTTTGTGAAGACATATTCAAGATCAGATGAGGATTAGAAGACGAGGACTCTCGACAAGATCCTTGCCGAGGAAGGCCACCAGACCCCCGGCAAGATCTTTGCCGGGGACGACAGTGCGCCGCGGCAAGACCCTTGCCGGGCCACACGGAAAGACTCTTGCTGGGCCACCCGGCAAGGCCCTCGCCAAGGACGCCAGCGGGACCACCGCTAGGCCCACTCCAGCCAAGTCTCCACCGCCGTTCGCATGCAGCTGCCGACCCAACCAGCTGGGCAGGCACCTGCATGGCAACATGCAGCCCTTCATGGAGGCTCCACCACCTCAGCTACCTGCCTGCCTACACAGCACCGCATGCATCGCTGGCCAGGGCGCGTGCCGAAGCTTGGAGGAGCGGCGACGGATGGGACGGGCCTCGCCCCCGTCCCCGATAACGTGAAGGGACACCTAAGCCTTGCATTAAATGCACCTTGTCCTGTAATACGAGGGATAACCTTGTGCCACTCTAGACCTTTCCACCTCCTGTGTGCCACTGTGGCAGCCCCTTTTTCCTATAAAAGGAGGCCCGAGGCGACGAGGAGAAGGATTCGGCTTTTTGGAGCTCGTTACACTCCGTAACTAGCTCAAGAACTCAGAATACATCCACCAAAGCAGGACTAGGGTTTTACGCATCCTCGCGGCCCGAACCTGGATAAACAAACCGCGTGCTCTTTGCTAGACCCGCTCTTCTCTCAACCCCGCGCCCCGCAACCGCAGTAGGTATTCTTGTGATCATAGGTGTCGTTCCCCACCGACATCTTTGGCGCGCAAGGTAGGGGGCGTGTTTGTGAGAATCTGGTCTGGTAGTTAGCCTAGCGATTCTTCGTCGCCATGGCCCCTAAGAAGAAGACGACCACGGCGATCGGCTCGTTAGGGGCCGAACGGCCCGTGCCGGTGCGAACGAGCAACAGACCGGTCGCGGATAGGACTCGGGCCGGGGCCGCGAACACCAGCACCACCCAGGCAGTGGGAGCCTGGCGAGCGGTGTTGTTCGTGTACCAGACGATCGGCCCCACGCCGCCGGACCCAAGGACGGAGTTGCGCCCCCTTCCGGCGGTGCGGGGCCCTTTGGGGGTGTCGTTGCGCCGATTCCGGGCGGCGCGGCGACCTCCACGATGCATACACCGGCGACCACCGCGCGTTCTTCCCATGGTGTGCGCGCCGAACAGCGTCACCACGTTGGTGACCCTGGGCACCGCTGTGGGAAGAGCCCTGTGCGTCGTCAGCAAGACGAAGGAGTTCAACACACTCGCCGAAGCACTGGTGAAAATGGCACGCAGCCGCTGGGTCGCGACAGAGCTCCTTCTAACATAGTTAGAAGTCGAAGCGCGTCGCGATCCACTCAGCTATCACCGCCACCCACGCCAGCGGAAGCCTTGGCACGCGCACAGCTGCTCCTCGACTTCCCTCCTGCTGGGGACAAGCTCGATGAGTGGAGGGCCACCATCCGGAGCCTCATCGCCGTCGCGAACAAAGACGATCCGCGACCGGCAGGGCCCTCGGGTCGGCGCTCCACCGAACCACCACATGCTGGCGCTGGGAGGACCGGGGGAGCTGCGGCCACGGTGCACTCTCCTCCTCCTCGCCAGCCGCCGCGGGCATTGGCCCGTCGCGACGACGCTGGTGATAACATCTCCATAGCGTCGTCCGATCCACGGACCCTCCGCGACCAGCGCCAGGTCTTTCAGGAGCGAGCTCACAAAGACGCTCGAACCACCGTCGAGCACCGACGTGAAACGCGCCGCCAGTCAGACAAGCGGGTGGGACCCGCTACGGACCACCCGGCACCGGGGGGCCCGGTGGCCTACCTTACGAGGTGGGCTGCCCGGCTTTTACCCGTGAGCTGAGGCAGTTCCAGTGGCCGTCCCACCGCACGTTCAAGCCCAACGTCAGCGAAAAGTAGACCGGCAAGACCCATCCGTCCGAGTTCATCAGCATTTACACCATCGCGATGCAGGCCACTGGGGCTCGCGACGACAAGGTGCTTGCCAACTACTTCCCGCTGGCGCTCAAGCCCAATGTAATGTCTTGGTTGATGAACTTGCCGGCGGACTCCATCTCTTCCTGGTTAGATCTATGCCACGAGTTCGTTGGCGCCTTCACAGGAGGCCACCAAGCTCATGGCCAGGCTAGTGATCTGCATATCATTCCCCAGCAGGAAGGGGAGACCCTGCGCAAGATCAACCTCAAGTTGAACCCTGAGAAGTGCGTCTTCGGCGTCCCGTCCGGCAAGCTTCTCGGGTTCTTCGTGTCATAGAGCGGGATCGAGGCAAACCTAGACAAGATCAAGGCTATTGAGCAGATGGAGGCGCCCAAGCGGATCAGGATGTGCGTCGGCTTACCGGTTGTGTTGCCGCCATGAGCCGGTTCATCTCCAAGTCCGCCGAGCACGCCCTTCCCTTTTTCAAGATCTTGAAAAAGGCGGGCCCAATAGAGTGGACCCCAGAAGCCGAGGCCGCACTGCAGGACCTGAAGAAATACCTTTCCTCCACGCCAATACTAGTTGCTCCTAGACCACAAGAGTCGTTACTGCTGTATCTAGCGGCGACGAACCAAGTGTCAGCACCGCACTAGTGGCACAGAGGGAGGTCGACGAGGAAGCAACAATGGCGGCAGGACCAACAGATGGCAAGCCGAAGATTCCCCGGCAGGGCCTGGTGCCAACAAGGCACGACCCCCGGCAGAGTCTGGTGCCACCAAGGCGATGCCCGCGCGGTCAAGTGAAGTGGTGCCCAAGAAAAAGATGATGCAGCATTCGGTTTACTTTGTCAGCTCCCTCTTGCAGGGGGCTAGGTCAAGGTATTCTGGTGTGCCAAAATTGCTCTTCGGCCTCCTTATGGCCTCGAGGAAGCTGCGTCACTACTTCCAGGCCCACGAGATCACTGTCGTCACCCGCCTCCCGTTGCAACGGATACTGCACAACCCGGACGCAACCGGAAGGATTGTGGAATGGGCCTTGGAGTTGTCAAGCTTCGACTTAAAGTTTGAGAGTACCTTGACAATTCAGAGTAGAGTCTTGGCCGAGTTCATCGCGGAATAGACCTCGATGCCTGACAAAGAAATCCAGGAGACTACTCTCCCCAGCAAGGAAGCAGACCGCAGCTGGATCATGTACTTTGATGGAGCCTTCTCGCTGCAAGGCGCCGGTGCTGGTGTGCTACTTGTCGCACCCACCGGAGAGCACCTCAAGTATGTGATCCAGATGCACTTCCCCCAGGGAGATGTCCACCAATAACACCGCCGAGTACGAGGGATTGCTTGCTGGTCTCAGGATCACGGCAGACCTCGGGATTAAGAAGCTCATCGTGAGGGGTGACTCGCAGCTCGTTGTCAGGCAAGTCAACAAAGATTATCAGAGCCCGCTGATGGAAGCATACGTAGATGAGGTGAGGAAGCTGGAGGAACGCTTTGACGGTATCTAGGCGGAGCACGTCCCCCGAGCAGAGAACGACATCGCCGATTACCTGTCAAAGCGTGCCGCAATCAAGCTACCTGTGGAACCAGGTACCTTTTTGCTCCGGTTAACTCAACCATCCGTCGATCCATCAGCAGGGCAGTGCAAGCGGAGAAAATCAGGTCCCGGCAAGTACTTTCCTACCGAGCCCCCCGGGGCTGCCGGCAAGGGTACTGCCGCGGACGCTGAGCCTGCCCGAGAGCAACTGGCTCCGGCGAGGCGTCAGGCCCTGGCCATAGAGACAGTCGCCCCCATGGCGGAAGAGATGCCTTTGGTCCTTGCCGTCGAGCCTCAGGCTCCGGCATGGGCGCAACATACCGTCCAATTCCTCCAAACAGAGGAGCTTCTTGAGGAGCAGGAAGAAGCGGAGAAAGTAGCCCGTCAGTCCGCCCTGTACCAGTTCGTCGATGACGTCCTGTACCGGAGAAGGCCGAACGGTGTGAAACTCAAGTGCATCCCCCGGGAGGAAGGACTAGAGCTGTTGGCAGAGATACATGGAGGCATATGTGGATCACACATAGGGTCAAGGGCCCTTGCCGGGAAGGCGTTCCGGCAAGGTTTCTTCTGGCCCACCGCCCTCCAGGATGCGGCGGCACTAGTCACCAAGTGTGAAGCGTGCCAGTTCCATTCAAAGAAGCTTCATCAACCAGCTCAAGCCCTTCAAACAATCCCTCTCTCCTGTCCATTCTCGGTTTGGGGTCTCGATATACTGGGCCCTTTCCCCCGCGCCGTCGGGGGCTTTGAGTACTTGTACGTTGCAATCGACAAGTTCACAAAGTGGCCAGAGGTGGAAGCAGTGAGGAAGGTGACTGCTCAGTCAGCCGTCAAATTCTTCTAAGGACTGGTCTGCCGTTTTGGTGTGCCAAACAGAGTCATCACCAATAATGGCACGCAGCTCACAAGCCACACCTTCATGCAGTACATCCGAGACCTCAGCAGCGAGGTCTGTTTTGCTTCCGTGGCACATCCACGGAGCAACGGCCAAGCAGAGAGGGCAAATGCTGAAGTGTTGCGAGGCTTGAGAACAAAGACCTTTGACAAGCTGCACAAGAGTGGAAGGCACTAGATTGATGAGTTGCCGGCGATTCTTTGGTCGATAAGAACTACGCCAAATCGAGCCACCGGCTAGACACCTTTTGCCCTGGTATACGGGGCAGAAGCAGTTCTCCCCACGGAACTCATATACGGGTCACCTCGAGTGCTCGCTTATGATGAGCTTGAGCAAGAGCCGTTGCGCCAAGATGACGCGATGCTCCTTGAGGAAGATCGTCTTCGGGCGGCTGTGAGAGCAGCACGCTACCAGCAAGCCTTGTGCCGCTACCATAGCCGCAAGGTTCATGCCCGAGGCTTTGAGGAGGCGACCTTATTCTTCGGCACGTTCAGTCGGCCAAGAATACCAACAAGTTGACGCTGAAGTGGGAAGGCCCTTATCGGGTAATACGAGTCACCAGGACCGACGCAGTCCGCCTGGAGACCGAAGATGCCGTCCCAGTCAGCAACTCCTGGAACATCGAGCATCTTCGCAAGTTTTACCCATAAGGCGCGGTTTGCCGGGCCTCCCGGCAAGCCACCCTTTTGTACAAGCTTTGCCGGCAAGGCATGTGACCCACTCTACAAAGCCAGGCGCAGACCCTGAGCATAGATAAATGAAGCGTTGGCGCCCTAAGTTATAACATGCATGCTAGGTCGAGTCTCGTCCTTGGTTAGGGTTGATAGTGCTTAGAGGCGGCTAACCCCTAGCTTAGAGGTCGAGTGCGCGTCTCTCTGTTCTTCTATGTCTTCTTTGGATCGCAGGGCACATGAATATCCTTGCTGAGCTGCTTTGGAAGAAAGGGGACGGACCGGTGCTCGGGCCCCGGCATGCCAGTATTGCCGGGGGCTACAAGAGCAGACATCCACCTGCGGCAAGCCAAGGTTGCCATGGGCTGCAGATTCAGATAAGTTCTCTATCCCTTATCATGCGTTTCATTATGGACTGAGGTATGTGAAACCTCATTTTATCCTTAGGCTACCGTGCTCCCCTCATTCCAGACCCTAGGACTCGTTTCCTGGGACCGAGTTTGGTCGTAGTCGTGGCAGCAAGGAAATGAAACGAGGAGCCTAAGCCCACCTCATCCCTGCCTCCGCCAAGGGCGTGAGAAAGCTCGAGCGAAGTGGGGGGTCGGCAAGGCCTGTTGCCGGGGGAGAAAACGATCTTAAAGGTAACAAGGATTTACTCCTTGTCGTGGGTTTTACCTGCGAACGAAAAACCCGGCAAACATCCCTTTTCATTAAAAAAACATCCCATACAGGTGCAGTTCATACGAAATGAAAAACATGAACAAGGGGATTACAAGTTCCAAAGTTAACAAAGGCCCGAAGGCTTACAAGACTAAAAAGAGATAAGGTGCCCGTAATCCCTTTCTTGTCCCTCTCCTCAGGAAATGGAACAAGAAAACAGAAGGGCAAAAGGGGCGCCTAGACGAGCTACGAGTGGCAGAAGACACCAAGAGAACATCTTGGTGGCCGTCCAAGGGCTGGATGGTTATGGCGGCGCCCGAGGTAGAGCTCGAAGACGAGGCGGCAGGACGTCGGTACGCGACGAAGGCGCCGGTGCCCGCGTACTCCAACTTGACGGCCTTGCCGCCCGCCCTCTTCCTCTTCCGCAGCCTCCCAACGCCAGCCGCCCAAGGAGACGACCCCAAGAAGTTCAAGGAGCCGGTGACACGGATGATGGGGCCGCCGGTGCCGCTCGGAGCGGCGCCCGACGCCTACTCGGACCCGTCATCCTGCCGCCCGCTAGGCTCGTCGTCGTTGCCGTTGTCTTCCTCGCCACTCTCGCTCGAGGAGGAATCTTCGTCGTCAGAAGAGCTCTCCACGCAGCACCTAACGTGAGTCCCGAAGTGCCCGAAGATCTTGACGGAGAGGAGGGCACCCTCCATTAGTTTGAAATGGAGAGTGAGCCCATCCGTCAAGCTGTGGAGGCGAGCGAAGGTCTTCCACCCTCGGTGGAGATACATGACGTGAGGGGCGGGGAACTCGACGTCGGCCCATGTGCCGTTGTTCCCGCAGCCCCTCATATGCAGCCGCAACGCCTACGGCAGATCCAGCTCCATCTCCCGCGCGAATGGAGGCGGGAGGCGAAGGCGACAGCGCGGTGGCTGGTGCAGCCTGACAAAGAATTCGCAGGGTTTGTCCCCAGCATGGCCCTCCATCGGAGGAGGAGCTGCTGGCGGAGGAGAGGCTGATCTGCCGCCCCGTCCTCCTCTCCGTCGAGCACCACGACGGCCTTGACCCCGCCCACTCCCCCTTCCTCTAGCGGTCGGCCCCACCACTATGAGTTCTTGGGGAGGAGCGATGCGCTGTCTGGCCGAAACCCTCACCGCCACCGATGAGGCGTCGTCACGCCCCCTCGCCATGGCAGAAGAAGAAAGGAAGCAGGAATGGGGACAGGCAGATGATGAAAGGTTGAGAGGCACTGTTCCTCCCGCTCCCCTCTTTATAAAGAGGCGGGGGCGGGGCTTGGCTGCCCCCTCTCGGCCAATCCGGCTTGTTGAAGTGACCATAAGCGGGGCCGTCGACCGCCCTCCCCGCTCCATTGAAGGCGCATGGGAATCAACCCACACACGCGCACAACTTCCCACATCCTGCGCGCATGTCATTCGCTCTGCATTATGCATCCAGTGAACGTGGCGCAGGAGGCGGGCGCAGTGGGACGCGTGGAGCGACGGTTCCCAAGCGAGGGCAGTAAATGGAAAGCGGCCTTGCGGTCTCAAAGAGACACGCAAGCTGCCTCTTTACTGTCCACCACGGGATGACGCCAGCATGCTTCCGTCATGCGCAGGCACGACCCCCACGTCGCGTGTTCAACGTGGGTCGTGGAGAATCACAGCGGACGGAGCAGTTACCACGGTAAAAACCGCCCCGCCTGCCCGCGCACCGTTTTGGACCTGACCCAACAACGTGTCACGCTTATGTGTGGCCCAGGCCCGGGGGCTCCTGTCGGTGTACAAAACTAGGGGCACATTTTTGCACCCCTTTACCTATGCACGGGCAGTCACAGCCGCGCCCGCGACCACACCAAGCAGAGCGAGGGAGGTGAGCCAAGGCAAGACCGAAGCCCAAGATGGCCAGAGCAACGCCAAGGCCAAGGCCACAAAGATCAAAGGGACGAAGCAGGTTCCCCTGGCAGGAGACCCTTGCCGAGGGCAGCCTCGGCAGCCCCGACAAGACCCTTGCCGGGGCAGATCGCCCCACGCCAACGGAGCAAGCCACCCTTGAGCCCATGGCCCCCGGCGCCATCATTAGCGTGGGGCCAGGGCTCGGAAAGGCACCTCTGTGGTGGCATGCAGATCTTTCTGAAGACATATTCAAGATCAAATAAGGATTAGAAGACGACGACTCTGGACAAGATCCTTGCCGAGCAAGGCCACTAGACCCCCGGCAAGATCCTTGCCGGGGACGATAGTGCGCCGCGGCAAGACCCTTGCCGGGCCACACGGCAAGACTCTTTCCTGGCCACCCGGCAAGGCCCTCACCAAGGACGCCAGCGGGACCACCGCTAGGCCCACTCCAGCCAAGTCTCCACCGCCATTCGCATGCAGCTGCCGACCCAACCAGCTGGGCAGGCACCTGCATGGCAACATGCAGCCCTTTGTGGAGGCTCCACCACCGCGCCACCTCAGCTGCCTTCCTTCCTACACGGCACCGCATGCATCGCTGGCCAGGGCGCGTGTCGAAGCTTGGAGGAGCGGCGACGGAGCCCCCGTCCTCGATAAAGTGAAGGGACACCTAAGCCTCGCATTAAATGCGCCTTGTCCTGTAATACGAGGGATAACCTCGTGACACTGTAGACCTTTCCACCTCCTGTGTGCCACTGTGACAGCCCCTTTTTCCTATAAAAGGAGGCCCGAGGCGATGTAGAGAAGGATTCAGCCTTTTGGAGCTCGTTACACTCCGTAACTAGCTCAAGAACTCAGAATACATCCACCAAAGCAGGACTAGGGTTTTACGCATCCTCGCAGCCCGAACCTGGATAAACGAACCACGTGCTCTCTACTAGACCCGCTCTTCTCTCAACCCCGCGCCCCGCAACCGCAGTAGGGATTCTTGTGATCCCATAGGTGTCGTTTCCCACCGACAGAAGCCCTCGGGGAAAGTTTAGAAGAACCTGTGATGAAGGAAGTTGTTGAAGACCTTGAAGAAGGCCTACTCAGATTTTACTCCAACGCTTGCTATTCATGTGGAGAAGAAGGACATTATTCCCAGTATTGCACAAAGGAAAGAGAAGAGTATCCCGGAGACCTCCCGATAGTAGAAGTGAAGTTTGACCTTCGGGAAATAGAAGCTCCGATTTGATAGAGGCGGGGTGTCCCGATCTTTCGATGAGATGATAACTATCGATTTGATGGAGCCGACTTTGACGATCCGACTACAAACGTGCACGACGTTGCGCCTTAGCAATCGCTAAACCAACTTCGAGAGGTTATTGACCACGCCGGAGCACAATCAACCTGACCACGAAGGTCTATTCCTGCAAGCAATCGAAGAACAAGCAAGAATATGATAAAAGCAATCTGAATATTGCGAGTATATATGATGTATTGATAAAGGTGGGATCCGTAAGCGGTCTTGGTCTGGTCGTTGGACACAAACGAAGTACACGAAGTTGCAATGGCTAACTTTTAACTAAACAAATCCCGAGGAAATAGCTACTAGGTGGATCTACTTATATAGGAGCAAGGGGTGGCGGCCAAGGAGGTGGGAGGACATCCCAAGGCAGCCTAAAACCAACCCTAGGTCGTACAAGGTTCATGGGCCCAAGTGGAGGTGATACAACACCTTTGGACTTGTTGTTTGACTCGGATTCTGCTGCAGCGTCAGATTGTTTCGTCCATATCTCAATGCTCCGGACGAATTTAAAGGTGAATCCAAATGGAGTGGAAAGAGGACGAAATCTACTTTCCAACAAAAAAAGAATCACCCAATTCGGAGTCCGTATGAAAAAGTTCTTGTCGTTTTGAGTCAGGTATGTCTGTGCAGTCCGAATCTGAATCCAGAACGTGAGAGACTTGGACTCTATCTTCTCTTGGACCAAAAGTGACGTGAAGGGCCTTTTTGAACAGCACCTAAACTTCTCTTTTTCCCTTATCTTCATATGTGGATTGTACAAATGTCCCATACACCTGCAATTAGACAAAACACAAAAGTGTGTGAAGTATTTTTGTTCTGGATAATATAAATAGATTATTGAATAGTTGACACTAGAAATCACCTGACAAATATGCATGTATGCAATATTTTTGGTCGTATCCAAGGTATGATGTCCTCATCATCCTCCCCTTCTTGAAAATAAAGCCATCCTCGGCGTTGCTTTATCTGAAATGTGGCTAACAAAAGAGACAAGGTGTACATGTTGTATATGTATATGTCATCAATTTTTACTTCCCGTGGAATTTGCACATATGACACATGTATACATGAGTAACTTCCATAGTGAATAAAATATAAATCCAAAATATTATCACAAGAAGTAGAAGGTATGAAAGTATTGCAACTCGGTTTCCACATATAAGTGAAGCTCTTATTCATATGAAAAGATTGATAATATTCATCATTAAACCATCCCAATATTGGTGAATAAACCTTACTTGCATAAAATTTACATGCTACAACATGCTTAAATAAGCCAACATGCAATAAGTCATTTGACATAGAATCATCACTAAGGTTAGAGGTCATATCAAAATGATTAAACATTGACACAATTATTTTCAAACGTAGTTGATCCAAATTTGTTTTAGTGTCTGATTCACATGGTTCTTTCACATCAACGGTTAATTCAATGGGTGCACTCAAAATTCTTGATATTGCAGTTGTTTGATCACATGTCAAAGTCAAATCATCAGCATAATCATCTAAAATAGGTGGTGTGATCAATGTAGTGGCTAGAGCATCACATGGTGTATTTAAATCGACAAGGCATTCATCATTTGCATGCGAAGTTAGAAGATCAATACCTTTGTCATTACCTCGTGTTATCAACTCAGATGATGTTGGAACTCTCGGCAGTGACGGTTCATAATATGGAGCTGATGCAGTGCTCACAACAACGGATGTTGTTGTCATAGTAGGCACAGTGGTAGAAGGAAGGACCGTCTCAACTCCTTGGATGTGCACCTTATGCTTGTTTGTCTTGTGGGCATCACGCCTCTTTATTTCCTATTCAGCTTTGCAAGCAAGATGAAACAAATGGTCCATAGGATAACATTCTTCATGAATTAGTATCTCCTGAATATCACGGTTTAATCCTCCCCAAAATCTATCCATAAAATCTTCTTCACTTTCCTCTAAAAAGAAATGCAACAAGCTAGTTTGTAAATCATCATAATATTTTCTTACAGTGTCACTACCTTGTTTTAAATGTTGTAGTTTTTTAATCATGCCACGAGTATAATAAACATCGACGAATCTATCTCTCATGACAAGTTTTAAATCATCCCAAGTAGTAGGTACATAATCAGGGTATAACCGACAATGTTCACTCCACCAAACAGTAGCAAAACTAGTGAAAGAACCAACCGCAAGCTTAACTTTTTTACGTTCCGAAAAATCATGGGAAGCAAATATAACATTTATTTTGAACTCCCATTCAATATATAAATCAGGCTTAAAACGACCATTAAAAGGTGGCATGGAAACAAAAGCCTGATTGTGCGTATTCTTATGCCTTTGCACCTCTTGTGACGGTGGTTGTATTTTCGGAGCTGGTGGCATGTCTCCCACGATTGATGAAGCCCAACTGACTCTGGAACCTGCCATCTTTAGTAGAAAAACAAGAAACAATGTTCCTATGAACTACTAGGATGTGGTGGTAAAACGCTCACAGTATAGCAAATATCAAAGTCTTACAAATTCTTACCATGCAGCAGGTGGTGACCGGCAACCAGCGGTGTCAAATAACTCCGAAGATTGAGTAAAGCAATTGCTAGGTGAGCATATGTATACACGGTGTAGAAATATGTGGAGCTTGGAAGGCCAAATATATGGTAGCAAAAGATCAGCAATAATCAATTTAGAGATGCAATGTTGAATAAACGCTCAACGACGGTACTGTGCTGGTCCTAGGCTAGACCGTGCTAGAGACGCGAGCCTAGAACACTAAGAAAATCACGGCGCGACGCGTAACAAAGGCGGAGCACACTCTGAATATATTTTTTTTCTCCTTTTTTCACGGAATTTTTTTTTCACTTTTTTTCCTCTTTTTTTCCTCTTTTTTTCTTTTTTTTCTCTCACTTTTTTTTCTTTTTTTTCACAAACAAGCTAGATAAGACGCAGATTGGATCTAGTGATGACGCGAACGACTTCAAGTATGATTATGACAATGAATGATGGGGAGTACATGGTGGAAATTGATGGATGGCGGTGGTGGACAGCGGATGCAATAATGACGCGATGGTGGTATATGGCAACGACAATGAAGATGGTGCGGCGGTGGCGTGACAAACTGTGAACAGAACTCGAAACTCTAAAGGACTAGACACTAAGACCAGCAACTTGACACGACGATGTAACCGCAAATTCAACAAAGCAAAACACTAAAAAGATTATGCAAAGGCTCATACTAGCTTGGACAATAGGATGGATAGATCTAACTTTTCTGTGGCTTATTCTTGGACAATAGGTAAGAAAATAAATCTAATCTATGGGAAACTGGAAATTCTCACCGAGCAACCTGAAAACTGATACCACTTGATAGAGGCGGGGTGTCCCGATCTTTCGATGAGATGATAACTATCGATTTGATGGAGCCGACTTTGACGATCCAACTAGAAACGTGCACGACGTTGCGCCTTAGCAATCGCTAAACCAACTTCGAGAGGTTATTGACCACGCCGGAGCACAATCAACCTGACCACGAAGGTCTATTCCTGCAAGCAATCGAAAAACAAGCAAGAATATGATAAAAGCAATCTCAATATTGCAAGTATATATGAAGTATTGATAAAGGTGGGATCCGTAAGCGGTCTTGGTCTGGTCGTTGGACACAAACAAAGTACACGAAGTTGCAATGGCTAACTTTTAACTAAACAAATCCCGAGGAAATAGCTACTAGGTGGATCTACTTATATAGGAGCAAGGGGTGGCAGCCAAGGAGGTGGGAGGACGTCCCAAGGCAGCCTAAAACCAACCCTAGGTCGTACAAGGCTCATGGGCCCAAGTGGAGGTGATACAACACCTTTGGACTTGTTGTTTGACTCGGATTCTGCTGCAGCGTTAGATTGTTTCGTCCATATCTCAATGCTCCGGACGAATTTAAAGGTGAATCCAAATGGAGTGGAAAGATAACGAAATCTACTTTCCAACAAAAAAAGAATCACCCAATTCGGAGTCCGTATGAAAAAGTTCTTGTCGTTTTGAGTCAGGTATGTCTGTGCAGTCCGAATGTGAATCCAGAACGTGAGAGACTTGGACTCTATCTTCTCTTGGCCCAAAAGTGACGTGAAGGGACTTTTTGAACAGCACCTAAACTTCTCTTTTTCCCTTATCTTCATATGTGGATTGTACAAATGTCCCATACACCTGCAATTAGACAAAACACAAAAGTGTGTGAAGTATTTTTGTTCTGGATAATATAAATAGACTATTGAATAGTTGACACTAGAAATCACCTGACAAATATGCATGTATGCAATATTTTTGGTCGTACCCAAGGTAGTGATGTCCTCATCACGATTATTATGGAGAAATCCAGGAAGAGAAGACGAAGGCATCTTTAGAACAACCCAATTTCTGCAGAGAAGGGCCTGAGTTCTATCCCATGTTTCAAGTGCAAGACCTTAGGTCACTATGCCAGTATGTGTCCGGAGAAGAAGCCAGAGAAGCAACCAAGAACCCAAAAAGCAGACACCGTCCCCAAGAAGCCAAAGGACAAGGAAGTTATCTATTTTCGCTACAATAAAGTAGGACATTATGCTACTAAATGTCCCAACAAGATGAAAGGTGAAGCTGAGTAGTTGGAATTTTGATATTGGTAATAAGTGTAGTAGGAAGCATTTATTTTCATAAGGATATGGAGTTGAATTTATGTAATGGGACTCTCAGATATTGTAATGACTTCATGAATCAATAAAGTTAATGTGTCATGATTTCATACGTTGAATTTTATGAGTTGTCACCCTATGAACAAGGAGTTCGACCAGTTTCGAGGATATGAGAAATATGGTCTATGGATAAAATTGTGCATTTCACTTTACGGGTGGCAGTACCCTGTGAGAACACCTGATTTATGGAAGGGAAAATATATTCCACAAAGTGGAGTTTGCACAAAATAAGTTTAAGCCTTATTTTAATATGAAGGTTACCCAAGGCTAGGAAGGAATGGGGTACCATTGGATTTAAAGGAGGTGTAAAGTTGGAATATGGAACAATTATAACTCCTAGGATGAATAGAAGTTGTACCCTCATTGAAGTGGGCCCATAACCCACAGGCTCAGGAGTTAATAAGAAGCAAGCACACTCTTGATGAAGGAAGATATTTTGGAAGAAAACTCTGATTTAATCAGTAGATGTTTCTTAGGAGGATATGAAAACCTGAGAGTTGTGAAGTAACGATAGATGTTTTGTTCAGCTTGCAGAATCAATGGAATTATCCGAACTAAGTTCGTCGACAAGAGAAATTCTGCAGTGCTTGTGAGGATGCCCAAGTGTTAGACTACGTGATTCACTGTCTGCATATGTAGTAATGGTTCAAGTACGGGATGGATTGGCCCCCATACCGGAGACTTCTATCATGAACTATCATATATTGATAGAAAATCAGAGAGACTTGAAAACATTAGAAGACGGTCGATGCGATAAGCCATAAAACCATAGAATGGTAGGACGATGGAACCCTTTACAAGCAACCGTTGCCAATTGTAGGATATACTGTGAGATTCAACCCCAGCCATTTTCCTGCAGGAGAGGCCATAAATTGTTCACAGCCAGGAGGTTCCGATAGTTTCTTAGTATTGACGACAGACATGTCAGATATGAAGACCCACTCTTCAGAAGAACCTCACCAGGATTTAGAGAACACAAGATTTTGATAAAAAGGTCATACCCCGGCCGGGAGAGCACCAGTGAAAGAGTTATTCTAGGGAATATGAGAAGACCGACACCGTCACCCCAAAGGATGGAGTATAAGAATTTTGTCAGAACCATAGCATTGCTTTCAAGTGTGGTAGCACCCCAGACCTCTCTGGCCGATGGATTTGCTGGAAGACCTCCAAATCCTAACCTTTTCTTGCTAGCCTCTTCGAATCTTGAGGACGAGATTCATTTTAAGTGTGGTAGGTTTGTAACATCCCAAAATTCTAAATTTTGGAATGTTATATTAAATAAATATTTATGATTGTTTGTTTGATTGTTGTGTGACTGATTGTGTGAAATTGAGTGGAATTTGAAACTTTTTGAAAGTTGTACGAGAGGGAATGAAATGACTTTCCCAAACTTTTCACTTTGCATTCTCATCTCCATGAATTCAAATTGATTGCAAATGCAAAACCCTAGAGTGAAGATGACATGACTTCTTTCAATTAAAATGAAAAAGGTTTTTGAAAATATTTGAATTTCATTTGTAAATAATTCAAACCAGAAACTTTATGCAACTCAATGATTTTCATGAGGGAAGATAAAATGACTTCTTCAAATTATGTGAAATATGAGTTGCAAGTTTAAAAGAATCAAATTGAAAGTTCTTTTGAAACCCATTTTTTTAATTTAGAGTGATTTGGTTTTTCTTCAAATTATTTTCTCCAAAAATAAAATATATATAAAATAGGGAAGAATGATTCCCTACAGTAGAAAAATAGAGAAAAATGAGTTCAAAATCATTTTGGTATTTTAAAATATTTTTATTTGGGTTTTAATGAACCGTAGAACTGTTTTCCTTCTTTAAATTTTTGTGGATTTTAGTTGCCTTTGAAAATATGTTCATAATTTAGGATTTCTTTTTCTATTAATTCTGATATATTATATGCCTATATATTTTGTTTTATATATTTTGTTTATTTCTTTTTTTCTTGCTGTTAAAAAAATCTGCTAGGCCAGGCCAGGCGCGCCGGCCGGCCCAGCCCAGGCCAGCGCTACGCACGGGAGGAACTCCCAGAGCGCCGCCGCCACCTCGCTCGCTCGCCTCTCTCCCTTATTTTTTTCTTTCTTTCTTTCCCTGGCGTCAGGACCCCACTGCTCTTTTCTTCTTCTCCACGAAGAATAGAACCCCAGGCGTTCACGCTTCGGCCGCCGCCGCCGCGCCCGGTCTTCATGGGAACCCTACCCCGACTCCACCCCTTCCCCAAGCCTCATGTCCCATAAATACCCGAGGCCGTCCTCTCCCGTTTCCCTTTGAAAACCCACGCCCAAGACCACCTCTAGACGACGCCCTCGTTGTCCAATCTAGGTCGGCCAAGCAGAGTTCATCGCTCGACTCAGACCGCCGGTGAGCTTTCTGGGACCGCTCCTTCCATACTCTACTTCCCCTCGAGATTGTGCATCTAATTGGCATAACCACGCTTCCCAGGGAGCACCGGAACCTCGTCCTCAACGTCGTCTGCCGTCACCGGAGCTCCCGGTTCACAGGAACTTCTCGAGTTGCCCCGCTCATGTGGACATCCCCGACCTCCACCTTCAACACAAAATCGGACCCTCTTGGAGTTCTCCATCCACTGTACATCGCCATCTCCGCCGCCGGTCACCGGAGCCGTCGCCCCCGACGACATCCACTTCCCTGCCTACACGAGCTCCTCTCTGTAAGCACATGAGCGCTCCTCCTCTGTTCGCTCTTGTTCTTTTTCTATTGATTGAATCGTTATGTTAGATTAGATCAGTTGAGTAGATCGTTTCTTTTTGTTAGATCGGTTTTAGTGTATGGTAAATTTTTTCGGTTTAGATCGAACCGGTTTGCCGGTCTTCCGTTAATTAAACGCATGTGTACGTGTTACTGATCTTACGGCCGAGCACAATATAGCTTCGGATTGCACACTCCTGTACAACCCGCTATGTAGCTAGCGCACCGATTTGTTTCTTTTTCGTTTTTGTTTTAGATTTAGATTCAGTTTTTTATATCTTTAGATCTACAACTCCGATTTTTTTCTACAGATGCAGAAAAATCCCGTCTATTCAGAGAAACCAACGAAAAATACTTTTGAAAACTTTAAATTTTCGATTTTAAACATATTTGTTACAAACACTAGATTGCTAATAACTTTTATTTCAAAATAGCTTTTTGATTAATTCTTTTTGCTAGTGATCACTTGATCTTTTGTCTAAACAGTAGACTTTTGAAAGTTTGTTTTTAGTTTATTTTAAATTAAGTTTTTAGCAAAACAGTATTGTTTTCGTTATAGTTTTGTTTTAGTCTTTTCTTTATTGTTTTTATTAGTTTTAAATTATTTCTTTTTGTCACTCTTGAAAATTTTAGTTTTGTTTTTGTTAGTCAACAAAAGAAAATTTTGTTTTTATTTTAAAAATTTATTTTACTTAGTTTTGTATGAAAACTTGTTTAGGTCATAGTTAGTGTTTCATAAAAGCTTTTTATTTGTTTATTTTTGCAAAAAAAAATTATGAAAAATACCTTCTGTTAACGTAGTTGTTTTACTTTGTATTTTCTGTTAATTTATTAGTTTAGTGTTTTAATTGTTGTTAAGTTTTTACTTAGGACAAAACTGTTTTGTGTTATGTCTTAGAGTTTTCTTTAGCAGTTTTGTTGTGTAGTTTTCCTTTGTTCTTATTTGGTGTCCCTTGTTGTTTTGCAATTTATTTGTTGGTTTTATTATGACTGTTAGAATTGCTTGCTAGTATGTTTGCTTATATGAATGCTATGTTTAACTATATAGATTTTCAACGGAGTGACGAATAGTTCTACCAAGTCTTTATTTGAGTGCGATTATCTTCATCGACATACTAGGCAAGTTCACTTTGACCATACTTTTCATGCCTATGTTTTTATTGCATTTAGTGTCATCTTTGCAACAATCCCTCCAGTAGTGTTATTGAATCTTGTAGTTGAGTAGAATGCATGAGGTAGGAACCCATCTCCCTGTTACCAAGCCCGGGACGTTATATAGTTTTAATGCTATGCTATAGTAAACGGGGTTTGGTCCGAGTGCACGAGAGTGGTGTGAAGAAGGAGGACTCTACGTCAATGGGGACTACTTCATGATGGCATCGGCAAGGACTGCGTCTTCAGGACGACCTCAAGATTTTGAGACTAGGGACAAGAATTCAATACACACTACTGGGTGAAGGACGGTTGACAAGCACCCTGGAGAAACCAGTGGATGACCGGGATGCATGGAGAAGCGCCATGACATCTTGCGGAAAGCTTCACCGAGACTCAAAGAGACGGAAGAATACTTCATGCCCGGAAGCTTACCTGTGCAACCGCAAGTCACTATGGGCTCTGGCTTGGTTGACCTTAGTGGTGACTCTGGCTGGGACAGTGCTAGAAGATGTAGAACTACGGTAGGGTTGGATGCGCATCGGACAGTGGTCAGGGGAACTCTTTGGAAGATCATGTTTCGATCGTCCTGTTCTCAAACATCATGAAGTGCGAGGACGAAAAGGGAAGGATCGAATCTTGCGGGTAAAGTGTACAAACCTCTGTAGATGGTTAAAACCTAATCGATTAGACGTGTCCCCGGTTACGGACAATTTGAGCCTATGGACTTGGATCTATCTCGGAACTCTCAACACAGGACTAATAACTTAATTGTGGACAACTTATGATGATATGGGCTATGAGACATCGGTTGGCGGAACCATGTCATGATAAAAAAAACTCTGTAGTACAGACTCCTGATATTCCTTTGATGTAGGAAAAATAAAAGCAGTTTTTACGCAAACAAAACTCAGATACGGAGCCACAAAGCCATAATGCATATAGTATAGTTCATCATCTGTTTTTCTTACAGTGATCTTGCCGATACATTCAATGTACTTACCTACACGGCTGCGACGTATCATGTTGCAGATATTTCTTCCGATGAGTAAGACTACGGTGCAGGGTTACGGTCTACACTCAACCTGCTGATGGCGTTGATGGGACTCCACACCCGATTGTTTGTTTCCGCTGAGACTTATGAGGTATATATCAGTTTTACGTTATTTATACATGTGATTGCACTTTGATATATACATTGATGTACTGTGTGTGCCAGCATACTGATCCAGGGATGGCTCAGATACACAGAGATTTGACCGTCTGAGGTCGGGTCGCTACAGATATGGTATCAGAGCACATGTTGACTGTAGGACATGACCCTAGAAACTGGAAAGCCTCTTGGATAGGAAAACTCTAAAACTTTATTCTCAAAAGCATCCTTTACTTCATTTTTCATTTCAGGACTGGGCATCCCTAATACCTCTCCCGTACTATCGTGCAATGACTACTGAATAAACACTCATCTTGAGAATAACACATCTAGCATGGAAATATATCAGCCACCCCCTACCGTTTCATGAGCGGTATGAGCACACAAAAGAGAAATTTATTTTGAAAATTAGAGATGGAACATACAAATTTGCTTAGAATGGCAAAACAATAATGCATATAGGTAGGTATAGTTGACCCATGTGGCAAAAACTGGTTTAAAGGATTTTGGATGCACAAGTAGTGATCATACTTAGTACAAATGAAGGCTAGCAAAAGATTGAGAAGCATTCAACCAAGAAACAAAAAATCTCATAAGCGAGCATTAAGCATAACTAACACCGAATAATACACCACAAGTAGGATGTAATTTCATTGCATAACTATTGACTTTCGTGCTTGCATAGGGAATCACAAACCTTAACACCAATATTCTTACTAAAGCATAATTACTCATTAACATGACTCACATATCACTATCATCAATCTCAAAACTATTACAAAGAATCAAGTTTATTTTGTCCAATGATCTTCATGAAAGTTTTTATTATATCATCCTTTCATATCTATCACTTTGGAACTAGTTTCATATGTTGCTTTTAATAAGCTCAAACAAATATAAGTGAAGAACATGAGCATCATATTTCTTTCTCTCAAATTAATCTAAGTGAAGCATGAGAGAATTTCTTCAAAGATAACAAAGCACACCGTGCTCAAAAAGATATATGTGAAGCACTAGAGCAATTCCATAGCTCATAAAGATTTAAGTGAAGCATAGAGAGCAATTCTAACAAGTCATAGCATAATTTTGGCTCTCTCAAATAGGTGTGTCCAGCAAGGATGCTTATTAAAAATTAAAAATAAAAACAAACAAATACTCATATCATACAAGACGCTCCAAGCAAAACTCATAATATGTGACGAATAAAAATATAGTTTCAAATAAATTACCGATGGTTGTTAGAAGAAAGAGGGGATGCCACTCGGGGGCATCCCCAAGCTTAGTTGCTTGACACTTCTTGAAAATTATCTTAGGGTACCATGGGCATCACCAAGCTTAGCCTTTTGCTAATTCTTATCCCTTCATCCATCATGATCTCACCCAAAACTTGAAAACTTCAATCACACAAAACTCAACAAAACCATCATGAGATCCGTTAGTATAAGAAATCAAATCACTACTTTGGGTATGTAAGCGCATCTAGTGCCCCTTAGTGATTTGGGTGTATTGAAGACTTATAGGTTAAGGGACTAATGTGTTTGTGAGTGTACACAGGTCTATAAGTCTATGAGGAGTTTGATATTTACAAAGAAAGTCGACCCCTAAAAATGAATGTCTTCAACTGAAGACTTTGGATTTCTGAAGACTTTGGAAGTGAAGAAATTGGTGTGACCCTGAAGACTTGGTATTCATGCGAGGAACATGAAGCATGAAGACTTTTGTTTTCGTAGTTTCATTTTCTCTTTCTTGAGTCATAGGAAACACCGTACTATTAAACGGGGTCGAGGAAAAACTAAGGAAAAATTTCCAAGTGATGCTCATCTCAAAATCCTACACCTACCAATCCCTTTGAGTGAAGCCATTGGAAATCTCATACAGTTTAGTCAATTTCTTCAGTGATAGAGACGAAGTTCTTCTGGTCACTGAGGAACTTGTTCTGACTGAGGAGTTAGGAATTCGCCAGTGTGGATTGCCTACAAGTGAGGAACATGATAGCCCTGAGGAATTTGAACATCAAATTTCCAACCGTTGTTGTGCTACGCGCCAGCTGTTCCAAAATATCTACCCACCTAACGGTCATATCATTGAAGGGCATTTATGTCTTATCATGTCAGGCTACTCCCTAGGCTATAAATATCCGCCCCTACAACCACTAGCTGGTTGGCTGCTCCGAGAGAAACTGACACTTGTCATTGAGAGCATCCCATCCTCCGAGGACTTTGAGTGAAAATCATCAAGCGAGGAAAACCCAACCCAAACACCTTCAAACCCAAAGTGATTGAGCATCCTTGAAGAGATTGATCCTGTGTGGATCTGACGCTTGTTACCTTCGAAGGCTGTGCATCTTCCAAACGGTTAGGCATCATGGTCTAGAGCATCCAAGAGGAAATTGTGGATCGCCGAGTGACCGAGTTTGTGAAGGTTTGGAAGTCACATGAAGACTTACTACGAGTGATTGGGTGAGGTCTGTGTGACCTTAGCTCAAGGAGAATATGGTGAGGACTGTGTGTCCGAGACTGTGTGTCCTCAGGTTTAAATACCTAGCTGCTCCAACCAAACATACAACTGTCACAGTAGTTGGAAATGATCTACCAAATCACTGTCTTCACCAAGCCTACTGGTTCTATTTCCTCAACCCTTTCATTTCCTCATTACTGTGTTGTGTGCTTATTCATATATGTTTGAAGACTTCCTCAATTTCCTCAGTTCAATTTCTTTAGTCTGTTTGTCTTCACCCTGTTTTATCCTGTGCTTACGCTTTTTGTACTCTGTGTTTGTTTTTATTTCATCATGATGTCCATGCCTATGTTATGTCATGTCTGCATCTGAGTACTTATTCTGCTGCAAGTAGTTCTTCGCCTAGGAATTTCCTCACCCTGAAATTCCTCAGTGAAGAATTCATAAAAATCGCCTATTCACCCCCCCCCCTCCACTATTCGACTTAATGCACTTTCAATTGGTAACAGAGCAAGGTACTCCCTTGTTCTGTGTGATTTTGGTTTAACCGCCTGGAGTTTTAGTTAAGTGGACCGCAGGTATGATCAAGGTCACTGCTGGGTGTCCAACCTCCGATGGGACGGACTACCCCTACTGGAAGAGTAAGATGCAGATGCATCTTAAGGCAATTGATAACGATCTCTGGTATGTTGTGGAGAATGGAGTCCCCTCTGTCACCCCTACTATCAACGCTGCTGACGTGAACAGATTCAAGCAACTCGACTCTCAAGCGAAGAACATCATATTTGGCCATCTCAGCAAAGGGCAATATGGTAGAGTGAGTGCTTTGGAGATAACTAAGCTTATCTGGGATAGGCTGTCCAAGGTCAATGAAGGAGTCTCAACACAACATGACTCTCGAGTTGACATTCTTCGCAATCTCTTCAACCACTTCAAAAGACTTGACAATGAAAATGGTCAGCAAACCTTCGATCGCCTCACTGACATCTCAAATGAGCTTCAAGCACTTGGTGCCACTGACATTACCGACCATGAGGTGGTGAAGAAATTGCTGAGATCGCTTGATTCCTCATTTGATACTCTGGCATTGATGATACAAGAACGTGGAGACTATAAGTCACTTGATCCCGCTGATACCCTTGTAAGGCTAAACACTCATGAGTTCCAGCTTGCTGAGAAGAGAGATCTCTATGGACCGAGCTATGGCAGATCACGTGCTCTAAAGGCCAAGGCGGTGTCTAAATCTGAAGGTGAAGATTCTGGTAGCAGCCTTGGTGATCCTGAAGAACTGAGCCATGAGCTAGCAATGCTCATGAAGAAATTCCAGAAGTTCTCAAGACGTGGTCGCTTTGGAAAATCCTCAAGAAGTGATGATTCCACATCTCGTGACTACAAGAAGAGACAGTGCCACAAATGCAAGAAACCTGGTCACTACATTCAAGATTGTCCTCAGTGGGAAAAGGAATCAAAGAAGAAGAAATACAAGGATTACAGTTCTGATGACTCAAAGAAGAAGAAGAAATCTTCAAAGTCCTCATCATCAAAATCCTCAAAGTCTTCATCTCACAAGAAGAGCATCTCCAAGAAGGATCGGGCATTCATTGGCAAGGAAATGGACTCTGAGGCAGAGTCTGAGGAACATGAGGAAGAGGAGGCATCTGAGGAGTCAGAATGTGGTGTGGCGAGCCTAGCCCTCGCTACTGCGTTCGTCAGCAAGTCCATCTTCAACACTGAAGAAAATGGCTTCCACAACAAGGCTGATGATGACAATGATGACTACGCTCCCACCTATTACTTCATGGCAAAGGGTGCTAGGGTACTCAAATATCCCTCCTCTGAATCAAGTGAGGATGAATCTGATGAAAACCTCAAGCCTAGCTACTCTAAACTTGCCAAGATTGTTGTGAAACAACAAAAGGCTTTTGAAAAGGTTCAAAATATGCTAGATAAAAGTGATGATATGTTGGGTGAAGAAATGGATCACACAAAAACTTTGACTGGAAATCTTCAGAAACTTCAGTCCAAGTTTGACAATCTCCAGAGTCATCATAACACTCTCTTATCTGATCATGAGAAGCTTTCTTATGAATTTATTCAAAGAAAGCAAGATCTTGAGAAGCTAAGGGTGAGTTATGAAGATCTTCAGAAGGAGCGTGATTCATTACTTGCTCAACAAATCAGCGCTGCTCGGGAAGAATTTATTCCTCCATGTTTGAAGTGCATTGAACGTGAATCTGCTAATTCTTCACCCAGAAGTTCAAATGCTTCTATTGCTGCAAATTCTTCACCTGTCTCTTCTATCACTAATTCCTCATCTGAGGATATTGCTAGTATCACTAACAATGCAGGGTTGAAGGAATTGTATATGACAGGCATGTACAAAAACCTCAAAGGGCATCAGGCTCTTTGTGACGTGCTTAAAAAGCAGATCCTCAATAGGAACCCTAGGAAAGAGGGTATTGCCTTTGAGAGGAAACTCAATGTTGATGGAACATACTGGAAGCCTGAGCACCTCTAGTAGATCCATCTACTTTATCTGACTTTACATGTTAATCTTCTCATTCTTCTGACGAGTCATTTGACTCCAACTATAAGTTGTTCAAAAATCAGAATGGTGAAGTATTTGCTAGGTATGTTGGCACTAACTGCAGGAATGGTTCCCATATGAAGAAAATCTGGGTTCCCAAAAGGTGCCTTGAAAGTCTTTAGGTGAATGTCATCATGTCACCACCTATGAAGAATAGGAACCCCAGATCAAATTCTTCATATGGATCCAAGTCCTCATACGGACCAAATTCCTCACGTGGATCAAAGTCATCATATGAACATCATCGTGCTAACACTTCTATTTCGCAGGGAAGAACTAAGGGTTATGAATATGTGCATTATTCTTCAAACCATTATGTTCATTAGTCCTTGAAGAATTTCTCTGCTTATTCATATGCTTACCCTAACTCCTCTTATGTGAAACAAAGTGGACTGACTTCTATGCCATCTTTCTCTTATGGAGCTCACAGAATGATGAACTCTTTGCCACCCCTTCAGATGTGGGTGGTGAAGAAAAAGAACTAATCTCTTATGCATGGTCAGGTCTCCAGACGTACTTAAGTGTCTGAAGAATTTGTTGGAGACCTGAATATGCTTGTAAGGACACAAGCTAATCATGAAGAAATGAATTCTCATTTCTCATGTCCTCATATTGCTATATCTGTTCTATTGCTTGATGAAAGTGATATGATGAATTTGATGCCATATTCTTCACTGATGAAGTATATGAGTTCATAAGCTACACTAATTCATCTACAGGATGATCAACCCAAAGCCACTGAGTGGGTTCTTGATAGTGGATGTACAAATCACATGACTAGTGACAAGAACTTATTGATGGACGCTCCCTTATATCCATCACATCTGAAGCATATTACCTACGCTGACAAAGGCAAAAGCAAGATATTGGATCTAGGTAAGGTTGCGATCTCAAAGGATCGACACATGGACAAAGTCATGCTTGTCGAGTCCATAGGATTCAACCTCATGTGAATCTCAATGCTTTGTGATCTTGATATGGTTGTTATCTTTGGCAAGTATCGTTGTGTTGTGATCATGGAAGCTGACCATTCCAAAGTCTTCGAAGGCTTTAGGAGAGGAGATCTGTATATTGTTGATTTCTCTACAGGACCACAGCCTGCTATATGCCTCCTTGCAAAGGCTTTAGAAGGCTGGCTATGGCATCGACGACTCGGACATGCTGGCATGAGGAACTTGCACACACTCGCGAAGAAGAAGCATGTCATTCGCATTGAGAATTTCAAATTCCTCAAGGATCACCTATGCAGTGCTTGTGAAGCTGGGAAGATGACCAAGGCCAAGCATCCCGCGAAGACTATCATGACTACCACTCATCCATTTGAATTGCTTCACATTGATCTCTTTGGTCCTAACCATTATTCTACATTCACCAATGAAGCATCTCTATATGGCTTTGTTATTGTTGATGATTACTCTTGTTACACATGGGTGCATATTGTCACTTACAAACGTGAAGTGCAGGAAGTCTTCAAATGATTTTCCTCGAGGGCTTCAACCAACTTTTGTCTAAAGATCAAGCACATCAAAAGTGACAATGGAACTGAGTTCGAGAATACTGGTCTTGATGAACTTGGTATTACTCACGAGTTATCTGCTCCTTATACTCCTCAGCAGAATGGCGTCATGGAGTGCAAGAACAGGACTCTTGTTGAGATGGCTCACACTATGCTTGATGAATATAAGACGCCTCGTCATTTCCGGATTGAGGCAATTGATACTGCGTGCCACATCATCAACAGGGCATATCTTCACAAATTCTTCAAGAAGACTGCATATGAACTCCTCGCTGACAAGAAACCCAATGTGAGTTATTTCAAAGTCTTCGGTGCTAAATGTTGGATTAGAGATCCTCATCACAATTCTAAATTTGCACCGAAAGCACATGAAGGTTTTATGCTTGGTTACGGAAAGGACTCGCACACCTACAGAGTCTTCAACAACGTTCACCACAAGATTGAAACTGTAGATGTGCGGTTTGATGAAACTAATGGCTCGCAAAGAGAGCACCTACCTCCTGTGCTAGATGAACAGTCGCCTAAGGAAACAATCAAGTTCAAGGCTACTAAGGATGTCATTCCTACCGAAGAATCTGCTGAAGAAGTCATTCCAGACCAAGAAGAACATCATGCTGGTGCACCTGAGCAAAATGGCTCTGAAGAAAATGTTGAGCAAATTCCTCGTCGTCAACCCGCTCATCCTCGCTGAGGGAGTCCTGGATTAGGGGGTGTTCGGATAGCCGGACTATACCTTCGGCCGGACTCCTGGACTATGAAGATACAAGATTGAAGACTTCATCCCGTGTCCGGAAGGGACTTTCCTTGTCGTGGAAGGCAAGCTTGGCGATACGGATATGTAGATCTCCTACCATTGTAACCGACTCTGTGTAACCCTAGCCCTCTCCGGTGTCTATATAAACCGGAGGATTTTAGTCCGTAGGACAGAACAACAATCATGCCATAGGCTAGCTTCTAGGGTTTAGCCTCCTTGATCTCGTGGTAGATCTACTCTTGTACTACCCATATAATCAATATCAATCAAGCAGGAGTAGGGTTTTACCTCCATCGAGAGGGCCCGAACCTGGGTAAAAACATCGTGTCCCTTGTCTCCTGTTACCATTCGCCTAGACGCACAGTTCGGGACCCCCTACCCGAGATCCGCCGGTTTTGACACCGACATTGGTGCTTTCATTGAGAGTTCCTCTGTGTCGTCACTTTTAGGCCTGATGGCTCCTCCAATCATCAACAGCGATGCGGTCCAGGGTGAGACTTTTCTCCCCGGGCAGATCTTCGTATTCGGCGGCTTTGCACTACGGGCCAATTTGCTTGGCCATCTAGAGCAGATTGAAAGCTACGCCCCTGGCCATCAGGTCAGATTTGGAAGTCTAAACTACACGGCTGACATCCGCGGGGACTTGATCTTCGACGGATTCGAGCCACAGCCAAGCGCGCCGCACTGTCACAAAGGGCATGATTTAGCTCTGCCGCCGAACAGTGTCCTGGAGGTCGCGCCCGCATCAGCTCCGACCCTTAGTTCGGAGCCAATTGCGCTGATTGAGGACGGGTGGTTGGACACCGCCTCGGAGGCTGAAATCTCTACGGCGATCGAGCTGAACACCAGCTTTGTCCCTTGTGAAGCCCGTGACTCCAAGGTGCCGGACTCCTCTCCGGACTCCGAGCCCCCTGCGCCCCTGCCGATCGAATCCGATTGGGCGCCGATTATGGAGTTCACCGCCACGGACATCTTTCAGCACTCGCCCTTCGGCGATATTCTGAATTCACTAAAGTCCCTCTCTTTATCAGGAGAGCCCTGGCCGGACTACGGTCAGCAAGGTTGGGATGCGGATGATGAAGAAATTCAAAACCCACCCACCACCCACTTTGTAGCCACTGTTGATGATTTAACTGACATGCTCGACTACGACTCCGAAGACATCGACGGTATGGATGCCGATGCAGGAGACGATCAGGAACTAGCGCCTATAGGGCACTGGAAAGCCACCTCGTCATATGACATATACATGGTGGACACCCCAAAAGAGGGCGATGGCGATGGAACAGCGGAGGATGACCCCTCCAAGAAACAGCTAAGCGCCGGCATCAGCGGCGCCGCTCTAAATCCCGCCAAAGTAAAAACGGTGATTCCGGCACGGGAGATAATAACACTCCGGACAGTGCCGAAGAAAACCCCCTCCAGCAAAACTCAGCACAGGAGGATGGAGAAGCCAACCCTCATGAGAGAGCGGCAGACAGAGAGGTCGAGGACGATAATTACATGCCTCCCTCCGAAGACGAGGCAAGCCTCGACGACGACGAATTTGTCGTGCCTGAGGATCCCGTCGAACAAGAGCGCTTCATACGCAGGCTTATAGCCACGACGAGCAGCCTCAAGAAAAAACAGCTACAGCTTAGAGCTGATCAAGACTTGCTAGCCGACAAATGGACGAAAGTCCTTGCGGCCGAAGAGTATGAACTCGAACGCCCCTCCAAAAGCTACCCAAAGCACAGATTGCTACCCCGATTAGAGGAGGAAGCACCCACACCACCAGCGCATGATGCGGCCGACCGGCCACCTCGTGGCCGCGACAGAGAGGCCTCTCGGCCCTCCACTCAAGCCGCACCCCAGCGCCGCTTTAAAAATACCAATGCACGGGGAAATGTGCCAGACCTACGAGATATATTGGAGGACAAGGCAAAGCAAACAAGGTCGATCTACGGATCGCGTGGGCATCCCACGGCACGAGACGGTAATCGTCACGCCGAATACAGTAAATCCGGCCGGGCCGAACACAGTAGACAAAGCTCGTTTGAGCTACGTCGTGATATAGCTCAATACAGAGGTGCCGCACACCCACTATGCTTCACAGATGAAGTAATGGATCATCGAATCCCCGAGGGTTTCAAACCCGTGAACATCGAATCACACGATGGCACAACAGATCCTGCGGTATGGATCGAGGACTATCTCCATCATATCCATATGGCCCGCGGTGATGACCTACACGCCATCAAATACCTCCCACTCAAGCTTAAAGGACCAGCTCCGCATTGGCTTAACAGCTTGCCAGCAGAATCAATTGGTTGTTGGGAGGACCTGGAAGCCGCATTCCTCGACAATTTCCAGGGCACTTATGTGCGACCACTAGACGCCGACGAGCTAAGCCACATAATTCAGCAGCCATAGGAATCGGCCAGGAAATTCTGGACACGGTTCCTAACCAAGAAAAATCAAATCGTTGATTGTCCGGACGCAGAGGCCCTAGCGGCCTTCAAGCATAATATCCGCGACGAGTGGCTTGCCCGGCACCTTGGACAGGAAAAGCCGAAATCTATGGCAGCCCTCATGACACTCATGACCCGCTTTTGTGCGGGAGAAGACAGCTGGCTGGCTCGTAGCAATAACATAACCAAGAGCCCTGGTAATTCGGATACCAAGGACAACAGTGCCAAGCAAGGTTGTCAGAATCACGATTCTGTTATACGATTCTACGACTTTACGATCCAAACTAACCCCCCTGATTCTACGATTTTAGTTCATAGAATCTACGTTTCTACGATCCTGATAGTGAAGATTCTACGATTTGCGATCCTACCATCGGACCTCCGATCCAATTCAAAATCACGATTCTGACAACCTTGGTGCCAGGTCGCGTCGCAACAAGCACAAGCGCCGCATTAACGGCGACAATGCTGAGGATACGACGGTTATGTTGGGGAACGTAGTAATTTCAAAAAAAATCCTACGCACACGCAAGATCATGGTGATGCATAGCAACGAGAGGGGAGAGTGTTGTCTACGTACCCTCGTAGACCGAAAGCGGAAGCGTTATATCAACGCGGTTGATGTAGTCGTACGTCTTCACGATCCGACCGATCCAAGCACTGTTACTCCGGCACCTCCGAGTTCTTGGCACACGTTCAGCTCGATGACGTTCCCCGGGCTCCGATCCAGCAAAGCTTCGGGGAAGAGTTCCGTCAGCACGACGGCGTGATGACGATCTTGATGTACTACTGACGCAGGGCTTCGCCTAAGCACTGCGACAATATGACCGAGGTGGAATATGGTGGAGGGGGGCACCGCACACGGCTAAGGAACGATCACGTTGATCAATTGTGTGTCATGGGGTGCCCCCTGCCCCCGTATATAAAGGAGCAAGGGAGGGGGTGGCCGGCCTAGGGTTTGGCGCGCCAGGGTGTGGAGTCCTACTAGGTCTCCAAGTCCTAGTAGGAGTCCACCAAGAGGGGAGGAAGGGAGAAGGTATAGGAGGAGAAGGAAAGGTGGCCGGCCCCCTTTTCCCTAGTCCAATTCGGACTAGAGGAGAGGGGGGGCGCAGCAGCCTTTTTTCCTCTTCCCACTAAAGCCCATCAAGGCCCATTACTTCTCCCGTAATCCCGTAACTCCCCGATACTCCCGAAAATACCCGGATCACTCAGAACCTTTCCGATGTCCGAATATAGTTGTCCAATATATCGATCTTTACGTCTCGACCATTTCGAGACTCCTCGTCATGTCCCCGATCTCATCCGGGACTCCGAACTCCTTCGGTACATCAAAACTCATAAACTCATAATATAACTGTGACCCTACGGTTTGAGAACAATGTAGACATGACCGAGATACGTCTCCGGTCAATAACCAATAGCGGGACCTGGATGCCCATATTGGCTCCTACATATTCTGCGAAGATCTTTATCGGTCAGACCGCATAACAACATACGTTGTTCCCTTTGTCCATCGGTATGTTACTTGCCCGATATTCGATCGTCGGTATCCAATACCTAGTTCAATCTCGTTACCGGCAAGTCTCTTTACTCGTTCCGTAATACATCATCCCGCAACTAACTCATTAGTTGCAATGCTTGCAAGGCTTTAAGTGATGTGCATTACCGAGAGGGCCCAGAGATACCTCTCCGACAATCGGAGTGACAAATCCTAATCTCAAAATACGCCAACCCAACATCTACCTTTGGTGACACCTGTAGTACTCCTTTATAATCACCCAGTTACGTTGTGACGTTTGGTAGCACCCAAAGTGTTCCTCCGGCAAACGGGAGTTGCATAATCTCATAGTCATAGGAACATGTATAAGTCATGGATAAAAGCAATAGCAACATACTTAACGATCGGGTGCTAAGCTAATGGAATGGGTCATGTCAATCAGATCATTCAACTAATGATGTGACCTCGTTAATCAAATAACAACTCTTTGTTCATGGTTCGGAAACATAACCATCTTTGATTAACGAGCTAGTCAGGTAGAGGCATACTAGTGACACTCTGTTTGTCTATGTATTCACACATGTATTATGTTTCCGGTTAATACAATTCTAGCATGAATAATAAACATTTATCATGATATGTAAGGAAATAAATAATCACTTTATTATTGCCTCTAGGGCATATTTCCTTCAAGTTAATGCCGGATTCAGAGGCTCTAAACCCGGTCAGCGGAAAAAGCCATTCAAGAGAAATAGTCTGGGCCCGTCCAGTTTGGACCGAATACTCGACCGCTCGTGCTAGATACATGGCACCGCCGAAAAGCCAGCCAATCACACCAACAGGGATTGTTGGATGTTCAAGCAGGCCGGCAAGCTAAATGCCAAAAACAGAGACCAGGGGCTACATAGTGACGACGAGGAGGAGCCCCGGCTGCCGAACAGTAGTTGACAGAAGGGATTCCCCCCACAAGTGCGGACGGTGAACATGATATATGCAACCCACATCCCCAAGAGGGAGCGAAAGCGTGCGTTAAGGGACGTATACGCGATGGAGCCAGTCGCCCCGAAGTTCAACCCATGGTCCTCCTGCCCGATCACTTTTGATCGAAGGGACCACCCCACTAGCATCCGTCACGGCGGATTCGCCGCATTGGTTCTAGACCCAATTGTTGACGGATTTCACCTCACTAGAGTCCTCATGGACGGCGGAAGCAGCCTGAACCTGCTTTATCAGGACACAGTGCGGAAAATGGGCATCGATCCTTCGAGGATTAAACCCACTAAAACGACCTTTAAAGGTGTCATATCAGGTGTAGAGGCCAACTGTACAGGCTCAGTCACACTTGAAGTGGTCTTTGGATCTCCGGATAATTTCCGAAGCCAGGAGTTAATCTTCGACATAGTCCCGTTCCGCAATGGCTATCATGCACTGCTCGGGCGAAACGCATTTGCCAAGTTCAATGCAGTACCGCATTACGCATACCTCAAGCTTAAGATGCCAGGCCCTCGAGGAGTCATTACGGTCAATGGAAACACCGAACGCTCTCTCCGTACGGAGGAGCATACGGCGGCTCTCGCAGCGGAAGTACAAAGCAGCCTCTCAAGGCAATTCTCCGGTCCGGCCATTAAACGTCCGGACACCGTCAAGCGCGCCCGGAGTAACCTACAGCAAGACCGCCTGGCATGTTCCGAGCAGGCGTAGCAATGCGGCCCCAACCCCAGCCCTCGCGAAATTGCGAAACCAGTGTTGCGCGTACATAACTACGCTCTGGAAATACCATGGGCACAGGGGGAGGGGCACCATCACGGCACGCCCAAAACACGGCTTAAACCACACTAGGGGCTGCCGATTTCTCACTTTTATCTTATTTTCATGACTCCATTCTTCGGATGGCCTAACCGGCAGTACAATTGCCGCACAAACGATGCAAGAACCAGAGAAGCAGAGAGCCACGCCGCACTATGGAACTCTCAGGTGGTCTCTATAACGAGTAGTATACCTGTTTTACATATCATTCCGCAGTCCGCCCCTGGATAGGACATGTCAAATAGTCCCACATTTTGCTTATCGCACCATTTGTATCGTTCTGCTTTGATCGTAGCTTTTTCAAATAAACAATGCATAGCTTTTGTCTATTATTGTATTACTCTTTTTTAAGAATATATGTTCATTAATGACATGTTGCACCCGTACGCTTTGGTATGGCCAATATGCCAGGGGCTTATGTACCCCACAACACGGTGTGAGAAGTCCGAACACTTTCACAAGTGCGGCACCCCGAACTTATAGCATTATATGCATCGTCTCCCAATCATGTCTTGGGTCAATAGTTGGGTTTGCCCGGCTCCTATGTTTTGGTACCTTACGTTCCGTTGTATCAGCTAAGGTAGCGCTAGGAGAACTACTGTGATTGTGCCCCAGTTGAGCTGGGCTAAGCACCTCAGTAGAGAAAGCTAAAACTGACCATCATGATGAGGCGAGAGTTGGTCGCTGTTCGAGAGGTTTTCGAGTCCCTAAAGACTTATGCCGCTTAGAGCGAGGAGTTGGCTTTGTCCGGCCTAGGCGTGGATAGCGCCCCGAACTCGGTCTTCCGAACACTAGGGGCTTCGCCGAAATTTAAAATTATAGAACTATATGGCTAAGTGAGAGTGTTCAAGCATTATAGTCCGGTTGCCTTGTTCGCTGTGTTGAGCGCCTCCCTCGAAGGACCCAAGAATGGGAAAAGGAGCACTCAAGTTTATCCCGAACACCCCAGCACTCGTGGCATGGGGCCAGAAGCCGACGACTCGCCATCTCTCAAAATTTGATAAATGGCCGCACAGAAGGTAATATTTTAAATTCAAAAAGCATTGCTTAGCGCACATGAACAAGTTTTCAGCACACAGGACAAAATAAACAAGTTTTACTCAAAAATTACATCTTTCGAGCATTCGTCTGCCATAAGGCGGGCGCCCTTCAGAACGCCCTTATAGTACATCTCGGGGTGGCGATGCTCCTTGCCCGGCGGCGGCCCGTCCTTCACAAGCTTCTCCGCATCCTGCTTGCCCCAGTGCACCTTAGCACGGGCAAGCGCCCTACGGGCACCTTCGATGCAGACAGAGCGCTTGATGACTTCGAGCCTTGGACAAGCTTCCACCAGCTGCCACACCAGCCCGAAGTAGCTCCCAGGCATAGCCTCTCCAGGCCACAGCCGAACTATGAGGCCCTTCACAGCCTATTCGGCCACCTTGTGGAGCTCTACCAGTTGCTTCAGCTGGTCGCTCAAGGGCACAGGGAGCCCGGCCTCAGCATACTGAGACCAGAACACCTTCTCTGTCGAGCTGCCCTCCTCGGCTCGGTAAAATGCGGCGGCATAGGACACACTGCGGGGCAAATCTGCGAACGCTCCTGGAGAGCTCCGGATTCGGGTAAGTAACAAGTAATTCACTTTCACATGCTTGCTTTGCATAAAGAAAGCCTTACCCGCCGCTATCTTTTTCATCACCTCAATCTCCTAAAGGGCCTTCTGGGCTTCGGCCTTGGCAGACTTGGCATTCTCAATGGCCGCCGCGAGCTCGGACTCTCGCATCTTTGAGTCAAGCTCCAAACTCTCATGTTTTTTCATGAGAGCCTGGAGCTCTTGCCGCACCTCTCCAACCTGCGCCTCATATTTCTCCCGCTTGGTGCACTCCGTGGCCGCCCTCTTCTCGGCCTCGGACAACGCTTGCTTAAGGGTCGCCACCTCCATTGTGGCCCCTACAATAGCCACGTTAATCCTGTCACTTTTTGCAATTGCACCTTTTATATATTTAAATAAGGTATTTCTTACCTTCCTTGTCCTCGAGCTGCTTCTTGGCAAGCCCGAGCTCCTGCTCGGACTGCTCGAGGTTCTGCTTCAGCGCGTCCACCTCCGCAGTCAGTGCGGCGGACGCCAGCAATGAAGCCTGCATACGCATATTGACTTAATTATGTTAGACTCCTGTGAATATTATTAGATCCTCTATTCAGCATTTCTTTCCGAACGCCAAACAGAGCATCAGGGGCTACTGTCTATGCGGTAATATTTTTAATATCCTTTACTTACCTCAAAGCCTGTTAAAAGGCTGGCACAGGCTTCAGTCAGTCCGCTCTTGGCGGACTGAACCTTCTGGATCACCGTACTCATCACAACACGGTGCTCCTCGTTGATGGAGGCGCCGTTAAGCACCTCCAGCAGATTGTCTGGCGCCTCCGATTGGACGGGGGCCACCGGCTCAGTAGGCTTGCTCCTCATGGAAGGAGGTCGCCTGCCGGACTCCGGAACCTTTAAAGGTTCCGGAGCGGTGTCCGGCCTAGGGCTGGACTTGAAGCCCTTAGGGGTTCTATCCCCTTGGCGCCTGGAGTCCGGGAGCTCGCCCTGCGGCGCCTCTAGGACCACCTACTCCTGGCTTGGAGCCTCCTGGGACAACACTTCGGCATCGTCCGTAGGGCGGGGAGAGGAAGCGGGCGGAAGTGAATTCACATCCGACGAATCCAGGGAGCCGCTCGGCGACTCGTCGAGCCCGGCCTCGGGCGGATTGCATAATCATATGTGACATAAGGAAAAGCTGTGCAATGAAGGAATACTATGACTTACTCTGGTATCTGGATACTTACGATTTCGCCAGGGGCTTGGCCCTATGCGGCCACTCCTCTTCGCCGTCGTCGGCGTTGGTGGAGCAGTCCGGAGGAAGGGTTTTCCCCCTCTTGGACCCTTCGACCTCCTCAGTTGGGGCAGCCTTCCTTTTCTTTCCTTCCCCCGCTGGAGGGGGAGAGGTCTCTTCTTCCTCCTCCCCGTCTTCACGGGAGGATTGCTTCTCGAAATCTTCGGACGACGAATCCGACACCATCACACGCCGGGCACTCTTTCGAGTCCCCGTGGCCTTCTTCTTGGCCTTCTTCTCCAGCACCACATAGGGTGCCGGAACCAGCAGCTTCGCCAAGCGAGCATCTGCTGGGTCTTCGGGCAAAGGAGCCGGGCAGTTGATCTGTCCGGACTTCGCCTGCCAATCCTGTCAAAGGTAAGGGAGCTTAGATCCCGCATAGAGTCAAACTATGAAAAACTAATACCCTGTAAAAGGTAAAAATAGCTTACCGCACTAGTGTGACGCTGCATGCTGAATCCGCGATCCTCGGTAGCGGATGCGGGAGCCTCGGCGCCCTTGAATAGCACCTTCCAGGCATCTTCGTACGTCGTGTCGAAGAGCCTGCTTAGAGTTCGGTGCTGCGCCGGGTCGAACTCCCATAGGTTGAAAGCCCGTTGTTGACATGGGAGGATCCGGCGGATGAGCATAACCTGGACTACGTTGACAAGTTTGAGCTTCTTGTTCACCAGGGTTTGGATGCATGTTTGCAGTCCAGTTACCTCTCCTTTGTTGCCCCATGACAGACCCGTCTCTTTCCAGGACGTGAGCCGCGTAGGGGGTCTGTATAGGAACTCGGGGGCTGCGACCCATTCAAGGTCACGCGGCTCGGTGATGTAGAACCACCCCGATTGCCACCCCTTCAGGGTCTCCACGAAGGAGCCCTCGAGCCATAGGACATTGGGCATATTGCCCACCATGGGGCCTCCGCACTCCGCCTAGTTTCCGCGCACCACCTTTGGCTTGACATTGAAAGTCTTGAGCCATAGGCCGAAATGGGGGCGGATGCAGAGGAAAGCCTCGCACACGACGATAAACGCCGAGATGTTGAGGACGAAGTTCGGGGCCAGATCGTGGAAGTCTAGGCCATAGTAGAACATGAGCCCCCCGACAAATGGGTGGAGAGGGAAGCCCAATCCGCGGAGGAAATGGGGGAGGAACACCACCCCCTCATGGGGCCTAGGGGTGGGGACGAGCTGCCCCTCTTCGGGAAGCTGGTGCGCGATGTCGTTAGACAAGTATCCGGCCTTCCTCAGTTTTTTGATGTGTCCCTCCGTGACGGAGGAGACCATCCACTTGCCTCCGCTCCGGACATGGCTGGAGAAGGTTGAGGTGGGGAGTGTGGACTTGGGCGCTGGAGCTTGAGTGTGCGTAAATGGATAGGCAAAGGAGGAAGAAGGCATAGGTGAAAAGGCGGATCCTTATCTCCTTATATGGGCGGATGCAATTACGTGTCCCCACCAGCCTGGTAAAACTCGTTTATCTCCCAAGCGCCCTAATCAATGGTGCGGTTGGGTTACCCACGCCCGTATTGATGAGAATCCTAGAATAAGGGGACACGATCTCTGCTTTGACAAGATGTGCCAAGGAAACCGCCTCGCCTAACACACTGAGGTGGGACAATAAAACGATTCGAATAAAGGCTTGGCCGTGGTGTGATGTCACGCTACGGAATACGTCAGCAGATTAGATTTGTGTAAATATTATTCTCTCTATGGCAATATGTGGAAACTTATTTTGCAGAGCCGGACACTATCCTTGTGTTCAAAAATCTTCTATGAAGTACTTGGAGGAGGAACCCGCCTTGCAATGCCGAAGACAATCTGCGCGCTGGACTCGTCGTCATTGAAGCCTGGTTCAAGGGCTACTGAGGGAGTCCTGGATTAAGGGGTGTTCGGATAGCCGGACTATACCTTTGGCTGGACTCCTGGACTATGGAGATACAAGACTGAAGACTTCGTCCCGTGTCCGGAAGGGACTTTCCTTGGCGTGGAAGGCAAGCTTGGCGATACGGATATGTAGATCTCCTACCATTGTAACCGACTCTGTGTAACCCTAGCCCTCTCCGATGTCTATATAAACCGGAGGGTTTTAGTCCGTAGGACAGAACAACAATCATGCCTTAGGCTAGCTTCTAGGGTTTAGCCTCCTTGATCTCGTGGTAGATCTACTCTTGTACTACCCATATCATCAATATCAATCAAGCAGGAGCAGGGTTTTACCTCCATCGAGAGGGCCCGAACCTGGGTAAAAACATCGTGTCCCTTGTCTCCTGTTACCATCCGCTTAGACGCACAGTTCGGGACCCCCTACCCGAGATCCGCCGGTTTTGACACCGACACTCGCGTTGCAAATGAAGTGCAAATTGAGAAAATCATCAGCGACATCAATGCACCAGGTCCTCTCACATGCTCAAAAGCTTCACATTTATCTAACTTTTGTGGGCACTTTTCTTTCATCTCTATCACAGAGCCCACTAAGGTAGATGAAGCATTTCTGGAGCCTGATTGGATTCAAGCTATACAAGAGGAACTACATCAGTTCGAGCTCAACAACATCTGGGAACTTGTCAAGCGACCAGACCCTCGCAAGCACAATATCATCGGCACAAAGTGGATCTACCGCAACAAGCAAGATGAAAATGGCCTTGTGGTGAGGAATAAGGCACGGCTTGTAGCTCAAGGCTACACACAGGTTGAAGGAATTGATTTCGATGAAACTTTTGCACCTGTTGCTAGACTTGAGGCTATTCGCATATTACTTGCTTATGATAACCATCATGACATCATCTTATATCAAATGGATGTGAAAAGTGCATTCCTGATCAATGGTAAGCTTGAGGAAGAAGTATATGTTGCTCAACCCCCAGGTTTTGAAGATCCAAAGCATTCTGACAAAGTCTTCAGACTCAATAAAGCCCTCTATGGCCTTAAGCAGGCCCCTCGGGCGTGGTATGATACTTTGAAGGAATTCCTCATGAAGAAAGGCTTCAAACCCGGTTCACTTGACCCAACTCTTTTCACCAAAACTTATGATGATGAACTATTCGTGTGTCAAATATATGTTGATGATATCATCTTTGGCTGTACTAACCAACGTTACAATGATGAATTTGCCTATATGATGAGTGAAGAATATCAAATGTCTATGATGGGAGAATTGAAATTCTTGTTAGGTCTTCAGATTCGTCAACAGCGCAACGACATCTTCATATCTCAGGAGAAATACCTCAAGGATGTATTGAGGAAATTCGGCATGCAAGATTGTAAAGGCGTCAAAATCCCTATGCCCACAAATGGCCATCTATGCACTGATGAAAATGGTATTGACTTCGATCATAAGATATACCGCTCCATGATTGGCTCTTTATTGTATTTATGTGCATCTAGGCCAGATATTATGCTTAGTGTTAGCATGTGTGCCTGCTTTCAAGCAACACCAAAAGAATCACACCATAAGGCTGTGAAGCATATTCTTCGATATCTAGCTCACACTCCAACACTTGGATTATGGTATCCCAAGGGCTCGGCTTTTGATCTCATTGGATATTCAGACTCTGACTATGCTGGTGATCGTGTGGACCGCAAGTCGACATCAGGCACATGCCATTTCCTCGGGAGATCCTTGGTGTATTGGTCCTTGAAGAAACAGAACTATGTATCACTTTCTACTGCTGAAGCTGAGTACATTGTTGCTGGCTCTGTTGTGCTCAGTTGATATGGATGAAGCAAATCCCCAAGGACCACGGCATCAACCTGAAGAATGTGCCTCTATACTGTGACAATGAAAGTGCCATCAAGATTGCTCATAACCCAGTTCAGCACTCAAAGACAAAGCACATTCAGATCCATCATCATTTTCTTCGTGATCATGTGTTGAAGGGCAACATCTCCATCGAGCACGTGAAGACTGAAGAACAGCTAGCCGATATCTTCACAAAGCCCTTGGATGAGAAGAGATTTAGCAAGTTGTGGTGTGAGCTAAATATCTTAGAATCTTTGAATGTCCTTTGAAAAGGACACACATCCTAACACTTACGCAAAATTGATGACTTAGATGTGCAACACACGAAGTAACGTTTCTCTTCAATCAATGAAGACTAACACTGTGAAGAAATTAACGAAGAGTATGATTCTTAGAGCCCTACGACAATTGTACGCGGTGTTTGAAATCAGCATTCTTATATAGTGGGTTATGGCACTAACAAAAGTTGAAATCTTCAATTTGAGTTTTTCTTCACTTTTGAAATTCCTCAGTTGTTCAATTTCTTCAACTTTGCATTATCTTCACTGCTTTCGTCATTTTTCTTCATTGGCTATACATATATTAGTTTATGTCCTCTATAGCATTCACTTATTGCTATTTCTTCAAGTTGTTTTTTCTGCTAAGTGAATGTGATCGGACCCTTCCCCCTCTATGATAAACTCAACCCAGTCTGTTCACAAATTCTTCATGTGCGTTCTATTTGAAACCCGTTCAAAATCTTCACTTTGTCCTTGTCAGCTGAAGAATTTGCGAACGAAACATTAAAATCTTTATATCTGAATTTTTGGCTTTTGCCGCTCAAACTGTTCCACATTCCATGATATGATTATCTATTCACCCACAATCTCACACGATCTTCACCTCTCTATACGTGGGTGACACATGTCGCACGAATGAGAAGGGTTAGGATCACGTTCGTCCATTTTCCTCAGGTGAGCGGTTTTTTACCTCGGCTATAAATACCCCTCACCCTCCTTAGACTGTTTTTACTCCGCTCGACCACACTCCCTCGCTCGAGCTCTCAAAACCTAGTGCCGCCGCTACTTCCATCATCGCCGGTGAGGAAGAGCTTCGCTGCCTCCACCTCGTCACCGTCGTACTCGCGCCGGTCCCGGATTTCTTCACTCCGTCGCCGCCGTAGCTGTCTTCCTCTGCCAAGTTAGGGCGTGGAAGATCTAAACCGACGAGCTTCAAATCTACTATTCTTAGTTCGTCTTGTTCTTCGTCAAGGGTAATTAAAAGTCTTTTTACTGCCCTTGTTGATTCTTATGATTTCTACAAAATCTTCAGAAGTTGTTTATTCTTCAATCTTCACACTCTAAACACCTCGCACAAACATCTGTTCTTGATCTGTTTCCCTAAGAAACGCTTTTCTGCAAGATTCCTCAATTGTGTGGATTTTCAATCTATACAACTCTGGAACCTAAGACAAAGAACGCCTAGTGAAATTCCTCAAGACACATCTGGTCAAATTCCTCAAACTAGTTCTTTTTGCAAAAACTTCTAAGAATGCATATGACCTCTCCAAATTCTTTGCACCTATACTCTGTTGACAGGTACACATGTTCGCTGCTGAATCACTAGGTTCTCATCAACTTAACTCGTTTGCAGCATTCCTCGAAGAAAAGTTGCATACCTTGTCAGAGAATTCTGTTGTTCAGATTCCTCAGCTGAAGAAAATGGCTGACGGCAAGAAACCTTAGAAGGGAGGGAAGAAACCTGAAGTCAACACTGCGTTTGAGATTCCTGACGACATTATGCAGGGTACTGCACTCCTCCTCATGAAACGAAGAATGAGCGCAAAGTGCGCATTCAGAAGATAGAGAGGAGATGGGCCAGAGAATGGAGAGAATATCGCTATGTCACTCCAAAGTACATGAAGAAATTCGCTGTACACCCTACATGCCCAAGACCTCCACTGGCACCTGGCCAAGAAGCTAGTCCCACAAGCATCAGATGTGGTGAAGATTTTCTCGCTAAATGGGACAAGCGTCAAACTAAACTGGCCAAAATGGCAAAAGAGGCAATGGAGAAATTCAATGAAGATTCTGCTGCTGCCACTACTGAGGCCTCTACTAGCAAGCCTAAGAAGGCTATGCCCAAGAATCCCGCACACAAGCCGAGTGCTTCTGCTTCAATGCCCTCACGGCCAAGCACCTCAGCAATGCCCTCACGGCCCAGTTCTGCGAAGCCCTCACAAAAAATTCCTCATGCTGCTCCTGCTCCTCCAAAGCCCTCAGCTCCTCCGGCAAAGTCCTCAGCACCTATGCATCTTGCCTCGTGTCAAAGGACCACAGGCAAATCAATTACCTCAGGAGCATCTCCAAGTTCTTCAGCTCCCCCGCATTTCTCAACAGACCCCACTCTACTGAAGACCAAGGCCATTGCTAGATGAGGCACTAGACCAAGTCCTCACAAGAAGCAGGTCGCCTTCCAAGTACCGTCCAGTGATGACGAAACTGATGATGAGGAACTCGCCGAAATCATCAAAGACAAACTGCAAAGGGCCGCTAGAGCCAAAGGCAGTAATGTGCCATTGATGCTGGAACCAAAGTTGATCCTCGATTTCATCAACTTATGGCATAAAGACCCCAATACACCTTTGCCTGAGATGAACCTCACTCCTGGTCAAAGTCATATGTTGACTGCCTTCATTGGTGAGGAGAAATGGAAATATGAACAGGGGAGGAAGGTGAAGCACAGTACAAGAAAGAGCGCTTTCTAAAGCAAAATGTGTTGAACCTTTCACCTGATCAACTTGTAGCCCTGCAATCAGAGATCAAGAATCTCAGTGATGAATTTGATTGCTACTATGCTGACTGGCTTGGAGCCAAAGTCAGATTTGTGAAGTTAAGTGAAAAATTCACTTCAAATGATGAATCTCTTTAGGGTGAAGCATCTGCTCAGCCCACTGAAGAACATGCCAGCACCGCTGAAGAAAATCAGGCTGCTAATGAAACTGCTAGTACCAGGGCTGATCAAGCTATTCCAGCCGCTGATGAAACTGTCAGGGCAACCACTAGTGTTGCGCCTGAGGAACAATCCAGGCTAGCTGAAGCATCAACTGTTGTGCCTGAAGAAACTGAACCAAGCGGTCCAACTGCATCAGTTGTGCCTGAGGTAAATGAACCAATTTCCTCTGCTCCTCCTGCACCAACACCAAGTCCAGTTCTTCCTTCTGCATCAGAAGCGAAGAAAACTAAGGCTGCAGAGCGAGCAGCAGTGAAGAAAAGGAAAGCATCTGCTTCATCAGATGCTTCAGCACCAAAGAAGATGAAGAGATTAACAGGCTCTTTTGAGAATCCTATTGATGTTGTTCCTGTCTCCAGTATGCCATCAAAGGAACTCGTTCCCTTTGGTGAAGATTATGAGATCCCAAGCGGATCTGATGAAGACGTTCCTTCTGCTGCTTCTTCAGAGCAGTTGGACGAAGAAATTGAAGTGGATAATATCCCTTCAACCCTAGTCATCTCATCACCTATGCCTCAGTTCACAGTTGAAGAGGCAGGCGTTGAAGAATTGAATGAAGAAGATGAAGACGTGGACATAGGGAGCACCACTCCAGTGATAAATGATGACTTTTGGGAAAGTCATCACCCCAACTCTCCCATGTTCACACCACTGCAACAAATTCCTCAGTCCCCAGTGCACACTAAAGTTCAAATGGGCTCTGAAGAACCTCACTCCACTCCTTCCATTCCTGAAGAAGTTCTAGCCACTAGTGTTGATGTCAGTGTTGATGAAGAATTGAAGACCCAGGCTTCTACTGAAGCAGAAACTGAAATTCCTTAGCCCGTGGTTCCTGAGAATGTGATTCCTGAGGCTGTGATGACTTTGACTAACACTCATCATTTCAAGACGAAGAATCCCTTCTCCAAGAAGCAGAAACTCAAGGCTGATGATTTCTTCCATCAGCATGTATTCTTCATAGATTACAATCCTTATGACTCTGCTCGTCTATGAAGGAAGTGTTTCTGGACAGCAAGCCAAGCCAACTTCTATTCTGCACTGCTTTTCGATAAGGACAAAATATTTGACCATGAGCATACTCCTCATGTGTACATGGAATCACTACCTTGCTTCGCACCAGTCCTCAGCGTGCTTCATGAAGCTGGGCTGCTAAACTTCTGCACCGACATCGTAGACTGGAATGAAGAGCTAATTCTTCAGTTCTATGCAACGCTGCACATCACAGGAAATGCTAAAGATGTGAATTCTTGGGTGTTGGACTGGATGACAGAAAACACTCACTTCAAAGCACTAGCCTCTGAATTGCTTCATGCCCTGCCTGTCAGTCCTCCCCTTGAAGGTGCACATTGTATATATCATGAACCTGAGTTATCTGACCATTACATGCAAGTTTTGATGAAACCTCTGAAGCCTGGTCAAGCCCCAAGGACCAAATTCCTCGTCAAGGAATTGTTGTATGTGCCACAGACTGTCTATCGCATTCTGACCAAGACAATGAGTCCCATCAAAGGCCACGACTCGAATGAAGAAGATGTCGTTGGCATCATGAAGAATTTGCTTTTCAACATCATCCATGGAGTTCCAGACAACTACCATGATTTCTTCATGAGGACTCTGGCAAATGTTGCATTGTCGCCTTTTGAATTGAAGCCTTACGCTCCTTGGATCATGAGATTCCTCAGATCAAGGTCTTCAATCAATTACAAGACTGACTTTCAAAATCATCTCAGCTACTTGTCCCCAATAGAAGTCCTCAAGCAGACTTTTTCCTCAGCTGATGAGAAGGGCAAGGCACCTACTGTTATTGATGAAGGCGTTCGTCCATTGGATGGTCAGTTCCGCAAAGCTGCATCTTACTCCACCAATGATGACTCTGCCACTCATGACTCTGCCACCAATGCTTCAAAGCAAAATCCTCAAGGCATAGCTCCAAGGGTGATGACTGATCATGAGCTACTCCCCAGTCTTCACCAAAAGGTCGATCGCAACCATAAGTGGGTAAAAAGACAGTTTGGTTCAATTCTTCAGCACATGACCATCACTCAGAATTCAGTGAAGAAGAACCATTACTATCTCCATGAAGTATTTGATCGCACCTGGGCTGTTCTGCCTCATCTTTATGGTGAAGAAGATCTGAAACAGATGGGCTTCAAGCAGGACTTTGACTGGTCTTGGCCACCGTCGAAGAAATTCAAGAAAGTCAAAGTTCCTCACTTGGTGGCCAGCTCATATTCTTCATCGCGCGAGACTGATGAGCATGAAGATTTGGACGACACTGCGGCAGGCCCTACTTCAACAACCGACCCCAACAACGCTGGCGCTCCTCCATTGACTTCGTGATATTCTTCAGGGGCATTAGTCCTCATTTTTCATCCCTTTTGGTCATTTGATGACAAAGGGGGAGAAATTTGAGTTATTCTTCAAGCGGTTGTCTATCTATGGGCATTTTTTTTGCTAAGTTACAACTCTCGTTCTTTTGAAGACCTTGTTGGATGGAGTTGTAAACATAAACCCGATGGTGGTCTGATACTTTCGCTATGTTCTTATGCATGCTATTTCCTCATATATGTTAATGCACGCATGCTGAATTACATCAGTCACCCTATTTCATCATGCATTTCAAATTCTTCATATTCTACGTTAAATGCATGTATGAATTACAAGATATAGGGGGAGATCTCCATGATTCTACTGTTCAAATGTGCATTGCTTCAAAAGCAAATTCCTCACTAAGCACATCTTCAGGGGGAGTTCTTCTATATCTTGCAATCAAATTCCTCAATATTAGTATTCACACTTCAATGTTTATCCCCGTTGAAAACTTAACCTATATTGTCATCAATCACAAAAAAGGGGGAGACTGTAAGTGCATCTAGTGCCCCTTAGTGATGTTGGTGTATTGAAGACTTATAGGTTAAGGGACTAATGTGATTGTGAGTGTACACAGGTCTATAAGTCTATGAGGAGTTTGATATTTACACAGAAAGTCGACCCCTAAAAATGAATGTCTTCAACTGAAGACTTTGGATTTCTGAAGACTTTGAAAGTGAAGAAATTGGTGTGACCCTGAAGACTTGGTATTCATGCGAGGAACATGAAGCGTGAAGAATTTTTTTTTCGTAGTTTCATTTTCTCTTTCTTGAGTCATAGGAAACACCGTACTGTTAAAGGGGGTCGAGGAAAAACTAAGGAAAATTTTCCAAGTGATGCTCATCTCAAAATCCTACACCTACCAATCCCTTCGAGTGAAGCCATTGAAAATCTCATACAGTTCAATCGATTTCTTCAGTGACAGAGACGAAGTTCTTCTGGTCTCTGAGGAACTTGTTCTGACTAAGGAGTTAGGAATTCGCCAGTGCGGATTGCCTACAAGTGAGGAACATGATAGCCCTAAGGAATTTGAACATCAAATTTCCGACCGTTGTTGTGCTACGCGCCAGATGTCCCAAAATATCTACCCACCTAACGGTGATATCATTGAAGGGAATTTATGTCTTATCATGTCGGGCTGCTCCCTAGGCTAAAATAGCTGCCCCCTACAACCACTAGCTGGTTCCGAGAGAAACTGACACTTGTCATTGAGAGCATCCCATCCTCCGAGGACTTTGAGTGAAAATCATCAAGTGAGGAAAACCCAACCCAAACACCTTCAAACCCAAAGTGATTGAGCATCACTGAAGAGATTGATCCTGTGTGGATCCGATGCTTGTTACCTTTGAAGACTGTGCATCTTCCAAACGGTTAGGCATCATGGTCTAGAGCATACAAGAGGAAATTGTGGATCGCCGAGTGGCCGAGTTTGTGAAGGTTTGGAAGTCACCTGAAGACTTACCACGAGTGATTGGGCGAGGTCTGTGTGACCTTAGCTCTAGGAGAATACAATGAGGACTGTGTGTCCTCGGGTTTGAATACCTAGCCGCTCCAACCAGACGTACAACTGTCACAGCATTTGGAACTGGTCTACCAAATCGTTGTCTTCACCAAGCCTACTGGTTCACTGAAATGAAGTTTGACCTGCCATCTATCACTCATCGTGCTGATAACCTGGATCATCTCACTGCGCCTTTCACACACGAAGAGATTGACGCGGTAGTGAAAGAGATGCCTTCTGACCGAGCACCTGGCCCCGATGGCTTTAGCGTGGCTTTCCTCAAATCATGTTGGCCCATAATTAGGCAAGATTTCTATGCCCTTTGCGACCAATTCCATGCTGGTGATCTAGATCTTACAAGCATCAATGATGGACTTATCACACTCATCCCCAAGATCAACTCACCTGAAACTATCAATGACTACCGCCCAATCACCCTCCTTAACTGATGTCTCAAGCTACTCACAAAACTCTTTGCTGACTGCCTCCAAAAGGTTATACTACAACTCATCCATCGCAACCAATATGGATTTATCAAGGGCCGGACCATTAAAGATTGCATGGCTTGGGCATATCAATATATCCACCAGTGCCATGCATCACGGAAGCCGATCGTTCTTCTCAAGCTCGACTTTGCCAAAGCATTCGACACAATTGGCCATAGGCCGATGATTAACATAATGAGATGCATGGGATTCAATGAGAGATGGATTAACTGGATCGAGTGCATCTTCTCTTCGGGCCGATCTTCGGTCTTGCTTAATGGCGTACCTGGTCGACAGTTTCTCTGCAAATGTGGAGTCCGCCAAGGCGACCCCCTTTCATCGCTTTTGTTCGTCCTGGCGGCAGACTTGCTACAAGTAGAAATCAACTATGCTTTTAGACAGGGTTTGATTGATCTTCCATTCCCATGCACGGGACAGACAGATTACTCGGTCATCTAATACGCCGATGACAGGATCCTGGCCTTGACAGCCTCCCCTCGACAAGCCACCCCAATCAAGCAGATCATGTCCGACTATGCATCATCGGTTGGGCTCAAGATCAACTTTCATAAGTCCACATTGATTCCCATCAACCTTGACTCAGCGGAGGCAACTGATATGGCTCAAATCTTTGGGTGCAACATTGGCTCTATGCCTTTCACATACCTGGTTCTACCCATGGGCATCTCCAAGCCCACGGTTGATGATCTTATGCCACTTGTCTGCAGCACCGAACGACGCCTCACGGCCACCATCTCCATGATGTCATATGGAGGCAAACTCTCGTGGTTGAATGCCTCGGTTACCTCTCTGCTCATCTATGCCTTGTGTACACTCAAGATACACCCTAAGATCTTGGAGATGCTTGACAAAATCAGACGTAGATGCCTGTGGATGAATAAAACCGAGCAAGGAGACAAGTGCAACTCGCTGGCATCTTGGGCTTTGGTTTGCAGACCTAAAAAACAAGGCGGCCTCGGAGTGATCCCACATGCATCTGACGCAGTGGGGTCCTTCTGGTGGCGTGACGTTCTCGACCTTACTCCTAAATACAGGGGGTGCGCCGTGTCCAGGTGGTCGATGGCACGACTGCTCTTGCTTGGAAAGATTTATGGTTGGATGAGACCCTGGAAATTTCCCATCCTAGAGCGTTTTCTTACGTTCTGCATGAAGATGTCTCTATGAAAAACTTCTTGGAAAGCACATCACTGCATGCAACCTTTCATCTCCCGCTCTCGCCGGAGGCATTCGAAGAGGTGCGTGACATCCAAATGATTGCCAGATTGCAACCCTCAACAACCAACAATGACATATGGCACTATATTTGGGGTAAATCTGACTTCAAAGCGGCTGACTACTACAAGTTCTGCTTTCGGGAGATGCAAACACACCGCTTGTTTCAACTCCTCTGGAGCTCAAAGTGCACCATGAAGATTAAAGTCTTCGGTTGGTTACTTCTACATGACAGGCTAAACAATATGCTCAAACGAAGACACTATAACATTGGGGATGATCTTAACTGCCTACTTTGCGGACAAAACATTGAGGAAACGGTGGACCATATGATTTTCACTTGCCCATTTAGCCGCGCCTACTGGAGAAAACTTGATATTGACTGGCCAGCTTTGCCCTCGCGCATTGACGTGGTCCTCAGCGCCGGAGATACCTCCCGCAGACCCCTCTTTGTGGAAATCTTCTTCACAGCCGCTTGGAGTCTCTGGAAAGAAAGGAATAACAAGCATATCAGAGGGGTGACGCCCTCCCAAACAAGTTGGTTGGAAAGGTTCTTGGGAGACTTCGATCTCTTGCGCTATAGCGTTCGTGAGGAACAGGTTGGCACTATTGCCACCATTTGTAACAACCTCGTTTGAGGCCGCACTATCTCAGCTTCCCACCCTTGTAGATTAGTTTTTAGCAAACTGTCTGCCCCCCCCCCCCAACATATACCTGTTGTGTTGGGGGAGAGATATAAACTTGTAACATATGTAACACCCCTTGATAGTTGAATATATACAAAAACAGTAGGAGCCTCTCCTACTGTCTTCTCCCTAAAAAAAGCCTACTGGTTCTATTTCCTCAACCCTTTCATTTCCTCATTAATGTGTTGTGTGCTTTTTCATATCTGTTTGAAGACTTTGACTGAAGACTTTCTCAATTTCCTCAGTTCAATTTTTTCAGTCTGTTTGTCTTCACCCTGTTTTATCATGTGCTTACGCTTTTTGTATTCTGTGTTTGTTTTCATTTCATCATGATGTCCATGCTTATGTTATGTCATGTCTGCATCTGAGTACTTATTCCGCTGCAAGTAGTTCTTCGCTTAGGAATTTCCTCGCCCTGAAATTCCTCAGTGAAGAATTCATAAAAATCGCCTATTCACCCCCCTCTAGTCGACTTAACGCACTTTCAAGGTACTGTTCCAAAACCATTCATATTCTATTTTTGCATTATATCTACTGTATTCCAACTTTTCTATGGCAAAAACTCTTCAAAGGAAACCATAGAATCATCAAAATAAGCACACAACGCAAAAAAATAGATATGTCAGAAACAGAACAATCTGTAGCAATCTGGATATTTCAAATACTTATGTAACTCAAAAAATTCTGAATGATTAGGACAACGTGGGAAATTTGTATATCAATATTCTATAAAAAAATCAGAATTTTTCGTCGCTTTTGTGATTTTTAAAAATAAATTTTCTGGACGCAAAAGTTCCTGTTTTTCAGCAAGATCAAATCAACTATCACCCAACATGATCCCAAAGGCTTTGCTTGGCACTAAGACTAATTTAAACCACAAAAACACATCTAAATAGAGGCATAATTGGGTATTTTATTGAAAACAGCAAGAAAACCAAAAATCAAAAGGATACAAGTCGGGTTGCCTCCCAACGAGCACTATCGTTTTACGCCCCTAGCTAGACAGAATGCAAAGGATCTAAGTGTTGTCATCTTTGTTTCTAGATCCTTACGATGTCCTCATGATTGATTCATATGGTGGCTTAATTATAGTTCTAGGGAAGTGTTTCATACCCTTCCTTAGTGGAAATGGAAATTTAATATTGCCTTCTTTCATATCAATCACGACACCAATAGAATGTAAAAACGGTCTACCAATAATAGTTGGACAAGACGGATTGCAATCAATATCAAGAACAATAAAATCTATGGGCACATAATTCCTATTTGCAAGAATAAGAACATAATTAATTCTTCCCATAGGATTTTTAATAGTAGAATCCGCCAAGTGCAAATTTAGAGAACACTCTTCAATTTCGGTAAGACCAAGCACATCACATAAAGATTTCGCTAGTACCCAAGTCACATAAAGAAAAACACTCATAATTTTTAATCTTGCCTTTGATAGTAGGTTCCCATTCATCATGTAATTTTCTAGGAATTGAAATCTCTAATTCCAACTTTTCTTCCAAAGCTTTCATCATAGCATCAACAATAAGTTTAGTAAAAGCTTTATTTTGTTCATAAGCATGGGGTAAATTTATCATGTATTGCAACAAAGAAACACAATCAATCAAAGAGCAACTATCATAATTAAAGTCTTTGTAATCCAAAAGAGTGGGCACATCACCAGTTAAAGTTTTGACCTCTTCAAACCCACTTTTATCAATTTTCTCAACAAGATTTTCACCCTCCAAATTATCGGGACACTTTCTAGTTAAAGTTGAATCTTCTTCAGTCCCTTTATTATCAATCTTAATTTTACTAAAAAAATAATCAATAGAAGAAACACCAATCATTTTTAGATCTTCATCACTTTTATGAAAGCAATCACTAGAAAACGCCTTTTCTAAAATTCTCTACTACCTCTAAGCATAGCGGTTATTTTCTTACTTTCATGCATAGAAACATAAAGAGCCTTAATTGATTCCTCAACCTTAGGCACAAAAATTTTCATCTTGATATTTTCTACATCATGAGAAATATCAATACTTCTAGACATATCATCAATCTTATTAAGCTTTTCTTCAATTGTAGCATTGAAAACTTTTTGAGTATTGATAAATTCTTTAATATTATTCTCAAGATCAGAGGTGTTCCTATTATTATTATAATAAGGATTACCATAGGAATTACCATAATTATTAGAGCAATTACTAGGAAAAGGCCTAGGATTAAAATTACCTCTATAAGCATTGTTATTGAAATTGCTTCGCGAGATAAAATTCACATCTATGGCATCACTATTTTGCTCAATAAAAGTAGACAAAGGCACATCATTAAAATCAATAGGAGCACTTTTATTAGCAACCAACTTCATAAGAGCATCAACCTTTTCACTCAAAGAAATTATTTCTTCTATTGAATTGACTTTTTTACTAGTAGGAGCTCTTTCGGTATGCCATTGTGAATAATTTTCCATAATATTATCAAGCAATTTAGTAGCTTCACCCAAAGTAATTTCCATAAAAGTAGCAACCATTGCGGAGTCCAAAAGATTTCAAGAAACAAAATTCAACCCCGCATAAAAATTTTGTATGATCATCCAAAGATTTAACCCATGAGTTGGGCAATTCCTTAGCATTAATTTCATCCTCTCCCAAGATTGTGCAACATGCTCATGTTCAAGTTGCTTGAAATTAATCATCTGGGTTCTAAGGAAAATAATTTTCGCGGGTGGAAAATACTTAGTAATAAAGGCATCTTTGCACTTATCCCAAGAACCGATACTATTGGGAGGCAAAGAAGAAAACCAAATTTTTGCACGATCTCGCAAAGAAAACAGAAATAGTTTCAACTTCACAATATAATTGTCCACATCTTTTCTCCTTTGCGTATCTCATAATTCCACAAATGTGTTAAGATGGGACGCAGCATCCTCATTAGGAGTACCGAAAAATTGATCTTTCATAACAAGATTCAGCAAAGCAACATTATTATCACAAGACTCCGCACTAGTGGCGGGAGCAATTGGAGTGCTAATAAAATCATTATTGTTGGTATTGAAGAAATCACACAACTTGGTGTTCTCTTGACTCATCGTGACTACTGCTACCTCTTGAGCATGTGTTGGTTTTCCCTTGAAGAGGAAAGGGTGATGCAGCAAAGTAGCGTAAGTATTTCCCTCAGTTTCTGAGAACCAAGGTATCAATCCAGTAGGAGACTATACGCAAGTCCCTCGTACCTGCACAAACAAATAAGAACCTTGCAACCAACGCAATAAAGGGGGTGTCAATCCCTTCACGGCCACTTGCAAAAGTGAGATCTGGTAGAGATAGTAAGATAAATATTTTTGGTATTTTTATGATATAGATTGGAAAGTAAAGATTGCAAAATAAACGGCGACAGAAATAGCTAATTAAAGGGAGATTAATATGATGGAAGATAGACCCAGGGGCCATAGGTTTCACTAGTGGCTTCTCTCAAGATAGCAAATCTACGGTGGGTGAACAAATTACTGTCGAGCAATTGATACAAAAGTGCATAGTTATGAGAATATCTAGGAATGATCATGTATATAGGCATCACGTCCGCGACAAGTAGACCGAAATGATTCTACATGTACTACTATTACTCCACACATCGACCGCTATCCAGCATGCATCTAGAGTATTAAGTTCATAAGAACAGAGTTACGCATTAGGCAAGATGACATGATGTAGAGGGATAAACTCAAGCAATATGATATAAACCCCATCTTTTTATCCTCGATGGCAACAATACAATACATGCCTTGATGCCCCTGCTGTCACTGGGAAAGGACACCGCAAGATTGAACCCAAAGCTAAGCACCTCTCCCATTGCAAGAAAGATCAATCTAGTAGGCCAAACCAAACTGATAATTCGAAGAGACTTGCAAAGATATCAAATCATACATATAAGAATTCAGAGAAGAACCAAATATTTTTCATAGATAATCTTGATCATAAACCCACAATTCATCGGATCTCGACAAACACACCGCAAAAAGAATTACATCGAGCAGATCTCCAAGAGAATCGAGGAGAACTTTGTATTGAGATCCAAAGAGAGAGAAGAAGCCATCTAGCTAATAACTATGGACCCGAAGGTCTATGGTAAACTACTCACACATCATCGGAGAGGCTATGGTGTTGATGTAGAAGCCCTCCGTGATCGATTCCCCCTCCGACGGAGCGCCAAAAAAGGCCCCAAGATGGGATCTCATGGGTACAGAAGGTTGCGGTGGTGGAAATAGCGTTTCGTGGTGCTCCTGGATGTTTTCGGGGTATATGAGTATATATAGGCGAAGGAAGTAGGTCGGTGGAGCCACGAGGGGCCCACGAGGGTGTGGGGCGCGCCTCCCAACCTCGTGGTCGCCTTGTTGCTTCCTTGACGTCCACTCCAAGTCTCCAGGATTGCGTTTGTTCCAAAAATAACTCTCCTGAAGGTTTCATTCCGTTTGGTTTCCGTTTGATATTCCTTTTCTGCGAAACACTGAAATAGGCAAAAAACAGCAATTTGCACTAGGCCTTTGGTTAGTAGGTTAGTCCCAAAAATAATATAAAAGTGCATTATAAAGCCCATTAAACTTCCAAAACAGATAATATAATAGCATGGAACAATAAAAAATTATAGATACGTTGGAGACCTATCAAGCATCCCCAAGTTTAATTCTTGCTCGTCCTCAAGTATAGGTAAATGATAAAAACATGATTTTTGACGGGAATGCTACCTAGCATAATTCTCAATGTAATTTTATTTATTGTAGCATGAATTTTCAGATCCGAAGATTCAAGATAAAAGTTTAATATTGACATAAAAATAATAATACTTCAAGCATACTAACAAAGCAATAATGTCTTATCAAAATAACATGGCCAAAGAAATTTTTCCGTACAAAATCGTATAGTCTGGCTATGCTCTATCTTCATCACACAAAATATTTAAATCATGCACAGCCCCGATGACAAGCCAAGCAATTGTTTCATACTTTTGATATTCTCAAAGTTTTTTAATCTTCACGCAATACATGAGCGTGAGCCATGGACATAGCACTATATGTGAAGAATGGTGGTTGTGGAGAAGACAAAAAGGAGAAGATAGTCGCACATCAACTAGGCGTATCAACGGGCTATGGAGATGCCCATCAATAGATATCAATGTGAGTGAGTAGGGATTGCTATGCAATGGATGCACTAGAGCTATAAGTGTATGAAAGCTCAACAAAAGAAACTAAGTGGGTGTGCATCCAACTCACTTGCTCACGAAGACCTAGGGCATTTTGAGGAAGCCCATCATTGGAATATACAAGCCAAGTTCTATAATGTAAACTTCCCACTAGTATATGAAAGTGACAACATAGGAGACTCTCTATCATGAAGATCATGGTGCTACTTTGAAGCACAAGTGTGGTAAAAGGATAGTAACATTGTTCCTTCTCTCTTTTTCTCTCATCTTTTTTTTATTTGGGCCTTTTTCTCTTTTTTTTATGGCCTCTTTTTTTTCTTTTCGTCCGGAGTCTCATCCCGACTTGTGGGGGAATCATAGTCTCCATCATCCTTACCTCACTTGGGACAATGCTCTAATAATGATGATCATCACACTTTTATTTACTTACAACTCAAAAATTACAACTCAATACTTAGAACAAAATATGACTCTATGTGAATGCCTCCCGCGGTGTACCGGGATATGCAATGAATCAAGAGTGACATGTATGAAAAAATTATAAAGGTGGCTTTGCCACAAATATGGTGTCAACTACATGATCATGCAAAGCAATATGACAATGATGAAACGTGTCATAACAAATGGAACGGTGGTAAGTTGCATGGCAATATATCTCAGAATGGCTATCGAAATGCCATAATAGGTAGGTTGGCTTTCTTGAGGAAGGTATATGGTGGGTGTATGATACTAGCGAAAGGTGCGCGGTATTCGAGAGGCTAGCAATGGTGGAAGGGTGAGAGTGCGTATAATCCATGGACTCAACATTAGTCATAAAGAACTCACATACTTATTGCAAAAATCTATTAGTTATCGAAACGAAGTACTACGCGCATGCTCCTAGGGGGATAGATTGGTACGAAAATACCATCGCTCGTCCCCGACCGCCACTCATAAGGAAGACAATAAATAAATAAATCATGCTCCGACTTCATCACATAACGGTTCACCATACGTGCATGCTACGAGAATCACAAACTTTAGAACAAGTATTTCTCAAATTCAGAACTACTCAACTAGCATGACTCTAATATCACCATCTTCATATCTCAAAACAATCATAAATAATCAAACTTCTCATAGTATTCGATGCACTTTATATGATAGTTTTTATTATACCCATCTTGGATGTTCATCATATTAGGACTAATTTTATAGCCAAAGCAAATTACCATGCTGTTCTATAAGACTCTCAAAATAATATAAGTGAAGCATGAGAGATCAATAATTTCTATAAAATAAAACCACCACCGTGCTCTAAGAAGATATAAGCGAAGCACTAGAGAAAAATTATCTAGCTCAAAAGATATAAGTGAAGCACAAAGAGTATTCTAATAAATTATGATTCATGTGTGTCTCTCCAAAAGGTGTGTACAGCAAGGATGATTGTGGTAAACTAAAAATAAAAGACTCAAATCATACAAGACGCTCCAAGCAAAACACATATCATGTGGTGAATAAAAATATAGCCTCAAGTAAAGTTGCCGATGGACGAAGACGAAAGAGGGGATGCCTTCCGGGGCATCCCCAAGCTTAGGATTTTGGTTGTCCTTGAATTTTACCTTGGGGTGAATTGGGCATCCCCAAGCTTAGGCTCTTTCCACTCCTTATTCCATAATCCATCAAATCTTTACCCAAAAACTTGAAAACTTCACAACACAAAACTCAACAGAAAATCTCATGAGCTCCGTTAGCGAAATAAAATAAACCACCACAATAAGGTACTGTAATGAACTCATTATTTATTTATATTGGTGTTAAACTTACTGTATTCCAACTTCTCTATGGTTCATACCCCCCGATACTAGCCATAGATTCATTAAAATAAGCAAACAACACACAGAAAACAGAATCTGTCATAAACAAAACAGTCTATAGCAATCTGATTTGTTCGAATACTTCTGGAACTCCAGAAATTCTGAAAACCTAGGAAAACCTGGAAAAATTGTATATTTATCTAATTCAAAAATAATTGGCAATTATCACGTTTTGGTGAATGTTAACAATTATTTTCGTGAGCGCAAAGTTTCTGCCTTTTTCAGCAAGGCATGAACACTAATTAAAACATAAAATCACATCTAACCAGAGGCTAGATGAATTATATATTACTAAACAGGAACAAAAAGCAAGGAACAAAAATAAAATTGGGTTGCCTCCCAACAAGCGCTATCGTTTAATGCCCCTAGCTAGGCATAAAAACAAGAATAGATCTAGGTATTATCATCTTTGGTATGCAATCCATAAGTGGCTCTCATAATAGATTCATAAGGTAATTTAATTTTCTTCCCAGGAAAGTGTTCCATGCCTTTCCTTAATGGAAATTGGAATCTAATATTTCTTCTTTCATATCAGTAATTGCACCAATCGTTCTAAGGAAGGGTCTACCAAGAATAATAGGACATGTAGGATTGCAATCTATATCAAGAACAGTAAAATCTACGGGCACATAATTCCTATTTGCAACAATAAGAACATCATTAATCCTTCCCATAGGTTTCTTAATGGTGGAATCCACAAGATGCAAGTTTAAAGAACAATCATCAAATTCACGGAAATCTAACACATCACACAAAGTTTTTGGAATCGTGGAAACACTAGCACCCAAATCACACAAAGCCTAGCATTCGTGATCTTTAATCTTAATTTTAATAGTAGGTTCCCACTCATCATAAAGTTTTCTCGGGATAGAGACTTCTAATTCAATCTTTTCTTCATAAGATTGCATTAAAGCATCAGCGATATGTTTAGTAAAAGCTTTATTTTGATCATAAACATGTTAAGAATTTAACACGGATTGCAACAAGGAAATACAATCTATCAAAGAACAATGATCATAATTAGATTCCTTGAAATCCAAAATAGTGGGTTCATTTCTATGTAAAGTTTTGACCTCTTCAATCCCACTTTTACCAATTTTTGCATCAAGATCTAAAAACTCTGAATCATTGGGACGCCTTTTAACTAAAGTTGACTCATCTCCAGTCCCATCATTATCAAGATTCATATTGCAAAACAAAGATTTAATAGGAGACACATCAATCACTTTTAGATCTTCATCCTTATTATCATGAAAACTAGAAGTACACGCTTTCATAAAGCAATCTTTTTTAGCATGCATCCTAGCGGTTCTTTCTTTGTACTCATCAATGGAAATTCTCATGGCTTTGAGATACTCATTGACATCATGCTTAGGTGGAATAGATCTGTGTTTTAAAGAATCAACATCAGGAGAAATTATATCCACGTTCCTAGCAAACTCATCAATATTAGGCAATTTTTCTTCAAGCAAAGCATTGAAATTATTTTGCGAAATAATATATTCTTTAACACTAGTCTCAAAATCAGAGGGCATCTTATTAAAATTTCCATAAGAGTTGTTGTAGGAATTACCAAATTATTAGAGGAATTACTAGGAAATGGCCTAGGATTAAAGTTTCCTCTATACGCGTTGTTACCAAAATTGTTCCTACCAACAAAATTCACATCCATAGATTCATTATTATTCTCAATCAAAGTAGACAAAGGCATATCATTAGGATCAGAAGAAACACTCTTATTAGCAAACAATTTCATAAGTTCATCCATCTTTCCACTTAAAACATTAATCTCTTCTATTGCATGAACCTTTTTACTAGAAGATCTTTCGGTGTGCCATTGAGAATAATTAACCATAATATTATCTAGGAGTTTAGTAGCTTCTCCTAAAGTGATTTCCATAAAAGTGCCTCCCACAGCCGAATCTAAAAGATTTCTAGAAGCAAAATTCAATCCAGCATAAAAACTTTGTATGATCATCCATAAATTCAAACCATGAGTAGGGCAATTACGTATCATTAATTTCATCCTCTCCCAAGCTTGTGCGACATGCTCATGATCAAATTGCTTAAAATTCATAATATCATTTCTAAGAGAGATGATCTTAGCGGGAGGAAAATACTTAGAGATAAAAGCATCTTTGCACTTATTCCATGAATCAATACTATTTTTAGGCAAAGATGAAACCAAGTTTTAGCACGATCTCTAAGCGAAAACAGAAATAGCTTCAATTTAACAATATTATTATCCACGTCTTTCTTCTTTTGCATATCACACAAATCAACAAAGTTGTTTAGATGTGTAGCGGCATCTTCACTAGGAAGGCCAGAGAATTGATCTTTCATGACAAGATTCAACAAGCAACATTAATTTCACAAGATTCAACATCGGTAATGAGCTATCGGAGTGCTAAGAAAATCGTTGTTGTTGGTATTGGAAAAACCACAGAATTTAGTATTATCTTGAGCCATCGTGACAAACAATCCAACACAGAAGCACACAAGAAGCAAGTAAAAAGAGGCGAACGAAAAAGAGGGCGAATAAAACGGCAAAGGTGAAGTGGGGGAGAGGAAAACGAGAGGCAAATGGCAAATAATGTAATGCGAGGGATAAGAGTTTGTGATGGGTACTTGGTATGTGTTGACTTGTGCGTAGATCTCCCCGGCAACGGCGCCAGAAATTGGCAAGTTGACGGGAGGTCAAATCTTGACTTGACTTAGTGTAAACTTCCCCGGCAACGGCGCCAGAAATCCTTCTTGCTACCTCTTGAGCATGCGTTGGTTTTCCCTTGAAGAGGAAAGGGTGATGCAACAAAGTAGCGTAAGTATTTCCCTCAGTTTTTGAGAACCAAGGTATCAATCCAGTAGGAGGTTGCACGCAAGTCGCCTTATACCTGCACAGACAAATAAGACCCTTGCAACCAACGCGATAAAGGGGTTGTCAATCCCTTCACGACCACTTGCAAAAGTGAGATCTGATAGAGATAATAAGATAAATATTTTTGGTATTTTTATGATATAGATTGGAAAGTAAAGATTGCAAAATAAACGGTGACAGAAATAGCAAATTAAAGGGAGATTAATATGATGGAAGATAGACCCGGGGGCCATAGGTTTCATTGGTGGCTTCTCTCAAGATAGCAAATTCTACAGTGGGTGAACAAATTACTGTCAAGCAATTGATACAAAAGCGCATAGTTATGAGAATATATAGGCATAATCATGTATATAGGCATCACGTCCGCGACAAGTAGACCTAAACGATTCTGCATCTACTACTATTACACCACACATCTACCGCTATCCAGCATACATCTAGAGTATTAAGTTCATAAGAACAAAGTAATGCATTAGGCAAGATGACATCATGTAGAGGGATAAACTCAAGCAATATGATATAAACCCCATCTTTTTATCCTCGATGGCAACAATACAATACGTGCCTTGCTGCCCCTGCTGTCACTGGGAAAGGACACCGCAAAATTTGAACCCAAAGCTAAGCACTTCTCCCATTGCAAGAAAGATCAATCTAGTAGGCCAAACCAAACTGATAATTCGAAGAGACTTGCAAAGATATCAAATCATACATATAAGAATTCAGAGAAGAACCAAATATTGTTCATAGATAATCTTGATCACAAACCCACAATTCATTGGATCTCGACAAACACACCGCAAAAATAATTACATCGAATAGATCTCCAAGAGAATCGAGGAGAACTTTGTATTGAGATCCAAAGAGAGAGAAGAAGCCATCTAGCTAATAACTATGGACCCGAAGGTCTGTGGTAAACTACTCACACATCATCGGAGAGGCTATGGTGTTGATGTAGAAGCCCCCTGTGATCAATTCCCCCTCCGGCGGAGCGCTGGAAAAGGCCCCAAGATGGGATCTCACGGGTATAGAAGGTTTCGGCGGTGGAAATAGGGTTTCGTGGTGCTCCTGGATGTTTTCAGGGTATATGAGTATATATAGGCGAAAGAGGTAGGTCGGTGGAGCCACGAGGGGCCCACAAGGGTGGCGGGCGCGCCTCCCTACCTCGTGGCCGCCTCGTTGCTTCCTTGACGTCCACTCCAAGTCTCCGGGATTGCATTTGTTCCAAAAATAACTCTCTCGAAGGTTTCATTCCGTTTGGATTCCGTTTGATATTCCTTTTCTGCAAAACACTAAAATAGGCAAAAAATAGCAATTTGCACTGGGCCTTTGGTTAGTAGGTTAGTCCCAAAAATAATATAAAAGTCCATAATAAAACCCATTAAACATCCAAAACATATAATATAATAGCATGGAACAATAAAAAATTATAGATACGTTGGAGACATATCAACTACGCAACAAGATTGCACTCGAAAACAGATCTGACAAAAAAACGGCGAACGAAAAAGAGGGCGAATAAAACGGCAAGTTTTTGTGAAGTGGGGGAGAGGAAAACGAGAGGCAAATGGTAAATAATGTAAATTGCAAGGAGATGAGATTTATGATTAGGAACCTGGTAGATGTTGATGGTGTATCCCCGACAACGGCGCCTGAGATTCCTTTTGATGCGGCTTGAACTATGTCGGTATTTCCCCAAAGAGGAAGGGATGATGCAGCACAGCTACGGTAGGTATTTCCCGCAGTGATGAGATCAAGGTTATCGAACCAGTAGGAGAACTACACAACTACACGTAAACAGCTCCTGCACACAAAGAACAAATACTTGCAACCGGACGTAAGAGAGGGGTTGTCAATCCCTCACGGTAAAATGATAGGTAAAATTGTAGTAGATTGGATAAATAGATCTCGTGGGAACACGAGATAAAATAAATAAATAAAAATTGGAGCAAGGTATTTTTGTATTTTTGGATTAATAGATCTGAAAATAAAAGCAAATAAAAATAGACCGCGAAGGCAAATATAATAAAGAAGAGACCCGGGGGCCGTATATTTCACTAGTGGCTTCTCTCGAGAAAAATAGCATTGAGCGGGTAAACAAATTACTGTTGGGAAATTGATAGAACTTCAAATAATCATGACGATATCCATGCAATGATCATTATATAGGCATCACGTCCAAGATTAGAAGACCGACTCATGCATGCATCTACTACTATTACTCCACACATCGATCGCTATCCAGCATGCATCTAGTGTATTAAGTTCATGGAGAAACGGTGTAATGCAATAAGAACGATGACATGATGTAGACAAGATCTATTTATGTAGAAACAGACCCCATCTTGGTATCCTTAATAGCAACGATACATACGTGTCGGTTCCCCTTCTGTCACTGGGATCAAGCACCGTAAGATCGAACCAATCACAAAGCACCTCTTCCCATGGCAAGAAAAATCGATCTAGTTGGCCTAACTAAACCAAAGATTCGAAGAAGAAATACGAGGCTATAAGTAATCATGCATATAAGAGATCAAAAGACTCAAATAACTTTCATGGATAAAAACATAGATCTAATCATAAACTCAAAGTTTATCGGATCCCAACAAACACACCACAAAAAGAGTTACATCAAATAGATCTCCAAGAGACCATTGTATTGAGAATCAAAAGAGAGAGAGAGGATGCCATCTAGCTACTAACTACGGCCCGTAGGTCTACAATGAACTACTCATGCATCATCGGAGAGGCGCCAATGAGGATGATGAACCCCTCCATGATGGTGTCTAGATTGGATCTGGTGGTTTTGGAACTTGTGGCTGGAATTGATTTTTGTCGACTCCCCTAGGATTTATGGAATATTGGGGGTATTTATAGAGCAAAGAGGCGGTGCGGGTGGCCATCGAGGTGGGCACAACCAACCTGGGCGCGCCTGGGCCCCCAGGCGCGCCGTGGTGGGTTGTGCTCCCCTCAGAGATCCACTCAGGTACTTTCTTGGCCCAACAGGTGTCTTCTGGTTCAGAAAAAATCCACAAAAAGTTTTGCTGCATTTGGACTTCGTTTAATTGATTCCATGCGATGTAAAAAACAAGCAGAAAACAACAACTGTCACTTGGCCCTATGTCCATAGGTTAGTCCCAAAAAATGATATAAATGATTGTGAAATGATTGTAAAACATCCATGAATGATAATATAACAGCATGGAACAATAAAAAATTATAGATACGTTGGAGATGTATCAAGGCCTATCCCTTGGCGTGAGCGAGGAGCATCCAATCCAATTGGCACATTTCCTCTAAATCTCTTGGGAGAAGTTGCAGCTCCATATCAGGTGTGTTGACGTTTCCAGGTTCCTGAGGCACAAGGGACAGAAGTAGCCGTTGGACCAACCTCTTCTCTACAACCTATCATTACACCAAAGGCAGTTCTGGAGGAGGAGCCACATGAACATCTTTAGCTTGTTGGGACCCTAGACCTTCCATATGAGACTGTTAAAATTTGAGTTGGGGTTTTGAAGGCATTTTATCTTGTAAGCCGACTTAGCTGTGTATCGTCCGTCGCGTGTGTCCTTCCAAGTGTCCTATCTTCTTGGCCAGGGTCCATGGCTATGTGTGCCTCGTCGATCAGCCGCCACATCCTCAGGTATTGTGGTGCTATTGCGGTTGTGTCTCCATGTTGCAGGTCCATAATCCAATGCTCGTTGGTGAGGGCAGCCCCAACTGATCTGTTTTTGCGGTGAGCATGACTGAATAGAGCAGGGAAAGTCGCACTCAATGGTGCTTCGCCAATCCAGTTATCCTTCCAGAAGCTCACCTTGTTTCCGTTGCCTATCTGGATCCTTGTGGCTTTCCCGAACAGAGCCCGGTCTTGATCGTCAGGAGGTGGTTGCATGCCGACCCAAGGTTTATTCGGCTGCACCCAAACTAGCCATTGCCATCTGATTCTCAGGTCCCGGTTGAATTTGTTCAGGTCCAAGATTCTGAGGCCTCCTTGAGCTAGTGGTGAGCATACCTTGTCCGAGGCCACTTTACATTTGCCTCCAGAAAGTTCGTCGTCTTGAGCCCAGAGGAAGTGTCGTCTTGATTTGTCCACTTCTTTCAGAATTTTCTTTGGAACCTTCAGAGTTGTCATAGCAAAGGTTGGGAGAGCAAACAGGACACTTCTGACGAGAACCCTTCTCCCCGCTAGGTTAAGCAGCTTGCCTTTCCACCTGCCAACCTCGCCTTCACCCGGTCGATGAGGAATTGGAAATGCACCATTCTGAGCCTTGTTGGCGTGATTGGTAGGCCCAAGTAGGTTACTAGAAAGTTGACAACTTGGCCACCAAAGCCCTGTAGCACATTCGGCAAATGCAGTCCTTCGCAGCGTATTGCGGCGACAGAGGATTTTCGTCGATTTAGTCTAAGTCCAGTGGCCTCTCTGAACCCATCCAGCAAATCCGTCAGCTTGTCCACCTCCTGCGTTGATGGGTTTGCAAAGATGATACAGGCTCACCCGCAGGCTTGGTCCTCGGCCCGGCAAGGGCGCCAAAATCCGAAGGTCAGAAGTAGCAGCAAGTAGGTGATGCAGCGGGTCGATTGCAAGAATAAAGAGCAGGGGGAAAGGGCCCCCTGCCTTAGTCCTTGTTGGTGCTAGAAGTGTTCACTGATCTCTCCATTGAGCAACATGGAGGAGGAGGCCAACGACATCATCATCGCAATCCAATCCCGCCATCTTGCGGAGAAACCCAGTCTTTCCATCAGTTCTAGTAGGTATTCCCATGAGATTGTGTCGAATGCTTTTGTTATATCCAATTTGAACAACAGAGCCTACTTTCTTTGCCGGTGCATCACCCTCATGCAGCCCTGCACGTATTGGTAACTTGCATGTAAGAATTTGCCCTTCTGAAAAGCAGTTTGTGCGGGGGAGATCAGATCTTGGAGCCTAGCAGCCAGCCTCGTAGACAGGACTTTGGCGATCAACTTTGCAATCGAGTGTATCAGGATGATAGGTCTAAAGTGGTTCATCTCCGTGGCTCCGTTCTTTTTTGGCAGCAGAGCAATGAAAGCTGTATTCAGCTCGGCAAGGTCCCCCCCCCCCCCCCGCAAGGTTGTAGAATTTTTGGAATACCGCCAAGATATCTTGCTTGATGATTTGCCAGCATGATCTGAAGAATTTTTCGGTGAAACTGACAGGCCTGGGTGCTTTCTTTGCCAGAGATGCCTTGATGGCCACCCAGATCTCTTGCTCGCTGAAAGGAAGATCGGTGCCCTGTAGATCAATGACTGGGAGTTGTAGCTGCTCCCAGTTGAACGTACAACCCTGTTGATGTTTCTAACCGAGGGTTGGCGCGAAGTGGTCAAGGGCTATTCTTGCTTTCTCCTGCGGCTCTATTACAATGGCATTGCCCTCTTTGATGGAGTGGATAAAGTTCTTCCTCCTGCGAGATAGGAGCCGAGCGTGGAAGAATTTTGAGTTGGCGTCGCCCACTCGAAGCCAAGTTATTCTGGAAGCCTACCTTTTGTGAGCCCTCTCGATCGCGGCCAGTCCTATCACTTTTAGCTTGAGTTACTTCCGCAGCTGGTGTTCTTCTGTTGTCAAAGATCTAGCCTCCTGAGCAATGTCCAGACAAAGAATCACCTCATTGGCGATGTGGAATTACAGCTTTGCACCCCCAAACAATGTTTTGCTCCAAGTTTTGAGATCCGCTGCAACTCTCTCCATTTTATTTTTGACTCTGATGAAATGGCAATCGTGATGAACTGGCCTCTCCCAAGCATGCTGCACTGTCTCCTGGAAGAGTGGGAAAATAGTCCAGAAATTCTCGAATCTGAATCTAGCCTTGGTGACAGGTCTATCTCTGTTAGCTAACAATAGAGGGCAGTGGTCTGAGAATGATGTAGATGCCGCCACGAGGACAAAATTTGGATGCATATCCTCCCAAGCTAAGTTGGACAACACCTTATCTATGCTGCATAGAGTTGGGTCCTCCCTCTCGCTGCTCCATGTAAATCTCCTATTTTTGCATTTTATCTCTTTGACCCCTGCCAGATCAATTGCTTTGCGGAAACGGCCCATCATTCTCCTATTGATGTTGCAGTTGTTTTTGTCTTTGGCTTGGTAGATCGTGTTGAAGTCTCCATTGAGCATCCAAGGCTCCGTTGTAAGCGGCGCAATGGCTGCTAATTCGGAAAGAAAGTTGGCTTTCTGCAGGTCGTCCATAGGGCCGTATATTGTGGTCATCCAGAAGGACCGCCCACTACCGATGATCTTCACCTTTGCCGTGATTGAGAAACTAGCGATGATCTGATCCGTAATCTCTACTATCTGCTTATCCCAGAAGATAGTCGCGCCCCCCTTGTGCCCATACCCGAAAGCACGATGCATCCCTGCAGCAGGTTGCCCCCCACGTCGCATGCCATGGAAGATGTCCATGTCTCTATTTTCGTTTCCTGCAAGTTTAAGATAGCTATCTTGTTTGCATGCGCCACCTCTCTAACTGACGATCGCCTAGCCGCCGAATTCAGGCCCCTAATGTTCCATGACATAATCTTGTAGTTTGTATCATCCATGGATACCATGATATTCGCTTCGTCGACTATCATTACTGCTAGAAAGATTACAACACACATTACAGCTAACCATGGGGCGTCGCCGGCCTCCAATAGACCCAAAATTTCGGCGGCGTCTAGATACTAACCATGCTTTCTGAAGACTACACATGAATACTAAACCTAACTCGAACTAGTTTAAGACCAGCCGTCGACGAAGACTAACTAATAGACCTAACATGATCAAACTACGTCTTCATCAACCGCGCCGGCCATTCCGGCCGTGACCTCCAGAGCCTTGCAGTCCAAACCGGTGAGCTTCGCGATCGCCTTGATGTCATTGTGTGTCAGCGGCTCCTCGAAGCACTTGAGTAGAGCCACTGTTTTTCATCTTTTTTCGCTCATCATCATTTTTTTCGTGAAAAGCCTACAAATGGTCTAAAAGCTGCCTAGCGATATTTTTTTTGAGTTTGGAACTTTTTTTCTTCTACGGATGGCACCAAAGTTGGGGAATCTGATTTGATCACGACATGTACTAGGGCATGATCTGGAAGTCAATAATAGACAAGCATATACTAGACTCGGACTAGGATTGGTGGCAAAGATGAATATGGTGGAACTTAGACTAATGGCGGATATGTATCTAGTGAAATTCGGAATGGTGGCATATATATGTTGGAGGTGGACTTGGATTGGCGTAATGGCAGTTGATATGTGGTGGTGTATATGGACTTGGATTGGTGGCGGATATGCGATGGTGGTATCTGGTAGCGGCGATGAAGGTGGTGTGGCGGTGGCATGACAACCTGTGAACAGAACTCGAAACTCTAAAGGACTAGATGCTAAGACCAGCAACTCGACACGATGATGCAACCGCAAATTCAACAAAGCAAAACATTGAAGAGACTATGCAAAGGCTTGGATTCGTTTGGATATGATGATCTAACCCTATTTTTTTTGCTTTCTCGTGGACTGTAGGTATAAAGAACAGATGCAAACTAGACTACGGAAAACTAGTAAAATCTCACCGAGCAATCTGGAAATCAGATACCACTTGATAGGACCAAAGGTGTGTCGTCTTTTGATTTGATGATAACTATCGTTTTCGGCGGAGTAGACTTTGACGATCCGACTACAACGTACGAAGATGCCGCACCTTAGCAACCGCTAAATCAACTCCAAGAGGTTATTGACCACGCTGGAGCATGGTCAACCTGACCACGAGGGTCTATTTCCTGCAGGAAAATGAATAACAAGTAAGAAACTGAGGTTGCAATCTGGGCATTACGAATTTAAGAGGTAAGCTTTATTGGTTAACGCGGGGTTCTGTGACATCTTGGTCTGGTCGTTGAACACAAACGAAGGATGCGAGTTGCAGCTATGGTGTACTTTAATCTAAACAAAAGCCAAGTCTAAAATGATGCCCTAATGGCTGTATTTATAGGGAGACAGAGGGGAATTTTGTCCTCCCTTGGCAAGGTGGGACTAAATTCTGACTCTAAAAACTGCCTATTAATTGTATTTCAAAATTACATGGGCCTGGCCACCAAAAATAAGGTGGCGCAACACCTATATTAAGCTATGGACGAAATTTATGAAAGACCATCTTGTATATTTCATCCATGTCCTTGTACGTCATCATGGTGGCTCCAAAGTGCTGAAAATTCCATCGAAAACTCTGTCCTTGTTCCCCTTGCATGCGCCATCCTCTCCATGTTTGATCATGCTCTAATGTTCACCCTTCTTGTCCATGATGAGCGCTTCATTTGTAAGCAAAACAAGTATATCCAATTTAGAAAATATTATATTCTTATGAACATTAGAATCGTTACCAAGAAACGAAAGTACCTGGTAATTTAATTGGCGTGTGCGAGATCTAGTAATTGTTCCAGTGTATGTATCAGCAGAGGTTGTGGGTGTAACTGTAGTAGTGATGATCTCATAACTCTATTCTTACGAGAATGCCCTCCTGTTCATGATCTTCTTGAGCTTGTCGAACATGCTCGTGCCACTGATGTCGATGCTGCCAACCGCTGCATCCAGAAAAAACAAGTTTCAGACATGCTCTGCTTGAGATACTTAGGTGTGGGCAAAAATTCAGTCCAAGTTGTTGTAATTTAGCACCCATATCGAGGACAACGTACTGCACGCCGGTCTCACCCTTGGCGATGGTCCGTTCGTCGTCGTCGTCAATCCACCGGTGTGATCCTCTCGCGCAGGTTGCCGGAGTTGGCGAAGTAGATGAGCGAGTCCATGCACAGCACGAGCATGTCAGACACCGTTCGCGCCGTCGTGTATTGGTCCATCCGCTGGTAGATGGTCGTGTCCGTCCCGTTGCCCATAATCACGATCCTTGGTCGCGCCATGAAGAGCAGCACCCGCAACACCGAGATGGGCACAACCACCACCAGCCCTATCTCAACTCTGTCGAAGATGGCGCCGAGGTAGGCTCCAGCGCAGATGTAGAAGTCCACCTTGTCGACGTGCCAAAGGAAATCATGGCGCCGTGGTAGGCCCCCACGCGGGCAACACGCCGGAGCCGTGGTAGGCCCCTCTGCGACATTGAATAGCTCTGCTGGAGGGCAGTCGCCGCCGCCGCTGCTCCCTGCGAGCGGCACCTCCGCCGCCCCCCCAGGTTTCCGTCACCGTTCTCCCCGTGAGCAGCAGCTCTCGCCGATGACTCATCCTCCTCCTTGAGTCATGTCATTGGGTAGAGGATATGGTTGGGGCAGTTAAAAATGAGACAGTAAGGAGATTTGGTTGATATGAGAGTACAAGAAGGGGATTTGGTTGGTATGAGAGTGCGGAGACTTTTTGGTCGAGTCAAAGAAAAATGGGTTCGGCGAACCACCCGTCGGAACGAATGAACTTAGGAGGTGGCGTGTCAACGAAGCGAGTGTCAAAGATTCGTGCAGCGCAAACGGACGTTGATTAAAGCATTCGGGCCAAACTCCTTGCGAACTGACGTCCGGGCATGATCTTTTCCTTTTTTTTCTTTTGAAAATCGTATCGTATAAATCCAAATAAAATAGGATAGACTATAATTTCTCAGTAAGTCTTGTTAACCGTCTTTCTGGCGGGATAGACTATAATTGAATTTCATGGCCACCCCAAGGTCGTTCTGGGGGCATTTTACTTGGCGTTAACACAGGGACTATGGATGTTCTGGCTTCTTCGGAGGGAGAGTTTCACATTAAACTCCGTATCCGAAACAAAGCTGACAACTTCACATGGTCCCTCGTCGCTGTGTATGGGGCAGCCCAGGATGAGTTCAAGGCTGCTTTTCTCCGTGAATTGGTTAATCTGGCGAAAGATAATCCCTACCCCATTCTTATTGGTGGGGATTTTAATTTGCTACGATTTCCAAATAAGAAAAGTCGTGGTAGGTTTGATAATCATTGGCCTTTCCTTTTCAACGCTGTCATAGACAGTCTAGATTTGCGAGAGGTTTCCATGACTGAAAGACAGTTCACTTGGGCGAACAGTCTCCCGGAGCCGACATATGAGAAACTAGATCATGTATTAATGGATACCGACTGGGAATCCAAATTCCCTATAGTCTCTTTTCGCGCTCTACCTCGTATAGAGGCTATCTCAGACCATGCACCCATCCTCTTATCTACTGGATTGCCACGACCGTAGTACAGACGCAAGTTCGAGTACGAACTGGGTTGGTTACATCGGGATGGATTCCATGACATGGTCAAAGAGGTGTGGGATAAACCGGTTGCCGGACTTACCCCAATTCACAAATGGAACAACAAAATGCGTGCTTTACGTAAGTTCCTTGGTGGTTGGGCTAGGCACACTGCGGGTATCCTCAAAAAAGAAAAGCTTTGTCTTTCATCTATTATTGATGATTTAGAAGCTTTGGCTGAGATTAGACCTCACTCTGAGCATGAAATAGAGATCAAGAGTCAATCGAATGCCCAGTTAGCTCGCATGCTAAGCAAGGAGGAACTTAAGTGGTACCAACATTCGAACTCTTAGTTTATCTTGAAAGGTGATTCGAATACGAGATATTTCCATGGTGTCGCCAATGGTAGACACCGGAAGAAACTCATTCATTCCCTACATCAAGAGGAGGGCACGATTGAAGGGCATGAGCAACTTAAGTCTCATATAACTAATTATACAAAAATCTGTTTGGAACCCCTGAGGAAGGAAACTTCTCGATGGATGAGTCTCGAATAGATGACATCCCGCAAGTTTCTGATGCGGAAAATATCCTTGTAACAACTCCATTTTTCGAGGAGGAAGTTAGAAAGGTGGTTTTCCTAATGGAGCACAACAAAGCACCAGGTGCAGATGGTTTTCCCGCTGAGTTCTACCAGAACTTTTGGGATGTCATCAAACATGATCTCCTACTCTTGTTTGGTTGCCTTCACGTTGGCCAACTAGAGTTGTTTCGCTTAAACTTTGGTGAAATTATTTTATTACCTAAGGTTAATGAGGCTGAAAGGATACAACAGTATCGGCCAATCTGCCTCCTTAATGTCAGTTTTAAAATCTTCACCAAGGTTGCGACGATTAGGCTACGCTCAGTTGCTGAACATGTGGTTCGTTCTTCTCAAACTGCTTTCATGCAAGGCAGAAACATCCTAGATTGGGTGGTTGTCCTTCATGAAACAGTCCATGAATTGCATCGAAAAAAACTTAATGAGTTCTTAAAATCGACTTTGAAAAAGCTTATGACAAAGTCAAGTGGTCTTTTCTTCAACAGACTCTCAGAATGAAAGGATTTTCTACAGAGTGGTGCCCAATGATCCATAGCTTTGTGACTGGAGGTAGTGTTGCCATTAAAGTCAATGATGACATTGCTAACTATTTCCAAACGAAGAAAGGATTGCGACAAGGTGACCCAGCATCACCCATGCTATTCAATATAGTGGCAGACATGCTAGCGGTCATGATTGAGCGTGCCAAGGTTGATGGCCAAATTGATGGGGTGGTGAATCATCTAGTTGATGGTGGTCTCTCCATCCTTCAATATGCTGATGATACAATTCTCTTTATGGATCATGACCTCGAGAAATCAAGAAATCTGAAATTAATTTTATTAGCATTCGAGCAACTCTCGGGGCTTAAGATCATTTTTCATAAAAGTGAATTGTTTTGTTTTGGCGAGGCTGAAGACGAGGCTCACTTGTATGCTGACCTGTTCGGATGCGGGTTGGGCCAGTTTCCAATCACTTATTTGGGGATACCGATACATTATCGGAGACTCACCAATGCTGAATGGAAACACGTCGAGGAGAGACTACAAAAAAGACTTAGCAGTTGGAAAGGTAAACTGCTATCTCTAGGTGGAAGGTTGGTCCTCATAAATTCAGTACTAAGTAATATGGTACTATATATGATTTCCTTCTTCCAGTTGCCGAAAGTAGTATTACATAGATTGGATTACTTCCGATCTAGATTCTTTTGGCAAGGAGATAGCGAGAGAAAGAAATATCGGCTGGCTAAATGGAGTGTGGTTTGCCGTCCCAAGGACCAAGGCGGGTTGGGCATTCATGACCTAGAGGTTAAGAATAGGGCCCTTCTCGGTAAATGGTTGTTTAAGTTATTGACGGAAGATGGTGTATGGCAAACCCTCCTAAGGAGAAAATATGTGGGTTCAAAGGCGGTATCACAAGTATACTGGAAGCCTGGAGACTCCCATTTTTGGGCGGGACTAATGGCAACAAAGAAATATTTCTTCCGCTATGGTTCCTTCTCGATTAAGGATGGATCGTAAATTAGATTCTGGGAGGATAAGTGTCTAGGTAATGCTACACTCCGAAACAATATCCAGCTCTATACAATATTGTGCGTCACAAGGGTGATACTATCGCCAAAGTTTTGGAATCATTTCCGCCAAATGTGACGTTCAGAAGGGATTTAATTGGACCTAGACTCCAATCGTGGAACATACTACTCCAGCGGTTAGCCACTGTACAGTTGTCACAAGGGTCCGATGTATTTCGTTGGAACCTACATGAGAAAGGAAAATTCTCAGTGGATTCTATGTATAGAGCTTTGATCCAGTCTGACGTGCCAGTTGATAATAAAAAGAAGATCTGAAAGATGAAGATACATCTTAAGAATAAAATCTTTGCATGGTATCTTTGTCTCGGAGTCATTCTTACAAAAGATAACCTTATTAAGAGGAATTGGCATGGAAATACACAATGTGTCTTTTGTCCGCATGATGAGACAATAAAACATTTGTTCTTTCAATGTAAATTGGCTCGTTCTATATGGCCAGTCATCCAAATAGCTTCTGGCTTGTATCCTCCTTTTACTGTTGCTAATATATTTAGCAACTGGCTACATGAGATTGATCACAAGTTTAGAACTCTTCTTAGGGTGGGAGCGTTTGCCATGATTTGGTCGCTTTGACTATGTAGAAATGATAAGATTTTTAATGATAAAAATAATTTTCTTATGCAGGTTATCTACAGATGTACCGAGATTCTTTGTTTATGGTCCTCTCTACAACGAGCGGAGAATCGAGACCTGTTTACAGAGGTGTGTACACGATTGGAGGCTACGGCGAGGGATATTTTTATCCAACGTGGTTGACAGCATGATCTTAGGATTGAGTCACCTTCAGTTTAGGCGTTATACAGAATTCATTCCTTGTATATCGCCTTCTTCTTTTATTTTGGCTTGGTGTGAGAACGTTATTGGCTGTGTGCATCTTAGTTATGCAGAGGCTGGGTGTAATTCTTAAACCTTTTAAGTAATAAAGCACCCATTTTCGAAAATAAAAGAGGAAGGCTTCTAGATCCGGAGGTATTGGAGAGGAATTTTTTGTTGTTCGCTCAAACTGTGATGTACTCCCTCCATTTTTGTATACAAGGCCACAAACCCATATTACATGTACCAAGGTAAAAATTAGTGTCTACTTAAACCAATGTTGCAAGCTAGCTTTTCTCCTTGTTTGATGTGTTAATTAATATGTAGTTCTCTTTTCAACACTACACAAGCCAACCCACTCACTCATCATTGGTTAATTAATATTGTGCATGCAAATCAACCTTCTCACACCACATGCATGCAAGAGATATTAATGTCCACGGTTGCTAATACGAGTCAAACCCATCAATTTTACCTCAATTAGCGTTAGTGGCCTTATATAGCTACAAATTATAATCTTGATAGTGGCCTGGTATAAAAAAACGGAGGGAGTACTATCAAAGAGGCAAAGGCCTTGATTTGATAGAGAGAAAAACTAGAGGGTTTCGTGCAAAGAACAAGCCCTACTGCAGTGCCGCTCCTTGGCTCTTTCACGTCGTTGGCTCTTTCATGGCAACCCTGTCGGATTAATAACCCAACCCGCCCCAGCTAATTCCATTGATTAACGAGGACATGAGAGAGCCAAGGAGCGGCAGTGTTGCGGTGGCGTACACCCGTCGATCCCAGGCCGACTTTAATTAGTCACAGTTACTACCACCTGCTTCGCAACCCCCACCGCCATGAATGCGTGATCTACTAGGCGGCTAGGGCTAGGCCGCTGCTCTCTCGTCACCTCCCCAACCGTAAATTGAAAATGAAGTGAAGTGTCGTGGAGAAAACGAGGTCCAACATCGAGAGAACGCGGCAGCATAAATTCCAGCCGAGCAGTCCCTCTGTTTCTCACTCTCTCTCTCTCTCCTTTTCTCTCTCAGCATTAATGGTGGGGGGTTGCCTGGGTAGCTAAGCTAAGCTGCCTGCCTTGCTCGGCTGCGCTGGAGGAGAGGAGTCGCGGGCATGTGCTTGCAGCCATCTCGGAGTTGAAGAGACGGAAAACCGACTAGGTGGTGGCGGAGAGGAGATGGGGGAGGGGAACGGGACGGCGTGGGCGGGGGCGCTGTCGCCGGCGGCGCGGTACGCGGAGACGGGAGGAGCGAGCTTGACATGGGAGAACCTGACGGCCGTTCTGCCTGGGTCCGGCGGCCGGCCGACCAAGAAGCTCTTGCAAGGGCTGTACGGCTACGCCGTGCCCGGCAGGATCGTCGCCATCATGGGGCCCTCCGGCTCCGGCAAGTCCACCCTCCTCGACTCCCTCTCCGGTATGCATCCCAATCTACATACTCTCCTCTGGATCCAGTTCTGGCACGTTTGTTGTTCCAGCGGGTTTACCCTCCTTTCGGATTTTTTTTTGTTGTTGTAATAGTAGTAAAATTAATAATTTCTGCGTTCGTTGCAGGGAGGCTGGCGAGGAATGTGCTCCAGACCGGCAAGGTGCTGCTCAACGGCAAGAAGAGGCGGCTCGACTTTGGCGCGGTGGTGAGTGTGAAAATTATAGTAGAAGCCTAATTATACTCTTAACACTGAGCCATTTCCTGCAACAAAACTTATCATGCGCTTCATTCCCATTTTCTCAATCGAGACGTCGTGTCAACAAAATGAAGCTTCAGTACTATGCTTACGATTTCTTTAATTTCTTATTGTTCGTGGACGAATTTGTCAGTAACCATGTTGAGCTTGAGTACTCCCTATGCACAAAGTGACCATAAGCACGCGCATTTATTAGCCCATCTGAAAGATTGGACAATCAGGGGTCAACTTAAAGTTCAGACTGTATTGGCTAAGAACAGGATGCATAACGGTAGTTGTAGTTGCCGTTAAGCTCATACCGAGACAATCCGATCACTGAGTTTGTTATCTGACGTCTGTGTATCCGTTGCACCGGGCATCGATCGATGCGGAGGCTGGGGGCACTCTTTCCTTTACGTAAAAACTAACACCGCCTAAAAACACATGTTCCATGGAATGGTTCCTTTTGATCCCCTTTAATTTCGATGGATCATATGGATGGTACCAAAAGCAAGCCGTTAGTTGGTAGCTAGGACTTGGAACACATCAAGCCCGTCATGTGCCGGTTCATACTCCATAATTAGTCTTCTGGTGGTTTCCCCATCTGAATTCAGTTTTTAGAGTATACTGCATAGGAAAGTATATTGGGCAGTTCGGGGTTGACATCTAATGATCTAACATAGATCTTATCTCAACAAGCTATCACATTCTAATGTAGAAATGATACATAGGCATGCTTTTGCAAAGCCACTGAACAGTGCCAAAAATAGCCTTAGTCCATTTCAGCTGAGTGTCTCAAGGTACTTTGTCAGGCTGTTGCCACCGGACCATGTACTATGAGAATGACACTGCCATTAAAAGCCCAACCAATTCTTGTTTCTTGTTAAATAGGAGGATGCATTGGATTACGAAATGCAGTTGTCAATCCCTTTCAGTGTGTCATATTACAAAATGCAGTTGTCAATCCCTTCCAGTATGACATTCATGCCACACACTAATAGTATTAGTCAATGAAAATAATTAATGTGAAATAGACACTCCACTCTTGTGTAAAATTTTGACTCGTGTAAGGCTGCAAGTTGGAAATGGAATGCTTCTCTTCCAGGAAAAAGGAAGTGCAAATTTCAGATTCTAGTAAAATCCTTAACCATGCCAAACTCGTAAAATTTATCTAGTCATATGCTCCTCAAAATATAAAAAGGTAAGTACTCCTTCTGTAAACAAATATAAGAGCGTTTTGATTACTAAAGTAGTGATCTAAACACTCTTATATTTCTTTACAAGGGGAGTATGTGTTAAACAACCAAAAATCATGTGCCTATGCCGAACTCCCAAGATTTCAGCTCCCCTCAGGTATTTAGCTCTCACAAAACGTTGCCAGGGTTCAGATTCAGCTTCCAAACAACAACACCATTTGCACATTAAGCTATTATTCAGTTTAGGCTAGTTTTTCATGCCCAAACCTCAGGTCCCACATTACGAGATGATACCTCCTTTTTGCAGCACCCCCTTGCCAGAAAGATGACCTCCTAATCTTACCAAAACTTTCAATAGTTGTTTTGCGCATATAAGGAACATGGCCATGTGGTAAATAGGACTAACTGCAGTTTAAGTAGTTGTTGAGTGTTTAAGACCAATCGGTGTCAGAACATAAACCAAATGATTGAAAGAACTAATCAATACTGAAATTCTGATGCTACATGGCAGGTGTGGGTAGTGGGTACTGGATAGTAGCAATTTCAAAAGCGATTATGTGTGACGTATAGTTGTGAAATTAGTTACTCTAGTTTAACTCGGTACAATTTAATTCCTTCCTTTGCGGGGCAGTACATACAATCAATTTCACGACATAAAGGAGGATCCATTTGGAAGTAGTAGTACGATTTTTTTTTTGAAACAAGAAGGTGGCTGGCTGCCTACCTTATATTTCAAAACAGGCCGAAGCCTGATGAAGAGTAGTAGTACGAATTATCACTGGATGGGGATAAGATTACACAATATATTAACATAAAGGAGGATCCAGCTGAATCCGAAATATCCCTGAATGTTGTACTGAAAATACGAGCTACCGAATTTGTCTTAATAACTATGATATGAGGAACCAAGATATAGTGAGCTAAGTGTTTGACGTCGGGTGGTGTGTACCTCGGTCTACAGGCGTACGTGACACAGGAGAACGTTCTGCTGGGCACGCTGACTGTCCGGGAGACGGTGACCTACTCGGCGCAGCTGCGGCTGCCGTCGAGCATGTCAAAGGCTGAGGTGCGCCGAGTCGTCGACGACACGCTGGACGAGATGGGCCTCCGGGAGTGCGCTGAGCGGCCCATCGGCACGTGGCACCTCCGGGGCATCAGCGGCGGCGAGAAGAAGCGGCTGTGCATCGCGCTGGAGATCCTCACCCGGCCGCGCCTCCTCTTCCTTGACGAGCCCACCAGCGGCCTCGACAGCGCCTCTGCCTTCTCTGTCATCGAGACGCTCCGCACACTTGCCATTGATGGCGGACGCACCATTGTCTCGTCGGTGCACCAGCCCAGCAGCGAGGTATTCGCGCTCTTCGACGATCTCTGCCTCCTCTCCAGCGGCGAGAGTGTCTACTTCGGGGATGCCAAGCTTGCACCACAGGTACTACTACTACAGTACTACATGTACGGTCACACGAAGCGCTTGCATGTGTTTTGTACGAGAACTTGGGCTCAAAAACACGGTTGCTTTTGTTTTTTGTCAGTTCTTTGCAGAAACCGGATTCCCCTGCCCGAGCCGGAGGAACCCATCCGACCACTTCCTCCGGTGCGTCAATTCGGACTTCGACGATGTCGCCACGGCCCTGAAAGGATCCATGAAGCTCCGAGCAGTATGAGAAAATTTAGGACTGGTTTTCCTTTTTAATGCAGTATGAGCAGCATGGTGACGGTTGGTACATGCTTTCTGATTGGGGTAAATGCATTTTTGTTTGATTTGAAGGAGGCAGATCTTGATCCCCTGTTGAAGTACTCGACTACGGAGATCCGAGAGCGGCTCGTGGATAAGTACCGGATCTCAGACTACGCCATGATGGTTAGGAACACAATACACGAGATAAGCAAAATAGTAAGCCACTCCCAAATTCCAAGCATCTTTTCGAATTTCCTTCGATCTGAGTTTTTTTCTTCTTCTAAATTTTGATGTTGTTGCATTGGATTTGCAGGAGGGTGTGATGGAGGAGGCAGTGAAGGGCAGCCAAGCGACCTGGTGCAAGCAGCTGCGCACGTTGACCAAGCGCTCCTACATCAACATGTACCGTGACTTCGGCTACTACAGGCTGCGCATCATCATCTACGTCCTGATGGCCATCTGCCTTGGCACCATCTACTACGACGTCGGCAACGGCTACACCGCGATCCAGGCGCGTGCCTCCTGCGGCGGCTTCGTTTCGGGCTTCATGACGTTCATGTCCATCGGCGGCTTCCCCTCCTTCATCGAGGAGATGAAGGTCTTCTCCCTCGAGCGGCAGAACGGCCACTACGGCGTCGCCGCCTACATCATATCCAACTTCCTCTCCTCCATGCCGTTCCTGTTGACCATGTCCTGGGCCAGCGCCTCCATCACATACTGGATGGTCAAGTTCCGGCCAGGATTCAGCTACTTCGCCTTCTTCGCCCTCAACCTCTATGGCGGCGTCTCCGTCATCGAGAGCCTCATGATGATCATCTCCGCCCTTGTGCCCAACTTCCTCATGGGCCTCATCCTTGGCGCCGGCGTCATTGTAATTCTGCAACCAATTCTTTCTTCTTCTGTGTATTTCATCACTTGGCACGGGCATTCTGGTGTCTGACAGGATCGATGCTTGCATTTTGCAGGGGATCATGATGTTGACGTCTGGATTCTTCCGGCTCCTTCCAGAACTTCCCAAGATTTTCTGGAAATACCCAGTGTCCTACATTGTCTACGGCTCTTGGGGTTTGAAGGTACAGCTTTTGATCGGTCAGCTGCAATGGATTATGACAGTAAAATCCTTGTACTAGCTAGCATGCATCTGAAACTGAAAGCACTGCCTTGGCATGCAGGGTGCATACAAGAACGACCTGCTCGGGCTGGAGTTCGAGCCGATGACGCCGGGAGGCGAGAAGCTGACCGGTGAGTTCATCATCACCAACATGATGGGGCTGAGCGTCAGCTACTCCAAGTGGCTAGACCTAGCCATGATCTTCATCCTCCTCCTGGCCTACCGCATCACCTTCTTCTTCGTCCTCAAGGTCAAGGAGGCCGCCGCGCCCTACCTCCGCGTCGCCTACACGCGGTTCACTGTGAAGCGCCTTGAGCGGCGGGCGTCCTTCAGGGAGTCGCTGGCCATGACGTCCTTGTCCAAGCGGCACAACGCGCCGCACCCCATGGCCATGCAGGAGGGGCTCAACTCCCCCATGCAGCAGTACTGACTGGCCAATGACGATGAGTACCAGGAGCAGCCGCCCCGGCAGTTGAGTTGATCATTACTACAGCAAGACGATAGCCGTCCGTGACAAGCGTCTGTCACGATTACTTGTGTATGCGTTTCCACTTGTTAGTTTTGCTTGCAGGCTTGCGGCTTCGCTGGAAGCTTCAAGGTTCATAAACATACGGATAGTGCATTCTTTAAAAGTTTGGTTTTACTGTAAGAAGTCGCTGCAACCAATACAGATACGAGATAATATTACGCCTCATTGTTTTGCTCGTTTGTTTTAAGCTCGGTTACTTCATGCACATATCCAAGGGAAAAGGAACATCACAACTAGGCTATTCATGTGTAAATACTGGTGCAGCACTCACTGCACAGAATATCAAGTTTTAAGTACTACTCCCTTCGTCCGAAAAAGGTTGTCCCTCAAATGGATGTATCCAGCACTAGCTTGGGACATATATCCATTTGAGGAACAAGCTTTTTCGGACGGGGAGAGAGGGACAAACTTTTTCAGACGGAGGGAGTACGTCCTTCCAAAGAAAATACAACAACAACAGCTGCAGAGGAGCGCCAAAGAAGAAAAGAAGCTAAACATATACAAATACAACAGTTCAAGTGAGGTATATGAAAGCTTTGACCAAATTAATTGAAGTTATCTTTTAAGGGAAACAGTAGGACTCTGATGCGTATTTTTATTGATTTTCAAATAAATGATATAGAAGTCTGACGAAAAGAAAACAAAAGAAACTATACATGCTAATCTAGAAGAAAGAAAATACAACAACAGCAACTGCAGAGGAGCGCCAAAGAAGAAAAGAAGCTAAACATATACAAATACAACAGTTCAAGTGAGCTATATGAAAGCTTTGACCCAATCTTGTAGCCCACTGTAGTCCTTTTTCTTTGCACTTGAGTTCTTGAACTTTCTCCTGCAAGCATAAAGGCTTGGGCTTATATGCTTAAATATGAAGTCATTCCTTGTGTTCCATAGAGCCCAAGTCATAAGAATGATAATTTCCAAATATAAAGGCAAGTTGATTAGTCGCTTAATGTAGCGACCTGACCTCAGACGGTCAAGTCTCTGTGTTCAGTGTCATTCCTGGATCGGTAATGCTGACACACACAGTACTTGAAGGATTTATAACAGAGTAGCAATTACACACTTATTACATCAATTGTCTCCAAAAGAAAACTTACTACAATAAATATGGCTTAAGGCCATCTAAAATCGATAACAGCGGAAGGCTTGGAAGATAAAGTGAGTCCCATCAACTCCAACGGCATAGCTGAGTGCATGACAAACAACCTACCGCACCTTACTCCTCGTCTGGAAAGTCTGCAACATGACATGTTGCAGCCCGAAAACGGGCCAGCACATGGAATATGCTGGCAATATAACACAGTAGAGCAATGAACAGATAAATGCTATCACTACATGTATATATGACTGGTGGAGGCTCTATGGTTATAATGTTTTTGCGAAAAGCCAATTTTTTCCTACAACAAAGGAATATACTTTATTTAACTATCATGGTGGTTGAAACATTGAGAATGGTACCCCCATCTCAATCCCAATTAAAAGTAATTATCAACCCAACAAATTAATTTAGAGTGATGAGATCCATATGATAATCCAAGAACCAAATACTCAAGATGTCCATAATCGGGGACACGGTTAACCATGATTAGTTTGTACACTCTGCAGAGGTTTGCGCACTTTTTCCCACAAGACTCGATCTGCTCCGTTGGATTTCTCACACTGCATGATGTTTGAGAAACGGATGACCGAGACACAGTCTTTCAGAAGCATTAACTCTAACCCCGGGTAGACAGTACCAACCTACATCCCCTACATCTGCTAGCCTACCACTGGAAGAGGTCATGCAACCTACTCAACTATGCTAGAGCCCATAATAGCTTGTGGCTGCACACGGAAGTTTGTAGCATGAATGACCTTATGATCCCTTTGAGCCTGGGTGGCGGACCTTAGGAGGACCACACGGTATAACCTCGGGATCTCCTAGGACAACACTGGTATAACCCCAGGTGCCCAAAACCAACAATCAACCCAGATGTGTATTAAAGTTGCCACCTTAGAATTGAACCATTAATTAAACACTCACATCTTTCATGGATACACTCAAACCCAATCCACGTCTGCGAGCATAGCATAGCAATATAAGCATAATGTAGAAGTAACTCCCAAGGGTTTGATAATAAATCAGGTAATAGGTTCTACCTCATCATCTACTTACCAATACCCACAAGTTAATCACATCCTAATCATGCAGTGTTTGAGGATTATAACTAATGCGTAAAAACTGGGTATGAAAAGAGTATGATCAATGTGTTACTTGCCTTGCTGACAATCCGCAAAACCTAGTGACTCGTAGTAGCACGCTTCGCACTCCGGGAACTCTATCGCAAACAAACAATAGCATACATAAGCAATCAAGCAAAGATGCACGGGTAAATCTTAAATAAGAAGATCTAACCAGAAAGTTCAACTGAAGAACTCCTGTTTGCAAAAAGAATCAAATCAAACGGAGCAACGAAACTCAAACTGCGAAAAAAACAAGATCCGATTACTAATCTGGACTAAAGTCAAATTTTACAGTACCAAAACTTTGTTCAAGTTAAACATAAAGAGGGCTTCGAGACGAAGATCTAGGCGCTTGTTTCACCTGATTTGGATAAACGAACGAAAAGATATACTAGATCAAAGATTAGGGCAGAAATCGCGATCGGAAATAATCGCGGAAAAACCCTGGAAAAAGAAAAACTGATGAACAGGCTAACGAATGAACATTCGCTGTCTGCGACTAACCGACGAACAACGTTCGTTAAAACGAACGTACGGACGAACGCCCGCCCGCTAAATAAATAAACCAACGGAAACCCGAATCGATCTATTTAAAAAAATAGATCTAGGGTTTAAAAAACCGATCGGTTTGGCTACCTCCGCGAGGTCGGCGGCGGCGGCGGGACGGCTGCGCGGCTCCGGCGGGGCGGCGACTGTGCGGGATGGCGCCGCGGCGCGGGGCAGCGCTAGGGTTAGGGCGGCGGGGCTGGTGGCTTGGGGCGGGGCCTCGGGCCTCCCGGCTTATAAAGGCCGGCCGGGCTGGAGTCCTAGTCGAACACGAGCCGTTAGGTCGGTGCTTTTTTTTAAAACCTGCCACGGAAAAACAAATAAAAGAATTACTAAACTGACTCTAAAAATACTGAAATGAATTTTCACGGTCCTCTAAAAATATTCCGGACAAAGTGAACATTTATTTAGGCCTACAATGCAATTTTGAAAAACACATATTTTTCCTAATTCAAATAAAATTGCGGTAAAATCCAAATAAATTTATTTATTGATTTTAATATTTTTCCTCCAATATTCCATTTATTTTGGAGGATTCATATTATCTCCTCTCATATATTTTAATATAAAATATTTTCATAGAGAAAAATTATTAAAACCAAAATGATCCTTGTCTCAATATTTGATAAAAATTCAAATATGAAGAACGTGAAATCCCCAACTCTATCCGTGGGTCCTTGAGTTGCTTAGGATTTCGAGGATCGCGAAAGAAATGCGATAAATATGATATGCATGAATGACCTATGTATAACATTCCAAATTGAAAATTTGGGATGTTACAAACCTACCCCCCTTAAGATGAATTTCGTCCTCGAGATTCGAGTTGGCTAGAAAATAGGTGTGGGTGGTCCTTGCGTAGATCATCCTCTCTTTCCCAGGTGTCTTCCTCCTCGGTATGGTGGATCCACTGAACTTTGCAAAACTTGATAACCTTGCTGCGAGTAACTCGGCTGGCAAACTCGAGAATTTTGACAGGTTTCTCCTCATATGTCAAATCTCTATCCAACTGAATTGCTTCCAGGGGCACTGTATCTCTCAAAGGAATATCGGCCATCTCTGCATGTCACTTCTTCAACTGGGAAACGTGAAACACATCATGAACTCCTGACAGTCCTTCGGGTAACTCCAACTTGTAGGCAACCTCTCCCATGCGTTCCAAAACACGGTAAGGTCCTACAAATCTAGGGGCTAACTTTCCCTTGACTCCAAAACGTTTAACTCCTCGCAGGGTGACACTCGCAGATATGCTCTATCTCCGATTTCATAGGCTACCTCCTTGCGTTTCGAGTCTGCATAACTCTTCTGTCGGGACTGAGCTACCTTCAGTCTATCTCGAATCAACTTAACCTTCTCTTCAGACTCCTTAATCAAATCCTGTCCAAACAACTGGTGGTCTCCAACTTCATCCCACATCAACGGTGTCCTGCACCTCCTTCCATACAGGGCTTCGAACGGTGCCATCTTCAAACTGGCCTGGTAGCTGTTGTACGAGAACTCCGCGTAGGGCAGGTTGTCATCCCAACTAGATCCATAATCTAGCGCACAAGCTCTCAACATGTCCTCCAGAATCTGATTTACTCTCCTAGTCTGTCCATCTGTCCGCGGGTGAAATGTCGTACTGAACTCCAGCCTAGTACCCAAGGTCTAGTGCAGCTGGTGCCAAAACTTTGAAGTAAACTATGTTCCTCTATCTGATACGATGGTCCTCGAAACTCCGTGCAGACATATGATCCTGGTCATATATATCTTGGCCAACTTCGCACTGGTATAGGTGGTTTTCACTGGGATAAAGTGGGCTACTTTTGTCAAACGATCCACTACTACCCAGATAGAATCATATCCCGATCGGGTCCTGGGTAACCGGTGATAACATACATGCTAAGTTTGTCCCACTTCCATTCGGGTATCGGCATAGGCTGCAGTAATCCTACGGGCTTCTGATGTTCTGCCTTCACTCTCTGACATACAACACATACGGCTACGTACTCGGCAATATCCTTCTTCATTTAGTCCACCAAAAACGCTCCTTCAAATCCAAATACATCTTCGTATTTCCGGGGTGTATCGAGTATGGCGAGTCATGAGCTTCCTGAAGTATCAACTTCCCGATCTCAGCATTGTTGGGCACATATACAAGGTCCTCAACCCACAAGGTGTCGTGCTCGTCCTCACGAAAACCTTTGGCTTTTCCTTCAATCATCTTCTCCTTTATTTCAGCAATTTCTTTGTCATCCTTCTGAGCTTCTCTAATCTCCAACAATGTTGACCGAACCTCCAATGCTGCAACAAAACCTCTAGGAACTATCTCTAAACGAAGCTCCCTGAGATCTTCTGCTAACTCCCTTGGCAATCCTCCTGTAACTACGGTATTGGCATAACCCTTCCGGCTCAAAGCGTCTGATACGTCTCCGTCGTATCTATAATTTTTGATTGTTCCATGCCAATATTATTCAACTTTCATATACTTTTTGGCAACCTTTTATATTATTTTTGGGACTAACATATTGATCCAGTGCCCAGTGCCAGTTCCTGTTTGTTGCATGTTTTATGTTTCGTAGAAACCCAATATCAAACGGGGTCCAAACGGGATAAAAACGGACGGAGAATTATTTTTGAATATTTATGATTTTTGGGAAGTAAAATCAACGCGAGACGGTGTCCGAGGGGGGCACGAGGTAGGGGGACGCCCTAGGGTGTCAGGCGCGCCCCTGACCCTCGTGGACACCCCGTAAGGCGGTTGACGCTCTTCTTTTGCCGCAAGAAAGCTAATTTTACGAGAAAGATCTGGGTGAAAGATTCACCTCAATCGGAGTTACGGATCTCCGGATATTTAAGAAACGGTGAAGGGCCAGAAAATAGAACGTAGAACCAGAGGGAAACAGAGAGATAGATCCAATCTCGGAGGGGCTCTCGCCCCTCCCACGCCATGGAGACCATGGACCAGAGGGGAAACCCTTCTCCCATCTAGGGAGGAGGTCAAGGAAGAATAAGAAGGAGGGGGGCTCTCTCCCCCTCGCTTCCGGTGGCGCCGAAACGCCGCCGGGGCCATCACCATCACCGCCATCTTCACCAACAACTTCACCACCATCATCACCAACTCTTCCCCCCTCTATGCAGCGGTGTAACCTCTCTCTTACCCACTGTAATCTCTACTTAAACATGGTGCTCAATGCTATATATTATTTCCCTATGATGTATGGCTATCCTATGATGTTTGAGTAGATCTGTTTTGTCCTACGGGCTATTTGATGATCAAGATTGGTTTGAGTTGCATGTTTTATTATTGGTGCTGTCCTATGATGCTCCCCGTGTCGCGCAAGCGTGAGGGATTCCCGCTATAGGGTGTTGCGATATGTTTATGATTTGCTTATAGTGGGTGGCGTGAGTGAACAGAAGCACATACCCGAGTAGGTAGGTTGTTTACGTATGGGATAAAGAGGACTTGATACCTTAATGCTATGGTTGGGTTTTACCTTAATGATCTTTAGTAGTTGCGGATGCTTGCTAGAGTTCCAATCATAAGTGCATATGATCCAAGTAGAGAAAGTATGTTAGCTTATGCCTCTCCCTCAAATAAAATTGCAATAATGATTACCGGTCTAGTTATCGATTGCCTAGGGACAAATAACTTTCTGGTTGACAAAATCTCTCCACTAAAACTAATTTAGTTGTGTATTCATCTAAACAGCCCCTAGCTTTTATTTACGTGCTCTTTACTTTCTTGCAAGCTTACCCAAAAACACCTACAAAGTACTTCTAGTTTCATACTTGTTCTAGGTAAAGCGAACGTCAAGCGTACGTAGAGTTATATCGGTGGTCGATAGAACTTGAGGGAATATTTGTTCTACCTTTAGCTCCTCGTTGGGTTCGACACTCTTACTTATCGAAAGAGGCTACAATTGATCCCCTATACTTGTGGGTTATCAAGACCTTTTTCTGGCGACGTTGCCGGGGAGCAATAGCGTGGGGTGAATATTCTCGTGTGTGCTTGTTTGCTTTATCACTAAGTAATTTTTATTTGTTGTTCTTAGTTGTTTTCTATCTTTAGTTATGGGTAGGAAATGCAAAATACCATAAAAATTACTTGTACCTACTGAACCAATGGTTGAAGAACCACTCAAAATCTATCACACTGCTGAAGCTTATTACTTGGATCATCTTCGATCCCTTTGTGCTCGTGCCGAAACCCCAACTAGCTTAGTTGAGGGCAAATCTTTAGATGAGCATGCTTGTTATGTGCGACACCGTATATCTGAAAGAGGGAAACGTGTATTGGATCAAATTCATCGTTTGCAATGCTGTGCTTGAAATTTATGCTATTATTATGATTTTACTTGTTGTTCTGAAACCCCTAAGAAACACCTTCCCTACCAATGTGAGTTTATTGATAATGGAATTTTATCTTCGTATGCTAAGGGTGTTTATAATTACTATGATGTTCAACAAATTGAAGAATTTGTTGCTTTTAAGGGTGCTTATGAAATTGCTTCTTTGATTGAAAAGTATGGTGCTACTCTCTACGAATCTGAAAATTTTGCCATACTTAAATATTGCTATGATAATTATGCTTCTAATCCTTATGTTAGACCATATATTGAGAACTACTCCGCTGTCCAAGAAAAGACTAATATTTTGCAGGAGTCTATGGAAGAAGAAACTGATGAAACTATGAGCTCATTAGATGAAAAAGATGATGAGGAGAGCGAAGAACAAAAGGGGGAAGAGCGGATTGATCACCCGTGCACACCTTCAACTCATACATTATTTAACGCCCCTTCGTGCTTACCGAAGGATGATTGCTATGATGATTGTTATGATCCCGTTGATTCTTTTGAAATGTCCCTTTTTGATGATTCTTGCTATGCTTGTGGCCAAGATGCCAATATGAATTATGCTTATAGAGATGAACTTGCTATAGTTCCTTATGTTAAACATGAAATTGTTTCTATTGCACCCACGCATGATAGTCCTATTATCTTTTTGAATTCTCCGAACTACACTATATCAGAGAAGTTTGCACTTATTAAGGATTACATTGATGGGTTGCCTTTTACCATTGCACATGATGATTTTGATGAATATAATATGCATGTGCTTGCTGCTCCTACTTGCAATTATTATGAGAGAGGAACTATATCTCCACCTCTCTATGTCTCCAACACGATAAAATTGCAAGAAACTGTTTATACTATGTATTGGCCTTTACTTTGTGTGCATGAATTGTTCTTTTATGACATGCAGATGCATAGGAAGAGAGTTAGACTTCGTCATTACATGATACATGTTACTTTTTGCTCACTACTAAATTACAAATCATTGCTAATTCAAATTGGCTTTGATATACCTTGGGATCCGGATGGATTCACTAGTTGAGCACTATATGCCTAGCTTAATGGCTTTAAAGAAAGCGCTGCCAGGGAGACAACCCGGAAGTTTTAGAGAGTCATTTATTTCTGTTGAGTGCTTTCATATAGTTTAAACACAACAAAAATAAAGAGGGGAACCCAAAACTTTTTCAAAAAGAAAAGCGAAAGTGAGAAAGACGAGCATTGTTGATGTGGGAGCTAGCCTTGAACTTTGTTCATGCTCACGGAAAATTGGTGAATCTTGATTACAGAAACTTTTCAATAAAAATAATTATCCCCTTTTACAATTCCATTGTATTATAAAAATAATGTGTCAACGTTTGCCTTTAGGGTGTTTACAATGCTTGTTGGTTTGTGCGGTGCAGGACAGAAACTTTGGCTGTAGTACGCGAATTTTAATTTTTTACTGGAACATCAAATGGTTCTGATTCTTTTTGTGTCTTGCTGTACAAATTGTTTAGTTTTCCTAATTTTGGGAGAAATTGTCAAGTATCAGAAGTATGGTGAATGTTCAGATTGCTACAGACTGTTTGGTTTTAGACAGATTCTGTTTTTGATGCATAGTTTGCTTGTTTTGATGAAACTATCAATTTATATCAGTGGAATAAGCCATGAAAAAGTTATATTACAGTAGACACAATGCAAAAACAAAATATGAATTGGTTTGCAACAGTACTTTGAGTAGTGATTTGCTTTATTATACTAACGGATCTTACCGAGTTTTCTGTTGAAGTTTTGTGTGGATGAAGTGTTCGATGATTGAGAAGGTTTCGATGTGAGAAGAAGGAAGAGAGGCAAGAGCTCAAGATTGGGGATGCCCGAGGCACCCCAATTAAATATTCAAAGATACTCAAGCGTCTAAGCTTGGGGATGCTGGGAAGGCATCCCCTCTTTCTTCAAAAAATATCGGTATGTTTTCGGATTCGTTTCATTCATGTGATATGTGCAAATCTTGGAGCGTCTTTGCTTTAGTTTTATTTTTTCTTTTTTTTGCACCATGCTGGTATGAGATGGTCCTTGGTTGATTTATAGAATGCTCTTTGCACTTCACTTATATCTTTTGAGTATGGCTTTATAGAATGCTTCATGTGCTTCACTTATATCATTTGAAGTTGGATTGCCTGTTTCTCTTTACATAGACAACCGCCATTTGTAGAATGCTCTTTTGCTTCACTTATATTTGTTAGAGCATGGGCATATCTTTTGTAGAAAGAATTAAACTCTCTTACTTCACTTATATCTATTTAGAGGGATGACAGGAACTGGTCATTCACATGGTTAGTCATACAATCCTACATAAACTTGTAGATCACTGAATATGATATGTTTGATTCCTTGCAATAGTTTTGCGATATAAAGGTGGTGATATTAGAGTCATGCTAGTTGAGTAATTGTGAAATTGAGAAATACCTGTGTTGAGGTTTGCAAGTACCGTAGCATGCACGTATGGTGAACCGTTATGTAACGAAGTCGGAGCATGAGGTGTTTATTGATTGTCTTCCTTATGAGTGGCGGTCGGGGACGAGCGATGGTCTTTTCCTACCAATCTATCCCCCTAGGAGCATGCGCGTAGTACTTTGTTTCAATGACTAATAGATTTTTGCAATAAGTATGTGAGTTCTTTATGACTAACGTTGAGTCCATGGATTATACGCACTCTCACCCTTCCATCATTGTTAGCCTCTTCGGTACCGTGCATTGCCCTTTCTCACCTCGAGAGTTGGTGCAAACTTCGCCGATGCATCCAAACCCCGTGATATGACACGCTCTGTCACACATAAGCCTCATTATATTTTCCTCAAAACAGCCACCATACCTACCTATCATGGCATTTCCATAGCCATTCCGAGATATATTGCCATGCAACTTCCATCATCATCATATACACGACTTGAGCATTTATTGTCATATTGCTTTACATGATCGTAAGATAGCTAGCATGATGTTTTCATGGCTTGTCCATTTTTTGATGTCATTGCTACGCTAGATCATTGCACATCCCGATACACCGCCGGAGGCATTCATATAGAGTCATATCTTTGTTCTAGTATCGAGTTGTAATATTGACTTGTAAGTAAATAAAAGTGTGATGATCATCATTATTAGAGCATTGCCCCAGTGAGGAAAGGATGATGGAGACTATGATTCCCCCATAAGTCGGGATGAGACTCCGGACGAAAAAAAAAGAGAAAGGCAAAAAAAAGAGAAGGCCCAAAAAAAAGAAAAAAAGAAAAGAAAAAATGAGAGAAAAAGAGAGAAGGGGCAATGTTACTATCCTTTTACCACACTTGTGCTTCAGAGTAGCACCATGTTCTTCATATAGAGAGTCCCCTGAGTTATCACTTTCATATACTAGTGGGAATTTTCATTATAGAACTTGGCTTGTATATTCCGATGATGGGCTTCCTCAAATGCCCTAGGTCTTCATGAGCAAGCAAGTTGGATGCACACCCACTTAGTTTCAGTTTGAGCTTTCATACACTTATAGCTCTTAGTGCATCCGTTGCATGGCAATCCATACTCACTCACATTGATATCTATTAATGGGCATCTCCATAGCCCGTTGATACGCCTAGTTGATGTGAGACTTTCTCCATTTTTCTCTTCTCCACATAACCCCCTGTTGGGGAACGTAGTAGTTTCAAAATTTCCTACGCACACGCAAGATCATGGTGATGCATAGCAACGAGAGGGGAGAGTGTTGTCTACGTACCCTCGTAGACCGAAGCGGAAGCGTTGACACAACGTAGAGGAAGTAGTCGTACGTCTTCCTCCCGATCCGACCGATCCAAGCGCCGTTACTTCGGCGCCTCCGAGTTCTTGACACATGTACAGCTCGATGACGTTCTCCGGGCTCCGATCCAGCAAAGCTCTCGGGAAAGAGTTTCGTCAGCCCGACGGCGTGGTGACGATCTTGATGAACTACCGACGCAGGGCTTCGCCTAAGCACCGCGACAATATGACCGAGGTGGAATATGGTGGAGGGGGGCACCGCACACGGCTGAGGAACGATCACGAAGATCAACTTGTGTGTTATGGGGTGCCCCCCTGCCCCCGTATATAAAGGAGCAAGGGGGAAGGGGCGGCCGGCCTAGAAGGGGCGCGCCAAGGGGAGTCCTACTCCCACCGGGAGTAGGATTCCACCTTTCCTAGTCCAACTAGGAGAAGGGGGGAAAGGAGGGGAGTGGAGAAGGAAGGGAGAGGGGGCCGCGCCCCCAAACCCCTTGTACAATTCGGACTGGGCTTGGGAGGGGCGCGCGCCACCTCCTGGCTCCTTCCCACTAAGGCCCAATAAGGCCCAATACTCTTCCCCGTATTCCCGTAACTCCCCGGTACCTCCGAAAATACCCGAACCACTCAGAACCTTTTCGATGTCCGAATATAGTCGTCCAATATATCGATCTTTACGTCTCGACCATTTCGAGACTCCTCGTCATGTCCCCGATCTCATCCGGGACTCCGAACTCCTTCGGTACATCAAAACTCATAAACTCATTATATAAATGTCATCGAAACCTTAAGCGTGCGGACCCTACGGTTCGAGAACAATGTAGACATGACCGAGACACGTCTCCGGTCAATAACCAATAGCGGGACCTGGATGCCCATATTGGCTCCTACATATTCTACGAAGATCTTTATCGGTCAGACCGCATAACAACATACGTTGTTCCCTTTGTCATCGGTATGTTACTTGCCCGAGATTCGATCGTCGGTATCCAATACCTAGTTCAATCTCGTTACCGGCAAGTCTCTTTACTCGTTCCGTAATACATCATCTCGCAACTAACTCATTAGTTGCAATGCCTGCAAGGCTTAAGTGATGTGCATTACCGAGAGGGCCCAGAGATACCTCTCCGACATTCGGAGTGACAAATCCTAATCTCGAGATACGCCAACCCAACAAGTACCTTTGGAGACACCTGTAGAGCACCTTTATAATCACCCAGTTACGTTGTGACGTTTGGTAGCACACAAAGTGTTCCTCCGGTAAACGGGAGTTGCATAATCTCATAGTCATAGGAACATGTATAAGTCATGAAGAAAGCAATAGCAACATACTAAACGATCGGGTGCTAAGCTAATGGAATGGGTCATGTCAATCAGATCATTCAACTAATGATGTGACCTCGTTAATCAAATAACAACTCTTTTGTTCATGGTTAGGAAACATAACCATCTTTGATTAACGAGCTAGTCAAGTAGAGGCATACTAGTGACACTCTGTTTGTCTATGTATTCACACATGTATTATGTTTCCGGTTAATACAATTCTAGCATGAATAATAAACATTTATCATGAAATAAGGAAATAAATAATAACTTTATTATTGCCTCTAGGGCATATTTCCTTCAGTCTCCCACTTGCACTAGAGTCAATAATCTAGTTCACATCGCCATGTGATTTACCAGCAATAGTTCACATCACCATGTGATTAACACCCATAGTTCACATCGATATGTGATCAACACCCAAAGGGTTTACTAGAGTCAGTAATCTAGTTCACATCGCTATGTGATTAACACCCAAAGAGTACTAAGGTGTGATCATGTTTTGCTTGTGAGAGAAGTTTAGTCAACGGGTCTGCCAAAATTCAGATCCGTATGTATTTTGCAACTTTCTATGTCTACAATGCTCTGCACGGAGCTACTTTAGCTAATTGCTCCCACCTTTAATATGTATCTAGATTGAGACTTAGAGTCATCTAGATTAGTGTCAAAACTTGTATCGACGTAACCTTTTACGACGAACCTTTTTGTCATGTCCATAATCGATAAACATATCCTTATTTCACTAAGGATAATTTTGACCGCTGTCCAGTGATCTACATCTAGATCACTATTGTACTCCCTTGCTAAACACAGTGTAGGATATACAATAGATCTGGTACACAGCATGGCATACTTTATAGAACCTATGGCCAAGGCATAGGGAATGACTTTCATTCTCTTTCTATCTTTTGCCGTGGTCGGGTTTTGAGTCTTACTCAATTTCACACCTTGTAACACAGGCAAGAACTCTTTCTTTGACTGTTACAATTTGAACTACTTCAAAATCTTGTCAAGGTATGTACTTATTGAAAACACTTATCAAGCGTCTTGATCTATCTCTATAGATCTTGATACTCAATATGTAAGCAGCTTCACCGAGGTCTTTCTTTGAAAAAACTCATTTCAAACACTCCTTTATGCTTTACAGAATAATTCTACATTATTTCCAATCAACAATATGTCATTCACATATATTTATCAGAAATGCTGTAGTGCTCCCACTCACTTTCTTGTAAATACAGGCTTCACCGTAAGTCTGTATAAAACTATATGCTTTGATCAACTTATCAAAGCGTGTATTCCAACTCCGAGATGCTTGTACCAGTCCATAGATGGATCGCTGGAGCTTGCATATTTTGTTTAGCATTTTTAGGATTGACAAAAACTTCTGGTTGCATCATATACAACTCTTCTTTAATAAATCCATTAAGGAATGCAGTTTTGTTTATCCATTTGCCAGATTTCATAAAATGCGGCAATTGCTAACATGATTCGGACAGACTTAAGCATAGATACGAGTGAGAAACTCTCATCGTAGTCAACACCTTGAACTTGTCGAAAACCTTTTGCGACAATTCTAGCTTTGTAGATAGTAACACTACTATCAGCGTCCGTCTTCCTCTTGAAGATCCATTTATTTTCTATGGCTTGCCGATCATCGAGCAAATCCATCAAAGTCCATACTTTGTTCTCATACATGGATCATATCTCAGATTTCATGGCCTCAAACCATTCGCGGAATCTGGGCTCATCATCGCTTCCTCATAGTTCGCAAGTTCGTCATGGTCTAGTAACATGACTTCCAGAATAGGATTAACGTACCACTCTGGTGCGGATCTCACTCTGGTTTACCTACGAGATTTGGTAGTAACTTGATCTGAAGTTACATGATCATCATCATTAGCTTCCTCACTAATTGGTGTAGTAGTCACAAGAACAGATTTCTGTGATGAACCACTTTCCAATAAGGGAACAGGTACAGATACCTCATCAAGTTCTACTTTCCTCCCACTCACTTCTTTCGAGAGAAACTCCTTCTCTAGAAAGGATCCATTCTTAGCAACGAATGTCTTGCCTTCGGATCTGTGATAGAAGGTGTACCCAACAGTCTCCTTTGGGTATCCTATGAAGACATATTTCTCCGATTTGGGTTTGAGCTTATCAGGATGAAACTTTTTCATATAAGCATCACAACCCCAAACTTTAAGAAACGACAACTTTGGTTTCTTTGCCAAACCATAGTTCATATTGTGTCATCTCAACGGACTTAGATGGTGCCCCTTTTTAACGTGAATGCAACTGTCTCTAATGCATGATCCCAAAACGATATTGGTAAATCAGTAAGAAACATCATAGATTGTACTATATCCAATAAAGTACGGTTATGACGTTCGTACACACCATTATGCTGTGGTGTTCCAGGTGGCATGAGTTTGTGAAACTATTCCACATTGTTTAAACTGAAGACCAAACTCGTAATTCAAATACTCTTCTCCACGATCAGATCGTAGAAACTTTATTTTCTTGTTACGATGATTTTCCACTTCACTCTGAAATTATATGAACTTTTCAAATGTTTCAGACTTCTTATTTCATTAAGCAGATATACCCATATCTGCTCAAATCATCTGTGAAGGTCACAAAATAATGATACTTGCCGCGAGCCTCAGTACTCATCGGATCGCATACATCCGTATGTATTATTTCCAATAAGCCAGTTGCTCGCTCCATTGTTCCGGAGAACGAAGTCTTAGTCATCTTGCCCATGAGGCATGGTTCGCAAGCATCAAGTGATTCATAATCAAGTGATTCCAAAGTCCCATCAGCATGGAGTTTCTTCATGCGCTTTACACCAATATGACCTAAACTGCAGTGCCACAAATAAGTTGCACTATCATTATTAACTTTGCATCTTTTGGCTTCAATATTATGAATATGTGTATCACTACGATCGAGATCCAACAAACCATTTCGTTGGTGTGTATAACCATAGAAGGTTTTATTCATGTAAACAGAACAACAATTTATTCTCTTACTTAAATGAATAGCCGTATTGCAATAAACATGATCAAATCATATTTATGCTCAACGCAAATACCAAATAACACTTATTTAGGTTCAACACTAATCCCGAAAGTATAGTGAGTGTGCGATGATGATCATATCAATCTTGGAACCACTTCCAACACACATCGTCACTTCACTCTTAATTAATCTTTGTTCATTCTGCAACTCCCGTTTCGAGTTACTAATCTTAGCAACTGAACCAGTATCAAATACCGAGGGGTTGCTATAAACACTAGTAAAGTACACATCAATAACATGTATATCCAATATACCTTTGTTCACTTTGCCATCCTTCTTATCCACCAATCACTAGGGGTAGTTCCGTTTCCAGTGACCAGTCCCTTTGCAGTAGAAGCACTCAGTCTCAGGCTTAGGTCCAGACTTGGGTTTCTTCACTTGAGCAGCAACTTGCTTGCCGTTCTTCTCGAAGTTCCCCTTCTTCCCTTTGCCCTTTACTTGAAACTAGTGGTCTTGTTAACCATCAACACTTGATGTTTTTCTTGATTTCTACCTTCGTTGATTTTAGCATCACGAAGAGCTTGGGAATCGTTTCCGTTATCCCTTGCATATTATAGTTCATCACGAAGTTCTACTAACTTGGTGATGGTGACTAGAGAATTCTGTCAATCACTATTTTATCTGGAAGATTAACTCCCACTTGATTCAAGCGATTGTAGTACCCAGACAATCTGAGCACATGCTCACTAGTTGAGCGATTCTCCTCCATCTTTTAGCTATAGATCATGTTGGAGACTTCATATCTCTCAACTCGGGTATTTGCTTCAACTCCTGGAACATCTCATATGCTCCATGACGTTCAAAACGTCTTTGAAATCCCGATTCTAAGCTGTTAAGCATGGTGCACTTAAAATATCAAGTAGTCATCATATTGAGCTAGCCAAACGTTCATAACGTCTGCATCTGCTCCTGCAATAGGTCTGTCACCTAGCGGTGCATCAAGGACATAATTCTTCTGTGCAGCAATGAGGATAAACCTCAGATCACGGATCCAATCCGCATCATTGCTACTAACATCTTTCAACACAATTTTCTCTAGGAACATATAAAAACATAGGGAAACAACAACGCGAGCTATTGATCTACAACATAGATATGCTAATACTACCAGGACTAAGTTCATGATAAATTAAAGTTCAATTAATCATATTACTTAAGAACTCCCACTTAGATAGACATCTCTCTAATCCTCTAAGTGATCACGTGATCCAAATCAACTAAACCATGTCCGATCATCACGTGAGATGGAGTAGTTTAAATGGTGAACATCACTATGTTGATCATATCTACTATATGATTCACGCTCGACCTTTCGGTCTCCGTGTTCCGAGGCCATATCTGTTATATGCTAGGCTCGTCAAGTTAAACCTGAGTATTCCGCGTGTGCAACTGTTTTGCACCCGTTGTATTTGAACGTAGAGCCTATCACACCCGATCATCACGTGGTGTCTCAGCACGAAGAACTTTCGCAACGGTGCATACTCAGGGAGAACACTATTACTATGATAATTTAGTGAGAGATCATCTTATAATGCTACCGTCAATCAAAGCAAGATAAGATGCATAAAAAGATAAACATCACATGCAATCAATATAAGTGATATGATATGGCCATCATCATCTTGTGCTTGTGATCTCTATCTCCGCAGCACCATCATGATCACCATCGTCACCGGCGCGACACCTTGATCTCCATCGTAGCATCGTTGTCGTCTCACCTATCTTATGCTTCTACGACTATCGCTACCGCTTAGTGATAAAGTAAAGCATTACAGGGCGATTGCATTGCATACAATAAAGCGATAACCATACGGCTCCTGCCGGTTGCCGATAACTCGGTTACAAAACATGATCATCTCATACAATAAAATTTAGCATCATGTCTTGACCATATCACATCACAACATGCCTTGCAAAAACAAGTTAGACGTCCTCTACTTTGTTTGTTGCAAATTTTACGTGGCTGCTACGGGCTTAAGCAAGAACCAATCTCACCTACGCATCAAAACCACAACGATAGTTTGTCAAATAGACTCCGTTTTAACCTTCTCAAGGACCGGGCGTAGCCATACTCGGTTCAACTAAAGTTGGAGAAACTGTCACCCGCTAGCCACCTGTGTGCAAAGCACGGCGGTAGAACCAGTCTCGCGTAAGCGTACGCGTAATGTCGGTCCGGGTCGCTTCATCCAACAATACCGCCGAACCAAAGTATGACATGATGGTAGGCAGTATGACTTGTATCGTCCACAACTCACTTGTGTTCTACTCGTGCAAAACATCAAACCATAAAAACCTAGGCTCGGATGCCACTGTTGGGGAACGTAGTAGTTTCAAAATTTCCTACGCACACGCAAGATCATGGTGATGCATAGCAACGAGAGGGGAGAGTGTTGTCTACGTACCCTCGTAGACCGAAGCGGAAGCGTTGACACAACATAGAGGAAGTAGTCGTACGTCTTCCTCCCGATCCGACCGATCCAAGCGCCGTTACTCCGGCGCCTCCGAGTTCTTGACACACGTACAACTCGATGACGTTCTCCGGGCTCCGATCCAGCAAAGCTCCCGGGGACGAGTTTCGTTAGCACGACGGCATGGTGACGATCTTGATGAACTACCGACGCAGGGCTTCGCCTAAGCACCGCGACAATATGACCGAGGTGGAATATGGTGGAGGGGGGCACCGCACACGGCTGAGGAACGATCATGAAGATCAACTTGTGTGTTATGGGGTGCCCCCCTGCCCCCGTATATAAAGGAGCAAGGGGAAGGGGGCGGCCGGCCTAGAAGGGGCGCGCCAAGGGGAGTCCTACTCCCACCGGGAGTAGGATTCCACCTTTTCTAGTCCAACTAGGAGAAGGGGGGAAAGGAGGGGAGTGGAGAAGGAAGGGAGAGGGGGCCGCGCCCCCAAACCCCTTGTCCAATTCGGACTGGGATTGGGAGGGGCGCGCGCCACCTCCTGGCTCCTTCCCACTAAGGCCCAATAAGGCCCAATACTCTTCTCCGTATTCCCGTAACTCCCCGGTACCTCCGAAAATAACCGAACCACTCAGAACCTTTTCGATGTCCGAATATAGTCGTCCAATATATCGATCTTTACGTCTCGACCATTTCGAGACTCCTCGTCATGTCCCCGATCTCATCCGGGACTCCGAACTCCTTCGGTACATCAAAACTCATAAACTCATTATATAACTAAACAATAGCGGGACCTGGATGCCCATATTGGCTCCTACATATTCTACGAAGATCTTTATCGGTCAGACCGCATAACAACATACGTTGTTCCCTTTGTCATCGGTATGTTACTTGCCCGAGATTCGATCGTCGGTATCCAATACCTAGTTCAATCTCGTTACCGGCAAGTCTCTTTACTCGTTCCGTAATACATCATCTCGCAACTAACTCATTAGTTGCAATGCCTGCAAGGCTTAAGTGATGTGCATTACCGAGAGGGCCCAGAGATACCTCTCCGACATTCGGAGTGACAAATCCTAATCTCGAGATACGCCAACCCAACAAGTACCTTTGGAGACACCTGTAGAGCACCTTTATAATCACCCAGTTAAGCTTGGGGATGCTGATACGTCTCCGTCGTATCTATAATTTTTGATTGTTCCATGCCAATATTATTCAACTTTCATATAATTTTTGGCAACTTTTTATATTATTTTTGGGACTAACATATTGATCCAGTGCCCAATGCCAGTTCCTGTTTGTTGCATGTTTTATGTTTCGCAGAAACCCAAAATAAAACGGAGTCCAAACGGGATAAAAACGGACGGAGAATTATTTTGGAATATTTATGATTTTTGGGAAGTAAAATCAACGCGAGACGGTGTCCGAGGGGGGCACGAGGTAGGGGGTGCGCCCCAGGGTGTCAAGCGCGCCCCTGACTCTCATGGACACCCCGTAATGCTATTACGGTTGATGCTCTTCTTTTGCCACAAGAAAGCTAATTTTATCAGAAAGATTTGGACGAAAGATTCACCCCAATCGGAGTTAAGGATCTCCGGATATTTAAGAAACGGTGAAGGGCCAGAAAACAGAACGCAGAACCAGAGGGAAACAGAGAGATAGATCCAATCTCGGAGGGACTCTCGCCCCTCCCATGCCATGGAGACCATGGACCAGAGGGTAAACCCTTCTCCCATCTAGGGAGGAGGTCAAGGAAGAAGAAGAAGGAGGGGGGCTCTCCCCCCTCGCTTCCGGTGGCGCCGGAACGCCGCCGGGGCCATCACCATCACCGCCATCTTCACCAATAACTTCACCACCATCATCACCAACTCTTCCCCCCTCTATGCAGCGGTGTAACCTCTCTCTTACCCGCTGTAATCTCTACTTAAACATGGTTCTCAATGCTATATATTATTTCCTATGATGTATGGCTATCCTATGATGTTTGAGTAGATCTGTTTTGTCCTACGGGCTATTTGATGATCAAGATTGGTTTGAGTTGCATGTTTTATTACTGGTGCTATCCTATGGTGCTCTCTATGTCGCGCAAGCGTGAGGGATTCCCGCTATAGGGTGTTGCAATATGTTTATGATTTGCTTATAGTGGGTGGCGTGAGTGAACAGAAGCACAGACTCGAGTAAGTACGTTGTTTACGTATGGGATAAAGAGGACTTGATACCTTAATGCTATGGTTGGGTTTTACCTTAATGATCTTTAGTAGTTGCAGATGCTTGCTAGAGTTCCAATCATAAGTGCATATGATCCAAGTAGAGAAAGTATGTTAGCTTATGCCTCTCCCTCAAATAAAATTGCAATAATGATTACCGGTCTAGTTATCGATTGCCTAGGGACAAATAACTTTCTTGTTGACAAAAGCTCTCTACTAAAACTAATTTAGTTGTGTCTTCATCTAAACAGCCCCTAGCTTTTATTTACGTGCTCTTTACTTTCTTGCAAGCTTACCCAAAAACACCTACAAAGTACTTCTAGTTTCATACTTGTTCTAGGTAAAGCGAACATCAAGCGTGCGTAGAGTTGTATCGGTGGTCGATAGAACTTGAGGGAATATTTGTTCTACCTTTAGCTCCTCGTTGGGTTCGACACAATCAATTATCGAAAGAGGCTACAATTGATCCCCTATACTTGTGGGTTATCAGCGTCTGCTACGACATTGGCCTTGCCTGGATGATAGTGCAACTTCATATCATAATCCTTTATGAGTTCCAACCATCTCCTTTGCCTGAGGTTCAGCTCCTTCTGGGTAAAAATGTACTTCAAACTCTTGTGATCCGTGTACACATCACAATGGTTTCCAATAAGAGAATGTCTCCAGGTCTTGAGTGCATGCACTACGGTTGCTAAATCCAAATCATGCGTGACATAATTCAACTCATGCGGTCGAAGTTGTCGTGAAGCATATGAAACAACTCTTCCGTCTTGCATAAGTACTCCTCTAAGTCCTAAGCATGAGGTGTCGCAATACACTTGGAATCCTTGCGTATATCCGGCAGAATTAGCATTACGGCTATAGTCAAACGTTTCTTCAACTCCTGGAAACTTGCTTCACATTCCTCTGTCCAATGGAACTTGGTATGTTTCTTCAACAATGCCGTCATAGGCTTCGCAATCTTGGAGAAATTCTCAATAAATCTCTGATAGTATCCCGCGAGTCCAAGAAAACTGCGAATCTCTCCAACTGAGGTGGGTGCCAACCACTCGGTGACTTACTGAGCCTTGGTAGGATCCACTGCTATACCTTCTCCTGATATAACATGTCCAAGAAATCCAACTTCCTTCAACCAGAACTCACATTTGCTAAACTTGGCATATAACTGATGTTCCCTGAGCTTCTCGAGAACCAAACACAAATGCTCCTTATGTTCCTCTTCATTCTTCGAGTATACCAAGATATCGTTAATGAACACCACGACAAACTTATCCAAGAACTCCATGAACACCTTGTTCATCATACTCATGAAATAGGCAGGGGCGTTAGTCAGTCCAAATGACATAACCGTATACTCATATAACCCGTACCTTGTGGTGAAAGCTGTTTTTGGTATATCCTTTTCTCGAGTCTTCAGCTGGTGATATCCTGATCGCAAATCAATTTTCGAAAACACTTTAGCTCCTTGCATCTGGTCAAACAAATCATTGATCATTGACAGTGTGTACTTGTTCTTAATCATCACTTCATTCAACGCACGGTAATCAACAACCATTCTCAATGATCCATCCTTCTTCTCGACCAAGAGCAGTAGGGATCCCCATGGCGATGAACTTCTTCGAATGTAACCTTTCTCCAACAACTCCTTAATCTACTTCTTGATCTCTTCCAGATCATTTGCGGGCATCCGATATGGTCTCTTCGATATTGGTCCGGTGCCTGGCAAGAGCTTTATCAAAAACTCAATATCTCGATCTGGCGGCATTCCTGGTAGCTCCTCTGGAAATACATCGGTGTAATCCTTTACTACAGGCACTTCCTCCTGAACAACTCCCGTGAGAGAATTTACTTGAGTCCTCCTAGGCGCATGCTTGGATACATACTTGATCCTTTTTCCCTCCGGGGTGGTGAGTAGAATTGACCTACTAGCACAGTCAATGTTTCCTCCATACTTCGATAACCAATCCATTCCTAGTATCACATCCAATCCTTATGACTCCAGAATTACTAGGTCTGAGGGGAAAACATGGCTACCAATGGTTAAGGGTATCCGATCGCACCATCGGCTGGCCGTATACTCTGCACCGGGTGAGCTTACTAGCAAGGGTGTCCTAAGGGATAAGGTGGGTAACTTAAACTTGTCCACAAATCCCCTTGAAATGTATGAATGCGATGCACCAGTATCAAATAGAACAAGGGAGGTAAATGACTTAACCAAAAACTTACCGATAACTGCATCAGGCTGCTCTTCGAGCTCCTCCACATTCACGTGGTTCACTTGTCCCTTGTTGAAAGGGTTGGGCTTCTTCCCAGCGCTTCCATTGCCATTTCCGTTCTTCAATTCCGGACAATCATTGGCATAGTGCCTAGTCTTCCCGCACTTGAAACAGGTAATGTGACTTTGATCCTTCTTGGCGGGTGTGGCTGGGTTAGAGCGGTTCTGATTACTGCCTGCTACATTCCCGTTTCCATTCTTGGGGTCGCTATGGTTATACAAACTACCTCCATTTTGAGTGTGGCCTCCATGGTTATGGGTCAATCTCCCGAGTTCAGGGTGAAATGAGGCTTCTGCTGAGCTCTAGAATTGTACTTCCCTTGTCCGTACTTCCTCTTGCGGCTTCCCTTCAATCATAAGAGCCTTGTCTACCAGCTCCTGGTAGTTGTTAAATGTTTCCACCATCAACTGCATGCTCATCTCATCATTAAGCCCTTCCATAAACTTCTCTTGCTTCACGGAATCTGTGGCCACATCATCAGGGGCATAACGAGATAGATTACTAAACTCATCTACGTACTGAGCGACAGTATGATTTCCTTGGCGCAAGTTGCGAAACTCATGCTTCTTCATGCTCATAGCTCCAGTTGAGACATGGGCTGTGCGGAATGCTTGCTGAAACTGATCCCAAGTGATATTGGCTATAGGGAAAGTGGCTGTGTAATTCTCCCACCATGATGCTACTGGTCCATCCAACTGGTGTGCGGCAAAATGCACCTTCTCAGAATCAGTGCAACCTGCGGTGGTCAACTCTCTTCCAATCTCGCGTAACCAGTCATCAGCAACTATTGGCTCGGTGCTACAGAAAAACACTGGCGGCTGCAACCTCAGAAAACGTGATAAGTTGTCAACTGGAGGTGGTAGCGGTGGGTTGTTGTTGTTGTTGCCTTGGTTCTGGACTAGTATCTGCATCAAGGCATTCTGCTGCTGGATCAATTGGGTGATCGCCGGTGGGAAAACAAATCTGGTGTCACGTCTCGGAGGCATCTGATGGGTTTAGAGGGAAGAGATTAGAATAGAAATGAGGTCTAGGGAGAAAACACTACACATATGCACATGAGACAAACACAATCATATCACACCAAATCAATTCAAGCAAGGGCATACAACGGTCTAGAACTAACGTTACAAAAGTGCTCGGACTACTACTATATACATGGGGGGAAACTACTAATCACATGGTGGTCATCTAGAAATATTGATCGGTGGAAGACTCCATGATATCTGCTCCAGCTTCGTCTTCATAGTCATCATCACTATCATCAGGGTCAGAGTCGGTGTCGTCGATGATGATGTATTCTTCAGAACGAATTTCCTTGGGTTCATCATCTTCTCCTCCTGGTGCGGGGTCTCCCATGAAAACTCCTAGCTTCCTTGTTAGATCGTCATTCTTCTCCACAAGTATCGTCATTTCCTCTTCATATCCATCGCGTGTAGACTTGAGTTCCGCTTCTAGCTCCGTGATCCTGGTCATAACCTTCTTCAAATCTATCATGCCTGCGCACATCTGGTTCTCCTGGCATCGAATGTGCTGGTTTAACTCCTGGATGAAAGTTGCAATGGACCTGTCTCTCCTGGTGCTGACTATCTCCCATTGCTCATCTCGGTGCCCACATATCTGGTAGATAGTGTCCTTAAGATCCTTGTGATAGCGTCCCATGGCGATGTGGGCTGCCATGCTCTTGCCTAAACTCCAGGTTGGTGCATTGAAGGAAAACTCTATGGGCTCAGTGACTGGCGTGAATGTCCTTCCTGGAACTTGAACTCGGATCATCCAGCGCTCCTCTTCTGGTAAAGTGGCGGTGTAGGTCCCGGTGAAGCTTGGTATTCCATTGTTCAGGTATCTAGTGACTTCCTTCAAGTGTCGTCCAAAGGGTGTGTCTTCATCCGGTTGTGCAAACCTGTTCCTTGAGTCCGCCATCCTAAAGAGTAGAAAATGGAGAGGAGTCAGAAATGAGTAGAGAAGAGTGACCTATGGCTCATCTTAGTGGTCGTGTCCTACATTCAGCGTGTGCTTTGTTACCATCTTGTACCGACCCGACATCAGACGGTCAAGTCTCTGTGTTCAGTGTCATCCCTGGATCGGTAATGCTGACACACAAAATACTCGAAGGATTTATAACAGAGTAGCAATCACACACTTATTACATCGATTGTCTCCAAAAGAGAACTTACTACAATAAATATGGCTTAAGGCCATCTAAAAACGATAACAGCGGAAGGCTTGGAAGATAAAGTGAGTCCATCAACTTCAACGGCATAGCTAAGTGCATGACAAACGACCTACCGCACCTTACTCCTCGTCTGAAAAGTCTGCAACATGATATGTTGCAGCCTGAAAACGGGCCAGCACATGGAATATGCTGGCAATATAACACAATAGAGAAATGAACAGATAAATGCTATCACTACATGCATATATGGCTGGTGGAGGCTCTATGGTTATAATGTTTTTGCGAAAAGCCAATTTTCCCCTACAACAAAGGAATATACTTTATTTAACTATTATTGTGGTTGAAACATTGAGAATGGTACCCCCATCTCAATCCCAATTAAAAGCAATTATCAACCCAACAAATTAATTTAGAGTGATGATATCCATATGATAATCCAAGAACCAGATACTCAAGATGTCCATAACCAGGGACACGACTAACCATGATTAGTTTGTACACTCTGCAGAGGTTTGCGCACTTTTCCCCACAAGACTCGATCTCCTCCGTTGGATTTCTCGCACTGCATGGTGTTTGAGAAACAGATGAACAAGACACAGTCTATCAGAAGCATTAAGTCTAACCCCGGGTAGACAGTACCAACCTACATCACCTACATCTGCTAGCCTACCACTGGAAGAGGTCATGCAACCTACTCAACTATGCTAGAGCCCATAATAGCTTGTGGCTGCGCACGGAAGTTTCTAGCATGAATGACCTTATGATCCCTTTGAGCCTGGGTGGCGGACCTTAGGAGGATCACACGGTATAACCCCGGAATCTCCTAGGACAACACTGGTATAACCCCAGGTGCCCAAAACCAACAATCCACCCAGATGTGTATTAAAGTTGCCACCTTAGAATTGAACCATTAATTAAACACTCACATCTGTCATGGATACACTCAAACCCAATCCACATCTACGAGCATAGCATAGCAATATAAGCATAATGTAGAAGTAACTCCCAAGGGTTTGATAATAAATCAGGTAATAGGTTCTACCTCATCACCTACTTCCCAATACCCACAGTTTAATCACATCCTAATCATGCAGTGTTTGAGGATTGTAACTAATGCATAAAAACTGGGTATGAAAAGAGTATGATCAATGTGTTACTTGCCTTGCTGACAATCCGCAAAACCTAGTGACTCGTAGTAGCACGCTTCGCACTCCGGGAACTCTATCGCAAACAAACAATAGAATACATAAGCAATAAAGCAAATATGGATGGGTAAATCTCAAATAAGAAGATCTAACCAGAAAGTTCGACTAAAGAACTCCGGTTTGCAAAAAGAAACAAAAGAAACGTAGCAACGAAACTCAAACTATGAAAGAAACAAGATCCGATTACTAATCTGGACTAAAGTCAAATTTTACAGTACCAAAACCTTGTTCAAGTTAGTTAAACAGAAAGAGGGCTTCGAGACGAAGATCTAGGCACTTGTTTCACCTGATTTGGATAAACGAGCGAAAAGATATACTAGATCGAAGATTAGGGCAGAAATCGCGATCGGAAATAATCGTGGAAAAACCCTGGAAAAAGAAAAACTAACGAACAGGCTAAACGAACGAACGTTCGCTGTCTGCGACTAACCGATGAACAACATTTGTTAAAACGAACGTACGGACGAACGTCCACTAAATAAATAAACCAACGGAAACCCGAATCGATATATTTTTTTAAAAAATAGATCTAGGGCTTTAAAGAAAAATCGATCGGTTTTCTCGGCTTTAAAGAAAAATCGATCGGTTTTCTGAGAAAACCGACGAACGGCGGCGACGGCGGCTACCTCTGGTGAGGTCTGCGGCGGCGGCGGCGCGGCTCCGGCGGGGCGGCGGCTGTGCGGGACGGCGGCGCGACGCGAGGCGGCGGGGCAACGGCGGTGCGGCGCGGCGGCGTGGCACGGGGCGGCACTAGGGTTAGGGCAGCGAGGCTGGTGGCTTGGGGTGGGGCCTCGGGCCTCCCGGCTTATAAAGGCCGGTCGGGCTGGAGTCCTAGTCAGACACGGCCCGTTAGGTCGGTGATTTAAAAAAAACTGCCACGGAAAAACGAATAAAAGAAATACTAAATGGACTCCAAAAATCCTGAAACGGTCCTCTAAAAATATTCCGGACAAAGTGAACATTTATTTAGGCCTATAATGGAATTTTGAAAAACGCATATTTTTCCTAATTCAAGTAAAATTGCGATAAAATCCAAATAAATTTATTTATTGATTTTAATATTTTTCCTCCAATATTTCATTTATTTTGGAGAAGTCATATTATCTCCTCTCATATAGTTTAATACAAAATATTTTCAGAGAGAAAAATTATTGAAACCGAAATGATCCTTGCCTCAATATTTGATAAAATTCAAATATGAAGAACGTGAAATCCCCAACTCTCTCCGTGGGTCCTTGAGTTTCTTAGGATTTCGAGGATCGCGAAATGAATTTCGATAAAATATGAAATGCATGAATGACCTATGTATAACATTCCAAATTGAAAATTTGGAATGTTACACTTCACTCGATCAATCTCGTCCTGTAGACCTAATCCATTGGATGTCCAAGAAGGACATATGTAGTTCCAGCATATCTTTGCAAATATACAGTGAAAGAGAAGATGATCTCTTGTTTCAAGAGTCTTCATGCTGCAAAGAACACACATATAGTCCTGTATAAAGAAATTTTTGCGCAGCAAGAGAGCTCTAGTATTTAACCTGTTGTTCACCAGAAGCCAAAAAGAAGATCTTATGTTTTAGTTGGCAGCATGTCTTCCATAGCCTTCTTACCACTGGGATCACGGGTGTCGTAGGAATTAAGATGTCGTAGACCTTGGAAACCTTATGGGAAGCCGAGCCCGCAGGTATTTTCCAACAATCATCATCAGGCTTAAGTTGAAGGTCCATAATAAAATTTCCCAATTCTTGAAACTGAGCATATGCCTCCTCTGATAGAGGCAGGTGGAAAAGGGCAGTGAGATCCTCAGATTTGAATAGTTCAGCAATCGAGATGTTTTCCTTGTCAACAAAGGAGTGAAGATGTGGCCATCTTTGAGCTTTAGCAATCCCATCCCAAGTGTCAGGCCAGAAGCTTAAGGTTTGGCCATTGTGCAGAATGACAGATACATGCTCTTTATATATTGGAAAAGTTTCATGCAGTCTCTCCACCAAAATGAGCAATTGGCCATAGAGGTTGAAGTAAAACCATTTTTATAATAAACTTCCCACACAGGGTGCACCCATGGAATATCCAAGTGATTAATAAATTTGTGCACCATCTTAATCAAAAGACTGGTGTTTTGAGTTGATAAATTCAGAATTCCCAGATTACCTCTATCCTTTGGCCTGCAAATTAAGTCCCAAGCTGCCAGAGGAAGGTTTTCTTTTCTAGGTCCTTCCCTCTCCAAAATATATGTCTCCTATACTTGTCAATTTTCTCAATGATCCCTTTGTATAGAAGCAGACAGCTCATAATGGAAGTGGGTAAGGATGAGAAAACAACATTAACCATGAGGAGTCTCACATCATAACTAAGGTATTGAGAACAGGAATTTAGTCTCTTTTGATTTCTGGCAATGATGTACATAAGGAATTCCATTCGTGGTTTGGTAAAGCTGAGAGGAGTGCCAGATATGTAAAGGGGGATGTACCAACAGAAAATCCCAAAATCGAGGAGAGCTATTGCATTATGTCATCAGACACATTAATAGAGAAAATGTTGGATTTCCGGTAATTTACCTTTACACCAAAGGCTTGATAAAAAAGGTTCACTAAAGATTGTAATTGTGCTAGTTATTGAGGGCATGCTGGCATGATGATCAAAGTATCATTAACGTATTGGAAAATTGGAAAATCTGGGCATGATGCAAACTGTAGAGGGGATTGGATGGTTCCTTTGTGCATTGCGTCATTGGAAATAGTTTGCAAAAAATCTACAGCAAGCACAAAGAGCAAGGGAGAAAGGGGATCCCCTTGCCTTACACCTCTTCCGCACTTGGAAGAGTTCCCAGGTATGCCATTTAATAGTACAACTGATGTGGCTATGTTTTAAATTTGCTGAATCTAGCACTACTTCAGGATGGGCCAAACGCGACACTACGATCAGAGACCCTTCGACGAAACTGTGTGTGATGCCATAATCGCAAACTGTGGTGTAAAAAATTGTCAGAAAAGGTGAAAAACGTTTGCGATGATAGATGCATCAAACACGGTTCAGAATTTAGTTGCGTGTGCGATGCAGGGCATACAGTTCAGCAAAATTAACTGTTTGGGATGAGGAGGCACAAAAGAAACGGCCAGCCAGATGAAGGCGTGTGTGATATACAACATACGATTCACCGGGATGAACTATGTGTGATTAGGCAATACAATGGAAACGTTTCAACTGAACAAGATGTGTGTGATATGCAGCAAACAGGTCCGTAATCTGAAATGTGTGCGAAGACCAATAATAACACAGACGATTACTGCTAATAAGCCGTGTGAATTGCTCTGTCTACAGTAGAATAACATGTATGTATGTATATATATATATAACTGAAATAAACATCCAATTACATAAGTGACTATATAGATCATTCGCACACACCTCAATAAACAATTGCATGCATTCTAAAGTAGGAGAAACGATCGTCTAGTCATCTACTTATTGTGACGCTCCCGCCACTGCTATGTGGCTCGACCTCTCATCTTTGTCAGGAAGAAGATAGTTCCTCGTGTCAACGATCCACCTGTACATCTCGTAGCTTGTGTACGCGTCCATGGCCGCGTACTTGACATGTTGTTCATCCAGTCTCTTATGCCACACACTGTGCCAGGCGTTCTTGTCCTTATTGCTCTCTTCCTTCATCTTCGCGTAGTAGGGGTCGATGATGTCCGAGGCGAAGTCAACCAGAGAGTGGCCGTGTGGTACCACCTCCGTCTAGTCTATAGTCTTCTTTATATTCCGTGCCATACTTTTCCTTCAAATTTAACCAACAAAATGTTAATGCATGTTTTAAAAATTATATAATTGGAAACTATGTTCAAATACAAACCAACTATATAATGTTTGGCGACATCCATTCGTATTTTATTAGTTAAATCATACTTATAAACTAGGACGGCGGTATAGTAGGTAATTAAATCGCAAACGTTTTTTTATTAACAATATGTGTACGTGGCCTTTCGTCCTCGTCTCGCACGTCTTGTCACCCTGCTGCCGCAGACGGCTTACAGCGCAAGCTTGCGCAGCGCGCGGGGGCGTTCTTTTTGCCAAATGGTGGCGCCAATGAATCGTAGGTGAGCCCGTTCCCGCGCAAGCTTCCCACCCAACTCGGTGAAATCCCCCAAAATCCCAATGCTTACCGGCCTGCTATAAAAAACCCTCACGGCCGGCGAGTCCTGCGTCGAATTTTTCCCTCCATCCCTGTAGCTTATCTCGTCTGCTTCTCCCACAATCGCCAATGGCACCGGTCCGTCGTCATCGCTCAGCCACTCTGCCTTCATTAGAGGACAACTCTAGCTGGGAGGCTACACCGCGGCGGCAGCGCAGTCCCCGACATAGTGTAGTGCGCACGGCGTCCCTGTTGGGTGTGCACGGAACACCTACCACACGCTCCGCCGCCGGTGCCTGTAGGCAGCTGTTGCCGGCCGCCGTTGCCGCCACACCACCGTCAAAAGCCAGGGCCATCGCCCGCTCTGCCGCCGCGGCCCGAAGGCGGGAGGTGGCCGTCGTGGCCGCCACCCCACTGCCGGCCACTGTGGCCATCACCCACTCCGCCACCGCAGCCCGAAGGCGGGAGGTGGTGGTCGTGGCTGCCACCCCGTCGTCGGCCGCCGTGGTCGCTAGCCCACCGTCGACCGCCGGGGTCATCACCCGCTCCGCCACCGCCGCCCGAAGGCGGGAGGCGGAGGTGGGTGCACGCACGTGCGTCAGCGACCTTGCGCGCTACACTGAGTTCCTGCGGGAGGAGGAGGAGCGCCTCATCGAGCACGCAAAGAGCCTTACCCAGCCGTGGCCGCGGCACACGCTGCTTCAGAGGCGAGGAATCAGGAGATCTACTAGGAGAACCACCGCTTCGAGAGGGGTCGTATGGAGCGGCAGAGGGCGTTCGAGGTGAGCGTTGCTGAAGCTGCATTAGCGGCAGGCACCGCATTGAGGTTGCCCAGCTCGTCGGTAGGCTCCTCCTCCTCCGCCTCTTACTGAGCGTGCTCGGTAGAGGAGAGGTAGCCGGAAGTAGTACAAAGCCCCTCAGTAGTAGTAGTATTTAGGGGCTATTTTGTTCAGTTCATCTAACTATAGATGTGGTGGAACTGTACAACGTACTTAAAATTAGCTAGTATATATAGTTGAACTGGCTATTTCAGTACGTGGTTGGCAACAACTGGGGAAAAGTTTGGTCGGTTCAGCTGTCGAGTTGAACTGTTTGTATAAATTAAGAACGACTGCTTAATCTACGAATGAAATCTATGCTTAATCTATGAATGAAATCTATGAATGAAATCTATGTTACAAGGATTGACAAATCTTACCAAATTTTTTGTACGTGGTTGCACATGGGTCATCCAAAACAACCGTTTGCGTTGAAGGGAGGCACAAATCCTGTGCTGCTCTCACTTTGCATACGGGTGTTCTATCTAAAACGTTTGCGATCAAGAGCTGCAGAAATCCTGCTCGGCTCTCGCACGCCTCCCGTTTAGTCAAGGTCAAGCAGCTATCAGCACGGCACCTCCTACAGCCATTAAAACCAAGACACATGGCATCACGTGAATGGTTAACATAATTTTGGATTTACTAGAATTTAAAAACTAGGCATCTCAATGTTTTGCCGGCAATCAACGGTGCCCTGGTGTTTGAAATTCATTCCCATTTCTTGCATGGGACCTAAGCCTACACCCAAGGACACAGATTTGATTTTTCTACCAATTTATATGCACTAGAGCATGTGCATGTAGTTCATATTTGAATTATGCACATAAATGCATTGAAAACTCAGTTAATGCATAAAAATGTCCAAACGAACCCAAAAAATCACAAAAATTCGCACAACACTCCTGTTGTTCTATGTTGACACGAGAAAAAAAATTTGAAAGCAATAAGAGGCAATGGATATCGTTTCGTCCCCAAAGGTGGGACGTTTCGTACCGAAAACCATCATGCTTGTTGTGTGAAGCTCCGGTTTGTGAGAAGCATATACCCAAACCTGCCCAAATGGGACAAAATTTGTACCACAACATGTTGATGCCGCTCCATGATAGCATGCCAAGTTTCATGAATTTCAGACGAGTTTTTGGTTTACTATAATTTAGAAACCAGGCATCTCAATGTTTTGCCGGGAATCAACGGTGCCCTGGTGTTTGAAATTCATTCCCATTTCTTGCATGGGACCTAAGCATGCACCCAAGGACACATATTTGATTTTTCGACCAATTTATATGCATTGGAGCATGTGCATGTAGTTCAAAATTGAATTATGCACATAAATGCATTGAAAGCTCAGTTAATGCATAAAAATGTCCAAACGAACCCCAAAAATCACAAAAATTCACATGACACTCCTGTTGTTCTATGTTGACACGAGAAAAAAAATTTGAAAGCAATAAGAGGCAATGGATAACATTTCGTCCCCAAAGGTGGGACGTTTCCTACCGAAAACCATCATGCTTGTTGTGGGAAGCTCCGGTTTGTGAGAAGCATATACCCAAACCTGCCCCAAATGGGACAAAATTTATACCACGACATGTTGATGCCGCTCCATGATAGCATGCCAAGTTTCATGAATTTCAGATGAGTTTTCGATTTACTAGAATTTAAAAACTAGGCTTAATCGTGTACGGGATCTGAGCTTCTATGCCTTTGACAGGACTAGGAGGAGACAGTGGAGCAGATCAACTGCGTGGCGCCCCTGCCCGAAGATCCAGCAGACGCTCTCCTAACGGAGATGCTGACCCCGGCACCCTATGAGGTGCCGGAGAAGAAGGCCAAGGAGAAGGCTGCGGGGACTCGAAAGAGTTCCCGTCGTCAGGTGGTGTCGGACTCGTCGTCCGATAACTCCGAGACGCACTCCTCTCGTGGAGACGAGGAGGAAGATGAAGATTCTCCCCCTCCAATCAGGGGATGCAAGAAGAGTAAGGCCGCCCCAACCGGGGAGTCCGGAGGGTCCAAGAAGGGAAGGACTCTTCTTCCGGACTGCTCCGCATCCGCTGCTCACAACGAAGACGAGTGGCTGCCCAGGGACAAGCCCCTGGCAAAGTCGTAAGTATTTGGATACCAGATTAACTCATGTTATGCTTTTTATCACACTGCTCCTTCTTACGTCGAACATGATTATGCAGTCCGTCCCGAGCCCTTATCGACGTATCTTCGTCGGACGGTTCTTTGGACCCGTCGGATATGAATAGTGATTCACTTCCAACCGCTTCCTCCCCTCGCCCTATGGACAACGCCAAGGTGTTATCTCAAAGGGCACCAAGCCGAGGGGAGGTAGTCCTGGAGGCGCCTCAAGGCGACCTTCCGGACCCTGGGCGCAAAGGGAGCAAGACTCCCACAGGCTCCAAGTTCGGCCCTCAGCCGAACACCGCGCCGGACCCACCAGTGGTCCCAGACTCCGGCAGGAGACCCCCCGCTAAGAGGGGCAAGCCATCTGTGCCGGTGACCTCTGTCCACCTAGAGGCACCAGACGACTTGCTGGAAGTGCTTCGCAGCGCTTCCATCGACAAGGAGCACCGCACTATCATGAGTGCGGTGATAAAAAAGGTTCAGTCTGCCAAGAGCGGACTGACTGAAGCCTGTGCTAGCATCCTAACAGGCTTTGAGGTGAGTATTCGAAATGTAGGAAAGTATTGCCGCATAGATAGTAGCCCCTGATGCTTTGCTCGGTGTTCGAAAAAAAGCCGAATAGAGGATCGAATAATAACTGCAGGAGTCTAATCCGAATATGTCTATATGCATATGCAGGCTTCATTGCTGGCTGCGGCCGCACGTACTGCGGAGGTCGCCGCACTGAAGCAGAACCTCGAGCGGTCCGAGGAGGAACTCGGCCGTGCCAAGAAGCAACTCGAGGAGAATGAAGGTAAGCAAGACCTTGTCTATATGAAAAAAGTTGCAGAATCATTGGATCATCATGAATGTACCAAGGGCGACGACCGAAGTGGCGACCCTGAACAAGGCGCTGTCCGAGGCGGAAAATAAAGTGGCCCTAGAGCGCACCGAGCGAGAAAAACAAGAAGCCCGAGTAGGCGAGGTGCAGCAAGAGCTCCAGGCGCTTGTGAAGAAGCACGAGTCCTTGGAGCTTGACTCGAGGACGCGAGAGTCCGAGCTTGCCAAGGCCCTCGAAGGCGCAAAACATGCCAAGGCCGAAGCCCAAAAGGCGCTCCAGGAAATTGAGGCGGTGAAGAAGATAGCAACGGGTAAGGCATTCATTATGCAAAGCAAGCATGTAAAAGAAAATTTCTTTTTACTTACCCGAGTTCGGAGCTCTCCAGGAGCGTTCGCAGATCTGCCCCGTAGTGTGTCTGACGCCGCGGAGTTCTACCGGGCCAAGGAGGGAAGCTCGATGGAGAAGTTGTTCTGGTCTCAGTATACTGGGATCGAACACCCAATGCCCGTGAGCGACCAGCTGAAGCAACTGGTCAAGCTCCACAAGGCGGCCGAACAGGCCATGAGGGGCCTTATAGTCCGGATGTGGCCTGGCGATTCCCTTCCCAACAGCTACTTCGGCCTGGTGAGGCGGCTTGTGGATGCCTGCCCACGGCTGAAAGTCATCAAGCGGTCCGTCTGCATCGAAGATGCACGCAGGGCTTTTGCCCGTGCGAAGGTGCACTGGGCGAAGCTGGATGCTAAGAAGCTGGTGAAGGAGGGGCCGCCGCAGGGCAAGGAGCATCGCCGCCTCGAAATGTATTATGAAGGTGTCCTTAAGGGTGCCCGTCTCGTGGCGGACGAGTGTACCAAAGATGTAATCTTTGAATGAACTTGCTCATGTGATCCTTGTATTTATGAAAACTAGTTCATGTTCGTTATGCAAAGCTTTTGTATTTAAAATATTACCTTCTGTGCGGACGTTTATAAATTCTGAGAGTTGCTAGTCGTCGGCTTCTGCCCCCATGCTACTAGTGCTGGGGTGTTTGGGATAAATTTGATGTAACACCCCGGGTGACATGCTACAGTAAACTCCTTTTAATGATGCCATGTCATCATGATTAAAATTTTCTGATCATCACTTTGTCCCAAACCGACCTCAAATTCAAATTTAAAATAAAGTCAAATTATTAATTCCTCAAAAAAAACTAAAATGTTCGAATTATTCTAAAATTCCACCAACCAGTATGATGTAGAATCTAACATCATTTGGCTCACAGATAAATCCCTAGGAAATTATAAGTGGTCTAAAATAACATTTTCAAAAATAAACAAATGGTTATATATTTCCAAATGCCCTCAAACTTGGGTGCTTCTTCAAAGTATTGCATTTGATTTATGTGCCAAGTCTTGATGCGGACAAAAGTCTTTTACTACAGAAATAAAATGCAAAACAGGAGCAAACAGACAAGAATATGATTTTAAAAGAAAGAAAGATCAAATGTATGGATCCTGATCTAGTGGAAGTGTTAGCCCATCTAGCATCATGGCCGGCCCAACCCGACTCCCCCGTCCTCATCTTCTTTCTCTGTTCACCAGGACGCCGTGGCAGGCATCCGGCGGCGCCGCGGCCACGTCTGGCTACGTGCTGGCCATCCGGCTACCCCTGGACTCCTACAAGACGCCGCGCCTCCCTCCCTCGAACCCTAGCCTCTCAATCCCCCCTCTCATCCCTCTCCGCCTGACAGTGCGCACCCGCCGCCGTCATCGCCACGGGCTACCTCCCGCGTGCTCCCCAACCACCTTGCGCCGTAGGACCATGCTTGTTCGCTCCAACATACTCCGTTGATTCACCCAGGACAAGGAACTGGATGTCACGCCCAAGATGCGACCCTATCCTAAAGGAACTCGAAGGTCCCACCAAGGATAGAAGCGCATCTTGAAGGCGCTTTTGCAAGGTGGATATCATTACGTCAACATTACATAATAGTGGGGATACAACCAATACATACAAAGTCACATGAATACAACAATACATCATAAGAGGGGCTGAGCAAAAGCGGTAACATAGCCAAACAACGGTTTGCTAGGAAGGGTGACAAAGGTTAGAGTTTCATGGCAATTTGGGAGGCTTGAGCAGCAAGTGGTAGGTAACGCAGCATAGCGATAGAACAAAGCAACTAGCATAGCAATGATAGTAATGAGATCCAAGGTGACGGTCATCTTGCCTGAAATCCCGCTAGGAAGAAGAACGAGTCCATGAAGAAGATGAAGCCATGAAGACAAACCAAGCGTAGACGAACGAATCCTCATGATCGCAACAAAACGGGAACTATCGAGAAGAAGCACACAACAAAGTAAACACACCACACATGAACAAGCCATGATGCTCAACCAAATATGATGCATGACCAGGCTACATGAAGTTACTCATGGCAAGGAATGATGCATACAAGAGCAACACATCAAAGCAAGTTTAAATGAGGCCGGAAACAACATAGAGCAACTCCGGTAAGTCCTCATATGCAAATTTCGAAATTGGTCCAGATCTGAATAACCTTATGTTCAAGTTGTTAAACAGAAAGTTAAGATGCACCATGATGATCGACACGAAATTCTAGTCAAGTTACATATAAAGTTCATTAGATTCGGAGCTACGGCCTAGAAGATATGAGCAAAACAAGATAAGCATGGCATTGATGCAAAATGCATACAAACATCAAGCAAACACATCAAAATAAGGATGCAACATGATAATACGAAGCTACATGCAATTCTAAACAAGTTTCATATAGATCACACTCAAAACGGAGCAACGGTTCAACACATACACCCTATACAATATATGACAACAATCTGTCCATAACAGCAAGTAGGCATCTAGCAAGCATCAAATCAACATGCTACAGGACCATAACATGATAACAAAAGGCATGGACATGATGTACAGGTAAAGCATGACAAAACATGAACACTGAGCTATCTCCGGAAACTACAAGAACATGCTCAAAAGGACATGGCAAGATTGCAAATAATAACAGGTTCACAGACTTAGCAGAGTTTCAGGACATGGCAGAAATAACATCAGGTTGCAATATTCAGAGCTATCAAACAACATGTTACAACAAGCTATCATGTCAAACTAGAGCATGGAATGAATCTAATCAAAGCATTTAACAAAAGTCCCTTACTGACCATAAGCCAAAAGGGATCAGAGAATACAATTGCAAGCATGTGAACATAGCAAAAACATAAACAGATTCAGACTTAGTGGAAAACTGGAGCATGGCAAAACAGATAACAGGTAGGCATGTTTACGAGCTCGATGCACTCACTACGAGGCATTGCATGACAAAGAAAACATACACCCAGCAACTAGACATGGCATAGAAGCTATACATGGCAAGAACAACAACATAGAATGCACAGATCAACTACAACAACCTTGGCAAAATTGAATAACATGTAAACAATCTGCCAGTAACATTTTATAGCAAAAGTAAAGCTTGATTGAGTCAAGCTAAGGTGCTCCATAAATGCAAACAGAGGCCTGGATGGATAGAGCATAACCATATCTACAAAACATCCTTACTGATCATCCTCAAAAGAGGAATGGATCTCACTGTAGCAAACATTAATACATGGCATCAAAATAACAGCAGACAAAGACTTTGTGAAATTCTAAGTCTCTGAAATCAGCAACATCACGGAGGCTACTTTGCAAGCTCAAAACAAACAATACATGGCATATCATGAAACATGGGTTGCACCACAGCAAAGATGACATGTTGTAGCACATAACACATGTAGACTTCATTCCCAAAAGAAAATCACACGAAAAGATGCAAAAATAACAAATGAGCATGTTCTGATAACAGGCAGCAGTTAACAACAAATAGCAGTCTTGCAACGATGATTAGGGCATCAAGATGCACTCAAATGAACAAGGAGCAATGCAAGAAAATGTAGAGCACAATGAGATGAACATTTCTATATATCATGCAGGCAAAACGGAGTAGCATGCTAGGAGATATGATGCAATGAACATGGCATGAAAATGTTACAGAACTGGGGACTTGGCAGAAAAAAACCCACCTCGCAAAAATGGGATGAGGAGGACCCGGGACGGAGGTGATCGGGACGGCGGGCGGCGTTTGGCTGGGCGGATGGGTGGATCTGGTCCACCCTTTCCAGATCCACCGGAGAGGGAACTCCGGCGAACTTCCGGCGAGGGCGCGGAAGCCGAGGCAAGGCGGGGACAGGTGGAGGCCGACGGGATCCGGGATGGCTCACCGGATCCGCGGCCGGAGCGGCCGGTGGTGATGCGCGCCGACGGAGGCGACGCGGGGCACGCGGGCGGCGGCGGATCTCGCCGAGCGGCGGGGCGGCGGCGCCCGCCGGCGAGGCGAAGGAGGCGAGGCACGGCGGCGGAGGGCGCTGGAGGCGCTGGCGGCGGACGCGCGGGAGGAGCGGGGCGGCGGAGGCGCGGCTCGTCGGGCGGCGCAGGGCGCTGGCGCGCGCGGGTGCGGGCGGCGGCGAGCGGGCCCGGCGAGGCCCGGTTCGGCCCCGGGGCGGGCCGGATCTGGGCCCGGGGCGGCGACGGCGATGTGGGCGCGGGTGGCGATGTGGCGTGACGCGGTTGGGCGGGGACGGCGGCGCTGCTGACGTGGCGGCCTCTCATTGGCCAGAGCGACGTGGCGGCGGCGGTTGGACATGTCCGGCGCAGTGCGGACGCGTCCGGCGGCGCGAGGAGGAAGACGCTAGGGTTGGACTGCGCGAAAATTCTGGGAGGGACACATATTTATAGGTAGGAGGAGGTAGGAGTGTCCAAATGGGGTGCGGTTTTCGCCCACACGATCGTGATCCGACGACCGAGAGGATGGAGATGACTTAGATGAGTTTTGGGCCACTTTAGAGGGGTGTTGGGCTGCACACAAAAGAGGCTTTGCGGTTACCCGGTTAACCGTTGGAGCATCAAACGACCTCCGATTGACCCGAAACTTGACGGGCGGTCTACCGGTGCTATACCAAGTCCGCTTGGCAAACCTCGGTCCATTCCGAGAAAGTTTAACACCCACACACGAAAAGAGACAAGAGGGGGCACCGGGTGACATAGGAGTGGCGGATTGGAAAACAGACAACGGGGAAAATGCTCGGATGCATGAGACAAACATGTATGCAAATGTGATGCACATGACGACATGATATGAAATGGAGATGATGACATGGCAAAGTGCGACACGCAAACACATGACATGGCAAGGACGGCGAATAACTGGCGGACACCTGGCGCATCGAAACCGGGGCGTTACAACTCTCCTCCACTAACAAGAGATCTCGTCCCGAGATCTTAGGACCGAGACGGAGGGGAAAAAGGAATGAGGTGAAATAAGAATGAAAGAGAGAGGATGAACAAGACCGAGAGCACTCGGGTAGAAAAGAGGAATGATGATTACGACGAAAATCAAAACTCCGAAACAAAATGAATTTGAAGTCACTCCGGTTAGAACAAGATAGAAAAGGAATAAGACTGAAAGAGTTTAAGCAACACTCCGGTTAAACAAGGAAAGGATAGAACATGAAACTTGAGAAGATGGAATGATACTTGACGAGAGGAACAAGACAATGCCTCCGGAAGACTTGAAAGAGTGGAAAGAAAAGAACGAGGAAGAGGATTACAACTGCTAACACGAATGAAATGGAAGCATCCTTAGAAGGAAGGATTGAATGGAGTTGTTGGGAAAAAATCACCAACGAAAAGAATAAGCTTATTATGAACTTATGGATAACATCTCAAATTATGAGGTGATAACCGACCACAAGTGAAAAAGATTGAATAGCTGAGAAGAACGAAGAAATACAACACCCCACCTCAAAAGAACACGGAGAATTAATTGCACTTCAAGAAGCAAGAAGAAAAGAAACTAGAACTCCTTGAACAAGAATCTTGATGAACACTTGAAGAATGAATTAAATACTGACGAACCACCGTTAAGATCTCCGGTAACAAATAGATGACGAGATAAAATTGAAGGATGAAAAGAAATAAGATTTGAGCCTTGCGATGATTTAGATGGAGGTTCCGACGAGATAAGCGAGAAAAACTTGGAACTCCGGAAAGGAAAAGATGAACAACTTAGAACCGAGAAATTCTTCAACATGAACAATCTCCGAAGAGAAGAGATAAATCAACTCGATGAAAGAAGAATAAGAATTATGTTATGCTCATCCTCCACCAATTAAATTGATGAGAAGCAATGGATTGCATACAACTTATTCACATTGGGAAAAGATTAAGGGGAAATATAGCGCCAAATTTGGGAAGGTCTTCATGAGCCACCGGTAGGATAGAAACGAAACGAATGAATTGATATTTAACAACAAAAAAGAATCTTCAACGACCCACCGTAAGAATGAAAACGAACGAAGAAAAGAGGATGAATCACCGGGAAGAATTAGAAAATGAACAAAGATACTTGAGTAAAACAAGACGCACGAGAACGAAGAGATCACGAACTGATTAGAACTTGGACGAAGCACCGGAAAAATATTGAGACGAACGAAGGGGCACGAATATAGAATAATTGGAGAACGAATCTGAAAATTTAGAACGAAGAAATCTTCTGAAAAGATGGCCTCCGGATGATCGAGAGGGAAAAACAACTCCTGAAATACTCCGGATGGATGAAAAGAATTGCACCACTAGAAACAATTAGATAGGATAACATCGAGCTAGTACCGCGAATCTGCGGTAGAACAGACAAGATTTAGAGGAAAAACTCCTCTTCGGTCTTCACATAATGAGAATGACGACGAGAAACACCTTGCAGAATTGGAGAGATGCTCCGGAACCATGATTACTAGAGCTGTTAATCCAAAGTTGAAAAGAACTTGAAAGCGAACTCAGAGAAGTCATATGACTGATGGAATCCATACTTATGTCATATTTGAAAAGAATTTGAGCATAACTTCGGGAAACTTAGAAGAGTCAGGTAAGATCCTGGGAAAAGACCTGTGGGTTAGGGCCCACTGAAAAGAAACACCGTTGGAAAAAGGATTGTTGAAAGAGAAATGATACACCGAAACAATTGAAAGACTTGAATGAGGCGACGACCTCGAAATAATTGAATGCAAACACGAATCTTCTGAGATGTCTTCAACACTTCGAGATAAAAGAATGGCGAGAGGAGGAACGAGCAAAGAGAAATATTTGAGCTGACGGAAAGAATGATCAACACCGAAAACTTGAATTGGATCCACCGGAAAAAGAAATGAGACGAACAATGATTAGCTAGGCGAGAATTCACCGGTTGAAACAATCGAGGAAAGACTGAAAATACTCCGTACGAATGGAATTGATTGCTCGAATAAAGGCTCAGACTCCGTAATAAAAAGGGATGGGAGGGCGGGAAAAAATAAAGGCAACTTGGAACGGGGAACCGACGAATATCTTGAAGAGAAGGGCACCGGTTGAAATGGTTGAGGAGAGAATGCAAAGGCTTCGCACGAGTAGAATGGATAGTCGATTATGAACTCCGGTTCCGAGAAGAAAAGGGGTGGGCGGGTGGGAAAAACAAGGACAACTTCGGACAGGGAAACAACGTCGATTGAAAAGAACTGAGGATTGATCTCCAAAAGACAAAGAGGTTTGAGTCGACTTGACGAGAGATGCACCGGATAAAAGAGGATGGACAACGAACGAAAGAGCTAACCGCGTGATCCTAAAGTAAAATTTGAAGGGGAGGAGTAGTAGTTCAAAACACCTACGTCAAGATTTCTCACCAGAGCGACGAAGGGGCTGAGGAGTAAAAAGAATTCCTACTCTCCGATACAACTAGACTCCGAAACTTTTTTGTTCTAGACTCAACAACGGCCAAACTACACGATCAATCAAGGGGGCTCCTAGGGTCGGTAAAGGCTCTGATACCAACTTGTCACGCCCAAGATGCGACCCTATCCTAAAGGAACTCGAAGGTCCCACCAAGGATAGAAGCGCATCTTGAAGACGCTTTTGCAAGGTGGATATCATTACGTCAACATTACATAATAGTGGGGATACAACCAATACATACAAAGTCACATGAATACAACAATACAACATATACAAGATCAACATCCGAATACGGATGAAACATAAACAGAAACTCCAACAATATCCACCCTGCTAGCCCAGGCTGCCGACCAGGAACCTATCCCTCAATCGAAGAAGAAGGAGAAGAAGAACTCCAACACAAATAAACATCGCTCTCACGTCATGATCATCGCATAACCTGTACCTGCAACTGGTGGTGTAGTAATCTGTGAGCCACGAGGACTCAGCAATCCCATTACCATGGGTATCAAGACTAGCAAAGCTTAAAGGGTAAGGAAGGGGATAAATTGGTGAGGTTGCAGCAGCGACTAAGCATGTATGGTGGCTAACTTACGCAAATAAGAGCGAGAAGAGAAGCAAAGCAAGCGGTTGTCAACTAGTAATGATCAAGAAGTGATCCTGAACTCCTACTTACGTCAGACATAACCCAGAAACCGTGTTCTCCTCTCGATCAACCCCGAAAAGAGACACTCACGGTTACACACACGGTTGGTGTATTTTAGAAGAGTTTACTTCAAGTTTACTACAACCGGACATTAACAAATTCCCATCTGCCACATAACCACGGACACGGCTTTCGAAAGTTCAAACCCTGCAGGGGTGTCCCTACTTAGCCCATGATAAGCTCTCGCGATCAACGAAGGATATTCCTTCTCCCCGGGAAGACCCGATCAGTCTCGGAATCCCGGCTACAAGACATTTCGACAGTAATAAAACAAGACCAGCAAAGCCGCCCGATGCGCCGACATCCCGATAGGAGCTGCACATATCTCATTCTCAGGGCAACACCGGATAAGCGAACGTACAGGTACCAACATAACCCAAGTTGCCAAGGGACGGTCCCGCACGGTGCTCTAGTTTGGACCAACACTTAGACAAGCATTGGCCCGGGGGGGCTAAATAAAGGTGACCCTCGAGAGAGCGACTCCCAAGGGAAAAGTAGGTGGTGGTGAGGCAAATGGTAAAACCAAGGTTGGGCCTTGCTGGAGGAGTCTTATTCAAAGCGAAACTGTCAAGGGGGTCCCATAAATCACCCAACCGCGTTAGGGACACAAAATCCGGGAACATAATACCGATATGACGGAAACTAGGGCGGCAAGAGTGGAACAAAACACCAGGCATAAGGCCGAGCCTTCCACCCTTTACCAAGTATATAGATGCATTAATAAATATAAGAGATATTGTGATATCCCAACATAAACATAATCCAACATGGAGCAATCTTCATCTTCACCTGCAACTAGCAACACTATAAGAGGGGCTGAGCAAAAGCGGTAACATAGCCAAACAACGGTTTGCTAGGAAGGGTGACAAAGGTTAGAGTTTCATGGCAATTTGGGAGGCTTGAGCAGCAAGTGGTAGGTAACGCAGCATAGCGATAGAACAAAGCAACTAGCATAGCAATGATAGTAATGAGATCCAAGGTGACGGTCATCTTGCCTGAAATCCTGCTAGGAAGAAGAACGAGTCCATGAAGAAGACGAAGCCATGAAGACGAACCAAGCGTAGACGAACGAATCCTCACGATCGCAACGAAACGGGAACTATCGAGAAGAAGCACACAACAAAGTAAACACACCACACATGAACAAGCCATGATGCTCAACCAAATATGATGCATGACCAGGCTACATGAAGTTACTCATGGCAAGGAATGATGCATACAAGAGCAACACATCAAAGCAAGTTTAAATGAGGCCGGAAACAACATAGAGCAACTCCGGTAAGTCCTCATATGCAAATTTCGAAATTGTTCCAGATCTGAATAAGCTTATGTTTAAGTTGTTAAACAGAAAGTTAAGATGCACCATGATGATCGACACGAAATTCTAGTCAAGTTACATATAAAGTTCATTAGATTCGGAGCTACGGCCTAGAAGATATGAGCAAAACAAGATAAGCATGGCATTGATGCAAAATGCATACAAACATCAAGCAAACACATCAAAACAAGGATGCAACATGATAATACGAAGCTACATGCAATTCTAAACAAGTTTCATATAGATCACACTCAAAACGGAGCAACGGTTCAACACATACACACTATACAAGATATGACAACAATCTGTCCATAACAGCAAGTAGGCATCTAGCGAGCATCAAATCAACATGCTACAGGACCATAACATGATAACAAAAGGCATGGACATGATGTACAGGTAAATCATGACAAAACATGAACACTGAGCTATCTCCATAAGCTACTAGAACATGCTCAAAAGGACATGGCAAGATTGCAAATAATAACAGGTTCACAGACTTAGCAGAATTTCAGGACATGGCAGAAATAACATCAGGTTGCAATATTCAGAGCTATCAAACAACATGTTACAACAATCTATCGTGTCAAACTAGAGCATTGAATGAGTCTAATCAAAGCATTTAACAAAAGTCCCTTACTGACCATAAGCCAAAAGGGATCAGAGAGTACAATTGCAAGCATGTGAACATAGCAAAAACATAAACAGATTCAGACTTGGTGGAAAACTGGAGCATGGCAAAACAGATAACATGTAGGCATGTTTACGAGCTCGATGCACTCACTACGAGGCATTGCATGACAAACAAAACATACACCCAGCAACTAGACATGGCATAGAATCTATACATGTCAAGAACAACAACATAGAATCCACGGATCAACTACAACAAACTTGGAAAAATTGAATAACATGTAAATAATCTGCCAGGAACATTTTATAGCAAAAGTAAAGCTTGATTGAGTCAAGCTAAGCTGCTCCATAAAGGAAAACAGAGGCATGGATGAATAGAGCATAACCATATCTACAAAACATCCTTACTGATCATCCTCAAAATAGGCATGGATCTCACTGTAGCAACATGAATATATGGCATCAAAATAACAGCAGACAAAGACGGTGAAATTCTAAGTCTCTGAAATCAGCAACATCACGGAGGCTACTTTGCAAGCTCAAAACAAACAATAAATGGCATATCATGAAAAATGGGTTGCACCACAGCAAAGATGGCATGTTGTAGCACATAACACATGTAGACTTCATGCCCAAAAGAAAATCACACGAAAAGATGCAAAAATAACAAATGAGCATGTTCCGATAACAGGCAGCAGTTAACAACAAATAGCAGTCTTGCAACGATGATTAGGGCATTAAGATGCACTCAAATGAACATGGCGCAATGCAACAAAATGTAGAGCACAATGAGGTGAACATTCCTATATATCATGCACGCAAAACAGAGTATTACGCTAGGAGATATGATGCAATGAACATGGCATGAAAATGTTACAGAACTGGGGACTTGGCAGAAAAAAACCCACCTCGCGAAAATGGGACGAGGAGGACCCGGGACGGAGGTGATCGGGACGGCGGGCGGCGTTTGGCTGGGCGGATGGGTGGATCTGGTCCACCCTTTCCAGATCCACCGGAGAGGGAACTCCGGCGAACTTCCGGCGAGGGCGCGGAAGCTGAGGCAAGGCGGGGACAGGTGGAGGCCGACGGGATCCGGGATGGCTCGCCGGATCCGCGGCTGGAGCGGCCCGTGGTGATGCGCGCTGACGGAGGCGACGCGGGGCACGCGGGCGGCAGCGGATCTCGCCGGGCGGCGGGGCGGCGGCGCCCGCCGGCGAGGCGGTGAGCGGCGGCGCGGGAGCAGAGGGGCGGCAAAGGCGGCGAGGCACGGCGGCGGAGGGCGCTGGAGGCGCGGGCGGCGGACGCGCGGGTAGAGCTGGGCGGCGGAGGCGCGGCTCGTCGGGCGGCGCAGGGCGCTGGCGCGCGCGGGTGCGGGCGGCGGCGAGCGGGCCCGGCGAGGCCTGGTTCGGCCCCGGGGCGGGCCGGATCTGGGCCCGGGGCGGCGGCGGCGATGTGGGCGCGGGTGGCAATGTGGCGTGACGCGGTTGGGCGGGGACGGCGGCGCTGCTGACGTGGCGGCCTCTCATTGGCCAGAGCGATGTGGCGGCGGCGGTTGGACATGTCCAGCGCGGTGCGGACGCGTCCGGCGGCGCGAGGAGGAAGACGCTAGGGTTGGAATGCGCGAAAATTCCGGGAGGGACACATATTTATAGGTAGGAGGAGGTAGGAGTGTCCAAATGGGGTGCGGTTTTCGCCCACACGATCGTGATCCGACGACCGAGAGGATGGAGATGACTTAGATGAGTTTTGGGCCACTTTAGAGGGGTGTTGGGCTGCACACAAAAGAGGCTTTGCGGATACCCGGTTAACCGTTGGAGCATCAAACGACCTCTGATTGACCCGAAACTTGATAGGCGGTCTAGCGGTGCTATTGTTGGAAATATGCCCTAGAGGCAATAATAAATAGGTTATTATTATATTTCCTTGTTCATGATAATCGTTTATTGTCTATGCTAGAATTGTATTGATAGGAAACTCAGATACATGTGTGGATACATAGACAACACCATGTCCCTAGTAAGCCTCTAGTTGACTAACTCGTTGATCAATAGATGGTTATGGTTTCCTGACCATGGACATTGGATGTCGTTGATAAGGGATCACATCATTAGGAGAATGATGTGCTGGAGAAGACCCAATCCTAAGCCTAGCACAAAGATCGTGTAGTTCATATGCTAAAGCTTTTCTAATGTCAAGTATCATTTCCTTAGACCATGAGATTGTGCAACTCCCGGATACCGTAGGAATACTTTGGGTGTGCCAAACGTCACAACGTAACTGGGTGGCTATAAAGGTACACTATAGGTATCTCCGAAAGTGTCTGTTGGGTTGGCACGAATCGAGACTGGGATTTGTCACTCCGTGTGACGGAGAGGTATCTCTGGGCCCACTCGGTAGGACATCATCATAATGTGCACAATGTGATCAAGGAGTTGATCACGGGATGATGTGTTACGAAACGAGTAAAGAGACTTGCCGGTAACGAGATTGAACAAGGTATCGGGATACCGACGATCGAATCTCGGGCAAGTACAATACCGCTAGACAAAGGGAATTGAATACGGGATTGATTGAATCCTCGACATCGTGGTTCATCCGATGAGATCATCGTGGAACATGTGGGAGCCAACATGGGTATCCAGATCCCGCTGTTGGTTATTGACCGGAGAACGTCTCGGTCATGTCTGCATGCTTCGCGAACCCGTAGGGTCTACACACTTAAGGTTCGATGATGCTAGGGTTATAAAGGAAGTTTGTATGTGGTTACCGAATATTGTTCGGAGTCCCGGATGAGATCCCGAACGCCACGAGGTGTTCCGGAATGGTCCGGAGGTAAAGATTTATATATGGGAAGTCATCATACGGTCACCGGAAGAGTTCAGGGGATACCGACATTGTACCGGGACCACCGAAGGGGTTCCGGGGGTCCACCGGGAGGGTCCGCCTGCCCTGGAGGGCCCTATGGGCTGTATGTGGAGAGGGACCAACCCCTTAGTGGGCTGGGCGCCTCCCCCCCTTAGGACCCATGCGCCTAAGGGTTTGGGGGAAGCCTAAAGGGGGCGCCCCCCTTGCCTTGGGGGGCAAGGCACCCCCTCCTGGCCGCCGCCCCCTCCTTAGATGGGATCTGAGGGGGCCGGCCGCCCTCTCCCTTGCCCCTATATATATGAAGGGGGTGGGAGGGCAGACGGACCAATGTGCTGGCGCAGCCCTCCCCCTCTCCCAAGTCCTTCTCCTCTCCCGCGGTGCTTGGCGAAGCCCTGCAGGATTGCCACGCTCCTCCACCACCACCACGCCGTCGTGCTGCTGCTGGATGGAGTCTTCCTCAACCTCTCCCTCTCTCCTTGCTGGATCAAGGCATGGGAGACGTCACCGGGCTGCACGTGTGTTGAACGCGGAGGTGCCGTCCGTTCGGCACTTGGTCATCGGTGATTTGGATCACGACGAGTACGACTCCATCAACCCCGTTCACTTGAACGCTTCCGCTTAGCGATCTACAAGGGTATGTAGATGCACTCTTCTTCCCCTCGTTGCTGGTTTCTCCATAGATAGATCTTGGTGACACGTAGGAAAATTTTGAATTTCTGCTACGTTCCCCAACAGTGGCATCATGAGCTAGGTCTATGCGTAGTTTCTATGCACGAGTAGAACACAAAGTAGTTGTGTGCGTCGAATTGTCAATTCTTCTTGCCGTTACTAGTCCTATCTTGATTCAGCGGTATTGAGGGATGAAGCGGCCCGGACCAACCTTACACGTACGCTTACGTGAGACCGGTTCCCCCGACTGACATGCACTAGTTGCATAAGGTGGCTCGCGGGTGTCTGTCTCTCCCACTTTAGTTGGATCGGATTCGATGAACAGGGTCCTTATGAATGGTAAATAGAGATTGACAATTCACGTTGTGGTTTTAACATAGGTAAGAAACGTTCTTGCTAGCAACCTATAACAGCCACGTAAAAACTTGCAACAACAATTAGAGGACGTCTAACTTGTTTTTGCAGCAAGTGCTTTGTGATGTGATATGGCCAGAAGTTGTGATGAATCATGTATGTGATGTATGAGATGATCTTGTTATTGTAAGAGGAATCACGACTTGCATGTCGATGAGTATGACAACCGGCAGGAGCCATAGGAGTTGCCTTTATTTATTTATGACCTGCGTGTCAACTTAAATCGTCATGTAATTACTTTACTTTATTGCTAAAGCGTTAGCCATAGTAGTAGAAGTAATAGTTGACGTGACAACTTCACGAAGACACGATGATGGAGATCATGATGATGGAGATCATGGTGTCATGCCGGTGACGACGATGAACATGGCGCCCCGAAGATGGAGATCAAAGGAGCGAAATGATGTTGGCCATATCATGTCACTATTTGATTGCATGTGATGTTTATCATGTATTACATCTTATTTGCTTAGAACGACGGTAGCATAAATAAGATGATCCCTCATTAAAATTTCAAGAAAGTGTTCCCCCTAATTGTGCACCGTTGCGAAAGTTCGTCGTTTCGAAGCACCACGTGATGATCGGGTGTGATAGATTCTTACGTTCGCATACAACGGGTGTAAGACAGATTTACACACACGAAACACTTAGGTTGACTTGACGAGCCTAGCATGTACAGACATGGCCTCGGAACACAAGAGACCGAAAGGTCGAGCATGAGTCGTATGGTAGATACGATCAACATGAAGATGTTCACCGATGATGACTAGTCCGTCTCACGTGATGATCGGACATGGCCTAGTTGACTCGGATCATGTAATCACTTAGATGACTAGAGGGATGTCTATCTGAGTGGGAGTTCATAAGATGAACTTAATTATCCTGAACATAGTCAAAAGATCTTTGCAAATTATGTCGTAGCTCGCGCTTTAGTTCTACTGTTTTAGATATGTTCCTAGAGAAAATATTGTTGAAAGTTAACAGTAGCAATTATGCGGACAGTAGAAGGCTTATGTCCTTAATGCATCGCTCGGTGTGCTGGACCTCGAACGTGGTCTGTGGATGTCGCGAACATCTGACATACACGTTTTGATGACTACATGATAGTTCGGTAATCATAAATGGTTTAGAATTGAGGCACCGAAGACATTTTTGAAATGTCGCGGAACATATGAGATGTTTCGAGGGCTGAAATTGGGATTTCAGGCTCGTTCCCATGTCAAGAGGTATAAGACCTCCGACGATTTTCTTAGCCTGCAAACTAAGGGAGAAAAGCTCAATCGTTGAGCTTGTGCTCAGATTGTCTGAGTACAACAATCACTTGAATCGAGTGGGAGTTGATCTTCCAAGTAAGATAGTGATGTTTCTCCAAAGTCATTGCCACCAAGCTGCTAGAGCTTCGTAATGAACTATAACATATCAGGGATAGATATGATGATCCTTGAAATATTCGTGATGTTTGACACCGCAAAAGTAGAAATCAAGAAGGAGCATCAATTGTTGATGGTTAGTGAAACCACTAGTTTCAAGAAGGGCAAGGGCAAGAAGGGATACTTCATGAAACGGCAAATCAGCTGCTGCTCTAGGGGAGAAACCCAAGGTTGAACCCAAACCCGAGACTGAGTGCTTCTGTAATAAGGGGAACAGCCACTGGAGCAGAATTACCCTAGATACTTGGTAGATGAGAAGGCTGTCGGTAGAAGTATATTGGATATACATTATGTGAATGTGTACTTTACCAGTACTCCTAGTAGCATCAGGGTATTAGATACCGGTTCGGTTGCTAAGTGTTAGTAACTCGAAATAAAAGCTACGGAATAAACGGAGACTAGCTAAAGGTGAGCTGACGAGATGTGTTGGAAGTGCTTCCAAGGTTGATATGATCAAGCATCGCACGCTCCCTCTACCATCGAGATTGGTGTTAAACCTACATAATTGTTATTTGGTGTTTGCGTTGAGCATAGACATAATTGGATTATGTCTATCGCAATACGGTTATTCATTTAAGGAGAATAATGGTTACTCTATTTATTTGAATAATACCTTCAATGGTCTTGCACCTAAAATGAATGGTTTATTGAATCTCGATCATAGTGATACACATGTTCATGCCAAAAGATATAAGATAGTAATGATAGTACCACCTACTTGTGGCACTGCCATGTAAGTCATATTGGTATAAAACGCATGAAGAAGCTCCATTTTGATGGATCTTTGGACTCACTCATTTTTGAAAAGGATTGAGACATGTGAACCATGTCTATTGGTATATACGCATGAAGAAACTCCATGCAGATGGACCGTTTGGACTCACTTGATTTTGAATCACTTGAGACATGCAAATCATACCACATGGGCAAGATGACTGAAAGCTTCGGTTTCAGTAAAATGGAACAAGAAAGCAACTTGTTGGAAGTAACACATTTTGATGTGTGCAGTCCAATGAGTGCTGAGGCACGCTGTGGATATCATTATGCTCTTACTTCATAGATGATTTGAGTAGATACTGAGCATATTTACTTGATGAAACACAAGTCTGAATTATTGAATGGTTCAAGTAATTTCAGAATGAAGTTGAATATCGTCGTGACAAGAGGATAAAATGTCTATGATATGATTATAGAGATGAATATCTGAGTTGCGAGTTTGGTACACAATTGAGACATTGTGGAAATTGTTTCACGACTAGTACCGCCTGGAACACCATAGTGTGATGGTGTGTCCGAACATCATAACTGCACCCTATTGGATATGATGCATACCATGATGTCTCTTATCGAATTACCACTATCGTTCATGGGTTAGGAATTAGAGACAACCACACTCACTTTAATAGGGCACCACGTAATTCCGTTGAGACGAAACCGTTTGAACTATGGTTTGGAGAAACCTGAGTTGTCGTTTCTTAAAAATTTGGGGCTGCGACGCTTATGTGAAAAAGTTTCAGGTTGATAAGCTCGAACCCAAAGCGGATAAAAGCATCTTCATAGGACATCCAAAACAGTTGGGTATACCTCCTAATTCAGATCCGAAAGCAATAGGGATTGTTTATAGAATCGGGTCCTTTCTCGAGGAAAAGTTTCTCTCGAAAGAATTGAGTGGGAGGAAGATAGAACTTGATAAGGTTGTTGAACCTTTACTTCAGGCAGACAGTAGCGCAAGCACAGGAAAAATGTTTCTGTGGCCCCTGCCTCAGTTGAAGAGAAAGCTAATGATGATGATCATGGAGATTCAGATCAAGTTACTATCGAACCTCATAGGTTGACAAGGGTGTGTACAACTTCTAAGTGGTAACCCTGTCTTAAAAGGTCACGTTGTTGGAGAACGATGAACCTATGAGCTATGGAGAAGCGATGGTGGGCCTGGATTCCGAAAAATGGCTCGAGGCCATAAAATCCGAGAGAGGATCCATGTATGAAAACAAAGTGTAGACTTTGAAAGAACTACTTGATGGTCGTAAGGCTGTTGGGCACATATGGATTTTAAAAGGAAGACAGACAATGATGGTAAGTGTCACCATTGAGAAAGCTCGACTTGTCGTTAAGGTGTTTCCCAACAAGTTCAAGGAGTTGACTACAATGAGACTTTCTCACTCGTAGCGATGCTAAGAGTCTGTTGGAATTAGCAGGTACTACATTATTTATGAAATCTTGCAGATAGGATGTCAAAATATTGTTTCCTTGTTCTTGAGGAAAGGTTGTATGCGATACAACCAGAAGATTTTGTCGATCCTGAAAGATGCTAACAAGTATGCAAAGCTCCAACAATCCTTCTAAGGACTGGAGTAAGCATCTCGGAGTTGGAATGTACACTTTGATGAGATGATCAAAGATTTTTGGGTTTATACAGAGTTTATGAGAAACTTGTATTTCCAAAGAAGTGAGTGGGAGCACTATAGAATTTCTGATAAGTATATGTGGATGACATATTGTTGATCAGAAATGATGCAGAATTTCTGGAAAACATATAGGGTTATTTGAAAGGTGTTTTTCAATGGAAAACGAGGATTAAGCTACTTGAACATTGAGCATCAAGATCTAGAAGGATAGATCAAAACTGCATAATGGTACTTCCAAATGAGCACATACCTTGACATGATCTTGAAGGTGTTCAAGATGGATCAGTCAAAGAAGTAGTTCTTGCTTGAGTCCTAAGGTATGAAGTTAAAAGTTAAAGCTCGACCACGGCAGGAGAAAGAGGAAGGACGAAGGTCGTCCCCTATGCTTTTGTCATAGGCTCTATACGGGATGCCATGCTGAGTACCGCACCTGATGTGTGCCTTGCCACATGTCTGGCACTAGGGTACAAAGGTGATCTAGGAGTAGATCACCAGATAGCGGTCAAAATTATCCTTAGAGGAATAAGGATATGTTTCTCAATTATGGAGGTGATAAAGAGTTCGACGTAAAGAGTTACGTCGATGCAAGCTTAACACCTATCCGGATAGCTCTGAGTAGAGATACCGGATACGTATAATGGAGCAACAATTTAGAATAGCTCCAAGTAGAACAGTTATTTGAAATGGCTCCAAATATAGCGTAGAGATTTGCAAAGTACATACAGATCTGAATATTGCAGACCCGTTGACTAAAACCTCTCTCACAAGCAACATGATCAAACCCAGAACTCATTAAGTGTTAATCACATAGTGATGTGAACTAGATTATTGACTCTAGTAAACTCTTTAGATGTTGGTCACATGGCGATGTGACCTGTGAGTGTTAATCACATGGCGATGTGAACTAGATTATTGACTCTAGTGCAAGTGGGAGACTGTTGGAAATATGCCCTAGAGGCAATAATAAATAGGTTATTATTATATTTCCTTGTTCATGATAATTGTTTATTATCCATGCTAGAATTGTATTGATAGGAAACTCAGATACATGTGTGGATACATAGACAACACCATGTCCCTAGTAAGCCTCTAGTTGACTAGCTCGTTGATCAATAGATGGTTACGGTTTCCTGACCATGGACATTGGATGTTGTTGATAACGGGATCACATCATTAGGAGAATGATGTGATGGACAAGACCCAATCCTAAGCCTAGCAAAAAGATCGTGTAGTTCATATGCTAAAGCTTTTCTAATGTCAAGTATCATTTCCTTAGACCATGAGATTGTGCAACTCCCGGATACCGTAGGAATACTTTGGGTGTGCCAAACGTCACAACGTAACTGGGTGGCTATAAAGGTACACTACAGGTATCTCCGAAAGTGTCTGTTGGGTTGGCACGAATCGAGACTGGGATTTGTCACTCCGTGTGACGGAGAGGTATCTCTGGGCCCACTCGGTAGGACATCATCATAATGTGCACAATGTGATCAAGGAGTTGATCACGAGATGATGTGTTATGGAACGAGTAAAGAGACTTGCCGGTAACGAGATTGAACAAGGTATCGGGATACCGACAATCGAATCTCGGGCAAATACAATACCGCTAGACAAAGGGAATTGAATACGGGATTGATTGAATCCTCGACATCATGGTTCATCCAATGAGATCATCGTGGAACATGTGGGAGCCAACATGGGTATCCAGATCCCGCTGTTGGTTATTGACCGGAGAACGTCTCGGTCATGTCTGCATGCTTCGCGAACCCGTAGGGTCTACACACTTAAGGTTCGATGACGCTAGGGTTATAAAGGAAGTTTGTATGTGGTTACTGAATATTGTTCGGAGTCCCGGATGAGATCCCGGACGTCACGAGGAGTTCCGGAATGGTCCGGAGGTAAAGATTTATATATGGGAAGTCATCATACGGTCATCGGAAGAGTTCGGGGGATACCGGCATTGTACCGGGACCACCGAAGGGGTTCCGGGGGTCCACCGGGAGGGTCCACCTGCCCTGGAGGGCCCTATGGGCTGTATGTGGAGAGGGAACAGCCCCTTAGTGGGCTGGGCGCCTCCCCCCTTAGGGCCCTTGCGCCTAAGGGTTTGGGGGAACCCTAAAGGGGGCGCCCCCCTTGCCTTGGGGGGCAAGGCACCCCGTCTTGGCCGCCGCCCCCTCCTCAGATGGGATCTGAGGGGGCCGTCCCTCCCTCTCCCTTGCCCCTATATATATGAAGGGGGTGGGAGGGCAGCCGGACAATGTGCTGGCGCAGCCCTCCCCCTCTCCCAAGTCCTTCTCCTCTCCCGCGGTGCTTGGCGAAGCCCTGCAGGATTGCCACGCTCCTCCACCACCACCACGCCGTCGTGTTGCTGCTGGATGGAGTCTTCCTCAACCTCTCCCTCTCTCCTTGCTGGATCAAGGCATGGGAGACGTCACCGGGCTGCACGTGTGTTGAACGCGGAGGTGCCGTCCGTTCGGCACTTGGTCATCGGTGATTTGGATCACGACGAGTACGACTCCATCAACCCCGTTCACTTGAACGCTTCCGCTTAGCGATCTACAAGGGTATGTAGATGCACTCTTCTTCCCCTCGTTGCTGGTTTCTCCATAGATAGATCTTGGTGACACGTAGGAAAATTTTGAATTTCCGTTACGTTCCCCAACAGCTATACCAAGGCCGCTTGGCAAACCTCGGTCCATTCCGAGAAAGTTTAACACCCACACACGAAAAGAGACAAGAGGGGTCGCCGGGTGACATAGGAGTGCCAGATTGGAAAATGGACAACGGGGAAAATGGTCGGATGCATGAGACGAACATGTATGCAAATGCGATGCACATGACGACATGATATGAAATGCAGATGATGACATGACAAAGTGCGACACGCAAGCACATGACATGGCAAGGATGGCGAATAACTGGCGGACACCTGGCGCATCGAAACCGGGGCGTTACACTGGAGCCGAAGCCCCCAGCCTCGGCGGACCTGTGTCGTCCTCGACCTTGCACCCGCCGGAGACCTCCGTCGAATTCGTCGCCTACAAGCCTTCCCCGAGCTTACTTTGCACCTCTACAGGTTCGCGGTGAGAACCTCGACCGATTCCCCTCGTTCCCAACTTCATTCCACCCTGTTAGGCACTGCCCCCATGCTCGTCCGTGGCCGCCATGGCCGGAGCCCGAGCTCCCGTGTACGTGCTTTGCTGCTGTGCTACTTGCTGTTGCTTGCTGCACCTTGGCGTCGCCCGCACCCACCACCACAGCCGCCACGCCCGACCTGTGCGCCCGCTCGCCTGCGCTGGCCCTGCTCGCTACGGCGGTCGCCGTTGCTCCTCCCTTCCCCTGCTCCCCTCGCTGCTCGTGCCTGCCGCCCGCCTCTGCTCTCTGCTTTCGACCGCCCCCGCTTTCGCCCGCCACTGCCGGCGGCCCCCTGTGCTGCGCCCGCCTACAGCCGTCGTCGCCACCTTCGCGCGCCTCCCCAGCGCCCCGACCTGCTGCTCCTGGCCGCAGTTGACGGGCGCCGACGCCTGTGCCTCTGTACTGTCCGGCCTCGTTTAGTTTAGGAACTAATCCCAATTAGTGCTAACCCTCCCTCCTAATTAGTGTATGACACGTGGGTCCCATCTACTAACTCCCCCTTTAAATCAATCTGTTAAAAATAAAGTGTTCCTATGACAGGTGGGACCCCCCTGTACTATTTGTGTGGATAAGATCAAATAAAGCCCCTCTATGACATGTGGGACCCATATGTCAGTTGGACCAGTCAACTCTGTCAGCTTTGACTGTTGACTGGTGACTGGGCAGTCAGCGCGACCCACATGTCATGCACTTACACACATTGCTGGCTACACTCCTGTGTACCCAAAGCAATTTATCCATTTATTATTTTCGAATTAAAATAAATCCAGTAATTCCAAAGTGGTTTAAATCTTTGAAAAATCATATAAAATTATCCGTAGCTCGGATGAAAAAGTTTTATACATGAAAGTTGCTCAGAATTTCGAGATGAATCCGAATACGCAGCCCGTTCGTCCGCCACGCATCCCTAGCATAGCGAACATGCAACTTTCCCCCTCCGATTCATCTGTCCGAAAACGCGAAAGACCGGGGATATTTTCCCGGATGTTTCCCCCTTTCGTCGGTACCACCTACTGCCGCGTTAGGGCACACCTAGCACCGCATATTGCCATTTTACGCTTTGTGATGCTTTGATTGCTCTGTTATTTATTTTGTTCCCCCTTCGTTACTTCTTTCCGGTAGACCCCGAGACTGCCGGCGACCCCCAGTTCGACTACGGAGTTGATGACCCCCTCCTTGCCAGAGCAACAAGGCAAGCCCCCCCTTGATCACCAGATATCGCCTACTCTCCTCTATACTGCTTGCATTAGAGTAGTGTAGCATGTTACTGCTTTCGGTTAATCCTATTCTGATGCATAGCCTGTCCTTGCTACTACTGTTGTTACCTTTACCTGCAATCCTACATGCTTAGTATAGGATGCTAGTTTCCATCAGTGGCCCTACATTCTTGTCCGTCTGCTGTGCTATACTATTGGGCCGTGATCACTCGGGAGTTGATCATGGGTATATACTATACATTAAACATGATACATGTGGTGACCAAAGTCGGGTTGGCTCGAGGAGTACCCGCGAGTGATTCACGGATTGGGGGCTGAAAGGACCTTTGTCCCGACGGCCCTCTATGTGGGTCTTTGTGGCGGAGCGGCAGGGCAGTTCGGGGCTACTTGGGTGAGAGGTGAGCCTGGCCCTGTCGGCGTTCGCGGATACTTAACACGCTTAACGAGATCTGGGTATTTGATCTGAGTCTGGCTACTGGCCTATACGCACTAACCAACTACGCGGGAAAGATATGGGCACTCGGCGTCGTGGTATCAGCCGAAGCACTTCTTGACGTCAGCAACGGAGCGGCGCGCGCCGGGTTGGACTGGAACGCCACTAGGCTAGGTCTGCTTCCGGCCGCCCTCGCAATGTGCAGGTGTGCTCAGGGCGATGGGCCCAGACCCCTGCGCGCTTAGGTTTAGACTGGCGTGTTGACCTCTCTGTTGTGCCTAGGTGGGGCTGCGACGTGTTGATCTTCCGAGGCCGGGCATGACCTAGGAAAGTGTGTCCGGCCAAATGGGATCAAGCGTGTTGGGTTATGTGGTGCACCCCTGCAGGGAAGTTAATCTATTCGAATAGCCGTGTCCCTCGGTAAAAGGATGACCCGGAGTTGTACCTTGACCTTATGACAACTAGAACCGGATACTTAATAAAACACACCCTTCCAAGTGCCAGATATAACCCGGTGATTGATCTCCAACAGGGCATCGAGGAGGGGATCGCCGGGTAGGATTATGCTATGCGATGCTACTTGGAGGACTTCAGTCTACTCTCTTCTACCTGCTGCAAGACGGAGGCGACCAGAAGCGTAGTCTTCGATAAGACTAGCTATCCCCCTCTTATTCTGGCATTCTGCAGTTCAGTCCACTGATATGGCCCTTTACACATATATCCATGCATATGTAGTGTAGCTCCTTGCTTGCGAGTACTTTGGATGAGTACTCATGGTTGCTTTTCTCCCCCTTTTCCCCCTTTCCCTTCTACCCGGTTGCCGCAACCAGATGCTGGAGCCTAGGATCCAGACGCCACCGTCGACGACGACCCCTACTACTCTGGGGGTGCCTACTACTACGTGCTGCCCGCTGACGACGACCAGGAGTAGTTAGGAGGATCCCAGGCAGGAGGCCTGCGCCTCGTTCGATCTGTATCCCAGTTTGTGCTAGCCTTCTTAAGGCAAACTTGTTTAACTTATGTCTGTACTCAGATATTATTGCTTCCGCTGACTCGTCTATGATCGAGCACTTGTATTCGAGCCCTCGAGGCCCCTGGCTTGTATTATGATGCTTGTATGACTTATTTTTATTTGTAGAGTTGTGTTGTGATATCTTCCCGTGAGTCCCTGATCTTGATCGTACACATTTGCGTGCATGATTAGTGTACGATTGAATTGGGGGCGTCACAAGTTGGTATCAGAGCCGACTGCCTATAGGAATCCCCCTTCCACACTCCTTGGCCGAAGTCGAGTCTAGAAATTGCAAAACTTTTTACTAACATGGCTGTGTGTCTTACGGGCACACGTCGCCATTTGGGTGGTAGTTGGATCTTTTATTCCTCGACCTATACTCTGGGACTCTGACATCTCTTCTATTCGGGTTAAATGATTGTACTAACTCTAACTCTAGGTTCTCGATAATATTTTCTCCCGGAGAGCACCTTCAGTCCAGATGATCGCCAACTACGCTAGAAGATTCGGAAGATACCCTCTAGTGTTCACTCGAGACCTTGTTCCCGTTGCTTTTACAATTCCCTACAACCGTTATCCCTATGGAGAATTACATGCTCCTATCGTCTTAATTTCATTCCCAGCTGCTCTTGTTATTACAAGATGCATCGAATTATTCTCCAAACTTTTTAATAATCCTTGAGCTTACTGCCTTGCAGTTCTTTGCCACAAGAATAACCCTAGATAATTCCTTGCACTTATCGAGTATCTGTTTATTCCTAGTTGATTCATGTATTTCACAACTATCTTTGAAATATCATTTGATCTTCCAAAAATCCTGAGCAGCCTATTGCTCTTGAAATTCTTGCTTGCTTGCCTTATGGTTAATCCCGTAAGTCTCATAATCTTATTGGCATCCCTTGTCTTTATCATTTTAAGTCCGTTGATTCAACATGTTGAGGATGCTCGCATCCCTCAATCGAATCCTAGAATTCATCCTTCCGGCTCAGTGTCAGTTTGAACATGAGCTGGTTCTCAACCAATTAAATTGCCGTTGGTTGTACCCCTAAGTCTATTCAAGTACTCCATCCTTAATCAGAGCATTTGCTTCTGATCCCTTGAATTGGAAATCATAATTCCTTTGCAATTGACCTTTGAGTTAGACAGTTGTTGCTATAATCTGACCTCCTTGCATTCTTTCTTCCTCTGGTTGAGTACCGATGCTCACATCAGATCCCTTGTGGGCCACCAGACCTTTTTTCGGATTTTATTCGACAACGTCCTTCATATTCAATAAGCTTGTGAGCCTTTCCTAGGATACATAATGCCGTTGGTAAATTGTATCATTTGCTTTCTCAAGCCTACTCTACTATCGAGTTGCGTTCTTTATTCCTGAAATGTGTGGTATGTACTCCTAAGATGCCCCGATGGGTTGACCCTATGCCTTCCTTAATCTGTGTGAACCTGGAAGATTTCACGGGTCATACTTATCTGGTATTGCACCAGGTAAAGACTTTTAACAACTAATAGCATTTTCGAAATACGAGAGGTGAATGAAAGGTTATGTGTTGAATAAGTGGGAGTCGACCTTGAACCATGTGTTCATGCCCATGGACACGATGTATACCTGATCATGGGAGCTTCTCTTAAAATAGTTATCCCCTTGTTATAAGATCATCTTGTATCTGTGGACGTGGTTCCGACCATGTTTCATCTAGATTCCATTTCTCGACGTTCACCTTGATGATTACATCTAGTGGAATTCATCGGGGGAGCCGGATCTGTCCCAAGGAGTCGGACGACCCGCCCCCGACACCTGAGAAGGGTCGGCTGGGTTGCAGCCGCTCCCGGGGTATGCGGAGGAGGTTGAAGGTCTCGACCGAAAGCACGCTGAGGCCCGCGCCGCCATCGACGAGGGTTCTGGTGACGGCCACCTGGCAGATGGTGGGGGTACACAACAGGGGGAGCGCGCCCGAGCCGGCGAAGTTGGCGGGGTGGTCCTCCGAGCCGAAGGTCAGGCCAGCCTCGCGCGCCGCCCGATCCGTGGGAGCCCCCTGCCGTGCATAAACGACGCCGACCTGGCGGGCAAACAGCTTGACGTGGCGGCTTGTGGGTGGCGCCTGCGAGCCGCCCAGGAGGGCCGCGACAACCGGGAGCGTCGACGTTGTTGTGCGGCAGCCCGGTCGCATAGACAGGCGCCGGGGTGGTGCTTGTCGCTCGCCTCCCGCCAGGCTGGTGGTGGTGTCGACGATGTGTGACGGGGAGCGACGTGGACGTCCACCAGCGAGGGCCGCTGGCGTGACGCGAGCTCGACGTGCGCCGTACATGGGTGCGGCGGTCGGAGGAGAGCGGAGCGGTGGAACACAAATTCCGGCGCACCCCTACCTGGCGCGCCAAATGTCGGATCACGGGTTCCGGCAAACCCTTAAGGTTCGAACTCTGGGGTGCGTGCGGAGATCGTGCCCTCTACCTCTCCGTCTCGTAAGGATTTAGCTACTGCAAGAACAACGCAAGATACACAAGGTTTATACTAGTTCGGGCCACCACTGAGGTGTAACACCCTACTCTAGTTTGTGGGTGGATGGATTGCCTCTTGGGCTGATGAGGAAGAACAGTACAAGGGAGAACGGCCTCGCGAGGTCCAGCTCTTGGCTAGGGGATGAACTACTAAGGGGAGCTCGATCACCCTCCTCTCTCTCTCTATGCTGGATCCCCCCTTATCCTGTGGGTGGCTAGTCCTATTTATAGGCAAAGGCCCTGGGCCTCTTCCCAAATATTGAGCGGGAAGGGCGCCAACAATTGGCCAATTTGAAGGGGAACATCTGGTACACTTATCCTGACTAAAGTTGGTCTTCGCCTGCCAAAGGCTCTGGTGATGACGCCGGCTTGGGCTCCACAGTGACTTCCTCTTTGTCGCGGAGCTGGTCTTGGTTTCGTTGCACCGAAATGGGTGCCTTTGCTTGATCCTCTCGCCTGCGCTTGCCCCCTTTGCACCAAAGAGGAAAGGGAGGACGCTGCGCGGGCTGGCGCCCGCCTGGGACCTTTGATCGTCATGGCTTGCATCATGGGCACCTCGTGAGGTATCCCACCTTGATCTCTCCGTCTCCTTGCGAGCCAGCCTAAGGTGGCCGTGCCGGAGGAAGCTCCGTGTCGTCCGCCTCGCGAGGCTTGGCCCCTCGCGAGGGTCTTGAGCCTTGTGTTGATGAAGATGGGCCATGTTGGACCCCCATTTGAGGCATGCCGCAGGCCGCAGGCAGGCAAGTATGGGGACCCCCATTCCCAGAACACCGACAGTAGCCCCCGGTCCCAAGGTGCGCATGGACTTGGCCGTGCCGAGAGGGGAAAGGGCAAGGGCGAAGCGCCGCGGGCCCTAACAGCCTGCGGCCTCGAGCGCCGCGTGGCGGTTTGACAGGACATGGGCGTCTCCACTCCTCCACGACACCCCAGCAACTGCGTGGATTGGACAAGTCCCTGCATGCATAGATACGGGTCATTATTACCTGCGATCGTGGTTCTTAACGGTTGGCCTCTTCCGGCTATAAGTGCGAGGCCGCGCAAGTTCCGCCAGTCCATCCCTTCCCGCTTCTCTTCTTCTTCCTCTCCTTCGCGGCCGCCGCTCGCATGGCTCCGAAGAGGTTCTCAGCTGCGAAGAAGGGGAAGGCTAGTTGGGCGGGGCCCGACTCCCCTCCGGCCAAGCGCGGCCGGGGTCGTCCCCACAAGCATCCCGCGGTCCCTGCTGCGGCTCCCCGTGGGCACAAGGGTGATTCCCCGTGCGGTGGTGAGCGCCCGGCTGCCATGGAGAGGTAGGCCGTGGCTGCGCAGCCTCCCAGGCCGCGCTTCCGCTCGGCGGAGGTGCTGCCGGAGTTCGTCGTGTGGTCGGCGGACCCGACCAGCACCTGGCTCTAGCTCCCTCGCTTCTTCATCAGCGAGCTGCTGGCCGGCGTCCGGTGCGGCTTCTGGCTCCAGGCCGACAGCTGCTGCAGTAGGGCTTCTTGGGTCTCGCTCGAGGTCTCCTCTTCTGGCAATGGGGCCCTGACCCGCAGCTGGCAAACGTTTGCCCGCGCGCGCGGCCTGGGCGAGCGGTGCACCCTGCACTTCAAGTTCGACGGCGACAACACCCTCTACGTGAGGGTGTTTGGGGAAGACGGTCGCCACGCAGGATGCTGCCCTAAGGACGACGACGAAGGAGACAGCGCCCGCTCTGCTGGCGGCGCCCGAGGCTCCCCGAGCTTCGCCTACTCCCCTTCAGGCGGCTCCTCCAGCGGTGGCCGCAGCCAGCCCCCTCGCCTCCGCGCCTGCTTGGGGGGTGGCTGTTCAGCCGCCCGTCATCGCGCTCCGGTGAAGCGCGAGAGGGAGTCCGCCTGAGCTCCAGAGGCATCTGGTGTCGCCTCCGTAGACCGATGCGGGGCGGGCCGCGCTGGGCTCGCCCTTTTCCTTTTCCTTTTGCTTCCTGTGTAAGATAAGACAACTGCATGGAGCCCCGTGGGGGCGTGTTTAAGAATTATTGCCGTTGTAGCCGTTACCTTAATTTCGTTGTCGCGTTTCGCGACTATTCGCCCTTGCGTAGGTAGTTTGTGGCCCCCGTTGGGGGGCGACCGACCCAGGCCCTGTGTGTATGTCGCGGTGCCCGAGGGGCACGGAGCAGAGGGGTGCTCCTGTAGAGGGCCCGGGCCGTGAAACCTTTAAATGGCTAGAGCAAAAACGCTCGCGAGGGCATTCGAGCTCCACCCCTCGCGAGGCCTTCACGAGAGAAAATCAAAACGCGGAGCGAAAATCGACAAACCATAAATCAACAACGGCGATAGCTTCGATAAGACCTCAAATGCAAGTAAGACACGCCAAATGCAGAAAGCAAATGAAAAAGCTGCGTCTGGCACCTAGTCTAGTCTTCGACGTCTTCTCACCAGCGCGGAGCTAAGTGCTGCCACTGGGCGTGGGAGGGAGCCCCAGGGCCTGAGGCCGGCGCTCCTGAGACTCCGGGGCGTGTACAGCCCCACTCATTATTACGTGAGAGTGTCACGGGGCGGCGAGCTTCACAGGCATTGGCCTTCTTCACAGGCTCCGGGCCTTTCTCCTTAGAGGTAATGAGCTTCACAGGCATTCGCCTTCTTCACAGGCTCCGGGCCTTTCTCCTTAGAGGTAATGAGCTTCACAGGCATTCGCCTTCTTCATAGGCTCCGGGCCTTTCTCCTTAGAGGTAATGAGCTTCACAGGCATTCACCTTCTTCACAGGCTCAGGGCCTTTTCCAGAAAGAGATGATCTTCACAGGCGTTCGCCTTCTTCACAGGCTCAGGGCCTTTTCCAAAAAGAGATGATCTTCACAGGCGTTCGCCTTCTTCACAGGCTCAGGGCCTTTTCCAAAAAGAGATGATCTTCACAGGCGTTCGCCTTCTTCTTAGGCTCAGGGCCTTTTCCAAAAAGAGATGATCTTCAGAGGCGTTCGCCTTCTTCACAGGCTCAGGGCCTTTTAGGGGTAAAACCTCCGGAGGTGCTGGATGTTCCACGCGTTCTGGATCGGCTCCCCCTCTTGAGTCTCCAAGCGCACGGAGCCAGGCCTGGAAACATGAGCAACCTTGACGGGCCCTCCCACATGGGAGAGAGCTTGTGCAGCCCTTCCCTTGAGAGGACCCGCCTGAGTACGAGGTCTCCTACCTCGAGGGTCCTGGGGCGGATGTTGCGGCAGTGATATCATCGTAGCGCCTGTTGGTACCTTGCCGCTCGCAGCGCAGCTTCCCGGCGGCATTCCTCCCCCAGCACGAGGTCCATCCCCCGCATGGCGCCCTGCTGCGCCTCGTCGAATGCTAGGACCCGCGCGGAGCGACGCCTGACCTCGTGAGGAAGGACCGCTTCGGCTCCGTAGACCAGGAAGAACGGAGTCTCCCCGGTTGGTTTGGTCGCGGTCGTGTGGATGGACCACAACACGGATTGGAGCTCATCGTACCAACCCCTGCCGCAAGCTTCCAGCTTCTTCTTGAACGTCCTGGTCTTGAGGCCTCTCAGGACCTCCGCGTTGGCTCGTTCGGCTTGCCCATTGCTTCGCGGGTGTGCCACCGAAGCATAGCATATCTGCGTTCCAAGGTTAGCACAGTATGTTTTGAAGAGGTTACTGGTGAAGTGCGAACCGTTGTCTGTGATGATGCGGTTCGGCACCCCGAACCGGCTCACGATGCCCCTGATGAACTTGACCGCGGAGCCTACGGGGATGGTTCGGACAGCCTCCACCTCTGCCCACTTGGTGAACTTGTCAATGGGGACGTAGAGGTAACGGTAGCCCCCTGGCGCCCGAGGGAACGGGCCCAGAATATCCAACCCCCAAACTGCGAATGGCCACGAGAGGGGTATAGTCTGCAGGCTCCCCGCCGGCTGATGGATCTGCTTGGAATGGAACTCACAAGGCTTCACCAACTCGATCGCGTCGTTGAGCGCGGTGGGCCAATAGAACCCACTACGGAAGGCCTTTCCGACGAGGGTTCGTGATGATGAGTGATGTCCGCAGTCTCCGCCGTGTATGTCCCCCAGTAGCTCCCTTCCTTGCTCCCTGGAGATGCAGCGCAGAGATACGTCGTTGGGTCGCTTCCGGTAGAGCTCTCCGTCTCTGATGCAGTATGCCGTGGCCTACCGCGCTACACGTTCTGCTTTCTCCTCCTTCTCTGGCAGGGTCCCATGTATCAGGTAACTCCGGAGCTCAGTGATCCAGCGTTCCTCCTGAGGTTCCATCGTTAGGAGCAAACGTGCTCCTGAGGTCGGCCCGCAGGCCGGGGCTCCCGAGGCTGGCGGCTGAGGGAGCTCCTCACGAGGCTGAGCTGTGCTTGATAGCGTTGGCTGCGCTGAAGGCTTGAAGAGCCGCTCCTCGAAGACGCCGGGCTTCTGCGGCAGCCGCCTGGATGCCCGTCCAGCTATGTCGTCAGCTTCCTGGTTGGTGCCACGGGGCACGTGCTTCAGCTCCAGCCCCCAGAACTGCTTTTCCATCCTGCGGACCTCTGCTAGGTAGGCCTCCATATGCTCGTCCTTCGGCTCATACACCTTGCTGGAGAAGTTGACTAGGAGCTGCGAGTCGCCCTTGACGGTGAGGCGCTTCACTCCCAGGGCCGGCCTTCAACCCTGCTATCAGTCCCTCATATTCTGCTATGTTGTTGGAGACCTTTTCTCCTTGCTGGAAACAGAGTTGTACTGCATAGCAAAGCTTATCCTGAGTGGGTGATATCAGTACAGCACCAACCCCCGCGCCGTGCCTGGAGAATGCCCCGTCGAAGCACATGACCCAGCCTTCCGGCGCCTCGCTTCCTGGGGAGAGGGAGCCATCCTCGTCATCCTTGAGGCCCGGCGCCTCTGTCCATTCCGCCACGAAATCTGCCAACGCTGCTCCTTTGATGACCCTAGTTGTGCTGAACTCGAGCTGAAACGCTTGCAACTCTATGTTCCACTCAGCGACCCTTCTGGCCGAGTTAGGGCTCCTGAGCACCCTCTCTAGGGGGTATGATGAGATGACCTTGATCGGGTGAGCTTGGAAGTAGTGTCGCCGCTTGCGCGAGGCCACCACCAGCGCGAGGAGGAGCTTCTGGGGCATCGGATATCGGGCCCTCGCGTCCCGCAGCACCGTGCTAACGAAGTAGACCGGGTGCTCAACAAGGCTGTGACCAGCTTGGGTCGCGGCGCCCTCGGGAGGTGAGGACACCTCGCGAGATGTTGCGTCCTCGGGAGGTGAACCATCCTGGCATGTTGCTTCTCCTGTCTCTGGTGCATCCCTCGGCGGCTGACTCTCTTCATCCTTAGCTTCGGCTCCCTCGAGCTTTCCCTATTCCCGTCTTTTCTGGCCTCGGGCTGCCGCGGTGGTCTTGAACTGGCGCTCCTCCCTAACCGCCACTAGTGCCGCGCTGGCAGAGTAGGGGGTGGCGGCAAGGTAAAGCAACAGAGGCTCTTGAGGGCGCGGAGCCACCATGACTGGGGGACTGGTTAAGTACCTCTTGAGATCTTGAAACGCCCTATCTGCCTCTTCAGTCCATTCAAAGGGTCCCTTTTTCTTCATAAGCTGAAAGAAAGGCAGCGCCCGCTCCCCCAACTTGGAGATGAAGCGCCCTAGCGCGGTCACTCGCCCAACGAGTTTCTGCATCTCTCTGAGGGTCTTTGGCGGACTCATGTCCTCGACGGCCTTGACCTTCTTGGGGTTGGCCTCAATGCCACGGTGAGACACGAGGAACCCCAAAAGCTTGCCCGAGGGAACGCCAAACACACATTTCTCCGGGTTGAGCCGCAGGTTCACTGCGTCGAGGCTCGCGAAGGTCTCTTCCAGGTCTTGTATTAGGGTCCTGGCCTCTCGAGATTTCACCACAATGTCATCGACGTATGCTTCAACATTCTTCCCGAGCTGCGGGCCCAGGGTGATGTGCATCAGCCGCTGAAAGGTTGCCCCTGCGTTGCGTAGTCCAAATGGCATGCATGTATAGCAGTACACCCCGCACGGGGTCAAGAAGGCGGTCTTCTCAACGTCTTCTATCGCCATCTTGATCTGGTGATATCCGGAGAAGGCATCCAAGAAGCACAACAGGTCGCACTCGGCGGTGGAATCGACGATCTGGTCGATGCGAGGGAGCGGGAACGGATCTTGCGGGCATGCCTTGTTGAGGTTGGTGAAGTCGACACACATGCGTTCCTTCCCCCCTTTCTTGGGCACAACGACAGGGTTGGCCAACCAATCTGGGTACCGGACCTCGCGAATGACTCCAGCGGCTTCCAACTTGCGGGTCTCTTGGATGATGCAGGCCTGCTTTTCTGCGGACTACCGCCTGGCCTTTTGCTTCAGGGGGCGCACATTCGGGCACACGTTGAGGTGGTGCTCGATGACGTCCCTGGGGATCCCTGCCAGCTGATCGGGCTCCCAGGCAAACACTTTCTTGTTTGCACGCAGGAACTTGACCAGGGCCTCCTCCTGCTTAGGCCCGAGGTTGGCGCCAATGGTGAAAGTGGCACTGGAGGACCCGTCCTCGTCGACGGGTATCTGCTTGGTTTCTGCCTTGTCCTGGGTGAACAACTGCTTATTCTTGGTTGGCGCAGCCCCCCTGGGCTCAGTGGCCCCGCGCCGGCGGGCTGTGCCGTTGCCGCCGTCTTGAAGGCGAGCTTGAGTACTCGCAGGGCGTCCCCGGTGTCTCCCTGCACGGTAAGAGTACCGTTGCTCCCGGGCATCTTCATGAGGTTGTACGCAGGGTGCGTGGCGGCCATGAACTGAGCCAATGCCGGGTAGCCGAGGATGGCGTTGTAAGGGAGACCGATGGGGGCGATGTCGAAGTCGACCATCTCCGTGCGGAAGTTGTCGTAGGTGCCGAAGGTCACCGGGAGCCGGATCTGTCCCAAGGAGTCGGACGACCCGCCGCCGACACCTGAGAAGGGTCGGCTGGGTTGCAGCCGCTCCCGGGGTATGCGGAGGAGGTTGAAGGTCTCGACCGAAAGCACGCTGAGGCCCGCGCCGCCATCGACGAGGGTTCTGGTGACGGCCACCTGGCAGATGGTGGGGGTGCACAACAGGGGGAGCGCGCCCGAGCCGGCGAAGTTGGCGGGGTGTTCCTCCAAGCCGAAGGTCAGGCCAGCCTCGCGCGCCGCCCGATCCGTGGGAGCCCCCTGCCGTGCAGAAACGACGCCGACCTGGCGGGCAAACGGCTTGACGTGGCGGCTTGTGGGTGGCGCCCGCGAGCCGCCCAGGAGGGCCGCGACAACCGGGAGCGTCGACGTTGTTGTGCGGCAGCCCGGTCGCATAGGCAGGCGCCGGGGTGGTGCTTGTCGCTCGCCTCCCGCCGGGCTGGTGGTGGTGTCGACGACGTGTGACGGGGAGCGACGTGGACGTCCACCAGCGAGGGCCGCTGGCGTGACGCGAGCTCGACGTGCGCCGTACATGGGTGCGGCGGTCGGAGGAGAGCGAAGCGGTGGAAGACAAATTCCGGCGCACCCCTACCTGGCGCGCCAAATGTTGGATCACGGGTTCCGGCAAACCCTTAAGGTTCGAACTCTGGGGTGCGCGCGGAGATCGTGCCCTCTACCTCTCCGTCTTGTAAGGATTTAGCTACTGCAAGAACAACGCAAGATACACAAGGTTTATACTAGTTCGGGCCACCATTGAGGTGTAATACCCTATTCTAGTTTGTGGGTGGATGGATTGCCTCTTGGGCTAATGAGGAAGAACAGTACAAGGGAGAACGGCCTCGCGAGGGCCAGTTCTTGGCTAGGGGATGAACTGCTAAGGGGAGCTCGATCACCATCCTCTCTCTCTCTATGCTGGATCCCCCCTTATCCTGTGGGTGGCTAGTTCTATTTATAGGCAAAGGCCCTGGGCCTCTTCCCAAATATTGAGCGGGAAGGGCGCCAACAATTGGCCAATTTGAAGGGGAACATCTGGTACACTTATCCTGACTAAAGTTGGTCTTCACCTGCCAAAGGCTCTGGTGATGACGCCGGCTTGGGCTCCACAGTGACTTCCTCCTTGTCGCGGAGCTGGTCTTGGTTTCGTTGCACCGAAATGGGTGCCTTTGCTTGATCCTCTCGCCTGCGCTTGCCCCCTTTGCACCAAAGAGGAAAGGGAGGACGCTGCGCGGGCTGGCGCCCGCCTGGCACCTTTGATCGTCATGGCTTGCGTCATGGGCACCTCATGAGGTATCCCACCTTGATCTCTCCGCCTCCTCACGAGCCAGCCTAAGGTGGCCGTGCCGGAGGAAGCGCCGTGTCGTCCGCCTCGCGAGGCTTGGCCCCTCGCGAGGGTCTTGAGCCATGTGTTGATGAAGATGGGCCACGTTGGGCCCCCATTTGAGCCACGCCGCAGGCTGCAGGCAGGCAAGTCTAGGGACCCCCGTTCCCAGAACGCCGACAAGGGGTGATTCCTCGGGTTTTCCCCTTGATGTTTGGACACACGGATACTTGTACTTTACCACTGTTACATGGAAAGACGGGTCGACCCTGAGGGGTACCCGCGCGAGCTTATTTGCGAGTGATGTGGAGATGGGTTGGCCTAGAGGGTGCCTGTGAGATAATTACGAGGCGTGGCCGGGCATTCCTAGCCCCTGCCGCAAGTCCTCGAGACGGGGCAACGGGGTCACATCTTTCGCGAGTCTCTGCTTGTTACCGCGCGATCCCAATCCAGTACGATTTGGATATTTGATCTGAGGGGCCTCTGGCCTGATAGCACTAACAATCACGTGGGCATAGTATGGGTGTTCTGCGTCGTATGCATCAGCCGAAGCTTAATAGACGTCAGCGACTGAGCGGCGCGCGCCGGGTTGGACTGCGTAAGCGCCTGCCTTGTTGAAGGAGGTAGCTAGGTTTGCTCACCGGCCGCGTTCGTAACGTGCAGGAGTTCCCGGGGAGATGGCTCATGACCCCTGGGGCATAGGTTTAGTCCGGCGTGCTGGCCTCTCTATTAAGCCTAGGTCGGGTTGCAGCGTATTGTTTGGCCGAGGCCGGGCATGACCCAGGAAAGTGTGTCCGGCCGGAGTCCATCGAGCGTGGTGGGTAAGTTGGTGCACCCCTGCAGGGAAGAAAACATCTATCGATAGCCTTTCCTATGGTAACGGACACTTGGAGTTGTATCCCGATCGATACAACTAGAACTGGAGACTTGTGATGAGAACTGGATGTGATGATAATTGGATTGTGATGATAACTGGATAGTACGGCTCTGGGATTTCTTTCTCGCAGGGAGTGGAGAAAGGATCTCTGGCCAAGGTTGATAACACTTCTACTACTTTACTTTATGCTACTCTACTCCCTCCGGTTGCTGCAAGATGGTGGTTTCTAGAAGATGCTAGTCTTTGATAGGCTAGGCTTTCACCTTTCTCTTCTGCCATTCTACAGTTCAGTCCACAGATACAGCCCATTTAATTGATACCGATGCATATGTAGTGTAGATCCTTGCTTGCGAGTACTTTGGATGAGTACTCACGGTTGCTTTGCTCCCCCTTTTCCCCGTTTTTTCTTCTTTCTGGTTGATGCAACCAGATGTCGGAGCCCAGGAGCCAGATGCCACCGCCGATGCCTACTACTACGTGGAGACCGCCGATGACCAGGAGTAGTTAGGAGGCTCCCAGGCAGGAGGCCTTGCCTTTTCGATCGTTGCTACTTTTGTGCTAGCCTTCTTAAGGCAAACTTGTGTAACTCATGTCTGTACTCAGATATTGTTGCTTCCGCTGACTCTTGTGTATTCAAGCTTATGTATTCGAGCCCTCGAGGCCCCTGGCTTGTAATATAAAGCTTGTATTATTTTATTTTGTGTCTAGAGTTGTGTTGTGATATCTTCCCGTGAGTCCTTGATTTAGATTGTACACATTTGTGTGTATGATTAGTGTATGATTGAATCGAGGGCGTCACAATCTGGTATCAGAGCCGATTGCCTGTAGGTAGCCCCCTTTCCAACTCCTTGGCCGAAGTTGAGTCTAGTCAATAAATTTTTTTTACTAACATGGCTGTGTGTCTTACGGGCCCACGTCGCCAATTGGGTGGTATTAGGATCTTTTATTCCTTGGCTATACTCTGGGACTCTGATCTCTCGTCTATTCAGGTTAAACATTTTACTAACTCTGACATTAGGTTCTCGTACCCACTTCCTCCCGGAGAGCCCCGACATTATCGATGATCACTTGCTTCGCCAGAAGATTCTGCGGATACTCCTCGATGTTTCTCGAGAACCTGTGCCAACTGCCTTGCAGTTCCTGACCATCGATAACCCCCCTGAATAACATCTTGCCGCTTGTACCTTTATCCCTAGTTGCTCTTGTTATTACAAGATACCAGTAGTACTCTCCGTTGTTCCGAGAATCCTTTGTGCCTTGTGCTTTGCAGCTTCCTCTCGAACTGCGGATAATTCACTTAACCGGGGTTCGTTCATCCCCAGTTGTTCATTTGGTTTCCAAATACCTGAAAAGGCTTTCTGATCTTTCAAAATCCTCTGCAGCCTACTGCTCTTGATTCTCCTTGCCTGCTTGCATTAGGATTAATTCCATATGTCTAGCGATATTCTTTAAAATTCTTTATGATTGTCATTCTGTTCCTATGGATTCAGCGTGTGTGCGAATACTCGCAATCATCAATCAATCCTTGGAAATTTTCTTTCCGGCTCAGACATTCTTCCAGATATGAGCTGGTTCTTGCCCAATCTAGATTTTATCGGGTACACCTCTAAGTCTATTCAACTTAATCATCTTATGATCAGAGCCTCTGCTTCAGATCTTCTGATTTGAAAACCGCAATTCCTTTGTATTCATGCTTTGAAGTTATCCAGTTATATCTATAACCCGATGCCTTCGCATTCTTTCTTCTTCTGGGTGAGTATCGATACTCACATCAGATCTTTTATGGTCCGCCATATCCTTGGTTGGATTATTATCTGACAATGTCCTTCATATTCATTAAACTTGTGAGTTTTGCCTTGACATATAATGCCCTTGGTTAATTCTATCATCTGCTTTTGTCAACCATGCTCTGCTTTCGAGCTGCTTTATTTTAATCCTGAAGTTAGTGGTATATGTTCCTAAGCTACCCCTATGGGTTGAACTTATGCCTTCCATAATCCGTATGAACCCGAGAGTTCTCACGAGTCTTTCTCTTATGGTACTTCACCAGATAAATCTTCTGCCCTACAATTTCTTCGAAAACGAGGAGTGAATGAAATGTTATGCTTTGGAGAAGTGGGAGTCGACCTTGAACTCTGTGTTCATGCCCATGGACCCGATGTGGAACTTATCATGGAAGCTTCTTGTAATAATAACTATTTCCTTGGTACAATATCATCTGGTATCGGTAAATTGATCCTTTGCAATCGTGGTTTCGACCATATTTTCTCCTTGATTCCATTTCCTGGACAAGTTAAAATACTTGTCTTGCAGATCATTTCATCTGCCCAACCTCTATTATGATCTACCTTCGAGTATTACCCCTGGTAACTCGAGGATCATGCCATTGCAATACATCTTATGAACTATTGATGGAGTACAACCTTACCCTGTCTTTGTCACTTCATGGGTTCTAGGTTGTTTGTGAACCGAGAACACCAATAAGTGAATCGATTCTGCACTCTGATTCAATAACTCTAAGTAATTTTAGTGCTTACGAGTTTAATAATCCTTCTAGTCATTCCTTAGCCTGATCGGCTATTTTTTTTATCGTGTCAACTTTAACTGTGCTACCTGGTCTTTATGCGCAGAGCAACTTCCGACGATGAGCTAAGCTTACGTTGATCTTCTTCATCTCATCATTTCACATCGAACAACAAGCTAGGTTTCGAGCTTGTGTCGTATCCGTGGTTCCAATAGCTTTTCGCTTCATCCTTCCTGTTGCTTGATGTCGTCGCTCCCCGATGGCATCTTCGTAGAGCCTCTCGACAAATGTGTCGTGATCGGCATCAACATTTTGACTTCTGTTGAGATGACAATAGAATTCATGGTGAGAAATGCCATCCTTGCCTCTCGATGATTTGTGTCAACATCGACAACATTCTTGCCTCCCCCCAACACAATTTTGTTCATATCATTTTGGCATTACATCCTTTTGACCTATTGATGGATTGCTACTGAACCCATCAGCCACATCCTCATCTTTCAATGATGAAATTGTACGAACTATTCTAGCAGTTCCCGCGGAATCCTTTGTGAATTCAAAAGTCTGACTTTTACCTGATGACCATGTCAATGATATCCCGAAGCATATCGGTGGTACTCCGATCGTCAACAAGAACATTGGAAGCGCACTGCGAAATGTTTCTTGATCGATTACCCATACCCTATTGTATGGGTAATATCATGATTCTTACCTCGCCCCCTTTATCTAAATGCTTTTGAACTTGCTGTCATATCATGTATATCCTGCACTACTTTTCCTTGGGAAAAGTTACACTCCTAAATCTTGTGTAGAACCACATTTTCATTTCCATTGGTTTGCTTAACCTTTCTTGTGATCTATATATGTTATAAGCAAAAATAATTCCCTGCTTATGGAAACACCTCGGTTTACAACTCTGTCAGTGTGACCCTGTTACTATTGCTGACGACATCCTGGTAACCCCCGATGGATGAGAACTTTGCCTATTGGTCCGCCTCGTTCCACGAGCAGGAAAATAGTTCTCTCCGTCCCTCGCCCTTGGTACCAACGTTGTTGACAACATAAATGACAGTTTATCATTTGACATGCCTTGCTATCGGCCCCCTTTCTACTTTTAACCCACATGGTGGGCCCATAACCCACAATTCCACAGGATCGAAACCTGACTCCGGTACATCCCTGTTTTCCAAAGTTGTCCCTCGCGCTTGGCTTCGTATGTAAATCACGAGCCACCTTCCGAGAGATGATATTTTCTGTTATCAGACGCAATACTTATTCCCATAGCTCCGAACCTCTTTCACCCTCTGTTTCAGGCAACGAACGATTGTCTACCGGGTTTAAGCTCCTTAATGCACCTCACCTTTCTCTTGATGACTTTCTTGAATTTCAACTCAAGAGATACCTCTATGCCACGCTCACTGACATCGTCCCCAGGTAACTATCTTGTGTTGAGCTTCGCCCTACCCGAGTCTTTCCCCCTTACTCCACCGCTTAAATCTCGGGACGAGATTTCTTGTAGTGGAGAAAATTTGTAACACCTCGATAATCATGCTACAGTAATCCCCTTCTAATGATGCCTTGTCATCGTTGTTATTGTTGCTAATCTCACTTTGATTCTAATCCAGCCCAGATCTCAAATTCAAATTAAAGTCAAAATTCAAATTGCTCAAATATGAGAACTAAAATGTTCAAGGTGTGGCAAATAATCCCGTGAAATTTGTCATGTTGGAACCAACCTCTTTTGGATTTTGAAAGTGCCCCTGGAAATTATTTAGTGATCCAGCAACATTTAAAATTGGCCTCTTAAATTTCTAAAAATAGTTGGACAACTACTTTCGGCCTTAAACTTTTTGTGACTCGTAGAAATAATGTGCTTGATTTATGTGACAAGTCTCATATCTAACAAAACTCATTTAGTGTTGCGGTTTAATAGAAAACAATAGCTAAATTTGAAACAGAAAATAAAATGTGTGAAAGGGAAAAGGAACACCCCCCCACGCTGGACCAACTGGCCCAGCTAGCCAACTGGTCGGCCCAGCCGCACTCCCTGGCCTAGTAGGCCACGCCCGACCTAACCCTAAACGAGCGACCCCACTCCCCCACGACCCCCCACTCTCTCCCTCGTCCCTCCCCCACTCGTCTGGATCTGGCTCGGGGAGGAGCCCGATTCCGCGCTGCCTCGTGCCCCCGCCACCTCCGCCCTTCCCCAGTGTCGCCTGACTCCGTCAACGCCGTCGCCTCCTCGACCTCGCGCCGGACTGCACCGCCGCCGCCCTTCCCTCGGCGCCGCCCCGACGCCCGCCGACGCCGGCACCCCGACGCCGCCTCACCGCTGGACTGCCCCATCATCGCCAGCTCCTCTCGCCGGCCTCGCCATCCTCCTCTCTCCAACGATGTGAGCGCCCCCCTCTCCTTTCTGCCCCGCTCAGTGCGACCCTCACCGTCACCGCCCGCACATCCACTCACGCCCGCGCTGGCGCTCGTCGCCGCGCCCTCGCTCACTCGCCCTCGCCGCCCCGCCGCTCCTCGCGTCTCCGCCCGCAGCCGCGGTCCCCTCCTAGCCCAGCCCCGCCTGCTTCCCGTCGTGGCCACCGGCCAACTCCCGATTCTGCCGGAGCAGTCGGGCCTCGAGCCCCCCCACTGCGTAGCCTCCCCACACGCGCCACCCGCTCCCCCGGCCTCCCGCACGACCTGCTGACCCTGACCGCCGGCGCCTCGCCAGGTCACGGCCTCGCTTCCCACTCCCGAGCGATCTACGCTCCGTTGGGTCAGCCCCCAACGGGCGCCCGCGCCCGATAACCCCCGTCGCTCTACCGGGCTACGCCCGCACCGCGTTTAGCCCACGCCCGCTAGGCCATGGGCCACTGGCCTATGGGCCCCACGCCCATGTTTAAAAAAAGTTACTTTAAGAAAAAAATTAATTAATTAATTAATTAAATAGGTAATTAATTAACTTAATTAACTCTGTTTAGTACCTAATTAACTTGATTAGCTAATTAAAACTGTTAATTAGTTGTTAGACTATGACAGAATGGCCCCACATGTCAGGGTTGACTTTGGTCAACTCTGTTGACTGCTGACGTCATGATGACGTCATGCTGATGCAATAACCCCCATTTTAGATTTAATAATATTTGACAAAATGTTTAAATCTTTTGAAATTTCATAGTAATTAAACCGTAGCTCGGATGAAAAAGTTTTCTACATGAAAGTTGCTCAGAACGACGAGACGAATCCGAATACGCAATTCGTTCGTCTGCCAAATGCCCCTAACTACCTGAACATGAAACTTTTCCCCTCCGTTTCATCTGCCCGAAAATGCTAAACCTGGGGAAACATTCCCGGATGTTATCCCCCTTCGCCGGTAACGTGTAGCACCGCGTTAGAACACGTCTAGCTCTGCCTGTTGTCCTGTTATGCTCTTGCTTGCTATGTATTTACTGTTTCTCCCCCTCTTCTCTCTGGTAGACCCCGAGACTGCCGCTGGTGCCGCTGTGTTCAACTACGTCGACGACGACCCCTTCTTCTTGTCTGAGCAACCAGGCAAGCCCCCCTTTGATCATCCCGATATCGCCCATTCCATTTCTCTCATGCTTGCATTAGATTTTGCTACTGTTATTGTTTGCTCCTATTCTGTTGCATAGCCTGCTTTTGTATCTGCTGTTGTACCTTATCTGCTTATCCTAAACTGCTTAGTATAGGTTGGTTAGTGATCCATCAGAGACCCCCACTTGTCCTTGTTGCCCCTGCTTCATCATCGACGACTCGATCTACGTGATCAAAGACCAGGCCCCGACACCGCACATCACTTCCCCTTAGTTGCTCGACACTACTGGGTTACTATCGAGTACCGAGGGTGAACCTCTTCAGCACTTCTGATGTTAACCCTGTAGTGTAGTCATTCGGTCGTGATCATCTAGGGTGATTTCCTCCTTAACCACTTTCGATATGACTCTGTCGTGCAACCCCTCAAGTGTGAACCTCGGGGGTGATTCCTCTTACGTTCACCTTGATGATTACATCTAGTGGAATTCATCGGGGGTGATTCCTCGGGTTTTCCCCTTGATGTTTGGACACACGGATACCTGTACTTTACCACTGTTACTTGGAAAGACGGGTCGACCCTGAGGGGTACCCGCGCGAGCTTATTTGCGAGTGATGTGGAGACGGGTTGGCCTGGAGGGTGCTCGCGAGATAATTACGAGGTGTGGCCGGGTATTCCTAGCCCTTGCCGCAAATCCTCGAGACGGGGCAACGGGGTCACATCTTTCGTGAGTCTCTGCTTGTTACCGCGCGATCCCAATCCACTACGATTTGGATATTTGATCTGAGGGGCCTCTGGCCTGATAGCACTAACCATCATGTGGGCATAGTATGGGCGTTCTGCGTCGTATGCATCAGCCGAAGCTTAATAGACGTCAGCGACTAAGCGGCGCGCGCCGGGTTGGACTGCGTAAGCGCCTGCCTTGTTGAAGGAGGTAGCTAGGTCTGCTCACCGGCCGCGTTCGCAACATGCAGGAGTTCCCGGGGAGATGGCCCATGACCCCTGGGGGCATAGGTTTAGTCCGGCGTGCTGGCCTCTCTATTAAGCCTAGGTCGGGTTACGACGTATTGTTTGGCCGAGGCCGGGCATGACCTAGGAAAGTGTGTCCGGCCGGAGTCAATCGAGCGTGGTGGGTAAGTTGGTGTACTCCTGCAGGGAAGAAAACATCTATCGATAGCCTTTCCTACGGTAACAGACACTTGGAGTTGTATCCCGATCGATACAACTAGAATTGGAGACTTGTGATGAGAACTGGATGTGATGATAATTGGATTGTGATGATAACTGGATAGTACGGCTCTGGGATTTCTTTCTCGCAGGGAGTGGAGAAAGGATCTCTGGCCGAGGTTGATAACACTTCTACTACTTTAATTTATGCTACTCTACTCCCTCCGGTTGCTGCAAGATGGTGGTTTCCAGAAGATGCTAGTCTTCGATAGGCTAGGCTTTCACCTTTTTCTTCTGGCATTCTGCAGTTCAGTCCACAGATACAGCCCATGTAATTGATACCGATGCATATGTAGTGTAGATCCTTGCTTGCGAGTACTTTGGATGAGTACTCACGGTTGCTTTGCTCCCCCTTTTCCCCCTTTCTTCTTCTTTCCGGTTGATGCAACCAGATGTCGGAGCCCAGGAGCCAGATGCCACCGCCGATGCCTACTACTACGTGGAGACCGCCGACGACCAGGAGTAGTTAGGAGGCTCCTAGGCAGGAGGCCTTGCCTTTTCGATCGTTGCTACTTTTGTGCTAGCCTTCTTAAGGCAAACTTGTCTAACTCATGTCTGTACTCAGGTATTGTTGCTTTCCGCCGACTCTTGTGTATTCAAGCTTATGTATTCGAGCCCTCGAGGCCCCTGGCTTGTAATATAAAGCTTGTATTATTTTATTTTGTGTCTAGAGTTGTGTTGTGATATCTTCCCGTGAGTCCTTGATCTTGATCATACACATTTGCGTGTATGATTAGTGTACGATTGAATCGAGGGCGTCACAGGGCGCCATTATCGCCAACAACGGAGCAAGGAGGAAGAAGCAAGAACGCGAGGAAGAGATGGGCAACGGGGGCTCCGCCCCCTCCCCATTTATAGCAAGAGAAGGCCAACCGGGGTCTCCCACGATCGCAGGTAATCATGGTTTTCCTTGCATGTCGCAGGGACTTGTCAAGTCGTGCAGTTGCCGAGGCACCGTGGGGAAGCGGAGACACCCACGTCCAATCAACCGCCACACGTCAACCGAGGCCACAGGCTTTTGGGGCCCGCAGTGCTCCGAACTCGACCCTTGGCTTCGCCGCGAAGCCAAGCTCGAGCGCACCTTGGGCCTGGGGGCTACTGTCCGCGTTCTGGGAACGGGGGTCCCCAGACTTGCCTGCCTGCGGCCCACGGTGTGGCTAAGCAAGTAGGCCGTATGGCCCATCTTCATCAGCAAGGCATCCAAGACCCTCGCGAGGGTCCAAGCCTCGCGAGGCGGACGACGCAAGACCTCCTCTGGAGTGGCCTAGCCAGGCAGGCTCACGAGGAGCGGAGATATCAAGGAGGGGCAAACCTCACGAGGCTCTCGTGACATGAGCCATGACGAACGACACCAGGCGGGTGCCAGCGCGCGCAGCATCCTAATTTCCTCTTTGGTGCTAAGGAGGCCAGCACACGCGAAGAGTACCGAGGCATCAGGCAAAGGTTGCCATATTGGTGCAACGAGACCAAGACCAGGAGGACGGCAGGGCAGAGGTCATCATGGAGCCCAAGACGGTGTCACCCCGGAGCTTTTCGCAGGCGAAGACCGCTTTTGTCAGGATAGCTTCTACTAGCTGTCCCCCTTCAAATTTGCCCGCCGTTGTTGGCTCCCTTCCCGCTCAACATTTGGGAAGAGGACCAGGCCTCTATAAATAGGACTAGCCACCACAGTAGGAGGCAACGGATCCTGAACTGGTTCAGATCATCCTCAACCACTCAAGCACAAGAGCACCTCAACCTCAGGAGGTTGTTCTTCCCTTGTACTGTTCATCATCAGCCCAAGAGGCAATCCATCATGACCACACTAGAGTAGGGTATTACACCACAATGGTGGACCGAACCAGTATAAACCTCATGTCTTTCCGTGTTGCGAGTTCGTCGAGTTCGTCCGCGAGATCTTAGTGATCTAAAGCATAGATCGATAGGAGGGAGAGACTTCGCGCGCACCCTAGTGTTCGAAGCATAAGGGTTTGTCGGAACCCCACATCCGACAATGTGCATGTAGTTCAAATTTGAATTATTCACCTGAAATGGCTAGAAATCCAATTTAATGTATTAAATGTTCAAACGAACCTTGAATAATTCCAATTCTTTTACGACACACATATTGTTGCATGTTCACTCCAGATAAAAGGTCTGGCAATTCAGACACCGTCCATTGCCGCTCTGACCCCATTATGTAATTCAAATCAAGATGAAAAATCAAGTAGATCACACACAGTTTATTATCAGCAACTGTGTGAGATGCAGCATAAAATATCCTCGAGCACCGTTGGTGTATAGTACCCATATGGCTTACGCGAGAAGGTGCGTCGGCTACAGTCCACAGCCGGCGTCTCAAGCACACTATCTCGCTCCCCAAATATCATTTCACTGTTCAATCATCGCCGGTGAAAGATTGGCACATGGACCCGCATCGTGAGGGCAACTTCGGTGGCCCACTCCGGCGAGAGCGCGGCGCAACCGCCATGCGCGTGCTAACAACGTGCATGATGTTGGGGAACGTAGTAATTTCAAAAATTTCCTACGAACACGCAAGATCATGGTGATGCATAGCAACGAGAGGGGAGAGTGTTTTCCACATACCCTCGTAGACCGAAAGCGGAAGCGTTAGCACAACGCGGTTGATGCAGTCGTACGTCTTCACGATCCGACCGATCAAGTACCGAACGTAGGGCACCTTCGAGTTCAGCACACGTTCAGCCCGATGACGCCCCTCGAACTCCGATACAGCTGAGTGTTGAGGGAGAGTTTTGTCAGCATGACGGCATGGTGACGATGTTGATGTTCTACCGATGCAGGGCTTCGCCTAAGCACCGCTACAGTATTATCGAGGTGGACTATGGTGGAGGGGGGCACCGCACACGGCTAAAAGATGAACAGATCAATTGTTGTGTCTATGGGGTGCCCCCTGCCCCCGTATATAAAGGAGCAAGGGGGGTGCGGCCGGCCAGGGGAGAGGGCGCGCCAGGAGGAGTCCTACTCCCATTGGGACTAGGACTCCCCCCTTTCCTAGTTGGATTAGGACTTGGGAGGGGAAAGAGGTGGAGGAGAAGAAGGAAGGGGGGTGCCGTGCCCCTCTCCTTGTCCTATTCGGACTAGGGGGGAGGGGCGCGTGGCCCTTGCCCTGGCCGCCTCTCCTCTCTTCCACCAAGGCCCACTAAGGCCCATTAAGTCCCCGGGGGGTTCCGGTAACCCCTCGGTACTCTGGTAAAATCACGATTTCACCCGGAACACTTCCGATATCCAAACATAGGCTTCCAATATATCAATCTTCATGTCTCGGCCATTTCGAGACTCCTCGTCATGTCCGTGATCACATCCGGGACTCCGAACAACCTTCGGTACATCAAAACATATAAACTCGTAATATAACTGTCATCGAAACGTTAAGCGTGCGGAACCTACGGGTTCGAGAACTATGTAGACATGACCGAGACATGTCTCCGGTCAATAACCAATAGCGGAACCTGGATGGTCATATTAGCTCCCACATATTCTACGAAGATCTTTATCGGTCAGACCGCATAACAACATACGTTGTTCCCTTTGTCATCGGTATGTTACTTGCCCGAGATTCGATCGTCAGTATCTTAATACCTAGTTCAATCTTGTTACCGGCAAGTCTCTTTACTCGTTCCGTAATACATCATCCCGCAACTAACTCATTAGTTGCAATGCTTCCAAGGCTTAAGTGATGTGCATTACGGAGTGGGCCCAGAGATACCTCTCCGACAATTGGAGTGCCAAATCCTAATCTCGAAATACACCAACCCAACAAGTACCTTTGGAGACACCTGTAGAGCACCTTTATAATCACCCAGTTACATTGTGACATTTGGTAGCACACAAAGTGTTCCTCCGGTAAATGGGAGTTGCATAATCTCATAGTCATAGGAACATGTATAAGTCATGAAGAAAGCAATAGCAACATACTAAACAATCGAGTGCTAAGCTAACAGAATGGGTCAAGTCGATCACATCATTCTCCTAATGATGTGTTCCCGTTAATCAAATGACAACTCATGTCAATGGCTAGGAAACATAACCATCTTTGATCAACGAGCTAGTCAAGTAGAGGCATACTAGTGACACTCTGTTTGTCTATGTATTCACACAAGTATTATGTTTCCGGTTAATACAATTCTAGCATGAATAATAGACATTTATCATGAAATAAGGAAATAAATAATGACTTCATTATTGTCTCTAGGGCATATTTCCTTCAGTCTCCCACTTGCACTAGAGTCAATAATCTAGTTCACATCGCCATGTGATTTAACACCAATAATTCACATCACCATGTGATTAGCACCCATAGTTCACATCGTCATGTGACCAACACCCAAAGGGTTTACTAGACTCAATAATCTAGTTCACATCACTATGTGATTAACATCCAAAGAGTACTAAGGTGTGATCATGTTTTGCTTGTGAGATAATTTTAGTCAACGGGTGTGTCACATTCAGATCCGTAAGTATTTTGCAAATTCTATGTCTACAATGCTCTGCACGGAACTACTCTAGCTAATAGCTCCCACTTTCAATATGTATCCTGATTGAGACTTAGAGTCATCTGGATCAGTGCCAAAAACTTGCATCGACGTAAGCCTTTACGATGAACCTTTTGTCACCTCCATAATCGAGAAACATATCCTTATTCCACTAAGGATAATTTTGACCACTGTCCAGTGATCTACTCCTAGATCACTATTGTAGTCCCTTGCCAAACTCAGTGGTAGGGTATATAATGGATCTGGTACACAGCATGGCATACTTTGTAGAACCTATGGCTGAGGCATAGGGAATGACTTTCATTCTCTTTTTATCTTCTGCCGTGGTTGGGCTTTGAGTCTTACTCAATTTCACACCTTGTAACACAGGCAAGAACTCTTTCTTTGAATTTTCCATTTTGAACTACTTCAAAATCTTGTCAAGGTATGCACTCATTGAAAAAACTTATTAGGCGTCTTGATCTATCTCTATAGATCTTGATGCTCAATATGTAAGCAGCTTCACCGAGGTCTTTCTTTGAAAAACTCATTTCAAACACTCCTTTATGATTTGCAGAATAATTCTACATTATTTCCGATCAATAATATGTCATTCACATATACTTATCAGAAATGTTGTAGTGCTCCCACTCACTTTCTTGTAAATACAGGCTTCACCGCAAGTCTGTATAAAAACTATATGCTTCGATCAACTCATCAAAGCGTATATTCCAACTCCGAGATGCTTGCACCAGTCCATAGATGGATCGCTGGAGCTTGCACATTTTGTTAACACCTTTAGGATTGACAAAACCTTCTGGTTGCATCATATACAACTCTTCTTTAATAAATCCATTAAGGAATGCAGTTTTGTTTATCCATTTGCCAGATTTCATAAAATGCGGCAATTGCTAACATGATTCGGACAGACTTAAGCATAGATACGAGTGAGAAACTCTCAACATAGTCAACACCTTGAACTTGTCGAAAACCTTTTGCGACAATTCTAGCTTTGTAGATAGTAACAATACTATCAACGTCTGTCTTCCTCTTGAAGATCCACTTAATCTCAATGGCTCGCCGATCATTTGGGCAAGTCAATCAAAGTCCGTACTTTGTTCTCATACATGGATCCCATCTCAGATTTCATGGTCCCAAACCATTTCGCGGAATCTGGGCTCATCATTGCTTCCTCATAGTTCGTAGGTTCGTCATGGTCAAGTATCATGACCTCCAGAATAGGATTACCGTACCACTCTGGTGCGGATCTCACTCTGGTTGACCTACAAGGTTCGGTAGTAACTTGATCTGAAGTTACATGATCATCATCATTAGCTTCCTCACTAATTGGTGTAGGAGTCATAGGAACATATTTCTGTGATGAACTACTTTCCAATAAGGGAGCAGGTACAGTTACCTCATCAAGTTCTACTTTCCTCACACTCACTTCTTTCGAGAGAAACTCCTTCTCTAGAAAGGATTCATTCTTAGGAACGAATATCTTGCCTTCGGATCTGTGATAGAAGGTGTACCCAACAGTAACTTTTGGGTATCCTATGAAGACGCATTTCTCCGATTTGGGTTCAAGCTTATCATGTTGAAACTTTTTCACATAAGCGTCGCAACCCCAAACTTTAAGAAACGACAACTTTGGTTTCTTGCTAAACCACAGTTCATAAGGTGTCATCTCAACGGATTTAGACGATGCCCTTTTAACGTGAATGCAGCTGTCTCTAATGCATAACCCCAAAACGATAGTGGTAGATTGGTAAGAAACATCATAGATCGCACCATATCTAATAAAGTACGGTTATGACGTCCGGACACACCATTACGCTGTGGTGTTCCAGGTGGCGTGAGTTGCGAAACTATTTTGTATAGTTTCAAATGAAGACCAAACTCGTAACTCAAATATTCTCCTCCATGATCAGATCGTAGAAACTTTATTTTCTTGTTATGATGATTTTCCACTTCACTCTGAAATTGTATGAACTTTTCAAATGTTTCAGACTTTATGTTTCATCAAGTAGATATACCCATATCTGCTCAAATCATCTATGAAGGTCAGAAAAATAACGGTACCTGCCGCGAGCCTCAATATTCATCGAACCACTTACATCAGTATGTATGATTTCCAACAAATCTGTTGCTTGCTCTATTGTTCCGGAGAACGGCGTTTTAGTCATCTTGCCCAAGAGGCATGGTTCACAAGCATCAAGTGATTCGTAATCAAGTGATTCCAAAAGCCCATCAGCATGGAGTTTCTTCATGCGCTTTACACCAATATGACCTAAACGGCAGTGCCACAAATAAGTTTCACTATCATTATTAGCTTTGCATCTTTTGGCTTCAATATTATGAATATGTGTATCTCTTACGATCGAGATCCAACGAACCATTTTCATTGGGTGTGCAACCATATAAGGTTTTATTCATGTAAACAGAACAACAATTATTCTCTAACTTAAATGAATAACCGTATTGCAATAAATATGATCAAATCATATTCATGCTCAACGCAAACAGCAAATAACACTTAGGTTCAACACTAATCCCGAAAGTATAAGCAGTGTGCGATGATGATCATATCAATCTTGGAACCACTTCCAATACACATCGTCACTTCATCCTTAACTAGTTTCTGTTCATTATGCAACTCCCGTTTCGAGTTACTACTCTTTAGAAACTGAACCAGTATCAAGTACCGAGGGGTTGCTATAAACACTAGTAAAGTACACATCAATAACATGTATATCAAATATACTTTTGTTCACTTTGCCATCCTTCTTATCCACCAATTGTTTGGGGTAGTACCGCTTCCAGTGACCACTCCTTTTTGTAGTAGAAGCACTTAGTATCAGGCTTAGGTCAAAACATGGGCTTCTTCACTTGAGCAGCAACTTGCTTGCCATTCTTCTTGAAGTTCCCCTTCTTTCCCTTTGCCCTTTTCTTGAAACTAGTGATCTTGTTAACTATCAACACTTGATGCTCTTTTCTTGATTTCTACCTTCGCTGATCTCAACATCGCAAAGAGCTCGGGAATTACTTTCGTCATCCCTTGCATATTATAGTTCATCACGAAGTTCTACTAACTTGGTGATGGTGACTAGAGAATTCTGTCAATCACTATTTTATCTGGAAGATTAACTCCCACTTGATTCAAGCGATTGTTGTACCCAGACAATCTGAGCATATGCTCACTGCTTGAGCTATTCTCCTCCATCTTTTAGCTATAGAACTTGTTGGAGACTTCATATCTCTCAACTCGGGTATTTGCTTGAAATATTAACTTCAACTCCTGGAACATCTCATATGGTCCATGATGTTCAAAACGTCTTTGAAGTCCCGATTCTAATCCATTAAGCATGATGCACTAAACTATCAATTACTCATCATATTAAGCTAGCCAAACGTTCATAACGTCCGCATTTGCTCCTAGAATAGGTCTGTCACCTAGCGGTGCATCAAGGACATAATTCTTCTGTGCAGCAATGAGGATAATCCTCAGATCACGGATACAATCCGCATCATTACTACTAACATATTTCAACATAGTTTTTCTCTAGGAACATATCAAAATAAACATAGGGAAGCAACAATGCGAGCTATTGATCTACAACATAGATATGCTAATACTACCAGGACTAAGTTCATGATAAATTTAAGTTCAATTAATCATATTGCTTAAGAACTCCCACTTAGATAGACATCCCTCTAATCTTCTAAGTGATCATGTGATCCAAATCAACTAAACCATAACCGATCATCACGTGAAATGGAGTAGTTTTCAATGGTGAACATCACTATGTTGATCATATCTACTATATGATTCACGCTCGGCCTTTCGGTCTCAGTGTTCCGAGGCCATATCTGCATATCCTAGGCTCGTCAAGTTTAACCTGAGTATTCTGCATGTGCAAAACTGGCTTGCACCCGTTGTAGATGGACGTAGAGCTTATCACACCCGATCATCACGTGGTGTCTGGGCACGACGAACTTTGGCAATGGTGCATACTGAGGGAGAACACTTTTATCTTGAAATTTAGTGAGAGATCATCTTATAATGCTACCGTTAATCAAAGCAAGATAAGATGCATAAAAGATAAATATCACATGCAATCAATATAAGTGATATGATATGGCCATCATCATCTTGTGCTTGTGATCTCCATCTCCGAAGCACCGTCATGATCACCATCGTCACCGGCTCGTGTCGGGGGATATTGGCCTCCACGAGCACCTATGGGGACGGAGCCCCTTGTCGGTTCGACGGGGGCGGAGGTTGCACAAAGAGCAGATCGAGGCGACACACACACACACAACGATTTTACCCAGCTTCGGGCCGCATGGATGCGTAAAACCCTACTGCTGCATGTCTGGTTGATTGGAGTTCTTGCTCTGGAGCGCAAGAAGCTACAGTAAGTTGGAGCTGGACGTAGACGAGGGTCTACTGGGTCTCCCTCCTCTCTGGTCTCGATCCCTCTAGGGTTTTTCTCCGGGTCTGGATCTCCCCCCTCTCTTACGTGCGCAGGGGCCTCCTTTTATATGCAAAGGGGTTTCCCACAGGTAGCGACGTAGGTGGGGGTAAAAATGGCAAGGAACTGTGCGAACAGTGGCCGCACAGTGCTATCGCACCTAACTCTGACGACGGGGGACAAAGGTATTAAATGCCCGTCTGGATCGCCTGAACAGTGCCGAGGCGGACCGTTAGGTGTGCCTCCGCTTGCCACGGGGGCGACTCCGCCAACGTCGCATGCCACGCGCGCGCCCCAGGCTGCGCGGCGCCCCGCCACGTGCCTCTGGGGAAGCCCCAGAGTGACGCGTGGGCAGATGAGCTGGAGCGCAGGCCTGATGTGGTGGTTTGCCGAGGCAAGTGGCCTGCCGCGGTAGTTGCCTTGCCGCACCTGAGAGCTTGCCGCTCGTCAGGCCTTGTCGAGGCGCGCGGAGCGCCGCGGCGGGCTTCTCTTGGGGTGCCTTGGCTTGGCCGTCCCGGCGAGCTCCTCCCGCCGGTGCCTTGGTGCTTCGGTTTGGTCGTCCCGGCAAGCTTCTCTTGCCGGGGCCTTGTCGCCTTGGCCCGGCAAGCTCCTCTTGCCGGACCTCGCCTTCTCGGCCCGGCAAGCGCCTCTTGCCGGGGCTCGGTCTTCTCGGCTCAATCACTTGGCCTTCGTCCGGCCCAAAAAGGGCCGTGGAGACTCTTGTCGCTCCCCTGGCAAGCCTTGCCGCGGGACGCTACTACTGCCCGTGCACAAGTTCGGGGTACTAAGGTACCCCTACTTTAGTACACCGACAGGAGCCCCCGGGTCTGGGCCATACACGGTGCCGAGCGTTGTTGGGCCCGGCCCTAACAGTGCACGGGCACGCGTGGCCTGGGTTGAGCTGCTCCTTAACTCCGCGCGCGTCGCGCCCTCCTCAATTGGCGCGCGCTTATCGCGGCGTCGTGGGGGGGGGGGGCGAGGCGTGCGAGACGTGCGTGACGTGGGTGGCGTGCGCGGGGCTTGAGGCCCGCAGGCATGCGTCACATCGGGCACGACTCCTTTATTTGGAAAGACGAAACGTCCGCCCCACTTTCGAGTGGGGAGGAGAGGTCGCTTCATCTGTCACCTCGGCCCTGCTCGCCCGCCACGCGTCCTCCATGCGCTTGTGGTTGCGGTGGTGGAGGCGGGAAGTCGGGCCGATGCGGGTCGAAGTAGAGGGTCGGCCCCGCCGCCTGCCCTTCCTCTGCCTTGATTGGTCGGGCAGGGCGGTCGAGCCCCCACTCCGCCCCTTTATAAGGAGCAGAAGGGGATGACGGGGGTCCGCACTCCTTCCTTCTTCCTTCTCTTAGATCCCTGGTCCCCTCTCCCCAACTGTCATGGAGAAAGGGAACCCCGGTCCCTCTTCGGTGGCGGCAAGGGTTGCCGCCAGGCAGCGAGCCCCTCCTCCCCTTGCACCCGTGGCGGCGGAGCCAACCATAAGGGGAAGGGGGAGGGGGCGAGGTCATGGACGAGGCCGTGGACGGGGCCGAGGCGCTCGAGGCGGGCGGGGCGGCGCGCCGGCCTCGCCTCCGCCGGCGGCTCCGTTTCCCCCGGCGGTTCATCTCGGGGACGACCCCTGCGAGTTCATCATCAGGCTGCGTCGGGCGCCTCGCCGTCGCCTCCGCCTCCCAGCTCCCTTTGCGGACGTCTTGGAGGCAGAACAACACGAGACGCTGAGACTGCGCATGAGGGGCTGCGGGATTAGTGGTACGCGAGTCCACGTCAAATCCCGAGCCCCCGGCGTGGTGTGCCTTGGCCGAGGGTGGAAGACGTTTGCCCGGATCCACAGCTTGATGGAGGGGTTCACCCTCCATTTTAAGCTGATGGAGGGTGATCTCCTCTCCGTCAAGGCCTTCGGGGACCTCGGCACCCGGGCCCGGTGCTGCGTGGATAGCTCCTCCGACAGCGAAGGCTCCTCCTCGAGCGAGAGTGACAAGGAGGGGAGCGACAACGACGACGAGGGGAGCGGCCGACGGGATGACGGGTCCGACTAGGTGCCGGTCGCAGCTCCGCGTGGCACCGGCGGCCCCCATCGTCCGCGTCGCTGGCGCCGTGAACTCCCCGGGGTCGTCTCCTTGGGCGGCTGGCGTAGGGAGGATGTGGAAGATGAAGAGGGCGGGCGGCAAGGCCGCTGCCTCGTCTTTCAACCTCGCCCCAGACGCCGTCACCACCCCTGCTCACGGCGACGACCACCGGGGTCTTCTCTCCGGCCCGGCAAGCTCCTCTTGCCGGGGCTTCGTCTTCTCGGGCGGCCGGAGTGGCGAGGCTGCGGAAGAGGCTGGCGGCAAGGCCGTCAACTCGGAGTACGAGGGCTGGATGCCCTCGACAGCATGCTGACGTCCCGCCACCTCCTTCTCGAGCTCCGCTTCCGGCGTCGCCGTCTCCATCCGGCCTCCGGAGCCCCGGGGCAGGGCCCCGGATGCTCTCTTGGCGCCTTCTGCCACCCGTAGCTCGTCTAGGCGCCCCTTTTGCCCTTCTCGCCTCCTTGTCCTACCTCCTAGGGAGAGAGACAAGAAAGGGATTACGGGCACCTTATCTCTTTTTATCTTGTAAGCCTTCGGGCCTTAGTTGCATTTGAATCTTGTAATCCCATTTTTCATGTTTTTCATTCTCTCTGAGCTGTACGTGAGTGGAATGTTTTTAATGAAAAGGGAATGTTTGCCGGATCATTTGTCTCGCGGGTATATCCCGCGGCAAGGGGCGGACCCTTTGCATCGTTAAGATAGACACTTCCCCGCCCGGCAACGGACCCTGCCGTCCCCGCGCCCCTTGGCCCTTCTCACGCTCTTGGCGGAGGCAGGGAGAAGGCGGGTTCTGGCCCCTCGCTTCCTCCTCTTGCCGCCGCGGCTACTATCAGAGGCGGGCCCCGGGAACGCGCTCCGGGGTTGGTCGCTTAAGAGAGCACGTCAGCTTTTTAGGAGGAAGCAAGGTTTCCACATTCCGCAGCTTACGAGAGAATGCATGATAAGGGATGTAAAGACTTATCTGAGGTTGCAGCTCCCGGCAACTCTGGCTTGTCGGGAGGCGGGCGCTGGCTCGTCCTTCTCCCCTTCTTCGTCCTTGAGCGGCTCGGCAAGGGTATGCAACTCCGGCGAGCCGAAGGGAAAAGACGGGAAAAATACGCGGACTAGACCTCTAAGTTAGGGGTTAGCGACTGTTAGGCACTATCAACCCTAACCAAGGACGAGACTCGACTCAGCATGCATGCTAAAACTTGGGGGGCCCCAGCGCGTCATTGCGGCCAGGGTCTGCGCCTGGCTTTGTACAAACGATTACATGCGTCTGCGGCAAGACTTTTGTACAAAGAGGTGGTTGCCGGACGGGGTCCGACAACCGCGCCTTACGGGTAAAACTTGCGAAGATGCTCAATGTTCCAGGAGTTGCTCACCAGAGTACCATCTTCGGTCTCAAGGCGGACGGCGCCGGGCCTCGTGACTCGTTTCACCCGGTAAGGGCCTTCCCACTTTGGCGTCAACTTGTTGTGTATCTTGGACGACTGAACGCGCCGAAGAACAAGGTCGCCTTCCTCGAGGCTCCTAGCCTTAACTTTGCGGCTATGATAGCGACGCAGAGCTTGCTGGTAGCGAGCGGATCGCACAGCGGCCTGGAGACGATCCTCCTCGAGGAGCAGTGCGTCATCTTCACGCGACCGCTCTTGCTCAAGCTCATCATAAGCGAGCACTCGAGGTGACCCGTATACGAGTTCCGTGGGGGTAACTGCTTCTGCTCCATAGACTAGAGCAAATGGTGTCTGGCCGGTGGCTCGATTTGGCGTTGTTCTGACCGACCAAAGAACCGCCGGCAGCTCCTCGATCCAGTTCCGTCCGCGCTTGAGCAGCTTGTCAAAACTTCTGGTCTTGAGCCCGCGCAGTACCTCGGCGTTGGCCCTTTCCGCTTGACCGTTGCTCCGGGGATGAGCAACAGAAGCGAAGCAGACCTTGGTGCCGAGATCTTGGGTGTACTGCATGAAGGCGTGGCTTGTGAACTGCGTACTGTTCTCGGTGATGATCCTGTTGGGGATCCCGAAGCGGCAAACAATCGACCTGAAGAATTTGATCGCGGACTGGGCGGTCACCTTCCTCACTGGTTCCACTTCTGGCCACTTTGTGAACTTGTCGATGGCAACGAACGAGTACTCAAAGCCCCCGACGGATCGGGGGAAGGGGCCGAGGATATCGAGCCCCCAGACCGAGAAGGGCCAGGATAAAGGGATCGTCTGGAGAGCTTGAGCTGGCTGGTGTATCTTCTTGGAATGGAACTGGCACGCTTCACACTTGGTTACTTGTGCAGTTGCATCCTGGAGGGCTGTGGGCCAGAAGAAACCTTGCCGGAACGCCTTCCCGGCAAGTGCTCTGGCGCCAATGTGGTGTCCACATATGCCTCCGTGTATCTCCGCCAACAGCTTCTGTCCGTCTTTCCGGTGAATGCACTTCAATTTCACCCCATTGCGTCCTCTTCTGTACAGTGCGCTGTCAACGAACTGGTACATACTGGACTGCCGGGCTACTCTTTCAGCTTCTTCTTGTTCTTCGGGAAGTTCTCCTGTCTGGAGGAAACGGACGATCCGTTGTGCCCACGTCGGAGCCTGTGGCTCGACGACGAGGACTAGAGGCATGCCGGTGGCTGCGGGAACATCAGCTTCTACGGCGAGGACTTGGGGCTCAGCCGGAGCTTGACGTTCCTCAGCAAGCTTGCCGGGGCGTGGCTTGCCGGGAGCGCCTGCTTCGTCGGGACAAACCCTGGGGCTTGCCGGAGCGGGCGGCTCCTCAGCACTCTTGGCGTCGATCTTGGGGACTCTCTTGGCGGCGGCTTCGGGAAGCTCTGCCGGGAGATAGTCGCCGGAGACCGACTTCCTCTTCTTGCTTGGCCCAGTCGATGGTGTCACGGATGGATGAGTCAGCTTGAGCACAAAAGTCCCTGGTTCCACAGGTAGCTTTAGTGCGGCGCATTTTGACAGGCCGTCGGCGATGTCGTTCTCTGCTCTTGGAACGTATTCCATTTGCGGGCCGTCAAAGCGCTCTTCTAGCTTCCTCACTTCATCAACGTAAGCTTCCATCAACGGGCACTAGTAATCCTTGTTCACTTGGCGGACGACGAGCTGCGAGTCACCCCTGACAATGAGCTTCTTGATCCCAAGTTCCGCTGCGATCCTGAGACCGGCGAGCAAACCTTCATACTCTGCCGTATTGTTGGTTGCTTGCTCCTTGGGAAAGTGCATCTGGACGACGTACTTGAGGTGCTCTCCGGTGGGCGCGATGAGCAGCGCGCCGGCACCGGCGCCTTCCAGCGAAAAGGCACCATCAAAGTACATCAGCCACTCTTTGGTTGCTTCCTTGCCGGGGATGCTCGTCTCTGGAATTTCTTCGTCCGGTGTCGGCGTCCACTCCGCTATGAACTCTGCCAATGCTCGGCTCTGGATGGTCGATGTGCTCTCGAACTTGAGGCCAAAGCTTGACAGTTCAAGTGCCCACTCGACAATCCTGCCTGTTGCTTCGGGATTCTGCAGTATCCTCTTAAGCGGAAAGCGAGTGACCATTGTGATCTCGTGTGCCTGGAAGTAATGGCACAGCTTCCTCGAGGCCATGAGGAGGCCGAAGAGCAATTTCTGCACACCAGAGTACCTCGACCTAGCCCCCTGCAGGAGGGAACTGACGAAGTAAACTGGGCGCTGCACCATCCTCTTCCTATGCACTTCTCCTTGTGCTTGCGCGGATCCGCCTTTGCCGGGGCCAGAGCTTGTCGGGGAAGCCTCCTGCTTGCCGTCGGACGCGCTTGCCGCGGTTGCTGGTTCGTCATCAGCTTCCCTCTCTGCAACTAACGCAGCACTAGCCACTTGATTGGTTGCCGCTAGGTAGAGCAGCAACTTCTCTTGCGGTCTAGGCGCGACAAGTACAGGAGCGGAGGACAGGTATTTCTTCAAGCCTTGCAGCACAGCCTCCGCTTCCGGAGTCCATTTTACTGGACCTGCCTTTTTCAAGATTTTGAAAAACGGCAGGGCGCATTCCGCAGACCTGGAAATAAATCTGCTGAGAGCCGCCACGCAACCGGCAAGTCTTCGCACGTCCTTGACACGCGTTGGTGCTTCAATCTGCTCGATGGCCTTGATATTGTCGGGGTTGGCTCCGATCCCACGCTAAGACACGAAGAACCCGAGAAGCTTGCCGGAGGGAACTCCGAATACGCACTTCTCGGGGTTGAGCTTGAGGCTGATCTTGCACAAGTTCGCAAAGGTCTCTTCCAAGTCTTGAACCAGGGTTGCCTTATCTCTGCTCTTGACCACAATGTCGTCCATGTAGGCCTCCACATTTCTGTGGATCTGTGGCTCGAAAGTAGTGTGGACAACCCTCGCGAACGTCAAGCCTGCGTTCTTCAGTCCAAAAGGCATCCGCACAAAACAGTACGTGCCGCATGGAGTGATGAACGCAGTCTTCTCTTCGTCTTCTTCGGCCATGAAGATCTGGTGTTACCCGGAGTAGGCGTCAAGGAATGAAAGCAGGTCGCATCCGACCGTGGAGTCAACAATCTGGTCGATGCGCGGCAAGGGAAATGGATCTTTAGGGCAAGCTCTGTTGACATCGGTGAAATCGATGCAAAGCCTCCACTTCCTGTTTGCTTTGCGCACGACAACAGGATTGGCCAACCACGTCGGATGGAGCACGCCTCTGACGAGGCCTGCCGCTTCCAACTTCCTGATCTCCTCCGCGATAAACTCTTGGCGCTCCACCGCTTGTTTCCTGACCTTTTGCTTGACGGGCCGCGCATGAGGACAGACGGCGAGGTGGTGCTCAATCACTTCCCTGGGAACGCCGGGGATGTCAGATGGTTGCCAGGCAAACACATCGACATTCGCCCGCAGGAAAGCAACGAGCGCGCCTTCCTATTTGGGGTCGAGAGTGGCACTGATGGTGACGGTACCACCAGTGCCGTCCTCCTTGGCGGGCACCTTCTTGGTCGCTGGTGGAGCAGCCATCGTATCTTTGGGTTTATCGGCGGGGCTCGATGGTGCGTCCTCAACGGCGGCGCAGCGCTCCGGAGAGGTGCGCTTGCCGGAGTGGGCACCAGAGCATTCGCCGGGCTTGGCCTTCTTGGCGGCGGGGCTCGATGGCACGTCCTCGACGGCAGCGCAGCACTCCGAAGAGGCGCGCTTGCCGGAGTGGGCGCCAGAGCACTTGCCAGACTTGGTCTTCATGCCGGCGGGGCTCGATGGCACGTCCTCGACGGCAGCGCAGCACTCCGAAGAGGCGCGCTTGCCGGAGTGGGCGCCAGAGCACTTGCCGGGCTTGGTCTTCATGCCGGCGGGGCTCGATGGCACGTCCTCGATGGCAGCGCAGTACTCCGAAGAGACGCGCTTGCCGGAGTGGGCGCCAGAGCACTTGCCGAGCTTCTTCTTTCCCCCGGAAGCTCTAGCGGCAAGCGGGCCGCGGGCCGTTGCTGCTGTTGCGTCCCGGTATATTTGGTCGGCGCAGATAAGGGCGTCCTTCTTGTCGCCGGGGACAGAAATGACGCTTATCGGGCCAGGCATCTTGAGCATGTTATATGCATAGTGAGAGGCCGCCATGAACTTGGCGAGTGCTGGTCGGCCGAGGATCCCGTTGTAAGGCAACGGAAGGTCGGCGACGTCAAAGGTGACCTTCTCAGTCCTGAAATTCAGCTCGCTGCCAAATGTCACCGGCAGTGTGATCTTTCCCTTCGGCTTGCTCCTTCCCGGGTTGATTCCTTGGAATGTGCCGGTTTCTTCGAGCTCGCTGTCGGGAACTTGGAGTCTCCGGAGGACAGCAGAGGAGATCAGATTCAAGCCGGCCCCGCCGTCAACTAGCATCTTAGTGACCTTGAGGTTGCGGATCGTTGGGGAAACCAACATCGGCAAGCACCCGACCGCAGTTGTGCGATTAGGGTGGTCCTCAATGTCGAAGATGATAGGCGTGCTGGACCATCTCAGGGGTCTGCGTGACTCGACGAGTGGCTCCGCCGCATTGACCTCCCGCACCCACCGTTTAAGCTGGTGGTGGGAAGTGTGCAGGGAGGCACCGCCGTCCACACACAAGACCTCAGTGGCTTTCTGAAACTCCTGCTCGCTGGTCTCGAGGTCTTCCATGTCTTCGTCGTCGTCGTCTTCGCTCTTGTCGCGCCCCCGGGGAGGTCTGTCTGCTTGCCGCTGCTTGTCCTTGCCGCGGCGCTCCCCCGGGCCGGGGCGCTTTGTGTCGGATACCCCGCCACCTGGTTGGGCTCTCTCCTTGTCGCGTCGGGCATACTCGGCCTTCTGCAGGTCGACGAGCCGCTCGACTTGCTTGCAACTCTGGAGGTGGTGGCCCCTGGTACGGTGGATCTTGCAGTACTTCTTGTCGGTACTGTCCCGCTTATCGGCAGCCGCCACCGCCCGGCAGTTGGCGCACCCGACAACCTCTTTGCCGGGGCCTCCTGCCTAGGCTTTCTTGGCGGAGCCCTCGCTGCCGGACTTCTCGACAACCAGTACCTCTGGGTTCTTCTTCTTTTTGCCATTCCGCCGCCGGCCTCTCCTTGCCGGGGCGGTACCTTCACTGTCGGAGTCTCCTTCTCCGACACTTTCTCCGGGGAGCTTCCTCCCCTCCTCAGCGCGTGCACACTTGTCGGCCAGGGCATAAAGCTCGCTGACCTCCTTGATTTTGCACATCGCCATCTCCTCCCACATCCTGCGGTTACGCACGTTCTGGTGGAACGCGCTGATCACCGCGGTGGGGTGGACGTCTGGGATGTTGTAGTGCACACGGCTGAACCTCTGGATGAACTTGCGCAAAGGCTCCCCCTCCTTCTGAACAAGCAGATGAAGGTCGCTTGCCTGGCCATGGGGTTTGTGGCCGCCCGTGAAGGCGCCAACAAACTGACGGCATAGATCTGGCCAGGAGGAGATGGAGCAGTCTGGCAAGTGCATGAGCCAGGATCTGACGTTGGGCTTGAGTACCAGCGGGAAGTAGTTGGCAAGGATCTTGTCGTCCCGTCCCCCGGCAGCCTGCACCGCAATGATGTAGATGCTGAGGAACTCCGACGGATGCGACTTGCCGTCGTACTTCTCGGGCACGTCGGGCTTGAAGTTCTTTGTGCTGGGCCACTGGACTTGCCGCAGCTCACGGGTGAACGCGGGGCAGCCTACCGAATACGGCAGTTCGCCTGGTTCCCCCGGTGCGTGCATGTCTCCAGAGGGCCCAACGCGCTGGTCTGATTGACGGCGCGCCTCTCTTCTGCGCTCGATGCGGGTTCGAGCGTCTTCTTCCCTTCGTTCGTGAAGGACTTGGCGTTGGTCGCGGCGAGTTCACGGGTTCGACGATGCGGTGGAGTCGTTGTCGAGGAGGGCCCGGCGAGTCGGCGACCGCGGCTTCTGGGGCGGGGAGTGCACGGTGGTCGCACCCCCGCCATTCTTGGCGCCATCGGTTCTCGCCTGGGTGACTGGCCACGGCTGCGACGCGCTGTGCTGCCGCGGAGTGTCACCGTTGGCGAAATCGATGAGGCTCTAGATGGTTGCCCTCTAGCCGTCGAGCTTGTCCGCCGTTGGAGGGTAGTCTAGGAGCAGCTGAGCTCGCGCGAGAGCTTCCGCTGGGGTGGCGGGCAGAGGCGGCGAGCGGTGCGAGGAGCGGGATGTGCTCGAACTCCTAACCATGTTAGAAGGAGCAGCACCCGGTCCAGGCAGCCGCGCGACGCTCGTCCCAGCACGCTGGATCGCATGCTGGTTCTGAGCGCCTTGGGACCCACCAGCATGGTCTGGGTCCAGCGAGCGTATGGTACCATGGGTACCATGACGCTGCTGGTTTCGCCCCTCCTGAGAGGGGCGCGGGGCGAGCTCGGACGCCGCGGGACCAAGAACTGGTTCGACGGCGCCCGTTCCTCCGCCGGCGTCCTCCCCACCACCCGTCTGCTCCATGGGCGGTGGGTTCGACGCTGACGGACCGGTCGCCTCTGGAGCTTTCTTCTTCGGCGCCATGCCGGCGCAAACAGTGAGGGCCTGGCTCACGCGGACGCCAGATCTGATTCACACAACCTCGACGCACCCCCTACCTGGCGCGCCAAAGATGTCGGGGGATATTGGCCTCCACGAGCACCTATGGGGATGGAGCCCCTTGTCGGTTCGGCGGGGGCGGAGGTTGCACAAAGAGCAGATCGAGGCGACACACACACACAACGATTTTACCCAGCTTCGGGCCGCATGGATGCGTAAAATCCTACTGCTGCATGTCTGGTTGATTGGAGTTCTTGCTCTGGAGCGCAAGAAGCTACAGTAAGTTGGAGCTGGACGTAGACGAGGGTCTACTGGGTCTCCCTCCTCTCTGGTCTCGATCCCTCTAGGGTTTTTCTCCAGGTCTGGATCTCCCCCCTCTCTTACGTGCGCAGGGGCCTCCTTTCATATGCAAAGGGGTTTCCCACAGGTAGCGACGTAGGTGGGGGTAAAAATGGCAAGGAACTGTGCGAACAGTGGCCGCACAGTGCTATCGCACCTAACTCTGACGGCGGGGGACAAAGGTATTAAATGCCCGTCTGGATCGCCTGAACAGTGCCGAGGCGGACCGTTAGGTGTGCCTCCGCTTGCCACGGGGGCGACTCCGCCAACGTCGCATGCCACGCGCGCGCCCCAGGCTGCGCGGCGCCCCGCCACGTGCCTCTGGGGAAGCCCCAGAGTGACGCATGGGCAGATGAGCTGGAGCGCAGGCCTGATGTGGTGGTTTGCCGTGGCAAGTGGCCTGCCGCGGTAGTTGCCTTGCCGCACCTGAGAGCTTGCCACTCGTCAGGCCTTGCCGAGGCGCGCGGAGCGCCGCGGCGGGCTTCTCTTGGGGTGCCTTGGCTTGGCCGTCCCGGCGAGCTCCTCCCGCCGGGGCCTTGGTGCTTCGGCTTGGTCGTCCCGGCAAGCTCCTCTTGCCGGGGCCTTGTCGCCTTGGCCCGGCAAGCTCCTCTTGCCGGACCTCGCCTTCTCGACCCGGCAAGCGCCTCTTGCCGGGGCTCGGTCTTCTCGGCTCGATCACTTGGCCTTCGTCCGGCCCAAAAAGGGCCGTGGAGAGTCTTGTCGCTCTCCTGGCAAGCCTTGCTGCGGGACGCTACTACTGCCCGTGCACAAGTTCGGGGTACTAAGGTACCCCTACTTTAGTACACCGACAGCACGACACCTTGATCTCCATCATAGCATCATTGTCGTCTCGCTAGTCTTATGCTTCCACGACTATCGCTACCGCTTAGTGATAAAGTAAAGCATTACAGGGCGATTGCATTGCATACAATAAAGAGACAACCATATGGCTCCTGCCAGTTGCCGATAACTCGGTTACAAAACATGATCATCCCATACAATAAAATTTAGCATCATGTCTTGACCATATCACATCATAACATGCCCTGCAAAAACAAGTTAGACGTCCTCTACTTTGTTGTTGCAAATTTTACGTGGCTGCTACGGGCTTAGCAAGAACCGTTCTTACCTACGCATCAAAACCACAACGATAGTTTGTCAAGTTGGTGCTGTTTTAACCTTCACAAGGACCAGGCGTAGCTATACTCAGTTCAACTAAAGTTGGAGAAAATGATACCCGCCAGCCACCTATGTGCAAAGCACGTCGGTAGAACCAGTCTCGCGTAAGCGTACGCGTAATGTCGGTCCGGGCCGCTTCATCCAACAATACCGCCGAACCAAAGTATGACATGCTGGTAAGCAGTATGACTTATATCACCCACAACTCACTTGTGTTCTACTCGTGCATATAACATCAACGCATAAAACCTGGCTCGGATGCCACTGTTATGGAACGTAGTAATTTCAAAAATTTCCTACACACATGCATGATCATGGTGATGCATAGCAACAAGAGGGGGGAGAGTTGTCCACGTACCCTCATAGACCGAAAGCGGAAGCGTTAGCACAACGCGGTTGATGTAGTCGTACGTCTTCACGATCCGACCGATCAAGTGCCAAACGTACAACACCTCCGAGTTTAGCACACGTTCAGCCCGATGGCGTCCCTCGAACTCTGATCCAGCCGAGTGTTGAGGGAGAGTTTCGTCAGCACGACGGTGTGGTGATAATGTTGATGTTCTACCGATGCAGGGCTTCGCCTAACCACCGCTACAGTATTATTGAGGTGGACTATGGTGGAGGGGGGCACCGCACACGGCTAAAAGATCAACATATCAATTGTTGTGTCTATGGGGTGCCCCCTGCCCTAGTATATAAAGGAGCAAGGGGGGGGGGTGCGGCCGGCCAGGGGAGAGGGCGCGGCAGGAGGAGTCCTACTCCCACCGGGAGTAGGACTCCCCCCTTTCCTTGTTGGATTAGGACTTGGGAGGGGAAAGAGGTGGAGGAGAAGAAGGAAGGGGGGCGCCGCCCCCCTCTCCTTGTCCTATTCGGACTAGGGGGAGGGGCGCGTGGCCCTTGCCCTGTCCGCCTCTCCTCTCTTCCACCAAGGCCCACTAAGGCCCATTAAGTCCCCGGGGGATTCCGGTAACCCCTCGGTACTCCGGTAAAATCATGATTTCACCCGGAACACTTACGATATCCAAACATAGGCTTCCAATATATCAATCTTCATGTCTCGACCATTTCAAGACTCCTAGTCATGTCTGTGATCACATCCGGGACTCCGAACAACCTTTGGTACATCAAAACTTATAAACTCGTAATATAACTATCATCGAAATGTTAAGCGTGCGGACCCTACGGGTTCGAGAACTATGTAGACATGACCGAGACATGTCTCCGGTCAATAACCAATAGCGGAACCTGGATGGTCATATTAGCTCCCACTTATTCTACGAAGATCTTTATCGGTCAGACCGCATAACAACATACGTTGTTCCCTTTGTCATCGGTATGTTACTTGCCCGAGATTCGATCGTCAGTATCTTAATACCTAGTTCAATCTTGTTACCGGCAAGTCTCTTTACTCGTTTCGTAATACATCATCCCGCAACTAACTCATTAGTTGCAATGCTTACAAGGCTTAAGTGATGTGCATTACGGAGTGGGCCCAGAGATACCTCTCCGACAATTGGAGTGCCAAATCCTAATCTCGAAATACACCAACCCAACAAGTACCTTTGGAGACACCTGTAGAGAACCTTTATAATCACCCAGTTACATTGTGACATTTGGTAGCACACAAAGTGTTCCTCCGGTAAATGGGAGTTGCATAATCTCATAGTCATATGAACATGTATAAGTCATGAAGAAAGCAATAGCAACATACTAAACAATCGAGTGCTAAGCTAACAGAATGGGTCAAGTCGATCACATCATTCTCCTAATGATGTGTTCCCGTTAATCAAATGACAACTCATGTCAATGGCTAGGAAACATAACCATCTTTGATCAACGAGCTAGTCAAGTGGAGGCATACTAGTGACACTCTGTTTGTCTATGTATTCACACAAGTATTATGTTTCCGGTTAATGCAATTCTAGCATGAATAATAAAAATTTATCATGAAATAAGGAAATAAATAATAACTTTATTATTGTCTCTAGGGCATATTTCCTTCACATGAGCGCGGCCGCAATCTGTGATTGGGCAGCAAAGGTAGCCCAAATGACCGCTGTTGCTTCTCAGGTGGCGGCAGCAACATCTGCCTCGGGGATAGCAACTGGCGAGAGCGACACAACAACTGTCCATTCCGCAGAGGCGGCCTTAGTCCTGATGGAGCCCCCCACGACCATGTCGAGGCCGCGCACGCCCAGCTCCTGGTGGTCACCACACAAATCGAACGAAGCTTCTCCGCCAACGGTCGGCAACCCACGGCCGAAGAGCTGGCAATCGCCGAGAGCATTCGAGCAGCCGTCCGTTCCTCCGCCGCATACCTTGTGACGACGGAGCCTGTCCAAGCCCAGATCGCGTCCGCCCATGCACAGCTCGTGGCGGGCTTTTCCAAAGAGATGGCGGCCGCGGATGGCGAGATGCTTGCTGAGTATGGTGCGATGGATGCCGTGGAGCCCCTTCCCCAGGAGACCGTCGGGCGCGAGCTGGACATGGAGGCGGCGGCGGAGATCGACGAGCCCCAGCCGTAGTAGTACTCTTTGTTTTGTTTAATTAAGAGCACCGGTCTTTAATTTGTTAGAGTAATGTTTAGGTCAGCTAGCTCTGTTTAATTGCTGAACTTGCTCGATTAAGAAGTGTGGGTGTGCTGTAGTCTCCTTTGTGTACCCAAATTATGCAATGACGTGGATGACCACTGTAACCATGGAAATTCGAACCAAAACTTTTGACGTTCAAACTCATCACACACGGGTTAAGCTATCTGAATCGTTTGTGATGTCGACATATCGTACACAATTCTGAATAAGGGACCGTGTCTGATGACACTTTGCACGCCAGTGTTTTCGCTGAAGCGATTCCAAATTTTCGGCTTCCGCGGAAATATCTAACTCCCCACCCCCTCCCCCTACCAAAATCCACATTTCCCCTCTTTACGCCTTCCTTTCCAAGTTGAAACATTCACTCCTTGCTTGCAGCGCCGCCTCCTTGTCGGCGACCCTCCTTCACGCTGCTCGGCCTCCTCTATCCAGGAAGGTAATACACACCCGACCCCCATCCTCCTCCTCCTTCCACATCCCACATGCCCCGACCGCTGGCGCGAGCGCGACACCTTCCACCCAAATCACCGACCCCTCAACCAAATAAGCGCCGGCTTAAGCCATGGTGCAAGAAGTATATCTAGGACCTCAAGGAGTATTTGGCAGCGGAGAAGCAAATCACGGCTGCACACGTGGATGAGGTCGCGATGGCTGCCACTCGTGCCGACCCCCAGATCTTGAAGGAGCACCTTGCCATTTGCTAGCTACGCCGGTTAAGCATGCTCGGTTTACCCGTTGCGTGTGTTGCTCCTGCCTTTACTTCACAAATTCTAGTGAATTGTGCTACCATGCAATCTGTTGCTCTAGTGTATATGTTCTATTTGTCGTGCAGTGTGGTGCTCACTTATTAACTGTTTTGTTAATTAGTTGTCGTCTTCAGTTAACTGTTTGGTTCAATTCTGCAAATGTGATGTTCAATTCTTCAGGCTGCAATTTTGTATTGTCTTCCGTGTGAGAAATAAATCGAATTTATCTTTACAAAATTGTGGGTGCATTCTGTTATTATATACCATGTGAGGAATAAATTGAGTTTCGCCTGTAGTAAATACATGAGAAACAAATACAATTGCTACAATTGGATGTAGTTAACTGTTTGGTTAACCGTCTGATCTTCTATTAGGATTATGTTATATTGCAATGTGGTGCTCAGTTAATGTTTGGTTCATTTGTTGTGGTGTTTAGTTAACTGCTTGGTTCCATTCTGCAATGCAATATCCAATTGTCGTGGGTAGAATTTTGTATTGTTGTGCATGTGAGGAATAAATCGAATTTGGCTGCACTTAATACATGAGAAACATATACAAGTGCTATATTTCCTAGTTCTTAATCATGCTTGGTTTGGGTAAATGGTTTTTCTGTGTGGCTTGAATTAATCTGATGAATCTGTAATATGCTTATTTTTCATCAACATATTTTACTGATAGCATGCGAGCCCCTACTTAACCTGATGACTAACTACCTTATATGTGTTGCAGGGAAACAATGGGAAGCACTGAGGTGTCTTGCACATGTAGGTCCTGGTGTTAGAGGTTTTGACCCACTGTTCGACCCTTTTTGCATATGGGCAAATGAGTTGTCCATGAATATCAATCAAATCAAGAAACTCGGAAAGATTGTTAGGATAGAGAAATTAGCGACAAAAAACAACAAGATCTCTGTCTGCACAATGAAGAAGACATCGGTTCACTATAAGATGGCACTAACTATTATACCTTGCCTTTTTTTATTCCTTTGCCCCATTTCCAATATAGAGAAGATATTTATGCACATCCTTGTTTTCAAGCCTTTCCAAAGCAGTTCACTGATGATTACCCTCTCAAACCACCTCTATGGTCAGGAGGCGAGGAAGATTTTCATACAACACCCACAGTTCAATATTGAAGTGCTCCTGAAGAGGATGAAGGACGGACGGTCAATCATCCACAGGCACTGGCCTAAAGTTTCAAAGACCTTCAACATGAATGAAGGCTCAATTTTCGCCTTCCGCTTCAGCAGTTTTCCAGATGAGATGCATCTGTCTATATACCGTCTATGATGCTAATTTCGATTGCATGTGGAACTTGCTGCTGGTGCAGTTGTGTAATGGGGTAGCTGAGTGCTGAAGCTATATCATGTTGTACTCTGATGTATTTCAATTATGAAATTCTGCTTCCTTAATATGGAAATGACATATATTGTGTACTTAATATGAAATGTCGATTAGATTAATAAATGGATTATGAATAATTGGATAATTAGCCTGGTAATGGCGAATTTTCTTGCTAATTGGGTTTTGCTATTGCAAACTGTTGCTGAAATAATACCGTGGGCGATGACCTCAGACACACAGTTTCTAGGACTAAACCGTGTTGGATCAATGAACAATCACACACGACTTTCTCTTGAAAACTGTTTGCCTTAGGCCACCTTGCGCAAACGTTTACCACATAAAAACTGTGTGTGATGGATAGTCTTTGCCACGCAGTTTCTTCTATGGACCGTGTGTGATACATTCAATAACGCAAACGATTTAACGGGAAATTTGTTGTGTGATGTACCTATGAACAGAAACGTTTTCCATGGAGCGACTATGTGGATGTGCATACCAACGGAAATGTTTAACGGGGACTGACTGTGTGGGATGTACTTGCGACCGGAAACAATTTCGTCATATAATTGTATTTTTTAGCTCTACTGTATGTATTTCCGTATTTGAGAGCTCGCCGGTCGCGCACGACCTCATTTTGCCGAACGTGTGTGCCAGGAGGGCATATCCCCGACGGTTTTTGGGTCGTGTGGGAAGGACCCCCCTATCGCCCACACTCACTTGGAGACGGTTCCAAATGCCATCATGGAAAGGGGTTAAAAACCGTTTATTTAGGACCGAAGCACACCAGTGTAGGAACACCACTTTGAACCAAAGGCCTTCTTCTTTAGTATTTCCAGGATCATACCGTGTTCCAATTTATCAAGTGCCTTCTCAAAGTCCAGTTTTAGAACTTCTGTAGGCCTCTTCCTCTTGTGGCATTGGAAAAGATATTCATAAGCCCATGCATTACAATCTTGTATGGTTCTAGATTTAAGAAAGCTATATTGATTTACATTGACTAGCTCAAGTATGATAGACTGAAGTCTGTTAGCAAGTAACTTGGTAATCAACTTGATAGTACAACTGAGTAGTGAAATGGGCCTATAATAATTAACAGTGGAAGCATCATATTTCTTAGGAATGAGGGAAATGAATGAATTATTGATATTTTGCAGACAGAGCTCCCCTTTATGAAATTGATGACATAGATCATAAAAGTCATTCTTAATAATTGGCCAGCATTTTTTCATAAAGTCAGTATTGAAACCATCAGGTACTGGTGACTTGTTGGAAGGAAGATCCTTAATGACAACATCAATTTCCTCAGCGGTAAATGGATCCTCCAAAAAAGACAAATCATAGTGAGTGCCCAAGAGATTAAGTAGCTCTGGTTGGATACTGTATTGCTTAGATTTCCCCAATCTGTCTTTGAAAGCTTCATGCAAAAGGGAGGCCTTGGCTACATGGCTGGTAACCTCAGCTCCATCATTTCCAATGAGAGAAGTAATAGCATTATTTCTATGCTGAATTGTGGCCATTGCATGGAAAAATTGGGAATTTCCACTACCAAGAGTGACCCACTTAGAGAGCCCACTCTTAGAGAGATTTAATTGGTTTTTTCCTCAGCTTCTTGGACCTTGTCATATCCTAATACCCTAGCTTTCCCTCTGTCCATGACCACATCAGATCATGTGCCTTGTTTGGTGCAAATTCAAAATTCCATGCCAAAGAGTACCATTTTCAGATTTTGAAACTGGTGGCCACAATAAGACAACTTTCTGCCTCTAGTTGAGTCTATTTGGAGGCAGAGTATTCATTATGCAGATGCTGCCAAGAGGATTAATGCCACAATGAAAATATTAAGGAAGAACTTAAAGACATGGGCTAAAACACTGTCTAATGTGAGGAGGATATTTCTAATGCCAATGCTTTGATTGAAATGCTAGATGCAATAGAGAACTTCAGACATCTCACTAGTAGGGAGAGTTTTGTCCAAAAAGATATAAAAGTCCAGCTTGATAAAGTATTGCAGCAGCAAAAGGCCTATTGTCAACAAAGAGGGAATTAATTGAAGTTATAGAGTTTATCGTAAGTAGAAAAAATAAGTCCGACCAAACATATAGAAAAATATACAAATATGTATGTCCGCACTTTGAACATGTCATCATGTGCCCCTGTGTAGAGCACGATGTGTAGAACACATCGACAGAATGGCTTCTCCACGAGCGCAATACGCAAGACATGGTGAGAAATAATTTGTGGACCCAAAACCCCACATGTCCGAAAGGGGCCTATTAGAAATTACAACGCATATGGGCTCCTCAAAGTGCATCTAATTCTCAAGGTGAATTTCGGTAATTCATGTCAACATATTTCAAGGAACTAATGTCTCCTTCAAAGTATATTACAGAAAATGTTCTTTTAGGTAGAACAAAGAAATGGAAGATGGCCCATAAAAATGCTTAAAAAGAAGTGTTGGAAAAGTCAAAGTATTATACATTTTATTTGTGATGGATAGTCACATTGAGTCCATAGGCATTCTGATAATATCAAAAGGGGATGAGAATATGAAAATGAGCCATTTGCTCCATGTTCTTAAAGTTCAAACTCCAAAAACTCCTCAAAATCATTGAAAGATTCTGATAAAGACATCACTACCACAATTACACCCACAGCCCCTACTGCTACACATGTTGGACCAATTACTAGAGCTCGTGCACACCAAATAAAATATCAGGTACTTCTGTTTCTTGGTAATGATTTTAATGTTCTCGAGAATATGATGTTGCCTAAATTGTATACATTAGTTTTGCTTATGAATGAAGGGTCTAGCATAGACAAGAAGGATGAAAATTAGAATATGATCAAGCGTGGAGATGAAGGTGCATGCGAAAGGAACAAGAACGGAGTTTCTAGTGGAGTTTTCAGCACTTTGAAGCCACCGTGATGACATACAAAGACATGGACGAAATATAAAACTTTCATAAATTGTGTCCATAGTTTATTTTAGGTCTTGTGCCACCTTATATTTGGGTCACACCCATGTAATTTCGAAATACATATAATAGGCTAATTTTAGAGTCCGTATTAATTGGGAAGATGACTTAGAACATAATTTAGTCCCATCTTGCCAAGGGTGGACGGAATTCCCCCTTGTCTCCCTATAAATAGAACACTTAGGGCGTCATTTTAGACTTGGTTTTGTTTACATTAAAGTTCTCCATAGTTACTACGCATGTCCTTCGTTTGTGTTCAACGACCAGACCAAGACGTCACGGAACCCCACTTTGATAAATAAAGTTTTCCTGCGAACCAACCTGTGGTTGGATGGTTAGAGGGACATTGGTATCCCCAGCCTGCCAGGGTTCAAGTCCTAGTGCTCGCATTTATTCCTAGATTTATTTCAAGATTTCCGGTGATACGCTTTTAGTGGGAGGAGACGTTCCCGTCGACGACGAGGCGCCTACGGTGACTTCATAAGTTTCAACATGATATGACGACTCAGTCTCTCGGAGGTGCTCATAGGGGTAGGGCGTGCGTGTGTGCATTCATAGGGGTGAGTGTATGCGCGTATGTATGAGCGCTTAAGTCTGTACTGATGTTCAAAAAAAGTTTTCCTCTTAAATTCGCAATATTTAGATCGCAATATCAGTTTCTTGCTTGTTTTGTATTGCGTGCAGAAAATAGATCCTCATGGTCAGGTTGATCGTGCTCCGGCTTGGTCAATAACCTCTCGGAGTTAGTTTAGCGATTCTTAAGACGCGACGTCTTTGCACATTCGTAGTCAAATCATCAAAGTCGACTCCACTGAAACCGATAGCTACCTCTCATCGAAACATCGGGACACCTTCGCCTCTATCAGGTGGTATCAAATTTCCAGGTTGCTAGATTCTACCAGTTTTTCGTAGTTTGGACCGCATTTGTTCTTCATACCTACAGTCCACGAAAAATCCAAAAAGGCATTAGGGTTAGATCATCATATCTGGACCAATCTGAGCCTTTTGCAATTTTTCTTTTCAGTGTTTTGCTTTGTTGAATTTGTGGTTTCATCTCGTGTTGAGTTGCTGGCCTTAGTGTCTACTTACCTTAGAGTTTCGAGTTCGGTTCACAGATTGTCACATTGCTGATGTCGCTTGAACTATGTCGGTATTTCCCCAACGAGGAAGGGATGATGCAGTACAGCTACTGTAGGTATTTCCCTCAGTTATGAAACCAAGGTTATCAATCTAGTAGGAGAACCAAGCAACACTATGTAAACTGTACCTGCACACAAAGAACAAATACTTGCAGCCCGACGTTTATGAGGGGTTGTCAATCCCTCTATGGGTAACGACACCAAAAATTGTCAAGTTGACGGTATAAAATTGTGATAGATTGGATAAATAGATCTCGATGAAACGCGAAATAAAAGATGCAAATAAAAAGTGCAGCAAAGTATTTTTGGGTTTTTGGAATATTAGATCTGAAACCAAAAGCAAATAAAAATATATCTCAAAGAAAATATGATAAAGAATAGACCCGGGGGACGTAGATTTTACTAGTGGCTTCTCTCAAGAAATAGCACACGGTGGGTAAACAAATTACTGTTGGGAAATCGATAGAAAATTGAATAGTTGCAACGATATCCAAGGCAATGGTCAATATATAGGCATCACGTCCAAGATTAGTAGACCGACTCCTTCCTGCATCTACTACTATTACTCCACACATCGAGCGCTATTCAGCATGCATCTAGTGTATTAAGTTCATGGAGAAACGTTGTAATGCAATTAGAACGATGACATGATGTAGATGAGATCTATTCATGTAGGAATAGCCCCCATCTTGTTATCCTTAATAGAAACGATACATGTGTGTCTTGCTGCCCCTTCTGTCACTCGGAAAGAACACCGCACGATTGAACCCATCACAAAGCACCTCTTCCCATGGCAAGAAAAATCGATCTAGTTGGCCCAACTAAACCAAAGATTCAAAGAAGAAATATGAGGCTATAAATAATCATGCATATAAGAGATCAAAATAAGACTCAAATAATATTCATGGATATAGATCTGATCATACTCAAAGTTCAATGGATCCCAACAAACACACCACAGAAAGAGTTAAATCAAATAGATCTCCAAGAGACCATTGTATTGAGAATCAAAAGAGAGAGAGCAAGCCATCTAGCTACTTCCTACAAACCCATAGGTCTATGATGAACTACTCACGCATCATTAGAGAGGCACCAATAAGGATGATGAACCCCTCCGTGATGGTGTCTAGATTGGATCTCATGGTTCTCGAACTTGCGGCGGCTGGAATTGTGTTCGTCGACTCCCCTAGGGTTTCTGGAATATTTGGGTATTTATAGGGCGAAGAGGCGGTGCGGAAGGCCACCGAGGTGGGCACAACCCACCTGAGCACGCCTGGGATCCTGGGTGCGCCCTGGTGGGTTGTGCTCCCCTCGGAGCCCCCTCCGGTACTTCTTTTGCCCACTGGATGTCTTCTGGTCCAAAAACAATCTCCAAAAAGTTTCGCTGCATTTGGACTTCGTTTGGTATTGTTTTTCTGCGAAGTAAAAACAAGCAAATAAACAACAACTGGCACTGGGCACTATGTCAATAGGTTAGTCTCAAACAATGATATAAAGTTGCTATAAAATGATTGTAAAACATCCAAGAATGATAATATAATAGCATGGAACAATATATAATTATAGATACGTTGGAGATGTATCAGCATCCCCAAGCTTAATTCCTGCTCGTTCTCGAGTAGGTAAATGATAAAAATAGAACTTTTGATGTGGAATGCTACCTAACATGTTCATCACATATTCTTTTCTTTTGCAGCATGGACATTGCTACCTCTTGAGCATGCGTTGGTTTTCCCTTGAAGAGGAAAGGGTGATGCAACAAAGTAGCGTAAGTATTTCCCTCAGTTTTGAAAACCAATGTATCAATCTAGTAGGAGACTACGCACAAGTCACCTAGTACCTGCACATTGCAACCAACGCGATAAAGGGGTTGTCAATCCCTTCATGGTCACTCACAAAAGTGAGATCCAATAGAGATAGTAAAGTAAATATTTTTGGTATTTTTGTTGTATAGATTGGAAAGTAAAGATTGCAAAATAAAAGAACGGCGACAGAAATTGGCAAGTAGACGGGAAACTAATATAATGCAAAATATACCCCAGGGCCATAGGTTTCACTAGTGGCTTCTCTCAAGATACCATTTATTACGGTGGGTGAACAAATTGCTGCCGAGCAATTGATAGAAAACCGCATAGTTATGAAGATATCTAAGGCAATGATCATGAATATAGGCATCATGTCCGTGTCAAGTAGACCGAAACGATTCTGCATCTACTACTATTACTCCACACATCGACCACTATCCAGCATGCATCTAGAGTATTAATTTCATAGGAACAGAGTAGCGCATTAAGCAAGATGGCATGATGTAGAGGGATAAACTCAAGCAATATGATATAAACACCATCTTTTTATCCTCGATGGCAACAATACAATATGTGCCTTGCTGCCCCTACTATCACTGGGAAAGGACACCGCAAGATTGAACCCAAAGCTAAGCACTTCCCCCATTGCAAAAAAGATCAATCTAGTAGGCCAAACTAAACCGATAATTCGAAAAGACTTGCAAAGATATCAAATCATGCATGATAGAGGCTAAGGTGTCCCGTCTTTCGATGATATGGTGGCTATAGTTTTGGAGGAAGTCGACTTCGACGATCCGACTACGAACGTGCGAGGATGTCGCGCCTTAGCAATCGCTAAACCAACTCTGAGAGGTTATTGACCACGCCGGAGCACGATCAACCTGACCACGAAGGTCTGTTTCCTGCAGGCAAACGAAGAACAAGCAAGAAACTAAGATTGCAATTTGGATATTGTGAATATAAGAGGAAAGCTTTATTGATCAAGGTGGGGTTCTGTGACGCCTTTGTCTGGTCGTTGAACACAAACGAAGTACACGAATTTGCAGCTATGGCGAACTTTAATCTAAACAAACCCAAGGGAAAAGCTACTAGATGTATCAACTTATATAGGCCAAGGGGTTGCGGCCAAGTAGGTGGAACGACGTCCCAAGACAGCCTAAAACTAACCCTAGGTCGTACAAGGCTCATGGGCCCAAGTGGAGGTGATGCAACACCTTTGGACTTGTTGTTTGACTCGGATTCTGCTGCAGCGTCAGATTGTTTCGTCGATATCTCAATGCTCCGGATGAATTTGAAGGTGAATCCAATTGACTTGGAAAGAGCACAAAATCTACTTTCCAAGAAAAAAGGAATCACCCAATTTGGAGTCCGTATGAAAAAGTTGTTGGTGTTTTGAGTCAGGTATGTTTGTGCAGTCCAAATCTGAATACAGAACGTGAGAGACTTGGACTCTATCTTCTCTTGGCCCAAAAGTGACGTGAGAGGACTTTCTGAACAGAATCTAAACTTCTCCTTTTCCCTTATCTTCATATGTGGATTGTATAAATGTCCCATACACCTGCAAATAGACAAAACACAAAAGTGTGTGAAGTATTTTTGTTCTGGGTAACATAAATAGAATATTGAATAGTTTCCAAGGTAGTCATGTCCTCATCATCCTCCCCTTCTTGAAAACAAAGCCGTCCTCGGCATTGCTTAATCTGAAATGTGGCTTACAAAAGAGACAAGGTGTACATGTTGTTTATGTATATGTCATCCATTTTTACTTCCCTTGATTTTTGCACATATGACACATGTATACATGAGTAACTTTCATAGATCATAAAATATAAAGCCAAAATATTATCATAAGTAGAAGGCATGAAAATATTACAACTCAGTTTGCACATATAAGTGAAGCTCTTATTCATATCAAAAGATTGACAATATTCATCATTAAACCATCCCAACATTGGTGAATAAACCATACGTGCATCAATTTACATGCTACAACATGCTTAAATAAGAAAACATGCAATTTGTCATTCGACACAGAATGATCACCAAGATCAGAGGTCATATCAAAATGATTAAACATTGGCACAATTATTTTAAAATGTATTTGATCCAAATCTGATTTATTTCCTGATTCACATGGTTCTTTGACATCAACAGTTAATTCAATGGGCGCACTCAAAATTGTTGGTATTTTAGTTGTTTGATCACATGATGCATTCATGACAGTAACATGATTCTCTAAAATAGGTGATGCGCTCAAATCAACAGGTAATTCAACACATAATGTATTCAAGTTAACTAGGCATGCATCATTCTCATGTGAAGTTATATCATCAATACCTTTACAATTACCTTGTCGCAAAGATGTAGCTGATGTAGGTACGGATGATGGCAATGTACCATACTCTTGAGATGATGTCGCGCTCACAATCTGAGGTGTGGCTGCTCTAGTAGGTGCAACGGTAGAGGAACCAAGCGGTGGTGGTGAGTATGAACTAGAATAGTAGTTGTTGTAGTCACCCAATGCATCCTCCTGTAACTGTCTCTCAAAGGTACAAGCACGAACATACATACCAGTAATGCAACGAGGAATATACTGAAATCATGCCTGAATATCATGGTTCAAACCACCAAAAAATCTATTCATTATATCATCCTCAGATTCTTCTATGTCACAGTGATGCATATAAGATTTGAACTCTTGGTAGTAAGCATGAACTGTGTTGTTGCCTTGTTTAAATTGTTCAAATTTGCGAAGCAATTCACGACGATAGTAAGGAGGGAAAAATTGTTGTCTCATTACATCTTTCAAATCTTTCCAAGTTGTGGGTTGTTTATCAATGTTTTTCTTACAATGCACACTCCACCAAACAGAAGCAAAACCAGTAAATGCTCTAGTGGCAGCTCATACTCGCTCAAGTTCAGAAAAGTAATGGTGACTAAAAACTTGTTCTACTTCAAGCTCCCAATCTAAATAAATAGCAGGATTAAATCTACCCTCAAATGACGGTAAAGAGATAACTTGACCATGTGCTTGTGCGTGTTGTCCCAACTCTCGTGATGGTGAAGATGTGTCTGTCGTCTAAGAACTTCTATTTTCGGAACCTGTCATGATTAGTAGAAACAAGACACAAAATTTGAGAATGTTCCTATGAACTACTTGGATGTGGTTGTAAAGTGCTCACAGTAAAGCAAATACCAATATCTTACAAGTTCTTACCATGCGGCAGGTGGTGACAGGCAACCAGCGGTGTCAAATAACTCCAAAGATTGTGTAAAGCGATTGCCAGGGGAACGTATGTATACACGGTGTAGAAATATGTGGAGCTGGGTTGGCTATATATGGTAGCAAAAGATTAGCAATAATCAATTCAAAGATGCAATGTTGAATAAACGCTCAACAACGGTACTGTGCTGGTCCTAGGCTAGACCATAAAAGAGACGCGAGCCTAGAACACTAATGAGGTCACGGCGTAGCACAACTAGCATGAATGAAGGATACTAAGTAGCTCTGGGCAGCAAGATATAAGTGAAGATCACAAGGCAGTAAAGATAATGATGAAAAACAACTGCCAAGCAGGATATACAACAACTTTCTCTCCAACTTTCCTCTAGAAAAGTTTGTGCCAATTTTTTTGATAATTTTCCTCAAGAAAGGTACTGAATGAAGATTTCGAATGCAGCAGGAATCACTCAATTCCGAGTTGATATGAGGAGTGAAAAATTTCTAAAACTGGAATAAGCTGTGTTCGCGAACTTCGGAGGGCAAAAAGACCTATTACGAAGCTGATTTTAAGGTGCCAAATATTGAACAAGCTTTTGCAACTATATGTATGCGTCTCATCGCTAGCTTTCATTTGAGTACTCGCGGCGCCAAAATGGACTGCATATGAGGAAGTTATGCATGTTTTACTGAACAGTGCACAAAACAGATTCCAATCCGAATTCAACTACGAGATTGAGTCTTGATAGATCCGAATTTTGTTTTTTTCTCTCTTTTTTTTCTCACACTTTTTTTCTTTCTCTCCTTTTTTTCTCTGACATTTTTTAACTTTCTTTTCTCTCTTTTTTTTCTCTGCCTTTTTTTTCTCTCTCCCTCTTTACAACACAAACTAGATAAGATGCAGATTGGATCAAGCGAAGATGTGAACGACCTCAACTATGATTGTGACAATGAACGATGGGTAACACGTGGTGGAAATTTATGGATGGGGTGGTGGGCAGCGGAAGGGATAATGATGCAGCGGCAGTGTGACTAATGTGAACAAAACTCGAAACTCTAAACAAACTAGACACTAAGACCAGCAACTCGACACGACGATTCAACCGATAATTCAATAATGCAAACAATGAAAAGAAAATTGCAAAGGCTCAGACTGGTTTGGACAAAGGATGAATAGATCTAACTTTTTTGTGGCTATTTCTTGGACAGTAGGTAAGAAAATAAATCTAATCTAGGGAAAGCTGGAACTTCTCACCGAGCAACTTGAAAACTGATACCACTTGATAGAGGCAAAGGTGTCCCGTATTTTGATGAGATGGTGGCTATCATTTTGGAGGAATTCGACTTTGACGATCCGACTACGAACGTGCGAGGACGTCGCGCCTTAGCAATCGCTAAACCAACTCCGAGAGGTTATTGACCACGCTGGAGTACGATCAACCTGACAATGAAGGTCTGTTTCTTGCGTGCAAACGAAGAACAAGTAAGAAACTAAGATTGCAATCTGGATATTGCAAACATAAGAGGAAAGCTTTATTGATCAAGGTGGGGTTTTGTGACGCCTTTTTCTGGTCGCTGAACACAAATGAAGTACGCGAAGTTGCAGCTATGGCGAACTTTAATCTAAACAAAACCCAAGGAAAAAACTACTAGATGGATCTACTTATATAGGAGCAAGGGGTGGCGGCCAAGGAAGTGGAACGACGTCCCAAGGCAGCCTAAAACTAACCCTAGGTCTTACAAGGTTCATGGGCCCAAGTGGAGGTGATGCAACACCTTTGGACTTGTTGTTTGACTCGGATTCTGCTACAATGTCAGATTGTTTCGTCAATATCCCAATGCTCCAGACTAATTTGAAGGTGAATCCAATTGGGTTCGAAAGAGCACGAAATCTACTTTCCAACAAAAAAAGAATCACCCAATTCGCAGTCCGTATGAAAAAGTTGTTGGCGTTTTGAGTCAGGTATGTTTGTGCAGTCTGAATCTGAATACAGAACGTGAGAGACTTGGACTCTATCTTCTCCTAGCCCAAAAGTGACGTGAGAGGACTTTCTGAACATAACCTAAACTTCTCCTTTTCCCTTATCTTCATATGTGGATTGTACAAATGTCTCATACACCTGCAATTAGACAAAACACAAAAGTGTGTGAAGTATTTTTGTTCTGGATAACATAAATAGATTATTGAATAGTTTGCACTAGAAATCACCTGACAAATATGCATGTATGCAATATTTTTGGTCGTATCCAAGGTAGTCATGTCCTCATCAATGCATATAAGAATTCAGAGAAGAACCAAATAATATTCATAGATAAACTTGTTCATAAATCCACAATTCATCGAATCTCGACAAACACACCGCAAAAGAGTATTACATCGAATAGATCTCCAAAAACATCAAGGAGAACTTTGTATTGAGAATCAAAGAGAGAAAAGAAGCCATATAGCTAATAACTATGGACCCAAAGGTCTGTGGTAAACTACCCACGCTTCATCGGAGAGGCAATGGTATTGATGTAGAAGCCCTCCGTGATCGATTCCCCCTCCGGCAGATCACCGGAAAAGGCCCCAAGACGGGATCTCATGGGTACAGAAGGTTGCGGCGGTGGAAAAGTGGTTTCATGGCTCCCCATGATGTTTCTAGGGTATAAGAGTATATATAGGTGAAAGAAGTATGTCGGTGGAGCTACGAGGGGCCCATGAGGGTGGGGGGCGCACCTACCCCCCTGGGCGCGCCCTCCTGCCTCGTGGCCTCCTCGTGGAGTTCCAGACTTCAACTCCAAGTCTTCTGGTTTGCTTTCGGTCCAAGAAAGATCATCGCGAAGGTTTCATTCCGTTTGGACTCCGTTTGGTATTCCTTTTCTGCAAAACTCTAAAATAGGCAAAAAACAGAAACTGGCACTGGGCCTCCGGTTAATAGGTTAGTCCCAAAAATAATATAAAAGAGCATATTAAAGCCCATCAAACATCCAAAACAGATAATATAATAGCATGGAACAATCAAAAGTTATAGATACATTGGAGACGTATCAAGCATCCCCAAGCTTAATTCCCGCTTGTCCTCGAGTAGGTAACTGATAAAACAGAATTTTTGATGTGGAATGCTACCTAACATAATTATCAATGTAATTTTCTTTATTGTGGCATGAATTTTCAGATCTGAAAGATTCAAGACAAAAGTTTAATATTGACATAAAAATAATAAGACTTCAAGTATACTAACAAAGCAATCATGTCTTCTCAAAATAACATGGCCAAAGAAAGTTATCCCTACAAAATCATATAATCTGGCTATGCTCTATCTTCAACACACAAAATATTTAAATCATGCACAACCCCGATGACAAGCCAAGCAATTGTTTCATACTTTTGATGTTCTCAAACTTTTTCAATCTTCACGCAATACATGAGCGTGAGCCATGGAGAAGACAAAAAGGAGAAGATAGTCTCACATCAATTAGGTGTATCAACGGGCTATGGAGATGCCCATCAATAGATATCAATGTGACTGAGTATGGATTGCCATGCAACGGATGCAGTAGAGCTATAAGTGTATAAAAGCTCAACAAAAGAAACTAAGTGGGTGTGCATCCAACTCGCTTGCTCACGAAGACCTAGGGCAATTTGAGGAAGCCCATCATTGGAATATACAAGCCAAGTTCTATAATAAAAAATTCCCACTAGTATATGAAAATTATATCATAGGAGACTCTCTATCATGAAGATCATGGTGCTACTTTGAAGCACAAGTGTGGTAAAAGGATAGTAGCATTGTCCCTTCTCTCTTTTCTCTCATTTTTTATTTGGGCCTTCTCTTTTTTATGGCCTTTTTTCTTTTCACTTTTTTTTATTTTTCGTTCGAAGTCTCATCCCGACTTGTGGGGGAATCATAGTCTCCATCGTTCTTTCCTCACATGGGACAATGCTCTAATAATGATGACCATCACACTTTAATTTACTTACAACTCAAGAATTACAACTCGATACTTAGAACAAAATATGACTCTATATGAATGCCTCCGGCGGTGTACTGGGATGTGCAATTAATCAAGAGTGACATGTATGAAAGAGTTATGAAGGTGGCTTTGCCACAAATATGATGTCAACTACATGATCATGCAAAGCAATATGACAATGATGGAGCGTGTCATAATAAACGGAACGATGGAAAGTTGCATGGCAATATATCACAGAATGGCTATGGAAATGCCATAATAGGTAGGTATGGTGGATATTTTGAGGAAGTTATATCTTCGGTGTATGATACGTGCGAAAGTTGCACGATATTAGAGAGGCTAGCAATGGTGGAAGGGTGAGAGTGTGTATAATCCATGGACTCAACATTAGTCATAAAGAACTCACATACTTATTGCAAAAATCTATTAGTTATCAAAACGAAGTACTACACGCGTGCTCCTAGGGGGATAGATTGTTAGGAAAACACCATCGCTCCTCCCCGACCACCACTCATAACGAAGACAATCAATAAATAAATCATGCTCCAACTTCATCACATAACGGTTCACCATATGTGCATGCTACGGGATTCACAAACTTTAACACAAGTATCTCTCAAATTCACAACTACTCTACTAGAAGACTCTAATATCACCATCCTCATATCTCAAAACAATCATAAAGAATCAAACTTCTCATAGTATTCAATGCACTTTATATGAAAGTTTTTATTATACCCATCTTGGATGCCCATCATATTAGGACTAGTTTTATAGCCAAAGCAAATTACCATGCTATTCTAAAAGACTCTCAAAATAATATAAGTGAAGCATGAGAGATCAATAATTTCTATTAAATAAAACCACCATCGTGCTCTAAAAAGATATAAGTGAAGCACTAGAGCAAAATTATCTAGCTCAAAAGATATAAGTGAAGCACAAAGAGTATTCTAATAAATTCCGATTCATGCGTGTCTCTCCCAAAAGGTATGTACATTAAGGATTATTTTTGTAAACTAAAAAGCAAAGACTCAAATCATACAAGACGCTCCAAGCAAAACACATATCATGTGGTGAATAAAAATATAGCCTCAAGTAAAGTTACCGATAGACGAAGACGAAAGAGGGGATGCCTTCCGGGCCATCCCCAAGCTTAGGCTTTTGGTTGTCCTTGAATTTTATCTTGGGGTGCCTTGGTCATCCCCAAGATTAGGCTCTTGCCACTTCTTATTCCAAAATCCACAAGAAAATAAACCAACACTTTAAGGTACTGTTATGAACTCATTATTTATTTATATTGGTGTTAAACCTACTGTATTACAACTTATCTATGGTTCATACCCCCCGATACTACTCACAGATTCATCAAAATAAGCAAACAACACACGAAAAACAGAATCTTTCAAAAACAGAACAGTCTGTAGCAATCTGTATCTTTAGAATACTTATGTTTATCCAACAATTCTGAAATAAATTGGTGGACATGAGCAATTTGTATATTAATCATCTTCAAAAAGAATCAACCTAAAATCACTCTCCAGTAAAAAATGACGGCTAATCTCGTGAGCGCAAAAGTTTCTATTTTTTATAGTAAGATCGCAAAGACTTCACCCAAGTCTTCCCAAAGGTTCTACTTTGCACAAACAATAATTAAAACATAAAACCGCATCTAAACAGAAGCTAGATGAATTATTTATTAATAAATAGGAGCAAAAAGCAAAGAACAAAAATAAAATTGGGTTGTGTCGGGGAAACTGATCCGCGAGCACCTATGGGGACGGAGCCCCTTTCGGTTCGGCGGGGGGCGGAGGTCGCACGAAGAGCAGATCGAGGCGGAGCACACGAGCAGTTTACCCAGCTTCGGAGCTCTCCGGAGAGATAATACTCCTACTGCTGCTTTGTGGTTTGTATTGAGTTCTTCCTCGGGAGCGCTAAGTGCTACAGTATGCACTAGCAGCTAACGAGACCGAGCGTGAGCGTTGTACTGTCCTTCCCTCTACGTTGTGCATGGGCCTCCTTTTATATGCTCAAGGGGTCTCCAACAGGTGGCAACGTAGACAAGGGTAAAAATGGAAAGGTGTTGCGGTTGGTACAGCTACCTGTACAGTGTGTCATACCTAACCCTGACGGCAGGGGACAAGGGCATTAAATGCCTATCTACGTCGCCCAAACAGTGCAGAAAAGGGACCGCCAGGGACGCCACCGCTCGCCATGATGGCGATCTTGTCAGTGCCGCTTGCCACAGTGCACCCCTGGCTGCACAGCCTCCCGCCACGTACGCCTGGAAGGGTCCCAGAGCGACACATTGGTGGGTGTGCTGGAGCGCGGGTACAGAGTGGTAGCCTGCCGCGACAAAGTGCCTTGCCGCGGTCGTTGTCTTGTCGCGTCCGGAAGATTGCTGCTCGCCGGGCCTTGCCGGGACGCGTGGTGCGTCGCGGTAAGTACCTTGAGATGCCTTGGTTGGCCTTCCCGGCAAGCTCCTCTTGCCGGGGTCTTGTGCCTTGAGTGGCCTTCCCGGCAAGCTCCTCTTGCCGGGGCCTTGTCTTCTTGGCTTGAATACTTTGTTCTTGAATGGCTCAAAAGGAACCACAGAGGATATTGGCGGTCACCCGGCAAGCCTTGCCGCGGGACGCTGTGACTGCTCGTGCACAAGTTCGGGATACTAGGGTACCCCTACTCTAGTACACCGACAGGAGCCCCCGGGCCTGGGCCATACACGGTGCCGAGCGCTATTGGGCCAGGCCCAAAACAGGGCACGGGCACGCGCGGCCTGGATCACGCCGTATCTTACTCCGTATCCACCGTGCCCTCCCCGAACGGCACGCGTCGATTGCGGCGTCGTGGGAGAGATCGTGGGTGGTTTCTTTATTCGGAAAGGCGGAACGTTCGCTTCCTTCCTCCTTATAAGCAGGGGAAACAGGGGCAGTTCGCCCATCTGCCCGCTGCTATTCCTTCCCCGAGAATCGCCGCCACTCCCCTTCTTCCCAAAGCCGAAGGAGAGCAGCGCCCCGCCCCCATCGCCACCAGCACCACCAACGCCATCGTCCTGCCTCACCACTCCCTCCATGGCTCCGAAAGCCGAGAAGGTGAAGTCGGCCGAGGCGCAGCGGCTCACGGCGCTGCGAAAGGAGCGAGCAATCTTCCCTCCTAAGCTTGCCGCGGAAGAGCTGAAGGAGTACTACTACCTCTTCTGGTCGACAGGGACACGAGCGCATCCGCGCACGAAGGTACTCCCAGCCGATGCTTGGAAAAAGGCTCCCACTGGGTACCCTTTCTTCGCCTTGTTCTTCTACTGCGGGCTCTGCCCGCCCTTTTCTGAATTCTTCTGTGACGTCATGAACACCTATGGGCTCCGCCTCCTTGACTTCACCCCCAATGTTGTCCTAACCATGGCAGTTTTTGCACATCTCTGCGAAAACTTTGTCGGAATCCATCCAAACGTAGCCCTTTTCCGCCACTTCTTTTCGCCTCGAGTTGAGAAAGGAGAGCCTTTATCCGGCGGAATCGCCTGGATCTCAAAAGCCGGCAAGAAGGATGCTTATTTAGATGGAGAGTTCCGCAGCAAGTGGAAGGAGTGGAGGGCGGACTGGTGCCTGATTGTCGAGGAGAAACCGCAGCTGTTTACCGCCCTGCGCCAAACTCCAGTAGTGCGCGGCAGTGATTGGAGTAGCTTGGCCCCGGAAGACGATAGACTGAAGATTGCCGTTGCCCGAATCCAACGCCTCAGGCTTGCCGGGCTTACTGTAGGAGCGATTGGCGCAGATTTCCTTCGCCGCCGCATCGCCCCCCTGCAGGAGAGGAGGAGACCCGCCTGGGAGTTCCAGAACGCGGCGGATATTATGAGGCTGCGGCCGGGCCTCAACTTCAACTTCACTGTCCTGGAGCTCAACGCGATGCTCCAGGAGCTGTTTAAGTACGACCCACAACATCCCGAAGTGTTCAGGTTGCCGAGGGGCGTCGTTCCGCTGTGCAACAACTCCTCGCTCGACCGCATCCGTGCAATGATGCCGCTGTGCGACTCGCACGGATTTGACCCAGCCTGGATAGAGCCCGCAGATGATGTCGTGCAGGCGTTCTTCGATGGCTTGGTAGAAGTGCCGATCGACGCTGATGTGCAGAGGGGCCTCACCCGGGACACCACCGACGAGGAGCTCAAGCGCATCGCCACCAGGCTGGAAGAGGCGGCGGCAGCCGCAGCTGCGGGCGAGTTTGGGTTCACCGTGGAGGAGGCAGAGGCAGCAGAGGCGACAAGCCTTGCTGAGCGAGAGGATCTTGCCGGTGAGGAGAAGTCCGCCGGGCATGACGTCGGGCCGAGCGGGCCCGCCGAGGATACGATCGGCTCGTTGGAGATCGGCTCCTCTTCCTCTTCGTCTTCGGGCAGCTTGCCGCAAGCAGAGCCCCCAGCTCCACAAGCAGAGCCCCCGGCTCCACCAAGAAGGCGTCTTCGCAAGGTCGGGGACGTAGCGGAGCGGCGGACGAGTCAACCCCCGCCGCGTCGCACGACACGCTCCACCGCGGCAAGTTCTGTTGCCGCGGAAGCACCTCACGCTGCAGCGGCAACTGGAGCGGGGTCCTCCCGGTCCGCCGCTCCAGCTCCCGCCAAGCGGCCAAGGGATCCTACTCCTCCGCCTCCTCGTGCCGGAGGTGGGCCAGGCTTTGCCTTCTCCGCGCTCAGCTCCGACGAGGAAGAAGAAGAGTAAGATTCTTGTTGTACTTTTATGTCTTCAATACTTGCTGTCTTGTCTTGTATCTCATTTGCTTTACTCCGAACTTATTCCTTTTCAGGACTCTGGCCCAGAGAGCGGCAAAGAGAGCCAAGGTCCCGGTGATTGTCATCGAGGACGATCCCACCGTGTCAGCAGGGGGTGCGCCCAAGACAAACTTGCCTGACCCGACAGCTGTTCTTCAGAGCAGCCCCCAGCGTAAGTATATGGTTTGTTTCCCTCTGTTGGGAGCGCATGGATACTCTTTGTTTGCTGATATCTGACTGTTGGCTTGTGTAGGAGCAGAGCAGCCCCACCAGGAGCGCCCGGATGCCGCCCCTGACATGCCATCTGCTTCGACTACGCCGCCAAGGGAGAGTTCTCCGGCAAGGGAGAATCCTCCAACAAGGGGGAGCTCTCCGGCAAGGGAGAATCCTCTGACAAGGGAGAGCTCTCCGGTAAGGGAGAAGTCTCCGGCAAGGGACAGTACCAGCGACCCCCCGGCAGCGGAGATCCCAACTGCCGAGCCTGGTACAGGTACTTATTGCTTCTAAACTCCCCTTGGGTTCTTCTTCGTTTGATCTTCTTTCTGGATATCTGCTTGACTTTTCTTCCTTTTTCGGCCGTCAGATCCATCTACTGCGGAGCCGATGGAGACCGAGGTTGCTGTTGATGATGCCGCCGCCATCGAATAAGCGGCCGGCGCTGATGATCCCGCCGGCGAAGAGGCCGCCAAGGCTGCCGCCACAGCAGCTGACGAGGGGTCTGGCGATCGCACTGACGGCCCTGAGGCCGCAGGAGCGTCAGGCGCTACGCCGACCGCCGACCCTCCCGCTGCTGCCGCAGCGTCGGGCTCCGAAGGGTCCCAGCCAGGCGTCTACTTGAAGGCCGGCGATGGCATCTTCATCAACCTCCCCTGGGCGTCAAGGTCCAGGGAGCCAGTCGAAGGAGAAAGCTTTGACGTGGAGGTGCTTGCCTCCGCTGGGCTGACGCTGGTCGACGCGCCAAGCAGCAGCAGTGATGAGCCTGAGGAGGAGCGACTGCTGCAGAAGCTGTTGTCGCTCTACCGCGCTCGGCAAGCCAAGCTGGAATCCCGCGAAGCGCTTGCCGCGAAGGCGGGAGCCGACATTGAGAAGCGTGCAGTGGAGCTCCGCGGCATCAACCAGGCAGCTCTCCGGTCCCTGGCGGAGGAGCGGGAGCAGCTCGAGGAGGCGCAGAAGGCCTTCCTCCTCGAGAAGGCTGACATTGAGGAGAAACAGCGGCTTGCCGCTCAGAAGCTGTCGGCGCAGGAAGGTGAACTGGCGCAGCGGAAGGTCAACCTCGATAGCCACGAGGAGGAGCTTGCCGCGCGCGAGCGAACACTTGGCGGAGCTATCAAGCAAGCGGAGGATGCTGCCGCAGCTGTCGAAGCCGCCAAGAAGGAGCTGGAGATGAAGGTGGCGCAGCTGGAAACCGATCTCAGGGCGAGCGGTGAAGACCTTGCCGCGCTCAAGCATGAGCGCGAGAAGGACCCCTACACCTTTGGCGAGCTGCAGGCTCGTCTCACCGAGAAGATCAAGGAGCTCAGCGCCGCCAAGGACTCCAACGCCGATCTTGAGTTGAAGCTGACTGCTTTGACCAAGACGCTGGACGGCGCCAGGGAGCAGGAGGCGGCCCTGAAGAAGGAAATCAAGGCCGACAAAGCGCTGCTGCAGAGCATTGCTGCCACCCAGAACACCTTCAGGGAGAATGTGGAGCAGTGGACGGAGGGTCTCGTGAATGTGTCGGTGTACTAGAGTAGGGGTACCCTAGTATCCCGAACTTGTGCACGGGCAGTCGCAGCGTCCCGCGGCACGGCTTGCCGGGTGACCGCCAATATCCTCCATGGTTCCTTTCGAGCCATTCAAGAACAAAGTATTTAAGCCAAGGAAACAAGTCCCCGACAAGAGGAGCTTTCCGGGAAGGCCACTCAAGGCACAAGACCCCGGCAAGAGGAGCTTGCGGGTAAGGCCAACCAAGGCATCTCAAGAAACTTGCCGCGACGCGCCACGCGTCCCGGCAAGATCCGGCGAGCGACAAGCTCCCGGACGTGACAAGACAACGGCCGCGGCAAGGCGTTTGCCGCGGCAAGCAACCACTCTGTACCTGCGCTCCAGCGCACCCACCTACGTGTCGCTCTAGGACCCTTCCAGGCGTACGTGGCGGGAGGCTGTGCAGCCAGGGGTGCACTGTGGCAAGCGGCGCTGACAAGATCGCCATCATGGCGAGCGGTGGCGTCCCTGACGGTCCCTTTTCTGCACTGTTTGGGCGATGTAGATAGGCATTTAATGCCCTTGTCCCCTGCCGTCAGGGTTAGGTATGATACACTGTGCAGGTAGCTGTACCAACCGCAACACCTTTTCCATTTTTGCCCTTGCCTACGTTGCCACCTGTCGGTGACCCCTTGAGCATATAAAAGGAGGCCCATGCGCAACATAGCGGAGGAGGACGAACAGTAGAACACTCACGCTCGGTCTCGTTAGCTGCTGGTGCATACTGTAGCATTCAGCGCTCCCGAGCAAGAACTCAATACAATCAACAAAGCAGCAGTAGGAGTATTATTTCTCCGGAGAGCTCCGAAGCTGGGTAAAACCGCTCGTGTGCCTCGCCTCGATCTGCTCTTCGTGCGACCTCCGCCCCCGCCGAACCGAAAGGGGCTCCGTCCCCATAGGTGCTCGCGGATCAGCTTCCCCGACATCTCTGGCGCGCTAGGTAGGGGGCGTCGAGGTTGTGTGAACCTGATCCGGCGTTCACACGAGCTAGATCTTCAACATCTTCATCGACATGCCGCCGAAGAAGAAGGCCTCGGAGGCTGTTGCTCCGTCTGCGACAAACCCACCATCGCCAGAGCAAACGGCTGGTGGGGAAGACGCCGGCGGAAGAACGGGCATCGGCGAGGGAGCCCACGGTGCCGCCAGGTCCAAGGACAAGGTTGCGCTGCCCGTCGGCGGCGTAGCAGGCTCCCACGACGACCGGGCGTCCGTGGATGCTCCGCGCCCATCTCAGGAGGCGCAGAACCGGCAGCGTCGTGGTACTCATGATACCATATGCTCGCTGGACCCAGATCGAGCTGGCGGACCTCGGGATGCTCCAGGCCAGCATGCGCGCCAACGTGCTAGCGCGAGCGAAGCACGGTCGCCTGGACGGGATATTGCTCCTTCTAACGCAGTTAGAAGTCCGAGCATATCCCGCTCCTCGCACCGTTCGCCACCGCTACCCGCCACTCCAGCAGAAGCTTTGGCGCGAGGTCAGCTGCTCCTAGACTTCCCTCCAACGCCAGACAAGATCGACGACTGGAGGGCCACCATTCAGAGTCTCATCGGCTTCGCCAACGGCGACACTCCACGGCAGCCGACTACATCGCAGCCGCGGCAAGCCAGCCAGGTGCGAGCCGATGGCGACAAGACCGGTGGGGGTGCAACCACTGTGCACTCTCCGCCCTGAAGGCCAAGATCGCCAGCTCGTCGGGTCCACCGCGACAGTGACTCCACCGCTTCATCAGATCCACGAGCTCGTCGTGATCAGCGCCAAGTTCTTCACGAACGACAACAAGAAGACGCTCGTACTCGCATCGAGCGCCGAAGAGAAGCGCGACGTCAGTTAGACCAGCGCGCTGGGCCCACTGTCAACATGCGTGCTCCAGGGGAACCAGGTGACCTGCCGTACGCGGTAGGTTGCCCTGCGTTTACTCGTGAGCTGCGGCAAGTCCAGTGGCCCAGCACGAAGAATTTCAAGCCAGACGTACCGGAGAAGTACGACGGCAAGTTGCATCCGTCGGAGTTCCTCAGCATCTACACCATCGCGGTGCAAGCTGCTGGGGGGCGGGACGACAAGATCCTTGCCAACTACTTCCCGCTGGTGCTCAAGCCCAACGTCAGGTGCTGGCTCATGCACTTGCCGGAAAACTCTATATCTTCCTGGGCAGACCTATGCCATTAGTTTGTCGGCGCCTTTACGGGCGGCCACAAACCTCATGGCCAGGAGAGTGACCTTCACCTACTTGCCCAAAAGGAAGGAGAGCCCTTGCGCAAGTACATCCAGAGATTCAGCCAAGTGCAACGCAACATCCCGGATGTCCACCCTGCCGCGGTCATCAGCGCGTTCCACCAGAACGTGCGTAACCGCAGGATGCGGGAGGAGATGGCGATGTGCAAGATCAGAGACGTCAGCGAGCTGTATGCCCTGGCCGACAGGTGTGCACGTGCTGAGGAAGGGAGGAAACTCCCCGGAGAGAATACAGGAACAGGAGGATCTGACAGCGAGGATGCCGCCCCGGCAAATAAAAACCGGCGGCGGAACAACAGGAAGAGGAAAGGCAAAGACGTGCTAGTTGTTGAGCAGTCCGGCAACGACGGTGGCGCCAAGAAAGCCAAAGATGGTAGCCCCGGCAAGGAGGTTGCCGCATGCACCAACTGCCAGGCTGTGGCGGCCGCCGACAAGCAGGAAGGCACCAACAAACAGTACTGCAAGATCCACCGCACCAAGGGCCATGACCTCCAGAGCTGCAAGAAGGTCGAGCAGCTTGTCGAGCTGCAAAAGGCCGAGTACGAGCGACGCGACAAGGAGAAAGCCCAAGGAGGTGCTGGAGGATCCGGTACGAAGCGCACCGGCCAGGGAGGACGCCGCGGCAAGGCCAAGCAGCGACAAGGAGACAGACCTCCCCGCGGCCGCGACAAGTATGAAGATGACAACGACGACGAAGACATGGATGATGACGAGACCAGCGAGCAGGAGTTTCAGAAAGCCACAGAGGTCTTATGCATTGACGGCGGTGCTTCTCTGCATACTTCACACCGCCAACTCAAGCAGTGGGTGCGGGAAGTCAATGCGGCAGAACCACCCGTCGAATCACGCAAGCTTCTGAAATGGTCTAGCACGCCTATCGTCTTTGATATTGAGGACCACCCTGATCGCACAACTGCGGTCGGGTGCTTGCCGATGTTGGTCTCACCAACTATCCGCAACCTCAAGGTCACTAAGATGCTAGTTGACGGCGGGGCCGGCTTGAACCTGATCTCCTCCGCTGCGCTCCGGAAACTCCAAGTCCCTGCCAGCGAGATCGAAGAGACCGGCACATTCCAAGGAATCAACCCGGGAAGGAGCAAGCTGAAGGGGAAGATCACGCTGCTGGTGACATTTGGCAGCGAGTTGAACTTCAGGATGGAGAGGATCACTTTTGACGTTGCCGATTTTCCATTGCCTTACAATGGAATTCTCGGCCGTCCAGCGCTCGCCAAGTTCATGGCGGCCTCTCACTACGCGTACAATATGCTGAAGATGCCAGGCCCGATAAGTGTCATCTCTGTCCCTGGCGACAAGAAAGATGCTCTTATCTGTGCCGACAAGATCTACCGGGAAGCAGCAGCCACAACGGATCGCGAGACACTTGCCGCTGAAGCTCCCGGGGGGAAGAAGAAGACCAAGTCTGGCAAGAGTTCTGAAGCTCACTCCAGCAAGCGCACCTCTTCGGAGTGCTGCGCTACCGTCGAGGACGCGCCATCGAGCTCCACCGGCAAGTGTAAGAAGGCAATGACAGCTCCGCCAGTGACCAAGAAGGTGTCCGCCAAGGAGGACGGCACTAGTGGTACTTTCACCATCAGTGCCACTCTCGACCCTAAATAGGAAAGCGCGCTCAATGCTTTCTTGCAGGCGAACGTCGATGTGTTTGCGTGGCAACCGTCTGACATCCCCGGTGTTCCCAAGAAAGTAATTGAGCACCACCTTGCCGTCTGTCCTCATGCGCGGCCCGTCAAGTAGAAAGTCAGGAAACAAGCAGTGGAGCGCCAAGAATTCATAGCGGAAGAGATCAAGAAGTTGGAAGCAGCAGGCCTTGTCAGAGGAGTGTTCCATCCTACGTGGTTGGCCAATCCTGTAGTCGTGCGCAAGGCAAACGGGAAATGGAGGATTTGTATCGACTTTACCGATGTCAATAAAGCTTGTCCCAGAGATCCATTTCCCTTGCCACGCATTGACCAGATTGTTGACTCCACGGCTAGATGTGACTTGCTTTCATTTCTTGCCGCATACTCAGGATACCATCAGATTTTCATGGCAGAAGAAGATGAGGAGAAGACCGCATTCATCACTCCATGTGGCACGTACTGTTTCATACGGATGCCTTTCGGTTTCAAGAATGCTGGTTCAACATTTGCAACGGTAGTCCATACTGCTTTTGAACCGCAAATACACAGAAATGTGGAAGCCTACATGGATGATATAGTGGTCAAGAGCATGGACAGAGCAACTCTGATTCAAGATCTAGAAGAGATTTTTGCAAATCTGCGCAAGATCAGCCTCAAGCTCAACTCTGATTCAAGATCTACATGGATGATATAGTGGTCAAGTGCGTGTTTGGAGTCCCGTCCGGCAAGCTTCTCGGGTTCTTCGTGTCTCAGCGGGGAATTGAAGCCAATCCCGGCAAGATCAAGGCCATTGAGCAGATCGAAGCACCGAAGCGCGTCAAGGATGTGCGGAGACTTGCCGGCTGCGTGGCGGCTCTCAGCAGGTTTATCTCTACGTCTGCTGAGCGCGCCCTGCCATTTTTCAAAATTTTGAAAAAGGCAGGTCCAATGAAATGGACTCCGGAAGCGGAGGCTGCGCTGCAGGACTTGAAGAGATACCTGTCCTCCATTCCAATACTTGTCGCACCTAAACCACAAGAGAAGTTGCTGCTGTATCTGGTGGCAACCAATCAAGTGGTTAGTGCTGCGTTAGTAGCGGAGAGGGAGGCTGATGATGAGCCAGCGACCGCGGCAAGCACATCCGGCGACAAGCAGGGGGCTTCCCCGACAAGCTCTGGTCCCGACAAAGATGGATCTGCGCAGATGTGCGAAGAGATACAACAGAAGAAAATGGTGCAGCGCCCAATCTACTTTGTCAGTTCCCTTCTGCAGGGGGCTAGGTCAAGGTACTCTGGTGTGCAGAAATTGCTTTTCGGCCTTCTCATGGCCTCGAGAAAGCTGCGCCATTACTTCCAAGCACATGAGATAACAGTTGTCACTCGTTTTCCGCTGAAGAGGATACTGCAGAATCCAGAAGCAACAGGCAGGATTGTTGAGTGGGCACTGGAACTGTCAAGCTTTGGCCTCAAGTTTGAGAGCACTTCAACTATCCAAAGCAGAGCATTGGCAGAATTCATAGCAGAGTGGACGCCAACACCAGATGAAGAAATTCCAGAAACGGGCATCCCCGTCAAGGAAGCAAGCAAAGAGTGGCTGATGTACTTTGATGGTGCCTTCTCGCTGCAAGGCGCCGGGGCGGGCGTGCTGCTTGTCGCACCCACCGGAGAGCACCTCAAGTACATAGTCCAGATACACTTTCCCATGGAGCAAGCAACGAACAATACTGCAGAGTATGAAGGTTTGCTTGCCGGTCTCAGGATCGCGGCAGACCTTGGGATCAAGAAGCTCATTGTCAGGGGTGACTCGCAGCTTGTCGTCCGCCAAGTGAACAAGAATTATCAGAGTCCGTTGATGGAAGCTTACATTGATGAAGTGAGGAAGCTAGGAGAGCACTTTGTCGGCCTACAGATGGAACATGTTCCAAGAGCTCAGAACGACATTGCCGATGGCCTGTCAAAGTGCGCAGCACTTAAGTTACCTGTGGAACCAGGGATCTTTGTGCTCAAGCTGACTCAACCGTCTGTGACGCCATCAAATGGACAGAACAAGAAGAGGAAGTTGATTTCTGGTGACTATTTTCCGGCAGAGCTTCCCGAAGCCGTCGCCAAGAAGGTCCCCAAGATCAACACCAAGAGTGCTGGGGAGCAGTCTGCTCCGGCAAACCCCAGGGTTTGTTCCGTTGAAGCAGACGCTCCCGACAAGTTTTGCTCCGGCAAGCTTGCCGGGGAACGTCAAGCTCCGGCTGAGCCGCGGTTTCTCGCCGTCGAAGCGGATGTTCCCACAGCAGCAGATGTGCCTTTAGTCCTTGTTGTCGAGCCACAAGCTCTAGCATGGGCACAGCAGATCGTCCGTTTCCTCCAGACAGGAGAACTTCCCGAAGAGCAAGAAGCGGAAAGAGTAGCCCGACAGTCAAGTATGTACCAGTTTGTCGACAACGCACTGTACAGAAGAAGACTCAACGGTGTGAAATTGAAGTGTATTCACCGGGAAGATGGACAGAAGCTGTTGGCAGAGATACATGGAGGCATATGTGGTCACCACATTGGGGCAAGAGCGCTTGCCGGCAAAGCTTTCCGGCAAGGTTTCTTTTGGCTGACAGCCCTCCAGGATGCAACTTCACAAGTAACCAAGTGTGAAGCGTGCCAGTTTCATTCCAAGCAGATACACTAGCCAGCTCAAGCTCTCCAGATGATCCCTTTATCCTGGCCATTTTCGGTCTGGGGGCTCGACATCCTCGGCCCCTTCCCCCGAGCAGTCGGGGGCTTTGAGTACTTGTACGTCGCAATCGACAAGTTCACAAAGTGGCCGGAAGTGGAAGCAGTGAGGAAGGTGACAGCACAGTCAGCAGTCAAGTTCTTTAGGTCGATTGTTTGCCGCTTCGGGATCCCTAACAGGATCATCACCGACAACGGTACGCAATTCACGAGCCGCACCTTCATGCAGTACGCCCAAGATCTTGGCGCCAAGGTCTGCTTCGCTTCTGTTGCTCACCCCAGGAGCAACGGTCAAGCGAAGAGGGCAAATGCTGAAGTGCTGCGTGGACTTAAGACCAGGACTTTCGACAGGCTGCACAAGTGCGGAAGGAACTGGATTGAGGAGCTGCCGGTGGTTCTTTGGTCGATCAGGACGACGCCAAATCGAGCCACTGGCCAGACACCTTTCGCTCTAGTCTATGGAGCAGAGGCAGTTCTCCCCACGGAACTCGTATACGGGTCGCCTCGAGTGCTCGCTTATGATGAGCTTGAGCAAGAGCAGCTGCGACAAGATGACGCGCTGCTCCTTGAGGAAGACCGTCTTCAGGCTGCTGTACGAGCTGCTTGCTACCAGCAAGCTTTGCGCCGCTACCATAGCCACAAAGTTAACGCCAGAAGTCTCGAGGAAGGCGACCTTGTTCTTCGGCGCGTTCATTCTGCCAAGAATTCCAACAAGTTGACGCCGAAGTGGGAAGGCCCTTATCGGGTGAAATGAGTCACTAGGCCAGGCGCTGTCCGCCTTGAGACCGAAGATGGCATTCCGGTGAGCAACTCCTGGAACATCGAGCATCTTCGTAAGTTTTACCCGTAAGGCGTGGTTGCCGGACCCTGTTCCGGCGACCACCTTTTGTACAAGTCTTGTCGCTGTTGCATGTAATCCTTTGTACAAAGCCAGGCGCAGACCCTGTGCATAAATGAAGCTCATGTGCTCCGCACATCTTGTCAATTTCATGCTTTTTTTTGCATGAGTTATCTGACACTTTGTGCAGCGAACACCCCCGGTAAGCAATAACGAGCCATAAGGCTCCATATCATTATTTTCTCTACTTCTTTTTTTCTCAAGGAAATGAAGGTTCCTTCGCCCACAAGTTTGCCGGGGGGGGGGGGGGGAAGGGGAAGATAATGGTATGGACCAGGCATCGTTCAAGAAAGTTTCGCCTTGCCGGGAAGCTAACGATAGAAAAGCTAAGTTGCCAAAGTTTGAGCAATCAGATGTCTTTAAATTTTTTAAGTTATCTTCCTTGAACGACCATGCTTTGTATGGAAAACCTGTGCGCGAAGGAACCGGCTCGTGGCTAGTTGCGCCCTTACTTTGTTTCGAGTTCGCTCAACAGTTTAAGTGTGCTGCGACTAGAGTCGCGCCCTTACTTTGTTTCGAGTTTGCTCAACAACTTAAGCGAGCTGCGGCTAGTTACGACAAGGTTTCTTGTCGGCAACGGCACTGCCAGCAGGCTGCTGACGTCCCGCACTCAACGCTCGCGGCGAGAGTGCCTGCGCCGAAAAGTTGCCTAAAAGCGTAGGGCAAAAACATACAAAGGAAGGAATCAAGTAAAGGAAATAACATTGCAATTACTACCCAAAATAAGAGTTATATTACAAAATAGCCTGTCGCGGCTCTAATAGACTGTTTTCATAACATGATCAGCAGCGACAAGAAAAGAAGAAAACAGGCGGCCTAGTCCACGAGATCTCCCTCAACCCTCTTGATCCCGCTCACCTTGTCCACAATGGGTGCGACAAGGTCCTTGAGCGCCTCCAGATCAGCTTCTGCCGGTAGGGATCTGAGGACATTGGTGAGGTTGAGGCCCGGGTTGCGGAAGGCTACCTTCACCAACACCTTCTGAAGAGCTCCCGCGCAGATCTTGCGCGACTCGTCGGCCAGCTGCTTTGGGATCCTCTCCCGGAGTCGCTGGAGGGCCGTCGCCATGCCTTTGAAGAACAGAGTGAGCTTGGCACTGGATGGGAGGGTCTCATCGGAGGGATACCCGAGATCCCCCATCCCCAGCTGTGCCAGCTCCTTGTCGATGTCTGCGGCAGCATTCACAATACCCTCCGTCCACTGCTCCACAGTTTCTCTAAAATCGTTCTGGGTGGCGGCAATGCTCTCCAGCAGCGCCTTGTCGGCCTTGATCTCCTTCTTCAGGACTGCTTCCTGCTCCCTGGCACCGTCCAGTGTCTTGGTCAAAGCAGCCAGCTTCAGCTCAAGATCGGCGTTGGAATCCTTGGCGGCGCTAAGCTCCTTGATCTTCTCGGTGAGACGACCATGCAGCTCGCCAAAGGTGTAGGCGTCCTTCTCACGCTCATGCTTGAGCGCGGCAAGCTCTTCACCGCTCGCCTTGAGATCAGTCTCCAGCTGCGCCACCTTCGTCTCCAGCTCCTTCTTGGCGGCCTCGGCAGCTGCGGCAGCGTCCTTTGCTTCCTTGAGAGCTCCGCTGAGTGTTTGCTCGCGCGCAGCAAGCTCCTCTTCATGGTTGTCCAGGCTGGCCTTCAGCTGCACCAACTCGCCCTCCCACGCAGATAGCTCCTCGGCGGCAAGCCGCTGTTGCTCTACAACTTCTGCCTTCTTGAGGATGAAGGCCTTCTGCGCGTCATCGAGCTGCACACGCTCCGCCGCCAGCGACCGAAGAGCTGCCTGGTTGAGACCTCGGAGCTCCTCCGCACATTTCTCCATGTCCACCCCCGCCTTCGCGACAAGCGCTTTGCGGGACTCCAGTTTGGCTTGTCGAGCGCAGTAGAGCGACACCAGCCTCCGGAGCAGCCGCTCCTCCTCAGACTCGCCGCTGCTGCTGCTCGGCGCATCAACCAACGTCAGCCCAGCGGAGGCGAGCACCTCTCCATCCAAGATTTCTCCTTCGACCGGCGCCCTGGAGCTTGACTCCCAGGGAAGCTTGATGAAGACGCCATCGCCGGCTTTCAAGTATACGCCTGGCTGGGGCTCTTCGGGGCCTGACGCTGCGGCAGCGGTGGGAGAGTCGGCGGTCGGCGCAGCGCCTGTCGCTCCTGCGGCCTCAGGGCCGTCAGTGCGATTGCCGGACCCCTCGTCAGCTGCTGCGGTGGCAGCCTTGGCGGCCTCTTCGCCGGCGGGATCATCAGCGCCGGCCGCTTCTTCGGTGACGGCGGCATCATCAATAGCAACCTCGGTCTCCATCGGCTCCGCAGTAGATGGATCTGACGGCTGAAAAAGGAAGAAAAGTCAAGCAAATATCCAAAAAGAAGATCAAACGAAGAAGAACCCAAGGGAAGTTTAGAAGCAAGGAGTACCTGTACCAGGCTCGGCAGTTGGGATCTCCGCTGCCGGGGGGTCGCTGGTACTGTCCCTTGTCGGAGAATTCTCCCTTGTCAGGGAGCTCTCCCTTGTCGGAGACTTCTCCCTTGCCGGGGAGGTCTCCCTTATCGGAGGATTCTCCCTTGCCGGAGAACTCTCCCTTGGCGGCGTAGTCGAAGCAGATGGCATGTCAGGGGCGGCATCCGGATGCTCCTGGTGGTGCTGCTCTGCTCCTACACAAGCCAACAGTCAGATATCAGCAAACAAAGAGTATCCATGCGCGCCTAACAGCGGGAAGCAAACCATATACTTACGCTGGGGGCTGCTCTGAAGAACAGCTGCCGGGTCCGGCAAGTTTATCTCGGGCGCACCCCCTGCTGGCACGGTGGGATCGTCCTCAATGACAATCACCGGGACCTTGGCTCTCTTTGACGCTCTCTGGGCTAGAGTCCTAAAAAGGAATAGGTTCAGAGTAAAGCAAATGAGATACAAGACAAGACAGCAAGTATTGAAGACATACAAGTACAACAAGGATCTTACTCTTCTTCTTCCTCGTCGGAGCTGAGCGCGGAGAAGTCAAAGCCTGGCCCACCTCCGGCGCGAGGAGGCGGAGGAGTAGGATCCCTTGGCCGCTTGGCGGGAGCTGGAGCGGCGGACCAGGAGGACCCCGCTCTAGTTGCCGTTGCAGCGTGAGGAGCTTCTGCGGCAACAGAACTTGCCGCAGTGGAGCGAGTCGTGCGTCACGGTAGGGGTTGACTCGTCCGCCGCTCCGCTACGTCCCCGGCCTTGCGAAGACGCCTTCTTGGTGGGGCCGGGGGCTCTGCTTGTGGAGCCGGGGGCTCTGCTTGCGGCAAGCTGCCCGAAGACGAAGAGGAAGAGGAGCCGATCTCCAACGAGCCGCTCGTATCCTCGGCGGGCCTGCTCGGCCCGGCGTCATGCCCGGCAGGCTCTTCCTCGCTGGCAAGATCCTCTCGCTCGGCAAGGCTTGCCGCCTCTGCTGCCTCTGCCTCCTCCACGGTGAACCCAAACTCGCCCGCAGCTGCGGCTGCCGCCGCCTCTTCCAGCCTGGTGGCGATGCGCCTTAGCTCCTCGTCGGTGGTGTCCCGGGTGAGGCCCCTCTGCTCATCGGCGTCGACCGGCACTTCTACCAAGCCATCGAAGAACGCCCGCACGACATCATCTGCAGGCTCTATCCAGGCTGGGTCAATTCCATGCGAGTCACACAGCGGCATCATTGCACGGATGCGGTCGAGCGAGGAGTTGTTGCACAGCGGAACGACGCCCCTCGGTAACCTGAACACTTCTGGATGCTATGGGTCGTACTTGAACAGCTCCTGGAGCATCGAGTTGAGCTCCAGGACAGTGAAGTTGAATTTGAGGCCTGGCCGCAGCCTCATGATATCCGCCGCGTTCTGGAACTCCCAGGCGGGTCTCCTCCTCTCCTGCAGGGGGGCGATGTGGTGGCGAAGGAAATCTGCGCCAACCGCTCCTACAGTAAGCCCGGCAAGCCTGAGGCGTAGGATCCGGGCGACGGCAATCTTCAGTCTGTCGTCTTCCGGGGCCAAGCTACTCCAATCGCTGCCGCGCACTACTGGGGTTTGGCGCAGGGCGGTAAACGGCTGCGGGTTCTCCTCGACAATCAGGCACCAGTCCGCCCTGCACTCCTCCCACTTGCTGTGGAACTCTCCATCCAGATAATCATCCTTCTTGCCGGCTTTTGAGATCCAGGCAATTCCGCCGGATAAGGGCTCTCCTTTCTCAACTCGAGGAGAAAAGAAGTGGCGGAAAAGGGCTACGTTTGGATGGATTCCGACACAGTTTTCGCAGATATGTGCGAAAACTGCCATGGTCAGGACAACATTGGGGGTGAAGTCAAGGAGGCGGAGCCCATAGGTGTTCATGACGTCACAGAAAAATTCAGAAAAGGGTGGGCAGAGCCCGCAGTAGAAGAACAAGGCGAAGAAAGGGTACCAAGTGGGAGCCTTTTTCCAAGCGGCGGCTGGGAGTACCCTCGTGCGTGGGTGCGCCCGTGTCGCCGTCGGCTAGAAGAGGTAGTAGTACTCCTTCAGCTCTTCCGCGTCAAACCTCGGAGGGAAGATTGCCCACTCTTTTCGCAGCGCCGCGAGCCGCTGCGCCTCGGCCGACTTCGCCTTCTCGGCTTTCGGAGCCATGGCGGGAATGGTGAGGGAGGACGACGGCGTTGGTGGTGCTGGTGGCGATGGGGGCAGAGCGCTATTCTCCTTCGGCTTTGGGAAGAAGGGGAGTGGCGGAGATTCTCGAGGAAGGAATAGCAACGGGCAGATGGGCGAACTGCCCCTGTTTCCCCTGCTTATAAGGAGGAATGGAGCGGACGTTCCGCTTTTCCGAATAAAGAAACCACCCACGACCTCTCCCACGACGCCGCAATCGACGCGTGCCGTTCGAGGAGGGCGCGGTGGATACGGAGTAAGATACGGCGTGATCCAGGCCGCGCGTGCCCGTGCCCTGTTTTGGGCCTGGCCCAATAGCGCTCGGCACCGTGTATGGCCCAGGCGCGGGGGCTCCTGTCGGTGTACTAGAGTAGGGGTACCCTAGTATCCCGAACTTGTGCACGGGCAGTCGCAGCGTCCCGCGGCACGGCTTGCCGGGTGACCGCAAATATCCTTCGTGGTTCCTTTGGAGCCATTCAAGAACAAAGTATTTAAGCCAAGGAAACAATTCCCCGGCAAGAGGAGCTTGCCAGGAAGGCCACTCAAGGCACAAGACCCCGGCAAGAGGAGCTTGCGGGGAAGGCCAACCAAGGCATCTCAAGAAACTTGCCGCGACGCGCCAGGCGTCCCGGCAAGACCCGGCGAGCGACAAGCTCCCGGACGCGACAAGACAACGGCCGCGGCAAGGCATTTGCCGCGGCAAGCAACCACTCTGTAACTGCGCTCCAGCGCACCCACCTACGTGTCGCTCTGGGACCCTTCCAGGCGTACGTGGAGGGAGGCTGTGCAGCCACGGGTGCACTGTGGCAAGCGGCGCTGACAAGATCGCCATCGTGGCGAGCGGTGGCGTCCCTGACGGTCCCTTTTCTGCACTGTTTGGGCGACGTAGATAGGCATTTAAAGCCCTTGTCCCCTGCCGTCAGGGTTAGGTATGATACACTGTGCAGGTAGCTGTACCAACCGCAGCACCTTTTCCATTTTTGCCCTTGCCTACGTTGCCACCTGTCGGTGACCCCTTGAGCATATAAAAGGAGGCCCATGCGCAACGTAGCGGAGGAGGACGAACAGTAGAACACTCACGCTCGGTCTCGTTAGCCGCTGGTGCGTACTGTAGCATTCAACACTCCCGAGCAAGAACTCAATACAATCCACAAAGTAGCAGAAGGAGTATTATCTCTCCGGAGAGCTCCGAAGCTGGGTAAAACCGCTCGTGTGCCTCGCCTCGACCCGCTCTTCATGCGACCTCCGCCCCCCGCCGAACCGAAAGGGGCTCCGTCCCCATAGGTGCTCGCGGATCAGCTTCCCCGACAGAATGCTGCCGCAGATATTGACAAGGAGCTGGCGCAGCTGGGGTTGGAGGATCTCGGGTATCCTTCTGATGAGAGCCTCCCATCCAGCGCCAAGCTCACTCTGTTCTTCAAAGGCGTGGCGACGGCCCTCCAGCGACTCCGGGAGAGGATCCCAAAGCAGTTGGCCGACGAGTCGCGCAAGATCTGTGCGGGAGCTCTTCAAAAAGTGTTGGTGAAGGTGGCCTTCCGCAACCCGGGCCTTATCCTCACCAACGTCCTCAAGTCCCTGCCGTCGGATGCCGATCTGGAGGTGCTCAAGGCCCTTGTCACACCCATTGTGGACAAGGTGAGCGGGATCAAGAGGGTTGAGGGCGATCGTGTAGACTATGCCGCCCGTTTTCTTCTTTTCTTGCCGCTGCTGGTCATGTTATGAAAACAATTTATTAGAGCCGCGACAAGCTATCTTGTAATATAACTTTGTTTTGGGCAGAGATTGCAATGTTATTTCCTTTACTTGATTCCTTCCTTTGTATGTTTTTGCCCTACGCTTTTAGGGAACTTTCCGGCGCAGGCACCCTCGCCGCGAGCGCTGAGTGCGGGAGGTTAGCAGCCTGCTGGCAGTGCCGTTGCCGACAAGAAACCTTGTCGTAACTAGTCGCAGCTCGCTTAAGTTGTTGAGCGAACTCGAAACAAAGTAAGGGCACGACTCTAGTCGCAGCACACTTAAACTGTTGAGCAAACTTGAAACAAAGTAAGGGCGCAACTAGCCACGAGCCGGTTCCTTCGCGCACAGGTTTTCCATACAAAGCATGGTCGTTTAAGGAAGATAACTTAAAAATTTAAAAACATCTGAATTCTCAAACTTTGGCAACTTAGATTTTCTGTCGTTTGCTTCCCGGCAAGGCAAGACTTTCTTGAACGACGCCTGGTCCATACTATTATCTTCCCCTTCCCCCCCCCCCCGGCAAACTTGTGGGCGAAGGAACCTTCATTTCCTTGAGAAAAAAGGAAGTAGAGAAAATAATGATATGGAGCCTTATGGCTCGTTATTGCTTACCGGGGGTGTTCGCTGCACAAAGTGTCAGATAACTCATGCAAAAAATAAAAAGCATGAAATTGACAAGATGTGCGGAGCACATGAGCTTTATTTATGCACAGGGTCTGCGCCTGGCTTTGTACAAAGGATTACATGCAACAGCGGCAAGACTTGTACAAAAGATAGTTGCCGGAGCAGGGTCCGACAACCGCGCCTTACGGGTAAAACTTACGAAGATGCTCAATGTTCCAGGAGTTGCTCACCGGAATGCCATCTTCGGTCTCAAGGCGGACAGCGCCAGGCCTAGTGACTCGTTTCACCCGGTAAGGGCCTTCCCACTTCGGCGTCAACTTGTTGGAATTCTTGGCGGACTGAACGCGCCGAAGAACAAGGTCGCCTTCCTCGAGACTTCTGGCGTTAACTTTGCGGCTATGGTAGCGGCGCAAAGCTTGCTGGTAGCGAGCAACTCGTACAGCAGCCTGAAGACGGTCTTCCTCAAGGAGCAGCGCGGCATCTTGTCGCAGCTGCTCTTGCTCAAGCTCATCATAAGCGAGCATTCGAGGCGACCCGTATATGAGTTCCGTGGGGAGAACTGCCTCTGCTCCATAGACTAGAGCGAAAGGTGTCTAGCCAGTGGCTCGATTTGGCGTCGTCCTGATCGACCAAAGAACCACTGGCAGCTCCTCAATCCAGTTTCTTCCGCACCCGTGCAGCCTGTCGAAAGTCCTTGTCTTGAGTCCACGCAGCACTTCAGCATTTGCCCTCTCCGCTTGACCGTTACTCCTGGGGTGAGCAACAGAAGCGAAGCAGACCTTGGCACCAAGATCTTGGACGTACTGCATGAAGGTGCTGCTCGTGAATTGCGTACCGTTGTCGGTGATGATCCTGTTAGGGATCCCGAAGCGGCAAACAATCGACCTGAAGAACTTGACTGCTGACTGTGCTGTCACCTTCCTCACTGCTTCCACTTCCGACCACTTTGTGAACTTGTCAATTGCAACGTACAAGTACTCAAAGCCCCCGACTGCTTGGGGGAAGGGGCCGAGGATGTTGAGCCCCCAGACCGAAAATGGCCAGAATAAAGGGATCGTCTGGAGAGCTTGAGCTGGCTGGTGTATCTGCTTGGAATGAAACTGGCACGCTTCACACTTGGTTACTTGTGCAGTCGCATCCTGGAGGGCTGTCGGCCAAAAGAAACCTTGTCGGAATGCTTTGCCGGCAAGTGCTCTTGCGCCAATGTGGTGACCACAAATGCCTCCATGTATCTCGGCCAACAACTTCTTTCCATCTTCCTGGTGAATACACTTCAATTTCACACCGTTGAGTCTTCTTCTGTACAGTGCGTTGTCGACAAACTGGTACATACTTGACTGTCGGGCTACTCTTTCCGCTTCTTCTTGCTCTTCGGGAAGTTCTCCTGTCTGAAGGAAACAGACGATCTGTTGTGCCCATGCTGGAGCTTGTGGCTCGACAACAAGGACTAAAGGCACATCTGCTGCTGTGGGAACATCCGCTTCTACGGCGAGAAACCGCGGCTCAGCCGGAGCTTGACGTTCCCCGGCTAGCTTGCCGTAGCAAAACTTGTCGGGAGCGTCTGCTTCAACGGAACAAACCCTGGGGTTTGCCGGAGCAGACTGCTCCCCAACACTCTTGGTGTTGATCTTGGGGACCTTTTTGGCGGCGGCTTCGGGAAGCTCTGCCGGAAAATAGTCACCAGAAATTAACTTCCTCTTCTGGATCTGTCCAGTTGATGGCGTCACAGACGGTTGAGTCAGCTTGAGCACAAAGATCCCTGGTTCCACAGGTAACTGAAGTGCTGCACACTTTGACAGGCCATCGGCAATGTCGTTCTGAGCTCTTGGAACATGTTCCATCTGTAGGCCGACAAAGTGCTCTTCTAGCTTCCTCACTTCATCAACGTAAGCTTCCATCAACGGACTTTGATAACTCTTATTTACTTGGCGGACGACAAGCTACGAGTCACCCCTGACAATGAGCTTCTTGATCCCAAGGTCTGCCGCGATCCTGAGACCGGCAAGCAAACCTTCATACTCTGCAGTATTGTTCGTTGCTTGCTCCATGGGAAAGTGTATCTGGACTATGTACTTGAGGTGCTCTCTGGTGGGTGCGACAAGCAGCACGCTCGCCCCGGCGCCTTGCAGCGAGAAGGCACCATCAAGTACATCAGCCACTCTTTGCTTGCTTCCTTGACGGGGATGCCCGTTTCTGGAATTTCTTCATCTGGTGTTGGCGTCCACTCTGCTATGAATTCTGCCAATGCTCTGCTTTGGATAGTTGAAGTGCTCCCAAACTTGAGGCCAAAGCTTGACAGTTCCAGTGCCCACTCAACAATCCTGCCTGTTGCTTCTGGATTCTGCAGTATCCTCTTCAGCGGAAAACGAGTGACAACTGTTATCTCATGTGCTTGGAAGTAATGGCGCAGCTTTCTCGAGGCCATGAGAAGGCCGAAAAGCAATTTCTGCACATCAGTGTACCTTGACCTAGCCCCCTGCAGAAGGGAACTGACAAAGTAGACTAGGCGCTGCACCATTTTCTTCTGTATCTCCTCGGGTGCCTGCGCAGATCCATCTTTGCCGGGACCAGAGCTTGTCGGGGAAGCCCCCTGCTTGTCGTTGGATGCGCTCTCCGTGGTTGCTGGCTCATCATCTGCCTCCCTCTCCGCTACTAACGCAGCACTAACCACTTGATTGGTTGCCGCCAGATACAGCAGCAACTTCTCTTGTGGCTTAGGTGCGACAAGTATCTCTTCAAGTCCTGGAGCGCAGCCTCCGCTTCGGGAGTCCATTTCATTGGACCTGCCTTTTTCAAAATTTTGAAAAACGGCAGGGCGCGCTCAGCAGACTTAGAGATAAACCTGCTGAGAGCCGCCACGCAGCCGGCAAGTCTCCGCACATCCTTGACGCGCTTCGGTGCTTCAATCTGCTCAATGGCCTTGATCTTGTCAGGATTGGCTTCAATTCCCCGCTGAGACACGAAGAACCAGAGAAGCTTTCCGGAAGGGACTCCAAACACGCACTTCTCGGGGTTGAGCTTGAGGTTGATCTTGTGCAGATTTGCGAAAGTCTCGTCTAAATCTTGAATCAGAGTTGCCTTATCCTTGCTCTTGACCACTATGTCGTCCATGTAGGCTTCCACATTTCTGTGTATTTGCGGTTCAAAAGCAGTATGGACTACCCTTGCAAATGTTGAACCAGCATTCTTTAAACCAAAAGGCATCCGTATGAAACAGTACATGCCACAGGGAGTGATGAATGCGGTTTTCTCCTCATCCTCTTCTACCATGAAGATCTGATGGTATCCTGAGTATGCGTCAAGAAATGAAAGCAAGTCACATCCGGCCATGGAGTCAACAATCTAGTCGATGCGCGGCAAGGGAAATGGGTCTTTGGGACAAGCTTTATTGACATCGGTAAAGTCGATACAAAGCCTCCATTTCCCGTTTGCCTTGCGCACGACTACAGGATTGGCCAACCACGTAGGATGGAGCAATCCTCTGACAAGGCCTGCTACTTCCAACTTCTTGATCTCTTCTGCGATGAATTCTTGGCGCTCCATTGCTTGCTTTTTGACTTTCTGCTTGACGGGCCGTGCATGAGGACAGACGGCAAGGTGGTGCTCAATTACTTTCCTGGGAACACCGGGGATGTCAGACGGTTACCACGCAAACACATTGACATTCGCCCGCAGGAAAGCAATGAGCGCGCTTTCCTATTTAGGGTCAAGAGTGGCACTGATGGTGAAAGTACCACCAGTGTCGTCCTCCTTGGAGGACACCTTCTTGGTCGCTGGCGGAGCTGCCATTGTCTTCTTACACTTGCCGGTGGAGCTCGATGGTGCGTCCTCGACGATAGCGCAACACTCCGAAGAGGTGCGCTTGCCGGAGTGAGCATTAGAACTCTTGCCGGACTGAAACTGATCCGCGAGCACCTATGGGGACGGAGCCCCTTTCGGTTCGGCGGGGGGCGGAGGTCGCACGAAGAGCAGATCGAGGCGGAGCACACGAGTAGTTTACCCAGCTTCGGAGCTCTCCGGAGAGATAATACTCCTACTGCTTCTTTGTGGTTTGTATTGAGTTCTTGCTCGGGAGCGCTGAGTGCTATAGTACGCACCAACAACTAACGAGACCGAGCGTGAGCGTTCTACTGTTCTTCCCTCTACGTTGTGCATGGCCCTCCTTTTATATGCTCAAGGGGTCTCCAACAGGTGGCAACGTAGAGAAGGATAAAAATGGAAAGGTGCTGCGGTTGGTACAGGTACTTGTACAATGTGTCATATCTAACCCTGATGGCAGGGGACAAGGGCATTAAATGCCTATCTATGTCGCCCAAACAGTGCAGAAAAGGGACCGTCAGGGACGCCACCGCTCGCCGCGATGGCGATCTTGTCAGCACCGCTTGCCACAGTGCACCCCTGGCTGCACAGCCTCCCGCCACGTACGCCTGGAAGGGTCCCAGAGCGACACGTTGGTGGGTGTGCTGGAGTGCGGGTACAGAGTGGTAGCCTGCCGCGGCAAAGTGCCTTGCCGCGGTCGTTGTCTTGTCGCGTACAGAAGCTTGCCGCTCGCCAGGCCTTGCCGGGACGCGTGGTGCGTCGCGGTAAGTACCTTGAGATGCCTTGGTTGGCCTTCCCGGCAAGCTCCTCTTGCCGGGGTCTTGTGCCTTGAGTGGCCTTCCCGGCAAGCTCCTCTTGCCGGGGCCTTGTCTTCTGGGCTTGAATACTTTGTTCTTGAATGGCTCAAAAGGAACCACAGAGGATATTGGCGGTCACCCGGCAAGCCTTGCCGCGGGACGCTGCGACTGCCCGTGCACAAGTTCGGGATACTAGGGTACCCCTACTCTAGTACACCGACAGGTTGCCTCCCAACAAGCGCTATTGTTTAACGCCCCTAGCTAGGCATAAAAACAAGAATAGATCTAGGTATTGTCATCTTTGGTATGCAATCCATAGGTGGCTCTCATAATAGATTCATAAGGAAAATTAATTTTTCTTCCTAGGAAAGTGTTCCATGCCTTTCCTTAACGTAAATTGGAATCTAATATTTCCTTCTTTCATGTCAATAATTGCACCAATCTTTCTAAGGAAAGGTCTACCAAGAATAATAGGGCATGTAGGATTGCAATCTATATCAAGAACAATGAAATCTACGGGCAGATAATTCCTATTTGCAACAATAAGAACATCATTAATCCTTCCCATAGGTTTCTTAATAGTGGAATCTGCAAGATGCAAATTTAAAAAACAATCATCAAATTCACGGAAACCTAGCACATCACACAAGGTTTTTGGAATCGTGGAAACACTAGCACCCAAATCACACAAAGCATAGCATTCATAATCTTTAATCTTAATTTTAATAGTAGGTTCCCACTCATCATAAAGTTTTCTAGGGATAGAAACGTCTAGTTCAAGCTGTTCTTCATAGGATTGCATTAAAGCATCAACGATATGTCTAGTAAAAGCTTTATTTTGATTATAAGCATGAGGAGAATTTAACACGGATTGCAACAAGGAAATACAATCTATCAAAGAGCAATTATCATAATTAAATTCCTTGAAATCCAAAATAGTGGGTTCATTGCTATGTAAAGTTTTGACCTCAATCCCACTTTTATAAATTTTTGCATCAAGATCTAAAAACTCCGAATCATTGGGACGCCTTTTAACTAAAGTTGACTCATATCCAGTCCCATCTTTATCAAGATTCATATTTGAAAACAAAGATTTAGTAGGAGTCACATCAATCACTTTTAGATCTTCATCATTATTATCATGAAAACTAGAAGAACACGCTTTCACAAAGCAATCTTTTTTAGCACGCATCCTAGCGGTTCTTTCTTTGCACTCATCAACGGAAATTTTAATGGCTTTGAGAGACTCATTGATGTCATGCTTAGGTGGAATAGATATAACTTTCAAAGAATCAACATCAAGAGAAATTATATCCACGTTCCTAGCCAACTCATCAATCTTATGCAATTTTTCTTCAACAAAAGCATTGAAATTATTTTGCGAACTAATAAACTCTTTAACACTAGTCTCAAAATCAGAGGGTATCTTATTAAAATTTCCATAAGAGTTGTTGTAGGAATTACCATAATTATTAGAGGAATTGCTAGGAAACGGCCTAGAATTAAAGTTTCCTCTATACGCGTTGTTACCAAAATTGTTCCTACCAACAAAATTCACATCCATAGATACATTATTATTCTCAATCAAAGTGGACAAAGGCATATCATTAGGATCAGAAGAAACACTTTTATTAGCAAACAATTTCATAAGTTCATCCATCTTTCCACTCAAAACATTAATCTCTTCAATCGCATGAACTTTTTCACTAGTGGATCTTTCGGTGTGCCATTGAGAATAATTAACCATAATATTTGCTAGGAGTTTATTAGCTTCTCCAAAAGTGATTTCCGTAAAAGTGCCTCCCGAGGCCGAATCTAAAAGATTTCTAGAAGCAAAATTCAATCCGGCATAATTTTTTTGTATAATCATCCACAAATTCAAACCATGTGTAGGGCAATTACGTATCATTAATTTCATCCTCTCCCAAGCTTGTGCAACATGCTCATGATCAAGTTGCTTAAAATTCATAATATCGTGCCTAAGAGAGATGATCTTAGAGGGAGGAAAATACTTAGAGATAAAAGCATCTTTGCACTTATTCCATGAATCAATACTATTTTTAAGCAAAGAAGAGAACCAAGTTTTAGCATGATCTCTAAGAGAAAACGGAAATAGCTTCAATTTAGCAATATCATTATCCACATCTTTTTTCTTGTGCATATCACACAAATCAACAAAGTTGTTTAGATGGGTAGCGGCATATTCACTAGGAAGGCCAGAAAATTGATCTTTCATAACAAGATTCAACAAAGCGGTATTAATTTCACAAGATTCAACATCGGTAGTAGGAGCAATCAGAGTGCTAATAAAATCATTGTTGTTGGTATTGGAAAAGTCACACAATTTAGTATTATCTTGAGCCATTGTGACAAACAATCAATCAAACACATAAGAACACAAGAACACAAGAAGCGAGCGAAAAGAGGCGAACGGAAGAGGGGCGAAGAAAAGGCAAAGGTTTCGGAAAATCGTTTTAGAACTGGGGGAGAGGAAAATGAGAGGCGAATGGCAAATAATGTAATGTGAGGGACAAGAGTTTATGATGGGTACTTGGTATCTCTTGACTTGGCGTAGATCTCCCCGGCAACGGTGCCAGAAATCCTTCTTGCTACCTCTTGAGCATGCGTTGGTTTTCCCTTGAAGAGGAAAGGGTGATGCAGCAAAGTAGCGTAAGTATTTTCCTCAGTTTTGAGAACCAAGGTATCAATCTAGTAGGATACAACGCACAAGTCACCTAGTACCGGCACAAACAATCAAGAACCTTGCAACCGATGCGATAAAGGGGTTTTCAATCCCTTCACGGTTACTCGCAAAAGTGAGATCTAATAGAGATAGTAAAGTAAATATTTTTGGTATTTTTTTGTATAGATTGGAAACTAAAGATTGCAAAATAAAAGAACGGCGACATAAATTGGCAAGTAGACGGGAAACTAATATGATGTAAAATAGACCCGGGGGCCATAGGTTTCACTAGTGGCTTCTCTCAAGATAGCATGTATTACGGTGGGTGAACAAATTACTGCCGAGCAATTGATAGAAAAGCGCATAGTTATGAAGATATCTAAGGCAATGATCATGAATATAGGCATCACGTCCGTGTCAAGTAGATCGAAACGATTCTGCATCTACTACTATTACTCCACACATCGACCGCTATCCAGCATGCATCTAGAGTATTAAGTTCATAAGAACAGAGTAACGCATTAAGCAAGATGACATGATGTAGAGGGATAAGCTCAAGCAATATGATATAAATCCCATCTTTTTATCCTCTATGGCAACAATAGAATACATGCCTTGCTGCCCCTACTGTCACTGGGAAAGGACACCGCAAGATTGAACCCGAAGCTAAGCACTTCTCCCATTGCAAGAAAGATCAATCTAGTAGGCCAAACTAAACTGATAATTCGAAGAGACTTGCAAAGATATCAAATCTTTCATATAAGAATTTAGAGAAGAACCAAATAATATTCATATATGAACTTGTTCATAAATCAACAATTCATCGGATCTCGGCAAACACACCGCAAAAGAGTATTACATCAAATAGATCTCCAAGAACATCGAGGAGAACTTTGTATTGAGAATCGAAGAGAGAGAAGAATCCATCTAGCTAATAACTATGGACCCGAAGTTCTGTGGTAAACTACTCACGCTTCATCGGAGAGGCCATGGTGTTGATTTAGCAGCCTCCGTGATCGATTCCCCCTCCGGCAGATCGTCGGAAAAGGCCCCAAGATGGGATCTCACGGGTACAGAAGGTTGCGGCGGTGGAAAAGTGGTTTCGTGGCTAGCCCTGATATTTCTAGTGTACTAGAGTATATATAGGAGAAAGAAGTACGTTGGTGGAGCTACGAGGGGCCCACGAGGGTGGGGGTGCGCCTACCCCCCTGGGCGCGCCCTCCTGCCTTGTGGCCTCCTCATGGAGTTCCAGACTTCAACCCAAGTCCTATGGTTTGCTTTCGGTCCAAGAAAGATCATTGCGAAGGTTTCATTCCATTTGGACTCCGTTTGGTATTCCTTTTCTGCAAAACTCTAAAATAGGCAAAAAAACAGAAGCTGCACTGGGTCTCCGGTTAATAGGCTAGTCCCAAAAATAATATAAAAGAGCATGTTAAAGCCCATTAAACATCCAAAACAGATAATATAATAGCATGGAACAATCAAAGATTATAGATACGTTGGAGACGTATCAGCCATTTGGACTTTTATATGGTTCAAAGCAATAGTCTAGTTTTGACATGAAGATTTCAATACTCAAGCATATCAACAAGAAACCATGTCTTTCAAAATATCAACACTAAAGAAAGTTATCCCTAGCCTATCATGCTCAATCATTGATCCATTCATGAAACACACTCGCATTTTTTGCTTGTTTTGGAGATCATGAAACACACATGCTCAATCATGTTTTGAAGATCATGGTGCTACTTTGTAGCACAAATGTGGTAAAAGGATAGTAACATTTCCCCTTCTCTCTTCTCTCATTTTTTTATTTGGGCCTTCTCTCATTTTATCGTCCTCTTTTTTTCGTCCGGAGTCTCATTCCGACTTGTGGGGGAATCATTGTCTCCATCATCCTTTCCTCACATGGGACAATGCTCTAATAATGAAGATCATCACACTTTTATTTACTTACAACTCAAGAATTACAACTTAATACTTAAAACAAAATATGACTCTATATGAATGCCTCCGACGGTGTACCGGGATGTGCAATGAATCAAGAGTGACATGTATGAAAGAATTATGAACGGTGGCTTCGCCACACATACAATGTCAACTACATGATCATGCAAAGCAATATGACAATGATGGAGCGTGTCATAATAAACGGAACGGTGGAAAGCTGCATGGCAATATATCCCGGACTGCTATGGAAATGCCATAACCATAATAGGTAGGTATGGTGGCTGTTTTGAGGAAGGTATATGGTGGGTTTATGGTACCAGCAGAAGTTGCGCGGCACTAGAGACGCTAGCAATCGTGGAAGGGTGAGAGTGCTTATAACCCATGGACTCAACATTAGTCACAGAGAACTCATATACTTATTGCAAAAATCTATTAGTTATCAAAACGAAGTACTACGCGCATGCTCCTATGGGGATTGATTGGTAGGAAAAGACCATCGCTCGTCCTCGACCGCCACTCATAAGGAAGACAATCAATAATAAATCATGCTCCAACTTCATCACATAACGGTGAAGGAAATATGCCCTAGAGGCAATAATAAAGTTATTATTTATTTCCTTATTTCATGATAAATGTTTATTATTCATACTAGAATCGTATTAACTGAAAACATAATACATGTGTGAATACATATACAAACATAGTGTCACTAGTATGCCTCTACTTGACTAGCTTGTTAATCAAAGATGGTTAAGTTTCCTAACCATAGACATGAGTTGTCATTTGATTAACGGGATCACGTCAGTAGGAGAATGATGTGATTGACTTGACCCATTCCGTTAGCTTAGCACTTGATCATTTAGTATGTTGCTATTGCTTTCTTCATGACTTATACATGTTCTTATGACTATGAGATTATGCAACTCCCGTTTACCGGAGGAACACTTTGTGTGCTACCAAACATCACAACTTAACTGGGTGATTATAAAGGTGCTCTACAGGTGTCTCCGAAGGTATTTGTTGGGTTTGCGTATTTCAAGATTAGGATTTGTCTCCGATTGTCGGAGAGGTATCTCTGGGCCCACTCGATAATGCACATCACCATAAGCCTTGCAAGCATTGTAACTAATGAGTTAGTTACGGGATGATGTATTACGGAATGAGTAAAGAGACTTGCCAGTAACGAGATTGAACTAGGTATTGAGATACCGACGATCGAATCTCGGGCAAGTAACATACCGATGACAAAGGGAACAAACGTATGTTGTTATGCGGTTTGACCGATAAAGATCTTTGTAGAATATTTGGGAGCCAATATGAGCATCCAGGTTCCGCTATTGGTTATTGGCCGGAGACATGTCTCGGTCATGTCTACATAGTTCTCGAACCCGTAGGGTCCGCATGCTTAAAGTTTCGGTGACGATTGTATTATGAGTTTATGTGATTTGATGTACCGAAGGTAGTTCGGAGTCCCGGATGAGATCTGGGACATGACGAGGAGTCTCGAAATGGTCGAGACGAAAGATTGATATATTGGACGACTATATTCGGACATCATAAAGGTTCCGAGTGATTCGAGTATTTTTGGAGTACCGGAGAGTTACAGGAATTCGTATTGGGCCTTAATGGGCCATACGGGAAAGGAGAGAAAGGCCTCAAAAGGTGGCCGCACCCCTCCCCATGGTCTGGTCCGCATTGGACTAGGGAAGGGGGCGCCCCCTTCCTTCCTTCTCCTTTTCCCTTCCCTTTTTCCTATTCCATGTGGGAGAAGGAATCCTACTAGGACTAGGGAGTCCTAGTAGGACTCCACACTTCTGGCGCGCCCTAGGGGATGGTCGGCCTTCCCTCCTCCATCCTTTATATACGGGGGCAAGGGGGCACCTCTAGACACAACAATTGATCTCTTGATCTCTTAGTCGTGTGCGGTTCCCCCCTCCACCATATTCCACCTTGATAATATTGTGGCGGTGCATAGGCGAAGCCCTGCATTGGTAGCATCATCATCACCTTCACCACGGCGTCGTGCTGACGGAACTCTCCCTCAAAGCTCGGCTAGATCGGAGTTCGAGGGACGTCATCGAGCTGAACGTGTGCTAAACTCGGAGGTGCCGTACGTTCGGTACTCGGATCGGTCGGATCATGAAGACGTACGACTACATCAACCACGTTATGCTAACGCTTCCGCTTTTGGTCTACGAGGGTACGTGGACACACTCTCCCCTCTCGTTGCTATGCATCACCATGATCCTGTGTGTGCGTAGGAATTTTTTTGAAATTACTACGTTCCCCAACAGTGGCATCTGAGCCATGTTTTATGCGTAGATGTTATATGCACGAGTAGAACACAAGTGAGTTGTGGGACATACAAGTCATACTGCTTACCAGCATGTCATACTTTGGTTCGGCGGTTTTGTTGGATGAAGCGGCCCGGACCGACATTACGCGTACGCTTACGCGAGACTAGTTGTACCGACGTGCTTTGCACATAGGTGGCTGGCGGGTGTCAGTTTATCCAACTTTAGTTGAACCGAGTGTGGCTACGCCTGGTCCTTGATAAGGTTAAAAGAACACTAACTTGACGAACTTTCGTTGTGGTTTTGATGCGTAGGTAAGAACGGTTCTTGCTCAGCCCGTAGCATCCATATAAAACTTGCAACAACAAAGTAGAGGACGTATAACTTGTTTTTGCAGGGCATGTTGTGATGTGATATGGTCAAGACATGACGCTAAATTTTATTGTATGAGATGATCATGTTTTGTAACCGAGTTATCGGCAACTGGCAGTAGCCATATGGTTGTCGCTTTATTGTATGCAATGCAATCACCCTGTAATGCTTTACTTTATCACTAAGCGGTAGCGATAGTCGTAGAAGCATAAGTTGGTGAGACAACAATGATGCTACGATGGAGATCAAGGTGTCGCGCCGGTGACGATGGTGATCATGATGGTGCTTCGGAGATGGAGATCACAAGCACAAAATGATGATGGCCATATCATATCACTTATATTGATTATAGGTGATGTCTATCTTTTATGCATCTTATCTTGCTTTGATTGAAAGTAGCATTATAAGATGACCTCTCACTAAATTTCAAGATAAAAGTTTTCTCCCTGAGTATGCACCGTTGCGAAAGTTCTTTGTGCTGAGACACCACGTGATGATCGGGTGTGATACGCTCTACGTTCAAATATAACGGGTGCAAAACAGTTGCACACATGGAATACTCAGGTTAAACTTGACGATCCTAGCATATGCAGATATGGCCTCGGAACACTGAGACCGAAAGGTCGAGCGTGAATCATATAGTAGATATTATCAACATAGTGATGTTCACCATTCAAAACTAGTCCATCTCACGTGATGATCGGTTATGGTTTAGTTGATTTGGATCACATGATCACTTAGAAGATTAGAGGGATGTCTATCTAAGTGGGAGTTCTTAAGTAATATGATTAATTGAACTTAAATTTATCATGAACTTAGTCCTGGTAGTATTAGCATATCTATGTTGTAGATCAATAGCTCGCGTTGTTGCTTCCCTATGTTTATTTTGATATGTTCCTAGAGAAAAACTATGTTAAAATATGTTAGTAGTAATGATGCGGATTGTATCCGTGATCTGAGGATTATCCTCATTGCTGCACAGAAGAATTATGTCCTTGATGCACCGCTAGGTGACAGACCTATTCTAGGAGCAAATGCGGACGTTATGAACGTTTGGCTAGCTTAATATGATGAGTACTTGATAGTTTAGTGCACCATGCTTAATGGATTAGAATCGGGACTTCAAAGACGTTTTGAACATCATGGACCATATGAGATGTTCCAGGAGTTGAAGTTAATATTTCAAGCAAATACCCGAGTTGAGAGATATGAAGTCTCCAACAAGTTCTATAGCTACAAGATGGAGGAGAATAGCTCAAGCAGTGAGCATATGCTCAGATTGTCTGGGTACAACAATCGCTTGAATCAAGTGGGAGTTAATCTTCCAGATAAAATAGTGATTGACAGAATTCTCTAGTCACCATCACCAAGTTAGTAGAACTTCGTGATGAACTATAATATGCAAGGGATGACGAAAGTAATTCCCGAGCTCTTTGCGATGTTGAGATCAGCGAAGGTAGAAATCAAGAAAAGAGCATCAAGTGTTGATAGTTAACAAGATCACTAGTTTTAAGAAAAGGGCAAAGGGAAAGAAGGGGAACTTCAAGAAGAATTGCAAGCAAGTTGCTGCTCAAGTGAAGAGGCCCATGTTTTGACCTAAGCCTGATACTAAGTGCTTCTACTGCAAAAAGGAGTGGTCACTGGAAGCGGTACTACCCCAAACAATTGGTGGATAAGAAGGATGGCAAAGTGAACAAAAGTATATTTGATATACATGTTATTGATGTGTACTTTACTAGTGTTTATAGCAACCCCTCGGTACTTGATACTGGTTCAGTTTCTAAAGAGTAGTAACTCGAAACGGGAGTTGCATAATGAACAGAAACTAGTTAAGGATGAAGTGACGATGTGTATTGGAAGTGGTTCCAAGATTGATATGATCATCATCGCACACTGCCTATACTTTCGGGATTAGTGTTGAACCTAAGTGTTATTTGCTGTTTGCGTTGAGCATGAATATGATTTGATCATATTTATTGCGATACGGTTATTCATTTAAGTTAGAGAATAATTGTTGTTCTGTTTACATGAATAAAACCTTATATGGTTGCACACCCAATGAAAATGGTTCGTTGGATCTCGATCGTAAGAGATACACATATTCATAATATTGAAGCCAGAAGATGCAAAGCTAATAATGATAGTGAAACTTATTTGTGGCACTGCCGCTTAGGTCATATTGGTGTAAAGCGCATGAAGAAACTCCATGCTGATGGGCTTTTGGAATCACTTGATTACGAATCACTTGATGCTTGCGAACCATGCCTCTTGGGCAAGATGACTAAAACGCCGTTCTCCTGAACAATAGAGCAAGCAACAGATTTGTTGGAAATCATACATACTGATGTAAGTGGTTCGATGAATATTGAGGCTCGCGGCAGGTACCGTTATTTTTCTGACCTTCATAGATGATTTGAGCAGATATGGGTATATCTACTTGATGAAACATAAAGTCTGAAACATTTGAAAAGTTCATACAATTTCAGAGTGAAGTGGAAAATCATCATAACAAGAAAATAAAGTTTCTACGATCTGATCATGGAGGAGAATATTTGAGTTACGAGTTTGGTCTTCATTTGAAACTATACAAAATAGTTTCGCAACTCACGCCACCTGGAACACCACAGCGTAATGGTGTGTCCGGACGTCATAACCGTACTTTATTAGATATGGTGCGATCTATGATGTTTCTTACCAATCTACCACTATCGTTTTGGGGTTATGCATTAGAGACAGCTGCATTCACGTTAAAAGGGCATCGTCTAAATCCGTTGAGATGACACCTTATGAACTGTGGTTTAGCAAGAAACCAAAGTTGTCGTTTCTTAAAGTTTGGGGTTGCGACGCTTATGTGAAAAAGTTTCAACATGATAAGCTTGAACCCAAATCGGAGAAATGCGTCTTCATAGGATACCCAAAAGTTACTGTTGGGTACACCTTCTATCACAGATCTGAAGGCAAGATATTCGTTGCTAAGAATGAATCCTTTCTAGAGAAGGAGTTTCTCTCGAAAGAAGTGAGTGTGAGGAAAGTAGAACTTGATGAGGAAACTGTACCTGCTCCCTTATTGGAAAGTAGTTCATCACAGAAATATGTTCCTATGACTCCTACACCAATTAGTGAGGAAGCTAATGATGATGATCATGTAACTTCAGATCAAGTTACTACCGAACCTTGTAGGTCAACCAGAGTGAGATCCGCACCAGAGTGGTACGGTAATCCTATTCTGGAGGTCATGATACTTGACCATGACGAACCTACGAACTATGAGGAAGCAATGATGAGCCCAGATTCCGCGAAATGGTTTGAGACCATGAAATCTGAGATGGGATCCATGTATGAGAACAAAGTACGGACTTTGATTGACTTGCCCAAATGATCGGCGAGCCATTGAGATTAAATGGATCTTCAAGAGGAAGACAGACGTTGATAGTATTGTTACTATCTACAAAGCTAGAATTGTCGCAAAAGGTTTTCGACAAGTTCAAGGTGTTGACTATGTTGAGAGTTTCTCACTCGTATCTATGCTTAAGTCTGTCCGAATCATGTTAGCAATTGCCGCATTTTATGAAATCTGGCAAATGGATAAACAAAACTGCATTCCTTAATGGATTTATTAAAGAAGAGTTGTATATGATGCAACCAGAAGGTTTTGTCGATCCTAAAGGTGTTAACCAAATGTGCAAGCTCCAGCGATCCATCTATGGACTGGTGCAAGCATCTCGGAGTTGGAATATACGCTTTGATGAGTTGATCAAAGCATATAGTTTTTATACAGACTTGCGGTGAAGCCTGTATTTACAAGAAAGTGAGTGGGAGCACTACAACATTTCTGATAAGTATATGTGAATGACATATTATTGATCGGAAATAATGTAGAATTATTCTGCAAATCATAAAGGAGTGTTTGAAATGAGTTTTTCAAAGAAAGACCTCGGTGAAGCTGCTTACATATTGAGCATCAAGATCTATAGAGATAGATCAAGACGCTTAATAAGTTTTTTAAATGAGTGCATACCTTGACAAGATTTTGAAGTAGTTCAAAATGGAAAAGTCAAAGAAAGAGTTCTTGCCTGTGTTACAAGGTGTGAAATTGAGTAAGACTCAAAGCCCGACCACGGCAGAAGATAAAAAGAGAATGAAAGTCATTCCCTATGCCTCAGCCATAGGTTCTACAAAGTATGCCATGCTGTGTACCAGATCCATTATATACCCTACCACTGAGTTTGGCAAGGGACTACAATAGTGATCTAGGAGTAGATCACTGGACAGTGGTCAAAATTATCCTTAGTGGAATAAGGATATGTTTCTCGATTATGGTGGTGACAAAAGGTTCATCGTAAAGGCTTACGTCGATGCAAGTTTTTGGCACTGATCCAGATGACTCTAAGTCTCAATCTGGATACATATTGAAAGTGGGAGCTATTAGCTAGAGTAGTTCCGTGCAGAGCATTGTAGACATAGAATTTGCAAAATACTTACGGATCTGAATGTGACACACCCGTTGACTAAAATTATCTCACAAGCAAAACATGATCACACCTTAGTACTCTTTGGATGTTAATCACATAGTGATGTGAACTAGATTATTGACTCTAGTAAACCCTTTGGGTGTTGGTCACATGACGATGTGAACTATGGGTGCTAATCACATGGTGATGTGAATTATTGGTGTTAAATCACATGGCGATGTGAACTAGATTATTGACTCTAGTGCAAGTGGGAGACTGAAGGAAATATGCCCTAGAGACAATAATGAAGTCATTATTTATTTCCTTATTTCATGATAAATGTTTATTATTCATGCTAGAATTGTATTAACCGGAAACATAATACTTGTGTGAATACATAGACAAACAGAGTGTCACTAGTATGCCTCTACTTGACTAGCTCGTTGATCAAAGATGGTTATGTTTCCTAGCCATTGACATGAGTTGTCATTTGATTAACGGGAACACATCATTAGGAGAATGATGTGATCGACTTGACCCATTCCGTTAGCTTAGCACTCGATTGTTTAGTATGTTGCTATTGCTTTCTTCATGACTTATACATGTTCCTATGACTATGAGATTATGCAACTCCCATTTACCGGAGGAACACTTTGTGTGCTACCAAATGTCACAATGTAACTGGGTGATTATAAAGGTTCTCTACAGGTGTCTCCAAAGGTACTTGTTGGGTTGGTGTATTTCGAGATTAGGATTTGGCACTCCAATTGTCGGAGAGGTATCTCTGGGCCCACTCCGTAATGCACATCACTTAAGCCTTGGAAGCATTGCAACTAATGAGTTAGTTGCGGGATGATGTATTACGGAACGAGTAAAGAGACTTGCTGGTAACAAGATTGAACTAGGTATTAAGATACCGACGATCGAATCTCGGGCAAGTAACATACCGATGACAAAGGGAACAACGTATGTTGTTATGCGGTCTGACCGATAAAGATCTTCATAGAATATGTGGGAGCTAATATGACCATCCAGGTTCCGCTCTTGGTTATTGACCGGAGACATGTCTCGGTCATGTCTACATAGTTCTCGAACCCGTAGGTTCCGCACGCTTAACGTTTCGATGACAGTTATATTACGAGTTTATATGTTTTGATGTACCGAAGGTTGTTCGGAGTCCCAGATGTGATCACGGACATGACGAGGAGTCTCGAAATGGCCGAGACATGAAGATTGATATATTGGAAGCCTATGTTTGGATATCGGAAGTGTTCCGGGTGAAATCGTGATTTTACCGGAGTACCGAGGGGTTACCGGAACCCCCCGGGGACTTAATGGGCCTTAGTGGGCCTTGGTGGAAGAGAGGAGAGGCGGCCAGGGCAAGGGCCGCGCGCCCCTCCCCCCTAGTCCGAATAGGACAAGGAGAGGGGCACGACACCCCCCTTCCTTCTTCTCCTCCACCTCTTTCCCCTCCCAAGTCCTAATCCAACTAGGAAAGGGGGGAGTCCTAGTCCCGATGGGAGTAGGACTCCTCCTGGCGCACCCTCTCCCCTGGCCGGCCGCACCCCCCATTGCTCCTTTATATACGGGGGCAGGGGGCACCCCATAGACACAACAATTGATCTGTTGATCTTTTAGCCGTGTGCGGTGCCCCCCTCCACCATAGTCCACCTCGATAATACTGTAGCGGTGCTTAGGCGAAGCCCTGCATCGGTAGAACATCAACATCGTCACCATGCCGTCGTGCTGACAAAACTCTCCCTCAAAACTCGGCTGTATCGGAGTTCGAGGGACGTCATCGGGCTGAACGTGTGCTAAACTCGAAGGTGCCCTACGTTCGGTACTTGATCGGTCGGATCGTGAAGACGTACGACTGCATCAACCGCGTTGTGCTAACGCTTCCGCTTTCGGTCTACGAGGGTATGTGGAAAACACTCTCCCCTCTCGTTGCTATGCATCACCATGATCTTGCGTGTTCGTAGGAAATTTTTGAAATTACTACGTTCCCCAACATCATGCAAGTTGTTAGGACGCGCATGGCGGTTGCGCCGCGCTCTCGCCGGAGTGGCCACCGAAGTTGCCCTCACGATGCGGGTCCACGTGCCAATCTTTCACCGGCGATGATTGAACAGTGAAATGATATTTGGGGAGCGAGATAGTGTGCTTGAGACGCTGGCTGTGGACTGTAGCCGACGCACCTTCTCGCGTAAGCCATATGGGTACTATACACCAACGGTGCTCGAGGATATTTTATGCTGCATCTCACACAGTTGCTGATAATAAACTGTGTGTGATCTACTTGATTTTTCATCTTGATTTGAATTACATAATGGGGTCAGAGCGGCAATGGACGGTGTCTGAATTGCCAGACCTTTTATCTGGAGTGAACATGCAACAATATGTGTGTCGTAAAAGAATTGGAATTATTCAAGGTTCGTTTGAACATTTAATGCATTAAATTGGATTTCTAGCCATTTCAGGTGAATAATTCAAATTTGAACTACATGCACATTGTCGGATGTGGGGTTCCGACAAACCCTTATGCTTCGAACACTAGGGTGCGCGCGAAGTCTCTCCCTCCTATCGATCTATGCTTTAGATCACTAAGATCTCGTGGACGAACTCTACGAACTCGCAACACGGAAAGACATGAGGTTTATACTGGTTCGGTCCACCGTTGTGGTGTAATACCCTACTCCAGTGTGGTCATGATGGATTGCCTCTTGGGCTGATGATGAACAGTACAAGGGAAGAACAACCTCCTGAGGTTGAGGTGATCTTGTGCTTGAGTGGTTGAGGATGATCTGAACCAGTTCGGGATCCATTGCCTCCTACTGTGGTGGCTAGTCCTATTTATAGAGGCCTGGTCCTCCTCCCAAATGTTGAGCGGGAAGGGAGCCAACAACGGCGGGCAAATTTGAAGGGGGACAGCTAGTAGAAGCTATCCTGACAAAAGCGGTCTTCGCCTGCGAAAAGCTCCGGGGTGACACCGTCTTGGGCTCCACGATGACCTCCGCCCTGCCGTCCTCCTGGTCTTGGTCTCGTTGCACCAATATGGCAACCTTTTCCTGATGCCTCGGTACTCTTCGCGTGTGCTGGCCTCCTTAGCACCAAAGAGGAAATTAGGTGGCTGCGCGCGCTGGCACCCGCCTGGTGTCATTCGTCATGGCTCATGTCACGAGAGCCTCGTGAGGTTTGCCCCTCCTTGATTCTCCGCTCCTCGTGAGCCTGCCTGGCTAGGCCACTCCAGAGGAGGTCTTGCGTCGTCCGCCTCGCGAGGCTTGGACCCTCGCGAGGGTCTTGGATGCCTTGCTGATGAAGATGGGCCGTACGGCCTACTTGCTTAGCCACACCGTGGGCCGCAGGCAGGCAAGTCTGGGGACCCCCGTTCCCAGAACGCCGACAGTAGCCCCCGGGCCCAAGGTGCGCTCGGGCTTGGCTTCGCGGCGAAGCCAAGGGTCAAGTTCGGAGCACCGCGGGCCCCAAAAGCCTGTGGCCTCGGTTGACGTGTGGCGGTTGATTGGACGTGGGCGTCTCCGCTTCCCTACGGTGCCTCGGCAACTGCACGACTTGACAAGTCCCTGCGACATGCAAGGAAAACCATGATTACCTGCGATCGTGGGAGACCCAGGTTGGCCTTCTCTTGCTATAAATGGGGAGGGGGCGGAGCCCCCGTTGCCCATCTCTTCCTCGCGTTCTTGCTTCTTCCTCCTTGCTCCGTTGTTGGCGATAATGGCGCCCTGTGACGCCCTCAATTCAATCGTACACTAATCATACACGCAAATGTGTACGATCAAGATCAAGGACTCACGGGAAGATATCACAACACAACTCTAGACACAAAATAAAATAATACAAGCTTTATATTACAAGCCAGGGGCCTCGAGGGCTCGAATACATAAGCTTGAATACACAAGAGTCGGCGGAAAGCAACAATACCTGAGTACAAACATGAGTTAGACAAGTTTGCCTTAAGAAGGCTAGCACAAAAGTAGCAACGATCGAAAAGGCAAGGCCTCCTGCCTAGGAGCCTCCTAACTACTCCTGGTCGTCGGCGGTCTCCACGTAGTAGTAGGGATCGGCGGTGGCATCTGGCTCCTGGGCTCCGACATCTGGTTGCATCAACCGGAAAGAAGAAGAAAGGGGGAAAAGGGGGAGCAAAGCAACCGTGAGTACTCATCCAAAGTACTCGCAAGCAAGGATCTACACTACATATGCATCGGTATCAATTAAATGGGCTGTATCTGTGGACTGAACTGCAGAATGCCAGAAGAAAAAGGTGAAAGCCCAGCCTATCGAAGACTAGCATCTTCTGGAAACCACCATCTTGCAGCAACCGGAGGGAGTAGAGTAGCATAAATTAAAGTAGTAGAAGTGTTATCAACCTCGGCAAGAGATCCTTTCTCCACTCCCTGCGAGAAAGAAATCCCAGAGCCGTACTATCCAGTTATCATCACAATCCAATTATCATCAATCACATCCAGTTCTCATCACAAGTCTCCAATTCTAGTTGTATCGATCGGGATACAACTCCAAGTGTCTGTTACCGTAGGAAAGGCTATCGATAGATGTTTTCTTCCCTGCAGGAGTGCACCAACTTACCCACCACGCTCGATTGACTCCGGCCGGACACACTTTCCTAGGTCATGCCCGGCCTCGGCCAAACAATACGCTGCAACCCGACCTAGGCTTAATAGAGAGGCCAGCACGCCGGACTAAACCTATGCCCCCAGGGGTCATGGGCCATCTCCCCGGGAACTCCTGCACGTTGCGAACGCGGCCGGTGAGCAGACCTAGCTACCTCCTTCAACAAGGCAGGCGCTTACGCAGTCCAACCCGGCGCGCGCCGCTTAGTCGCTGACGTCTATTAAGCTTCGGCTGATGCATACGACGCAGAACGCCCATACTATGCCCACATGATGGTTAGTGCTATCAGGCCAGAGGCCCCTCGGATCAAATATCCAAATCGTAGTGGATTGGGATCGCGCGGTAACAAGCAGAGACTCACAAAAGATGTGACCCCGTTGCCCCGTCTCGAGGACTTGCGGCAAGGGCTAGGAATACCCGGCCACGCCTCGTAATTATCTCGCGAGCACCCTCCAGGCCAACCCGTCTCCACATCACTCGCAAATAAGCTCGCGCGGGTACCCCTCAGGGTCGACCCATCTTTCCAAGTAATAGTGGTAAAGTACAGGTATCCGTGTGTCCAAACATCAAGGGGAAAACCCGAGGAATCACCCCCGATGAATTCCACTAGATGTAATCATCAAGGTGAACGTAAGAGGAATCACCCCCGAGGTTCACACTTGAGGGGTTGCACGACAGAGTCATATCGAAAGTGGTTAAGGAGGAAATCACCCTCGATGATCACGACCGAATGACTACACTACAAGGTTAACATCAGAAGTGCTGAAGAGGTTCACCCTCGGTACTCGATAGTAACCCAGTAGTGTCGAGCAACTAAGGGGAAGTGATGTGCGGTGTCGGGGCCTGGTCTTTGATCACGTAGATCGAGTCGTCGATGATGAAGCAGGGGCAACAAGGACAAGTGGGGGTCTCTGATGGATCACTAACCAACCTATACTAAGCAGTTTAGGATAAGCAGATAAGGTACAACAACAGATACAAAAGCAGGCTATGCAACAGAATAGGAGCAAACAATAACAGTAGCAAAATCTAATGCAAGCATGAGAGAAATGGAATGGGCGATATCGGGATGATCAAAGGGGGGGCTTGCCTGGTTGCTCAGACAAGAAGAAGGGGTCATCGTCGACGTAGTTGAACACAGCGGCACCAGCGGCAGTCTCGGGGTCTACCAGAGAGAAGAGGGGGAGAAACAGTAAATACATAGCAAGCAAGAGCATAACAGGACAACAGGCAGAGCTAGACGTGTTCTAACACGGTGCTACACGTTACCGGCGAAGGGGGATAACATCCGGGAATGTTTCCCCAGGTTTAGCATTTTCGGGCAGATGAAATGGAGGGGAAAAGTTTCATGTTCACGTAGTTAGGGGCATTTGGCAGACGAACGAATTGCGTATTCGGATTCGTCTCGTCGTTCTGAGCAACTTTCATGTAGAAAACTTTTTCATCCGCGCTACGGTTTAATTACTATGAAATTTCAAAAGATTTAAACATTTTCTCAAATATTATTAAATCTAAAATGGGGGTTATTGCATCAGCATGACGTCATCATGACGTCAGCAGTCAACAGAGTTGACCAAAGTCAACCCTAACATGTGGGGCCGTTCTGTCATAGTCTAACAACTAATTAACAGTTTTAATTAGCTAATCAAGTTAATTAGGTACTAAACGGAGTTAAATAAGTTAATTAATTACCTATTTAATTAATTAATTAATTAATTTTTTTCTTAAAGTAACTTTTTTTAAACATGGGCGTGGGGCCCATAGGCCAGTGGCCCATGGCCTAGCGGGCGTGGGCTAAACGCGGTGCGGGCGTAGCCCGGTAGAGCGACGGGGGTTATCGGGAGCGGGCGCCCGTTGGGGGCTGACCCAACGGAGCGTAGATCGCTCGGGCGTGGGAAGCGAGGCCGTGACCTGGCGAGGCGCCGGCGGTCAGGGTCAGCAGGCCGTGCGGGAGGCCGGGGGAGCGGGTGGCGCGTGTGGGGAGGCCACGCAGTGGGGGGGCTCGAGGCCCGACTGCTCCGGCAGAACCGGGAGTTGGCCGGCGGCCACGGCGGGAAGCACGCGGGGCTGGGCTCAGAGGGGACCGCGGCTGCGGGCGGAGACGCGGGGAGCGGCGGGGCGGCGAGGGCGAGTGAGCGAGGGCGCGGCAACGAGCGCCAGCGCGGGCGTGAGTGGATGTGCGTGCGGCGACGGTGAGGGTCGCACTGAGCGGGGCAGAAAGGAGAGGGGGACGCTCACATCGTTGGAGAGAGGAGGATGGCGAGGCCGGCGAGAGGAGCTGGCGATGATGGGGCAGTCCAACGGTGAGGCGGCGTCGGGGTGCCGGCGTCGGCGGGCGTCGGGGCGGCGCCGAGGGAAGGGCGGCGGCGGTGCAGTCCGGCGCGAGGTCAAGGAGGCGACGGCGTTGACGGAGTCGGGCGACACTGGGGAAGGGCGCAGGTGGCGGGGGCACGAGGCGGCGTGGAATCGGGCTCCTCCCCGAGCCAGATCCAGACGAGTGGGGGAGGGACGAGGGAGAGAGTGGGGGGTCGTGGGGGAGTGGGGTCGCTCGTTTAGGGTTAGGTCGGGCGTGGCCTACTAGGCCAGGGAGTGCGGCTGGGCCGACCAGTTGGCTAGCTGGGCCAGTTGGTCCAGCGTGGGGGGGGTGTTCCTTTTCCCTTTCACACATTTTATTTTCTGTTTCAAATTTAGCTATTGTTTTCTATTAAACCGCAACACTAAATGAGTTTTGTTAGATATGAGACTTGTCACATAAATCAAGCACATTATTTCTATGAGTCACAAAAAGTTTAAGGCCGAAAGTAGTTGTGCAACTATTTTTAGAAATTTAAGAGGGCAATTTTAAATGTTGCTAGATCACTAAATAATTTCCAGGGGCACTTTCAAAATCCAAAAGAGGTTGGTTCCAACATGACAAATTTCACGGGATTATTTGCCACACCTTGAACATTTTAGTTCTCATATTTGAGCAATTTGAATTTTGACTTTAATTTGAATTTGAGATCTGGGCTGGATTAGAATCAAAGTGAGATTAGCAACAGTAACAATGATGACAAGGCATCATTAGAAGGGGATTACTGTAGCATGATTATCGAGGTGTTACAAATCTCCTCCACTACAAGAAATCTCGTCCCGAGATTTAAGCGGTGGAGTAAGGGGGAAAGACTCGGGTAGGACGAAGCTCAACACAAGATAGTTACCTGGGGACGATGTCAGTGAGCGTGGCATAGAGATATCTCTTGAGTTGAAATTCAAGAAAGTCATCAAGAGAAAGGTGAGGTGCATTAAGGAGCTTAAACCCGGTAGACAATCGTTCGTTGCCTGAAACAGAGGGTGAAAGAGGTTCGGAGCTATGGGAATAAGTATTGCGTCTGATAACAGAAAATATCATCTCTCGGAAGGTGGCTCGTGATTTACATACGAAGCCAAGCGCGAGGGACAACTTTGGAAAACAGGGATGTACCGGAGTCAGGTTTCGATCCTGTGGAATTGTGGGTTATGGGCCCACCATGTGGGTTAAAAGTAGAAAGGGGGCCGATAGCAAGGCATGTCAAATGATAAACTGTCATTTATGTTGTCAACAACGTTGGTACTAAGGGCGAGGGACGGAGAGAACTATTTTCCTGCTCGTGGAACGAGGCGGACCAATAGGCAAAGTTCTCATCCATCGGGGGTTACCAGGATGTCGTCAGCAATAGTAACAAGGTCACACTGACAGAGTTGTAAACCGAGGTGTTTCCATATGCAGGGAATTATTTTTGCTTAAGCCCGTAGCAGCCACGTAAAATTTGCAACAAACAAAGTAGAGGACGTCTAACTTGTTTTTGCAAGGCATGTTGTGATGTGATATGGTCAAGACATGATGCTAAATTTTATTGTATGAGATGATCATGTTTTGTAACCGAGTTATCGGCAACCGGCAGGAGCCGTATGGTTATCGCTTTATTGTATGCAATGCAATCGCCCTGTAATGCTTTACTTTATCACTAAGCGGTAGCGATAGTCGTAGAAGCATAAGATAGGTGAGACGACAACGATGCTACGATGGAGATCAAGGTGTCGCGCCGGTGACGATGGTGATCATGATGGTGCTGCGGAGATAGAGATCACAAGCACAAGATGATGATGGCCATATCATATCACTTATATTGATTGCATGTGATGTTTATCTTTTTATGCATCTTATCTTGCTTTGATTGACGGTAGCATTATAAGATGATCTCTCACTAAATTATCATAGTAATAGTGTTCTCCCTGAGTATGCACCGTTGCGAAAGTTCTTCGTGCTGAGACACCACGTGATGATCGGGTGTGATAGGCTCTACGTTCAAATACAACGGGTGAAAAACAGTTGCACACGCGGAATACTCAGGTTTAACTTGACGAGCCTAGCATATAACAGATATGGCCTCGGAACACGGAGACCGAAAGGTCGAGCGTGAATAATATAGTAGATATGATCAACATAGTGATGTTCACCATTGAAACTACTCCATCTCACGTGATGATCGGTTATGGTTTAGTTGATTTGGATCACGTGATCACTTAGATGATTAGAGGGATGTCTATCTAGGTGGGAGTTCTTAAGTAATATGATTAATTGAACTTTAGTTTATCATGAACTTAGTCCTGGTAGTATTACCATATCTATGTTATAGATCAATAGCTCGTGTTTAGATCCTCTGTTTTATTTTGATATGTTCCTAGAGAAAACTAAGTTGAAAGATGTTAGTAGCAATGATGCGGATTGGATACGTGATCTGAGAATTTTCCTCATTGCTGCACAGAAGAATTATGTCCTTGATGCACCGCTAGGTGACAGAACTATTGCAGGAGCAGATGCAGACGTTATGAACATTTTGACAAAAAGCTCGGTATGATGACTACTTGATAGTTTAGTGCACCATGCTTTACGGCTTAGAACCGGGAATTCAAAAATGTTTTGATCGCCACGGAGCATATAAGATGTTTCAAGAGTTAAAATTAATATTTCATACTCATGCCCGTGTCAAGACGTATGAGATCTCTGACATTACTTTGCCTACAAGATGGAGGAGAATAGCTCAACCAGTGAGCATGTGCTCAGATTGTCTGAGTACTACAATCACTTGAATCAAGTGGGAGTTAATCTTCCAGATAAGATAGTGATTGACAGAGTTCTCTAGTCACTATCACCAAGTTACTAGAACTTCGTGATGAACTATAATATGCAAGGGATAACGGAAACGATTCCCAAGCTCTTCGTGATGCTGAAATTGACAAAGGTAGAAATCAAGAAAAACATCAAGTGTTGATGGTTGACAAGACCACTAGTTTCAAGAAAAGGGCAAAGGGAAGAAGGGGAACTTCAAATAAGAATGGCAAGCAACTTGCTGCTCAAGTAAAGAAGCCCAAGTCTGGACCTAAGCCTGAGACTAAGTGCTTCTACTGCAAAGGGACTGGTCACTGGAAGCGGAACTGCCCCAAGTATTTGGCGGATAAGAAGGATGGCAAAGTGAACAAAGGTATATTTGATATACATATTATTGATGTGTGCTTTACTAGTGTTTATAGCAACCCCGCGGTATTTGGTACTAGTTCAGTTGCTAAGAGTAGTAACTCGAAACGGGAGTTGCAGAATGAACAGAAACTAGTTAAGGGTGAAGTGATGATGTGTGTTGGAAGCAGTTCCAAGATTGATATGATCATCATCGCACACTCCCTATACTTTCAGGATTAGTATTGAACCTAAATAAATGTTATTTGGTGTTTGCGTGGAGCATGAATATGATTTGATCATGTTTATTGCAATACGGTTATTCATTTAAATTAGAGAATAATTGTTGTCTGTTTATATGAATAAAACCTTCTATGGTCATACACCCAATGAAAATGGTTTGTTGGATCTCGATTGTAGTGATACACATATTCATAATATTGAAGCCAGAAGATGCAAAGTTAATAATGATAGTGCAACTTATTTGTGGCACTACCGTTTAGGTCATATTGGTGTAAAGCGCATGAAGAAACTCCATGCTGATGGGCTTTTGGAAGCACTTGAGTATGAATCACTTGATGCTTGCAAACCATGCCTCATGGGCAAGATGACTAAGACTCCGTTCTCCGGAACAATGGAGCGAGCCACTGACTTGTTGGAAATAATACATGCCGATGTAGGCGGTCCAATGAGTGTTCAGGCTCATGGCGGGTATCATTGTTTTCTAACCTTCACAGATGATTTGAGCAGATATGGGTATATCTACTTGATGAAACATAAGTCTGAAACATCTGAAAAGTTTAAAGAATTTCAGAGTGAAGTAAAGAATCATCGTAAGAAGAAAATAAAGTTTCTACGATTTGATCGTAGAGGCAAATATTTGAGTTACATGTTTGGCCTTCAATTAAAACAATGAGGAATAGTTTCGCAACTCACGCCACCTAGAACACCACAGCGTAATGGTGTGTTCGAACATCGTAACCGTACTTTATTAGATATGGTGCAATCTATGATGTTTCTTACCGATTTACCACTATCATTTTGGGGTTATGCATTAAAGACAGTTGCATTCACGTTAAAAAGGGCACCATCTAAATCTGTTGAGACGACACCGTATGAACTGTGGTTTGGTAAGAAGCCAAAGTTGTTGTTTCTTAAAGTTTGGAGTTGCGATACTTATGTGAAAAATTTTCATCCTCATAAGTTCAAATCCAAATCGTAGAAATCTATCTTCATAGGATACCGAAAGGCGACTGTTGGGTACTGATACGTCTCCAACGCATCTATAATTTTTTATTGCTCCATGCTATATTATCTACTGTTTTGGACTATATTGGGCTTTATTTTCCACTTTTATATTATTTTTGGGACTAAACTATTAACCGGAGGCCCAGCCCAGAATTGCTATTTTTTGCCTATTTCAGTGTTTCGGAGAAACAGAATATCAAACGGAGTCCAAACGGAATAAAATCTTCGGGAACGTGATTTTCTCACCGAACGTGATCCAGGAGACTTGGACCCTACTCCAAGGGAGCCAAGAGGCGGTCATGAGGGTGGGGGCGCCCCCCCTTAGGGCGTGCCCCCTGCCTCGTGGGCCCCTCGAAGCTCCACCGACGTACTCCTTCCTCCTATATATACCTACGTACACCCAAATGATCAGAACAGGAGCCAAAAACCTTATTCCACCGCCGCAACTTTCTGTATCCACGAGACCCCATCTTGGGGCTTGTTCCGGAGCTCCGCCGGAGAGGGCCGTCATCACGGAGGGCTTCTACATCATCATAGCCCCTCCGATGAAGTGTGAGTAGTTTACCTCAGACCTTCGGGTCCATAGTTAGTAGCTAGATGGCTTCTTCTCTCTTTTTGGATCTCAATACAAAGTTCTCCCCCTCTCTTGTGGAGATCTATTTGATGTAATCTTCTTTTTGCGGTGTGTTTGTTGAGACCGGTGAATAGTGGGTTTAAGATCAAGTCTATCTATGAATAATATTTGAATCTTCTCTGAATTCTTTTATGTATGATTGGTTATCTTTGCAAGTCTCTTCGAATTAGCAGTTTGGTTTGGCCTACTAGATTGGTTTTTCTTGCCATGGGAGAAGTGCTTAGCTTTGGGTTCGATCTTGCGGTGTCCTTTCCCAGTGACAGAAGGGGCAGCAAGTCACGTATTGCATCGTTGCCATCGAGGATAACAAGATGGGGTTTATTTCATATTGCATGAATTTATCTCTCTACATCATGTCATCTTGCTTAAAGCATTACTTTGTTTTTAACTTAATACTCTAGATGCATGCTGGATAGCGGTCGATGAGTGGAGTAATAGTAGTAGATGCAGGCAGGAGTCGGTCTACTTGTCACGGACGTGATGCCTATATACATGATCATACCTAGATATTCTCATACCTATGCTCAATTCTGTCAATTGCTCAACAGTAATTTGTTCACCCACCGTAGAATACTTATGCTCTTGAGAGAAGCCACTAGTGAAACCTATGGCCCCCGGGTCTATTCTCCTCATATCAATCTCCATCACTTTAATCTTGCTTTGCTTTTTACTTTGCCTTTTACTTTTCACCTTGCATCTTTATATCAAAAATACCAAAAACATTATCTATCAGTTCTCACTCTCGTAAGTGACCATGAAGGGATTGACAACCCCTAATCGCGTTGGTTGCGAGTAGCTATCGTTTTGTGCAGGTACGAGGGACTTGAGCGTGGCCTCCTACTGGATTGATACCTTGGTTCTAAAAAACTAAGGAAAATACTTACGCTACTCTGCTGCATCATCCTCTCCTCTTCGGGGAAAACCAACGCAAGCTCAAGAGGTAGCAAGAAGAATTTCTGGCGCCGTTGCTGGGGAGTCTACGCAAAAAGTCAACATACCAAGTACCCATCACAATCCCTATCTCTCGCATTACATAAGTTGCCATTTGCCTCTCGTTTTCCTCTCCCCCACTTCACCCTTGCCGTTTTATTTTCCCTCTTCTTCTCCTTCTCCTTCTCCTTCTCCTTCTCCTTCTCGTTTTCCGTTTGCCTTTTTCTCTCTTGCCTTGTCGTCATGGCTAGTCTTATATATTCTCCGTTATCTCCCGAGAACGAAGTTCTAAATTTCAAACAAAGGGAGGGAGAAAATATAAAAGACGCTTGGTATAGAATTTGCAATGCTCAAAACAGAGCTACTAGGAAGCAATCTTCTTCAGTTCTTCTTTGCAAATTTTATGTAGGTGCTAGTCCTTGGTATAGATATATACTTGATACCATTACCAGGGGGAATTTCTTGGGTAGACATACTTTTGATTCTTATAATGCCATGATAGATTTATTTGGCTCACCACCTCTTTTGGTTAATGAAACTATGTTAACTTTGGAGCATGCTATGCAAAGGCTTGAAATTATTGAAAATAAAGTTGCTACCATTGAATCAATTGAAAATCTAGATAAAAAGATCCACAATCAAATTACTCAATATGGATCTAAGGTAGGAATGACTTTGAAAAATATTAAGGAAAAAGAACCTATAGTTAATGAGAAAATAAATCTAGATTCTACTAGAATCGATAAACTTGAGGGTATCATTACAAATTTGCGAACCGCTTTTCTTCCGTAAAGAATACTCCAAGTCCTCCTACTAAAATTGCCAAGATTATGTATGTTCCTAAAAATAAGGGTGAATCCTCTTAGGAAACTTCGGATCTTAAATCTATAAGTATTCATCCCGATCCTTTTGCTATCATTAAGGAACCATTTGCTACAAATGAATTTTTCGATCTTGTGCCTAAAAGTTTGATAATTACTAGAAAGAAATAAATTCCTAAATAAGGTAGATGCCTCATCGAAGAATTGGCCCCCAAAGATGGCAATACCTAGATCTATCCTTGCTTTTGTGCCTAGCTAGGGGCGTTAAACGATAGCGCTTGTTGGGAGGCAACCCAATTTTATTTTGAGTTTTTTTTGCTTCTAATTAGGAATAAATAATCCATCTACCCTCTGTTTAGATGTGATTTTGTGTTTTAATTAGTGTTTGTGCCAAGCTATACCTATTGGATCTTCTTGGATGATAGTTATTTGATCTTGCTGTAATTTCCAGAAACTTTGCGCTCAGTGACCGAATTATTAAAAATCACCAGAACTTGATAAAATTCTGATTCCAATTGCTTCTGATCAATAAACAAATTGTCTAGGTCGTATAATTTTGGTAGATTTTTTGGAGTTCCATAAGTTTGCGTTAGTTACAGATTACCACAGACTGTTCTGTTTTTGACAGGTTCTGTTTTTCGTGTGTTGTTTGCTTATTTTGATGAATCTATGGCTAGTAAAATAGTTTATAAACCATAGAGAAGTTGTAATAAATTAGGTTTAACACCAATATAAATAAATAATGAGTTCATTAAAGTACCTTGAAGTGGTTTTATGTTTTCTTTCTCTAACGGAGCTCACAAGATTTCTATTGAGTTTTGTGTTGTGAAGTTTTCAAGTTTTGGGTGAAATCTTTTGATGGATTATGGAACAAGGAGTGGCAAGAGCCTAAGCTTGGGTATGCCCATGGAACCCCCAATATAATCCAAGGACACCAAAAAAATCAAAGCTTGGGTATGCCTCGGAAGGCATCCCCTCTTTCGTCTACTTCCATCGATATTTTACTTGGAGCTATATTTTTATTCACCAACATGATATGTGTTTTGCTTGGAGCGTCTTGTATTATTTGTGTCTTTGTTTGTTAGTTTTCCACAATCATCCTTGCTGTACAGAACTTTGATAGAGCCATTTATGAATTAAAATTTTTAAGAATACTCTCTGTGCTTCACTTATATCTTTTGAGCTATGTAGTTTTGCTCTATGTGCTTCACTTATATCTTTTGAGCGTGATAATTTTGCTCTATGTGCTTCACTTAGATCTTTTAGAGCACGGTGGTGGATTTGTTTTAAAGAAACTATTGATCTCTCATGCTTCACTTAGATCATTTTGAGAGTCTTAATAGCATGGTAAATTGCTTAATGATAATATGCTTGGTATTCATGATTTGTGAAATTTTCTTTTGAGTGCGTTGAATACTAAGAAAAGATTGAAGCATGATAATTGTTTTGATATATGGAGGTGATAATATTAGAGTCATGCTAGTTGAGTAGTTGTGAATTTAAAGAATACTTGCTTTGAAGTTTGTGATTCCCGTAGCATGCACGTATGGTGAACCGTTATGTAACGAAGTCAGAGCATGAGGTGTTTATTGATTGTCCTCCTTATGAGTGGCAGTCGGCGATGAGCGATGGTCTTTTCCTACCAATCTATCCCCCTAGGAGCATGCGCGTAATACTTTGCTTTGATAACTTCTAGATTTTTGCAATAAGTATATGAGTTCTTTATGACTAATGTTGAGTCCATGGATTATACGCACTTTTTCCCATCCTTCCACCATTGCTAGCCTCTCTAATACCGCACACTTTTCACCGGTATCATACACCCACCATATATCTTCCTCAAAACAGCCACCATACCTACCTCTCATGGCATTTCCATAGCCATTCCGAGATATATTGCCATGCAACTTTCCACCGTTCCGTTCATTATGACACGCTCCATCATTGTCATATTGCTAGCATGATCATGTAGTTGACATCGTATTTGTGGCAAAGCCACCATTCATAATTCTTTCATACATGTCACTCTTGATTCATTGCATATCTCGGTACACCGCCGGAGGCATTCATATAGAGTCATATCTTGTTCTAAGTATCGAGTTGTAATTGTTGAGTTGTAAGAAAAATAAAAGTGTGATGATCATCTGTGGCGACCCGACCTCAGATGGTCAAGTCTCTGTGCTCCGGTGTCATCCCTGGATCAGTAATGCTGACACCACACAGTACTTCGAAGGATTTATAACATAGTAGCAATCACACACTTATTACATCGGTGTCTCGAAGAGAACTTATTACAATAAATATGGCTTAAGGCCATCTAATAACGATAACAGCGGAAGACTTGGAAGATAAGTGAGTCCATCAACTCCAACGGCATCACTGAGTATAGAACCACGACCTAATAGCACCATACTCGTCGTCTGAAAAGTCTGCAACATGAAAGTTGCAGCCCGAAAACGGGTCAGCACATGGAATATGCTGGCAATGTAACACATAGAGAATAATGAATGATAAGCCTATACTACATGCATATATGGCTGGTGGAAAAGCTCTATGGTTACAGTTTTGCATAAAGCCAATTTTTCCCTACTGCAAAGGAATAAATTTTATTTAACTATCATGGTGGTTGAAACATCGAGAATGGTTGACAGCATTCCGATCCCAATTAAGTGAACAATTAAAACCCAACAATATTAATTAGAGGTAACCTGATGAGATTCACATGATATTCAAGTACTAGATACTCAAGATGTCCATAACCGGGGACACGGCTAATCATGATTAGTTTGTACACTCTGCAAAGGTTTGCGCACTTTGCCCACAAGACTCGATCGCCTCCGTTTGGTTTCTCGCACTACATGGTGTTTGAGAAACGGATGACCGAGACATAGTCTTTCAGAAGCGCTAGCACCTTACGTTTGGATAGACCGGTACACCTACTTTCCCCTACATCTGCTAGTCTACCCTGTAAGAGTTCGCACGACTTAATCAACTATGCCAGAGCCCATAATGGCTTGTGGCTGCACACGGAAGTTACTAGCATGAATGATCTTATGATCCCTTTGAGCCTGGGTGGCGGTCCAAAAAAAACAGGCAAGTCCTGATAGAAACCAGGTGCCTCAATCCACCCAGATGTGTATTTAAGTTGCCACCTTAGATAAAACAATTAATTAACAATACTCACATCTGTCATGGATATCACTCACCCAATCCACGTCTACTAGCATAGCATGGCATAATAAGCAAACGTAGAAGTAGCTCCCAAAGGTTTCATAAGTAAAACAGGTAATAGGTACTACCTCAACTACTTCCCATCCCACAATTTAATTGGATCCTAATCATGCAATGTTTGAGGATTGATCTAATGCAATAAAACTGGGGAGTAGTAAAAGGGTATGATCAAAGTGTTACTTGCCTTGCTGATGATCCGCGAAACCTAGAGATTCGAAGTAACAGGCGGCGCACTCCGGGTATTCTATCGCAGACAAACAAACAAGCATACAATAAGTACTCATCTAATGCACAGGTAAAACTCAAATAAGAGATCGAACCAGAAAGTTCAACTTAAGAACTCCGGTTACAAAGAGAAAACGAACCGAACAAAGCAACGGAAAACAAACGGCGGAAGAAAACAACTCGGTTCTAGCAAGTTGAAACTAGGTCAAATTTTACAGTAACAAAAACTTGTTTAAGTTGATTAGTCGGAACGGCGGTTTCGAAACGAAACTCCAGGCGCTTGAATCACCTGATTCCGATAAACGAGCGAGGAGAAAAACTAGAACGAAGATCGGATCTGAAATCACGATCAGAAAATCATGGAATAAATCCGACAAAAAAGAAAACGACGAATGGTTAAACGAACGGACGTTCGTTAGCCGAGAATAACCGGTGATCACGTTCGTTAAGACGAACGATCCGGCGAACGCTCGCTAAACAACTAGACCAAAAAAAAACGAAAACCGATCTAGGGTTTCGAAAAAAAAACCGAAACATCGAAACAAAAAATAAACCGGAACGGTTTTTATAAAAAAACAGAACCGAGGGGAGGGTGGCGCGGCGCGGCGGCTACCTCGGCAGTGTGGGGCTCCGGCGAGGGCGGGGCTTGGCGGCGGGGCGAGGCGCGGGCGGCGGCGGCAGGCGGCGGCGCTGGCAGCGGCGGGCGCTGGCGGCGTGAGCGGCGGCGGCTGCGGCTGCTGCTGCTGCTGCGGGCGGCGGGGGCGGCGCGGGCGGTGTGGGGAGGAGGGGGTGGCTGGATATATAAAGGGGGGAGGAGACTTGGGGGAGAGGGCAAGAAAGAGGGGCGGCGGCGGCGCTGGGCTGCGCGCGGGCGCGCGCCCGAGGCGGGGCGGGCGGCTGGGCTGGCCGGGCCTTTGGCCCAGGCGGGGCGCTGCGCGTTTTTTTAAATAATTACGCGCGCAGAAAAACGAAGAAAAGAAAATCTAAACGAGCTCCAAAATTTCCGAAGTTAATGTTCCCCGACTCCTAAAAATGAGTCGAACAAAATGAACTTTTACTCGGGGCCTTAATGCATTATTTTGAAAACACGCATTTTTTCCCTAATGCAAATAAAATGTAAATAAACTCCGGAAAAATCCAAAATTTGATTTATTTATTAAATCTTTATTTTTCCTAAATTTGGGGAAGTCATATTATTCCCTTCTCATATTTTTGTTATTGGAAAAATAATTAAAGATGAAATAAATAGAATCAAATGATCCTCTTTTCAAAATTTGAGAAAACTCAAATATGAAAATAACGAAATCTCCAACTCTCTCTGAGGGTCCTTGAGTTGCGTGAAATTTCTAGGTTCAACCAAAATGCAAGAAAATATGATATGCATGATGATCTAATGTATAACATTCCAAATTGAAAATTTGGGATGTTACAAACCTACCCCCCTTAAGATGAATCTCGTCCTCGAGATTCGGGTTGGCTAGAAATTAGGTGAGGGAGGTCCTTGAGCAAATCTTCTTCTCTCTCCCAGGTGGCTTCGTCCTCTTAGTAGTGGTTCCACTGAACTTTGCAAAACTTTATAACCTTGCTGCGGGTAACTCTGCTGGCATATTCGAGAATCTTGACTGGCTTCTCTTCATATGTTAAGTCATCCTTCAACTGAATTGCTTCAAGCGGCACTGTATCTCTTAGCGGTACCTCCGCCATTTCGGCGTGACATTTCTTTAGCTGAGAAACGTGGAATACATCATGAACTCCTGACAGTCCCTCTGGTAATTCCAACTTATAAGCGACTTCTCCCATACGTTGCAAAATCTTATACGGTCCATCGAAACGCGGTGCTAATTTTCCCTTAACTCCAAAGCGCTTAACTCCTCGAAGTGGGGATACTCGAAGATAAACTCTGTCTCTGGTTTCGTAAACTATCTCCTTGCGTTTAGAATCTGCGTAGCTCTTCTACCTGGATTGGGCTACCATGAGCCTATCGCGAATCAACTTAACTTTTCGTTCAGACTCCTTAATCAAATCTGGTCCAAAGAACTGACGGTCTCCAACTTCGTCCCATGACAACGGTGTCCTGCACCTCCTTCCGTATAAAGCTTCGAAAGGTGCCATCTTCAAACTGGTTTGGTAACTGTCGTTATAAGAAAACTCCGCATACGGTAAGTTATCGTCCCAACTAGATCCATAATCTAACGCACAAGCTCTCAGCATATCTTCCAAAATCTGATTGACTCTCTCAGTTTGTCCATCCGTTTGTGGGTGAAAAGCTGTGCTGAACTCTAGTCTGGTTCCCAAAGTTTCATGCAACTGATTCCAAAACTTTGAGGTAAATTGGGTTCCTCTATCTGATACGATACTCCTCGGAACTCCATGCAAACAAATGATCCTGGTCATGTATATCTTTGCCAACTTAGCACTGGTGTAAGTGGTCTTAACTGGGATGAAATATGCTACCTTCGTCAATCGATCAACTACTACCCTTATCGAGTCATAGCCTGCCTTCGTCCTGGGTAGTCATGTGATAAAATCCATGCCTATCTTATCCCACTTCCATTCGGGTATCGGCAATGGTTGTAACAATCCGGCTGGCTTCTGATGTTCTGCCTTCACTCTATGACACACATCACAAACTGCTACATATGCTGCAATATCCTTCTTCATTCCGGTCCACCAGAATGTTTCCTTCAAATCCAAATACATCTTGGTATTTCCTGGTGTCGGGGGATATTGGCCTCCACGAGCACCTATGGGGACGGAGCCCCTTGTCGGTTCGGCGGGGGCGGAGGTTGCACAAAGAGCAGATAGAGGCGACACACACACACAACGATTTTACCCAGCTTCGGGCCGCATGGATGCGTAAAACCCTACTGCTGCATGTCTGGTTGATTGGAGTTCTTGCTCTGGAGCGCAAGAAGCTACAGTAAGTTGGAGCTGGATGTAGACGAGGGTCTACTGGGTCTCCCTCCTCTCTGGTCTCGATCCCTCTAGGGTTTTTCTCCGGGTCTGGCTCTTCCCCCTCTCTTACGTGCGCAGGGGCCTCCTTTTATATGCAAAGGGGTTTCCCACAGGTAGCGACGTAGGTGGGGGTAAAAATGGCAAGGAACTGTGCGAACAGTGGCCGCACAGTGCTATCGCACCTAACTCTGACGGCGGGGGACAAAGGTATTAAATGCCCGTCTGGATCGCTTGAACAGTGCCGAGGCGGACCGTTAGGTGTGCCTCCGCTTGCCACGGGGGCGACTCCGCCAACGTCGCATGCCACGCGCGCGCCCCAGGCTGCGCGGCGCCCCGCCACGTGCCTCTGGGGAAGCCCCAGAGTGACGCGTGGCCAGATGAGCTGGAGCGCAGGCCTGATGTGGTGGTTTGCCGTGGCAAGTGGCCTGCCGCGGTAGTTGCCTTGCCGCACCTGAGAGCTTGCCGCTCGTCAGGCCTTGCCGAGGCGCGCGGAGCGCCGCGGCGGGCTTCTCTTGGGGTGCCTTGGCTTGGCCGTCCCGGCGAGCTCCTCCCGCCGAGGCCTTGGTGCTTAAGCTTGGTCGTCCCGGCAAGCTCCTCTTGCCGGGGCCTTGTTGCCCTGGCCCGGCAAGCTCCTCTTGCCGGACCTCGCCTTCTCGGCCCGGCAAGCGCCTCTTGCCGGGGCTTGGTCTTCTCGGCTCGATCACTTGGCCTTCGTCCGGCCCAAAAAGGGTCGTGGAGACTCTTGTCGCTCCCCTGGCAAGCCTTGCCGCGGGACGCTACTACTGCCCATGCACAAGTTCGGGGTACTAAGGTACCCCTACTTTAGTACACCGACAGGAGCCCCCGGGTCTGGGCCATACACGGTGACGAGCGTTGTTGGGCCAGGCCCTAACAGTGCACGGGCACGCATGGCCTGGGTTGCGCTGCTCCTGAACTCCGCGCGCGTCGCGCCCTCCCCAATTGGCGCGCACTTATCGCGGCGTCGTGCGGGGGGGGGGGGGGCGAGGCGTGCGAGACGTGTGTGACGTGGGTGGCGTGCGCGGGGCTTGAGGCCTGCAGGCATGCGTCACGTCGGGCACGACTCCTTTATTTGGAAAGACGAAACGTCCGCCCCACTTTCGAGTGGGGAGGAGAGGTCGCTTCATCTGTCGCCTCGGCCCTGCTCGCCCGCCACGCGTCCTCCATGCGCTTGTGGTTGCGGTGGTGGAGGCAGGAAGTCGGGCCGATGCGGGTCGAAGTAGAGGGTCGGCCCCGTCGCCTGCCCTTCCTCTGCTTTGATTGGTCGGGCGGGGCGGTCGAGCCCCCACTCCGCCCCTTTATAAGGAGCGGAAGGGGATGACGGGGGTCCGCACTCCTTCCTTCTTCCTTCTCTTAGATCCCTGGTCCCCTCTCCCCAACTGTCATGGAGAAAGGGAACCCCAGTCCCTCTTCGGTGGCGGCAAGGGTTGCCGCCAGGCAGCGAGCCCCTCCTCCCCTTGCACCCGCGGCGGCGGAGCCAACCGTAAGGGGAAGGGGGAGGGGGCGAGGTCGTGTACGAGGCCGTGGACGGGGCAGAGGCGCTCGAGGCGGGCGGGGCGGCGCGCCGGCCTCGCCTCCGTCGGCGGCTCCGTTTCCCCCGGCGGTTCATCTCGGGGACGACCCCTGCGAGTTCATCATCAGGCTGCGTCGGGCGCCTCGCCGTCGCCTCCGCCTCCCGTCTCCCTTTGCGGACGTCTTGGAGGCGGAACAACACGAGACGCTGAGACTGCGCATGAGGGGCTGCGGGATCAGTGGTACGCGAGTCCACGTCGAATCCCGTGCCCCCAGCGTGGTGTGCCTTGGCCGAGGGTGGAAGACGTTCGCCCGGATCCACAGCTTGATGGAGGGGTTCAACCTCCATTTTAAGCTGATGGAGGGTGATCTCCTCTCCGTCAAGGCCTTCAGGGACCTCGGCACCCGGGCCCGGGGCTGCGTGGATAGCTCCTCCGACAGCGAAGGATCCTCCTCGAGCGAGAGTGACGAGGAGGGGAGCGACAGTGACGACGAGGGGAGCGGCCGCCGGGATGACGGGTCCGACTAGGTGCCGGTCGCAGTTCCGCGTGGCACGGGCGGCCCCCATCGTCCGCGTCGCTGGCGCCGTGAACTCCCCGGGGTCGTCTCCTTGGGCGGCTGGCGTAGGGAGGATGCGGAAGAGGAAGAGGGCGGGCGGCAAGGCCGCTGCCTCGTCTTTCAACCTCGCCCCAGACACCGTCACAACCCCTGCTCGCGGCGACGACCACCGGGGTCTTCTCTCTGGCCCGGCAAGCTCCTCTTGTCGGGGCTTCGTCTTCTCGGGCGGCCGGAGTGGCGAGGCTGCGGAAGAGGCTGGCGGCAAGGCCGTCAACTCGGAGTACGAGGGCTGGATGCCCTCGACAGCGTGTTGACGTTCCGCCACCTCCTTCTCGAGCTCCGCTTCCGGCGTCGCCGTCTTCATCCGGCCTCCGGAGCCCCGGGGCAGAGCCCCGGATGCTCTCTTGGCGCCTTCTGCCACCCGTAGCTCGTCTAGGCGCCCCTTTTGCCCTTCTCGCCTCCTTGTCCTACCTCCTGGGGAGAGAGACAAGAAAGGGATTACGGGCACCTTATCTCTTTTTATCTTGTAAGCCTTCGGGCCTTAGTTGCATTTGAATCTTGTAATCCCATTTTTCATGTTTTTCATTCTCTCTGAGATGTACCTGAGTGGAATGTTTTTAATGAAAAGGGAATGTTTGCCGAATCATTTGTCTCGCGGGTACATCCCGCGGCAAGGGGCGGACCCTTTGCACCGTTAAGATAGACGCTTCCCAGCCCGGCAACGGACCCTGCCGTCCCCCCGCGCCCCTTGGCCCTCCTCACGCTCTTGGCGGAGGCAGGGAGAAGGCGGGTTCTGGCCCCTCGCTTCCTCCCCTTGCCGCCACGGCTACTATCCGAAACGGGCCCCGGGAACGCGCTCCGGGGTCTGCCGCTTAAGAGAGCACGATAGCTTTTTAGGAGGAAGCAAGGTTTTCACATTCCACAGCTCACGAGAGAATGCATGATAAGGGATGTAAACACTTATCTAAGGTTGCAGCCCCCGGCAACTCTGGCTTGTCGGGAGGCGGGTGCTGGCTCGTCCTTCTCCCCTTCTTCGTCCTTGAGCGGCTCGGCAAGGGTATGCAACTCCGGCGAGCCAAAGGGAAAGGACGGGAAAAAGACGCGGACTCGACCTCTAAGTTAGGGGTTAGCGACTGTTAGGCACTATCAACCCTAACCAAGGACGAGACTCGACTCAGCATGCATGCTAAAACTTGGGGGGCCCCAGCGCGTCATTGCGGCCAGGGTCTGCGCCTGGCTTTGTACAAAGGATTACATGCATCTGCGGCAAGAATTTTGTACAAAGAGGTGGTTGCCGGACGGGGTCCGACAACCGCGCCTTACGGGTAAAACTTGCGAAGATGCTCAATGTTCCAGGAGTTGCTCACCGGAGTACCATCTTCGGTCTCGAGGCGGACGGCGCCGGGCCTCGTGACTCGTTTCACCCGGTAAGGGCCTTCCCACTTTGGCGTCAACTTGTTGTGTATCTTGGCCGACTGAACGCGCCGAAGAACAAGGTCGCCTTCCTCGAGGCTCCTGGCCTTAACTTTGCGGCTATGATAGCGACGCAGAGCTTGCTGGTAGCGAGCGGATCGCACAGCGGCCTGGAGACGATCCTCCTCGAGGAGCAGTGTGTCATCTTCATGCGACCGCTCTTGCTCAAGCTCATCATAAGCGAGCACTCGAGGTGACCCGTATACGAGTTCCGTGGGGGTAACTGCTTCTGCTCCATAGACTAGAGCAAATGGTGTCTGGCCGGTGGCTCGATTTGGCGTCGTTCTGACCGACCAAAGAACCGCCGGCAGCTCCTCGATCCAGTTCCGTCCGCGCTTGAGCAGCTTGTCAAAACTTCTGGTCTTGAGCCCGCGCAGTACCTCGGCGTTGGCCCTTTCCGCTTGACCGTTGCTCCGAGGATGAGCAACAGAAGTGAAGCAGACCTTGGTGCCGAGATCTTGGGTGTACTGCATGAAGGCGTGGCTTGTGAACTGCGTACCGTTGTCGGTGATGATCCTGTTGGGGATCCCGAAGCGGCAAACAATCGACCTGAAGTATTTGATCGTGGACTGGGCGGTCACCTTCCTCACTGGTTCCACTTCTGGCCACTTTGTGAACTTGTCGATGGCAATGAACAAGTACTCAAAGCCCCCGACAGATCGGGGGAAGGGGCCGAGGATATCGAGCCCCCAGACCGAGAAGGGCCAGGATAAAGGGATCGTCTGGAGAGCTTGAGCTGGCTGGTGTATCTTCTTGGAATGGAACTGGCACGCTTCACACTTGGTTACTTGTGCAGTTGCATCCTGGAGGGCTGTGGGCCAGAAGAAACCATGCCGGAACGCCTTCCCGGACAGTGCTCTGGCGCCAATGTGGTGTCCACATATGCCTCCGTGTATATCCGCCAACAGCTGCTGTCCGTCTTCCCGGTGAATGCACTTCAATTTCACCCCATTGCGTCCTCTTCTGTACAGTGCGCTGTCGACGAACTGGTACATACTGGACTGCCGGGCTACTCTTTCAGCTTCTTCTTGTTCTTCGGGAAGTTCTCCTGTCTGGAGGAAACGGACGATCCGCTGTGCCCACGTCGGAGCCTGTGGCTCGACGACGAGGACTAGAGGCATGCCGGCGGCTGCGGGAACATCAGCTTCTACGGCGAGGACTTGGGGCTCAGCCGGAGCTTGACATTCCTCGGCAAGCTTGCCGGGGCGTGGCTTGCCGGGAGCACCTGCTTCGTCAGGACAAACCCTGGGGCTTACCGGAGCGGGCGGCTCCTCAGCACTCTTGGCGTCGATCTTGGGGACTCTCTTGGCGGCGGCTTCGGGAAGCTCTGCCGGGAGATAGTCGCCGGAGACCGACTTCCTCTTCTTTCTTGGCCCAGTCGATGGTGTCACGGATGGATGAGTCAGCTTGAGCACAAAAGTCCCTGGTTCCATAGGTAGCTTTAGTGCGGCGCATTTTGACAGGCCGTCGGCGATGTCGTTCTCTGCTCTTGGAACGTATTCCATTTGCAGGCCGTCAAAGTGCTCTTCCAGCTTCCTCACTTCATCAACGTAAGCTTCCATCAACGGGCACTGGTAATACTTGTTCACTTGGCGGACGACGAGCTGCAAGTCACCCCTGACAATGAGCTTCTTGATCCCAAGTTCCGCCGCGATCCTGAGACCGGCGAGCAAACCTTCATACTCTGCCGTATTGTTGGTTGCTTGCTCCTTGGGAAAGTGCATCTGGACGACGTACTTGAGGTGCTCTCCGGTGGGCGCGATGAGCAGCGCGCCGGCACCGGCGCCTTCCAGCGAAAAGGCACCATCAAAGTACATCAGCCACTCTTTGGTTGCTTCCTTGCCGGGGATGCTCGTCTCTGGAATTTCTTCGTCCGGTGTCGGCGTCCACTCCGCTATGAACTCTGCCAATGCTCGGCTCTGGATGGTCGCCAAAGATGTCGGGGGATATTGGCCTCCACGAGCACCTATGGGGATGGAGCCCCTTGTCGGTTCGGCGGGGGCGGAGGTTGCACAAAGAGCAGATCGAGGCGACACACACACACAACGATTTTACCCAGCTTCAGGCCGCATGGATGCGTAAAACCCTACTGCTGCATGTCTGGTTGATTGGAGTTCTTGCTCTGGAGCGCAAGAAGCTACAGTAAGTTGGAGCTGGACGTAGACGAGGGTCTACTGGGTCTCCCTCCTCTCTGGTCTCGATCCTTCTACGGTTTTTCTCCGGGTCTGGCTCTTCCCCCTCTCTTACGTGCGCAGGGGCCTCCTTTTATATGCAAAGGGGTTTCCCACAGGTAGCGACGTAGGTGGGGGTAAAAATGGCAAGGAACTGTGCGAACAGTGGCCGCACAGTGCTATCGCACCTAACTCTGACGGCGGGGGACAAAGGTATTAAATGCCCGTCTGGATCGCCTGAACAGTGCCGAGGCGGACCGTTAGGTGTGCCTCCGCTTGCCACGGGGGCGACTCCGCCAACGTCGCATGCCACGCGCGCGCCCCAGGCTGCGCGGCGCCCCGCCACGTGCCTCTGGGGAAGCCCCAGAGTGACGCGTGGGCAGATGAGCTGGAGCGCAGGCCTGATGTGGTGGTTTGCCGCGGCAAGTGGCCTGCCGCGGTAGTTGCCTTGCCGCACCTGAGAGCTTGCCGCTCGTCAGGCCTTGCCGAGGCGCGCGGAGTGCCGCAACGGGCTTCTCTTGGGGTGCCTTGGCTTGGCCGTCCCGGCGAGCTCCTCCCGCCGGGGCCTTGGTGCTTCGGCTTGGTCGTCCCGGCAAGCTCCTCTTGCCGGGGCCTTGTCGCCCTGGCCCGGCAAGCTCCTCTTGCTGGACCTCGCCTTCTCGGCCCGGCAAGCGCCTCTTGCCGGGGCTTGGTCTTCTCGGCTCGATCACTTGGCCTTCGTCCGGCCCAAAAAGGGCCGTGGAGACTCTTGTCGCTCCCCTAGCAAGCCTTGCCGCGGGACGCTACTACTGCCCGTGCACAAGTTCGGGGTACTAAGGTACCCCTACTTTATTACACGGACACCTGGGTGAATCGAATAGGGTGAATCATGTGCCTCTTGTAGAATCAACTTCCTGATCTCCGAGTCGTTTGGAACATAAACACGGTCCTCAAACCATAGGGTATCATGCTCATCCTCACGAAATCCCTTTGCTTTTCCTTCGCTCATTTTCTCTTTTATATCTGCAATGTCCTTGTCAATTTTCTGAGCTTCTCTGATTTTATCCATCAAGGTAGATTGAATCTCCAACGCTGCTACATAGCCTCTCGGAACTATTTCCAAACTTAGCTCACGAAGATCCTCGGCTAACTCCTTTGGTATTTCTCCCGTCATTAGTGTATTGACATGGCTCTTACGGCTCAATGCGTCAGCTACAACATTAGCCTTTCCTGGATGGTAATGCAATCTCATATCATAATCCTTGATGAGCTCCAACCATCTCCTTTGTCTGAGGTTCAACTCCTTCTGCGTGAAAATGTACTTCAAACTCTTGTGATCCGTGTACACCTCACAATGATTTCCAATGAGGAAATGTCTCCACGTCTTCAATGCATGCACTACGGCTGCTAACTCCAAATCATGCGTAGCATAATTTAGTTCATGAGGTTTCAGTTGTCGTGAGGCATACGAAACAACTCTTCCTTCCTACATAAGCACTGCTCCAAGTCCTCGACGTGAAGCGTCGCAATACACCTCATAATCCTTTGTCTGATCTGGCAGAATCAACACTGGTGAGGAAACCAATCGTTTCTTTAACTCCTGAAAACTGGCCTCACATTCCTCAGTCCAATTGAACTTAGTATCCTTCTTCAACAATTCAGTCATAGGCTTTGCAATCTTTGAGAAATTCTCAATGAATCTCCGGTAGTATCCTGCGAGTCCAAGAGAACTCTGGGTCTCTCCAACTTTCGTTGGTGCTTCCCATTCGGTTACGGTCTCAACCTTTGTGGGGTCAACTGTTATACCTTCTCCGGATATAACATGTCCGAGGAATCCTACTTCCTTCAACCAAAACTCACATTTGCTGAATTTGGCATATAACTGATGCTCCCTTAGTTTCTCCAAAACCAAACGCAAATGTTCCTTATGCTCCTCTTCATTCCTTGAGAAAATCAGAATGTCATCAATGAACACTACGACGAACTTATCCAAAAACTCCATAAATACCTTGTTCATCAGGTTCATAAAATAGGCAGGTGCGTTAGTCAGTCCAAATGACATAACGGTATACTCATACAATCCGTATCTCGTGGTAAAAGTTGTCTTGGGTATGTCCTGCTCTTGAATCTTCAACTGATGGTACCCTGATCGCAAATCGATCTTGGAAAACACTTTAGCTCCTTGCAAAAAATCAAACAGATCATTTATCATTGGTAGTGGGTACTTGTTCTTTATGGTTACTTCATTCAATCCACGGTAATCAACAACCATCCTGAATGATCCATCCTTCTTCTCCACTAGAAGTACGGGTGATCCCCAAGGCGAAGAACTTGGGCGAATGTAACCTTTATCCAATAACTCCTTAATCTGCTTCTTAATTTCCACCAAATCTTGTGCTGGCATCCTGTACGGTCTCTTCGATATTGGCCCAGTGCCTAGCAACAGCTCAATCAAAAACTCAGTGTCTCTATCCGGTGGCATGCCTGGCAATTCCTTAGGAAATACATTAGGGAAATCCTTCACTACTGGTACTTCCTCCTGTACAACTCCTGATAAATAATTTACTTGTGTCCTGTTGGGCGTATGTCGAGATACATACTTGATCCTTCTTCGTTCGGGCGTTGTAAGCAAAATTGTCTTACTGGCGCAATCGATGTTCCCTCCATACATCGACAACCAATCCATACCGAGAATTACATCCAGACCTTGGGATTCCAGAATGATTAAATCCGTTGGGAAAACATGCCTTCCTATACTTAATGGCACTTGAAAACATCCTTGTCTGGCCATGTACTCTGCTCCTGGCGAGCTTACTAGCATAGGTGTTTTAAGAGTCTTAGTGGGGAGGCTATACTTTTCCACAAATCCCCTTGATATGTATGGATGCGATGCACCAGTATCGAAAAGAACGAGTGCAGTAAATGACTTAACCAAAAACTTACCGATTACTGCATCAGGCTGAGCTTCAACCTCCTCCACGCTAACGTGGTTCACCTGTCCCCTGTTGAAAGGGTTCGGCTTCTTTCCAGAGCTTCCATTTCCATTTTGCCCTTCGGGACATTCATTGGCATAATGTCGAGTCTTGGAACACTTGAAACAGGTGACCTGACTCAGATCTCTCTTGGCTGGGGTTGATGGGGTGGTACGGTTCTGGTCGTTGCTTCCTCCATTCCCATTACCATTCTTGTGGCCATTATGGTTGTGCGAACTACCTCCTCCATGGGTATGCTGAAACTGAACTCCCGGTTTAGGGGTAAAACGGGGCTTCTGCTGGGCTCCAGAGTTATACTTCCCCTGTCCATACTTCCTCTTGCGATTCTCAATCTGCTGTTGCTTCCCTTCAATCATGATGGCACGATCTACCAACTCCTGGTAGTTGTTGAAACTTGCTACCATCAACGGCATGCTTAGCTCATCATTCAGTCCTTCCAAAAACTTCTCCTGCTTAGCTGCATCCGTAGCAACGTCATCTGGGGCATAACGTGCTAACTTGCTGAAATCGTCAACGTACTGGCCAACTGTCCTTCCTCCTTGGCGTAAGTTGCAAAACTCACGCTTCTTCATGGCCATAGCTCCTGCTGAAACATGGGCAGTGCGGAAAGCTTGCTGAAACTGATCCCATGTGACAGTGTCAACTAGATAAGTGGCTGTGAAATTCTCCCACCATGCTGCCGCGGGTCCGTCAAGCTGATGTACGGCAAACTTCACTTTCTCAACATCTGTGCATCCTGCAGTGGTCAACTCCCTTCCTGTCTTGCGGAGCCAATCATCTGCTACTATTGGCTCGGTGCTACTGGAAAACACCGGCGGATTCAGCCTAAGGAAACGGGTTAGGTGATCAACAGGTGGCGGCGGCGGAGGGTTGTTGTTGTTGTTGTTGTTGTTGTTGTTGTTGTTGTTGTTGTTGTTGTTGTTGTTCTGCTGGTTCTGGACTAACAACTGCATCAATTGGTTCTGCTGCTGGATCAACTGAGTGAGCTCCGGTGGGAATCCATTGTCACGTCTCGGAGGCATCTGAGGGTTTAGAAAAGACGAGAATTAAGAATAGAGTGAGGTCTAAAGAGAAAACACTACCCCAATGCACATGAGCAAATGCACACAAAATCACTTCATTCAATTCAAACAAGGGCATACAAACGGTCTAGAACTATCGCAAAAGTGCTCGAACTATAATATATACATGGGGAAAATGCTACTAATATTTGGTGGTCATCTAGAAATTTGAATCGGTGGAAGACTCCATGATGTCTGCTCCAGCTTCGTCTTCAAAATCGGGTTCACTTGGATCTGAATCAGTGTCGTCGATGATGATGTAGTTGTTCGGACATGCGGCGTGCTTGTCTTCCTTCTTGGATGCTAATTTCCCCTTGAGTTCTTCAATCTCCTGCTTAAGATCGACATTGTGCCTTGCTAGAGCGACGATCTCGTCCATGTAGTCCTTGCGTGTACCCTTCAGTTCTCCTTCTAGCTCGATGATACTTGCCTTCGCATTCTTCAACTCTATCATGTCATTGCACATCTGATTCTCTTGGCGTCGAATGTGCTGGTTTAACTCCCGGATGAAAGCTGCAATGGATCTATCCTTCTTGGTGCTGACTATCTCCCATTGTTCATCTCGGCGTCCGCAAATCTGGTAGATAGTGTCCTTGAGGTCTTCTTGATAAACTTCTCCAATGCGTCCCATGGTGATATGAGCTGCCATGCTCTTTTCCAGTCTCCAGGTTGGTGCACTGAAAACACTATCTATGGGCTTCGTGATTGGCGCAAATGTCCTTCCCGGAACGTGAGCTTGAATCTTCCAGCGCTCCTCTTCAGGTAGAGTGGCGTTGAAGGTCCCGGTGAAGCTTGGTAGTCCAATGTTCAGGTACTTGGTGACTTCCTTCAAGTGAAATCCAAAAGGTGTGCCCTCATCCGGTTGAGTGTACTTGATCTTCGCGTCCGTCATCCTAAAAGAGTAGAAAAGATGAGGAGTTAGAAAATGAGAAGAGAATAGTGATCTATGGCTTTAACTTAGTGGTCGTGTCCTACAATCAGCGTGTGCTCTGATACCATCTCTGTGGTGACCCGACCTCAGATGGTCAAGTCTCTGTGCTCCGGTGTCATCCCTGGATCAGTAATGCTGACACCACACAGTACTTCGAAGGATTTATAACAGAGTAGCAATCACACACTTATTACATCGGTGTCTCAAAGAGAACATATTACCATAAATATGGCTTAAGGCCATCTAATAACGATAACAGCGGAAGACTGGGAAGATAAGTAAGTCCATCAACTCCAACGGCATCACTGAGTATAGAACCACGACCTAATAGCACCTTACTCGTCGTCTGAAAAGTCTGCAACATGAAAGTTGCAGCCCGAAAACGGGTCAGCACATGGAATATGCTGGCAATGTAACACATAGAGAATAATGAATGATAAGCCTATACTACATGCATATATGGCTGGTGGAAAAGCTCTATGGTTACAGTTTTGCATAAAGCCAATTTTCCCTACTGCAAAGGAATAAATTTTATTTAACCATCATGGTGGTTGAAACATCGAGAATGGTTGACAGCATTCCGATCCCAATTAAGTGAACAATTAAAACCCAACAATATTAATTAGAGGTAACCTGATGAGATTCACATGATATTCAAGTACTAGATACTCAAGATGTCCATAACCGGGGACACGGCTAATCATGATTAGTTTGTACACTCTGCAGAGGTTTGCGCACTTTTCCCCACAAGACTCGATCGCCTCCGTTTGGTTTCTCGCACTACATGGTGTTTGAGAAACGGATGACCGAGACATAGTCTTTCAGAAGCGCTAGCACCTTACGTTTGGATAGACCGGTACACCTACTTTCCCCTACATTTGCTAGTCTACCCTGTAAGAGTTCGCACAACTTAATCAACTATGCCAGAGCCCATAATGGCTTGTGGCTGCACACAGAAGTTACTAGCATGAATGATCTTATGATCCCTTTGAGCCTGGGTGGCGGTCCAAAAAAAACAGGCAAGTCCTGATAGAAACCAGGTGCCTCAATCCACCCAGATGTGTATTTAAGTTGCCACCTTAGATAAAACCATTAATTAACAATACTCACATCTGTCATGGATATCACTCACCCAATCCACGTCTACTAGCATAGCATGGCATAATAAGCAAACGTAGAAGTAGCTCCCAAAGGTTTCATAAGTAAAACAGGTAATAGGTACTACCTCAACTACTTCCCATCCCACAATTTAATTGGATCCTAATCATGCAATGTTTGAGGATTGATCTAATGCAATAAAACTGGGGAGTAGTAAAAGGGTATGATCAAAGTGTTACTTGCCTTGCTGATGATCCGCGAAACCTAGAGATTCGAAGTAACAGGCGGCGAACTCCGGGTATTCTATCACAGACAAACAAACAAGCATACAATAAGTACTCATCTAATGCATAGGTAAAACTCAAATAAGAGATCGAACCAGAAAGTTCAACTTAAGAACTCCGGTTACAAAGAGAAAACGAACCGAACAAAGCAACGGAAAAGAAACGGCGGAAGAAAACAACTCGGTTCTAGCAAGTTGAAACTAGGTCAAATTTTACAGTAACAAAAACTTGTTTAAGTTGATTAGTCGGAACGGCGGTTTCGTAACAAAACTCTAGGCGCTTGAATCACCTGATTCCGATAAACGAGCGAGGAGAAAAACTAGAACGAAGATCGGATCTGAAATCGCGATCAGAAAATCGTCGAATAAATCCGACGAAAAAGAAAATGACGAACGGTTAAACGAACGGACGTTCGTTAGCCGAGAATAACCGGTGATCACGTTCGTTAAGACGAACGGTCCGGTGAACGCTCGCTAAACAACTAAACCGAAAAAAAAACGAAAACCGATCTAGGGTTTCGAAAAAAAAAACCGAAACATCGAAACGAAAGATAAACCGGAACGGTTTTTATAAAAAACTGAACCGAGGGGAGGGTGGCGCGGCGCGGCGGCTACCTCGGCAGTGTGGGGCTCTGGCGAGTGCGGGGCTTGGCGGCGGGGCGAGGCGCGGGCGGCGGCGGCTGCGGCTGCTGCTGCGGGCGGCGGGGGCGGCGCGGGCAGTGTGGGGAGGAGGGGGGTGGCTGGATATATAAAGCGGGGAGGAGACTTGGGGGAGAGGGCAAGAAAGAGGGGCGGCAGCGGCGCGGAGTCCGGGTCGGACTCGGCGGCGGCGGCGGCGCTGCGCTGCGCGCGGGCGCGCGCGCGAAGCGGGGCGGGGCGGCTGGGCTGGCCGGGCCTTTAGCCCAGGCGGGGCGCCGTGCCTTTTTTTTTAAATAATTACGCGCGCAGAAAAACGAAGAAAAGAAAATCTAAACGAGCTCCAAAAATTCCGAAGTTAATTTTCCCCGACTCCTAAAAATGAGTCGAACAAAATGAACTTTTACTCGGGGCCTAAATGCATTATTTTGAAAACACGCATTTTTCCCTAATGCAAATAAAATGCAAATAAACTCGGGAAAAATCCAAAATTTGATTTATTTATTAAATCTTTATTTTCCCTAAATTTGGGAAAGTCATATTATTCCCTTCTCATATTTTTGTTATTGGAAAAATAATGAAAGATGAAATAAATAAAATCACCCACTTAGTTTATTTTGTTGACCTTTCATATACTTATAGCTCTAGTGCATCCGTTGCATGGCAATCCCTACTCACTCACATTGATATCTATTAATGGGCATATCCATAGCCCGTTGATGCACCTAGTTGATGTGAGACTATCTTCCCCTCTTTTTGTCTTATCCACAACCACCATTCTATTCCACATATAGTGCTATATCCATGGCTCACGCTCATGTATTGCGTGAAGATTGAAAAAGTTTTGAAAATGTTAAAATATGAAACAATTGCTTGGCTGGTCATCGGGGTTGTGCATGATTTAAATACTTTGTGTGGTGAAGACGGAGCATAGCCAGACTATATGATTTTGTAGGGTTAACCTTCTTTGGCCATGTTATTTTGAGAAGACATAATTTCTTTATTAGTATGCCTGAAGTATTATTATTTTTATGTCAATATGAACTTTTGTCTTGAATCTTTCGAATCTGAATATTCATATCACAATTAAGAAGATTTACATTAAAATTATGCCAAGTAGCACTCCACATCAAAAATTATCTTTTTATCATTTACCTACTCGAGGACGAGCAGGAATTAAGTTTGGGGATGCCTGATACGTCTCCAACGTATCTATAATTTTTGATTGCTCCATGCTATATTATCTATTGTTTTGAACTATATTGGGCTTTATTTTCCACTTTTATATTGTTTTTGGGACTAACCTATTAACTGGAGGCCCAGCCTAGAATTGTTGTTTTTTGCCTAATTCAGTGTTTCGGAGAAACAGAATATCAAACGGAGTCCAAACGGAATAAAATCTTCAAGAACATGATTTTCTCACCGAACGTGATCCAGGAGACTTGGACCCTACTCCAAGGGAGCCAAGAGGCGGTCACGAGGGTGGGGGGCGCCCCCCCCTTAGGGCGCGCCCCCTGCCTCGTGGGCCCCTCGAAGCTCCACCGACGTACTCCTTCCTCCTATATATACCTACGTACCCCCAAACGATCAGAATAGGAGCCAAAAACCTAATTCCACCGACGCAACTTTCTGTATCCACGAGATCCCATCTTGGGGCCTGTTCCGGAGCTCCGCCGGAGAGGGCCGTCATCACGGAGGGCTTCTACATCATCATAGCCCCTCCGATGAAGTGTGAGTAGTTTACCTCAGACCTTCGGGTCCATAGTTAGTAGCTAGATGGCTTCTTCTCTCTTTTTGGATCTCAATACAAAGTTCTCCCTCTCTCTTGTGGAGATCTATTCAATGCAATCTTCTTTTTTTGGTGTGTTTGTTGAGACCGATGAATTGTGGGTTTATGATCAAGTCTATCTATGAATAATATTTGAATCTTCTCTGAATTCTTTTATGTATGATTGGTTATCTTTGCAAGTCTCTTCGAATTATCAGTTTGGTTTGGCCTACTAGATTGGTTCTTCTTGCCATGGGAGAAGTGCTTAGCTTTGGGTTCGATCTTGCGGTGTCCTTTCCTAGTGACAGAAGGGGCAGCAAGGCACGTATTGCGCCGTTGCCATCGAGGATAACAAGATGGGGTTTATTTCATATTGCATGAATTTATCTCTCTACATCATGTCATCTTGCTTAAAGCGTTACTCTGTTTTTCACTCAATACTCTAGATGCATGCTGGATAGCGGTCGATGAGTGGAGTAATAGTAGTAGATGCAGGCAGGAGTCGGTCTACTTGTCACGGACGTGATGCCTATATACATGATCATACCTAGATATTCTCATAACTATGCTCAATTCTGTCAATTGCTCAACAGTAATTTGTTCACCCACCGTAGATGTCACACCCTGATTTTCATGCCACAACACTTAAGTTAATAGATCATGATAAAATGTGGTTTGACAAAAACTTTTGATTGTTTTGGACTTTGCCTTGTTTGGATTTTGTGTGTTGTTTGCAAGTGCTCTAAAAAGCAAATAAATCCTCCAACTCCTATACTTCATCTCCTTGCTCCAAACTCTTGAACCAATGATCATGCCATATGTATAGAGCAATATAGTATTTTCTTACAAAAATAATTTGGCCAAACCCTATTTTCAAAAATTAGTTTTCCAAAAACCCCTTGATTAAGGATTGCACTGCAAGTACTTAATTAAGGGCAGTAAAAATCTTTCCAAAAATATTTTTTGACTCCTATTAGATATAGGTTACCCAGAAACCACAAAAATATAATTTTAAAAGTTATCTTCTTATTTTATTTAAAGGCTTTTTCTTAAGGCCAGAAATGGTCTTAAATAGGTTAAAATTATTTTAAAGCTTTAAAAATATTTGAGAAAAATTAGGGAGACTCAATGGACATATATTTTCCATATATATGAGTTTCAACATATGGTCATGATCAAAATATTGGACAAAACCTCCCAAAACCATTTCTGCTCATTTCAAGGATTTGAAATATTTCTACAGGAAATATTTCAATAAAAATCCAAGAAAATTCTAGCATGTCACATATGACATTTTTGATGATCTTTCCAAGTACCATGTCATGGAGAATAGTATAACCCCATGAAACCCTCTCAAAACCACTTCTGTCCTTTTTCAAGTTTGAACAGCTTTGCACTGTCAAACATGTCCAAATGCTCTCAAACTTGGTGCACATGCTCAAATGGTGAAATAATGCATCTAGACCAAATGGAACAAGTTGGAGAGAATTTTATCTTGATCGAAGTACCCCAAAACCCTCTCTGACCAGAATCAAATTTGAACAAGTTTGTACTGTCAACTTCCTCTCCTTGACCCCAACTTTTGTGAGCATGTTCAAATCCTCAAATTATGACACTACACCAAGTGGTGCATCAAGGAGAATAGATTTGCATGACTAAATCTTGGCAAAGCCATTTCTGCTGATTTCTAGGGTTTACCAAAGTTACATTGGCAACTTTGTCCAAATGAGCTCAAACTTGGTGGTCAACCTCAATTATGTTTGACACTTCCTGTTAATTCTCATGTCCATTGGAGTTAATTTTATTGCCCAAACCAACAACAAACACCTTCTGCCATTTTTCCAAAAACACCATTTTGACCTCTTCCACTAATCTCCTTGAGCTCAACTTTTTACCACAGCCTCTCCTAGACCTCTTCTACCTCCAGTACCTCTCCCTTGGCCTCAGCTCAATCATTGAGGGGTGAAACCTCCTCATTTACCCCTCTGGACAGCCACTGTTCACCTCTCTCTCCACCTCCCATCTCATCTAGTGGCTCTCTAGGGCATCCAATGCTACTCCCCACTTGTTTACTTCTCCCTGGCGCTACCAGACATGAGTGGGCACGCCCCGGCCCTTTAAACAATGCCATGGCAGCCAAAGGCACGCTCTGGAGCGCGCTACAGTGCGCTCTGGCACTATAGCCGCCCACGACCAAGCACTCCCGGCCACCTCGGGCCTCCCTAGCGCGCCCGACGATGTGCCTCGGCGTCTGCGTCACGCTAAACCCTGTACCCCTGCTCCTTCTCCCTCCTATGGCCTCCCTCGCACGCGCGCCGGCCGCCTGCAAGCTCCAATGCACGGCCTCACACGCGCAAGCTCTCTGGAGCCTTCCCCGCTCCGTCCTTTCCCTCCTCCGGACGTGGACCTGATCCACAAACGGCCTGGACTCGTTCACGAGAGCCCTCACGGCCTCTGGCCTCGCCCGTGACCTCGCCGGCGCACGGCCTTGCTGTGCACCTCTCCCCCTTCTATTTAAAGCCACCCGAGCCCTCTCTGGCCTCCCTTCGCCCTCTCTCACTCCCAGTGACCCCCCGAACCAACCCACTCCCCTCCTCGAGCCCTCCAGCACCCACCATGGCCGGAGCCTTGCCGTCGGCCTCCGCCTAAATCCGCACCCATCTCTCCTCCTCCTTCCCTCTGGACCGCACTAGAGCGCCACCACCATCACCGCGAGCCCCTCCCGTTCTTCTTCCTCTCCTCCCGGTGGCCGTAGCGCCGTAACCACCGCCGCCTCCGACCTCCTCCGCCGCGGCCAACGCCGTGCTCGACCCTGAGCTCCTCGGCGGTCGTGCCACCCATGGTTGGGTGCGGAATCACCTCCTGAGCACTCCGGTGGGTAGAACGTCGCCGGAGACGCCCTGTAGCACCGGCGACCGGCGTCGAGCGCCTCCTCTGTCTCCTGTCGCACCCGCGCGAGAGGTGGAGGACGAACCTGACAAGCAGGACCCGCGCGTCAGCAACCCGCCAGCTGCCACGTCACTTAAGTGGAGGCGGGATCTGCTGCTGGCGCCTCCCCCACACCGTTGGCGCTTTCTAGAAGTGCGCCATCGACGTCGCATGGGCTCCTGGTGCGGCCGAGCCGCTGGGCCGGCCCACGATCTATCTCTTGCCCAGTGCGGAGAATAAGGGTATAGCCCTTTTCTTATTTTCTTTTCCCAGATAACTTGTAAAATCCATAGATTATTTATTCCAAGTCCAAATTTGATGATTCTAATTTCTATAAGTTCATAAATTCCTGATCTATCACATGGTGCAATTTGCACATTTTTCCATAAAGATTTTCTTCACAAACATTTATCAAATCCACAAATAAGTCAAACAAACTCCAAATTTGATGATTCAAATTTCCACAGGCTCCATAAATCAAGTGCTATTTAATAGGCCACACTGGACATTTTTCTTGTCCTTGTTTTTCACTGACCCTTTTAAAAAGGTCATTTATCCACATAAGTCCACTTCAAAAATCCATATTATATTCATTTCAACTCCAAATCCAGTGAAACCAATTTCTATATGTTTCTAAAATCATGCCTGAATTAATGGGTACTTTTACTCATTTTTATAAAATGGCATTCTATGGACAACTTGTGGATCCATCAAATCCATTGATTCCATCATATTGAAATGTTTAGAAGTATCCATTGATCCACTTCCAATGAAATCACCTTGGTCATTCCTCATATGATCAGAGGTATCCTAGAAAAGTCCAGCTCACATTTTTAGAGCACTTTTACTTTTGCCTTGTTGTGTTGCTTATTGTGTTTGTTTCTGACGTTAGTTGACGAAGTAGACGGAGTACTTGAAGAAGGGACCAGAAGATTTCAAGACTTTGATGAACCAGGCAAGCAGCCCTTTGACCATGTCTATGACACCCTTTTTATGCATGTCATATAGCACTTTATTAGTGTTGCTCCGAAATCATGATGTGATGGTAACCACTTTGGTGGGTTGCCTTCGTTACTTCCTCGTTGATACCTGCATTATGCATGACCCTACCCCCTTATCAGGGTTATGCCGGTGGGAGTAGATAGGATGCAAAAGTAGTGCTACGCAAAAAGGGACGGGTATATGCATGGGGATGGAGACAAAGTATTTTCAAAGGACTTTTCGAAAACCCAATCGGGTGCCACTTATGCCCGAGGGAGATGATGAGATGGGTTGCCACTTGATGACGAAGTGGTGTACCGAGGCAAGTGTGTGTGTTGTTTTCGAAAACGGATTAGATTTAAGATTTGTTGACTGTCCCAACCTTACATGCGCAACCACTCTACCCTTATATGGGAAAGGGCATTATTGATTACTTAGGCCGATACTAGCTTGGAGCCCGCATTACTAGTGACGGGGGAGAGTTGGTGCTCTCTCTCTCGGGACGGGGTCGTGCCAGGTAGGGCGGCCATGACCATTTCACAGGGCACCAGATACACCGTTGTGTCCCCTCTCGGATGTTACGATCTCGAGCGAGCCTCGTATGATGTACATCGTGAGGATACAGAACAACGAGTGGACTCCTTGTTAGTGTTGTCTAGGGAAAGATAGTGATCGGGTGCTTACCCCGGGTACTTGAGGTATCGCGGGTCGTGGATGACACGGAAGTTCGCCGGATCTTGTGGGTAAAGTGTGCAACCTCTGCAGAGTGTAAAACTATTCGAATAGCCGTGTCCACGGTCAAGGACAGTTGGGCGGTGCTGCTTAAACTACGTCCACATGTTTACAAACCAGTGTGTGTGTTTGGATAAGTGGGAAGAACTACTTGGGTCAAGTCAAGGACTTGACATGGTTGAGTTGGGTTGGTGCCCACTCTATTTATGTTGATATCTGTAACCTGTCCTTATGGTTACTTGAATTCTCCTGATGCATGTCTTACAAGTTGTTGAACATGTCATTGCACTCAAAACTAGCTTTCCGCAAAAATTTACCTATATCATGCATTGTTGTATCTTGAGCCAAAACATGGGTTGCTTGCGAGTACATTCAAAGTACACATTGGCTTGCCACTGGTTATTTTATTGGCCAGGCTTGAAAGATCATGATATGAAGAAGAATACTTCGGTGACGAGCATGCGAGCTAGGACGCTTCCCAGTCAGAATGCCTGTAGGGTTAAGGCAGATGGCATGGGTCCAAGTGATCGCTGAAGATTTCCGCTGCAACGTTATACTCAAGACTTAACCATAATGGTCCTACTTGTGTAATACGGTATGTATGGATGTAAGACTCTTGTTATTCAGCTTCTGTGTGTTCAGTGAGCATTGATCTCTGGGATCACTGTACACGTGCATTCGGTGATCACGACTTATGAGTCGGGGTCCCCATAGTAGAATACTTATGCTCTTGAGAGAAGCCACTAGTGAAACCTATGGCCCCCGGGTCTATTCTCCTCATATCAATCTCCATCACTTTAATCTTGCTTTGCTTTTTTACTTTGCCTTTTACTTTTCACCTTGCATCTTTATATCAAAAATACCAAAAACATTATCTATCAGTTCTCACTCTCGTAAGTGATCGTGAAGAGATTGACAACCCCTAATCGCGTTGGTTGCGAGTAGCTATCGTTTTGTGCAGGTACGAGGGACTTGAGCATGGCCTCCTACTGGACTGATACCTTGGTTCTCAAAAACTGAGGGAAATACTTATGCTACTCTGCTGCATCATCCTCTCCTCTTCGGGGAGAACCAACGCAAGCTCAAGAGGTAGCAGGTACACCTTCTATTACAGATCCGAAGGCAAGACATTCGTTGCCAAGAATGGATCCTTTCTAGAGAAGGAGTTTCTCTTGAAAGAAGTGAGTGGGAGGAAAGTAGAACTTGATGAGGTAACTGTACCTGCTCCCTTATTGGAAAGTAGTTCATCACAGAAATCTGTTCCTGTGACTCCTACACCAATTAGTGAGGAAGCTAATGATGATGATCATGTAACTTCAGATCAAGTTACTACCGAACCTCGTAGGTCATCTAGAGTGAGATCCGCACCAGAGTGGTACGGTAATCCTGTTCTGGAGGTCATATTACTTGACCATTACGAACCTATGAACTATGAGGAAGCGATGATGAGCCCAAATTCCGCAAAAATGGCTTGAGGCCATGAAATCTGAGATGGGATCCATGTATGAGAACAAAGTGTGGACTTTGGTTGACTTTCCCGATGATCGGCAAGCCATAGAAAATAAATGGATCTTCAAGAGGAAGACGGACGTTTATAGTAGTGTTACTATCTACAAAGCTAGACTTGTCAAAAAAAGGTTTTTGACAAAGTTCAAGATGTTGACTACAATGAGATTTTCTCACTCGTAGCGATGCTTAAGTCTGTCCGAATCATGTTAGCAAATTGCCACATTTTATGAAATCTGGCAAATGGATGTCAAAACTACATTCCTTAATGGATTTCTTAAAGAAGAGTTGTATATGATGCAACCAGAAGGTTTTGTCGATTCTAAAGGTGCTAACAAAATGTGCAAGCTCCAGCGATCCATTTATGGACTGGTGCAAGTATCTCGGAGTTGGAATATACGCTTTGATGAGTTGATCAAAGCATATAGTTTTATACAGACTTGCGGTGAAGCCTGTATTTACAAGAAAGTGAGTGGGAGCACTACAGCATTTCTGATAAATATATGTGAATGACATATTGTTGATCGGAAATAATGTAGAATTTTCTGGAAAGCATAAAGGAGTATTTGAAAGGAATTTTTCAAAGGAAGACCTCGGTGAAGCTGCTTACATATTGAGCATCAAGATCTATAGAGATAGATCAAGACGCTTGATAAGTTTTTTTAATGAGTACATACCTTGACAAGATTTTGAAAGAGTTCAAAATGGAACAGTCAAAGAAAGAGTTCTTGCCTGTGTTACAAGGTGTGAAATTGAGTAAGACTCAAAGCCCGACCACGATAGAAGATAGAAAATGAAAGTCATTCCCTATGCCTCAGCCATAGGTTCTATAAAGTATGACATGCTGTGTACCAGATCTATTGTATACCCTACCACTTAGTTTGGCAAGGGAGTACAATAGTGATCTAGGAGTAGATCACTGGACAGCGGTCAAAATTATCCTTAGTGGAATAAGGATATGTTTCTCGATTATGGAAGTGCCAAAAGGTTCGTCGTAAAGGGTTACGTCGATGCAAGTTTTGACACTGATCCAGATGACTCTAAGACTCAATCTAGATACATATTGAAAGTGGGAGCTATTAGCTAGAGTAGCTCCATGCAGAGCATTCTAGACATAGAAATTTGCAAAATACTTATGGATCTGAATGTGAAGACCCGTTGTGTCGGTGTACTAAAGTAGGGGTACCTTAGTACCCCAGACTTGTGCACGGGCAGTCGTAGCACCCTGCGGCAAGGCCCGCCCTGGAAGCGCCAACAGAAGACCAAGCGTTCAAGACAAGGCCCCCGGCAAGAGGAGCTTGCCGGGCCGAGAAGACAAGGCCCCCGGCAAGAGGAGCTTGCCGGGCCAAGAAGACAAGACCCCGGCAAGAGGAGCTTGCCAGGACGACTGAGCCCCCGACAAGAGGAGCTTGTCGGGAAGGCCGGACCCAGGCACCACAAGAGAAGCCCGCCGTAGCGCGCCAGGCGCCCCGGCAAGGCCTGATAGCTGGCACGCTATCAGGCACAGGAAGACGACCCCCGCGGCAAGCCACTTGCCGCGGCAAGATCGCCACCTCAAGACTGCGCTCCAGCTCGCCCGCCCACGCGTCACTCCGGGGCTTCCCCCGAGGGCACGTGGCGAGGCACCGCGCAGCCTGAGACATGCGGCGGCATGCAGCCGCCATCGTGGCGAGCGGTGGCGCACCTAACGGTCCGCCTCGGTGCTGTCCGAGCGACCGTGACGGGCATTTAATGCCCTTGTCCCCTACCGTCAGAAGTAGGTATGATAACACTGTGCCGCACTGTAGCGCCACCGTTCCCGCACTATTACAGCTACCACCCCTTTTACACTTTTACCCCTTTCTCCTACGTTGACACCTGTCGGTGACCCCTTTGCGCTATAAAAGGAGGCCCGTGTGCGACGTAGAAGAGGTTCCCGGGGTTCGGAGAATCGGCACCCAGACAGCCATACGCTCGGTGCAGCTAGCTCACCAAGCTCCCGAGCTCCCCAGTTCAATACAACCAAGCAGGAGTAGGGTTTTTACGCGCCCATCGCGGCCCGAACCTGGGTAAATCGCCCGCGTGCTCGCCTCGATCTGCTCTCTGTGCTCCCTCCGCCCCCCTCCGGACAACGAAAGGGGCTCCGACCCCATAGGTGCCCGCGGGGGACCGCCATCCCCCGCGACATCTTTGGCGCGCCAGGTAGGGGGCGCGTCGAGGTTGTGCGGATCAGATCCGGCGTTCGCGCGAGCGCGCTCTTCGTCAGCTTCTCCGAATTCGCTAGCTTCATCAACAACCAGAACGCCGGGGGACAGCCCGCTCCTGCGGATCCCAGAATCCGTCCAGTCGAAGCAGGTGTCCCCGATAAGCCTTGCTCCGGCAAGCAGATCAGCGGTCTGAACGCTGAGGAACAGTCCGCTCCTGCGGATCCGAGGATCTGTCCAGTTGAAGCGGGGGTTCCCGACAAGCAGACTGCTGAGGAACAGTCCGCTCCTGCGGATCCGAGGATCTGTCCAGTTGAAGCGGGGGTTCCCGACAAGCAGACTGCTGAGGAACAGTCCGCTCCTGCGGATCCGAGGATCTGTCCAGTTGAAGCGGGGGTTCCCGACAAGCAGACTGCTGAGGAACAGTCCGCTCCTGCGGATCCGAGGATCTGTCCAGTTGAAGCGGGGGTTCCCGACAAGCAGACTGCTGAGGAACGGCCCGCTCCTGCGGATCCGAGGATCTGTCCAGTTGAAGCGGGGGTTCCCGACAAGCAGACTGCTGAGGAACAGTCCGCTCCTGCGGATCCGAGGATCTGTCCAGTTGAAGCGGGGGTTCCCGACGAGCTTTGGCATTCCTTCCCATGGGCTCGTGTCCGGCCCTCCTCGAGTATCCGCTCGCGCAGAGTTCGGGCAAGAAGCAGCTGCTCCTTGAGGAGGACCGCCTTCCGGCCGCTGGGCGAACCGATCGCTTCCAGCGAACCCTGCGCCGCTCCCGTAGCCGCAGCGGATTAGCGCCGGAAGCCGCGAAAAAGGCGACCTCGTTCTTCGGCGCGCTTCGTCCGCCAAGATCCAAACGAGTCGACGCCGACCGTGGGAGGAGTTTCGCCAGCGCGGTTGCCGGAACCTGTTTCCGCCAACCATCCTCTCTGCCCAAGTCTTGCCGCGGTCGCATGTGATCCTTGGCGCAGAGAGGGGCGCGGATCCCCAAGCATAGCTGCGCCTAGCTCCGGAGGGTCGCGAGGCCCTGCGCCTTTGCCTACCCCCAGGATGGGCTGGATGCTGCCCAAAGAGGTTTTACCCTACCGGGCGGCAAGCGATAAGAAAAGATAAGTTGCCGGAGCTCGAGCAATTGTATCTTTAATTTTTAAGAGTTATCTCCCTCGAACGACCGAGCCTTGGTTGAGAGGCCTGAGCGCGGAAGGACCGGCACGAGACTGGTTGCGCCCTCATTTCGTTTCGAGTCCGCTCAACGACTTGAGTGTGCTACACCCCGAGTAGCGTCCTCACTTTGTTTCGAGCTCGCCCGGCACCCTAAGCGTGCTGCGACCGCAGTCGCACCGCTTACTTTGCCTTGAGCCTGCTCAACAATCTGAGTGAGCGGCAACCAGCCGCGGCGAGGTTTCTTGCCGGTGGTAGCCCCGCCAGCGGGTCGCTGACGTCCCGCACTCGGCGCCCGTGGGAAGGCGGAGGCCTACGCCGGCAAGTCCCCGAAAGCGTAGGGCGGAAACAAACAAGGCGCCGGTCAAGTAGAGGAGATAACAGCGCGATGCATTGCCTAAGATAAAAAGTTATATTACAAAGTGCCTTACTGCTGCTCTAATCAGCCGTTTCCATGGCATATTTAACAGCGGCAGGAAAAGGAGATAAAAGAAAGGGGCGCTTCGCCTCTCCGAATCGAGAGATCGTGCGCGACGTGACGCGCGCCTGCGCGGTTCAGCCCCGCGCACGCCACCCACATCACGCTCACCTCGCACGCCCCGCCCCCACGACGCCGCGGTAAGCGCGCGCCGCCTGGGGAAGGCGCGGCGGATGCGGAGTTAAGGAGCAGCGCGACCAAGGCCACGCGTGCCCGTGCACTGTTAGGGCCTGGCCCAACGACGCTCGGCACCGTGTGTGGCCCAGGCCCGGGGGCTCCTGTCGGTGTACTAAAGTAGGGGTACCTTAGTACCCCAGACTTGTGCACGGGCAGTCGTAGCACCCTGCGGCAAGGCCCGCCCTGGAAGCGCCAAGAGAAGACCAAGCGTTCAAGACAAGGCCCCCGGCAAGAGGAGCTTGCCGGGCCGAGAAGACAAGGCCCCCGGCAAGAGGAGCTTGCCGGGCCAAGAAGACAAGACCCCGACAAGAGGAGCTTGCCGGGACGACTGAGCCCCCGACAAGAGGAGCTTGTCGGGAAGGCCGGACCCAGGCACCACAGGAGAAGCCCGCCGTAGCGCGCCAGGCGCCCCGGCAAGGCCTGATAGCTGGCACGCTATCAGGCACAGGAAGACGACCCCCGCGGCAAGCCACTTGCCGCGGCAAGATCGCCACCTCAAGACTGCGCTCCAGCTCGCCCGCCCACGCGTCACTCCGGGGCTTCCCCCGAGGGCACGTGGCGAGGCACCGCGCAGCCTGAGACATGCGGCGGCATGCAGCCGCCATCGTGGCGAGCGGTGGCGCACCTAACGGTCCGCCTCGGTGCTGTCCGAGCGACCGTGACGGGCATTTAATGCCCTTGTCCCCTACCGTCAGAAGTAGGTATGATAACACTGTGCCGCACTGTAGCGCCACCGTTCCCGCACTATTACAGCTACCACCCCTTTTACACTTTTACCCCTTTCTCCTACGTTGACACCTGTCGGTGACCCCTTTGCGCTATAAAAGGAGGCCCGTGTGCGACGTAGAAGAGGTTCCCGGGGTTCGGAGAATCGGCACCCAGACAGCCATACGCTCGGTGCAGCTAGCTCACCAAGCTCCCGAGCTCCCCAGTTCAATACAACCAAGCAGGAGTAGGGTTTTACGCGCCCATCGCGGCCCGAACCTGGGTAAATCGCCCGCGTGCTCGCCTCGATCTGCTCTCTGTGCTCCCTCCGCCCCCCTCCGGACAACGAAAGGGGCTCCGGCCCCATAGGTGCCCGCGGGGGACCGCCATCCCCCGCGACACGTTGACTAAAATTATCTCACAAGCAAAACATGATCACACCTTAGTACTCTTTGGGTGTTAATCACATAACGATGTGAACTAGATTACTGACTCTAGTAAACCCTTTGGGTGTTGGTCACATACCGATGTGAACTATGGGTGTTAACCACATAAAGATGTGAACTATTGATGTTAAATCACATGGTGATGTGAACTAGATTATTGACTCTAGTGCAAGTGGGAGACTGAAGGAAATATGCCCTAGAGGCAATAATAAAGTTATTATTTATTTCCTTATTTCATGATAAATGTTTATTATTCATGCTAGAATTGTATTAACCGGAAACATAATACATGTGTGAATACATAGACACACATAGTGTCACTAGTATGCCTCTACTTGACTAGCTCGTTAATCAAAGATGGTTAAGTTTCCTAACCATAGACATGAGTTGTCATTTGATTAACGGGATCACATTATTAGGAGAATGATGTGATTGACTTGACCCATTCTGTTAGCTTAGCACTTGATCGTTTAGTATGTTGCTATTGCTTTCTTCATGACTTATACTTTTCTTATGACTATGAGGTTATGCAACTCCCGTTTACCGGAGGTATCTCTGGGCCCACTCGGTAATGCACATCACTATAAGCCTTGCAAGCATTCTAACTAATGAGTTAGTTACGGGATGATGTATTACGGAACGAGTAAAGAGACTTACCAGTAACGAGATTGAACTAGGTATTGAGATACCGACGATCGAATCTCGGGCAAGTAACATACCGATGACAAAGGGAACAAACGTATGTTGTTATGCGGTTTGACCGATAAAGATCTTCGTACAATATGTGGAGCCAATATGAGCATCCAGGTTCCGCTATTGGTTATTGGCCGGAGACATGTCTCGGTCATGTCTACATAGTTCTCGATCCCGTAGGATCCGCCCGCTTAAAGTTTCGGTGACGATTGTATTATGAGTTTATGTGATTTGATGTACCGAAGGTAGTTCGGAGTCTCGGATGAGATCGCAGACATGACGAGGAGTCTCGAAATGGTCGAGACATAAAGATCGATATATTGGACGACTATATTTGGACATCAGAAAGGTTCCGAGTGGTTCGGGTATTTTTTGGAGTACCGGAGAGTTGCGGGAATTCGTATTGGGCCTTAATGGGCCATACGGGAAAGGAGAGAAAGGCCTCAAAAGGTGGCCGCACCCCTTCCCATGGTCTGGTCCGAATTGGACTAGGGAAGGGGGGCGCCCCCTTCCTTCCTTCTCCTTTTCCCTTCCCTTTTTCCTATTCCATGTGGGAGGAGGAATTCTACTAGGACTAGCGAGCCCTAGTAGGACTCCACACTTCTGGCGCGCTCTAGGGGCTGGTCGGCCTCCCATCCTCCATCCTTTATATACGGGGGCAAGGGGGCACCTCTAGACACAACAATTGATCTCTTGATCTCTTAGCCGTGTGCGGTGCCCCCCTCCACCATATTCCACCTCGATAATATCATAGTGGTGCTTAGGCGAAGCCCTGTGTCGGTAGCATCATCATCACCGTCACCACGCCGTCGTGCTGACGAAACTCTCCCTCAAAGCTCGACTGGATCGGAGTTCGAGGGACGTCATCGAGCTGAACGTGTGCTGAACTCGGAGGTGTCGTACATTCGGTACTCGAATCGGTCGGATCGTGAAGACGTACGACTACATCAACCGCGTTATGCTAACAGTTCCGTTTTCGGTCTACGAGGGTACGTGGACACACTCTCCCCTCTCGTTGCTGTGCATCACCATGATCCTGTGTGTGCGTAGGAAATTTTTTGTAATTACTACATTCCCCAACAAACGGTTCACCATATGTGCATGCTACGGGAATCACAAACTTTAACACAACTACTTCTCACATTCACAATTACTTACTAGCATGACTCTAATATCACCATCTTCATATCTCAAAACAACCATAAGGAATCAAACTTCTCATAGTATTCAGTGCACTTTATATGATTTTTTTATTATATCCCTCTTGGATGCCTATCATATTAGGACTAAATTTATAACCAAAGCAAATTACCATGCTATTTAGAGACTCTCAAAATAACATAAGTGAATCACGAGAGTTCATCAATTTCTATAAAATAAAACCACCACCATGCTCTAAACAGATATAAGTGAAGCACTATAGCAATATTGCCTAGCTCAAAAGATATAAGTGAAGCATGTAGAGTATTCTAATAAATCACGATTCATGCGTGTCTCTCTCGAAATGTGTGTACAGCAAAGTTGATTGTGGCAAACTAAAAAGCAAAGACTCAAATCATACAAGACACTCCAAGCAAAACTCATATCATGTGGTGAATAAAAATATAGCCTCAAGTAAAGTTACCGATAGACGAAGACGAAAGAGGGGATGCCTTCTGGGGCATACCCAAGATTAGGCTCTTGGTTGTACTTGAATATTGCCTTGGGGTGTCTTGGGCATCCCCAAGCTTAGGATCTTGCCACTCCTTATTCCATAGTCCACCAAATCCTTACCCAAAACTTGAAAACTTCACAACACAAAACTCAACAGAAAATCTCGTAAGCTCCGTTAGTATAAGAAAATAAATCACCACTTTTGGTACTGTTGTGAAATCATTCTTTATTTATATTGGTGTAATATCTACTATATTCCAACTTTTCCATGGTTCATACCGCCCGATACTAGCCATAGATTCATCAAAATAAGCAAACAACACATAGAAAACAGAAGCTGTCAAAAACAGAACAGTCTATAGCAATCTGGATATTTCGAATACTTCTATAACTCCAAAAATTCCGAAAAATTAGGACAACCTAAGCAATTTGTTTATTAATATTCTACAAAAAGAATCAATATTTCCTCACGCTTCTGTGATTTTAAACAATTCTAGGACTGAGCGCAAGAGTTTCTGTTTTTCAGCAAGATCAAATCAACTATCATCGTAAGCTATCCCAAAGGTCTTACTTGGCACAAACACTAATTAAACGTAAAACCACATCTAACCAGAGGCTAGATGAATTATTTATTGCAAAACAGAACCTAAAAAGCAAAAACAAAAAATAAAATAGTGTTTCCTCCCAACAAGCGCTATTGTTTAACGCCCTTAGCTAGGCATAAAACACGAAAAGATCTTAGTATTCTCATCTTCGGTATGCAATTCTTTTCTCATCGAGTCTTCCAAAACTCGTCTTAGCAATTCCGTCATTTCCTTTATTTCACTTCTAGTAGATAAACTTAAATCATGAAAGGGACTTTGATTGGTAATTTTAACATTCATATACCCATAATCGGGATCATCACCATATATATCATCATATAAAATACGTAGCTCGTTTCTAACGGGTTCCTTCATCATTTTATTCAAGCAATCCCTATTAATTCCTACATAAATTCCCCTAGTTATCCAATCGAACTCCTAAGAGGCCTCAAGATACAAAGATTGAGATATCTCTGAATGGGGAACTCTCCTCCTAAGATTTTCACTATAAGATTGATAGTCCCTATATTCCAAACTATGCATAGTTTCTTTATCATGGAGGATATCTATAACTGGAGGGTGTTCAACATCCTTTTTATAGAAAGCAAAAATATCCCTAGCTTCTTGTATCATAAAATCAAATTCACGCATAAGGATAATAGTGGCACTCTTTTTAGCCATTCGATGATTGATATTAGGAAGTTCATAAAACACTTTTTGCAAAGCAGGATGAAGATGCACAAATTTTCTTTCTAATTTCTCAATTAGCATAATAATAACATCTGCATAACAATTTGTCTCAAGAAGAATAGATCTTTTATTAATAGGCATGGATCCCGTACAATTGAAGAATTCTTGGATAACACTCTTTCCAATAATATACCGTCTTCTACACGAATTTTTTTTGTTTTGTAATTAGGAGGCTTTTCAGTTTCATAATCCAAAGAACAAGATTCAAGTTTCTCCCCAAGATTTTCAACAATAACCTCCCCAGTTTCACACATGGTGACGACAAACAGATCTAGCAAACGAGCAACCAAAAGGCAAACGAAGAAGACGAATGGAACAGGGGCGAAGAAAAGGAAAATCTTTTCAAAAATCGTTTTAGAAGTGGGGGAAAGGAAAATGAGAGGCAAATGGTGAATAATGTAATGCAAGAGATGAGAGTTTATGATGGGTACTTGGTATGTCTTGACTTGGCGTAGATCTCCCCGGCAACGGCGCTAGAAATTGGCAACTTTACGGGAGACAGATCTTGACTTGAATTGCCGTAAATCTCTCCGGCAACAACACCAGAAATTCTTCATGCTACTTCTTAAGGTTGCGTTGGTTTTTCTCTTGAAGAGGAAAGGGTCATGCAGAAAAGTAGAGTAAGTATTTCCCTCAGTTTTGAGAACCAAGGTATCAATCCAGTAGGAGACAACGAACAAGTCACCGAATACCTGCACAAAAAATCAACAACTTGCACCCAACGTGATAAACGGGTTGTCAATCCCTTCATGGTTACTTGCAAAAGTGAAATCTAATAGAGATAGATAAATGGTAAAGTAAATATTTTTGGTATTTTTGGTTTGTAGAATGGAAAGTAAAAGATTGCAAAGGAAGTAAATTGGAAACTAAAATTGTAGATCGGAAACTTATATGATGGAAAATAGACCCGGGGGCCATAGGTTTCACTAGAGGCTTCTCTCAAGATAGAAAATATTACGGTGGGTGAAAAAATTACTACCGAGCAATTGATAGAAAAGCGCAAAGTAATGACGATATCTAAGGCAATGATCATGAATATAGACATCACATCCATGTCAAGTAGACCGACTCCTGCCTGCATCTACTACTATTACTCCACACATCGACTGAATTGTGCCTTCATCTAGAGTATTAAGTTCATGAAGAACAGAGTAACGCATTAAGTAATATGACATGATGTAGAGGAATAAACTCAAGCAATATGATGTAAACCCCATCTTTTTATCCTCGATGGCAACAATACAATACGCACTACAAAAAAATACACTTCCGTGATGATACGTGTTTGCCATAGTAGGTCGCTTTTTTGGTCATGCATGTACATCCATGACAAATTTATGACAGAATCAAGATAGTCATACCTGTGCTTTCGTAGAAGTGTTCCATGACATTACCAAAATTATCATCACGGAAGTGTCCACTTCCATGATAATAAATCACGCGTCACAGAAGTGTTTTCGTCAAGGGTGACCGACACGTGGCATCCACCGTAACGGAACGCCGTTAAGCTATCAGGTTGGGATTTGGATCCGATAACCCGTTAACAGCCCCGACCAATGGGGATTTTTCACGTGTAAAATCATCATTGGCTGGAGGAGACACGTGTCAACTCATCCAATGGGCAAGACGCGCCTATGATATGTTTACACGTGGACCGGCCCATCAAGTTTAAATGGGCTGGCCCAACTGAAGGCCCACAAGATTTTGCGGACCATAATGGGCCGGCCCAGCTAAAGTCCCACGAGATTTTGCGGACCATAATGGGCTAGCCCAGTTAAAGGCCCACAAGATTTTGCGGGCCATAATGGGCCGGCCCAGGTAAAGCCCACAAGATTCTTGCCGGTCATAATGGGCCGGTCCATCTAAAGGCCCACGAGATTTCGCCGACATTAACGGGTCGGCCCAGCTGTAGGCCCACAAGATTTTGTGGACCCTAGTAGGCCGGCCCATTAACTGCCTGCCATGTTTTGGGCCAAATGCCGGCCCATATTTGATCCCGTCCATTAATGGCCTGCCATGCTCCGGGCCTAATAGTGGCCCATATGAGATCCGGCCCGTTAAAGGCCTACCACGTTCTGGGCCAAATTACGGCCCAGATCAGGTCCGGCCCTTTAAGAGGCTTTGGGCTCAATTATGGCCCATATCAGATTCGGCCCGTCAACTGGACACTATGCTTTTGGGCCCACTTGATAAAGGCCCACTTAGTAATTCGGCCTGATATTAGTTTTGGCCTGTTAAGGGCCCGTTTAACATTTCGGCCCTATATTAATTTCGTCCTGTTAAAAGCCCGTCATATAGTTGGGCCTAACTACGACCCTGTTTGTATCCGGCCTGCTCGCAGCCGATATCTGATTGGGCCGAATAAGGACCAAGACAATTTTGGCCTATTAAAAGCCCGTGATTTGATTCGCACAATCATGGGCCGGGGTTCATTTCGGGCTGTTGCGTAACTAGTATGAATTAATAACAAAGCTACTCTATACAATAAAGAAATTACGGCATAGTAACTTAGAATAAACCTACACTATACAATAAAGGGTTTAAGGTCTATTACATCCACTGGGCATCGAAGTTCGCCACCAGTGATCATAAAGCGCAATGTAGAAGCAGATTACAAAAACTGGGCACCATTGCAGCGTAACAAAATAATACTGAATCGAGACCACTTCCAAGAAAATTCAAGAAAGGTTAGCCTTGCGGGGGAACTGCTGCGCAAGCTGCTGAGCAAGGCTGTGAGACCGACCTAGCATGTCGGTCATAGCTTCCAGGTGTAGCTGTTTAGCGATGAGGTTCTCATTGGTGTTCTCCGCAATCTTTCTTAGAGATAGGACTTCAAGTCGAAGTTGAGTTGCAGAATGCCTTTCTGCTAGAACTTGGGACTGAAGAAGTCGAACTGATTCAGACAACGAATTATGTGAGCTTGTATGACTGTTAGTGTCAAGTAACTTGAACACTGCATCAAGACAAGACTTTGGGGTTGTCTCGCTATCTTCAAGATGTTTTGCCTTCTTTGCTGCAATATATGTTGGGTTTGTCTCACATCCTTCAGCAGACTTGTGCATGCCATCAGGCATATCACCCTGAAACAAAGCAGAGAGATGACAGGTTTTCCACGTGTATAAACAAAGATGATAACTGTTCTGTCAATTCTATCCAATTTCAAATTAGAAAATAAAGAGTATGTTCAAAATATTAATAGCATAATTTGGCATTGTTCATAATGCGGGGAGCTTCACCACACTAGTGGATTACCATGTCAACATAACAAGCATAGATGAAGGTTAAAGAAAATCATTGTATCTATTTTGGATAATGTGCATGGCATGTTGTTCATATCATCAGCCACATCAGTAAGATAAAACAGGAGATGACAAGGTGCAAACGTGGGCTGCTTCACCACAGACCTGATTATAGATCCACAAAAACAAGCATACATATAGGGAGTATTAAGTAATGTGCATGGTATGAATAAGGAGTTTGGTTTTACAAGTAAAACTTAGAACTTACGGTTCTTACGAGCATGCATTTTGGTAGAAACAGCAAACTAAATAGCAGTAAACAATAGGGAGTATGAGCAAATTAAACAGCAGTTGAGGATAAAGGCTTTAGAAGGACTGACTTACATTAACAGTTAACACAGGCTTTATAATGCCCTTCTCCATGTCAAGGGAAGGATAACTCAAGAATTTCAGCACAAAATCTTCTTTATAAGCATTGCTTGTACTCTACATTTTGTAGAGAGTAATTATAGATATGATAATACTGGAAGGGGTAGAGGATAATGAAGATAAGATGCAGATTGATGCTACATAATCAACTACCAATCCCTGGAAGTACAAGAGTTACAGGACAAAATGTACTAACAAGAGCAATGGGCTACACTTCTGCACTGGCATTGTCTGTGTATTCTACTTGTTGGTAAGATTAAATATAGATCTGATCTTTTTTAGTAAATGGTGGGCGAGGGAGATAAGATGCAGAATGCTACAAAATGAACCAATCCCTCTTACCATAATACAAGAGTGTTTTGAACACTGGTGTACTGTACAAAACGTTCTTATATTATGGGACAGAGGGAGTAGCTGTTAATGTAAGTACAGTGATAGACCACGTTTAGTCCTTACAAGAGGACTGCAGAGCTAAACCTCTTCAAAAGCATTCGGTTGATTCTAAATTTATGTAAGAGTCCATACGGATCTTATAATGTCCACCAAATGGACGATTACGAGGCTAACATGTGCAGTGATGCTACATAATCAAACAACTATGAAAGTAAGTATGGTCATACAGGGCAAGAGGTACTCACAAGAGCAATGCAGTATGCAGTATAGTTGCGAGATTCTATGGTCCCTTGAGAACGAATGTTCTTCTGCTAACAGTTTTTGTACAAGTGAGATATTAAGGCAAATGCAGAAACGTAGTTCAAATTGTGATGTGATATCATAGACAGTACCTTATGCTGCAGCCGAGACCAATGTGTAACAAGATTATTCTAGTCACCGTCGGATAAATGTAGCACCGGAGACTTTACAGAAATTTCGTTCATAGGCTTGCCATCGAAGTGCGCTTGCCTCAGGTGGAACGATACTTCATCAACGAGTGCTTGAAAAGCGCAACCAACCCTTGCTCGTCATCACAATCCAGTTTGCGCCTCGCCTATTTAAAAGAATGAAATCTTGTGTCTTCTGTCAGCAGAAACATATGCAGTAATGACCATGAATAACATTAGTACATTACTTACGCGTAAGTTGCGGAGGAAGACTGGAAATTGTTCTGTGTCTGCGGTATAATCTTTCCATGAAGGAAAAACGCACACAAAGTTCCTGACAACAACATAAGCTTCGTCTTCTAAACTGGGAAGAAATGGAATAGGGGTCCTATTTGCTGCAATTAGGGCTCTCTCTGGTTCGAAAAGGGATTTGGCAACTGGATTTGGTGTACTCTTTGCTGGAATGGGGGTTTTGCGTCGTACAGCTGGTGCTATGTCAACTGGCATAATCATACTGTTTGCTGCAGTTGGGGTCTGCTGAGTTGGGGCATCAGAAATGACCAGTGTAGTAGGGCTAGAGTCTGCTAGAGTTGGGGTATTTTGTGGGTCAGGTGATATTGCAACTACACCTAATGGGCTATTTGATTTATCAGGTGCCACTACCTTTTCCAAATACTTTGCTTGTGCTCCTCCACGATCAGCAATCGCCCTCTTCCTTTTGAATGTCTGATACACAAGAACAACATTTGAATGGATAAATATGGTATGATGACAGATGGAATATGTACTGAAAATGGATAGGCAGGGCGTATTCACATACACGATGTGTAAACTAAGCTAATGGCAGTTCAACAAAGTAGAAGCAATGCAAAGCATCAGTTGCAAGATATGTGCGAGCAATGTAACCTTGGAAAGTTAGAGCAAGTACCTTGATGGGTGAATAAGATAGGGCATCTTCCTCTGACTCCTCCACTAGGGAGCTACATTGACTTAGGTCTCCCTCTAGCTCAGAATCACTGTTAGGATCATATTCTGAGCATGAATCTGTAGGTGGAGAGTGTTTGCATTGCATTGCATCCAGACTTGATTTCAGTCCCTTAATGCCAAGTTTGACAGCCATGGCATTGTTCTGCTTCATTCTTTTCATGCGCGCAAGCTCATAATCATTATGATGCTGTTCGGAATCTGAGATTCATGAAAACATAAAAACTAGTCAGATTATCTATGGAATGCATTGCGGTTTCAACTCGGAGAGTGTCTCCCTATAAACCCCTGCATATGCAAAGTTCACCTCCCCAACCATGCTGACCAGACCACACACAGAGATACACACCCGAGCGGCGAACATGCATTTTCAAAACTAATTTAGGAACATTTAGCTGACCAATTAAACAACTCTGTTTTAATAATATCATATTCGTATTTGAACAACTAAGCTTGTTTAGCTTGATGGGTGGAGCAGTGTTATTATGAAACGAAGCACGTATTCTGATCGTATGGTGATCATAAAAGGGGGAAACTCTAAGCATATATTTTTTTAGCAAAAGAGGGTTTCCCCTCTGATTTCTATTAAAGAAACCACCACGGAACCAACATGATCAATTAAACCCTAAGCATGATCAATTAAACCGTATTATGGCTGTGCCATGGCAGATTTGAAGCTGCAAACCGGAGAAATGATATTTAGCATCCATTGTTTGCTTCGAACTAAGAACTAGCTTCTATGAGCTGAAAAGAAAGTAGAGTAACCAAGTTAAGATCTATTTTCTAGTTGAGATCAAAAAGTTGAGGAGATATGAAGTACCACCTCTGTTGCGGCGCCGTGTAGGCATCGGGGGTGCGATGGCTGTCAGTGGCATTGAAGCAGATCTGCGACGGTAGACGGGTGCATCGGGGGATAAGTCCCGTTGCGGTGGAAGAGAAGGTCATGTGAGCGGCCCCGGCAAAGAGGACGACGACGCCGATGAAGCAAGAGGACGCGATGCATGGCTATTGGTCCATCGCCGTGGATGAGAAACGTCCATCTCTAGCAGTGGACGACGCGGTCTTGGTAGGCGCTCCGGCATGGTGGAGGACGGTGGCGATGGATGTGGTGGAGGACGGCGGTGATGGATGGGGTGGCGAACGGAGGCTGGTGTGGGAATGGGGTGTTCTAGCGCGGATGGTGTATGAATGGGAAAATGCAGGGAGAGGTACGGGGAACCATGTTTTTGGGACGCGCCTATCTGAAATATGGGAAAGTTACGAACTTATCCCCCGTTTCAAATTTGGACGTCTCGTCGGTTGGGGATAGGACGGTAATCTCGCATCTCCCCAATATTTGCCGGTAACTATTTCGGGTGAGGAGAGGGTGTTTTGCCGCCCATGGTTGGTGCCCACGGTGTATGAACGGGGCTGACAGGTAGGGCGGTTGTGTCATGTCTGATGGAAGTTACACATCTGCCCCTATTTAAAATATTAGCCTACATCTATTTCGGACGAGGAGAGTTCGTTTTGCCGCCCACCGTGTATGAATGGGGAATGGAGGGAGAAACAGAGGTCTTTCGGACGAGCTTGAATCAAATGAGTTTTGCCGCCCATGTTTGACGCCCACCGTGTCGGAATGGGCTCAGAGGCGGTCGTGTCATGTCTAATTGAAGTTAGTAACCTACCCCTATTTAGAGCAGTGGAAAATCAGGCTGATGGATTGTCCGTGTAATGGGTAGACAGTAATTTCCATCTCCCAAACAGTTGGCTTCGGGCAGCCGATGTGGGAGTGGACATTTTGCTGTTTCTTTCGAATTTTGGGACAATAAGCATCCACGTTTACCCTGGCAACTAAATTCGAATCCATTTTGTATTCCTATATGAATCTTTATAAATCGTTCTATGTGTTTTTATATATCTTCAAAAGGACGACAAAGATGTATTCCACTGTCATATATGAATATGGTTTACAAATGCCGATACTCAAATTCAGAAACTAGAATCCAGTTTAAGGTGAATTCGAATATTTGGAACACTTCATGTCCAACTCAAATGTCACACGCAGCATAATGTGTACTCCCATTTAGATATGTACACAAGCGATGTATCAAGATTCAAATAACGAGTCAATCAACCAAGAATGTACGGAACTAACAGACATATAAACACTTATAGAGTATATGGATCAATAATATCAACTAACATACATAAGCCAGGCCGCTGTACTTTTTTTTGCTACAACAACATCCTTTTTTTAGCCAGCATCTTGGCCCTTTCTGATGTGTGCCACTTATTGTCCATCTATACTAGTATTGCCGAATGCAGATTCAGCCTGATTGGCATATTTGTAGGTCTAGCACAGCAATCCAAATGAAATGTCTCCGAGTCTTATCAATTAATACAGACTTGATTACAAACAAAAAAACAAAAAAAAACAATTATTACATGATCTCTAAAACAAATGGTTTGATTGATTACATGAACAGACAACACAAAGGTTATTCAACTATGGAAAGAACATTTGACCTATGATTTACCAAGTAGGAATTTAATTTCCTTTTTTCCTTCAGGACCTTAACAATCTGGTCAGTCTCAGCTTGCTTCGTTTTGATATCCACCAAATATTTAATGGTTGTCTTGAGTACTGCTTGTGATTGTGCTGTTTGCTTCCTCAACATGTCAACTTCATCTCTAAGTGCAGAAGCAGAATCTCTTTCTACCACTAGTTTAGCCTCTAGAGCATCAACAGTTGGCAATTCATAATGCACGATTGGGCCAGTGCCACTGCTGTGGGATGATGCAACGTCCATTGGGGACCTCGCTCTTTGATCTTGGGCTAACCTGTTTTGCCATTAAAGTTCCGATTGGATTCAGAAAAGTTGAAGTTAGCAAAACATCTCAACTGGGAGTTATAACAGCAAACCATTTAATCAAACAAGGAATTAAAGAGTTTCAATTGGATGCTGAAAAGTAGTTATTAACATCATTGTAACCTGTTGTTGCAGCAGCAAAGCAGTTAAACAAACAAGTAGATATTTAAGTTAAGGCAAACAGGTAATTCTTAACAGTAAGTATCAAACACATAGATAGGCGCAGTCTACAATATGATTAACAGGCTGTGCCATTATGTAATCAGTAGCAAACTAAATTAAGCGAAACAACGTAATTGAACAATTTTGCAATAAGTGGCTAACTAAAATTCCGAGAAGCAGGTAACTGAACTTACGCTAGTTCTTTGTACAGGCGCACTGCAACTTCTTTTTCGCTTACATGGTTGTACGAAGGAGTCCATGGCATCAATTGCTTGGATACACAGTCCCAATACTTCTTTCTTCCCACACTGCATGGGTAAGTCGAATGGTTAATCTGGTAAGATGGTGCGTCCTTGATATGTTATATGAGCACGTGTTATCGGGGGGAATCGGCTTCCTCGAACACCTATGGGGACCGAGCCCCTTTCTTGGTTCGGCGGGGGCGGAGGTTGCACGAAGAGCGGATCGAGGCGGTGCACACAAGGGATTTTACCCAGCTTCGGGCCGCAAGGATGCGTAAAATCCTACTGCTGCTTTGTGGATTGTATTGTGTTCTTGCTCGGGAGCGCGTGGTGCTACAGTACACACGAGCCGCTGGAGAGACCCAGCGTGGCGATGGGTGTCCTCCTTCTCCTACGTGCGCATGGGGCCTCCTTTTATATGCTCAAGGGGTTACCCACAGGTGGCAGCGCGGGTGGGGGCAAAAATGGGAGAATGCTGTAGTGGGTACAGCTGCCTGCACAGTGGCGGTACAGTGCTATCATACCTAACTCTGACGGCGGGGGACAAGGGCATTAAATGCCCGTCCGCGTCGCCCAGACGGTGCAGGGAAGTGGACCGTCAGGAGCGCCACCGTTTGCCACGATGGCTACTCTGTCAGCGTTGCTTTGCCATCGCATGCCCCTGGCTACACAACCTCCCGCCACGTGCGCCTGGAATGCCCCCAGAGCGACACGTTGGTGGGTGAGCTGGAGCGCAGGCACGGGGTGGTAACTTGCCGCGGCAAACGCCTTGCCGCGGTGGATGTCTTGTCGCGCCCGGGAGCTTGTCGCTCACCGGGCCTTGCCGGAGCGCGGGACGCGCCGTGGCAAGGTCCTTGTCGTGCCGTGGTTGGCCTTCCCGGCAAGCTCCTCCTGCCGGGGTCTTGTGCTTCGAGAGGTCGTCCCGGCAAGCTCCTCTTGTCGGGGCCTGGCTCTCTTCGGGTGGCCTTCCCGGCAGGCTCCTCCTGCCGGGGCCTTGGCTCAGATACTTTGTTCTTGGATGGCCCAAAAAGGGACCATGGAGAGTCTTGGCGATCGCCTGGCAAGCCTTGCCGCGGGGTGCTACGACTGCCCGTGCACAAGTTCGGGATACTAAGGTACCCCTACTTTGGTACACCGACAGGAGCCCCCGGGCCTGGGCCATACACGGTGCCGAGAGCTGTTGGGCCAGGCCCAAAACAGTGCACGGGCACGCGCGGCCTGGGTCACGCAACATCTGCTTCTACGCCCACCACGTCCTCCCCGAGCGGCACGCGTCGAACGCGGCGTCGTGGGGAGAGGCGTGCGTGACATGGGCGGCGTGCGCGGGGCCGAACCCCGCAGGCATGCGTCACGTCGCCATAAAGGGGGACGGTTCGTGCTAGCTCCATAAGTGGAGGGAGGCGTGGAGGCGTGGCTTGTTCGCTGGACGAGGCCGCGTCACGGTTTCCGAGGCGCCCGTTCCCCACGATCACGGGGCGGGGAGAGGTCGCCTCATCCGTCGCCTCGGTCCTGCGCATCAGCCACGCGGCTTCCATGCACCCGGGGTTGCGGACGGTGGAGGCAGGGTACCGGGCCGTCGTGGGTCGGGGCAGCAGGTCGGCCCCAGTCGCCTGGCCTTCCTGCATCTTGATTGGCTGAGCGGGGCGGTCGAGCCCCCACCCTGCTCCTTTATAAAGAGCAAGAGGGGGCGACGGGAACCCACACTCCTCCATCCCTTCTTCTCTTCATCCTCTGATCCCCTCTCTCCATTCGTCGTGGAGAAAGGGAATCCGGATCCTTCATTGGTGGCGGCGAGGGTTGCCGCCAGGCAGCGCGCCCCTTTTGCCCTTTTCGCCTCTTGTCCTACCTCTTGAGGAGAGAGACAAGAAAGGGATTACGGGCATCTTATCTTTTTTCAATCTGTAAGCCCTCGGGCCTTAGCTGTGTTTAAAACTTGTAATCCCATCTTTTCATGTTTTTCATTCTCTCTGAACTGTACCTGAGCGGAATATTTTTAATGAAAAGGGGATGTTTGCCGGGCCATTTGTCCCGTGGGTAAAACCCACGCCAAGGAACGAATCCTTTATATCATTAAGACAGACACTTCTTTACCCGGCAACAGGCCCTGCCATCTTCCCGCGCCACTCGACCTCTCTCACGCCTTTGGCGGAGGAAGGGATGAAGCGGGTTCGGGCCCCTCGTTCCGCCCCTTTGCCGCCGCGACTACTACCAAAACGGGCCCCAGGAACGCGCTCTGGGGCCGGTCGTTAAGGGAGCACGGTAGCTTTTGGGAGGGAACAAGGTTTTCGTATTCCACAGTTCATAAGAGGATGCATGACAAGGGATGCGAAAACTTATCTGGGATTGCAGCCCCCGGCAACTTTGGCTTGCCGCGGGCGAATCTTCGTACTTGTAGCCCCCGGCAACACTGGCTTGCCGGGGACCAGATGTTGGCCCGCCCTTCTTCTCTTCTTCGCCCTTAAGCGGTCTGGCCAGGATGTGCAAAACCCTGTGAACCAAAGGAAACGAAGGAACAGGAAAAAGGACGCAGACTCGACCTCTAAGCTAGGGGTTAGCAGCTGTTAGGCACTATCAACCCTAACCAAGGACGAGACTCGACTGAGCATGCATGCTAAAACTTAGGGCGCCAGCGCTTCATTTCTGCTGCTCAAGGTCTGCGCCTGGCTTTGTACAAAGGATTACATGCAACTGCGGCAAGACTTGTACAAAAGGTTGGTTGCCGGGCGGGGCCCGACAACCGCGCCTTACGGGTAAAACTTACATAGATGCTCAATATTCCAGGAGTTCCTCACTAGAGTGCCATCTTCGGTCTCGAGGCGGACAGCGCCAGGCCTCGTGACTCGTCTCACCCGGTAAGGGCCTTCCCACTTTGGCGTCAACTTGTTATGATTCGTGGCGGACGGGGCGCGCCAAAGAACAAGGTTGCCTTCCTCGAAGCTTCTGGCTTTAACTTTGCGGCTATGGTAGCGACGCAAAGCTTGCTGGTAGCGAGAGGCTCGCACAGCAGCCTGAAGACGATCTTCCTCAAGGAGCAGCGCGTCATCTTCACGCAGCCTCTCTGGCTCAAGCTCATCATAAGCGAGCACTCGAGGTGACCCGTATACGAGTTCCGTGGGGGTAACTGCTTCTGCTCCATAGACTAGAGCAAATGGTGTCTGGCCAGTGGCTCGATTTGGCGCCATTCTGATCGACCAAAGAGCCACCGGCAGCTCCTCGATCCAGTTTCTTCCGCACTTGTGCAGCCTGTCGAAAGTTCTGGTCTTGAGCCCGCGCAGTACTTCGGCATTGGCCCTTTCAGCTTAACCGTTGCTCCTGGGATGAGCAACAGAAGCGAAGCAGACCTTGGCGCCGAGATCTTGGACGTATTGCATGAAGGCGCGACTCATGAATTGTGTACCGTTGTCGGTGATGATCCTGTTGGGGATCCCGAAGCGGCAGACAATCGACCTGAAGAACTTGATGGCTGACTGTGTTGTCACCTTCCTCACTGGTTCCACTTCCGGCCACTTTGTGAACTTGTCGATTGCGACGTACAAGTACTCAAAGCCCCCGACAGCTCGGGGGAAGGGGCCGAGAATGTCGAGCCCCCAGACCAAAAATGGCCAGGATAAAGGGATCGTCTGGAGAGCTTGAGCTGGCTGGTGTATCTGCTTGGAATGGAACTGGCACGCTTCACACTTGGTTACTCATGCAGTTGCATCCTGGAGGGCTGTCGGCCAGAAGAAACCTTGCCGGAACGCTTTGCCGGCGAGTGCTCTTGCGCCGATGTGGTGACCACATATGCCTCCATGTATCTCTGCCAACAGCTGCTGTCCGTCTTCCTGGGAAATACACTTCAATTTCACACCGTTGCGCCCTCTTCTGTACAGTGTGTTGTCGACGAACTGGTACATACTCGAGCGCCGGGCTACTCTTTCCGCTTCTTCTTGCTCTTCGGGAAGTTCTCCGTGCTGGAGGAAATGGACAGTTTGATGCGCCCATGCTGGAGCCTGCGGCTCGACAACAAGGGCTGAAGGCACTTCTGCTGCTGCGGGAACATCCGCTTCTACGGCGAGGATCTGGGGCTCAGCCGGAGCTTGACGTTCCCCGGCAAGCTTGCCGGAGCAAAACTTGTCGGGATCGCCTGCTTCTACGGAACAAACCCTGGGGTTTTCCGGAGCAGACGGCTCCTCAGCGCTCTTGGCGTCGATCTTGGGGACCTTCTTGGCGGCGGCTCCAGGGAGCTCTGCCGGAAGATAGTCGCCGGAGACCAACTTCCTCTTCTTGCTCTGTCTGGTTGATGGCGTTACGGATGGTTGAGTCAGCTTGAGCACAAAGGTTCCTGGTTCCACAGGTAACTTAAATGCTGCGCACTTTGACAGGCCATCAGCGATGTCATTCTCAGCCCTTGGAATGTGTTCCATTTGCAGGCCGTCAAAGTGCTCTTCCAGCTTCCTCGCTTCATCAACGTACGCTTCCATCAACGGACTCTGGTAATCCTTGTTCACTTGGCGTACGACAAGCTGCGAGTCACCCCTGACAATGAGCTTCTTGATCCCAAGTTCTGCCGCGATCCTGAGACCGGCAAGCAGACCTTCATACTCTGCAGTATTGTTGGTTGCTTGTTCCTTGGGGAAGTGCATCTGGACTACGTACTTGAGGTGCTCTCCGGTGGGCGCGATAAGTAACGCGCCAGCACCGGCGCCTTGCAGCGAGAAAACACCATCAAAGTACATCAGCCACTCTTTGCTTGCTTCTTTGGCGGGGATGCTCGTCTCCGGGATATCTTCGTCCGGTGTCGGTGTCCACTCCGCTATGAACTCCGCCAATGCTCTGCTTTGGATAGTCGAGGTGCTCTCGAACTGGAGACCGAAGCTCGACAGTTCTAGTGCCCACTCGACAATCCTGCCTGTTGCTTCTGGATTCTGCAGTATCCTCTTCAGCGGAAAGCGGGTGACAACTGTAATCTCGTGTGCTTGGAAGTAATGGCGCAGCTTTCTCGAGGCCATGAGGAGGCCGAAAAGCAATTTCTGCACACCAGAGTACCTTGACCTAGCCCCCTGCAAAAGGGAGCTGACAAAGTAAACTGGGCGCTGCACCATTTTCTTCTTCTGCACCTCCACTTTCTCCTGCGCAGATTCATCCTTGTCGGGGCCAGAGCTTGTTGGGGAAGCCCCCTTCTTATCGTTGGACGTGCTTGCCGCGGTTGCTGGCTCATCATCTGCCTCCCTCTCCGCTACTAACGCAGCACTAACCACTTGATTGGTTGCTGCCAGGTATAGCAGTAACTTCTCTTTTGGTTTAGGCGCGACAAGTATTGGAGCGGAGGACAGGTATTTCTTCAGGTCCTGCAGCGCAGCCTCCGCTTCCGGAGTCCATTTTACTGGACCCGCCTTTTTCAAAATTTTGAAAAACGGCAGGGCGCGTTCTGCAGACTTGGAAATAAACCTGCTGAGAGCCGCGACGCAGCCGGCAAGCCTTCGTACGTCCTTGACACGTGTTGGTGCTTCAATCTGCTCGATGGCCTTGATCTTGTCTGGGTTGGCTTCTATTCCTCGCTGAGACACGAAGAACCTGAGAAGCTTGCCGGAAGGGACTCCGAACACGCACTTCTCGGGGTTGAGCTTGAGGCTGATCTTGCGCAGATTCGCAAAGGTCTCTTCTAAGTCTTGAAGCAGGGTTGCCCTGTCTCTGCTCTTGACCACTATGTCATCCATGTAGGCCTCCACATTTCTGTGGATTTGTGGCTCAAAAGCGGTGTGGACAACCCTCGCAAATGTTGAACCGGCGTTCTTCAGTCCGAAAGGCATCCGTACGAAACAGTACGTGCCACATGGAGTGATGAACGCGGTCTTCTCTTCATCTTCTTCAGCCATGAAGATCTGATGATATCCTGAGTAGGCGTCAAGAAATGAAAGCAGGTCACATCCGGCCGTGGAGTCAACAATCTGGTCAATGCACGGCAAGGGAAAGGGATCTTTGGGACAAGCTTTGTTAACATCAGTGAAGTCGATGCAAAGCCTCCATTTCCCATTTGCTTTGCGCACGACGATAGGATTGGCCAACCACGTCGGATGGAGCACACCTCTGACGAGGCCTGCCGCTTCCAACTTCTTGATCTCTTCTGCGATGAACTCTTGGCACTCCACTGCTTGCTTCCTGACTCTCTGCTTGACAGGCCGCGCGTGAGGACAGACGGCGAGGTGGTGCTCAATCACTTTCCTGGGAACGCCGGGGATGTCAGATGGTTGCCAGGCAAACACATCGACATTCGCCCGCAGGAAAGCAACGAGCGCGCTTTCCTATTTGGGGTCGAGCGTGGCACTGATGGTGAAGGTACCACCAGTGTCGTCCTCCTTGGCGGGCACCTTCTTGGTCGTTGGCGGAGCCGCCATTGTCTTGTTACTCTTGCCGGTGGAGCTCGATGGCGCGTCCTCGACGGTAGCGCAGCACTCCGAAGAGGTGCGCTTGCCGGAGTGGGCGCCAGAGCACTTGCCGGGCTTGGTCCTCTTCTTCCCTCCGGGAGCTTCAGCGGCAAGCGGCTTGTGATCCGCTGCGGCTGCTGCTTCCCGGTAGATCTTGTCAGCACAGATAAGGGCATCCTTCTTGTCGCCGGGGACAGAGGCCTGGCATCTTGAGCATGTTGTAGGCGTAGTGAGAGGCCGCCATGAACTTGGCGAGCGCTGGACGGCCGAGAATTCCATTGTAGGGCAATGGAAAATCGGCAACATCAAAAGTGATCCTCTCTGTCCTGAAGTTCAGCTCGCTGCCAAATGTCACTGGCAACGTTATCTTCCCCTTCGGCTTGCTCCTTCCCGGGTTGATTCCTTGGAACGTACCGGTCTCTTCGAGCTCGCTGTCGGGGACTTGGAGTTTCCGAAACACAGCGGAGGAGATCAGGTTCAAGCCGGCCCCGCCGTCAACAAGCATCTTAGCGACCTTGAGGTTGCGGACTGTTGGTGAGACCAACATCGGCAAGCACCCGATCGCAGTTGTGCGATCAGGGTGGTTCTCAATATCAAAGATGATAGGCGTGCTGGACCATTTCAGAGGCTTGCGCGACTCGACGAGCGGTTCCGCTGCATTGACTTCCCGCGCCCGCTGCTTGAGCTGGCGGTGAGAAGTATGCAGGGACGCACCGCCGTCTACGCACAAGACCTCTGTGGCTCTCTGAAACTCCTGCTCACTAGTCTCGACGTCATCCATGTCTTCGTCTTCGTCGTCGACTTCGTTCTTGTCGCGGCCGCGGGGAGGTCGGTCCGCTTGCCGCTGCTTGTCCTTGTCGCGGCATCCTCCCTGGCCGAGGTGCTTCGTGCCTGATCCTCCGCCACCTCCCCGGGCTCTCTCCTTGTCGCGTCGCTCGTACTCGGCCTTTTGCAGCTCGACGAGCCGCTCGACCTGCTTGCAGCTCTGGAGGTCATGGCCCTTGGTGCGGTGGATCTTGCAGTACTGTTTGTTGGTGCCATCCCGCTTGTCGGCGGCCGCCACAGCCTGGCAGTGGGCGCATCCGGCAATCTCCTTGCCGGAGCTACCAGCCTGGGCCTTCTTGGCGGCGCCTTCATCGCCGGACTGCTCAACAACCATTACCTCTTGGCTCTTCTTCTTCCTGTTGCTCCGTCGCCGGCCCTTCCTTGCCGGGGCGGTATCCTCACTGTCAGATTCTCCTGCTCCAGTGTTCTCTCCGGGAGTTTCCTCCCTTCCTCAGCACGGGCACACTTGTCGGCCAGGGCATATAGCTCGCTGACGTCTTTGATCTTGCACATCGCCATCTCCTCCCGCATCCTGCTGTTACGCACGTTCTGATGGAACGCGCTGATGACCGCGGCGGGGTGGACGTCTGGGATGTTGTAGTGTACACGGCTGAATCTCTGGATGAACTTGTGCAAGGGTTCCCCTTCCTTCTGGACGAGCAGATGGAGGTCGCTCGCTTGGCCATGGGGTTTGTGGCCGCCCGTAAAGGCGCCAACAAACTGATGGCACAAGTCTGCCCAGGAGGTTATGGAGTTATTCGGCAAGTGCATGAGCCAGGATCTGACGTTGGATTTGAGTACCAGCGGGAAGTAGTTGGCAAGGATCTTGTCGTCTCGCCCTCCAGCAGCCTGCACCGCGATGGTGTAGATGCTGAGGAACTCTGACGGATGCGACACTCCGTCGTACTTCTCTGGTACGTCTGGCTTGAAATTCTTCGTGCTGGGCCACTGGACTTGCCGCAGCTCACGGGTGAATGCAGGGCAGCCCACCGCGTACGGCAGGTCGCCTGGTTCCCCTGGCGCATGCATGTCGACAGAGGGCCCAACGCGATGGTCTGATTGACGCCGCGTTTCTCTCCGACGCTCGATGCGAGTACGAGCGTCCTCTTGCTCTCGCTCATGAAGAACTTGGCGTTGATCGCGACGAGTTCACAGATTCGACGACGCGGTGGAGTCGTTGTCGTGATGATTCCGGCGAGTCGGCGATCTTGGCCTCTGGGGCGGGGAGTGCACGGTGGTCGCACCCCCGCCGGTCCTGGCGCCATCGGTTCTCGCCTGGCCGTCCCGCTGCGGCTGCGACGCGCTGTGCTGCGGCGGGGTGTCGCCGTTGGCGAAACCGATGAGGCTCTGTATCGTGGCCCTCCAGTCGTCGAGCTTGTCCGCCGCTGGAGGGTAGTCTAGGAGTAGTTGGGCTCGCGCCAGAGCTTCTGCTGGAGTGGCGGGCAGTGGTGGCGAACGGCGCGTGGAGCGGGATGTGCTCGAACTTCTAACTACGTTAGAAGGAGCAACACCCGGCCCAGGCAGCCGCGCCACGCTCGCGCCAGCACGTTGGTGTGAGTGCTGGCCTTGAGCGCCCTGGGATCCGTCGGCTCAATTTGGGTCCAGCGAGCGTATGGTACCGTGGGCGCCAAGATGCTGCTGGTCCCGTGCCTCCTGAGAGGGGCGCGGTGCATGTTCGGACGCTCTGGCGCCATGAGCTGGCTCGACGACCCCCGTCCCGCCGCCGGTGCCGTCCCCACCGCCCGTTTGCTCCAAGGACGGCGGGTTCGACGCGGACGGACCGGCCACCTCCGAAGCCTTCTTCTTCGGCGGCATGTCGACGAAGATGAAGGAGATCTAGCTGGTGCAGACGCCGGATCAGGTTCGCACAACTTCGACGCCCCCTACCTGGCGCGCCAAAGATGTCGGGGGGAATCGGCTTCCTCGAACACCTATGGGGACCGAGCCCCTTTCTTGGTTCGGCGAGGGGCGGAGGTTGCACGAAGAGCGGATCGAGGCGGTGCACACAAGGGATTTTACCCAGCTTCGGGCCGCAAGGATGCGTAAAACCCTACTGCTGCTTTGTGGATTGTATTGTGTTCTTGCTCAGGAGCGCATGGTGCTACAGTACACACAAGCCGCTGGCGAGACCGAGCGTGGCGATGGGTGTCCTCCTTCTCCTATGTGCGCATGGGGCCTCCTTTTATATGCTCAAGGGGTTACCCACAGGTGGCAGCGCAGGTGGGGGCAAAAATGGGAGAATGCTGTAGTGGGTACAGCTGCCTGCACAGTGGCGGTACAGTGCTATCATACCTATCTCTGACGGCGGGGGACAAGGGCATTAAATGCCCGTCCGTGTCGCCCAGACGGTGCATGGAAGTGGACCGTCAGGAGCGCCACCGTTTGCCACGATGGCTACTCTGTCAGCGTTGCTTTGCCACTGCATGCCCCTGGCTACACAACCTCCCGCCACGTGCGCCTGGAATGCCCCCAGAGCGACACGTTGGTGGGTGAGCTGGAGCGCAGGCACGGGGTGGTAACTTGCTGCGGCAAACGCCTTGCCGCGGTGGATGTCTTGTCGCGTCCGGGAGCTTGTCGCTCACCGGGCCTTGCCGGAGCGCGGGACGCGCCGTGGCAAGGTCCTTGTCGTGCCGTGGTTGGCCTTCCCGGCAAGCTCCTCCTGCCGGGGTCTTGTGCTTCGAGCGGTCGTCCCGGCAAGCTCCTCTTGCCGGGGCCTGGCTCTCTTCGGGTGGCCTTCCCGGCAGGCTCCTCCTGCCGGGGCCTTGGCTCAGATACTTTGTTCTTGGATGGCCCAAAAAGGGACCACGGAGTGTCTTGGCGATCGCCTGGCAAGCCTTGCCGCGGGGTGCTACGACTGCCCGTGCACAAGTTCGGGATACTAAGGTACCCCTACTTTAGTACACCGACACGGGTAGTCAGACTAGTTGTAGCCAAACACATCACACTAGCTTTTACTGTATATTTCATGCGATTACTTTTGGCATATCGAGATCTAAGCAATCTACAATAGGATGAAAAGACTGGCGTCCTTCACATTATTGGCGAACTCGGTTCATAGAAACAAGCAATTCAACCATTTTGTGGGTAAATGAAAAGCGCCACTGGAATATTTTTCACTATCCAATCATACACGCAAAAAGGTGCGACGCCACCATAGGGGCTGGTATGGGCGGCCTCCTCAGGTGGCTGGAAAGTGTGCACCTAGTTTGAGTCATCCAGGTTGGCCCACGCTAGTTTTGTTCGTCCCAACGCACGAGCAGGCATTGTAAAAAATGAAGAAAAATGTTACAATTTGGATGGGCCAATAACATAAGTGCAAGGCAGGCCCTATAGCAGGCTCGCGGCCCAAATGAGCGCCTCCCATATCGATCGACAGCAAGAAAAATTCCAATTCATTCGCTCCAGCCTCCAGTCTGGTTCGCTCCTAACCTAGCCGCCGCTGGACAGACCGACACAGCACTTCCTCGCGCCCTCGTTGGAGGGCGGTCGCCGGGCTTCAAGCGAACAGAAGGACAAGAAGATGAAGATCCAAGCCTGGGTGTAGCCTACGTGGGAGGCAGCGGCGGCAGCATGGGCATGGCATCGAGGTTGCGCAAATGGACAGTCGTTAATTGCAAGAGTAGCATGCGCAACGAGCAAGTACATCACATCCCTGATTATATCTAATTCAACTCTTCAATTTCTGGCCAATAGTTAAACCTGACGGTGTTGTAAAAATGCTTGTATGTAGGGAATCTATGAGTAACTCCCCCAATCAATACTGAACTGACTGAATCTGATGTATCTAATCAAGTTTCCGGTGCAAACATACAAGCTCATGTTGTTCTTGAGCCTGAAGTGTCTAATGAACAGACTGCTAATGAAGGATCTGATGCAAACATTTTACATGCTCCTGGTGATGAACATATAGCGTCTAATGAGGGATCTAATGCAAGCATTTTGCAAGCTCATTGAAGGATTTAGTGTCTAATGATGATCTACTATGTTGAGAGAGACAGAGATTTGCAGGCATTGATGACAAGCAAATTATAGTGCATTTTCATAGCTTGAGGAAACGTCGAGGCCATCTAACAGAAAGTCCCCGTATCATGACAACATAGCATAAATACTTTTCTAATCTGTTGTTTGAAATTATTGGCATACTTGTGCAGGATAGATATATTGATATGCAGTTTGCGCACTGGTTATACGCGCAATTACACTTTGATATTTTCAGCCAGAGAACGAATAATTCAAGCAGGTACAGACCATGTTTGTAGTCCTTGTACACCATGTTGCATTTTGTGTTTTTAGTGCTTGCATCATTTCGTGTTTATAATCTGAACTACTTTGGATCATTAGCTGGTTTTCAAAGTGCATGTAGCTTCACATTTCTCAAGTTATGTTGATTTCCGAAGTGCAAGTGCCTTCGTATTTGTTAAGTTAAATGTTCGCCCCTGGTAACTTGAATTCGTGGATCAGCCACTGCACACAAATCATACACGAATGCCAGTACGAGTTAAATGAAATGTAGGGATATACGCTAGCTCGTTGTACAGGCTCACTGCAGCTCTGCTTGCGCTTGGGATGTTCCATGTACAAGTCCATGTTACCACTTGCTTGGATGTGCAGGCCTTGTGCCCCTTGCATCCCCCTCTGCATTTTTGACACGACGAATGGTTGATCAAATAAGAGGAATCGACCTTGATGTTGTACCGGAGGACAGATACTTACAAGGTTATACGGGTGTGCAAGATGTGTACCAGATCCTGTAGCGCCGTCATGCTTCGCTAAAATATGGATTTACTTGTTTCAGATGATATCTCCAGAAGAAATAAGAGTTAAGGTCAGAGTTGCATAGGCGTGTAAGCTAAGAGAGCAGTGAAAGGATATCCAAACATCGTCGGACCAGTGCATAAGGGAGTGATGTGTGGATACCTAGTTCGGGCCGGCATTTGGGCATGCTCGCCTAGCTAGAGTGCGGGTCACTTCAGAGCCGTTGAGGGTGATGCGTAGCGTTGGCTGGCCGTGCACGGATGCAGATCTTGAGTGGAAGCGGAGCGCTATGATGCGGTGGACGAGACCGTTGGTGAAGCCCCAACGGCCTCGGGGGGCGGAGGTGCAACAATGTGCTCGGTGAAGTAGCCCCGGTGAGCTGGGAGACGGTGTCGGTGAAGCGCACCTGATGCGGTGGAACTCGGTGTCTGTGAGGCACGTCGGTTGCGGCGGCCGACGTTGTCGGTGGACCACCCGATGCGGTGGACGAGGGCGTAGATGAGGTAGCTCTGGTGCGGTGGTGAAGCGCGACCGTCGTCTTCGTCGTCGTCGTCCGGCACAGAGGTGGGGAACGATGGGGAAAGAGATGAGACGAGGGGCGATTCGAGGGTTGGCGGCGAATTAGGGATTTGAGCAATATGGGCGCGGAAGGGGACGGTGGAGAAGAGAGATTTTGCAGGGCTGGAAGGGGCCGCCAGATATTTCAATCCGAAACATGGAAGCGCAAACTTATATTGTCGTCGTCCTTTTTTGGGGGGGTGGGTGGCTGGGCGCTATGCGTCCTTCCGATACACGCAACCACCCTGACAGGACTATGCTCCGGTGCCTTAAGGGACCTGCCTTTGTGTCCATGACATATGGGCCCAACAGGTGGCTGACCCACATGTCAGTGACGTAAAGGCAGTTGCCTTTAAGGCACCGAAGCAGCGTCCACAACGACACGACCCTGGTTTGCCTAGTGCGCCTACATTTGAGAATGCAAACGAATCTTCTTTCATTTGCAAACGAATATGTATGTATTACCATGCCCGTGTTTTCCTTGCAATAATTAGTCATTCGAAACGAGATACTCCATCCGTTCACTTTTGTAAGTCATTTCAAACAACTTAAAATGAATTGTTTTGCACATTGTCTGAAATGTCTTCAAGGTCTTATAAAAGTGAACAGAGGGAGTACTATAAATTAATTAATGAGGAGTTATTTGAAAAAAAATCAAAACGGTACCCACGCTAACGTGGATTAGAGTGTGTCTCACATAATTAGTTATTTGAATTAGAGTGTGTGTCACGTAGTTAGTTATTTGAATTAGAATGTGTGTCACGTAGCGATCTCCAATTCTAACGTGGATTTTGCATTTCACTGTATCCACGCTACTTTTTTAATACAAATGCATATGTATATGATGAACACCATGGTAGTGAGAAAACTTTTGGATGGATTCAAACATATGACCTACAAAATAGCACAACAAACTGAGTCAATGTCAACTTTTCGAAACTTAGTATGGCACGAATTCGAAATAATTACCCGTATGCCTGCTCCTCCGTTCAAATCTTACAATGTACACCGAATTGAAACATCGATATTAAGTCTCGTACTATGTACATTCAAATGTTGTTTTTAGCCCCCCCCCCCCCGCACAAACGCTACATACTTCCTGTATCGGTCAATCTTCCTCTCCTAACCACCTTAGGAAGCTATCAGTTTCCAACACACGTTCATTCTTTCTCTCCATGTTTCGATCTCTAAGTCTCTCAACTACACAACCCCTTTTTCCACTCTGTTACCAAATGTATTTACCTCACACACCCGCCATTGCACCCCATGCCGAGCTCTCTCCCCCCTCTCCCTCTCACCCTCTCGCGCTAAATACATGCATTGCCTATCTACCCCCCAAACCTCTCGTGCATGCTCATGCACGCACGTTGTATATCTAGGTCACTCCCTCGAGACTGTCTCACTCTTTCTTCCGCACGGCGGGCCACACTCGCTCAATCTCGCTCTCTTTTCTGAGTCTCGTTTAACCTCATTTTCTTTCACACACAAATGATATATCGTCTCCCTGTTCGGGCCTCGTTCGACACACTATATACTCTCTCACGCAGATTGTCTATCTAGGTCAGTCCATTCAAGCGGCCACCACTTTTTTGACCTCATGGTGGGCCACGCTCACTCAATCTCTCTCTCTCTCTCTCTCTCTCTCTCTCTCTCTCTCCGTATGTATCGATTGACCTCGCTCTTTCTCGGACAAAAACGATATATCACCATGCTTGAGCCCAATTCGACCTATTCACATTGTATACTCTCTCACGCACATCGTCTATCTAGGTCACTCTCTCCAACCCATCTCACTCTTTCGATCGCACGGCGACCCTATGTGATCGGTTGACCTTGCTTCCTCCCATGCACAAAATATATCTACATGTCTTCACTCACTGGTGGGTTCCATGTGTGCTCTCTCTCTCTTCTCCCCTTCTGCGTTTAGACGCACGGGCAAACAGGAAGAACTCGCGGGCGATGTTGCCATTGACCATATCTAGACGCGTTCACAAGTCACGGCACCAGTTTCACGTACTAGCAGCACTAGTCAGTGTGTACGTGCAATGCACATTAATTTGGATGTATATTAAGTGCATGCGGATATTAACTACTAGGATATTATTTGCGTGTTGTCATGTGATTAGCACTATTTTTGGTATGAAATTAACTGCACGCTAAACGTGTTGTGCGCTCGACATTGAAGCAGTCTAGGTCATTGGATGACAAGGAATACATGTGACTTGATGACGTTTTATATTTAATTTGATATGGCTCTAGCAGAACATTCAATCAATCAAACCATACATTTCGTTTAGTCTGACTCCAACTTTAAATTATACGACGATCGATATAAAATAAACGGAAATGATAAACGTTCGGATTTTAAGAATGGCAATCCGAATGTTTTTCATGGCAAATTTAGATTACGCGGCGGCGGTTGGGGCGTCTTGCAGTGGGAAGCGGCTCCTCTGCCGTGCTCTGCGTGTCGTCGGGCCACTGACCGACGGCAACGGCGGTGTCTTGCGTTGTTGTTGGCGTACTCTTGGACGTTGGCCTAGCTTCAAGGAAGGCCAAAATGTTCTGGACTTCGGAGCGAGTCAACTGGCGGGAGGAGGCGACTGGCATTGGTGCAAGGAAGCGGTCGACGGCAGCCATCCATGCCACTTAGGGGGGCACTAGCACCCGCGCAGGGACAGGCGCTGTCAATGGCGCGGTGGAGACATTCATGTGCACGGGCACCGGCACGGGCGCGCACGTCAGTGCACGCGCAGGCGCAGGCGCTGGCAGGTGCACGGGCACCGGCACGGGCGTGCGCATCAGTGCACGCACAGGCGCATGCACTGGCAGGTGCACGGGCGCGTGAAAGTCGGCGGGCACCTCGTGGAACCCCGTGGGATCAAGCTCAGCGACAATGTGCGGCTCCCAGCCCATCAATGCAACGGGGATGGGCGCTGGCGCAGTCGGGGCGACGGGAGACGGAACGGGAGTGGGGATAGGCGCGGCGTCTTCCCGCAAGGCCAGTTCAAGCTCGTCCCAAAGCGCCTTATGTTCTTGAGACTCCGGCTGGGTGTCTTCCTCACGAAATTGGAACACTAAGGGTAGACCATCGTGATGAGGCATGGCGTACGTTTAGGTCAGGCTAGTTGGAGGTAGACGACAGGAGAATCGGAGAGGAAGAGAGAGGATTGTAGCGATACTCCCTCCTTTCCGATTTATAAGGCTCAATTCAAACTGGGTAGTGCGGGGTTGATTTTAAACTGCGGCGCCGGCGACATTAAAAGTGGGAGCAGTTGGGACGACGATGGGCGGCGGAGCCTGGTCAAAGGGCTCGCCTCCCGGTGAGCCTGCACAGCGGTCTGCTCGCACGCCTCCCTGACAGTCGGTGCAGCGGTCTGCTCTCACGCCTCCCGTCGACTCACACGCTTGCTCGGACGGCACCTGCCGATTGCCCATGAGAAGCGGGGACTCGTGGCGGCACGTAAACGCCCACGGTTTCAATAGTGAAAGCGTTCGCCTTAACGTGACAGGTCTTTCTTCCAAAATACCTTGGCTCTTCATTTGTGCAACTTGTCATAAGCAGCTTGTCTCAAATTGAAGAAAAAACTTACGAAGTAATATTTGTGCCATATCATGTGACCATGCTTAGTTTCAAAAATTTATGCTCACTTTTGGATTTTCTGAAATTTAAGATCCAGGATTCGAAACAATATCATAACCTGCATCATGCAATAAATTTTCAAGCCGTACATCTGTCCTGTTGTATTTCTTAAGAAAGGATTTGGTCAAACATTTTGCTTAGTTAGACTTCAGACAAGTTATATATGCAGAGTAAAAGGATAATCCCTCCGTACCAGTGCATTGCCTGATATATTAACTCAAGTACTAGGCACGAACAAACGGGCTCAATTCTGTGCTCATCCTGGTGTAGTAGTAGTAGTAGTAGTAGTAGTACTAGGCAATGCAGTTGACGGGTGACCTTGACGAGCGGCGACCAAGGGAATTGAATCATGCTCGGCACGGTAGGTCATGTTGTCTAGTTACTAAAGCATCCCTCCGTTGTTCATCGGTAGTCATTATGGACCGGGGACATGAGGGGAATTTCCTAGGGCTGGAATTCTGGCCACCAGATATTTCGACTTGAAACGATGAGGCTCGACTGGTTGGGATAATGGGGTTGCCTAATGTGCGTACCACGCACGCCACCGAAGGACACGATCCCGCTTTTTTTTAGGATCAACACAAGCCAAGGTCTGGCTGGTACGCCGTTGGGTCCTACCATTCGAGAATACGAAAGGAACCTTTTAAATTGCCAAACGAATCTATGTGTATTACAATACCCGTATTTTCCTTGCAAATACTAATCTCAACGTGGTAATTGATTTATGACGAGTTGTTGAATTAGAGTGAGTTTGTGATATAGTGATCTCAACGTGGATTTCACATTTCATGGTATCCCTAGTAAGTTACCAATGCAAATTCAAATTTAAAAGATGAACAACATGGAGGTGAGAAAACTTTGTATGTATCAAGCATATGACCACACACACACACACACACATAGACACACACGCACGAACACAGCAACAATCCAATAAGTATAGTGCATCTATTTTTCCAAACCATGCATGTATGACACGAATTCAAAAATACTCCTTCTATTCCTAAATATTAGTCTTTTAGAGAGTTCAACAAGTGACTACATACGGAGCAAAATGAGTGAATCTAGACTCTAAAATATGTCTATATACATCCGTATGTGCCAGTCCATTTGAAGCCTCTAAAAAGACTAATATTTGGGAACGAAGGAAGTAAAATGTAAGACATTCATGGTCCTCAGTTCAATATTTAAAATGAACATGAAACTGAAACATGAATATTAAGTCTATTACTACAGTACATGCAAATGTTCTGTTTAGGCGGAGCTATGATTGTCGGGGGTCAACCCCTCGACCTTAGATAAAATTGTGGAGCTCTGTTTAGGGTTGTTTAGATTATATTTGTCCCCACCCTCCCAGCCACCGATTGGTTGTGCACCCCCACCCATCCTCCCCGGGAGAATATCATGTGCCCCCATACCTTAGATGCTATATGCCAATACGACTTGCTTGGAGCTTGTAGATCTGAGATATAGCAGCTCACATGATGTGTCTTAATATTTCTACAGGAAACCTTGATGAGTTTGAGAATTGCACACAATTTGTACAAAAACTACTTAGATGCCCTTTGATCCCATATCCAACGACCTCGAAGCTCGTATCACGTAGCATCTAAGATGAAGGAGGACATCATATTCTCCTGTATGTAAGAATATCATGTTCTACCACACCTCAGATGCTTTGGTGATACAAGCTCTTCGGAGGCGTTGGATTTGTGACCCAACACCTCCTCGGTGGTTCGAATGGCTTTTTGCAGAAAAGCCCCAAAAGAGTTCGGCCACTGCTTACAAGCACAAAGACTGCTCAGATGCCATTGGATCTTAGATCAAACAACCTCCAAGCTCGTATCACCGTAGCATCCAAGCTGTGGTAGCACCTTATGTTTTCTCGCACGGGAGAGTATGAGGTGCTCCCGCACTGTAGATTCTATGGTGATACGAGTTCACTGAGATCTAACAGCCCGTGATAGGAGGTTTGAATGTTTTTGCAATATACGACTGATAGAGTTTGGGAAATGCGCAGAGCATACAAATACTACGCATGTGCCATCTGATCACTGATCATACGACCTAGATGCTCATATCACCGTAGTGGGTAATTAAGCTATGGGGAGCACCTAATATGAGCACCGGGGAGCCGTTGGATCAAAGATGCAGTGGCACACACGAGGCCTGAATGTTTTATTTGCAAAAAAACCTTTCGAGAGTTTGGAAATTGCGCATAATTACAAAGACTACTCCCAAGCCATTGGATCTCACTTCCAACGGTGTAAAAACTCGTATCACCATAGTATCTAAGCTGCGGGGTGGATGTGATATTCTATGCCGCTATCATTTTTGTTCGTAAACTTGCAAAATACGTGTAACTCATGCCGTTACTTGTCTAACCGCGCAAAGTGTTTGTTCAAAAAAACATCCTACACTGAAATATCGGAACAACACATGGGGGTCCCACTTGTCATTAATCAAATTTGGACCTAAAAATAACAAATCTGAAAGACGAGATTCGAATTGGCAACCTGGACTACAAAGCGTAAGTCGATAGCCTGAAAAAACAAACGGTTGTTGGCTTTGTCCCATAACTTGATTTTATTTATACAGTACTTTCGTTGAGTAGAGTAGAGGGAGTGCCTCGTCAACACGTGCATGACCGTTGTCTCACTTACTGGTGGGTCCCAGGTCTGCAATCTCAATCTCTCTTCTCTCCATCGTCTAACCTTTGCACGGGCACACACGAAGAGCGGCGCTAGCTTGCCGTGGTGTTATTACAACTAAAAAAGCTTGGAAAATAGAAGAATCGCCTAGAACAAGAGACGTTGTGGCTGGTCGAGACGAAGCTAACCACATCTATCCTCCGTGCCATGTTTGCATGATGAAGCTGTGTGGCTAGTGGGGTGTTTTCGACCGACTGGCTGGGTCCCGAGGTCGAACCATAGGTACTACGTCTGATATAGTACATTTTTAGACGCACATTTTTCCTCCATGCCGAGACGTGGCACACGCTACCGCGTGGTTTCGGGGTCCTCCCAGGTGGTGCATGCATATATTCTTCCTGACGTGGGACGCCCTACCGCACGTTTTCTCGGTCCTCCTCGGTCGTAGTGCCGAAGCAAGTAAATGAGTCGTCAAATCACGAAAGACTACCTTTCCGGCCGAGTACACCAGTGAAGCACGATGGCTAGCTAGTTGGGCTAGCTCGACCGATTAGCTAGGCCGTCGCCACATTTGTTTTTTCACCCCTTTTTTTATCTACTTGCTGGCAGGTAAATATAAATATCCACCGCAGCGTTGCTCTGGTGTTTGGGTGCGGCTGGATTTTTATTTTTTTGATTGACAGGAGCAGGCGCGACAGGATTTTTAATTTTTTATTAACGGGAGCAGGCGTGGCCGCAATTAGTCACGATGACTCCGCCTGTAAAAACCGACCGCTCCCGGATGTGAGAAGTCGTCGACTGGTGTTTTACCGTGGTGAAAACCAAAAGATTCCCCGATCCCTCCGCCTTCCCGTAGATTGCATTGCCTTTCAGCCGTTTCGCCCCCTTTGCTTCCTCTCCCCATTGCTTCTACCTGGTGCCATGGCGGCGCAGTAGATCACGGAGTCCAAGGTGAGGCTCCTGACACACGAGCTCCATGCCAAGGATGCAGAGCTCAGGGCCAAGGATGTGGAGCTCCGTGAGCTCAAGGAGGAGAGGAGTGCCATGCTCCTCCGTTATGTGCGAGAGTTCACAGAGCTTCAAAAGCGAAAGGTGTCCATCACAAAGATGCTCGAGGCGTCGGCGGCGTTGCTGCAGAAAGCGGGATATACGATAGGCCGTCAAGGGAGCCGGCTGGAGCGCGAGCGGGCCGATCGTGATGAGGTCTAGGATCGCCTCGGCCACTTGGTGAACCAAGTTGCCATGCACGTGTTGCGGCTGCGCAATACCTACCGTCGTGCCAACGCGATGATGTCGGCCGTCGGGCTAAACCCGTTCGACCGGTCGACTTCAACAAGCTGCGGCTTCCTGACCTGGTCTCCTTCTTCACCTATATCTCCGAGGAGCTGAGCCGTCTCCACGCGATGGTGGGGGCTGAGCTGGACAAGGAGGGGTTGTGGGCTGCCGTCTCCGTTGCCGGGCGAATCCTTTCAGGGCTCCGTCACCGGAATCCATTCGTGCCATTGGACGTCGTCTTTGATGAGCCGGCTCCCGTCGACCGGGAGCGGGCTCTGCGGGCGGTTGCACCCTGCATCACCAACGTCATGCGCCTCGAGAAGCAGAGGGACTTCGGTGGTGTTTAGGCGCCCTCTGCATGGGCCTGTCCATGTCTCGGCGCAACATGACCGTTGGATCAAAATCAGACGGTGCAGATCAGTCACTGTTGCACAAAGCGTGTGGGTGTGTTTGGTTGCATTCTCATCTCATTATAGTTGTTTCCTCTTCGTGTATTTGTTACATATAGGAGTAGTTGACATGCGCACAACATCATTTGTTATCGTCATATCTTACTACACTAGCAACAAGATTGTGTAGTACTGACATATGAACCGCTTCAGATGCCTAGTAGTAGGAGCACTGTGTATGTTCAAGTGGCTGTCGTGTTTCGCACTCCTCCGCCGTAAGAGTGGAAACACTTGCTGTAATCATTTTTTCTTTTGAAAAATAGTGGACACGCTCTACCGTGCAGATCCTCCTCCAGCCATGCACTAAATTACTCACTTTCGTCGACGTGTGGGACAGCCAGCATCGGGGTCCACCAGCCATGCACTAAATTACTCCGTAGTAGAGTGATGGTAGACTACCCCGATCGAAGCGCCGCAGTAATGCCCAATGAGTCGTCAAATCACAAAAAACCCCTCCTTTCCAGCAGTAAGTTGGACGGACGAAGCAACCATCATTTCACTCTTCACTCTCAGCTTCCTCTCTACCCAACCCTCGCTTCTGCCTCATCTTGTTCCTCATTTCTTCAAGAAAACCCCGACCTGCTTCTGCCATTGTTCTTCTCTCCCAAAGAAGGAAAGGTGAGCGCATCAATGGTTTTGATTCTGGCTAAGGCCCGGTCTTGCAACCCCGAGACGGATCCTATAACTCCCTCTCTTTTCTTCTTTTGGGTTTGTGATTATGGTTTCTTTTCTTCTATTTCTATTTGACAGTTTCTTGATGGACGCTGGAGCACCGGGAGAAGTGATGTCTATGGCTCCGGCCAAAACCGTCGAGGCTCATGGTACGAAGAAGCGCAAGCACCCCGCCGAGACTACCGCAGACAAGCTCAAAGCCATCACCCTGTCCAAGCCCCCCTCTCCGGGATCCCTCATTAAGCAAGTCCAGGTAATATCTCTTCTTGACGATCTTTTTCTCGATCTTGATCATGTTTTTTCATCTAACACGCAGTACTAGTACTAGTAGTACAATTTTCTGGGTGATCTTGCGTGTGATTTTTGTGTGCCAAATGACGGTTCTAAATTCCTCTTTTGACCAAAACATGCGAGAGGTTGACACTATTTCTTATAGATTACTTTCAACTACTCCCTCTGTCCCAAATTTCTTGTCTTAGATTTGTCTAGATACGGATGTATCTAATACTAAAATGTGACTTGATACATCCGTATCTAGACAAATCTAAGACAAGAATTTTGGGACGGAGGGAGTACTTTATGAACATCAATGCTAGCCTTTTAAGAGGGTATATTTGCCTCAGTAACTTGTGTTATTGATTTTACATGTAATCCCTCTGCTCTCATGCCTTTGAAGACATGTTCTAGTGTCTTTGTTCACTCATTTCTGTGCGTATATGTAGTCAATCATATATGGAGTATAATATCGAAAATCATCTTATATTTCTGAACGGAGGTAGTAATAAAATATGGTTTCTGTTTGAATTAGAACCAGGTCCGCGGTGGAGATGAAGTTCTCAAAGTCATGCCGTGTGAACTGGAAGACCTGATGATGAGTTCTACTGCTGAACTATCCAACTGCTGTGTCCTTGTCGCCACGTGTCCTGAACTAGTGTTTTCCTGTAGCATTGTTGTCAGGCGTGTTCTCGAGGCTGTACTTGACCACAACAATTTCCTGGCTGTGCCTTCGATTATGAAGGGTGTGGTTCTTGTAAAGCATCCCAACAAATCTGATGCGGCCTGTCTTCATCGTCATGTTTATGAGTGGAAAGACCACTCTGTTAGGTTCTCCAAGGTTGACAAGATGGTGATGGTGCGTGTAGACATCTCACACGAAGTCCATGGCCTAGTCAGTTATGCGGGGTTCATCCCGTAGGTCGGTGGCAAGAAATAGTCTGCAGAGTTTAGTTAGTGCAACTTTGCTTGTCTGTAGTAAGTACTATTGTTCAGTACTTGATTTGTGTTTGTGAACCCTGTATAATTTATTAGTACTGCCGCTTTTGGTGTGTGGTCAGTCCTGAGAACGGTCTATGTTAATGTCTGTCCACTCAATTCAGTCTGTATATTTTGAAGTATCCAGATCATATTTTTTGTGAGGACGGTTTATCAATTATGGTTACACTCCAATATCTGTATGCACTACAGGGTTTATCGCACCCACCAGGATTTCCAGTCCCATGGATGTTCGGTCCATACGATTTGTCACGAGCTTTGGACTGTCCTGCTTGTGGGAGTAGGCAGGGCCCCTGCATGCCACGCGTAGTTGGACGATCAATCTTCTGTTTAGTACTTCAACATAGTGATTTCCTGGTAAGGATTCACTCGTGTCACATCAAGTAAATCTTATTGATTTACTGTCTAAATCTTATTGATCTAATGTCATGTTTTCTTTCTTTTCCTGCAATTTTACGATGCAGGTTTTGCCATGTGACATTCATCACAGAATAAACCGTTTGGTTTGCTCTACGATGGTTATTTTTGCAGGTTTCACTTCTTATGTCGTGTCAGTAACGAAGGCACTGTCCATCACTTATATTACTGGAAAAAATTGGATCAGTCTGTTGTCTGAGTACAAGCTGAATCCCTATGATGAACTGCAGTTTGGTTTAACAAAAACGCCACAATTAGTCCTTCTCACGTTTAAAAGAAATGAAGAAAATAACTGGATCACGGTCATGGATCCTAGTCAAGTTAAAAAGCTGATCATAGCAGACCAGACACGATCGTCGCTGTCTCGCACAGATCGAGCACCGGCAGTTGCTCTAGCACTGACAGCGGCAGCATCTCAGTCTGATCCAGCTGAGGATTGGGCACCTACCGCGTCAGTGGATCAGTCCGATCTACCGAAGGATCGGGCATCGACACCGACACCTGCTCCGACACCGGCACCAGCTCTACAAGGAGCACCATCTCCGGCAGCAGCAGCGGCTTCGGCACCTACACCAACACTTGCACTTGCATCTGCTCCGGCCCGTGCAATTGCACCGGCAACAGACTGGGCTGCAGTTCGCACTTCATATACCAAAGTCCTTACAAAAACCGACATGTCCACCTTCTTGGTAAGCATTGGCCGCCCAAGTGCTTCGTTCTTTTTTCTTTCCATGTTGTTTCACATGATTCACTATGTTGATCTAACTGTTTGGGTCTGTATTCTTGTTTGCAAATAGAGAATTCCTAGAGCAACGAGGGAGTCGTTCAACAATCCGGGCGACCACGGCCAAGTTTCTCTTACCATGCGCAGCCTTGGTGTGAATGAACCTGCTCAATATACTGTAAGTACAAAGGATGGTCGCCTGATGATTGATGCTAAAGGATGGTCAAGGTTCAAATCTAAATCATATCTTGCGGTAGGGGATGATGTCAAAATTGAACTTTCTCGGCAAGGAGAGCTGGTCCAAATCAACTTTGAAATTCTTCAGTAGCAGCACGCAACTGCCGAACTGATCTATCCTTCGAGAGATTTTGATGTAATAATCTGGCATGGTGAAACAAGTGTCCTGTGTGTACAAGTAGTACGACAGTATTATTTATCACATGGTATATCGTTGATAGAATTGCAACTCTGATTGCTGGTTAGGAACTATCATTCAATTTCATTCCAACAGCTGCCATGCTTTATTCAATTTTGTGTCTTCGCCTTGCGACAGCATCTAAAACCAGCGCCGTACCGATCGCTTGCAATATGAAAAGCGCTGAGGCAGAACACATGGGCCCCCAAACATGCAGGGTCGGTGTCGTGGATTTGTCACGGCAGATGTCCTAGCGAAAGGACTTAGTCGTGGAGCCATCGCAACGGGTTAACTTGAAGGGGTTAAAACGGACGCAAGGACACAGTGTTATACTAGTTCGGCCCCTTCGATGAAGGTAAAAGCCTACGTCTAGTTGTGATGGGATTGATGTGTTTCGAGGGCTAGGGAGCGATAAGCTTCACCTAAACCTCGAGTTGTTGTTGTCTGTCCCTAAACCGTCGTCGGGTCGTCCCCTTATATACACGGGGGACGCCCGTCGGTCTACAAAATCCCAACCTCCGGTTCATAAACGTGCCCGGGTTGGTCTCTCTATTCCTAACTTACAATGCAAGTTTACCTCAGGCCGGTTTACGGCCATAAACCTTTAAACCGATTATAGGCCTTGGGCCCTTCTATTTCTCCTTGGGCTTTAACATCTTGGGTCCATTGACGGAGCTAACCCGGGCCCTGTAGGCCGGTTTACCCCAAATAGCAATATCCCCAACATTAGGCCCCAGATTGATTTGAACAGGTTCATGTCAATCCTTAATAAGAATTTCTGTCTTCAAATGTCTTCCAGTAACTGTTAAACCGCCGTTTCGTCGTCTCCTCTTGCTGCTGTAAACCGATATGACGTCAGCACAAAGTTACCGTTTCTTTTTGCTAAATCCGCAATAATCAAGGCGACGGCTGGGCTCCCGAAATCACCGGCTCCTGGATTCGCGCGCCTGGCACGCGCGCCGCGCCTTATAAATAGGAATAGAAGGCCATCTTCCTTTCCTCCCTTTCGTCCCCTTCTTCGTCTTCCTCGCGACTCAGACTTCGGAGCTCCGCCGCCGCCGTCAGCTACTGCATCAACTCAGGCCGCTGCATCAACCTGACCGGACCAGAGTACCGCGGCGACCCTCCGCATCCGTTTGGATCCCGGTAAGGCTCCTGTTCTTCTTGCTTTAGATCCGCTCTAGGGTTCGTCATCCTTATCCTGCCACTGTTCATTGTTCATCTCCATAGCAAGTTTTTGTGAACAGATTATGATACTTATATTGTGATTTGTAGTCACTCTCAGTATTCGCCATAAATCTGTACTCATATCCTTAGATCCCACTCATTTCCCTGCTTGTCGAACTTGTGCTGTTCTGCTGCGAGCCAAACCTCATATTTTTACTTCTTTTTTGCCCTAGCTGTAGATCCATTGTTGGGAAAGAATCCGTACGGGATCTGTTTCTGCTTTCATATTCATAACTGTTAGATCTGGTCGGTTTAACTTTTATCAGAGCGAACAACCCAAACTATATATCCATTAGTCCCCTTGATGAACCGCTAGATGATATCACTCTAGATAGCTCCGGTCTATATAAGAGCATCTCCGATTTACAATCACACCTGTTCTCAAACCGGAATACCTTTGTCTTGTAGATTTCCTCATGGCAAAACAGGTATACGAATGCAACTGGGTTCCCTCTCGCATCACCGAGACCCAATTAAACAACTTAGTTCTGACTGGCGCCTTGAGTAGCAAAAATGCCATCCATTGGAGGGTTCCAGGGAGTGAATGTCCTCCTACCCCACAGGAAGGAGAAGTTGTTGTGTTTGCGGATCACCTGGCCCGGGGCTTTAATCCACCCGGTTCAAAATTTTACCGGGACGTCCTGGCTAATTTTAAGTTGCGCCCACAAGATGTTGGTCCAAACTCAGTCACGAATATCTGCCATTTTCAAGTGCTTTGTGAGGTGTACTTCCAGGAGGAACCTACTGTTGAGTTGTTCCGGGACTGTTTTCATTTGAACCGACGTACTGAATTCACCGACGGCCCTAATATGGAACTGGGTGGTATGGCGATTCAAAAGAGGAAAGAAGTGACTTATCCTCACGCCAAGCTACAGAGTCATCCGCAAGAATGGAATCACACTTGGTTCTATTGCAAGGATACTTCCCCTGCTGAAGAGAATCCTCTGCCTGGCTTCCGTCCAGAGAGACTTAGCAATACACACCCCTTCCCCCCAAGGCTAACCGCCAAAGAGAGGAGTAAGTATGCCCCTCAACTGTCCAAGCTCAGAGCCTTCATGGCTAACGGTTTAACAGGAGTAGATCTTGCCCGTTGCTGGATTTCATGGAGCATCCTGCCCCTTAGTATCCGCTCCGGTTTAATGTGCCAATACACGGGCCGGGTTAATGATCCTTTGAGGCACTTCAACATTCAGCTGACGGAAGACGAAGTTACTGAAGCTGTGAAAAAGATGCTGAATGAACCGGAATATGTTTGCGCCCGAACCGGCCTGCTTCCCTTTTGTGCTACAAATAAACCACCTGTTGTAAGCATCTCACCTCTGTTTGTTATAGAATTTATGATCTCCTTATATGTATACTGTTAACTCCAGTCCTTTCTGAAACAGGGAGATGATCCGTTTTGGAGCAAGAAGCTTCAAGAGCCAACAGAAAAGGTAACCCGACCCAAAACAAGGGTGAAGAAGCCTGCTCAGAAGAAAAGGAACACCGCTTCCTCTACCCCGGATTTAGATGAGGATGATGTGGGTAATCCGGACCTTGAGGTAGACCTCGATTCAGTTGGCTTACCTTTTATACGTCTTATTGATGATGATATTTGTCAGGACGATGCTGAAGCGAGTAATGCTGAAGGCCCAGAGGTAACTATTCTTTCTTCTGATACAGTTCCTTTGCCTTTGAAAAAACCTCGCCAAGCAAACCGGAAAGTTAAATTTTCTCATCCTCTTGCTTACTTGGATCCCAAATTTCTTGTGAAGACCCAGCAACATGAAGCTCGTCGCACCACCCGGCATAGTGGCCAGGTAGTTACCTCCGCCGGTTTACCGAACAGCCCGGTTCGGAAACGCCGCTCAGAGGTCTCCGATTTATGCGCTAGCTTTCCTCCTAAAGCAGGTTTAATTCGTCAGCCTCTTAATCCATCTGACTCCGATTATCAGGTCACTTCCCATTCATCTTCTGGTGAATCTTCAGCCACTCAACTGCCACCGCTGAAGACAGTTATTGGGTAAGTTGGACCGATCACAACATATTTCCATATGGGTTTCTTAATCCATCTTACACCGTTCTTTCAATCTTTGGGTCTCTCCCAGGGCTAAACCTAGACCGAGCAAGAAGGCTCGTCTGGATAATCCGGCCGAAGGAACTGCCGCTCCTGAACCGGAGAAAACTCCTGGTGCAGATGCTCTAGTTCGTGAAGACATTCAGAATTATCTACCTCCACAAGATGACGCCTATGCTGAAGAAAGGCCTACCAATCCTGCCAGCCGTACCAATCAGCCTGCCAGTCCTGTTCGGGTTGAGGAATCCATCCACCCTTCTGGAACTGTTGATAAACCGACAGTGCCAATGCAGAGCAGCGATTCCAAAGATGATGATGTTGTGATTACCGGCATTGGTCGCTCTGAACCGGGGAACTCTGCTACCTTAGCCAAGCATACTGCTAAGGAAGAAATCTCGGCCATAAAGGGCAAATGGGACGTTGATTCCTCAACGTACGCCGCTTTAAGCGCCCAAGATCTTTATTCTGGGTACCTGAACCGACTGTACACCAGTTGCGATTATGAAGCTGGCATGATCAGGATGATGAAAGAAAAACTTGAGGTAACTCTCTTGTGCTTCATTCTATTGCAACTTAGCTTGTCAATTTCTTCCAATCCGAGATGGTAATCCGAATCATGCTTCCTTGACAACCAAGGTCCGGTTTGAAAAAACCAGGCTTCCACATAGGTCGTAACCAGAAAACATCATCAAATAACCATTAGCCCCCAAGTGCCAAGTGTAAATACTTGTATTAATCTCGGGACTTTTGTAATGTAAAACATGCGTTAAAATCAAGTACGCATTAGCCCCCAAGTATCGAGCACATAACTTGCTTGTGTGGTTGATACTTCCAAACCGTGCAATATTTTCTGAACACTGCTGATGACCTGCTGCAGGGGGATCTGAAGACCAAAGAGAAACAAGTCTCGGACCTTCAGGAAATCCTAAAAACCCAGCAGGCTGAAACTGCAAAAGCGAAGGAAGAATTGACCAATGCCTTAAACGTTATGGAACAGCTGAAAGAAAACCGCAAAAAGGAACAAGCTGATTGGGCTACTGAAAAGGCTCTTTTGATTAAAAGGGCTGAAAATGCTGAAGCTGCTCTCAAACCGGTGGTTGATGAATTATCCACCGTAAAGCGACAAATACACTCCATGACCTCTGCCGTCTTTGGTAAATTTCTTTCGATGCCCTTCCTCCAATTTGCACCTTGTCTGCTATATCCTATGTCCGGTTTGTAATCCATCTTGAAACACTGCAGGCACACGTATTGGACACTTGGGCTCTGATGTGCGGATGAAACTCAAAGCTGCTTATACTTTGATTGAACAGTTGTATACCGGAGCACAGAGAGCTATCACCACTGCATCGCATAACAACCCCACACCGTCTCTGATTCAAGACACGTTAGAAAGGTTATCCATGCTTCCTGCCCGGATTGAAGAGTTAAAAAGATCAGCTGCCCGAACCGGAGCCATCACTGCCTTGATCCGGGCCAAAGCGTGGGTACCAGACTTTGATCCTGTCAAAGCGGCCCAAGGATACCCCAGCTTGAAAGAAGATGGTTCAAATTTCGGTGAAAATGACTTGAGGGCGATAAACCGGGCGGTGCACCCCCTAGCTTGTCAATTGGCTGAAGAAGCAGATCTGACACATTATCAGGCCCAATATGATAACCAGAACAAGCGAGTAGCTGCCTCGATCCCTGAAGCGGAAAACCTTATTCCTCCAATCCGTAAGCATACCTATGCCCCTGACATTGAACCGTCTTTGCTGATTCATGAAGAAGCGGTTTTTCAAGCGTTAATGGGAATCGACTGGACCACTGCTGATTTCCAGCCAATGGGTAGCCATGAGAAGGCTGAAACGGCGCAAGATGATCCACAACCTTCGAACCGAGGCGGCGAACAGGCGTAATCAAAGCTCCGGTTCACCTTAATTGGTGATGTTAATCCGTCAAAAAACAATATATTCAGGCACTACGCTGCCTTGTAATAAGATAGTTAATACCTCTGTGTTTGAATGCGCCTTTGTGCACGGGTACTGATGCCCTTGCCATTGACTTTTTCCAACTTGTGTTTCCTGTCTTTACTGGGTACAAAGGACGGTCTTTCGACCATACGAACCGTGCTGCGCCTTTGCCAAACCGGGCAACTTGCCTCCGGGTTAAAAAACGGACCAGGCTGTGTCAGCTGAATCGGTTTAAAAGTATTTGTCGTTCCGAAGAACAAAAACACCACAAGAAGGAAGATAACAAAAAACCAAATATGAGAGGAAACGCAATAGTAAAACGCATGCTAATGGTGGTTGCTATGAACCGTTCAGAAGGCGTTACCATCGTCAAGACAAAAAAAAAACCAAGCCCCCAAGGGGTGTAGCTACGGTTTAAGTCGACTAGGTTCCTAACTGAATCATGGCAAATATGCCAGTCAAATGGCATTGCATTGGTTCGGATTCGACCAAGCCCCCAAGTGACTCAGTGGCCTAGGGCCGATCAAGTGGCATTGCATTGGTTCGGACACGACCAAGCCCCCAAATGACTTATTGGCTGTTTAAAAGCCGATCAGAAGGCATTACCATCATCAAGACATGACCGAGCTCCCATAAGGTGTAACTACGGTTCAAGTCGATTAGGTCCCCAACTGACTTAGTGGCAAATGTGCCAGCCAGAAGGCATTACCGTCGTCAAGACATGACCAAGCTCCCCGGAGGTGTAGCTACGGTTCAGGTCGACTAGGTCCCCAACTGACTTTGTTGATCTTCTGTGAAGCGACCTCAAGGGGTAAACCGGAGGTTGCCCTAATGCGAATCAACTCCATGTAACCGCGCATGATGTGAAGAAAAGCAGAGACCCCGCTTTACTCGAGGCTCTGGTTAATTATATTGATCATAATATATACATGGTCATGATATGTACATAAACAAAGCCCAAGGCTAATGTATAATAAGGTCGAAGATGAGCTATGTTCCACGGCCTGCTGGTCTCCTCTTCTGATGTGCGTGAATCTTTGCGCTCTCGAATATCAATCAAGTAGTATGACCCATTATTCAGATTCTTGCTGACCACAAAAGGTCCTTCCCAAGGCAGGGATAATTTATGCATATCAGACTGATCCTGGAGGAGCCGGAGCACCAAATCCCCCTCCTGAAAGGTTCTGGTTCTAACCCGACGGCTGTGGTAACGGCGAAGATCTTGCTGGTAAATCGCTGAACGGGCAGCTGCTAAGTCACGTTCCTCATCCAACAAGTCAAGAGCGTTCTGCCGTGCCTGCTCGTTGTCCGCTTCAACATAAGCTGCCACACGAGGTGAATCATGTCGTATATCACTTGGGAGAACTGCCTCTGCTCCATAGACCATAAAAAACGGCGTAAACCCCGTGGATCTGTTAGGCGTGGTGTTGATGCTCCATAATACAGACGGCAGCTCCTCAACCCAACAACCCGGCGTCCTCTGCAAAGGGACCAGAAGCCGGGGTTTGATACCTCTCAAGATCTCTTGATTCGCTCGTTCTGCTTGACCATTAGATTGTGGGTGAGCTACCGAAGAAACATCAAGCCGTATATGCTCACGTGCGCAGAACTCTTTCATGGCACCTTTGGATAGATTGGTACCATTATCGGTGATGATGCTGTGTGGAAAACCAAACCGGAAGATCACCTTCTTTATAAACCGAACCGCCGTGGCCGCATCACATTTACTGACAGGTTCTACCTCCACCCACTTTGTAAATTTGTCAACCGCCACCAATAGGTGGGTCTTCTTATCTGTGGAACGTTTAAAAGGCCCAACCATATCGAGCCCCCAAGTCGCAAACGGCCAAGTAATTGGAATCATCCTCAATTCTTGAGCCGGTATGTGCGCTCGTCTAGAAAATTTCTGGCAACCATCACATAGCCTGACCAGGTCTTCTGCATCAGCATGAGCAGTTAACCAGTAGAAACCGCGGCGGAACGCTTTAGCCACCAATGATTTTGAACCGGCGTGGTGGCCGCAATCCCCTTCATGTATTTCACGTAATATTTCGCACCCCTCCTCAGGGGATACGCACCGTTGCAGCGCTCCTGACACGCTGCGATGATGTAGCTCCCCTTTGAGAATGGTCATAGACTTGGACCGCCGTACTATCTGCCGAGCCAAGCTTTCGTCTTCTGGCAACTCACCCCGGTTCATATATGCCAGATAAGGAAGCGTCCAATCCGGGGTGGCGTGAAGAGCCGCCACTAATTGAGCCTCCGGATCAGGAATAGCCAACTCCAGCTCACCGGGTAGCTGTACCGATGGGTGATACAATACATCCAAGAAAACATTGGGTGGGACCGGTTTAGGCTGAGAGCCCAAGCGGCTTAAAGCGTCCGCTGCCTCATTCTTTCTGCGGTCCACATGGTCCACTTGATAGCCTTTGAAATGCCCAGCCACCATATCTACTTCACGACGGTATGTAGCCATGAGCGGGTCCTTAGAATCCCAGGTGCCAGATACTTGCTGAGCCACTAGATCCGAATCACCAAAGCACCTAACCCGGCTCAGATTCATCTCTTTAGCCATCCGAAGACCATGAAGCAAAGCTTCATACTCAGCCGCATTGTTTGTACAGGGGAACATTAAACGGAGGACATAACAAAACTTGTCTCCTCGTGGGGAAGTTAAAACGACTCCAGCCCCCGAGCCTTCCAATTGTCTGGATCCGTCAAAATGAATAGTCCAATATGTGTTATCTGGCCTCTCCTCAGGTGCTTGTAACTCTGTCCAATCGTTTATGAAGTCGACAAGTGCTTGTGACTTTATGGCCGTCCGGGGTACGTATCTTAAACCGTGTGGCCCAAGCTCGATAGCCCACTTGGCAATCCGACCGGTCGCCTCCCGGTTCTGTACGATGTCACCCAAAGGAGCAGAACTGACCACCGTGATGGGGTGCCCTTGAAAATATTGCTTCAGCTTCCGGCTTGCCATAAAAACACCATATACCAGCTTCTGCCAATGCGGATACCTTTGCTTGGACTCGATAAGTACTTCGCTGATATAGTAAACCGGACGCTAAACCGGATGCTCCTTCCCAGCCTCCTTGCGTTCTACCACAATCGCCACACTGACCGCTCTGGCGTTCGCAGCAACATATAACAGGAGTGGCTCTTTATCTACGGGGGCTGCCAACACTGGCGGATTGATTAACTGTCGCTTCAAGTCCTCAAACGCTTTATCAGCCTCCGGACTCCAGACAAATTGATCTGTCTTCTTGAGCATTTGATACAAGGGGATCGCCTTTTCACCGAGGCGGCTGATAAACCAGCTTAACGCAGCAATCCGCCTGGCCACGCGCTGAACATCATTGACGCATTTCGGTTTGGCCAGGGAGGTGATCGCTGTGATCTTTTCCGGATTGGCCTCAATTCCTCTATGGGACACTAAAAATCCCAACAATTTGCCTGCAGGTACGCCGAAAACACATTTAGCTGGGTTGAGCATCATTTGGTACACTCTCAAGTTATCGAAGGTTTCCTTCAAATCGTCAACCAGGGTCTCCTTCTTTCGTGACTTGACCACAATGTCATCCACATAGGCATGTACATTACGACCAATCTGTTCATGGAGGCAATTTTGCACACACCGTTGATAAGTAGCCTGCGCACTCTTAAGCCCGAAGGGCATAGAAACATAGCAGAAGGCTCCAATGGGAGTAATGAACGCCGTCTTCTCCTGGTCCTTAACTGCCATCTTGATCTGATGATAACCCGAATAGGCATCCAAAAAACTCAAACGCTCGCAACCTGCCGTAGCATCAATGATTTGATCAATACGGGGGAGAGCAAAAGGATCCGCTGGACAGGCTTTATTCAAGTCTGTGTAATCCACACACATGCGCCAGGTGCCATTTTTCTTAAGAACCAGCACCGGATTAGCAAGCCACTCGGGATGAAAAACCTCAATAATAAAACCAGCAGCCAGGAGCCTGGCTACTTCCTCACCAATCGCTTTACGTCTTTCTTCGTTAAACCGGCGTAGGAACTGTTTTACCGGTTTATACTTAGGATCCACATTAAGGGTGTGCTCAGCGAGTCGCGTCGGTACACCAGGCATGTCAGACGGCTTCCATGCAAAGATGTCCCGATTCTCACGGATGAACTTGATGAGCGCGCTTTCCTATTTTGGATCCAAGTTTGCACTGATGCTGAACTGCTTGGACGAATCGCCAGGTACGAAGTCAACAAGCTTAGTTTCGGCAGCTGATTTGAACTTCAAGGCCGGATCGTGGTCCGTAGTTGGCTTCTTTAATGAAGTCATGTCCTCCGGATCAACATTGTCTTTGTACTGCTTTAGCTCCTCCGTAGCACAAACCGATTCTGCATAAGTCGCATCTCCTTCCTCGCATTCCAAAGCGATTCGACGGCTCCCATGAACCCTTATAGTGCCCTTGTAACCCGGCATCTTGAGTTGCAGATATACATAGCAGGGCCGTGCCATAAATTTTGCATAGGCCGGTCGTCCGAACAAAGCGTGGTATGGACTTTGGATTTTAACCACTTCAAACGTCAGCGTCTCTGATCTGGAATCATGACTATCGCCGAAGACCACTTCAAGGGCTATCTTACCAACAGGGTACGCAGACTTGCCAGGCACCACCCCGTGGAACACTGTATTGGTCGGTTTGAGATCTTTATCCACTAGTCCCATGCGACGGAAGGTCTCATAATACAAGATGTTAATGCTGCTCCCTCCATCCATGAGTACCTTGGTGAGCTTATAACCTCCCACCTGAGGCGCCACCACCAATGCTAACTGACCCGGATTATAAACCCTGGGAGGATGATCTTCTCGGCTCCATATGATTGGTTGTTCCGACCAGCGCAGATAGTGAGGCGTGGCCGGTTCAACAGCACTAACTGCCCGCCTCTGAAGCTTTATATCCCGTTTATCCAAGCTTGTAGTAAAAACATGATACTGTCCACCACTCAACTGTTTCGGGTTGCTCTGATAACCTGATTGCTGCTGCTGCTGCTGGCTGTAACCACTTTGATTACCTTGATTATTTTGGCTGTTCTGTCCGCCCGGATTACCATGGAACCCTGGACCGGAATTTCCGCCGTCGTACCCTGATCCGGAACCTGAACCGCCGCCAGAGCCGTGGTCATATTGGAAAATGTTTGAGCTTTTGAACTCCTTCATGATGTAACAATCCTTCCAAAGATGGGTTGCTGGCTCCTCTTTTGTTTCGTGCTTCGGACAGGGCTGGTTTAAGAAAAAGTTCAAACGCTCCGGATTAGGACCGGGATTTCCGCAAAAACCTGGTTGTTTCCCCTTACGTCGTTGGCCCTTATTCTGTGCACTGGTGTTGGCCACAAAATCAACGCTCCCATCCGATTTACGCTTACCTCCGCCTCCATTGCCTGTTGGTTGATGCTGCTGGCCTTTGGTGTTGCTATTCTTCTTTCCCTTCCCTGCTTTGTCGTCACCAGAGTCAGGATCCTTGGTACTGTCAGAATCCGCATACTTCACTAAAGCGGTCATGAGCGTTCCCATATCCGTGCAATCACGCTTCATCCGGCCTAACTTTAGCTTCAAAGGGCCAAACCGACAGTTGCCTTCCAACAGCACCACGGCGGTGTCTGCGTTGATGCGATCTGACGAGTGCAAAACTTCTGATACCCGGCGTACCCAATGGGTAGTTGACTCCCCTTCTTGCTGAACGCAAGCTGCCAGGTCAACTATCGACATTGGCTGTTTGCACGTGTCCTTGAAATTCTTGATAAACCGGGCTCGCAACTGGGCCCACGAATTAATGGAATTAGGCGGTAGGCTCTTTAGCCAAGTCCGGGCCGTCCCTTCTAACATCATGGTAAAATACTTCGCACACGCCGTGTCATCCACATCCAGCATCTCCATAGCCATCTCATAGCTCTCCACCCATGTCTCCGGAGGCTGATCTGCCGTGTAGTTTGGTACCTTGCGGGGGCCTTTGAAGTCTTTAGGCAGGCGTACGTTGCGCAAAGCGGGAACAAGGCACGGTACTCCCAAAGAACTAGAAACCACCCCCGGTTCAATCGTAGCAGTTGGGAGGATAGGTGCAAGCTGACGAGCCTGATGCTGCGCTGCTAATCTGGCCTCCTGCGCGCGGGCGCGATCCACATTCTCCTGAGCATTGTCGACGCCCGCCGGATTGTTGCCGCGGAGCGCTTCACGCCTGGCATTACTTGAAACAGCCGGCTCCTCCATGCGCCTACTATAGCTCCTGCTGGGGCGAGGGGTGGAGTGAATCCGATCACGGCTTTGCGAATATGCTTCTTGTTGGTCCAAAGCGGTCCTAAGGAGTTCCTTGACTCGGCGTGTCTCTACATCCTGCGGTGAATCGCCTTCGATCGGAATGGCTTCCAACCGAGCTGCCGCCGCAACGAGGTTATCCATCGGGTTGGAATAATGGCTCGATGGTGTTGGCACGGCCTGTGGTGTACCAGCGTTGTGACGAGGCAAGTTTATTATACGGTGCTGAACCGGGGCGCCAACTGTCGCTTCCGCACGGTTTACCCCCGGGGTGTTGAAGAGATTTCTGGCATCGAGGGCTGTGGGCAATCGAGATCGGAATTTCCTCTTCAGGACTTCCTGAGATGCATTCTGGTCCATCATGAGCCTGTAAGTCTGTGCATCTAAAGCGGCACGCTCTGCCGTCATCCTGGCCTCTTCTGCTGCCAGCCCCGCTTTAGCTTGAGTGATCTGTTCTCTCACTTTGGCAATCTCGGCATTGTGAACCTCCTGATCTACCGGGTTGGCTTCCGCCATGAGCGCCGCCAGTGCGTCAAACAAATCTGACAACACTTGGGCTGGTGAGTCCGCAGGGCCCCCTGCCCGCGCAGCTGTTGCCGCTGCCGATCCGGAGATCACTGCTGCCGCAGTTGATGAATGTGGCGCCGCCTGTGTTCCAGCCATGAAGATCCCAACTCGATTGGGCAGACCAGAGGGGTCCGGAATACTGTCGCCATCGGAGCTGCCCCCAATCCGATCATCTTGCAGCTGGTATAGAGACTCGGTTTCCCCGGTTGACGTTTCATCGCCGGAGTAGATGGCGGATTCGCCACCGGATTCGGATCCTTCCTCGTAGCTTCCTCCGTGGATGACTCCCACGAAGGCGCGCTTCCTGGTCGGTTTAGCCAGGGTCGATCTCGTGCACTGAGCTGTCTCGACGAGGTCGGTGCAGACACCCAGCTCGGGGCCCGGTTCACCGATCTTGCCGATGAAAACATGGATGCCGCCAAAGGGGACCCGGTACCCGTACTCGATCGAGCCGGCGTCGGGGCCCCAGCCTGTGCTGTCGATGTAGAGTTTTCCGTGACGACTTTTGGTCATCCGGCCCATAGCATAGCCCTCGAGACCTTCAAAGCGGCCCTCCAAGAACTTGAAACCATCTCGCGATAGCCCCACGGTGGGCGCCAACTGTCGTGGATTTGTCACGGCAGATGTCCTAGCGAAAGGACTTAGTCGTGGAGCCATCGCAACGGGTTAACTTGAAGGGGTTAAAACGGACGCAAGGACACAGTGTTATACTAGTTCGGCCCCTTCGATGAAGGTAAAAGCCTACGTCTAGTTGTGATGGGATTGATGTGTTTCGAGGGCTAGGGAGCGATAAGCTTCGCCTAAACCTCGAGTTGTTGTTGTCTGTCCCTAAACCGTCGTCGGGTCGTCCCCTTATATACACGGGGGACGCCCGTCGGTCTACAAAATCCCAACCTCCGGTTCATAAACGTGCCCGGGTTGGTCTCTCTATTCCTAACTTACAATGCAAGTTTACCTCAGGCCGGTTTACGGCCATAAACCTTTAAACTGATTATAGGCCTTGGGCCCTTCTATTTCTCCTTGGGCTTTAACATCTTGGGTCCATTGACGGAGCTAACCCGGGCCCTGTAGGCCGGTTTACCCCAAATAGCAATATCCCCAACAGTCGGCATGCGGCCCAAAGTCCAGAACCGTGGCCTATCTGAGTATTATATTCTCAGCTGAACCCCCATAAAAAAAGATGAACCCCCATAATTCCTGTGCGTTACAGAGGGAGTATATTTCTCGGCAAGGTGAGCCTGTGATATAAAAGATTTGTATATTTCTTTACAGAGGGAGTATCTCTCTGTCAAAAAATATATTTATGTGTAACTAGTTACTCTTGTCTTTCTACTTCCTTTCGCTGATATGTGGGGCAACCGGCAACGGGGTCCACGTGCCATATGCACAAATTAGAGTGCACAACTTCACGGTACACACACCCCGGTCGTAGCGCCGCAGTAATGCCCAATGAGCCGTCAAATCACAACCCCCCTTTCCGGCTTTAGCAGTAAGCTGGAGGACGAAGCGGCAATATTTCACTGGGCCTGAATCCCCTTCTCCCTCGTTTGCTTGTTCATAGTAAAACCCCTCTCGGCGATTGCATAGGGTTTTCTCATGGAGAACAAGGTACGAATTCTTCATCCATCCCTGATAAACCCAAGTCCCTTGGTGGCAGGTAATCCTAGGATGGCAGTCGCCGCCGTTGATGCATTTTTCTTCCTACTGAATCTAGTGTGTTTCATTTGCAGTGCCCAAAGTGCGAGTACCCTACAGGTTTCTGCACCCTCGGCGAGACACCACACTTGTTCCTTCTCATCCTAACACAGCATTTTGAAACGCGCACAGTATGTTCCTAGAATCCTCTTTTCTATCCGGGAGGGTGGGGTTTTTTTGAACATGTTGGGTTCTCATATTATTTTTCCTGCAATGTATTATTTGCTCTGCCAGAACACATGTACTCAGGATGCTCGGCCTTGCCATAATTGAATACACTAGTTTAATGGTCACAGTGAAGACAAGCCATGGATATAAGTTCCGAGTTGGGCTCATGAACCAAGAAGATCGCTGCTTTTTTTATGGCCGAACTTGGATAAACTTTCTCAAGTGTTACGGACTGAAAGTTGGCGCACGAATGTTGATGGAAATAGCAGAACCTGGTCTCATCTTCACTGCGATCTTCCACCTCGACGTCGTTCCAATTGTTCATCCATGTTAGTTTTGTATCTGGTTCTTGCTTGTTGCCTCGATTACTTCTTAATCCACATATTCTGTCTCACTAATCACAATTTAACTTTAGAAGTAGCAACGAATCTCTCACGAAGGTGCTACTTCTAACTAATATTTTCTTATAATTGGTGGCACGTGTAGGTTTTTTCAGAGTTAAGCAGTCTGCTTGTTTGTTACTCTGTAATAACTCGGCTGTTACTAATGGCACGGAAGTTGACTGGATCGACATCCACAAATTCCTACACTTTATTGATCGTCTTGAGGTCCTTGTGGGGCGTTTCAATGGTGGAAGGCCACATGGGATATGTGTGCCACTGTTGCACTCGTTGAACAGGTCCAACTGTGTCGAGAAACTTATGGTACGAGCTGTTTTCTGTTATATATGTTGTTCATAAACTATTGCTTATACACAGTTTTACATCTGTGATCTTCTTGAAACAGGAACTGCCGAGTTCTATGTTCCTATACAGATGCCTGACCATGGTCGGGTCAGACTTGCGCTTGGTCACAACATGATGTTTATGTAGACCTACTCAATTCCCCTTGGAGGTGAAAAGATACTTATTCATGGGTGGTGAGGGAGTCCTGGATTAGGGGGTGTTCGGGTAGCCGGACTATAACTTCAGCCGGACTCCTGGACTATGAAGACACAAGATTGAAGACTTCGTCCCGTGTCCGGATGGGACTTTCCTTGGCGTGGAAGGCAAGCTAGGCGATGCAGATACTCAAGATCTCCTACCATTGTAACCGACTCTGTGTAACCCTAACCCTATCCGGTGTCTATATAAACCGGAGGGTTGTAGTCCGTAGGACGAACCATCATCATACACAATCATAGCATAGGCTAGCTTCTAGGGTCTAGCCTCCTTGATCTCGTGGTAGATTTACTCTTGTACTACCCATATCATCAATATTAATCAAGCAGGAGTAGGGTATTACCTCCATCGAGAGGGCCCGAACCTGGGTAAAAACATCGTGTCCCTTGTCTCCTGTTACCATCCGGCCTTGACGCACCATTCGGGACCCCCTACCCGAGATCCGCCGGTTTTGACACCGACATTGGTGCTTTCATTGAGAGTTCCTCTGTGTCATCGCCTTTAGGCCCGATGGTTCCTTTGATCATCAACAACGATGAGGACCAGGGTGAGACTTTTCTCCCCGGACAGATCTTCGTCTTCGGCGGTTTTGCTCTGCGGGCCAATTCGCTTGGTCACCTGGAGCAGAACGAAAGCTACGCCCCTGGCCATCAAGTCAAGTTTGGAAGCTTAAACTACACGACTGATATCCGCGGAGACTTGATCTTCGATGGGTTCGAGCCACAGCCGAGCGCGTCGCACTACCTCGAGGGGCATGATCTAGCTCTGCCTCCGAACAGTGTCCTGGAGGCTGCATACGCACCGGTTCCGACCCTTAACTCGGAGCCCATTGCGCCAAGCGAGGATGAACGGTTGGACGTCACCTCGGGGGCTGCGATCTCAAAGGCGGTCGAGCCGAACGCCAGCCCCGCACTCCGCGTGACCCATGACCCCGAGGGTTCGGACTCCTCCCCGGACTCCGAACCCCCCGCGCCCCTGCCGGTCGAATCCGATTGGGTGTTGATAATGGAGTTCACCGCCGCGGACATCTTTCAGCACTCGCCTTTTGGCGACATCCTGAATTCTTTCAAGTCTCTCTCTTTATCAGGAGAGCCCTGGCCGAATTACGGTCAGCGAGGATGGGATACGGACGATGAAGAAATTCAAAGCCCACCACCACCCACTTGGTAGCCACTGTCGATGATTTAACCGACATGCTTGACTTCGGCTCCGAAGACTTCGACGGTATGGACGACGAGGTAGGAGACGAACATGAACCAGCACCTGTAGGGCGCTGGACGGCCACCTCGTCATATGACATATATATGGTGGACACTCCAAAATATGGAGATGGCGATGGAACAGCGGGGGATGACACCTCCAAGAAACAGCCACAGCGCCGGCGTCAGCGGCGCCGCTCTAAATCCCGTTAAAGCAAAAACGGTGATTCCGGCACCGGAGATAATAGTACCCCGGGTAGCGCCGAAGAACACCCTCTCCAGCAAGATTCGGCGCATGAAGATGGAGAAGCCAGCCCTCATGAGAGAGCGGCAGACCGAGAGGTTGAGGACGATAACTATATGACTCCCTCCGAAGACGAGGCTAGCCTCGATGACGACAAATTCGTCGTACCATCAGACCCCGCCGAACAAGAGCATTTCAAACGCAGGCTCTTAGCCACGGCGAACAGCCTCAAGAAAAAGCAGCAACAGCTTAGAGCTGATCAAGATCTGCTAGCTGATAGATGGACTGAAGTCCTTGCGGCTGAAGAGTATGAACTCGAACGCCCCTCCAAGAGCTATCCGAAGCGCAGGCCGCTACCCCGATCAGAGGAGGAAGCGCCTACATCACCAGCGCACGACATGGCAGACCGGCCACCTCGCAGCCACGACAGAGAGGCCTCTCGGCCCTCCACACAAGCCATGCCCCGACGCCGCTCAACTAAGGCACGGGAAAATGTGCCAGACCTGCGAGATGTACTGGAGGACAAGGCAAGGCAAACAAGATCGATCTACGGATCGCGCAGGCGCCCTACAACACGTGACAATGATCTTCACTCCGGATACAACAAATCCGGCTGGGCAGAACACAACAGACATAGCTCTTCCGAGTTGCGTCGTGATATAGCCCAATACAGGGGCGCCGCACACCCACTATGCTTCACAGATGAAGTAATGGATCATAAAATCCCAGAGGGTTTCAAACCTGTAAACATCGAATCATACGATGGAACAACAGATCCGGCGGTAAGGACCGAGGATTATCTCCTTCACATCCACATGGCACGTGGCGACGATCTACACGCCATCAAATACCTCCCGCTCAAACTCGAAGGACCGGCCCGGCACTGGCTTAACAGCCTGCCAGCAGACTCAATCGGTTCCTGGGAGGACCTGGAAGCCGCATTCCTCGACAACTTCCAGGGCACTTATGTGCGACCACCGGACGCCGACGACCTAAGCCACATAATTTAGCAGCCAGAAGAATCGACCAGGCAATTCTGGACACGGTTCCTAACGAAGAAAAACCAGATAGTCGACTGTTCGGATGCAGAGGCCCTAGCAGCCTTCAAGCATAACATCCGCGACGAGTGGCTTGCCCGGCACCTGGGACAGGAAAAGCCGAAATCTATGGCAGCCCTCACGACACTAATGACCCGCTTTTGCGCGGGCGAAGATAGCTGGCTAGCTCGCAGCAACAACTTATCAAAGAACCCTGGTAATCCGGATACCAAGGACAAAAGTGGCAGGACACGTCAAAATAAGCAAAAGCGTTGCGTTAGCAGCGACAGCAATGAAGATACGGCAGTCAACGCCGGATTCAGAGGCTATAAATCCGTTCAGCGGAAAAAGGCATTTAAAAAGAATACTCAGGGCCCGTCCAGTTTGGACCGAATACTCAACCGCTTGTGCCAGATCCATGGCACCCCCGAAAGGCCAGCCAATCACACCAACAGGGATTGTTGGGTGTTCAAGCAGGCAGGCAAGTTAAGAGCCGAAAACAAAGACAAGGGGCTGCATAGCGACGACGAGGAGGAGCCCAGGCCGCCGAACCACAATGGACAGAAGGGGTTCCCCCCACAAGTGTAGACGGTGAACATGATATACGCAACCCACATTCCCAAGAGGGAACAGAAGCGTGCGCTACGGGACGTATACGCGATGGAGCTAGTCGCCCCAAAGTTCAACCCATGGTCCTCCTGCCCGATCACTTTTGATCGAAGGGACCACCCCACTAGCATCCGTCATGGCGGCTTTGCCGCATTGGTTATCGACCCAATCATTGACGGCTTTCACCTCACAAGAGTCCTCATGGATGGCGGCAGGAGCCTGAACCTACTTTACCAGGATACAGTGCGGAAAATGGGCATAGATCCCTCAAGGATTAAGCCCACAAAAACGACCTTTAAAGGCGTTATACCAGGTGTAGAAGCCAACTGTACAGGCTCCGTAACACTTGATGTGGTCTTCGGATCTCCGGATAACTTCCAAAGCGAAGAGTTAATCTTCGACATAGTCCCGTTTCGCAGTGGCTATCACGCCCTGCTCGGACGAACCTTATTCGCAAAGTTCAATGCGGTGCTGCACTACGCATATCTCAAGCTTAAGATGCCAGGCCCTCGAGGAGTAATCATGGTCAATGGAAACACCGAACGCTCCCTCCGTACGGAGGAGCACACCGCGGCTCTCGCAGCGGAAGTACAAAGCAGCCTTTTTTAGGCAACTCTCCAGTCTGGCCGTTAAAAAGCCAGACACTGCCAAGCGCGCCCGGAGTAACCTACAACAAGACCGCCTGGCACGTTCTGAGCAGGCGTAGCAATGTGGCCCCAACCCCAGACATCGCGAGATAGCGAAGCTAGTACCTCGCGTGCATAATTACGCCCTTGAAATACTATGGGCACAGGGGAAGGGGCACAGTAACGGCATGCCCGAAATACGGCTTAAAACATACTAGGGGCTGCCGGATTTTTTTTTACTTTCAGGACTCCACACTTTGGATGACATGTTCGACAATTCGACTGTCGCACAAACGATGCAAGATCCAGGGAAGCAGACAAAGCTACACCGCATTATGGAACTCCCAGGTGGTCTCTATTACGAGCGGTATATCTGTTTCGAATATAATTCCGCGGCCTGCCCCTGGTTAGGACATGTTAAATAGTCTAATATCTTTTGCTTATCGCACTACTTGTATCGTTCGGCTTTGATAAATAGCCTCTTTATAAACAATGCATAGCTTTTTGTCTATTTTTTGCATTATCCTCTGTTAATATATGTTTATTAAATAACATGGTCGCACCCGTACACCATGGTACGGCAAACACGCCAGGGGCTTCAGTACCCTTCGATCTGGTGTGAGAAGTCCGTACACTTTCACAAGTGCGGCACCCCGAACTTATAACACTATATGCATCGGCTCCGAATCATGATTTGGGTAAATAGTTGGGTTTGCCCGGCTCCTATGTTTTGGTGCCTTACGTTCCGCTATATCGGCTAAGGTAGCACTAGGAGAACCACTGCAATTGTGCCCCGGTTCAGCTGGGTTAAGCACCTCAGTGGAGAAAGCTAAAACTGACTGTCATGATAAGGCGAGAGACCGGTCGCTGTTCGAGAGTTTTTTCGAGTCCCTAAAGACTTATGCCGCTTCGAGCGAGGAGCTGGCTTCGTCCGACCAAAGGCGTGGATAGCGCCCCGAATTCGGTCTTCCGAACTAGGGGCTTCGCCGAAATTTAAAATTATAAAGTTCTATGGCTAAGTGAGAGTTTTCAAGCATTATAGTCCGATTGCCTGATTCGTTGTACTGAGCGCCTCCCTCGAAGGACCCAACCATGGGAAAAAGAGCGCTCAGGTTTATCCTGAACACCCCAGCACTAGCGGCATGGGGGCAGAAGCCGACGAATGGCCATCTCTCAATTTTTGATAAATGGCCGCACAGAAAATAATATTTTAAATTCAATAAGCATTGCTTAGCGCATATGAACAAGTTTTCAGCGCACAGGATAAATACGAGCGAGTTCATTCAAAAATTACATCTTTGGTACATTCATCCTGTAACGCCCCAGATGTAACTTGCCATATTTGTAATCCAACTCTTGCCTTTTCCGGCTATGTGTTATGATATTCCCTCCGTGGTTGGGTTCTCTCCGTTTTGCATTTTGGTCATGTCATGCATTTCATATCATGTCATCATGTGCATCGCATTCGCATACGTGTTCGTCTCATGAATCCGAGCTTTTTCCCCGTTGTCCGTTTTGCAATCCGGCGCTCCTATCTCCCCCGGTGTCCCCTTTTGCATTTCTTCGTGAGCGGGTATTAAACTTTCTCGGATTGGACCGAGGTTTGCCATGCGGCCTCGGTATAGCACCGGTAGACCGCCAAGTTTCGGCTCAATCGGAGTTCGTTTGGTACTCCAACGGTTAACCGGGTAACCGTGAAGGCCTCGTGTGTGTTGCAGCCCAACACCCCGTCAAAACAGCCCAATAACCCATCTAAGACACTCCCATGTCCTCCGCCGTTCGATCACGATCGCGTGGCCGAAAACCGCACTCCATTTGGAGCTTCCTAGCTCCTTCTAGTTATAAAAAGGCCTCCCCCTCCTCCATTTGCGGGCAAAACTCCCCCGAAACCCTAATTTCGTCTCTCCGCGCGGCGGACGTGTCCACCGTGCCGCCCGACGAAGTCCGCGCCGCCACCCGCGCCAATCCGAGCCCGCCACGTGGCTCCCCGGCTGCCCGCGCCGCCACCGACCCGCGGGGCCCAGGCGCGGCCCGCCCAGGCCCGCGCGGGAGCCGCCGCCGCCGCACCCGTCCTCCTCCGCCCCGGCTCACGCGGGAGCCGCGCGTCACTGCCGTCGCCCCCGCCGGCCAAGCTCGCCGCCGCCCCGGTTCGCCGCCCGCTCGTCCCGGCCGGCGCTTGCCTCCACCGCGCTACCGCGCCGCCCCCGCACGCCGCCGGCGCCGGATCCGGCGAGATCCGGCTCGCCCCGGCCTCTCCTCCGCCTCCTCGCCTTTTCTCCGGCGAGTTCAGCCGACAGATCTCGGCCATCCTCGAACTACGTGCCCGACGGTTGACTTTTCCCTCACCCCGAATATTTCTAAGTCCCCAAGATTTTTGCATTATCGTCACATGTTCGTCATGCCATAACTTTGCATCCGTAGCTCCGTTTCGTGCGTATAATATGTCAAATTGTTTGCCACGAAGAGTACATCGTTTCTTTCCATTGCGTCATTTTCATTTGAGGTCATCTTGATGCCAGAAATGCTGTTAGAAGAGGGCTAGTTGATGTTAGTGGCTGGATCTTATCTGAACATGCACTTTTGTCATTTTTGCCATGATTGATGTGTGCCTCCTATGAAGTTGTGTCCTAGATGAGTTTTGCAATATGCCATGTTACCTTTCCGTAGAATTTTGCCATGTATTTTTGTGATCTATGTGGTGACTAGCACAAGCATGCAAACTAGGTCACTTGATGTTGCTGATTTCAGAGACTTAGTGATTTCACTAAGTCCCTGACTGCTGTTATTTTTATGCCATGTGTTCATGTTGTTTCCGAGAGATCTATTCATATTTTGAGCATGATCAGTAAGGGTGTTTTGAAATTAAGGATTTTCTAAATCCATCCATGCCTTTTTTTGTAATTATGGAGTGCCATAGCTTGAGTCAATCGAGCTCTTCTTTTGCTACAAAATGTTGCTGGCAGATTGTTTACGTGTTATTCGATTTTGCCAAGCTTGGTGTAGTTGATCCTTGCATGATATGATGTTATTCTTGCCATGTCTAGTTTCTATGCCATGTCTTCTTGATGTATGTATGCTTAGTATATCATGCAATGATCTGTAGTGAGTGCATCGAGCTCACGAACATGCCTAGTCGTTAACAGTTTCTGTCATGTCCAGTTTTCTACCAAGTCTGAAACCTGTAACGAAACTTGCTCATTTGACATGGGTGTAATGATATTTTTCTGATCCTTTTTGGCTTTTGGTCAGTAAGAGACTTTTGTCAAGTGCTATGAGTAGATTCATGCCATGCCTTTATTTGCCATGTTCTGAACCTGTAGCATGTTGTTTCGTTGCTCTGAACATGTCATCCTGATGTTAGTTTTCTGCTATGTTGTTAATTTCACTAAGTCTGAGAACCTGTTATCTTGTGCACTTTTGCCATGCTTGTTTGGACCTGTTATGATGTGCACTAGCCGTAGCTCAGTGTTCATCTTTTATCGTGCATCTTGTGTAGATTACTCTCATATGCTTTGTTGCCATGTTTGGGTGCAATAGCTTAATTATTTGTCGCTTGCTAAGTAGCATTATGCTGTTAATGGCAGATTCGTGTCATTCTTGTATTGCTTGCCATTTGCAAACCGTGCATTCGATTCCGGTGAACTTTATATCGATTTCAACCAAAATCACCTCACCTATCCAGTGGCATGCTTGGTTTGCCAAGATTATGCCCTGTTCATCCTTGTCCTTCCGGAGCATGCATACGCATTGCATATCACCTCTCGCATATCATTGCCATGTTTTGCATCATATTGCTTGCGCATTGCATCGTGGTTGATATTGGTTCCTTTGCTTGTTCTCTTGTCTTGGGTAGAGCCGGGAGACGAGTACGTGACCGAGGATTCCGTTGAGAACGCTTTCGAGGACCAAGCTTTCGACAACTCTGAGACTCTTGCAGGCAAGATGACCATACCCTCGAAATCACTTCTATCTTTGCTTGCTAGATTGCTCGCTCTTTGGCTATGCCCATGCTGCGATACCTACCACTTTCTATATCATGCCTCCTATATTGCCTTGTCAGCCCCTAACCATCCATGTCCTAGCAAACCGTTGTTTGGCTATCTTACTGCTTTGCTCAGCCCCTCTTATAGCGTTGCTAGTTGCAGGTGAAGATGAAGTTTGTTCCTTGTTGGAACATGATCTTGTTGTTCCTTGTTGGAACATGTTTACTTGTTGGGATATCACAATACCCCTTATTTAATTAATGCATCTATATACTTGGTGAAGGGTGGAAGGCTCGGCCTTATGCCTGGTGTTTTGTTCCACTCTTGCCACCCTAGTTTCCGTCATACCGGTGTTATGTTCCCGGAGTTTGCGTTCCTTACACGGTTGGGTGATTTATGGGACCCCCTTGACAGTTCGCTTTGAATAAGACTTTTCCAGCAAGGCCCAACATTGGTTTTACCATTCGCCACCTAGCCTTTTTTCCCCTTGGGTTCTGCAGACTCAAGGGTCATCTTTATTTTAAACCCCTGGGCCAGTTCTCCTTCGATTGCTGGTCCAAACTAGAGCACTTTGCAGCGCCACCTCGGGGCAACTCGAGGGCTGGTTTTAGTTGTACGGACTGCTCATCCGGATGTGCCCTGAGACCGAGATATGTGCAGCTCCTATCAGGATTTGTCGGCACAATCGGGCGGCTTTGCTGGACTTGTTTTGTTGCTGTTGAAATGTCTTGTAGTCCGGGATTCCGAGATTGATCGGGTCTTCCCGGTAGAAGGTATATCCTTCGTTGACCGTGAGAGCTTATCATGGGCTAAGTTGGGACACCCCTGCAGGGTATTATATTTCGAAAGCCGTGCCCGCGGTTTTGAGGCAGATGGGAATTTGTTGATGTCCGGTTGTAGAAAACCCGAAGTTGACCTTAACTAAAACACATCAACCGCGTGTGTAACCGTGATGGTCTCTTCTCGGCGGGGCCCGGGAAGTGAACACGGTTGTTGGAGTTATGCCTGACTTAGGTTGTTTCAGGATCACTTCTTGATCACTTCTAGTTTCTCGACCGTGCTTTGCCATCTCTTCTCGCTCTCTTTTGCGCTGTAGCCACCATATGCTAGTCGCTTGCTGCAGCTCCACCTCTCAAACCCCTTTCCCACCTTTAAGCTTAAATAGTCTTGATCTCGCGGGTGTGAGATTGCTGAGTCCCCGTGACTCACAGATATTATCACAACAGTTGCAGGTACCAACGATGCCAGTGCAGATGACGCGACCGAGCTCACTTGGGAGTTCGACGAGGAACGTGGCCGTTACTATGTTTCTTTTCCAGATGATCAGTAGTGGAGCCCAGTTGGGTGATCCAGGGATCTGTTTAGCTTTTGGGGTAGTCTTCTTTCATTTTGGTACCGTAGTCGGACCTTGAGTGTGATCTGTATGATGGATGTTATTTATGTACTTGTGTGAAGTGGCGATTGTAAGCCAACTATGTATCTTTCCCCTTTATTTATTACATGGATTGTGTGAAGATTACCTCACTTGCGACATTGCTTTCAATGCGGTTATGCCTCTAAGTCGTGCCTCGACACGTGGGAGATATAGCCGCATCGAGGGCGTTACAAGTTGGTATCAGAGCCTTTCCCCGACCTTAGGAGCCCCCACTATTTGATCGTCTTTAGTGGCCGAGTTGTGTCTAGAAAAATGTTTTGAGTCATTTAGGAATTATATATCGGAGAGTTTAGGAATTCTTTTTACTTCCCAGTCCCTTTGACCTTCTGGTAAGGCTTCCTGACGTAGAGTTTTGACTCTTCTCTTCTCAAATTTCTCTAAAAAAAATTTAGGATCACGCGGGTATATTACAATCGTTCCGATGGTCTTATGATGACAACATTGTCTTGGTTGCCTCCTAACATTTAGGGGTTGTGGCAGTGTCCCGGGGAGTTGAGCTCCGAGGTGTTGTCGTCATAATTTTATCGTTGCAGTTCTGGAATACCTGAGTTTAGTACGCCGACATCGAAAATCTCTTTTGTACAGTTGTTGGTGAGATAACCTTGATAGCCCAGTACTGTGGCGAGTGCGGGAGTATTGCCATGACTTGTATAACGGATGCTTTTCGAAGGTTGAGGTAGACGATTTCCGAAGGTTTCTTGGTTATGTGTTGAAGTATGGATACAGCTGGTTGTAGGATTTGCTAGTTTGGGTGAGATATTATGCTTCCCCTGTATCCCCAACACCTGATTACATAACCAGAAAGTTTCGGGAGTTTATAAGTGGGAATTCATGTAGCTCCAGTATTTCTTCCGCAGATATTTGGTTTGTGATTGGGTAATCCTTACCAAGTATTTGTTCACATCCGTACCTTGTTGATTTTATTCCTTACCATGTTCTAAGTGGCTTCTCAATTTTGGAAGTGTGATGTTTTACATTGGAATTCATTCGTTCATTCTCGTTCGAATGTTAATTGTGAAGACTATATGTTGCAATTTCGTTCCTTTGATTCAGCCTCAATATATCTCTGTCAAGATGCTAATGGATGTCACCCTCTTCAGGATGGCTCCGCCAACGCGTCAGAATCCGGAACGCAATGAAGGGAATCAGTCTAACCCTCCGCCACCACCTCCGCCTCCGGAAGCTTGGCAGGCCCTGATGACTGCCACAAATGCCAATGCTCAGATTCTGATTCAGCTCTTGCAAGATCGCAACCAAGGGCAAGCTAATCAAGAGAATCAAGGCCAAGGCAACAATCAGCCGCACTTCGCTTCACTGAACCAGTTCCTTGCTAATCAGCCAAAGACCTTCAGCTACTGTGTCGAGGCCACAGACGCCGATGATTGGCTCGTGGACATCAGCAAGCATTTCGAGTGCAGCAATGTGAGACCTGAGGACTTTGTCAAGTTTGCCTCTTTTCAACTCAAAGATCAAGCTGCTGAGTGGTTCCAGCAATACAAAGATTCCAGAGGAGGTCGTGTGATAACCTGGGATGATTTCCGCCGTGACTTCAAAGCTCACCACATTCCAGAAAGTGTTGTCGAGCTTAAGCGTGAGGAATTCCGCAATCTCAAGCAAGGCAACATGTCTGTCTATCAATACAACACTCAGTTCCAGAAGCTCTCTCGTTTTGCAAGGCAAGACATTCCTGATGAGAAGAGTATGATCTACCAGTTCAGGCGTGGTCTCAGAGAAGATCTGCAACTTGCTCTCGTGCTTTTCGTGCCATTAAAGTATGATGAATTCTACAACATGGCGCTGAAACAAGAAGCTGCTCAGCTCAAGTGTGAGGCATCTAAGAAGAGAGTCAGAGACGCAGTTCAGTCTTCTTCTTCCTCACTTGTGGCAGCTAAGCAACAGAAGTTCTGGTTGCCTCCTCCTCCTCCGTTCCGTCAGCCTTATCAGCAGAAGAACTCAAGTGGTCGTGGATCTTCCCACCCACCCAACCCTGGCTATCAGAACAAGTCGCAAAGTCAAGCTCCAAGGCCAAGTGCTCCTTACCATCGTCCGCTCTCAGAGGTGACTTGTAACAAATGTCAGTAGAAGGGTCACTATGCGAACAAGTGCTTCAACCAAAGGCGCCTTCCGCCTCCTCCTCCTGTGAAATCTTCCAACAATGCAGTGGTCAAGCATAATCCTAAGCATGCCAAGGTGAACATGTTGAATGCAGCTCAAGCAGAGGAGTCTTCTGAAGTGATCATGGGTAATCTTCCTGTTAATGATATTCCTGCCAAAGTCTTGTTTGATACTGGTGCATCACATTGTTTCATCTCAAGACCTTTTGCATCTAAGCATGAATTCGTTACTCAAGTTTTGCCGAGACCTTTGTCTATTGTGTCCCCGGGTAAGCAATTGACTTCTCGAGTTTCGGTTCCGGATGTTTCCATCAAGATGGGCGACTATAAATTTCTGTCTTCTCCAATGGTGCTTGGGGATTCTGATATTGATCTTATTCTCGGGATGGACTGGCTTTCTAAGCACAAGGCTCAGCTCGAGTGTGCTGCCAGGGAAATCAAATTGACTCACTCTTCTAGCGATGTGATCATCTATGCTTCTCGTGACGATACCATTCGGTTGTTTTCTCTCAATGAGAATGATGAATTGGAGGCTATCTCTCAGATTCCAGTCGTTTGTGAGTACCAAGATGTTTTTCCAGAAGAGCTTCCGGGTATGCCTCCCCGTCGGCCAGTTGAATTCGTTATTGATCTTGAGCCTGGCATGGAACCCGTTTGCAAGCGTCCTTACAAGCTTGGACCAGATGAGCTCAAGGAATTGAAGATTCAACTCGATAAACAAGAACGTCTGGGTCTGATCAGACCGAGTTCTTCTCCGTGGGGTTGTGGTGTTCTTTTTGTCAAGAAGAAGGATGGCACGGACCGACTTTGCGTCGATTACCGTCCATTGAACAAGAAGACTATCAAGAACAAGTACCCACTTCCCAACATCAATGAGCTATTTGAGCAACTCAAAGGTGCTAAGGTGTTCTCCAAGCTTGACCTTCGTATGGGTTACCATCAGATTCGCATTCGTGAAGAAGATATTCCCAAGACAGCATTCAGAACAAGCTTTGGTTCTTATGAATATACTGTCATGTCTTTCGGCCTTGTCAATGCTCCTCCATATTTCACTCGCTTGATGAATTTCATCTTCAACCCCTACATCAACGAATTTGTCTTGGTCTATCTCGATGATATTTTGGTCTTCTCCAAGAATAAGAAGGATCATGCCAAACATTTGCGATTGGTGCTCGACAAGCTCAGAGAGTATCAATTATATGCGAAGTTCTCCAAATGTGAATTATGGCTTGATGAAGTTCTTTATCTTGGCCATATCATCTCTGCCAATGGCATTGCTATTAATCCAGAGAGGGTGTCTGCAGTTTTGAATTGGAATCCTCCTCAGAATGTCAAGCAGCTTCGTAGCTTTCTTGGACTTGCAAGCTATTGCAGAAGATTCGTTGAGAATTTCTCTAAGATTGCTAAGCCTCTTTCCAACCTCCTCCAGAAGCATGTGAAATATGTCTGGTCTCCTGAGTGTGACGTTGCTTTCAAGACTCTCAAACAGAAACTCGTCACTGCTCCAGTTCTGACTCCTCCTGACGAATCCAAGCCTTATGAAGTATTCTGTGATGCTTCTCTCCAGGGCCTCGGTGCTGTCTTAATGCAAGAGAAGAAGGTTGTTGCCTATACCTCTCGCCAGTTGAAGCCCAACGAAAGGAACTACCCCACTCACGATCTTGAGTTGGCGGCAGTTGTCCAGGCATTAATAACATGGAGACATCTCCTGTTGGGAAGGAAAGTGGACATTTTCACCGATCACAAGAGTCTCAAGTATATCTTCACTCAGCCTCACCTCAACCTCAGACAAACTCGATGGGTCGAGATGATTCAAGAGTATAATCCGAGTATTGAATACACTCCAGGAAAGGCTAATGTGATTGCAGACGCTTTGAGCAGAAAGGCTTACTGCAACAGCTTAATCCTCAAGCCATTTCAACCGGATCTTTGTGAAGCTTTCCGCAAGTTGAATCTCCAAGTTGTTCCTCAAGGTTTTCTTGCCAACCTCATCGTCTCTCCTACCTTGGAAGATCAAATTCATGAGGCACAACTGTTGGATACCATGGTGAAGAAGGTGAAACGTGGTATTGACAAGGGCATTTCCAAATACATGTGCTATCGAGTTGATGACAGAGATACCCTTTTCTTCGAGGACCAGATCGTGGTTCCAAAGGGAGATCTTCGTAAAGTCATTATGAACAAAGCGCACAACTCTCTTCTGTCAATTCATCCTGGAAGTTCGAAGATGTACCATGACCTCAAGCAGTCGTATTGGTGGACTCGAATGAAGCGTGAGATCGCTCAATTCGTGAATGAGTGTGATGTTTGCAGAAGGGTGAAAGCAGAACACCAACGACCAGCTGGACTTCTCCAACCTCTTGCTATTCCAGAATGGAAGTTTGATCATATCGAAATGGACTTCGTGACTGGTTTTCCTAAGTCCAAGCGTGGAAATGATGCTATCTTCGTCGTCATCGACAAGCTCACCAAAGTGGCTCATTTTCTTCCTATCAAAGAGTCTATCACAGCAGCACAGCTGGCAGAGCTCTACACCTCCAGAATTGTCTCCTTGCACGGCATTCCACAATTGATCTCTTCAGACCGTGGCAGCATCTTTACCTCCAAGTTTTGGGATTCTTTTCAGAAGGCCATGGGCACCAACATTCGCTTCAGCACAACTTTCCACCCTCAGACTAGTGGACAAGTCGAGCGTGTCAACCAAATTCTTGAAGATATGCTCAGAGCCTGTGTTATCTCTTTCGGCATGAAGTGGGAGGATTGTCTTCCTTATGCTGAATTCTCTTACAACAACAATTTTCAAGTCAGCTTGGGCAAAGCCCCATTCGAGATTCTCTATGGCAGAAAGTGCCGTACTCCTCTCAACTGGTCTGAAACCGGTGAACGTCAATTGCTCGGCAATGATTTGATCTCAGAGGCTGAGGCTATGTGCAAGGTGATTCGTGAGAACCTCAAAGCCGCGCAGTCGCGCCAGAAGAGCTATTACGACAGCAAACATCGTGATGTGGCATTCGAGATCGGAGACCATGTTTACCTCCGTGTCTCGCCAATGAAAGGAACTCGTCGCTTCGGTATCAAGGGGAAACTTGCTCCGCGATACGTGGGTCCCTTCAAGATCATCGGCAAACGAGGCGATCTCGCCTATCAACTTGAGCACCCTCCAACTTTGCAAATGTGCACGATGTCTTCCACGTGTCACAGCTTCGCAAGTGCTTCAAGACGCCTGAGCGCACCATCAACTTTGAAGAGATTGATCTTCAAGAAGATTTGTCCTATCATGAGCATCCAGTTGCTATTCTTGAAACAACTGAGCGCAAGACTCGCAACAAGTCAATCAAATTCCTCAAAGTGAAATGGTCACATCATTCAGACCGAGAGGCCACCTGGGAGCGTGAAGACCACCTACGTTCTGAGTATCCGGAGTTCTTTCAGTCCTAGATCTCGGGACGAGATCCTCTCGTAGTGGTGGTGTGTTGTAACGCCCCAGATGTAACTTGCCATATTTGTAATCCAACTCTTGCCATTTCCGGCTATGTGTTATGATATTCCCTCCATGGTTGGGTTCTCTCCATTTTGCATTTTGGTCATGTCACGCATTTCATATCATGTCATCATGTGCATCGCATTCGCATACGTGTTCGTCTCATGAATCCGAGCTTTTTCCCCGTTGTCCGTTTTGCAATCCGGCGCTCCTATCTCCCCCGGTGTCCCCTTTTGCATTTCTTCGTGAGCGGGTATTAAACTTTCTCTGATTGGACCGAGGTTTGCCATGCGGCCTCGGTATAGCACCGGTAGACCGCCTGTCAAGTTTCGGCTCAATCGGAGTTCGTTTGGTACTCCAACGGTTAACCGGGTAACCGTGAAGGCCTCGTGTGTGTTGCAGCCCAACACCCCGTCAAAACAGCCCAATAACCCATCTAAGACACTCCCATGTCCTCCGCCGTTCGATCACGATCGCGTGGCTGAAAACCGCACTCCATTTGGAGCTTCCTAGCTCCTTCTAGTTATAAAAAGGCCTCCCCCTCCTCCATTTGCGGGCAAAACTCCCCCGAAACCCTAATTTCGTCTCTCCGCGCGGCGGACGTGTCCACCGCGCCGCCGGACGAAGTCCGCGCCGCCGCCGGCGCCGGATCCGGCGAGATCCGGCTCGCCCCGGCCTCTCCTCCGCCTCCTCGCCTCTTCTCCGGCGAGTTCAGCCGACAGATCTCGGCCATCCTCGAACTACGTGCCCGATGGTTGACTTTTCCCTCACCCCGAATATTTCTAAGTCCCCAAGATTTTTGCATTATCGTCACATGTTCGTCATGCCATAACATTGCATCCGTAGCTCCGTTTCGCGCGTATAATACGTCACATTGTTCGACTCGAAGGGTACATCATTTCTTTCCATTGCATCATTTTCATTTGAGGTCATCTTGGTGCCCGAAATGCTGTTAGAAGAGGGCTAGTTGATGTTAGTAGCTGGATCTTATCTGAACATGCACTTTTGTCATTTTTGCCATGATTGATGTGTGCCTCGTATGAAGTTGTGTCCTACATGAGTTTTGTAATATGCCATGTTACCTTTCCAGATAATTTTGCCATGTATTTTTGTGATCTATGTGGTGACTAGCACAAGCATGCAAACTAGGTCACTTGATGTTGCTGATTTCAGAGACTTAGTGATTTCACGAAGTCCCTGACTGCTGTTATTTTTGTGCCATGTGTTCATGTTGTTTCCGAGAGATCTATGCATATTTTGAGCATGATCAGTAAGGGTGTTTTGAACTTAAGGATTTGCTCAATCCATCCATGCATTTTTTTGTAATTATGGAGTGCCATAGCTTGAGTCAATCGAGCTCTTCTTTTGCTACAAAATGTTGCTGGCAGATTGTTTACGTGTTATTCGATTTTGCCAAGCTTGGTGTAGTTGATCCTTGCATGATATGATGTTATTCTTGCCATGTCTAGTTTCTATGCCATGTCTTCCTGATGTATGTATGCTTATTATATCATGCAATGCTCTGTAGTGAGTGCATCGAGCTCACGAACATGCCTAGTCGTTAACAGTTTCTGCCATGTCCAGTTTTCTACTAAGTCTGAAACCTGTAACGAAACTTGCTCATTTGACACGGGTGTAATCATATTTTTCTGATCCTTTTTGGCTTATGGTCAGTAAGAGACTTTTGTCAAGTGCTATGAGTAGATTCATGCCATGCCTTTCTTTGCCATGTTATGAACTTGTAGCATGTTGTTTCGTTGCTCTGAACATGTCATCCTGATGTTAGTTTTCTGCTATGTTGTTAATTTCACTAAGTCTGAGAACCTGTTATCTTGTGCACTTTTACCATGCTTGTTTGGACCTGTTATGATGTGAACTAGCCGTAACTCAGTGTTCATCTTTTATCGTGCATCTTGTGTAGATTACTGTCATATGCTTTGTTTCCATGTTTGGGTGAAGGAGCTTAATTATTTGTCGCTCGCTAAGTAGCATCATGCTGTTAATGGCAGATTCGTGTCATTCTTGTATTGCTTGCCATTTGCAAACCGTGCATTCGATTCCGGTGAACTTTATATCGATTTCAACCAAAATCACCTCACCTATCCAGTGGCATGCTTGGTTTGCCAAGATTATGCCCTGTTCATCCTTGTCCTTCCGGAGCATGCATACGCATTGCATATCACCTCTCGCATATCATTGCCATGTTTTGCATCATATTGCTTGCGCATTGCATCGTGGTTGATATTGGTTCCTTTGCTTGTTCTCTTGTCTTGGGTAGAGCCGGGAGACGAGTACGTGACCGAGGATTCCGTTGAGAACGCTTTCGAGGACCAAGCTTTCGACAACTCTAAGACTCTTGCAGGCAAGATGACCATACCCTCGAAATCACTTCTATCTTTGCTTGCTAGATTGCTCGCTCTTTTGCTATGCCCATGCTGCGATACCTACCACTTGCTATATCATGCCTCCTATATTGCCTTGTCAGCCCCTAACCATCCATGTCCTAGCAAACCGTTGTTTGGCTATGTTACTGCTTTGCTCAGCCCCTCTTATAGCGTTGCTAGTTGTAGGTGAAGATGAAGTTTGTTCCTTGTTGGAACATGTTTACTTGTTGGGATATCACAATACCCCTTATTTAATTAATGCATCTATATACTTGGTGAAGGGTGGAAGGCTCGGCCTTATGCCTGGTGTTTTGTTCCACTCTTGCCACCCTAGTTTCCGTCATACCGGTGTTATGTTCCCGGAGTTTGCGTTCCTTACACGGTTGGGTGATTTATGGGACCCCCTTGACAGTTCGCTTTGAATAAGACTTTTCCAGCAAGGCCCAAAATTGGTTTTACCATTCGCCACCTAGCCTTTTTTCCCCTTGGGTTCTGCAGACTCAAGGGTCATCTTTATTTTAAACCCCCGGGCCAGTTCTCCTTCGATTGCTGGTCCAAACTAGAGCCCTTTGCAGCGCCACCTCGGGGCAACTCGAGGGCTGGTTTTAGTTGTACGGACTGCTCATCCGGATGTGCCCTGAGACCGAGATATGTGCAGCTCCTATCAGGATTTGTCGGCACAATCGGGCGGCTTTGCTGGACTTGTTTTGTTGCTGTTGAAATGTCTTGTAGTCCGGGATTCCAAGATTGATCGGGTCTTCCCGGTAGAAGGTATATCCTTCATTGACCGTGAGAGCTTATCATGGGCTAAGTTGGGACACCCCTGCAGGGTATTATCTTTCGAAAGCCGTGCCCGTGGTTATGAGGCAGATGGGAATTTGTTGATGTCCGGTTGTAGAAAACCCGAAGTTGACCTTAACTAAAACACATCAACCGCGTGTGTAACCGTGATGGTCTCTTCTCGGCGGGGCCCGGGAAGTGAACACGGTTGTTGGAGTTATGCCTGACGTAGGTTGATTCAGGATCACTTCTTGATCACTTCTAGTTTCTCGACCGTGCTTTGCCTTCTCTTCTCGCTCTCTTTTGCGCTGTAGCCACCATATGCTAGTCGCTTGCTGCAGCTCCACCTCTCAAACCCCTTTCCCACCTTTAAGCTTAAATAGTCTTGGTCTCGCGGGTGTGAGATTGCTGAGTCCCCGTGACTCACAGATATTATCACAACAGTTGCAGGTACCAACGATGCCAGTGCAGATGACGCGACCGAGCTTACTTGGGAGTTCGACGAGGAACGTGGCCGTTACTATGTTTCTTTTCCAGATGATCAGTAGTGGAGCCCAGTTGGGTGATCCGGGGATCTGTTTAGCTTTTGGGGTAGTCTTCTTTCATTTTGGTACCGTAGTCGGACCTTGAGTGTGATCTGTATGATGGATGTTATTTATGTACTTGTGTGAAGTGGCGATTGTAAGCCAACTATGTATCTTTCCCCTTTATTTATTACATGGATTGTGTGAAGATTACCTCACTTACGACATTGCTTTCAATGCGGTTATGCCTCTAAGTTGTGCCTCGACACGTGGGAGATATAGCCGCATCGAGGGCGTTACACATCCGCAATAAGGCGGGCACCTGCAAGAACATCCTTGTCGTAGTTCTCGGGCTTGCGATGCTCCTTCCCCTGTGGTGGCCCGTCCTTCACCAGCTTCTCATCGTCAAGCTTACCCCAGTGCACCTTTGCACGAGCAAGGGCCCTCCGGGCACCTTCGATGCAGACAGAACGCTTGATGACCTCAAGCCTTGGACAAGCCTCCACCAGCCGCCGCACAAGCCCGAAGTATCTCCCAGGCAGGGCCTCTCCGGGCCACAGCCGAACTATGAAGCCCTTCATGGCTTGTTCGGCCGCCTTGTGGAGCTCGACCAGCTGTTTCAGCTGGTCGCTCAAGGGCACAGGGTGTCCGGCCTCAGAATACTGAGACCAAAACACACTCTCCGTCGAGCTGCCCTCTTCAGCTCGGTAGAATACGGCGGCGGCGGATACGCTGCGGGGAAGATCTGCGAACGCCCCGGAGAACTCCGGATTCGGGTAAGTGACAAGTAGTTTACTTTTATATTTCTACTTTGCATTAAGAATGCCTTACCCGCTGCTATGTTTTTCATCTCCTCCAACTCTTGGAGGGCCTTTTGGGCTTCAGCCTTGGCACCCTTGGCGGTCTCAAGGGCCGACGCGAGCTCGGATGCCTGCGCCTTTGACTCAAGCTCCAAGCTCTCATGTTTTTTCATGAGAGCCTGCAGCTCTTGCTGCACCTCGCCAACCTGAGCCCCAAGTCTTTCTCACTCGGTGCGCTCCTCGGCCATTTTCTTTTCGGCCTCAGATAGTGCCTGCTTGAGGGTCGCCACCTCAGTTGTGGCCCCTACAATAAGCAGTACGATCCTGTTATTCTTTGCAATCACGCCTCTCTATAGGCACCTTTTTCTGTAGGGTATTTCTTACCTTCTTTTTCCTCGAGCTGCCGTTTGGCAAGGCCGAGCTCTTGCTCGGTCCGCCCGAGGTCCCTTTTTAGGACATCCACCTGTGCAGTCAGTACGGCGGTGGATAGCAGCGAAGCCTGCATACGCATATCGACTCTTTATTGTTAGACTCCTGCGAAAATTAATAGATCCTCTATTCGGCTTTTCTTTCCGAACGCCAAGCAGAGCATCAGGGGCTACTGTCTATGCGGTAATATTTTGACATATTTTTACTTACCTCGAAGCCCGTCAGAAGGCTAGCGCAAGCTTCAGTCAGTCCGCTCTTGGCAGACTGAACCTTTCGGATCACCGTACTCATAATAGTACGGTGCCCCTTGTCGATGGAGGCGCCGTCAAGCACCTCCAGCAGATGGTCCAGCGACTCCGGTTGGATGGAGGTCGCTGGCTTAGAATGCTTGCTCCTTTTGGAAGGAGTTCGCCTACCGCGGCTCGGAACTGTTGAAGATTCCGGCGCGGTGTCCGGCACAAAGCCGGACTTGGAGCCCTGGGGGTCTTGTCCCCTTCACTCCTGGAGTCCAGGAGGTTGCCTTGCGGCTCCTCCAGGACCACCTCTTCCTGCCCCGGAGCTTGTCGCGATGCCACTTCGGCGTCATCCGTGGTGCGGGGGGAGACAGCGGGCGGAACGGAGTTCACGTCCGATGAGTCCAGGGAGCCGCCCGACGATTCATTGTATTCGGCCTGGGGCGGGCTACATATTCACATTTGACATTACGGAAAGCAGCGCAACAAAGGAACATCATGAGTTACTCTGATGTCCGAACTTACGATTTCGCCGGACGCTTGGCCCTGTTCGGCCACTCCTCTTCGCTCTCTTCGGCGTCATGGGAGTAGTCCGGCGGAGGGGTCTTCCTTTTCCTAGACCCCTCGGCCTCCCCTGATGGGGCGGCCTTCTTCTTCTCTTCTCCCTCCGCTGGGGGGGAGAGCTTTCTTCTTCCTCCTCCTTGTTTTCACGAGAGGAGGGCGTCTCGGACTCGTCAGATGACGAGTCCGACACCACCAAGTTACGGGCACTCTTTCAAGTCCCGGTGGTCTTCTTCTTCTTGACCTTCCTCTCCGACACCACATAAGGTGCCGGAGTCAGAAGCTTCACTAGGAGAGCTGGGGCTGGGTCTTCGGGCAGGGGAGCCGGACAGTTGATTGGTCCGGATATCGCCTGCCAAGCCTGTCAAAGGTAAGGGAGTTTAGATCCCGCATAGAGTTAATCTATGAAAAAGAGCTTAATAATCCTGTCAAAGGCATAGATAGCTTACCTCGCTAGCGTGACACTGCATGTTGTATTCGCGGTCCTCGGAAGCAGATGCGGGGGCCTCGGATCCTTTGATTAGCACCTTCCAGATGTCTTCATACGACGTGTCGAAGAGCCTGGTGAGGGTTCGGTGCTGCGCCGGGTCGAACTCCCACAAATTGAAATCCCGTTGTTGGCACGGGAGGATCAGACGAACGAGCATGACCTGGACTATATTGACAAGCCGGATTGGCTTGTTTACCAGGGACTGGATGTAGGTCTTCAGTCCGGTCACCTCTTCCTCGTTGCCCCACGACAGGCCCGTCTCTTTCCAGGACATAAGCCACATGGGGGGTCCGGGTCTGAACTCGGGAGCTGCGACCCATTCCGGATCGCGTGGCTCGGTGATGTAAAACCACCCGGCTTGCCACCCCTTTAGGATCTCCACAAAGGAGCCCTCGAACCACAGGACGTTGGCTATCTTGCCAGCCATAGCGCCTCCGCGCTCCGCCTAGCTGCCGCGCACCACCTTGGGCTTGATGTTGAAGGTCTTAAGCCAAAGGCCGAAATGGGGGCGGACGCGGAGGAAGGCCTCACACACGACGATAAACGCCGAGATATTGAGGATGAAGTTCGGGGCCAGATCGTGGAAATCTAGGCCGTAGTAGAACATGAGTCCCCGGACGAATGGGTGAAGTGGAAACCCAGTCCGCGGAGGAAGTGTGGAAGGAAAACTACCCTCTCATGGGGCCTTGGGGTGGGGAGAAGCTGCCCCTTCTCCGGAAGCCGGTGCGGGATGTCCTTGGACAGGTATCCGGCCTTCCTTAGCTTTTTTACTTTAGCCTCCGTGATGGAGGAGACCATCCACTTGCCTCCCGCTCCGGACATTGCTGGATAAGGTTGAGGTGGAAAGAGCGGGCTTGGGCGCTGGAGCTTGAGTGCGCGAGAGATGGATTGGCAAAGGAGGAAGAAGGCGTAGGTAAAAAAGGTGGATCCTTATCCCCTTATATGGGCCGATGCGTTTATGCGTCCCCACCTACCTAAGCAAACTCGCTTGCCTCCCAAGCACCGTGGTAAATGGCGCGGTTGGGTTACCCACGTCCGTATTGATGAGAATCCCGTAAAAGGGGCACACGATCTCTGCTTTGACAAGTCGTGCCAAGGAAACCGCCTCGCTAAACGTGCTGAGGTGGAAAAGTGAAAACAATTTGTATAAAGAGCTTGGTCGTGGTGTGATGACGCACTGCGGAATACGTCAGCAGTTGTGTTAATATTATTCTCTCTATGGCAATATGTGGAAACTTATTTTGCAGAGCCGGACACTATTCTTGGTGTCTACAATCTTCTATGAAGGACTTGGAGGAGGAACCCGCCTTGCAATGCCGAAGACAATCTGCACGCCGGACTCGTCGTCATTGAAGCCTGGATCAGGGGCTACTGAGGGAGTCTTGGATTAGGGGGTGTTCGGGTAGCCGGACTATAGCTTCAGCCGGACTCCTGGACTATGAAGATACAAGATTGAAGACTTCGTCCCGTGTCCGGATGGGACTTTCCTTGGCATGGAAGGCAAGCTAGGCGATGCGGATACTCAAGATCTCCTACCATTGTAACCGACTCTGTGTAACCCTAACCCTATCCGGTGTCTATATAAACCGGAGGGTTGTAGTCCATAGGACGAACCATCATCATACACAATCATACCATAGGCTAGCTTCTAGGGTTAGCCTCCTTAATCTCGTGGTAGATCTACTCTTGTACTACCCATATCATCAATATTAATCAAGCAGGAGTAGGGTATTACCTCCATCGAGAGGGCCCGAACCTAGGTAAGAACATCGTGTCCCTTGTCTCCTGTTACCATCCGGCCTTGACGCACCGTTCGGGACCCCCTACCCGAGATCCGCCGGTTTTGACACCGACACGTGGTCTCAAATAATGAAGGCCCGTCCATCTTGGAGAATAGGACAGAAGATTATGTTCATGCTTTTCCATGGCTCTAAAGTGAATATCATGTTTATTGACCACGTTGCGAGATGAAGCCGCTTTCATAAGGTTGTGGATGCGCGGGGTGGCGCATGGGCCTTGTCCTGGGGCTTGGCGACCTCACCCTTGGTTAACTGTAGGCAAAGTAGCATTGTTTGAGGCGTGCTTTGTACGGTTGAACCTGTATAAGTACTCATACTGCTTTCAGCTTTGGTTGTTAAGTGCCCCTGCTGGTTTCAGTTAAGGTTGTTAAGTACTCCTGCTGCTTTTATAGTCTGTCGTGTTTCTTCAGTCCTGTCTTCATCCAGCCGCCAAAACTAAACCAGCGCCGGCGGGGCCGTCTGCTTCCGCCTCCCACGGCTGGCTGCGCCTCAGCGCATGCATCGCCGCCCCACCGTCTCCTAAATCGTTAACGCTGACGTCCTCCGCGCGTTTTGGTGCGCTCGCTGCGGTGTCGCCCTCTCGCGTTGTCAACATGGTCAACAAACAACAGGAATCAGCAGAAGTACGTGGAGAGGATGATAGTAGGGGCCCAGCACGTCAGCGTATGGAAAAATAAAATGCTTCCTCCTAGCGTTTTCCTGACATCTGGGACCCACGACATTGTGAGCGTATATAGTCAATAGACAAGAGAACACCACAAGATCGGCTGACACCTGGGATGTAACTACTCGAGCAGTATTTTTTTTGTTTGGTATTGTTGAGACGGAGCAGGGTTTGAACTGGGCTGTGGCCCGTCTAGCCCAGGCTTATATTTTATGTTCACTATGTGACCATCCCAGCTATTTTTTCTTTGTGAAAATGAGCCTAGTTTATTTTTTCTGAAGAATACCCAATCCAGGCCTACTTATTTTTCTACGCCCTGATGGGCTGCAACTCTTTCAAGACGCGTGCAAATCTTGAAAGTAATATGAAATGGGTTGTAAATATAAAAATAGATGACAAATTGGCAATTACTTTATAATTTCTGAATTTTATCACATTTTTAGATTCCTATTTCACTGGGCATTAACCTATTTTAAATATATCTTCAAATTACTTTAAATCTAGCTGGACATTTCGGTATTAAAAATAGTTTGGAACCCACAGAAATATGCGAAATTGGCCCTGGCCAACCAAAAAAAACAACTGCAATAAATTGCATAAGAAGTTTCCATGAGCTATATATAAATTATTAAAAAAAGAGGGAGTGGTCTGACTTGTGGGCCTGTTTAGTTGACGCATATGCAAGATTTTTTTTAGTTATTATATACGTCAACAAACGATTCTAGCAGACGTAACCGTTGGATGTCAATACAACAGCCGTCGTGTTTCTTCAATCTCTGATCTTCTTGCTCCAGCCGCCAAAGCAGCGCCGGCGGGACCGCCTACTCCCGCCTCCCGTGGCCGGCGTGCTGCCGCGCAGGCCTCAGCACCCCCTACTACTCCCACCGATGGCCAGGGCATCCCTCTACTCTCCCACACCCCCTGTTATTCTGCGGCGACAGCAGCCTCACACCGCAGCTGAACCGGTGAACGCTCGTACTCCTCTCCGCGTGGGCATCCACTGCCGCGTCTTCCCTGGCTCTGCGTCTTCCCCTTCCTATGCCTCGCCGTCGTCCACCGACCTAGTGCTCTCGGTGAGGCGTGGTCAAAGTGGTCGACGACCGACTTCCATCGGAAGAGTACTGTACGTGGAGAGGCTGACAGCTGGGTCCACGGCAGCCGCAAGGAAGTGCCTCCTTATTACGCGGAAAATAATTATTCCTCCACCTGACAGCGGGGACCCACCGGCCGGGCCACCAGTATTTTGCGAAAAAAATCGTTTCCCCTGACTGCTGGGACCCACCGGACGGGCCACCATATTTCGCGAAAAAAACGTTCCCCCCGCTGTTAGCTCGGACCCACCGGAAGTGCCTCCTTATTACGCACAAAAAAATGAATACTCCCCCGGCTAGGTGGGACCCACCTTGGTATGAGGCTGACTTGTGGGCCTACTAAGTTGACGCGGACGAAGGGCTTTGTCAACTTAGTCAATATGAACGATTCTAGCTCCAGTGACCGTACGATGTCCATCCAACGGCCGTAGTGCTTCTTCAACCTCTGGTCTTCTTGCTCCAGCCGCCCAAAGCAGCGCCGGTCGTGCCGCATGCTCCTGCCTCCCGTGGCCGGCTGTGCTGCCGCGGAGGCCTCACCGCCCCCTACTATTCCCACCGCTGGCCAGGCCCTGCGGCGACGGCAGCCTCACACCGCAGCCGAACCAGTGAACCCTCGTACTCCTATCCGCGCGCACGCGGGCTTCCACTGCAGCGTCTTCCCCGTCTCCCCATCGTCCCCTTCCTAGGCCTCGCCGTAGTCCACCGCCCTGGTGCTCTCAGCGCGGCATGGTCAACGTGGTCAAGGAACGGCTTCCATCGGATGTGGGTTGTACGTGGAGAGGCTGACAGCTGGGTCCGCGGCCACAGCAAGGAAGTGCCTCCTTGTTACGTGCAAAATAATTATTCCTCCACCTGACAGCGGGGACCCACTGGACGGGCCACCGTATTTCGCCCCCTGACTGCTGGGACCCACCAGCTACATCTTCGCAGGCAAGGAAGTGCCTGACAGTCGGGACCCACCTGGTTGAAGCGTATGTAGTGTTGTCATTCTGGTCACGAACGTGTACGTACATATATACTGGTGGATGTAGAGGCGCGCACGTGTCGTAGTAGAGGCGGCCAGGGATGCAAGAAAGAAAATACGGCCACGTATGTGTACATACGGGCGGGGTCTCAAACGCCTACTCGCGCATACGTACGGCGAGGGCTCATGTACATCGCTGGGTCGGAACGGAGAAACAACGTCGTCGTCGTGTTCATGGGTCGGAAAGGAATGCGTGGTCGTGTTCATCGGGAGGGCTTGGATGGAATAGGCGATGGAAACGAGGCCTGGCGTACCGCACAACGGAGGAAACAGACCTCCTACGATCGAAACCTGGGTCCTGTTGGTCGGGAGGGGTGTGGCGTACCGCACAACGAGGAAATGGACCTCCTACGGTCGAAACGGGGGTCCTGTTGATCGGGAGGGGTGTGGCGTACCGCAAAACGGAGGAAACGGACCTCCTACGGTCGAAACGGGGGTCCTGTTGATTGGGAGGGGTGTGGCGTACCGCAAATCGAAGGAAACGGACTTGTGTTGGAGCGCTACGGTCGAAACGGGGGTCATGTTCATCGAGAGGGGTGTGGCGTACCGCAAAACGGGACTCCACGAGATACGGTTCATCTACACCGTCGACCCCCTCCAGCCTCCACGAGCTACTGTTCATCCACCGTCGACCTCCTCCAGCCTCCATGGGCTCCTGTTCATCCAGCCTCCACCGCGCGCTACTCCACCGGCTACTGTTCAACCACCCCTCCACCGTCTACTATTCATCCAGCCCTCCACACCACAGGGTCCTGTTCAACCACCCCTCCACGGGCACCCCTCCACTGTCTACTGTTCATCCTGCCCTCCACACCACGGGGTCCTGTTCATCCACCCCTCCACGGGCACCCCTCCACCATCTACTGCTCATCCAGCCCTCCACCACACCACGGGGGTCCTGTTCATCCAGAGGCAACGCCATCGCTCAGTGTTCATCCAAACCCCCCGCAACGCTCACTGTTCATCCCATCAATCGGCTTCAGTTAGAAGCAGTAGCCAAGGAATCGCTCGATCAGGTTCAGTTAACAGCCATTGATCGATCGCTCGGGTTCAGTAACGTGTAGCCTGCAGTGCAATCCCTTGGGTTCAGTTAGAGCCCAACGCCTCGCTCGGGTTCAGTTAGAGCCCAACGCCTCGCTCGGGTTCAGTTAGAGCCAACGCCTCGCACACACGCGCGTACGTGTACGAGAGAAACACACATCGCTTGGCCCCCGACCTCCCACCGTAACCGGGAACTCCCCGAAATTTTCCTCCCCCTCGCTTCTACCACGGTTTTTTCTGTCATGGACGGCCCAAAGAATGTCATGCAGCTGCATCTCCGGCCCGCCCAGGACGAAAAGCCCATTTTCTATCATGATTTTTTGTCATAGAAGTAGGACCCCACCACATCTATGATGATACCGGGGTTTGTCACAATTATCGTCATAGAAGTGTCATATGTATGACAAAAAAAAATTCGTTCGGCCCAAAATGTCACGGATGTGTCTTTTTTTTGTAGTGACGTGTCTTGCTACCCCTACAATACAATACGTAACCGCAAGATTGAACCCAAAGCTAAGCACCCCTCCCATTGCAAGAAAAACCAATCTAGTTGGCCAAACCAAATCGATTGTTCGAAGAGACTTGCAAAGATATCAAATCATGCATATAAGAATTTAGAGAAGTTTCAAATAATATTCATAGATAAGCTGATCATAAATCCACAATTCATTGGATCTCGACAAACACATCGCAAAAAAGTATTACATCGAATAGATCTCCAAGGACATCATGGAAAACATGGTATTGAGAATCAAAGAGAGAGAAGAAGCCATCTAGCTACTAGCTATGGACCCGTAGGTCTGTGGTCAACAACTCACGCTTCATCGGAAGGGAAATGGTGTTGATGTAGAAGCCCACCATGATCGAACCCCCCTCTGGCAGGACGCCGGAAAAGGCCCCTAGATGGGATATCATGGGTACAGAAGGTTGCGACGGTGGAGAAGTGTTTTCGTGGCTCCCTATATTGGTTTTGGGATATATGAGAATATATAGGCGAAGAAACTAGGTCGGTGGAGTCATGAGGGGCCCACAAGGGTGAGGGGTGCGCCCTACCCCCTGGGTGCCCCGTCCTTCTGGCAGCCTCGTGGCTTCTCTGACTTGCACTCCAAGTCATGGATGTCTTCTGGTCTAAGAAAAATCATCGCGAAAGTTTTATTCCGTTTGGACTCTGTTTGGTATTCCTTTTCTGTGAAACTCTAAAACAAGGGAAAAAACTAAAACTGGCACTGGGCCCTAGGTTAATAGGTTAGTCCCAAAATAATATAAAATAGCATATTAATGCATAGAAAACATCAAAACCAGATAATATAATAGCATGGAACAATAAAAAAATCATAGATACGTTGGAGACATATCAATGACTCAAGTAGATATTTATATTTACTAATTGAGGCATAAATTTGGATCTTTTGAAGTGTTTCAGAAGGTTTTCGGAATGAAGTAGAAATTATTGTAACAAGAAAATTATGTTATTTGAGTTACAAATTTAGCGAATGTCTGATGAGCTATAAAAGAATTTTATAGCTTGCACCTCCTAGAAACACTACTAAGAGTAGATTGATTTAAGTAGATGCAATCAAACTATGTATGACATGGTGAGGTCAAAGATGACATTAATTACTTCGCTAATATACTTTCAAATTGATGCTTTAGAGACTATGGCTTTCACCCTGAAAAAGGGAGCACATCCAATTTTTTAAATAAGTGCTACTTTGTAGGTTATCCCAAATAGTTGGGTATTCCTCTATCACTACGCCGAGGCAAAGTGTTGCCATAGAGTGTGGAAGTTTTGAAGAAAATGTTTTCTACAAAAGAGTGAGTGGGAGGACAGTGCAACTAGAAAAGATTGCGGAATCTTTGTAAGTAGGTCAAAGAAAAGAAACACTGGAACTAATTCTAGAATTTCATACTACGACTGGTACAAAAGCCTCTACATAAGATGTAGAGACTACGGTCGAACTTGCAGCTGAACTATATTGTTCGGCATACAATGAACCTATAAATTACAGAGAAGAGTTGATGGGCCCTGACTCCAGAAATTGGCTATATGCCAACATAATCCAAGATAGTATCCATTCACATAATTCAAGCTTAGAACTTGATGAACCTTCGAAAGACTTAGAGTCTAAAGAATAGTGATGGATCAATAAACTGACAAAGATCAAAATTGTTTTATAATGCTTGACTTGTTACAAATAGTTAAGGACAAGATCAAAGAATTGACTATGACGACATTGTCTCATCATAGTAATACTTAAAGTCAGTTCGGGTTAAACTAGCAATTATTAAATATTTGAATTATGAGACAAAATAGATGGATGTCAAAATAATTCCATGAGATGGAAATAGAACCAAGGTTGTATGTTTCATATGATCCAAGGTAATTTTGTCGATCCAGAGGATGCTAGTAAGTATGCAAACTTCAAGAGATCCTATAATGATCTGAAGCAAGCATAGTGGAGTTGGAATCTTCGTACTGATCAAATGGTCAAATAAATTAGTTTCATCGAGTAAAGAGAATATGCTTGTATTTACAAGAAATTAAGTGGGAGCATGATAATATTTCTAAACACTATATGTACATGACATATTGTTGATTGGAAGTTATGCAAATTTCTTGACACAGATTAAGACTTTATTGAAACTAGTTTTTCAAAAAATACTTAGGCAATGAATAGTCTTGGTATTAGACATAATGATCTATGGAGATAATAGTGTCTAATCGGACTTAGCCAAAATACATACTGACAAGATACTAAAGTAGTTTAGTATGTTAAATGTCAAGAAGAGTTTCTTGTCGATATCACATGGAAGGATTCGGTATCCTGAAATACTGATGAGCGAAATATGATTTCAACCACACTTTTATTCCATGGTATGTAAACAACCAGATATTTCCAATACTCCAAGTTAGTTGTAAGTAAAAGTTGTATGGTCAAATTTTTGATCATAGGACAACAATGAAAAATGTCGTAAGGATTAATGACATGTTTCTCACACACGGAGAAAATTAAGATATTGCTGTAAGGAGTTGCATGAATGAAGGCTCTTTGTAAGTAGTACATCGATAAAATCTTCATTTGTGCTCCAAGTGATATTCGATTTCAAATTAAAAGTGATTTATGGTGGCACAGTAAGTTGGAATTGGTCCAAAAAGTTATTGTGGTGAGTTCTATAATAGAAGGCTAAGTATATTATTGCTTTAGAAGCAAAAATGAAGGGTGATGAATCTGAAGTTCATTCATGAGCTTGGTATGGTTTCTAGACGATTGTATCATTTGAACACTATTCTTAATAGGGTTCCATAACTCAGTCTAAGGAATCAAAGGTTCTACCAGTGATTCAATATACAAAGTTGGTTTCACACAAATTATGAATTCTTGTGAAAGCATTATAGATGCATAGAAATGCAAATGATACACGCGGATCTGAAGTTTTCATATTTGATAGGACGAAGTCTATACCACAACCAAAGCAAAGGACTGACACTGGATTGCCATTGGTGTAAAAGTTAAAAGTGCTAACTAGATTATTGACTCTAGTGCAAGCGGGAGACTATTGGAAATATGCCCAAGAGGCAATAATATTGTATTATTATATTTCCATTATTCATAGTTAAGAGTTTATATTCCATTCTATAACTGCTATGATGCTGGAATATGCGATTCAGTGGAAAAATCATATGCACATGTGGAATGATAAGTGGTAAACAATAGGTTCCTAGTCTCGCCTCTAAGACCGGATCAAGTGTTGTTGGTGATCACGTTTTCCGGATCTTAGGATATCGTTCAGTGTAATGGTAGTCCTAAAACAACACTAAGGGTATAATGTTAGAAGAACAATCATACTGAATCGACCCAATACTTTTTTTTGACTGTGAACTGTGGGGCAAAACCCTCGCAGCAGATCAAAACTTTATTGATATAGATAACAGATACAACAAGTTGATTACAAGGAGTAACCAGAGTACAAGGTAAAAGAGAGTCTTACTATCCTAGCTTAAGGGGGGAGGAAGGAGATCCACTTGAGCAGGTCATCCTTGTAAGCAGATCTGATTTTGTGCTGCATGAGAGTAATATCATGCCTAAAAGTAAACCTCCATTTATTGAAACTAGCCCTCTCATTTCTGAAAACTTTGGCATTTCTGATGATCCAAATATTCCAGCAAGCAATGAACACCACTTCAGAGAAGAAAGGCCTATCAAAACTTCTCCTTGCCTGAGTAACCAGCTCAATCATGGAAATGCCAGCAGACCAATCAATTTGTAGATAATTCTAGACCCTTACACTGAAATTGCAGTTGAAGAATAAGTGATCCCTGGTTTCTCTAGCCTGCAAGGGGCATAACCTACAGTGGACTCCATCTTCCATGTGCCAGTGCCTTCTGTCAACCATATCCTTGGTGTTCAACCTGTCCATAATAAGCATCCAAGCAAAGACCTTGATCTAGAGGGTACAGGAGGATTTCCAAATCCAACAGAGCAAAGGATTGAAGGACTCAGACTGATAGGTGTGAGAGTAAAACATCTTGGGCTTGAAAAACTTGGAATAGCCCTGCCAGAACCAAAGATCCTTCGAGCTGGGGTCTCTGTTGTGTGAATCCATCAAACCCTTTATCAGGTTTAACTCATCAAAAGCCTAAGTAGATAAGGGAAGGTGGAAAAGATGGTGCATATCCTGGGTATTGAAAATTTCCTTAACTGAGACCCAGGGGTCCTTGGCAAAAGAGAAAAGCCTTGGGAATCTTGTCTGCAGACTAGTTGTTTCAGAGCAAAGGTTCCAATTATCAGTCCAAAAGAGGGAAGTGTCCCCTTCATTGATTTGCACCCAGGAGCAGTCCCTAAACTGCTGCATAACTTTACAAATATCCCTCCACCAGAAGGAACCACAATCATTTGTTCCCTGGGGCATTCTTTCAAAATAATATGAATCCCAGACTAGGGATACCAAAGGAACATCTCGTTTGTTCAGGAAGTTATTGGCATGCTTGAGAAGAAGAGCCACATTCTGAACCCCCAGATTAAGAATACCAAGTCCTCCTTTGTTTTTAGGCCTACATATGAGTTCCCAAGCAGCAAGAGATGGAGCTGGCTCATCTCTATGCTTTCTCCACAAGCACTGCCTTTGGATTCTTTCCAACTGCTTGAGAATACCAGCTGGTAGAGCAAGACTACCAATAAAAAATATTGGCAATGAGGATAAAGCAGAGTTAAGGAACTGCAGTCTTTCTCCTTGGTTAAGGAAAGAAGAACTGGCAGTCATTCTTCTCTCCATACAGTCAACCAGAGGCATGAAATCCACCATTTTGGGTCTTGTGGTCCCCACAGGTAAGCCCAAATATGTAAATGGCATTTTACCAATTTTGCAACCAAAACCAGTGGCCAAATCCTCCATTACAGCAGAGTCAACATTGATTGGGATAATGAAGGACTTATGATAGTTGACATCCAAACCAGTGGACTGAGAGGACACCTTTAACATATCTTTCAGAGCCAGAAGTTGAACCCTGTCTTCAGGGAGGATGATCAAAGTATCATCAGCATACTGTATCACTGGGTAGTCTGCATCATGGCAAGGTATAGGTAAATTTAGAATTCCTTTCCTGAACATATCATTAATCACTGTTTGTAGCAGATCAGCAGCTATGACAAATAGCAAGGGAGATACAGGGTCACCCTGTCTAACTCCTTTCTTACAAACAAACTTCCTCCCAGGGACCCCATTGAGCAGAACAGAAGAAGTACCAGTGGCAAGGAGCTGTTTCATCCAAAGAATCCACTTATCATTAAAACCCTTATATCTGAGAATTTGAAAGATAGCTTCATGCTCAACAGAGTCAAAAGCCTTTTCAAAATCTAATTTGAGGATTACTATAGGTCTCTTTGAGTGCTGACATTGGTGCAAGTACTCAAATGTCCATCCCAGACAGTCCTGTATAGTTCTGGTCTTAATGAAACCATATTGGTTCTTATGGATGCACTGCAAAATCATTGCTCAGAATCTGTTTGCAGCCATTTTGGACAGAAATTTAAGCCCCATACTAGTGAGAGAGATAGGCCTGTAGTCTCCAACTTCCTCAGGAGAAAGTTTTTTAGGCACCAGAGTAATAAAAGAATTGTTGATGTTTTCCAAGACAGCAGTTCCATCATAAAAATCCTGTGCTAGTTCATAAAATTCCCCAGAATTTAGGTGCCAGCATTTCTTAAAAAACAGGCCATTGAAACCATCAGGACCAGGTACTTTATCCACAGGCATGTGCTTGACCACATTATCCATTTCCTCCTTTTCAAAAGGCCTAGTGAGCACCTCAAGGCTAGACACAGGTGAGATGAGTGAAGACAAGTCAAAACCCATCACAATCCCTCTAGAGGTGCCCATTCTATTCTTGAAACAACTCCAGATAATTCCAGCCATTTGGGAGTGATCAGAGACTATAGATCCATCAGGTAGTCTTAGACTAGCTATAGAGTTCCTCCTATGCCTCTCAGTGGCCATAGCATGGAAGAATTTGGTGTTTTCTTCCCCCACCTTAAAGTACCGGATAGAGCATCTCTTCTTCCAGTACAGAAACTGCAAGTGCAGCAACTTTTCCAAATGAGTTTTGACAATTCTTCTGAAGTTGTTCTCTTGAATAAAAAGAGGCCTCCACTCCTCTAATTCATCCAGAAGGAAAATGACATGATTGCATTTGCTGATCAATAACCTCAATTTGGAAACATTCATTTGCCACCTTTTAAGGCACATCCTCAAACATTTAAATTTGTCTGCAATTTTAGCAGTTATGTGTGTTTTCTGAGAGGGCTGCTTCCAAGAGGATTCAACACAGTCCATGAAACCCTCAAGTTCAAGCCAATAGTTTTTGAACCTAAAGAGATTTGATTTTGGAATGGAAGTCTTGATGGAAACTAAACAGGGCACATGATCCGATGCAGTCCTAGCCAAGGGCAGAACTTCAGTCATGGGGTAATCAGAAATCCAATCCACAGAAGTAAAGAACCAGTCCAACTGCTCAAGAAGTGGGATATCTTGCATATTGGACCAGGTGTAGGATCTGCCTTTGATTGGAAGTTCAAGGAGGCCCAGGTGACCAATAATCTCATTGAAAATGAACATGTCATTTATGTCCCCACCAGGTAAGTTTCTATTATCCACAGACCGAAGAAAATTAAAATCGCCAAGTAACAACCAGTTCTCATTGATAGGTATAACCAGATTGTATAACCAATTAACAAAGTTGTCCCTGGCTTCACCCTGACAAGGGCCATAAACAACAACAAGAGTCCAAGACTCATTATTCTGCCTGGAAGTAAACTGAACAACCACAGCAAACTGCTGCACTTCAATTACAGTGCCACTAAAAACAGAAGAATTCCAGACAACAATAATTCCTCCAGAAGCTCCAATTGAAGGAGAACAGACAAAAGAGTCAAAACGTTTAGGGCAGAAGGATTTGATTGACCTAGAGTCAAAAGAAGTGCATTTTGTTTCCTGCAGACAGACTATGGAACATTGGCTTTCCTCAATTTTCTACCTACAACTCTCTGCCTAGATTCAGAATTCAGGCCTCTTACATTCCAACAAAGAACATTCCAGTTTCTACAGATATTACTCATTATAGCATAATATAAAGGCCAGAAACCACATGGCACACAATACCACATGTCCAAAAGAGCACAGTCTAGTTGAACCCAACATTAACACACACCAAAGTTTCTGAAGAAAAGAACCGCCTAACAATAATGATAAAGCAAAGTTGAGGGCTTGCGAAACCCAACATGCCAGGGACACTCTAATCATGGTTTAGGCGAAGCAACAGCAGGTGGATCCACCATAAGTGCATCCACAGAGAGCAGAGCAGCATCAATTTCAAGCTCACACCCAACTTCTTGGAGTCGGCTGACAGGGGTTGCAGGAGGAATTCCTTCAGAAGCAGGCTCTTCATGCATCTGGGCCGTGAAAGGCTTGGCCTTGGGCTTCTTCCTCTTGGGATAAAGTGCGAGTTCCTGAAAGGTGGGCTTGAATCCATCACGTTGAGCCGAGCTTCTGGTGCAGCGACGAACTGTGGTGTCAACAATTGGAGTTGGCGCCAAAGCTTCCGCGGCCTGCGAGCTTTAACCGTAGCAGGAGGGGGAACCTGCACAGGTTGCACATCAACAAGATCAGAAAATAGCGCCCTGGCAACAGGCCTAGCTGGCTCCTCATCCCTCCAGGTAAGGCGTGGCAGATCTGAATCGCCGAAAGCCAAATCCCAGGTCCTCTTGGACAGAACAACCGGCGACAGAGGTTGCAGCAGCACTGGCCTGGGTACAGAGAAAGCAACAGGAGCTTGCAGAAGACTCTCAAAAGATCTCCTCCAAATCATATCCGGGGGCAAAGGAGGCCCAAAAGGAATCGCAGGCAGAACGATCCCCTCCCTGAGAACAGGAGGCTGATAAACAACAATTGCCCAATTGTCAGCTGCATCTTCATTGATCAAAGGCAACATAGGTGGTTCAGACAGATCATCCTCCACCACTATGATGGGTGGGTCCTGGTCAGCAGCAGAGCTTGGCTGGGCGGAGAGATCCACCACCATTGATTCTTGATCCTGTATAGGTTTGGGCTCAACATTGTCATTCCAGTTCCCCCAATTGTCCTCAGCCACCTCATTGATCACGGGCTCTGGCGGCGGAGGAGGGACACCATTCCACCCCAAGGCAGGGTAGGCAGGAAGATTAAACGGAGGCAGCTCGGGGAAAGGAACACCCGGAACTGGATGCGGATTTCCATTGAGAGGCATCCAATCTTCGTTCTGGGGCATCTGCTCGGCAAAGTTTGCTCCCAAAATGTAGAGAGGCGCAGTCCAAGAAACCCGAGCACCACCATAAGCCGCATAATCCATGAAAACCACATCACGTGGCACAAGGATATCCTCAGGGAATGAAGCAAAAACCAAAGAGCGAACCATATATGGGTCCTCACTAACCCAGTGATGAAACATGCCAAAAGTATTCACAGCTGCCCTAATGCATTCAGTGTTGTGAAGATCCAACGGAATTCCAAGAAACATAAGAAGCCCCTAACGAAAACCATGAACTCCATGAAAAGTTTCACCCTCGTCGTGCTTCATAAATCGCACAATTCTGTCATTTCCCAGTGGCTGAGGTGGAAGTTGCAGCAAAGAAAATCTGATGGCAGAGTCCCGAAGCTCGAAGATCCCAACAGAATGGATCCAAGGCTGAGCTGACCGAACATGAACACCATGCCCTTGCAACCACTGTACTCTTCTTCTCTAGCAGCACCAATCTCATCTGGCTGAGGAATAGGCATTACCTCCGCAAGCATGAACTCCTCATGACGGCGCAAAATTGGGATATGTGGCGTCACAACGGTTCGCGGTATTCGATCTTCCCCACCATCAACAATGTGATGACCAGCAGGCACGTACAACAGGGGATCCAAATGGAAGTTGGCCATCGGAGCCGGTAGCTCCGCCTCCAAGGATGGCGAGTGCAGAGGTGGGGGAGGGGTTGCAGGCGGCGAGACTGATGGTGTCTTGGGGCCGGGGCTGATGGAACTAGACGACGGAGTAAATGCGGAAGTGCAAGGGAGGTCCATGTTTGGTAAAGGATTTGTCAGAGAGATATTCCCGCAGCGCGCCTCGAAAGATGGAGCGTTAACGGGTTTGGCTTGCCATACGAGTCCCAAGATTCTAGCAAACTTGTTGCAATCTATTTTGACGTGACCAGACCGGAGGCAAGAGATACACCAAAGCTTAGATGTACATGCAGAGGCAAAATGACCCTTCTCAAGGCACTTCTGACACGTATAAATTTCATCGACCATATCAGAAAGTAAATTATCAAAATCTTCCCTGGCTTGTTGAGACGAGGGGATATCCAACTGCTCCCCAGAGGGAGCCGGCGTAGCCTGGCCTAATTCAGAGGAAGATGAGGGCTGATCAAGGCCCACCGAAGGCACAGAGGCCGGCCCAACATGGCACGGCACATCCTCATTCGAAGGAACAGAATTCCCGCCCGAGATTGGTGGCGTGCGATCAGCAGGGGGCGTAAGATCCTGTACCATACCAAACGAGATAGATGGTCTCGTTGACGTCCATCGGAGAGTCGCCGGTAATGTTGGACGAATAATAACCCGCTCATGAGAAGAAACTGAGTAACCCGCTTGTTCAACATCACGAATGCAACTTTCCGTAGCTGGATAACGATAGTCCTGGCAGGCACCATAGTTTTGAATAAGTGCAAATGAAAGCTTTTTGCCAATTGAATGTGCAGATTTGAAAGAAGACTTAGATGGCTTAGAATGTAGAGCTAAAACCCGAAGGGCAGCTCGTCTCTTTGAGGGACTCACTAGGATCCACTCAGCATCACACTCCAAATTCCAGATCTTGAACTCACGACTCCAATTAGGACCACCGTTACTCCACAGATGAAAGTAACATTTGAAATGATCGCAAGAAAAAGACCGAAGACGAAGAATAATCATGGCCACAATCTTGCAAGAGACTTGAAATCCAAATACCTTATCCTTTATCAGAAAGACCATGAAATCAATGCCCGAACCACCAATAGCTGCTTCCAGAGCTGCAGCCACAGAATCTTCGTTCAAACGAAAATTGTGGCGTCCAAACGAAACCACCATGGTGAAGATGTCAGAGTCCTCCATGGGGTGCAACAAAAAGCCCGTATATTGGAAAACCTTCTCCGCAAAAGCCAGACCCTTGGAGAAGTCCAAGCCAAGGGTGGAACCCTCCATGGAACCCATTGGAGATGGGTATGAACGTGTAGATCTCGGAGCGCCGAAGAGATCCACTGGAAGGGAACTAGGATTTAGTGGCTAGTGGAGGAGATCGCCGGAAGGGGGTGGAGATCGCCGGGGTGGGGGTGGGAGCGCCATAATTTTGTGAATCTCAAACTTTTTGCGAGATTCCCTTTACCAATGTGAGCTTATTGATAACGAATCGACCCAATACTTGTCTGTTATATTATGTGATCATATCATCTGAAATCATCTGTTATAACAAGGAGTGTTAGCATGTGTTTTAGTTCCCCAGACCATGAGAGTGTCTCGATCACTTCCTACCAGACGGTGGGCTTTGGGGTTGCTCAAACGTCATCTGTAACACGGTGATCATAAAGACATCTTCCAGGCACTCCAGAAAGTTTGACAAGTGTCTGGACATCTCGAGGGTGGGATTTGCTCCTCCGACGATGGAGAGATATTCTTAGGGCCCTCTCGGTGTGACGGCATCCATCATCGTCTGGGCAGACACAGGTGACTATGTCACGGGGATGCCGAAACATGTCAACGAGAAAGAAGAACAAAACGGTAATGGGAGCAACGGTATAGTGAGCATGGTGATGACTCTCGAGGATACCTGTGCTGATAAGGACACCACAGCCATCTACAAGTCTCCAACAATTATAGGTCCAATCACAAGAAGTCGCGCCAAACAAATAAGTGACCAGGTGAACGGTAACTTAAGTTTACCTTGTAACCTTGATGACACAACTATGCTTTCATCCCCATTATTGTTGGTTGAACTTAGGTATAACATGGAAGCAATCCAATAACCTATGAGCTCTTGAAGCAACCGCTTTGGAGGAACAAGTGTGGAGAAAACAAGTCTCAAGTGAAGCTGATTTTGTCAGTTTTTCCCTCTGATGTTTCATTGTGCCACATCCATGAAGTGGAGATACGGGGCCATAGGGGTACATCAACAAAAGCTACATCAAATTATGTTTCCAGTGTAAAAAACCTCACATCATCTGGAGTTGTGAGTCAAAAGTTCTTGTCATTCTCGTGGAAGGTGTCCAGGCTATCAAGGCTTCACGGATTTCTGAGGAGCTCTACAACAACTCCCAAAGTTGGCTGATTATTCACCCAAGGAAGCCATTCAAACCTTCTTACTTTTGAAACCATTTTCACAACTAGCTAAGGGGGGTTGTCCCTGCTATAAAACCCCATCTCCCCCATCCTCTAGAGGAACATTTTGTCAAACCATTTAGCTACAAGCTTATGCACCAAGACTGCTAGAGAGATCTGAGAGATCTTGCTACCTTTGCTCTTGTGAGTTCATTCGGATTCGCAAGAAGGAGCCTCTAGTTCCCCCTAGTTTGTGCTCCACGGTTCCGGCCGTTTTGTGTGGATTAGTTCCGGTTTATGGTTTTGCGATTGTTCGGACAGCGGGTTGGAGTTCTTGTAGCTTCGGTCAGCCATCCCCAACGTACGGGTTGCATCCAACCTTGGCGGGTATAAAGCTAGTTATCCCTGCTGCTTGCAGCTAGTTATCCCTCCCGATTCGATCCTACGACGTGAAGATCGGGCCACCCTCGGGCGTGAACTCGTTCAACCGGTTCCCACCTATCATCTGGCATCAGAGCCTTCGTTGACATGGTAGGATCTGTTATCCAAGTTTATCTTGCTATCATCCCTTTAGATCGAGTGTTTTTCATGCTATATTTTCTGTCCTAGAAGTCCAAAGCCCCATCAAAAATAAATCAAAGCCTTGTTGGTGCTGAGATCTTGTTGTTGCATACCTTGCATGTTCTTCATCTTTTAGATCTGCACCAAGTTCATCTTCGTAATTCCTTTAAGATTTGGTTGTTGTGCTTTGGAAAGAGAGAGAGAGAGAAAAGAGTGGCAAAAAAAGAATAAAAGAAAGAAAAAAAAGAGTGGCAAAAAAAGTCAAGAGAGAAAAAGAAAGTGTTGTGTATGATCCAAAAGTGTCTGCTTGGTAGAAAAATTTCAGAAGCTTGTGTGTTGTGTGTTTTTCAATCTTGGTGCAAAGGTGTAGCAGATCCATCCACATATTTTTCTTGGTTTGCATCAACTTGATTGCAGCACAGGCCCCCCTTTTTTTTACCCCACCGAGCTCCATAAAAAACCGAAGCTAGTTCTTTGATCCCTGTCTTTCAATCTCTTTAACACATCCGGGAGAAGCACAATCTAATGTGAACTCATAAGAACTTTGGTGAGTAAGAGGTGAGGTTGTGTGATTCCAGAAAATTATCCTATTCCGCTTTTGGCCTTACTAACATGGCAGGATCTAGATCGAGTGTTCATGGAGAAGACCATGGGGAAGAAGATGCCCCGGTCACACGTGCCGAGCTGCAACAACTCGAGAACAACTTACTCCAAACCATGGAAAGGATGCTTCATGAGCGTCCTCCAGAAGGTGGTGATAGGGTTCGACACCGACAACACCCTATTGATCCACTTGAGGAAGTTGGCGATGAGAATTCCGTGCACGCTGCTGTGGATGGTGCCTTGGAGGATGATAACAGCAACTATGGTTGACATGTGGCTGCTGCTTGTGGGCGTGGTGCTGCTGCTCATGGAGGGCAGCGAGGAGGACAACTTCGAGGGCGAGGCCATGGTCCTCGTGGGCACTACTATGACCCTCATGAGCATGTTGCTCGTGGTCATGGAGATGATTTTGATGATTATGATGGTGTTCCATACCGTCGTGCTACTGAAGATGGGCGTCATGCAGAACATCGTGACCGAGTTGGTCGAGATGACATAGCAAGAATCAAGTTGCACGTCCACAAGTTCATAGGAAAGGAAGACCCCGATGCATATTTTGATTGGGAAGAGCAGTGTGATCAGATTTTTCATATCCATAACCTTGCTAATCCGAAGGGAGTCAACCTTGCTTGTGTTGAGTTTTCTGGTTATGCACTCACTTGGTGGAACCAACTCCAAGAAATCAGCTGCTGCTAGGCCGTGATCACATTGACACTTGGGAAGAGATGAAACAATCCATGAGGCGAAGGTTTGTTCCTTCACAATACACTACAAAAAAAAGACACATCCGTGACATTTTGGGCCGAACAAAAAAAATTCAGACATACTTATGACACTTCTATGAGGATAATTGTGACAAAACCCGGTATCATCATAGATATGGTGGGCTCCTACTTCTATGACAAAAAATCATGACAGAAAATGGGCTTTTCGTCCTGGGCGGGCCCGAGACGCAATTGCATGACATTCTTTGGGCCGTCCATGACAAAAAAACCATGGTAGAAGCGAGGGCGATGAAAATATTGGGGTGTTCCCGGTTACGGTGGGTGGTCGGGGCCGAGCGATGCACGTTTCTCTTGTACACATACGCGCGTGTGTGTGAGGCGTTGGGCTCTAACTGAACCCGAGCGAGGCGATGAGCTCTAACTGAACCCGAGCGATTGCACTAGCTATGTTACTGAACCCGATCGAGCGATTCCTTCGCTACTGCTGCTAACTTAAGCCGATCGATGCTGCCTCTGGATAAACAGTGAGCGTCGCTGGGGGGTTTGGATGAACAGTTCCCGGTGGGGGTGGATGAACAGGACCCCGTGGTGTTGCCTCTGGATGAACAGGACCCCGATTGATCGAGCCGGTTGGGGCTGGATGAACAGGACCCGTGGAGGGCTGGATGAACAGGATGACCCCGTGGAGGGCTGGATGAACAGTAGACGGTGGAGGGCTAGATGAATAGTAGCCCGTGGAGGGGTGGTTGAACAGGAGCTCGTGGAGAGGGCTGGTCGAACAGTAGCCGGTGGAGTAGCGCGCGGTGGAGGCTGGATGAACAGGAGCCCATGGATGAACACTCGCAGGTGGAGGCTAGAGGAGGTCGGCAGTGGATGAACAGTAGCCCATGGAGGCTGGAGGGGGTCGATGGTGGAGATGAACAACATCCCGTGGAGTCCTGTTTTGCGGTACGCCACACCCCTCCCGATGAACAGGACTCCCATTTCGACCGTAGCGCTCCAACACAAGTCTGTTTCCTCCGTTTTGTAGTACGCCACACCCCTCCCGATCAACAGGACCCCGTTTCGACCGTAGGAGGTCCAACACAAGTCTGTTTCCTCCGTTTTGCAGTATGTCAGACCCCTCCCGATGAACAGGATCCCATTTCAACCGTGGTCGGTCGAACACAAGGCCGTTTCCTCCGTTCTGCGGTACGCCAGGCCTTGTTTCCATCGGCTGTTCCGTCCAAGCCGGTTGGCTCCCACGCGTTTCGTTTCCTCCCGATGAACACGACGCTTTCCGTTGCCTCCCCATGATCACGGCGATGCAGTTTCGCCATTCCGACCCAGCCATGTACACGAGCCCTGGCCGTACGTATGCGCGAGTAGGCGTTCGAGACAAGCCCGTATGTACGTGCGTGGCCGTATTTTCTTTCTTGCACAATGGCCGCTGTACGTACGTGTACATGCTACGTGCACGCCTCTACTACGACACGTGCGCACCTCTACATCAACCAGTATGTACGTACACATTTGCGACCAGAATGACAACGCTATGTACGCTTCGACCAGGTGGGTCCCGACTGTCAGGCACTTCCTTGCGTGTGAAGATGTAGCTGGTGGGTCACAGTAGTCAGGGGGCGAATCATTTTTTTTGCCTGGCGCACTTCCTTGCGTGCGAAGATGTAGCTGGTGGGTCCCAGCAGTCAGGGGGGAAATGTTTTTTTGTGAAATACGGTGGCCCGTCCGGTGGGTCCCCGCTGTCAGGTGGAGGAATAATTATTTTGCGCGTAATAAGGAGGCACTTCCTTGCGGCTGTCGTGGACCCATTTGTCAGCCTCTCCACGTACAATACTCTTCTGATGGAAGTCAGTCGTGCACCACATTGACCACGCCGTGCCGAGAGCACCACGGCGGTGGACGACGGCGAGGCCTAGGAAGGGGACGACATGGAGCCGGGAAAGACGCGGTAGTGGATACCCACGCGGAGAGGAGGACGAGGGTTCACTAGTTCGGCTACGGTGTGAGACTGCTGTCGCCGCAGAATAACAGGGGGTGTGGGTGAGTGGAGGGATGGCCTGGCCATCGGTGGGAATAGTAGCGGCGGTGAGGCCTCCGCGGTAGCCCAGCCGGCCACGAGAGGCAGGAGCAGGCGGCACGGCCGGCGCTGCTTTGGGCGGCTGGAGCAGGAAGACCAGAGGTTGAAGAAGCACGACCGCCGTTGGATGGACATCGTACGGTCACTGCAGCTAGAACCGTTTATATTGACTAAGTTGACAAAGCCCTTGGTACACGTCAACTTAGTAGGCCCACAGGTTAGCTTCCGAAACGGTGCGCCCCAGATGTCAGGGGGAGGAATCATTTTTTGGGCGGGTGAAGCTAGAATATCCGAGATTGAAGAAGAAGCACGACATCCGTTTGATGGACTTCCAACGGCCACTCCTGCTAGAACCGTGTGTTGACTATAAGTTGACAAAGCCTTGCATACGCGTCAACTCTCTTTCTTTTAGGGGACGCGTCAACTTAGTAAGGCCACAAGTGTGTGGCAGAGAACTTATAGCCCATTTGAGATTTGTAAGAATGTGCAGCCAATTTTTGAATTCAAATGGAATTTACTACAACCCATTTACAGTTTGTTAAAAGTACAGCCCATTTCAACCAACCGTTCAAAACAGAATTCAATAACATTTCCCACATTTTAATGGGATCCGAAATATTTTTATCCCGAAATTTCTAGTCAGATTAAATACAATTTCAATATAAATTTAAATTACATAAAAATCCAACGAAACATTGCGCTCGCAACAATTAATGAAATTAAAATTTTCAATATCCAAAAATAATATTTTATAAAGTAATTACGTGTTTGGTGCATTTTTTATAGTTACAGCCCATTTTTTATAATTACATCCCATTTATTATTTATTAAAGCCCATTTTTTTGTTAAGCCTAATGCATCCCTCCTAGGAAAGATATGCAGCCCAGCGGGGCGGAGAATAACAACTTGACCTTGGCTGGTATTCCAAAAAAAGTATAGCTGGGCTAGCCATTTTCAACTTGAAAAAAATTAATATCTGGGCTGGATATCTGGCCTGGGCTAGACGGGCCACAGCCCGCTCAGTTAATACATGCAGCGATGTTTTCGTTGTTGTTCAGAGGAGAAAAATTAATATATGGGCTAAACATCGCTCAAGAAAAACTATGCAGTGCTCACACCTCAAAAACATAAATACTGCACGAGCTGCTTGGTCCCGACTGTCGGCCGCTTCTTCTGCAATTCTCTCGTTTATTGACTACATAGGTTGACAATGGTGTGGGACCATGATGTCAGAAAACCAGGAGGAAGCAAAAAAATTATAGTTTTATATACTAATAAGGAGGCACTTGCGTACGTGCGGCTATGGCCCTGGTGGGTCCCCACTGTCATCGTCTCCAAGTAAAGTCATCTCCTCATCCTCATGTCCATTGACCATGTTGACAACGAGAGACGGCGGTGCCACGGCGAGCGCAACAACTCGAAGGACGACGGAGAGGGCCTCGCGGGCCCTACGGATGGTCTGATACAGCGCCCGCTGCTTATCGGGAAGCCAGGATCATAGGGCCACATGTCCGTGATGGCATTGTCGTTCGCTTGTTCACCGGTGCTTGTTGAGGAGACAGAGGTTGCAGCACAGGTCCTCCTTCGCTGGTAGCTCTTTCGCCATTAGGGCGTCGAAGTGCGGCCGCGCCTGCTCTATGGTGAACACGGCATGAACCGGCTCCTGGTCAGAAGCTACGTCCATCGTCTGATTGTCGTCGCTCAGCTAGGCGAGCTAGCTGGCGAGCCAGCATGTCTGGCTGCTGGACCGACCTGCTGCCAAGCACGAGTCTGACTGCCCTGGCCAACCCAGACCGCCTCCCTCGCTCACGCGCGTTTTCCACCCAAAACGGTCAACGCCGCCTGCCCCGCTTCTCGGTGCAGGCGATTGCCCCACCTTCAAATGACACAAGTGTCATCCGTCCGTCCTTCTGCCGCCCACATTAATGATACGCGGTTGCCGAGGCGGCTTGATAACCCACAAGTATAGGGGATCGCAACAGTTTTCGAGGGTAGAGTATTCAACCCAAATTTATTGATTCGACACAAGGGGAGCCAAAGAATATTCACAAGTATTAGCAGTTGAGTTGTCAATTCAACCACACCTGGATAACTTAATATCTACAACAAAGTATTTAGTAGCAAATTAATATGATAATAGTGGTAGCAGTGGCAAAAGTAACAGTAGCAGTTTTGGTTTTGTGGTGATGGTAACAGAAGCAACGAAAAAGTAAATAGGCGAAGAACAATATATGAAAAGCTCGTAGGCATTGGATCGGTGATGGAGAATTATGTCGGATGTGATTCCTGATGCAATAGTTATAACATAGGGTCACACAGAACTAGCTCCAATTCATCAATGTAATGTAGGCATGTATTCCGAATATAGTCATACGTGCTTATAGAAAAGAACTTGCATGACATCTTTTGTCCTACCCTCGCGTGGCAGTGGGGTCCTATTGGAAACTAAGGGATATTAAGGCCTCCTTTTAATAGAGTACCGGACCAAAGCATTAGCACTTAGTGAATACATGAACTCCTCAAACTACGGTCATCACCGGTAAGTATCCCGATTATTGTCACTTCGGGGTTAACGGATCATAACACATAATAGGTGACTATAGACTTGCAAGATAGGATCAAGAACTCACATATATTCATGGGAACATAATAGGTTCAGATATGAAATCATGGCACTCGGGCCCTAGTGACAAGTATTAAGCATAGCAAAGTCATAGCAACATCAATCTTAGAACATAGTGGATACTAGGGATCAAACCCTATCAAGATTAACTCGATTACATGGTAAATCTCATCCAACCCATCACCGTCCAGCAAGCCTATAATGGAATTACTCACGCACGGCGGTGAGCATCATGAAATTGGTGATGGAGGAAGGTTGATGATGACGACGACGACGGATTCCCCTCTTGAGAGCCCCGAACGGACTCCAGATTAGCCCTCCCGAGAGAGATTAGGGCTTGGCGGCGGCTCCGTATCATAAAACATGATGAATCCTTCTCTCTGATTTTTTTCTCCGCGCACGTGAATATATAGAGTTGGAGTTGAGGTCGGTGGAGCACCAGGGAGCCCACGAGGCAGGGGCGCGCCCAGGGGGTAGGCTCGCCCCACAACCTCGTGGACAGGGTGTGGGCCCCCTGGCCTTGATTCTTTCACCAGTATTTTTTATTAATTCCAAAAATATTCTCCGTGAAGTTTCAGGTCATTCCGAGAACTTTTATTTTTGCACAAAAATAACACCATGGCAATTCTGCTAAAAACAGCGTCAGTCCGGGTTAGTTCCATTCAAATCATGCAAGTTAGAGTCCAAAACAAGGGCAAAAGGGTTTGGAAAAGTAGATACGTTGGATACGTATCAACTCCCCCTAGCTTAAACCTTTGCTTGTCCTCAAGCAATTCGGTTGACACACTGAAATTGATAAAGAAAAACTTTTACAAACTCTGTTTGCTCTTGTTGTTGTAAATATGTAAAGCCAGCATTCAAGTTTTCAGCAAAGTTTATGAACTACCATAGTCACAATAATATTTAGGTCTCATGTTTACTCATATCAATGGCATAATCAACTAGCGAGTAATAATAATAATAAGGATGACAACACTTTCTCAAAACAATCATGATATGATATAACAAGATGGTATCTCGCTAGCCCTTTCTAAGACTGCAAAACATAAATGCAGAGCACCTCTAAAGATCAAGGACTGACTAAACATTGTAATTCATGGTAAAAGAGATCCAGTCATAGTCGTACCCAATATAAAATGACAGTGGTGCTCTCCAGCTGGTGCTTTTTAATAAGAGGGTGATGACTCAACATAAAAGTAAATAGATAGGCTCTTCGCAGAGGGAAGCAGGGATTTGTAGAGGTGTCAGAGCTCGGTTTTGAAATAGAGATAAATAATATTTTGAGCGACATACTTTCATTGTCAACATAACAACCGAGAGATCTCGATATCTTCCATGCTACACACATTATAGGCGGTTCCCAAGAAGAATGGTAAAGTTTATACTCCCCCACCACCAACAAGCATCAATCCATGGCTTGCTCGAAACAATGAGTGCCTCCAACTAGCAACAGCCCTGGGGGAGTTTTGTTTGCAATTATTTAGATTTGATTTGCTTAGAGCATGGGACTGGGCATCCTAGTGACCAGCCATTTTCTCGTGAGTGAGGAGCAGAGTCCACTCTATTGAGAATAACCCGCCTAGCGTGGAAGATACAGACAACCCTAGTTGATACATGAGCTATTCGAGCATGCAAAATAGAATTTCATTTGAAGGTTTAGAGTTTGGCACATACAAATTTACTTGGAATGGCAGGTAGATACCGCATATAGGAAGGTATAGTGGACTCATATGGAATAAATTTGGGGTTCATGGAAGTGGGTGCACAAGCAGTATTCCCGCTTAGTACAAGTGAAGGCTAGAAAAAGACTGGGAAGCGACCAACTAGAGAGCGACAACAGTCATGAACATGCATTAAAATTAATAAACATTGAGTGCAAGCATGAGTAGGATATAATCCACCATGAACATAAATATCGTGGAGGCTATGTTGATTTTGTTTCAACTACATGTGTGAACATGTGCCAAGTCAAGTCACTCGAATCATTCAAAGGAGGATACCACCCTATCATACCACATCACAACCATTTTAATAGCATGTTGGCACGCAAGGTAAACCATTATAAACTCCTAGCAAATTAAGTATGGCATAAGCAACTATAATCTCTAATTGTCATTGCAAATATGTTTCATTCATAATAGGCTAAATAAGGAACGTTGAACTAATCATATTTACAAAAACAAGAGAGGTCGAGTTCATACCAGCTTCTCTCATCTCAATCAGTCCATCATATATCGTAATTATTGCCTTTCACTCGCAAGACCGAATGGTGTGGATAATAATAATAGTGCACGTGCAATTGGACGAAGCTGGAATCTGCAAGCATCTGACACACAAGAGAAGACAAGATAATATGGGCTCTTTGTTAAATCAACAATAATGCATATAAGAGCCACTTCAAAATATTCATTATGGTCTTCTCCTCTCGACCCCCAAAGAAAAGAAAAGAAATAAAACTATTTACACGGGAAAGCTCCCAACAAGCAAAAGAAGAACGAGAAATCTTTTTGGGTTTTCTTTTAGTTATCACTACTACAGGCATTGAAAGTAAAGTAGCTAAAAGCTACAACTAATTATTTTTTTGGTTTTTCTTAAGTTTATTCAAACACACAAGAAGAAGACTAGACAAAGGAAATAAACTAACATGGATATTACAATGAAAAAGTATGAGCACCGACAACTAGCATGAGTGTGTGAACATGAATGTAATGTCGGTGAGAGATACGTACTCCCCCAAGCTGTCGGTATGGAACGACACCTATGGGATCACAAGAATCCCTACTACGGTTGCCGGGAAGCGGGGTTGCGAGAAGACCAGGGTTAGTAGCCAGCACAAGGATCGTTTACCCAGGTTCGGGCCGCGAGGATGCGTAAAACCCTAGTCCTGCTTTGGTGGGTGTATTTCAGAGAGTTCTTGAGCTCTCGAACTAGCTGTGGTAAGTGCGTGGTTCGAAAGAGCCAAATCCTTCTCCAGTATGCCATGGGCCTCCCTTTATAGTCGAAAGGGGCTGCCACAGTGGCACACGGGAGGTGGAAAGGCGTACAGTGCCCTGAGCATATCGCTCGTATTACAGGACAAGACGCATTTAATGCGAAGCTTAGGTGTCCCCTTGCTTTATTGGGGACGGGGGCGAGGCCCATCCCGTCCGTCGCCACTCCTCCTCGCTTTGACACGTGCCCTGGCCAGTGAGGCATGTGGTGCCATGTAGGCAGGCAGGCAGGCAGCTGAGGTGGCGCAGTGGCGGAGCCTTCACGAAGATCTGCATGCCGCCACGCTCGTGCTCGATGAGTTGGCCTGGGAGCTGTATGTTGCCACGCAGGTGCCCGCCCAGCTGGTCGAGTCTGGCAGCTGCATGTTAGTGGTGGTGGAAAACTTGGTCGGCGCGGGCCTGGCGGTGGCCCCGCTGGCGTCCTTGGAGAGGGCCTTGCCGGGTGGCCCGGCAAGGGTCTTGCCGTGGCGCGCTGTCGTCCCCGGCAAGGACCTTGCCGGGGGTCTGGTGGCCTTCCTCGATAAGGATCTTGCCGAGGGTCGTTGTCTTCTAATCCTCATCTGACTTGAGTATTCCTTGTCTTCACAAAGATCTGCATGCCACCACAGAGGTGCCTCCCGAGCCCTGGCCCAACATGATGTTGGAGACCGTGGGCTCAAGTGTGGCTTGCTCTGTTGGTGTGGGGCAAGCTGTCCCGGCAACGATCTTGCCGGGGCTGTTGAGGCTGCCCTGGCAAGGGTCTTGCCGGGGGAACCTACTTCGTCCCTCTGCTCTTTGTGGTCTTGGCCTTGGCGTTGCTCTTATTATCTTGGGCTTTAGAATTACCTTGGCTCACCTCCCCTGTTTTGCTTGGTGTGACCGTAGGCACGGCTCCGACTACCCGTGCACAGGTATAGGGGTACAAAAATGCACCCCTGTTTTTGTACACCGACAGGAAGCCCCGGGCCTGGGCCACACATAAGCGCGACACATTGTTGGGCCAGGCCCAAAATGGTGCGTGGGCAGACGGGGTGGCTTTTACCATGGTAAAACTTTTCGCGCCCGGCGCTTACCATGACCCGCGCGCGGCGCGGCGTGGAGGGGTGTGCGTGACATGGGTGGCATGCGTGGGGCGGTTTCCACATGCATGCGTCACATCGCAGTAAAGAGGCGGCTCGTGCCTTCCCCGTAAAAAGAGGGAGGCGTGGAGGCGTGGCTCATTTACTAAACGGGGCCGGGTGCGGTCTTCAAGGCGTCCACTGCCCACGATCACGGGGTGGGGAGAGGTTGCTTCACCTATCCCCTCGGTTCTACGCGTCCGCCATGCGTCCTCCATGAACCTAGGGTTGCAAGCGGTGGAGGTGGGAAACCGGGCCGTCGCTGGTTGGGGCAGCGGGTTGGTCCTGATTCCCTGTGCCTCTAGTGGCTGGATTGGCCGAGCGGGGCGGCCGAGCCCTTTCCCCGCCTCCTTATAAAGAGGGGGAAGGGGGTATGGCGTCCCGCACTCTTCCGTCATCTATCTCCTCTCGCTTCTGCTTCTTCCTTTCACTCGCCATGGCGAAAGGGAATCCTGGTCCCTCGACGGTGGCGGCGAGGGTCGCCGCCCGACAGCGCGTCCCTCCTCCTCCTGAGCCCGCGATGGTGGAACCGGCCGCGAAGGAAAGGGGGAGGGGGCGAGGTCGTGGGCGAGGCCGGGGCAGAGGTCGTAGTGCTCGCAGAAAAGGAGGACGGGGCGGCGCGCCGGCTTCGCCCCCGCCAATGATGCCTTTTCCAATGGAAGGCCATGTTGGAGACCAGCCCCGTGAGTTCTTCATCAGGATGGGCCGAGCTCCGCATCGCCGTCTTCGTCTTCCCGCCCCGTTCGCTCAAGAGATGGAGCGTGACCCACCCCAATCCCTCAGATTGCACATGAGGGGTTGTGGGAACGGGGGCACGCGGGTTGACATCGACTTCCTGGCTCCTTGGGTCATGTACCTCCGTCATGGGTGGAAGACTTCGCTCGTATCCACAGCCTGACGGCGGGGCTCGTCCTCTACTTAAAATTAATGGAGGACGGTGTGTCCTCTCCGCCAAGGTCTTCGGCGACTTCGGGACTCGCCTGAAGTGTTGCGTGGAGAGCTCCTCCGATGGAGATTCCGACGATGGAAGCTCTTCCTCGAGCGAAAGTGATGAGGAGGACAGCAGGGCAGATGGCGGGGACGAATCCGACTAGGCGTCGGACACCTCGTGCCTGGGCGGGTGCGACAGCAGCAACATATGCACCTGGCCGCTCCTCCGGCAAAGTTTTGCCGGGGGCGGGGCTAGCTCCTTGAACTTCTCAGGGCCGTCTCCTTGGGCGGCTGGCGTCGGGAGGCTGCGGAAGAGGAAGAGGGCAGGCGGCAAGGCTTTCAACTCAGAGTACGCGGGCACCGACGCCTTCGTCGCGTACTGCCGGTCCTGCCGCCTTGTCTTCCAGCTCCTTTCCCGGCACCGTCACCACCGGCCCGCCCCTGGGCGATCACCGAGGTGTTCTCTTGGTGCTTTCTGCTGCTCGTAGCTCGCCTAGGCGCCCCTTTTGCCCTCTTGCCTCCTTGACCTGCCTCCTGAGGAGAGGGACAAGAAAGGGGTCATGGGCATCTTATCTCTCTTCTTTAATTTGTAAGCCTGCGGGCCTTTGTTAAATTCAGAACTTGTAATCCCCTTGCTCATGTTTTTCATTATGTATGAACTGTACCTGTATGGGATGTTTTTAATGAAAAAGGGATGCTTGCCTGGTTTTTCGTTCGTGGGTAGACCCCGCGACAAGGAGAGAATCCTTGTTATTATTTAAGATAAATGTTTTCCGCCCGGCAACAGGCCTTGCCGTCCCCCACTCCACTCGACCATTCTCGTGCTCTTGGCGGAGGCAGGGATGAAGTGGGATTTAGGCTCCTCGTTCTACCTCCTTGCCACCGCGGCTACAACCAAATCCGGACCCAGGAAATAATCCTTAGGTATAGGAAAAAGGGGAGCACGATAGCCTAGAGATAAAAACGAGGTTTTACATGCCCCAGCTTCGTTCCGAAATGCATGATAGAGGATGAAAGACTTATCTGGATCTGCAGCCCCGGGCAATCTCATCTTGCCGCGGTTGGATCCTTGTGCTTGCAGCCCCCGGCAATCTCATCTTGCCGCGGTTGGATCCTTGTGCTTGCAGCCCCCGGCAACTCTGGTTTGCCGGGGTCGGGACGCCGGTCCATTTCCTTTCTTCCAAGTAACTCGGCAGAAGTGCTCATGTGCCCTGTGAACCAAAGGAGGATAGAAGAGAAACAGATAGACGCGCACTCGACCTCTAAGCTAGGGGTTAGTCGCTGATAAGCACTATCAACCCTAATCAAGGAAGAGACTCGACCTAGCATGCATGCTATGACTCCAGCGCTTCATTTATTTATGCTCAGGGTCTGTGCCTGGTTACATGCCTTGCCGGCAAATCTTGTACAAAAGGTGGCTTGCCGGGAGGCCCGACAAGCCACGCCTTAGGGGTAAAACTTGCGAAGATGCTCGATGTTCCAGGAGTTGCTCACTGGGACGTCATCTTCGGTCTCCAGGCAGATTGCGCCGGGCCTGGTGACTCGTATTACCCGATAAGGGCCTTTCCACATTGGCGTCAACTTGTTGGCATTCTTGGCCGACTAAACGCGTTGAAGAACAAGGTCGCCTTCCTCAAAGCTTCGGGCATGAACCTTGCGGATATGGTAGCGGCGCAAGGCTTGTTGGTAGCGCGGTGCTCTCGCAGCCGCCAGAAGACGATCTTCCTCAAGGAGCGTCGCGTCATCTTGGCGCAACTGCTCTTGCTCAAGCTCATCATAAGCGAGCACTCGAGGTGACCCGTATATGAGTTCCGTGCGGAGAACTGCTTCTGCCCCGTAGACCAGGGCAAAAGGTGTCTGGCTGGTGGTTCGATTTGGCGTCGTCCTGATCGACCAAAGAACCGCCGGCAATTCATCAATCCAGCGCCTTCCGCTCTTGTGCGGCTTGTCAAAAGTCTTTGTCCTTGGGCCTCGCAACACTTCAGCAGTCGCCCTCTCCGCTTGGCCGTTGCTCCGTGGGTGTGCCACGGAAGCAAAACAGACTTGCTGCCGAGGTCTTGAATGTACTGCATGAAGGTGTGGCTCGTGAACTGCGTGCCACTTGTTCGACTGGCGGCGCGTTTCATGCCGGTGCTCGACGGTGGTTCGAGCGTCTTCGTGAGCTCGTTCCCGAAGGACCTGGCGCTGGTCGCGGAGGGTCCGTGGGCCGGACGACGCCATGGAGATGTTATCACAAGCGTCATCACGACGGGCCGACACGCGGCGGCTGGCGAGGAGAAGGAGAGTGCACCGTGACCCCAACTCCCCCGGTCCTCCCAGTGCCAACATGCGGTGGCTCAGTGGAGCGCTGACCCGAGGGTCCCGTCGGTCACGGATCGTCTTTGTTGGCGACGGCGATGAGGCTCCGGATGGTGGCCCTCCACTCGTCAAGCTTCTCCGCAGCAGGAGGGAAGTCGAGGAGCAGCTGCGTGCGCGCCAAAGCTTCTGCTGGCGTGGGCGGCGGCGACAGCTGCGTGGATTGCGGCGCGCTTTGACTTCTAACTACGTTAGAAGGAGCTCCGTTACGACCTAGCGGCCGCGTGCCATTTTCGCCAGCACTTCGGCGGGTGTCGTGGAATTGTCACGGCAGATGTCCTCTTGCAAGGACTTAGTCCTGGAGCCATTGCAACTAGGAAGCTTAAAGGGGTTAATCGGGACAAAGGACACGAGAGAGTTATACTAGTTCGGCCCCTTACGGTGAAGGTAAGGCCTACGTCTAGTTGGTTTGGTAGTGCTAGGGTTTCGATGGCCAGGGAGCGAGATACACTATGCCCGGTTCTCGATGAGATGTTTCTTGCCCTAAGCCGCCAGCGGGTCGTCCCCTTATATACACTGGTTGATGCCCTGCAGCCTACAGAGTCCCGGCCGGCTCATAAACAGTGTCCGGCTCGATGACTAGTTAATTCTACCTTATAATACAAGTCATGCCATAACGGCGGTTTATCACTACGGGCCTTAAGTCGCATGTGGGCCTTAGACCCTTCCTTGAACTGCCATCTTCATGATTGGTCTTGGGCTTCGTATGATAATCCTCTTTTCATAACTCGGCCCCTCCAGGGCGGCTTACACAAATTGTTATATCGCCGACATTAGGCCCCAGATTGATTTGAACCGGTTCATGTCAATCTTAAAATACCTTGAGAAACAAGCCTTTCTGTCTCCTGTCTGTGCAAAGGTTATAACCCGTCGTGATGTCATCTTCTGCATCCGTGATAACCCGCTGTGACGTCATCTTCCATTAAATTCTTATTTTATTCTGTCATATCTTGAACGGATCTCTGTCTTTACTGACCATTCCGAAAACCGAGGCGTCGGAGTCGTTGGATAATGATGCCTTGCCTCCTTGTTTCTCGCGCCTTCCCAGTCAATCTTTCCTTATAAATAGGCACGACCTAGGTCTTTCCATTCTTCCCCCTTCGGTCATCTTCTTCCTCTCACTGTTTCTCTGCCACTCAAGCTCTGCCGCCGCCGCCGAGCTCCTCGTCTTCACCAACTCAGGCCGCTGCATCAACCTGAATCCGACCAGAGATCCACGGCGAACCTCGGCAGCCAGTCTGCATCCATAAGTTCCTTTCCTCCCCTGCCTTAGATCTGCATTACAGCTTGTCGAGTTCATCGGTGTTCGTCGCCGCCCGTTGCAAACCCTTGATAGATTTCACCTCCGACGCCCTTTTCTGATCGTCAAATAGTGTAAAACTACTGCGATGACTATTTCGCACCCATCTTGAATGCAAGTAGATCCCTTTTCCTTTGTTCAGAGGCTTCCTTCGAGCATATGAACTTACCTGTACTAGTTTTAGGTCTAGAAATTTTCTTTTCAGAACGACCATTTGATCCAAAATAATAACTGCAACTTGTGGAACTTGTTTGTTCCATACTTAGCCAGAAACTGCATCTGTTAGATCGGTTTAACCACGGTAGTCTATGTAGCCGGTTTAAGAAGACAACCCTGATTGTCAGCCTTGCTTGCTTCTGGCGACTTAAGATAATTTAACTACTTCTGATACCCGTAGCGGCTTAAATATCACTGCATAGTTAGCCATATGTCATTAGGCCCCTTCTTAAGCCGCCATCTTGAATAAACTTAAAAATGTTTTTTCTTCCGGGTTAAAGTTGAACCGGAAATTCTTATTTTGTCATAGGCTTCCACTTGCATAATGGCACCCAAAGCTCCTGTGACCTGTAACTCGGTCAAGTCCACTGTTATAGAAAGCACTTTGTCTGAATTCGTGAGGTCTGGCCATATGCCCAAGAAGGAGGTCATGTCTTATCATGCTCCTGACCCGTTAGAGGAGAAACCTCAACCCAAGGAGGGGGAAGTGATCGTTTTTACTGATCACATGAGCCGGGGCTTTGCTCCACCCGGTTCAAAATTCTTCAGGGATGTTTTGCAATTTTTTGACCTCAGACCTCAAGACATTGGGCCCAACTCCGTGTCAAATATTTGCAACTTCCAAGTCTTCTGTGAAGTGTACCTTGGAGAACATCCCAACTTACTTTTGTTCAGAGAGTTGTTTTACCTAAACCAGAACGTGCCAACGGGCCCAATCTAGAACTTGGTGGCATCTCAATTCAGCGGCGGAGAGACTGCCTTTTCCCATACGCTGAACTGCTAAGCCACCCAAAGGATTGGAACCAGACGTGGTTCTACTGTCAGGACACTTCTCCGGCTGATGAGAACCCGCTGCTCGGCTTTCGCGCTTTGCGCCTTGAATCCAACCACCCGCTGCCGGATAAGTTATCTGCTATTGAACGTCTTCCACTCGCTCCCACCATCAAGAAAATCAAATCTCTCTTGGGGAACGGCATGATGGCATTGATTTAGTCCGAGTCTAGATCTCCTGGCGGGTGATTCCATTAAGCCGCCGCCCCAGGTCAATGTGCACTTACTCAGGCGAAAAAGATGACCCGTTGCGTCATAGTCCTGACGACTTACCAGCTGACATGGTTGAAGCCCTGACCCAATCTTTATTGAAAGAGGGCTCAGTGGTTAGTAATGCCTTCGGCTTACTTCCTTTCTGCAAGAAGAACCCGGCTCCTGCAGTAAGTTATCCATCTCAGCAGTTTATACCCTTATTGTGTTATACCCTGCTTTTACTCATAACCCTTTATCATTATTCACAGGCAAATGACAACTTCTGGAAGGTCAAGTATGACCATGAGGCTGCCAAACAAGCCAGAGTGGCCAAGAGAGCCGAGAGGAAAGCCGCCAAGACAGGAACTTCGAGGAAGAAGAAGCCAAGCGCTTCAGATATGTTAAAACTGGATGACACCGATGACGATGAAGAAGAGGTAACTCTTAACTCCTCTGACTCCTTTATCATCATCTTACTGACATTAATTCCTTTTAGGAGGATACGGGAAACAGCCAAGCCGTTGAGGAAGAGGTAACTATAATCTCCTCCGACTCCGAGCCTTTGACGCGGCAGAAAATCCAAAGAGTGACCCGGAAAGTAAGATTTTCACATCCTTTAGCTTACCAAGATCCTCAATTTCTTTTGAAGCGACAGATTTATGAGAGCCAGAGGCAGACCCGGACCAGCAAGGATGCGGAACTCTCCTCCGGCTTACCTGATGTAACCAGGAAGCACCGGACTGAGGTTATCTCTGATTTACTTTCTCTTTTACCTTTGGCAGGTTTCATTCGTCAACCTCTCAATTCATCTGACTCCAACTATCAGGATACTTCACCTTCCTCTGGCGAGTCTATGCAATCCAATATGCCGGCTTTCAAACCCGCACCAGGGTAATGACAACTTGCTTACCTTATGCTTATCTTACTCATACTCTTGTATTAATTCCTCTGATCTGTCCCAAGTGTACAAGTGAAGCCCAATAAGAGGGCAAAGAAGAATAAATCGTCCAAAGAGCCGGTTGTAACTGAACCGGAGCTTGGAACGGCTGCCCCTGAAATCTCTGCTCCCGAGCCCCCTCCTGAACCATCTCAAGATGTTCCCGTACCTACCTCTGACCCGCCTGCTGAACAAGCTCTCAATGGTTCTGATAACCCGGAAGCTCCTATCCCGGCCAAGACAGTTGATCCGGAAGTTGAGATTCTTAAGACTCAGTTTGTTGAATCGGGACAGCCCACTGTTCTTGCCAAGTGCTCTACCAAGGAGGAACTTTTGGAGCGCCGAAAAGCCAAGCTGGACATTACCGATTACACTCATCTGAGCATTGGAGAGATTGTCTCTGGCTACATAAGCCAAGTGCACAGCAGTCGTGACCTGGAGATTGACATGGTGAAACAAATCCATCAAAAATCTGAGGTATAGTTTATGTTACTTTTCCTTATCCATATTTACTGTTCCAGCCCCCAAGTCTATTTCTTATAAGAAAATATGTTGTAGACTTAGAATCTGCTTAGCACTGCTTGTCAAACGCCCAGCTTATATCGAGAGCCGGCTTTAGAACAAGATATTTAAACCGGTGTAGCATAATAATTTTGAATTTGCAATACGCATTAGCCCCCAAGTGCCAAGTATCTTTTCTTGCAAAATGCTTGGGACTTAACTTCCATGAACCGCCCCAACAAGTTAGAGTTCTTCAACATACATTAGCCCCCAAGTGTCAAATACCTTTCCTTGCAAAGTGCTTGGGACTTAACGTTATCTTATAATAATTCTAATTATAAACCGGCATTGATGCAGGTCACCATAAGTCAATTTGAGTCGGAGATTGCTAACCTAAAGAATTTCCCGAAAGCTCAAGAGATTGAAACCCAGAAAGCCGACTCCAAGTTTGAGTTCAGTGTTTCTGAACAAGAGAAATTGAAGACAGGCTTTGAGGCTGATAAGAAAACCTGGGCTGATGAAAAGGCCTCTTTGGTCACCCGGGCTGAGAAAGCAGAGGCTTCGCTTGCAGAAGCAACAGCCGAGCTATCCGGCTTAAAGCGCCAAATATCTCAAATGGTCTCAGCAATCTTCGGTAAGCTACTTGTGCAAGCATTTAAATACTGCAAACCTTCTTTTGATGACTATTTCAATTGTTATCTCCGGCTCACCTGATGTTTATTAACACAGGCCCCAGGAGCACAAACCTTAACCAGAACATGTTGATCAAGCTAAAGGCGGTTTACACTCTGGTGGAGCAACTCTACACCGGGTCACAACGTGCTTTGGCTGTTGTAGCCTTGTCAAATGACGTTCCCCATCTCCTGGCTGACATGTTAAAGCGGCTTGCTGTGCTACCTCAACGGGTCCAAGAGCTAAGGCGGGCGTCTGCAAGAGCCAGAGCTATTGCAGCATTTAGCCGGGCCAAGGCGTGGCTACCAGAGCTAGACCCGGCCGACATCACCCTTGGATACCCAAGCTTGAAAGAGGATGGTACCTTGTTTGATGAGAAGGATTTCACCGCCTGCGTGAGGGAGATATGCCCTGTGGCTACTCTTATTGGGAATGACACTGACCTTACCAAGTATCAGCCGGGTTATGATAACGAGAATTGGAGACTCCCAACGCCACACTATGATGCAGTCAGCCTGATCCCTCCAATTCGTAAGCATACCTTTGCCCCTGAAGTCGATCCAGCCGGGTTAATTGATGATGAAGCTGAATTTGAAGCTTTGAGTGGCATTGACTGGTCGTCATCAACCTTCCAGGACAGGGCAGCCGTCGGAGGAGCGGACAAGGATAACCCGGAAGCCTCAGGTCAACCAGACGAGTGAACCATCGGGTGTCGTATGTTCATGCTTTGCGGAAAAAACAATGCTTCATCATCCAGACTCAGGGAGTCTTGTAATAGGGTAGAAAAACACTTGATTTTGCCATGCCTTCGCGCATGTTTGTGTCGCTCAATACTTTCTTAAGCCGCCGCCGTTTACATGCTTCCAGTTTATATTGGTCTTCTGCTTCCTTTATGTTAAAAGAAATTGCTTGTATTGCCCTGCAAATAGAACAGACACAAGTCCCTTGGCGACTTACCGCGTCGGGGGTCACATAAGGTATTGATAACCCGGAGTGTGAACCAAAAAATCATATAAAAACCGGCTTGCGATTATACCTGTTAGACATAATCATAACAACATACCTGTGATCCTTTTGGTGATCTCGCCAGCTTATGTGACCCAAACAATGAGGGTAAGCTTTAACTCCTGAAACTTGGCACATATGATGTTTGCCATGCGCTAACAACTTTATTTGATCAATATTAAGCCGGTGGAACAAAAACCACCCCACAAATGGTTTCAAGAGTATCTCAAAAGCAGCCAAATACTTCATACTTACAAAGTATAATGAGTAATAAACAAAATTCAAAGGCTTCTGATTCGAATACGATCAGTGAACCGTTCCAAAGGGGTTAAGCTAAGATTCGGATACGATCATATAGCCCCCAGTGGCTTTGGCGATGCCGATCAAGTGGGTATCGACAGCTATGTTCTCTTTGGTTTGAATACGACCTATATTTGAATAGGAAGCCCCCAAGTGACCATAAGAGTTGTTTAATGCCGCTGATTCGAATACGATCCACGTCAGACCCAAAGGGGTTAAGCTATGATTCAGATATGATCAGGAAGCCCCCAAGTGAGCTTGGCAGTATGACGATCAAAAGGGTATCGACAGCTATGTTCTCTTTGGTTCGAATACGACCTATGTTTGAACAGGAAGCTCCCAAGTGATCATGGCTAGATTCAGATATGATCATAAGCCGCACAAAGTGGTAAGACGGATTCAAATATGACCCGCTCCATGTTGGTTGTTTTAACATCATGACAAGGAAGACATGCAAACTTTTGAGGATGAAAAGGACAGAGGTCCTGTTTTATTTCTTTCATAATATATATCGTCAAAATATGTATATATCGAGAGCCGGTGGCTCAAGTATAGTAAGGCCGAAGATGAGCAATATTCCACGGCCGGCGGGTCTCCTCTTCCGACTTACGTGAGTCTTTGTGCTCTCGAACATTGATGAGGTAGTATGACCCGTTGTTCAGGTTCTTGCTGACCACAAAGGGTCCTTCCCAAGGGGGGATAACTTGTGCGTATCGGATTGATCCTGGATGAGCCGGAGCACTAAGTCACCTTCCTGAAAGGTTCTGGATCTAACCGAGCGGTTGTGATAGCGATGCAGGTCTTGCTGGTAAATCGCCGAGCGAGCTATTGCCAAGTCTCGCTCTTCATCCAATAAGTCAAGCGCATCCTGACAAACTTTTTCATTGGCAGCTTCAACATAAGCCGCCACTCGGGACGAGTCATGACGGATGTCACTTGGCAAGACCGCCTCTGATCTGTAAACCATGAAGGAAGGTGTATAACCCTTAGACCTGTTAGGTGTAGTGTTGATGCTCCAAATCACAGAGGGTAACTCCTCCACCCAACAACCCGACGTTCGCTGTAAGGGGACCAAGAGTCGGGGTTTTATACCTTTCAAGATCTCCTGATTGGCTCTCTCTACTTGACCATTGGATTGAGGATGAGCTACTGCCGAAACGTCAAGCCAGATATGTTCTCGTTGACAGAACTCTTCCATAGCCCCTTTGGAGAGATTGGTGCCATTATCAGTTATGATGCTGTGTGGAAAACCAAAACGAAAGATCACCTTTTTCATGAACTGAACCATCGTGGCTGCATCACACTTACTGACCGGCTCTGCCTCAACCCACTTTGTAAACTTATCAACCGCCACCAGGAGGTGTGCCTTTTTATCTTTAGACCTCTTGAAAGGTCCAACCATGTCAAGCCCCCAAACTGTGAACGGCCAAGTAATTGGAATCATCCTCAACTCTTGAGCCGGCACATGAGCTCGTCGTGAGAATTTTTGACATCCATCACATTTACTGACCAGATCTTCCGCATCAGCATGAGCCATCAGCCAATAAAACCCATGACGGAAGGCTTTGGCCACAAGAGATTTTGAGCCGGCATGATGACCGCAATCCCCTTCATGGATCTCACGAAGTATTTCTTGTCCTTCCGTAGGCGACACACAACGTTGAAACGCCCCAATGACACTGCGATGATGCAGCTCCCCATGAACAATTGTCATGGACTTAGACCGCCGAACGATTTGTCTCACCAAGGTCTCATCCTTAGGCAACTCTCCCCGGGTCATGTAAGCCAAATATGGCATTGTCCAATCCGGGATGACGTGAAGAGCCGCCACCAGCTGCGCCTCCGGGTCTTGCACCGCTAGGTCTTCCTCTGTGGGTAACTTGACAGAAGGATTATGCAAAACATCGAGAAAGGTGTTAGGCGGCACCGGCTTACGCTGAGATCCCACCCGGCTTAAAGCGTCAGCCGCCTCATTCTTCCTTCGATCAATGTGCTCCAGTTGATAACCCTTGAAGTGCCCAGCCATAGCATCAACTTCACGACGGTAAGCCGCCATAAGGGGATCCTTAGAGTCCCACTTGCCCGACACCTGCTAAGCCACGAGATCTGAGTCGCCCAAGCACCTTACCCGGCTCAAATTCATCTCTTTGGCCATCCGAAGACCATGGAGTAAGGCCTCATATTCAGCTGCATTATTAGTACAAGGAAACATAAGCCGGAGCACATAACAAAATTTGTCACCTCGAGGGGAAGTTAAAACGACTCCAGCCCCCGAGCCTTCCAACTGCCTGGACCCATCAAAGTGGATAGTCCAATACGTGTTATCCGGCTTTTCCTCAGGTGTCACGGTGATAGGGTGACCTTGGAAGTATTGCTCCAGCTTCCGACTTGCCATGAACACCCCGTAAACAAGCTTCTGCCAGTGCGCATACCTTTGCTTAGACTCAATGAGTACCTCACTGATGTAGTAAACCGGCCGTTGAACTAGATGCTCCTTCCCAGCCTCCTTGCGCTCCACCACGATTGCAACACTGACAACACGTGAGTTAGTTGCCACATATAATAGCAATGGCTCTCTATCAATGGGGGCCGCAAGGACCGGCGGCTCACATAACTGTCTCTTTAAATCTTCAAAGGCAGCATTAGCAGCATCACTCCAGACAAAAGTGTCTGTTTTCTTCATCATCTGATACAGTGGCAAGGCCTTCTCCCCTAACCGGCTTAAGGCCGCAACACAACTCGCCAGTAGCCAAAGAGGTAATCGCCTTGATTTTCTCCGGATTAGCTTCAATGCCTCTGTTGGAAACCAGAAAACCCAAAAGTTTGCCTGCCGGCACGCCAAAAACACACTTGGTCGGGTTAAGCATCATCTTGTAAACCCGGAGATTGTCAAAGGTCTCCATTAGATCAGCTATCAGGGTTTCCTTCTCTCTGGATTTAACCACTATATCATCCACATAAGCATGAACATTGCGCCCAATCTGATCGTGGAGACAGTTCTGTACACACCGCTGATAAGTCGCCTGGGCACTCTTGAGCCCGAATAGCATATATACATAGCAGAAGGCTCCAAACGGAGTGATGAAGGTTGTCTTCTCCTGGTCCTTAACTGCCATCTTGATCTGATGATAGCCAGAGTAAGCATCCAAAAAGCTCAAACGCTCACAACCCACCGTAGCATCAATGATTTGATCAATACGGGGGAGAGCAAAGGGATCAGCTGGAAAAGCCTTATTTAAGTCCATGTAATCCACACACATCCGCCAGGTGCCGTTCTTCTTAAGCACAAGCACCGGGTTAGCCAACCACTCTGGGTGAAAAACTTCAACAATAAACCCGGCCGCCAAGAGCCGCGCCACCTCCTCACCAATAGCTTTCCGTCACTCTTCATTGAACCGTCGAAGAAACTGCCCGACCGGCTTATATTTTGGAGGAATATTAAGAGTGTGCTCAGCGAGTTCTCTCGGTACACCCGGCATGTCAGGAGGCTTCCATGCAAAGATGTCCCGGTTCTCACGGATGAACTCAATGAGCACACTTTGCTATTTAGGATCCAAATTGGCACTGATACGAAACTACTTAGACGAATCGCCTGGAGTAAAATCAACAAGCCTGGTTTCAGCGGCCGATTTAAACTTCACAGTCGGGTCATGCTCTGTGGTTGGCTTCTTCAGGGAGGTCATGTCCGTCGGGTCAACATTATCTTGATAAAACTTCAGCTCCTCTGCTGCACAAATAGACTCAGCATAAGCCACATCACCTTCTTCACATTCCAGGGCTATCTTTCGATTCCCATGCACAGTGATGTGCCCATGTGACCCGGCATCTTAAGCTGCAAATAAACGTAACACGGCCGAGCCATGAACTTGGCATAAGCCGTCCGCCCAAACAGAGCATGATATGGACTCTTAATTTTGACCACCTCAAAAGTTAGTTTCTTAGCCCTAGAATCGTACTCATCTCCAAAGGCCACCTCCAGTTCAATCTTACCGACTGGGTACGCCGACTTACCAGGCACCACTCCATGGAAAACGGTGTTGGACGTCTTTAAATTTTCGTCAGTCAAACCCATGCGTCGAAAGGTCTCGTAATAGAGGATATTGATGCTGCTACCTTCGTCCATGAGTACCTTAGTGAATTTATATCCACCGACCTGAGGTGCTACCACCAAGGCTAACTGGCCCGGATTGTCAACCCAGGGAGAGTGATCTTCTCTACTCCACACAATAGGTTGCTCTGACCACCTCAAATAACGGGGAACCGCCGGTTCAACAGAGTTCACAACCCTTTTATGAATCTTCTGGTCATGTTTGCACAAGCTAGTGGTGAACACATGATATTGTCCACTATTCATCTGCTTTGGATGGCTTTGATAACCCGACTGCTGCTGCTGCCCCCTTGACCAGACTGCTGCTTGTTATAGCCGCCTTGATTTCCCTGAAAGTCGGAATTTGAGCCGCCTCCTGAGCCATGAAAACCGCCGGCACCTGAGCCGCCGCCCGACCCATGATTGCCATCAAACGTGTTGGAATTCTTGAAAGCCTTCATGATCGCGCAATCCTTCCACAAGTGGGTGGTTGGTCGTTCTCGGTGTCGTGTCTCGGGCACGGCTCATTGAGTAGCTGCTCAAGAGATGGACCTGACCCTCAAGGGAGAGGAGGTGGCCTCCCCTTGCGCCTCTGATTGTTACCCTGTGCATTAGCATTGGCCACAAACTCTGGGTTACCATCAGCCTTACGCTTATTGCCTCCTTGATTCGCCGGGTTGTGCTGCTGACCCTTTCCATTGTCGTTCTTCTTTCCATTCCCTGTCTTTTCCACATCAAACGCGGGATCCTTGGTACTATCAGAATCGGCATACTTGACTAGAGCCGCTATCAGCTGACCCATATCATTACAATCACGCTTGAGTCGCCCCAGCTTCTGTCTCAGCGGTTCAAATCGGCAATTCTTCTCCAACATGAGGACTGCAGAGCCGGCATCCATCTTGTCGGACGAATGTATTATCTCCTTGACCCGGCGCACCCAATGAGTGGTAGATTCACCCTCCTCTTGCTTACAATTAGTCAAGTCCACAATCGACATAGATTGCTTGCATGTGTCCTTGAAGTTCTGAATGAACCGGGCCTTTAACTCCACCCATGAGCTAATAGAATTGGGCATCAAACCCTTTAACCACGTTCGGTCCGTTCCATCCAACATCATGGTGAAGTACTTAGCCATTGATGCGTCACTGGCCTCCAACAGTTCCATGGCCATCTCATAGCTTTCGATCCACGCCCCGGGTTGTAAGTCAGCCGTATAATTTGGCACCTTTCGGGGTCCCTTGAAATCTTTAGGCAAACGCACATTGCGTAAAGCTGGCACCAAACAAGGAATGCCACCAGTTCTGGTGTCCACTCCCGCCTCAACAGAAGTCGTCAGGTAATCCGGAAAATCCTGATGATCCGTCCGTTGAGCCGCCAGCTGAGCCTCCCGCTCGTCCTCCTAACATATCCGGTCCTGCACCGGGTTATAACCGCCGGGCTGGTTACGGCGCTGGGCGTTGCTTGACAGGGCCTCTGACTCCATGTGCTTGCTGTAACTCAGGCTCCGGTTTGGACGAGATGGAGCTAACCAGGGCGGAGGAGTTGAATGAATCTTGTCCCGACTATAGGAATAAGTCTCTTGCTGAGCCAGAGCCGTCTGAACAAGTTCTCTGATCCTTCGTGTCTCCACTGCTATTGGATCGTTACCGTCCACTGGGAGAGCCGCCAAACGTGCCGATGCTGCAATCAGGTTCTCCATGGGGTTGGAAAAGTGACACGGCCGTATCGGTACATAACGGGGTGGTGCCATATTCCCATGAGGAGGTGCCGTCACCTGAGGCTGAACCGGTCCCCCGGCTGTCATGAATTGATTTACTTCTGGCGGGTTACTTGGGCCGGCCCCGGGTGTAGCGAAAAGGTTCCAAGGATCGTAAACCGGAGGCAAACGAGATTGGGTCTTCTGATGTCTCCTCCTCATCACCTCGTTAGACGCGTTCAGGATCATCGTAAGCTGGAAAGCCTCTGACTGGAGCTGTTACGCCCGTGCATCCAAACCCGCTCGTTCTGTGGCTAACCTGGTGTCCTCAGCTGCTAAGGCCTCCTTGGCCCGAGCTATTTCGTCATGCACCTGTGCCACCTCTGCATTATGCTCATCTTGATTCGCAGGGATAACTGTGGTGGTTAACAGGGCTGTCAGTTTATCCATGAGATCCATCAGCACCTGAGCCGGCGGGTGCATAGGGCCTCCTGCCCCGGCCGCTCCTTACCCGGACGTTATTGCTGTTGCGGCTGTAGAGTTTTGACCGGGTTGGGTACCAGCAATGAAGACCCCTACGCAGCTTGGCGGCTCAAAGGGGTCTGGAATACTGCTGCCATCGGAACAGCCCCAGACCTGCCATCTTGCAGTTGATATAACGAATCCGTCTCACCAGTGGACGAATCACCATCGGAGTGGATGGCCGTCTCGCCACCATCTACAGATTCTCCAGAAAGCTCCCCTCCGCGGATGCAACCCACGAAGGCACGCTTCACGATGGGTTGAGCTCGGGTGGGTCTCGCACGCTGAGCCGTCTCGACGAGGTTGGTGCAGTTGTCTGGCTCAGGGCCTGGCTCACCAATCCGGCTGATGAAGACGTGAATTCTGCCGAAGGGGACCCGGTACCCATACTCAATTGAGCCGGCGTCGGGGCCCCACCCTTCGTCGTTGATGTAGATCTTGCCGTGACGACTCTTGGTCATCCGGCCCACAGCATATCCCTTGAGCCCTTCAAAGCTGCCCTTCAAGAACTCAAATCCACCGTGCGCTGGCCCCATGGTGGGAGCCAACTGTCGTGGAATTGTCACGGCAGATGTCCTCTTGCAAGGACTTAGTCGTGGAGCCATCACAACTAGGAAGCTTAAAGGGGTTAATCGGGACAAAGGACACGAGAGAGTTATACTAGTTCGGCCCCTTACGGTGAAGGTAAGGCCTACGTCTAGTTGGTTTGGTATTGCTAGGGTTTCGATGACCAGGGAGCAAGATACGCTATGCCCGGTTCTCAATGAGATGTTTCTTGCCCTAAGCCGCTAGCGGGTCGTCCCCTTATATACATGGGTTGACGCCCTGCGGCCTACAGAGTCCCGGTCGGCTCATAAACAGTGTCCGGCTCGGTGACTAGTTAATTCTACCTTATAATACAAGTCATGTCATAACGGTGGTTTATCACTACGGGCCTTAAGTCGCCTGTGGGCCTTAGACCCTTCCTTGAACCGCCATCTTCATGATTGATCTTGGGCTTCGTATGATATTCCTCTTTTCATAACCCGGCCCCTCCAGGGCGGCTTACACAAATTGTTATATCCCCAACAGCGGGCGTGCTGAACCCCTTCATCCTACGAATGACGCACGGGGCTCTTCCCACGGCGGTGCTCAGGGTCACCACCGTGGTGACGCTGCTCGGGGCGCACACCATGGGAAGAGCGCGCAATGGTCGCCGGTGTGGGCGTCCTGGAGGTCGCTGCGCCGCCCGAAGGTGGCACAACGACACCCCTGGAGGGCCCCGCGCCGCCTACGGGGGGCCCACATCCGTCTTTGGATCCGGCAACGTGTGGGCGGTCGTCTGGTGCGCGAACGACGCCGCTCGCCAGGTTCTGATTACCAGGGCGATGCTGGTGCTCGCGGACCACGGCCCGGGTCCTGTCTACGACCGGTCCACTGCTTGCCCACACTGGCACGGGCCGTTCGGCTCCCAACGAGCCGACCGCCGTGGCCGTCTTCTTCTTAGGAGCCATGGCGACGAAGAACTGCTAGGCTGATTACTAGACCAGATTCTTACAACTACGCACGCCCCTACCTGGCGCACCAAAGATGTTGGTGTGGAACGACACCTATGGGATCACAAGAATCCCTACTACGGTTGTCGGGGCGCGGGGTTGCGAGAAGAGCAGGGTTAGTAGCCAGCACAAGGATCGTTTTCCCATGTTTGGGCCGCGAGGATGCGTAAAACCCTAGTCCTGCATTGGTGGGTGTATTTCAGAGAGTTCTTGAGCTCTCCAACTAATTGTGGTCAGTGTGTGGTTCGAAAGAGACGAATCCTTCTCCAGTATGCCATGGGCCTCCTTTTATAGTCGAAAGGGGCTGCCACAGTGGCACACAGGAGGTGGAAAGGCATACAGTGCCTTGAGCTTATCGCTCGTATTACAGGACAAGACACATTTAATGCATAGCTTAGGTGTCCCCTTTCTTTATTGGGGATGGGGGCGAGGCCCGTCCTGTCCGTCGCCGCTCCTCCTCGCTTTGACATGCGCCCTGGCTAGTGAGGCATGTGGTGCCATGTAGGCAGGCAGGCAGCTGAGGTGGCGTAGTGAAGGAGCCTTCACGAAGATCTGCATGCCGCCACGCTGGTTCTTGATGAGTTGGCCTGGGAGCTGCATGTTGCCACGCAGGTGCCCGCCCAGCTGGTCGGGTCTGGCAGCTGCATGTGAGTGGTGGTGGAAAACTTGGTCGGCGCGGGCCTGGTGGTGGCCCCGCTGGCGTCCTTGGAGAGGGCCTTGCCGGGTGGCCCGGCAAGGGTCTTGCCGTGGCGCGCTGTCGTCCCTGGCAAGGACCTTGCCAGGGGTCTGGTGGCCTTCCTTGATAAGGATCTTGCCGAGGGTCATCGTCTTCTAATCCTCATCTGACCTTGAGTGTTCCTTGTCTTCACAAAGATCTGCATGCCACCACGGAGGTGCCTCCCGAGCCCTGGCCCAACGTGATGTTGGAGACCGTGGGCTCAAGGGTGGCTCGCTCTGTTGGTGTGGGGCGAGCTGTCCCGGCAAGGATCTTGCCGGGGCTGCTGAGGCTGCCCCGGCAAGGGTCTTGCCCGGGGAACCTACTTCGTCCCTCTGCTCTTTGTGGTCTTGGCCTTGGCGTTGCTCTTATTATCTTAGGCTTTGGTCTTACCTTGGCTCACCTCCCCTGTTCTGTTTGGTGTGACCGTAGGCGCGGCTTCGACTGCCCGTGCACAGGTATAGGGGTACAAAAGTGCACCCCTCTTTTTGTACACCGACACAAGCTTACGCTTTTGGCCTAAGTTGGTCTATGGCCACGGCTGGCCTAGAGGATATCCAAAGTTGTAGTTGGGGTCGTACAGAGATGGAGCCTCGGGGTACCACTGATTGGCGATCTCCTCCGGATCCCACTGGTAAACAGACTGACGTGGATGATCAAGTTGTGGCTCCGGCTCTGGCTCACAAGCTGGTACGAGGCTCTGGTAGGCATGAAATGCCTTCGGCAGAACAAGATACTTGCCTGAAGATAAGTTAAACAAAGAAGGAGCAGGCAAAGTAATAGTCTCAGGGTGATTTTTATCGAATAACAGTCTGTAGTTAAGCATCTTTTTCTTATTCTTAACAATAAAATCATCTGCTACCATACTCTTATAGTCTAGAAAAACAGGAGGTAACAACTTTTCTTCTTTCTCATGATGCCTAATAGGTATGTTAAAGTGTGCAGCGAGGCGCGAGGCGAAGATACCTCCCAAGATGGGACCCTTCGTGCGGTTCAGATTTAACCGCTTGGCAATAATAGCGCCCAGACTAAAAGTGTTATCACGAAACAAGGCATGGCCCAAAATAACAATATCAGGGGCACTAAGGTTTCCACAGTTTTCGTGACCAATTAAACATCTACTAGCAAATATCGCAAAGTAACGCAAAACAGGAAAATGTATGCTAGTAATTCTTGCATCGAAAACTCTCCTCGTTTCCCCTACAGCAATCATATCAATAAACCCTTCCACATCATTACGATGTGGTTCCGCTATGCTGCCCGTAAAGGGTATCTTACAGACCCGGCAGAAATCAAAAAGGGGCATCTCCTTATGCTCATCATATAAATAAATTTCCACTACAGGTGGTGATCTCCTAGCATGGAAATGAAAATTTTGCACAAAAATATTAGTGAGTAAGAGATACTGCTCACACTGGTCGCGGAGGAAGTCGGTGAGGCCCGCATTCTCAGCCAAAGAATAAAAATCATCATGAATCCCTGTTGCTGTTAAGAACTCATCACACGGCCGAACTTCTGCGGTGGGAGGGAGATTATACTTGGGCCTCTTATCCTCTTCACTTTGTTTATCCTTCGAGCTTCGGCTCGAAGAGCCCCTCAAAAATCTCTTCATCAATTTCTGAAATTTTTAGTAACTTAAAATATAAGTGAACCGAACTCAACAAAATTGATAGCAACTACTCCCACAAGTGCCTAGAGACTATATCATGCATAAGAACTACTTGGGACCATATAAATTTGACATGCAAGCTTAAGAACAGGGTCACCTAGGCAGCAAAAATTTGCAATGAATAAAGCACTAGAACAAAAACTAATTGGACCATTGGACGAGTCACATACCGAAGAACAATCCCCCAAAGCAGTTTTGTGAGTGGAGCTTTGAGCAAGGAGATCACAAATCGCAGCAAGATGAGCAGGAACTCGTGCTTGAGCTGGTTGGTGATTTTTTGGGGAGGAAGAAGGAGTGTGTGGTGGCTGGAATAAGTGGAGGGGGGCCACTAGGGGCCCACGAGGCAGGGGCCGCGCCCAGGGGGTGGGTGCGCCATGGACCCTCGTGGCCAGGTGCTTGCTCCCCCTGATGTGTTCTCAGTGTCAGATATTCTCAAATATTCTAGAAAAAATCATATTTCATTTTCGAAGCATTTGGAGAACTTTTATTTTCAGGGTATTTTTTTGTTGCACAGATAATTCAGAAAACTGACAGAAAAAATTATTTTTGCTTTATTTAATCTAAATAACAGAAAGTAAAAGAAGGGTACATAAGGTTGTGGTTTCTAACTTCATCCATTTCATGTTCATCAAAAGGAATCCACTAACAAGATTGATCAAGTCTTGTTAACAAACTCATTCCGAATTGCATGAAACTGGAGAATTATCGAATAACACTAAGTTACCTCAACGGGGATATGCACATCCCCAACAATAAGAATATCATATTTATTCTTGACAGTAGGAAGAGGAAATTCAAAACCTCCGATAATAATCGATGGAATTTTCCAATAGAATTGATACCGTGGACTTGAGGTTGTTTCCTCGGAAAGTGTACCGTATGCTCATTCCCATAAACATGAAAAGTGACATTGCCTTTGTTGCAATCAATAACAGCCCCTGCAGTATTCAAAAAGGGTCTACCAAGGATAATCGACATACTATCGTCCTCGGGAATATCAAGAATAACAAAGTCCGTTAAAATAGTAACGTTTACAACCACAACAGGCACATCCTCACAAATACCGACATGTATAGAGGTTGATTTATCAGCCATTTGCAAAGATATTTCAGTAGGTGTCAACTTATTCAAATCAAGTCTATGATAAAAAGAGAGAGGCATAACACTAACACCGACTCCAAGATCACATAAAGCAGTTCTAACATAGTTTCTTTTAATGGATCATGGTATAGTTGGTACTCTTGGATCTCCTAGTTTCTTTGGTATTCCACCCTTAAAAGTATAATTAGGAAGCATGGTGGAAATTTCAGCTTCTGGTATCTTTCTTTTATTTGTAACAATATCCTTCATATACTTAGCATAAGGATTCATTTTAAGCATATCAGTAAAACGCATACGCAAAAAGATAGGTCTAATCATTTCAGCAAAGCGCTCAAAATCCTCATCATCCTTTTTCTTGGATGGTTTAGGAGGAAAGGGCATGGGTTTCTGAACCCATGGTTCTCTTTCCTTACTGTGCTTCCTAGCAACAAAGTCTCTCTTATCATAACGTTGATTCTTTGATTGTGGGTTATCAAGATCAACAGCAGGTTCAATCTCTACATCATTGTTATTACTAGGTTGAGCATCAACATGAACATCATCATTAACATTATCACTAGGCCCAAGTTCATCACCATATTGTGTTTAAGCATCAGAGATAGAAATATCATTGGGATTTTCAGATGTGTCAACAATAGGTTCACTAGAAGCATGCAAAGTCCTATCAATTTTCTTTTTCATCTTTTTAGAAGGACTAGGTGCATCAACATTAGTTCTCTGAGAATCTTGCTCAATTCTCTTAGGGTGACCTTCAGGATACAAAGGTTCCTGAGTCATTTTACCCCCTCTAGTCATAACTCGAACAACATTATCATTCTTCTTACTATTTAATTCATTGAGCAAATCATTTTGAGCTTTAAGCACTTGTTCTACTTGAGTGGTAACCATAGAAGCATGTTTACTAATGAGTTTAAGTTCACCTTTAACACTAGACATATAATCACTCAAGTGTTCAATCATATAAGCATTTCTTTTCAATTGTCTACCAACATAAGCATTGAAGTTTTCTTGTTTAACAATAAAATTATCAAACTCATCTAGCATTGGCTAGCAGACTTATAACGAGGGATATCACCTTCATCAAATATATAGAGAGAATTTACCTTTACTACCTGTGTCAGGTTATCAAGACCATGTATTTCTTCAACGGGCGGCAAATTAAGACCATGTATTTCTTCAATAGGAGGTAAATTCTTAACATCTTCAGCTTTAATACCTTTTTATTTCATAGATTTCTTTGCCTCTTGCATATCTTCAGGACTGAGAAATAGAATACCCCTTTTCTTCGGAGTTGGCTTAGGAGTTGGTTCAGGAGGTGTACAATTATTTTCATTAGTCAGCATATTATTCAACAGCAATTCAGCTTGATCAATTGTTCTTTCCCTGAAAACACAACCAGCACAACTATCCAGGTGGTCTCTGGAAGCATCGGTTAGTCCATTATAAAAGATATCAAGTATTTCATTTTTCTTGAGAGGATGATCAGGCAAAGCATTAATTAATTGGAGAAGCCTACCCCAATCTTGTGGGAGACTCTCTTCTTCAATTTGCACAAAATTATATATTTCCCTTAAAGGAGCTTATTTCTTATGAGCGGGAAAATATTTAGCAGAGAAGTAATAAATCATATCCTGGGGACTACGCACACAACTAGGATCAAGAGTATTAAACCATGTTTTAGCATCACCCTTTAATGAGAACGGAAATAAATTAAGGATATAGTAGTAGCGAGTTTTCTCATCATTAGTGAACAGTGTGGCTATATCATTTAATTTAGTAAGATGTACCACAACAACTTCATATTCATAGCCATACAAGGGATCAGATTCAACCAAAGTAATTATCTCAGTATCAACAGAGAAATCGTAATCCTTATCAGTAACACAGATAGGTGAAGTAGCAAAAGCAGGGTCATATTTCATTCTAGCATTTAGAGATTTTTCTTTAAGCTTAGCTAATAATTTCTTAAATCATTCCTATCATTTCAAGCAAGAAAGTCTCTAGTAGTTTCTTGATCCATAACATAGCCTTCAGGCACAACAGGCAATTCATATCTAGGGGGAGAATCTTCATTATCACTTTCATCAATATTATCAGTTTCAATAATTTCATTCTCTCTAGCCCTAGCAAGTTGTTCATCAAGAAATTCACCTAGTGGCACAGTAGTATCAAGCATAGAAGTAGTTTCATCATAAGTATCATGCATAGCAGAAGTGGCATCATCAATAACATGCGACATATCAGAATTAATAACAGAAGCAGGTTTAGGTGTCGCAAGCTTACTCAAAACAGAAGGTGAATTAAGTGCAGAGCTAGATGGCAGTTCCTTACCTCCCCTCGTAGTTGAGGGAAAAATCTTAGTTCTTTCGTCTTTCAAGTACCTCATAGTGACCAGCAGATATAAATCCCAAGTGACTCAAAGAATAGAGCTATGCTCCCCGGCAACAGCGCCAGAAAATAGTCTTGATAACCCACAAGTATAGGGGATCGCAACAGTTTTTGAGGGTAGAGTATTCAACCAAAATTTATTGATTCGACACAAGGGGAGCCAAAGAATATTCTCAAGTATTAGCAGTTGAGTTTTCAATTTAACAACACCTGGATAACTTAATATCTGTAGCAAAGTATTTAGTAGCAAAGTAATATGATAATAGTGGTAGCAGTGGCAAAAGTAACAGTAGCAGTTTTGGTTTTGTAGTGATTGTAACAGTAGCAACGGAAAAGTAAATAGGCGATGAACAATATATGAAAAGCTCGTAGGCATTGGATCGGTGATGGAGAATTATGTCGGATGCGATTCCTCATGCAATAGTTATAACATAGGGTGACACAGAACTAGCTCCAATTCATCAATCTAATGTAGGCATGTATTCCGAATATAGTCATACGTGCTTATGGAAAAGAACTTGCATGACATCTTTTGTCCTACCCTCCGTGGCAGTGGGGTCCTATTGGAAACTAAGGGATATTAAGGCCTCCTTTTAATAGAGTACCGGACCAAAGCATTCGCACTTAGTGAATACATGAACTCCTCAGACTACGGTCATCACCGGTAAGTATCCCGATTATTGTCACTTCGGGGTTAACGGATCATAACACATAATAGGTGGCTATAGACTTACAAGATAGGATCAAGAACTCACATATATTCATGGGAACATAATAGGTTCAGATCTGAAATCATGGCACTCGGGCCCTAGTGATAAGCATTAAGCATAGCAAAGTCATGGCAACATCGATCTCTGAACATAGTGGATACTAGGGATCAAACCCTAACAAAACTAACTCGATTACATGGTAAATCTCATCCAACCCATCATCGTCCAGCAAGCCTATGATGATATTACTCACGCACGGCGGTGAGCATCATGAAATTGGTGATGGAGGAAGGTTGATGATGACGACGGCGACGGATTCCCCTCTCCGGAGCCCCGAACGGACTCCAGATCAACCCTTCCGAGAGAGATTAGGGCTTGGCGGTGGCTCCATATCGTAAAACGTGATGAATCCTTCTCTCTGATTTTTTTTCTCCCGGGACGTGAATATATAGAGTTGGAGTTGACGTTGGTGGAGCACTAGGGGGCCCATGAAGCAGGGGGCGCCCAGGGGGTAGGCGCGCCCCCACCCTCGTGGACAGGGTGTGGGCCCCCTGGCCTTGATTCTTTCGCCAGTATTTTTTATTAATTCCAAAAATATTCTTCGTGAAGTTTCAGGTCATTCCGAGAACTTTTATTTCTACACAAAAATAACACCATGGCAATTCTGCTAAAAACAGCGTCAGTCCAGGTTAGTTCCATTCAAATCATGCAAGTTAGAGTCCAAAACCAGGGCAAAAGAGTTTGGAAAAGTAGATACATTGGAGACGTATCACAGCTACTCCAGCGCCACACGTCCGTCCCTCCGCCGCCCACCATTGCTATATAAACTGTTGCGTCGGCCATAGCTGCAGTCATCCGCATCCGTTCCCTTTCTCCTGTCCACACCACTACTGCCCACCATGGATTCCTCGCGCTCCAGCGCTCTTGGGGACGGGCGGACGATGGACCACAAGGAGATGGCAGCCATTGTTGCCGACTCGCTGGACGGCAGGCAGCCGGAGGACGACGATGTCCAAATGGAGAACATGGTAGTCGACGATCCGGCGCCAACCCCCTCCTCCGCGCCATCCTCGCTGGTGCATTGCACCATGACCATCGGCGAGGCCCGGGCCCAATATATGGACACGGTGAGGCAGAAGCGTGAGGAGCTGTTCCGGGAGGCGCAGGCCGACGCCGCCTACAACCACCATCTCCTCCAGGAGCACCTGAAGGTGAAGGAGCAGATAGCCGCGGAGCGGGCAGAGCAGGAGGCGCTGCTCGACTCGTACTGCTCCGCCCGTGAAGGCCGCCTCGAGCGCTGGCGGTACCGCATGCGGGTGGCGGAGGCTGCAGCCGCCTACAAAGAGGGTGATGAAGCGGGCGAGACGCTGTTTGGCGAGATCGAGGACGAGGCAGAGGACAATGTCGGCTCCGACGAGTCCTCGCTCCACTGGCGTCGACGAGGCCCTGCTCCACCGAGGCCCCGCTGCACCAACAACAAGGCAGAGGACACCGCCGGCTCCGCTGAGGCCCCACCCTGCCGGCAACGAGGGGGAGGATTTCGCCCACTCCACCGAGGCGCCTCCCGCCTTCAACGAGACAGAGGACATCGCCGGCTCCGCCGAGGCCCCGCCCCGCTGCCAACGAGGTCGCGCCACACAGAAAACGAGGAAGAGTAGAACACGGTAGGTCGCCGCCGCTCAGGTCCAAGTAAGGTCACCGCTGCTACCCTCCGGTTGAAGCCAAGCTAGGCGGGTTGACCACTGACGGCTGGTTAGCTTCTTGGCGGCGACGTGGAGTCGGAGAGCTATGTTGGAGAAGGACGCTACTTCTACTTAACTGCTGGTGCAGTTGGCTAACTAACACATGGGCCCAACAGGCATCTAGGCCACATGTCAGTTACGCAACTGCACCTGCAGTTAAGTCACTGAAGCTTTTGTTTGGCTCAGCCGAACATAGGTGGGTAGCTTCGGTTAATTAATTATACCTCCAGCGCACCCCTTTTTAGTTGAAGAATGTATGAAATGTAATGCAGTTTCACATGTTTATATGAAATCCGACTGTGTATGAATGAATTTATTTTGATTAGTTCGAATTCTTGTATCACTGGCATTGGATGAACATGCAAAACAATACGTACTAGCATTATTCCCAGGGTGATCACCTCGTTTGCAGCAGTTTCACATGTACTCCCTTCGGTCCTTTCTAGTCTGATAGATTGCATTTTTCTGATAATTTTTCATATATAACTTATACCTGCTGAATAGGTGAAATCATATAAATGGCATTTAAAAGAGCTTAATTAGGAGTTGCATTTGAACCTTTGGTTCAAATGGACTTCATTCAGTTTGAATGCTAGTTGCATTAGGTCAAACAGCATCACATCTTCATGCCATGTTCATGCATCATATTGTTGCATATGCTTGTGTATTGATTGTTGGCACCGTTCCTTCTCGATAGGTTCTGCTCCGGAGACCGATCCAGAGTACCTGTCCGTGAAGCAGTGCCTCCCTTGTTGATCTACCAGGCAAGCAAACCCCCCTTGTTCATTCCGATATGATCCCACTCTCGCTCCTGCTCTCTTTTATTGCATTAGGACAACAACGAATCAACTGCTACTCTATGCTGCGGTAGTTGAACCCATTCCTCTGCATGACCTGTCATTGCCACAGTAAATAGTTGAAACCCACTAGCATGTGTAGGAGTTGATTGAGCCATGTTGTGCTTCTACCATGCCATGCCTGCTATTGCTTAGAGTTGTGTCAGGTCTGATTCATTGGGAATGGATTGGAGTGATATGATATGTTCTGATGTTGAGAGTTAAGTGTGTGAACACGACTTGGTAAAGGTAGCGGTGAGAGGCCATGTAGGAGTACATGGTGGGTTGTCTCATTGGAACCGTCCCTAAGCACTGAGTTCTATGTATGTTGTCCAATGACTCGATACTACCACACATTGGGTTCCGGTAACTCGACCCCTCTCGACTTATTAACCAACTTGATCTCTATCCAGGAGTTGCAAATAGTTTCTGGTGTTTGTAGGTAGTGTTAGTAGTCTACCAAGTGGCACCCGGCCAGGTGGGCTTGGGACAGACTAGGCACACGTGGCCCGGTGTACCGAGTGGCACCCGGATGGTGGGCTCGGGAACCCTGTACACATCGTTTGGGGCCGTGAGCGACACCCCGGCCGGATCTCCTCGCGGATGGAACCCGAATAGGCGATAAACCTGGACTAGAGTCTTGTGTGGTTAGTCAGGTCGTGGCCGACACCCTCGCCAGGCCTCCGCTTGAAGGTTGCCGAGATACATGACGTGTACATGGTGATAAGTGGTGAGAGCGTGTGTGAAGAAGTACACCCCTGCAGGGTTATCATGATCTATTCGAATAGCCGCGTCCTCGGTTATGGACTTCTTGGATGCTTACGTGGTACATAGACAACTTGAAGTGGATACCATAAAATGCTCAAGATAAGTGTGAGTGCTATGGATGGCCTTCTCGTAGTGGGACGGGGATGAATCCATAGTAGTGTATTGATGTGGTGATTAGTGGACTCGTGTGCGCCTTTTCAAAAGAGTTACCAGCAGTCGTAGAACAGGATAGCCACAGAGTCAAAGCTGGCTTGCTGCAACTAAACCCCACATTACCTCCTTGATACTAATGCATGTATGATAGGATCTGATGTAAGTCTTGCTGAGTACCTTTGTACTCATGTTTGCTTTATTTATGTTTTGCAGCGGAGACATCGGTCCATCTAGTAGTTCCGCTTGGACTTCGATAGGTAGCTTGTACCTCAGCTACGATCTTGATCGGAGGTTGTAGATAGTCAGGCTTCTCAGCCTTTTATTTTGTAGTTGTCTGTACTCAGACATGTAATGCTTCCGCTTGTTGCTTGTATGTTCTGAATGATGGGTCATGTGACCCCTGTTTGTATTTAATGCTATGTGGCTCTTCTGGGCCTTTATCTATATGAGTTTGCGTTATGTTGTGATGCCATGTTGTACAGCACATACTTGCATGTTATGCGTACGTGTAACGTGTATTGCTATGTGTGGGATCCGACTATCTAGTTGTTTATCCTTGGCAGCCTTTCATATGGGGAAATGTAAGTCTAGTGCTTCCGAGCGATAGTAGTCCGCTACAGCCCGGTTCACCGGAGTCCTGCTAGCCCAGCACTACTGCTCGGAACACTTGACTGGCCGGCATGTGTTTCACGTCGTTCCTGTGTCTGTCCCTTCGGGGAAATGTCACGCGGTGTTATCCGGAGTCCTGCCTAGCCTGCTACAGCCCGGGTTACCGGAGTCCTGTTAGCCCAGTGCTGCAGCCCGGATAAATACGTTGATGACCGACATGCTCGATGTGATTCATGTATGCCTGTCCTCATAGGTTGGTGCCGCCTTGGGTTCACGACTAGCCATGTCGGCCCGGGTTCTCTGTCATATGGATGCTAGCGACACTATCATATACGTGAGCCAAAAGGCGCAAACGGTCCCGGGCCAGGTAAGGTGGCACCCGTGGGAATACCGTGCGTGAGGCCGCAAAGTAATATGAGGTGTTACATGCTAGATCGGTGTGACTTAGGATCGGGGTCCCGACAGCGTTGGTATCAAGTTTTGTCTGCAGTCAAAGTATCTCTACTTTGACCAATCTTATAGAAAAAGTATGCACTTTCACAATGTGTGAAGTAAAAAGGAACAAAAGGAGTACAAAGAGTTTGAGCAACTTTTTAGCGTTCTAGTACATTGCAATCAAACACACAAGCCTGGCAATTCATAGAGAACATTCAAAACAATCGATGATTATGCATCTCAGCAATTCACATGTCAGAGCCAATATTTACTTCACAACTAAAGAATAAAGAAAAATGGATTGACGCTGCTGACAGCAAAGGGCGTCCCATTCGAAAATATCAAACGCATGTCTTCTTGCTAAAATCAATGAGCAAAATTTGACAAGGTTGTCCAATTCCAAAATATCAAATGCCTACGACTGTGGAATGGGCAGGGTTTGCCATTAGTTTGGACATTGACATGGCACCTCGTGGTAAATAAACCAACTGTTCTTTTTGTGCAGTTCCACCCAAATCAACCAAATTCGCACGTAGCTCTTATGATTTCGCCCTTATATGTTGCAACTCCTTGAACTTATCGGCACCTCCTTTCTTGTGGTGGAAATGAATGATTCAATGTATTCATGAACATTTTGTGCAGTTCCCATTGAAATCAAGCTGAGCACCCCTGTTTGCACAAATACAAAAAAATGATTAGTATAAAGCAAACTGTACTATGAATTGACAGTTTAAACAGGCAGCTACATGGTCCATGTAGAGCACACTTTTAGAAAAATGGAACTCACCGGAAAGAATCCTAGAACAACGTTGTACTCGCGCATCATAGCAAGAAAATGGAGATTTGTCAGTCCTTCTGAGCTGAAGTTAGTTTGGTCTTGTGGGGAGTAATGTAACCATCCTTCAACTGCTCCTTCTGATGAGAAGATAGACAGGGCTTCTTCATCCTGGCATAATCGGAACTAGTCACTTCACGTACTCCATATTCTTCTTCAGAGGAGGATGATCCTGTTGTGCAAAGACAAGAGGACAACTAAATGCTAGCATCCCTGTTTGCTCGAAAAAAAGGAAAGGAAATATTTAAAACAGCACAAATGAGGCACTTCTCAAGGACAAGTTGTGACACTCCAAAAAAAATTATTTAATTTTTAACAAAAACTTTGTTGGTTTTGAAGAAGGTCATTTAAATCCTTCCAAAAACCTCTCTCTCAAAAAAAATTCCCCTGGCAAGGATTTTTATTTCTTTGTATCTTCTTCAACTCTGGTGTTTGATTATTAAAAACCTTCTTCTGATTGTTCCCTTCTCAAATATATTTATGGGTGTTATTTTTCTTTTAAAAAGAAACCCTAGGAGTTTTGGAACTTCTCTTATTTTTGAATCCACCCATAGTTTTACCATGCCTCATGTGATAAATCTTCCCAAAACCCCTCTTTCCACGTTGGGGCAATCCAAACATTCTGTTCCAACAAGTCCAACCCATTTTTGGATTTTATTTCATTTATTTTATTTCCCAAAACAATTCTGTCATTTATTTTAAGCCCAGGTGATTTACAAAGCAAGTATCTAATTCCCTTTGAGTTTTGATCTCAAACCAACTCCTCTGGATAGTCCTTAGCAACCCCAACCTATATCCATCAAGATCCACTCTTCTTCTTTTCAAAATTTTCAAGTTTCAACCTCTGCAAGTTTGGACCAGATTTGTCAAATTTGGTGAAATTCATATCTTCTCTTCTCCAAAAATTCTACCAAAATTCAGGCAGCCCCGAGATGCAATGAGAGGCCACCCCACCAAAAATCAGCTCAAGGAAAATTCCCCACATGCCAAAATCATTTCGTCGAACACTTGGCCGCCACTGTTTCTGTAGACTTTCAGAAAATTCAGAGTTTCAGAGTGTTGACAGTGTCGTTTTTCGTCAGTGCCTTGTCATCCATCACCAGTGCGCCCTGGCGCGTTGCGCACGGCCTCTCCTCCCTGGCTAGAGCACCGCACGCCCTCTTGGACGGGTGCAGGTGTCGGTGGCAGCGAGCATCGCCGGCGTTGGCAGCTTCTGCGGTGGCAGAGCCACCCGTGGCAGCGAGCGAGGGCCTAAGCCAGCTCGCCACGCCGTCCGGCGCCGCCCAACGCTCCCTAGCTCTCCGCGTGGCTCATGCATGCCAGCGCACTCCCGCAGCACCGTCGTCGTGGCACGGCAAGCACAGGGCGCGCCCTCTGCCGCCGACGGGCCCGCGCCGCCCCGTTCCGTCGAACCCACCCAGAGCCCTAATCCAAGCTCGTTTAGCGCCTAAACGGAACCAGTGGAACTCCACGTTGACGCCCAACTCCCTAAAACCCCGACCAAGCTCTGCGCCGCCGTAACCTTCGCCGGAGAACTCCGTTCATGGCCACCACCTCGGATCGCCTATAAAAGGGAGCCCCGAGCTCGTTCTCGAGCACGCACCACCTCTACACCTCACCAACACCCCGCCAGGACACTAGGAGGACCTCGAGGAGGTCTCCTCCTCCAACTCTGGCCGCCCCGTTCCACCTCGGCCACCATCTCGATTCACTCCGGTGAGGCCGTCCCCGACGCCCAAATCTCGTCAGCAATCTCCTCGAGCACCCAGAGGTCTAACCCCAGCTTCAATTTGACCTCCACAGCACTCCCCGGCGAGATCCAACTCCACCCGAGCCGCCGTCCGCCGGAGCAAGGGCCGCCGTCGACGTGGTGCTCGCCGGCGACCACCACCACAACCCACCGACGCGGAAGGACGCACTGAGCACGGAGGTACAACCCGATCCCCCTGCCTCGCCGTGGATCGCCGCCGGCAACCACCGCAGCTCTCGGGCACCGACGAGCTCTGTCTCCCTCGTTTAAATTTTCAAACCTGACAGGTGGGACCCGCGTGTCAGCCTCTCTTTTCCTTCTAAACGAACCGTTTTCTAAAGGCGTATTCAGGCAAATACGCTTTCAGTCTGAAACGTTTTTTCTGGACTTTTCTGCTCAGCCCCCTCAGATATTTTTGTTTCATTACAGAAAGGTCTCTGGATTAAAACACTTATAACTTTTAAACAGAAAAGTGTTTTTGGTTGATTCTTTTTATGTCCTCTCTAAAATTTTGTCTAGTTTTTTTATCATATTTATTTGAAAAATATTTTGGATTTCTTTTCTGCACCTCACGGTATTTACGTTAGCGCGTATGTTTCTTTATACCGTAGATATCGAAGGAGGTGACGGAACCGCGAACTTCACCGAGCTAGGCTCCGACTACTCCGAACCAGGCAAGCATGTTTGAACTTTTGATATGATGAGTGTACTTGGCATGTTTGCATTAAGTAGTTTCATGGCATGTTTATGAGCATCTCGAGGAATGTCATTTTACATGCAAAGTTGAGGCAAGTGAGTTTTGAAAATCCATAAGTTGTTGGATATGAGTCTGCATGGCCTTGTGATGGCATGAGATGGGTAAGATGGCAGTGTTGTAGCATGCCAGTCTTATGCCCAACTATTTGACTCCAGTGTCAACATGAATCAGTTCAGTTTCCATCCGTTTCCCTTCCTGTACTACCACATGTTTTCCGCAAGGGATATGGATTAGTAAGTTGCAAACCGCTTTCCTGGTACACACCAAATCGAGAGGCCGTGATGATGGTTCCATGGCCTTGGATTAAAGCCAGTCATCCGGTCAGGGGGCATGGGTGTTTCCGGTTGGACCGAGAGGGGGGCACCCCTTAGAGCGCGCGTATATAAATTTGATCCCATGCTATTCGAGATTGTGATCTCCCCGTCTCAAAGTTTTTCTTGAATGCTGCCTAGGGTGATTCCTGGCATCGTGAGGTGGGATGGGTGTGTACTGGTTAGATGTGTTTCTTCCGAAATACCGTAAACGGAACTAGTCCTTCGTGACTACGGAAATCCGTTGGCTGTGGGCAATTTAGTACAAACTCTGGAGAGTCAAAAATCCTTTGAATCATCTTATCCATGTCCAAGTACTGTGTTCAACTTATCTTGTCCAGTGTCAGTCTCAGTGACAAAAAAAACTCCGGTGAACCACATGAGTGTTAAGTCCGGTTAAATGTTTATTCCTGTGGATGGACTAACCCGTTTAATTATGGTATGTTGAATATTTATTGTGAGTATTATACCTTTGTGAATTTATCAGATATGAATAAGGAAATTTGAGCCCTTTCTGAGATGTCGCACAGACGTTCGACTGTGGCACGCTTGTTATTTACTTTCGATATAAGCCCTTTGTGTGATGTCGCTCAGACGTCCGACTGTGGCACGCTTGTTATTTACTTTCGATATAAGCCCTTTCTGTGATGTCGCTCAGACGTCCGACTATGGCACGCTTGTTATTTACTTTCGATATAAGCCCTTTCTATGATGTCGCTCAGACGTCCGGCTATGGCACGCTTGTTATTTACTTTCGATATAAGCCCTTTCTGTGATGTCGCTCAGACGTCCGACTGTGGCACACTTGTTATTTACTTGCGATATAAGCCCTTTCTGTGATGTCGCTCCGACGTCCGACTATGGCACGCATGCCATTTACTTTTCAATATAAGCCCTTTACGTGGTGTCGCTTAGACACCCGACTGCGGCATGATTTATTTATTTGTTCACCCTTCGAGGCGTCGCTTCCGACACCCGATCGGTTTTCAGTTATTTTTGTGGATTTCGGGAAGACTACCGCCCGACTCCCTTTTTACTTATCATGTTGTGCCAATATTAATTATTCATGACACATTCATGCATGCATTTGTTATATCTTATGTCCGAACTGTCTTGCGAGTACTTTCAAAGTACTCACCTGGCTTGTTGATTTAGCCAGATGTTGACGAAGGCGATCTCATGGATGAAGAGTTTGATAGCGAGTCCGACGCCTAGAGGAGTCCTAGTCAGTCTCGAGTGATCCTGGATTTGGTTACTATATTATATCCGCTTCCGCTACCCGAATAAATTCATCGAGCCTCACCTCGACGCTCGATGAGCTGCTAGTTTAGGAGTCGTGTTATCCACTCCACTATAATATTCCACCACCACTTTTATCTCGAGTCAGTAGTATGCCACCACACCATTGTGTCATATCCGCCATTATGTATAATTATTGGTGTGCTTGTAATAATTTGTTGAGCAGCCTTAGCTCGACCTTGGAATATATTATATGCTACTGGCTTACTGTATCAAGAATTTTGTCTACCAGTAAGGAGGATTTTCCTCATACTGGACTCAAAAGATCGGCTTTTCAATAAACATTTTATTGGAAAACCGGTCGTGACACAATACCACTTTTTCATGACAGTATCTAAACTGTAGCACAACACCAATAGAGATGAGAAAGCTCAATCATATGGATGAAATAAGTGGACGAGTACCAACCTTTGTCACGAGGCTTATTGTGTAGAGCATACAGATGAAGCACTTCTCCGGAACCATCTGTTACTATCTACAGTGGTGGCCATGCTTACTATATACTCCTCGGTTAGTTTAATGTTTCCAACATCTTCCTGTGCAATTCCACTGTAGCGACGTGACCTCAAACGGTCAAGTCTCTGTGCTTCAGTGTCATCCCTGGATTGGTAATGCTAACACACATAGTACTCGAAGGATTTATAACAGAGTAGCAATCACACACTTATTACATCGAATGTCTCAAAGGAGAACTTATTACAATAAATATGGCTTAAGGCCATCTAATACGATAACAGCGGAAGTCTTGGAAGATAAAGTGAGTCCATCAACTCCAATGGCATAGCTGAGCTGCACGGCAATGACCTAACGAACCTTACTCCTCGTCTGAAAAGTCTGCAACATAATACGTTGCAGCCCGAAAATGGGTCAGCACATGGAATATGTTGGCAATATCACACAGTAGAGCAAGAACAGAATAATGCTATCACTACATGCATATTTGGCTGGTGGAAAGCTCTATGGTTATAGTTTTTGCGAAAAGCCAATTTTTCCCTACAACAAAGGAATAAATTTTATTTTAACTATCATGGTAGTTGAAACATCATTGAGAAGGTTCCTCCAACTCAATCCCAATTAAAGTAATTATCAACCCAACAATATTAATTTAGAGTGATGAGATACTTAGGATACTCAAAGTACTAGATACTCAAGATTGTCCATAACCGGGGACACGGCTAACCATGATTAGATTCTACACTCTGCAGAGGTTTGCGCACTTTTCCCCACAAGACTCAATCGCCTCCATTGGATTTCTCGCACTACATGGTGTTTGAGAAACGGATGACCGAGACACAGTCTTTGAGAAACATTAACTCTTTACTCTGGGAAGACCATACCAAACCTACATCCCTCTACCTGCTGATCCACCTCTTCAAGAGCTCATGTAACTTACTCAACTATGCTAGAGCCCATAATAGCTTGTGGTTGCACACGGAAGTTTCTAGCATGAAAATATCTCAGTTCCCTTTGAGCCTGGGTAGCGGACCTTAGGATGATCACACGGGTACTCCGGGATATCCTAGGACAGCACTGGGTTCTCTAGGTGCCCGACAAGCAATCCACCCTGATGTGTATTTAGGTTGCCACCTTAAGTTGAACCATTAATTAACAATCTCACATCTGTCATGGATACACTCGAACCCAATCCACGTCTACGAGCATATCATAGCAATATAAGCAATACGTAGAAGTAACTCTCAAGGTTTGAATATAACAGGGCAATAGGTTCTACCTCATCAACTACTTCCCAACACATGTTAATGACATCCTAATCATGCAATGTTTGAGGATCGGAACTAATGCATAAAAACTGGGTATGAAAAGAGTATGATCAATGTGTTACTTGCCTTGCTGACGATCCGCAAAACCTAGGGACTCGTAGTAGCACGCTTCGCACTCCGGGAATTCTATCGCAAATAAACAATAGCATACATAAGCAATCAAGCAAAGAAACACGGGTAAATCTCAAATGAGAAGATCTAACCAGAAAGTTCAACTTAAGAACTCCGGTTTGCAAAAAGAATCAAATCAAACGGAGCAACGAAACTCAAACTTCGAAAGAAACAAGATCCGTTTACTACTCTGAACTAAAGTCAAATTTTACAGTACCAAAATCTTGTTCAAGTTGATTAAACAGAAATAGGGTTTCGAGACGAAGATCTAGGCACTTGAATCGCCTGATTCCGATAAACGAGTGAGAAGATAAACTGAAACAAAAATCGGATCAGAAATCGCGATCGAAAATAATCGCGGAAAATCTGAGAAAAAGAAAACTGACAAACAGGCTAACGAACAAACGTTCGTTGTCTGTAACTAACAAGCGGAAACCGTTCGTTAAAACGAACGTACGGACGAACGTCCGCTATATAAACTAAACCGAGAAAACCGACCAACCGATCTAAAAAAATGAACTAGGGTTTCTAAAAAACGGATCGTTTTTTCTCAAAAAAACCGGCGGCGGCAACGGCAGCTTTACCTCCGGCGGGGTTCGGCGAGGCGGGGCTGCGGCTCTGGCGAGGCGGGGCTGCGGCTCCGGCGAGGCGAGGATGCGGCGACGGGGTGCGCGGGCGGCGGCGGCGCGGCAACGTGCGGCGGCGGCGGCGGCGCGGCAGAGGTGGTGGCGCGGCTCGGCAAAGGCGGCGGCGGCGGCGCTGCGGTCGGGGCGGGGCTGGCGGCGGGGTTGGTGGTGGGGGGGTCCGGTGGCGGGGTATTTAAGGAGGGGGCTGTTTGGGGGAGGGGGCAAGCGGCGCGGAGAGGCGGAGTCCCGACCGAACTTGGGGTCGGGGCGGCGGCGGCCTCCCGGTCTCCTGGAGGATGACGGCGGCGCGGGGCCAGCAGGCCGGCTCGGCTGGGCTTCGGCCCAGTCGGGCGCTGAGACATTTTTTTAATAATTTCGCCAGAAATTAAATAAATCCTAGAAAATAAAATAAAAATCTAAAAATGTCAAAACAAATTTTCACCGTCTAAACAAAATATTTAGAATGAGATGAACATTTTCTTGGTCGTAAAATGCAATTTTGAAAAACATACAATTTTTCTAATGCAAATAAAATGGCAATAAAATCTGAATAAAATCAAATATTTGATTTTAATATTTTTCCTCCAATATTTCAATTATTTTGGAGAAGCCATATTATCTCCTCTCATATATTTTATTATGAAATATTTTCGGAGAGAAAAATAAATAAAATCAATAATCCTTGTTTCAACATTTGATAAAATTCAAATATGAAAACAATGAAATCCCCAACTCTCTCCGAGGGTCCTTGAGTTGCTTAGATTTTGAGGATCGCGAAACTAAATGCAATAAAATATGATATGCATGAAAGATCTATGTATAACATTCCAAATTGAAATTTTGGGATGTTACAAACCTACCCCCCCCCCCCCTTAAGATGAATCTCGCCCTCGAGATTCGGGTTGGCTAGAAAATAGGTGTGGGTGGTCTTTGCGAAGATCATCCTCTCGTTCCTAGGTGGCTTCATCCTCGGTATGGTGGCTCCACTGAACTTTGCAAAACTTGATAACCTTGCTGCGGGTGACTCGGCTGGCAAATTCAAGAATCCTGACTGGCTTCTCCTCATAGGTCAAATCATTGTCCAACCGAATCGCTTCCAAGGGTATGGTATCTCTTAGTGGTATATCGCCCATCTCAGCATGACACTCCTTCAGCTGTGAAACATGGAATACATCATGAACTCCTAACAGTCTTTTAGGTAACTCCAACTTGTAGGCAACTTCTCCCATACGTTCCAAAACACGGTATGGTCCTACAAATCTCGGGGCTAACTTTCCCTTGACTCCAAAACGTTTCACTCCTCGCAAGGGTGATACTCGCAGATATGCTCTGTCTCCAATTTCATAGGTTACCTCCTTGCGTTTCGAATCTACATAACTCTTCTACCTGGACTGAGCTACCTTCAGTCTATCTCGGATCAGCTTAACTTTCTCTTCAGACTCCTTGATCAAGTCTGGTCCAAACAACTATCGGTCTCCAACTCCATCCCACATCAACGATGTTCTGCACCTTCATCCGTACAGGGCTTCGAACGGTGCCATCTTCAAACTAGCCTGGTAGCTATTGTTGTATGAGAACTCTGCGTAAGGTAAATTGTCATCCCAACTAGATCCATAATCTAGCGCACAGGCTCTCAACATATCCTCCAGAATCTGGTTGACTCTCTCGGTCTGTCCATCTGTCTGCGGGTGAAAGTTGTACTGAATTCCAGCCTTGTTCCCAAAGTTTGGTGCAACTGATGCCAAAACTTTGAAGTAAATTGTGTTCCTCTATCTGATACGATGGTCGTCGGAACTCCATGCAGACATACAATCCTGGTCATATATATCTTGGCCAACTTCGCACTTGTATAAGTTGTTTTCACTAGGATAAAGTGAGCTACTTTGGTCAAGCGATCAACTACTACCCATATAGAATCATATCCTGATTTGGTCATGGGCAATCCGGTGATGAAATCCATGCCAAGTTTATCCCACTTCCATTCAGGTATCGGCATAGGCTGTAACAATCCTGCTGGCTTTTGATGCTCTGCCTCACTCTTTGACACACATCACATACGGCTACATAATCGGCAATATCCTTCTTCATACCAGTCCACCAGAAACGTTCCTTCAAATCCAAATACATCTTGGTGTTTCCGGGGTGTATAGAGTATGGTGAGTCATGAGCCTCCTGAAGTATTAACTTCCTGATCTCTGTGTTATTGGGCACATAAACACGGTCCTCAAACCATAAGGTGTCGTGCTCATCCTCGCGAAAACCTTTGGCCTTTCCTTTGCTCATTCTCTCTTTTATCTCGGCAATCTCTTTGTCATCCTTATGAGCTTCTTGAATCTTTCCTAACAATGTAGGTTGAACCTCCATTGTTGCAACAAAACCTCTAGGAACAATCTCCAATCGAAGTTCCCTGAGATCCTCTGCTAACTCCTTTGGCAATCCCGTGCTTACTAGGGTGCTGGCATAACTCTTCCGACTCAAAGCGTCTGCTACGACATTGGCCTTGCCAGGATGATAGTGAAGCTTCATGTCATAATCCTTTATAAGCTCCAACCATCTCCTCTGCCTAAGGTTCAGCTCCTTCTGTGTGAAAATGTACTTCAAACTCTTATGATCCGTGTACACATCACAACGATTTCCAATAAGGTAATGTCTCCAGGTCTTCAACGCATGCACTACAGCAGCCAACTCCAAATCATGCGTGGCATAATTCAATTCATGTGGTTTTAGTTGTCGTGAGACATATGAAACAACTCTTCCATCCTGCATAAGCACACTTCCAAGTCCTAGGCGAGAGGCGTCGCAATACACTTGGAAATCCTTGCGTATATCGGGGAAAATCAGCACTGGGGCTGTAGTCAAACGTTTCTTTAACTCCTGAAAACTTGCCTCACATTCTTCCGTCCATTTAAATTTAGTATCCTTCTTCAATAACTGTGTCATTGGCTTCGCAATCTTGGAAAATTTCTCAATGAATCTCCGATAGTATCCCGTGAGTCCAAGAAAACTGCGGATCTCGCTAACTGAAGTGGGTGCCAACCATTCAGTGACTGACTGAACCTTGGTGGGATCTACTGCTATACCTTCTCCTGATATAACATGTCCAAGGAATCCGACTTCCTTCAACCAAAACTCGCATTTGCTGAACTTGGCATACAACTGATGTTCCCTGAGTTTCTCGAGAACTAAACGCAAATGCTCTTTGTGCTCCTCCTCATTCTTCGAGTATACCATTATGTCACCAATGAACACCACAACAAACTTATCCAAATATTCCATGAACACTTTGTTCATCACGCTCCTGAAGTAGGCAGGGGCATTAGTCAGTCCAAATGACATGACCGTATATTCATACAACCCATATCGTGTGGTGAACGCTGTCTTTGGTATATCCTTCTCTCGAATCTTCAACTAGTGATATCCTGATCGCAGATCGATCTTCGAAAACACTGTAGCTCCTTGCAGTTGGTCAAACAAATCATTGATCATCGGCAGTGGGTATTTGTTCTTGATCATCACCTCATTTAACGCACGATAATCAACAACCATTCTTAGGGACTTATCCTTCTTCTCAACCAAAATCACTGGGGCTCCCCATGGTGATGAACTCTGTCGAATGTAACCTTTCTCCAATAACTCCTTGATCTGCTTATTAATCTCCTCTAGATCATTTGCAAGCGTCCGATAGGGTCTCTTTGATATTGGCCCTGTACCTGGTAATAGCTCTATCAAAAACTCGATGTCTCGATCCGATGGCATGCCTGGTAACTCCTCAGGAAAAACATCTGGGTAATCCTTCACTACATGCACTTCCTCCTGAACAACTCCCGTGAGGGTATTTACTTGGCTCCTCCTAGGCGCATGCCTAGATACATACTTGATCCTTTTTCCCTCCGGGGTGGTGAGATAAATCGACTTACTAGCACAGTCAATGCTTCCTCCATACTTTGACATCCAGTCCATGCCTAATATCACATCCAATCCTTGTGACTCCAAGATTATTAGGTCGGACGGAAAACATGGCTACCAATGGTTAAGGGTATCTGGTCGCACCATCGACTAGCAATATACTCTGTTCCAGGTGAACTCACTAACAGAGGGGTCCTAAGGGTTGGTAGTTTAAACTTATCCATGAATCCCCTTGATATGTATGAATGTGATGCACCAGTATCAAGAAGAACAAGGGTGGTAAAAGACTTAACCAAAAACTTACTATAACCGCGTCTGGATGCTCTTCAACCTCCTCCACGTTAACGTGGTTCACTTGTCCTTTGTTGAATGGATTGGGCTTCTTCCGAGCGCTCCCATTGTCATTTCCACTCTTCGCTTCAGGGCACTCCGTGGCATAGTGTCCAGTCTTCCCACACTTAAAGCAAGTAATGTGACTTAGATCTCTCTTGGCGGGTGTGGCTGGATTGGGGTGGTTTTGATTGTTGTTTGTTCCATTCCCAGTCCCATTCTTAGAACCATTGTGGTTATGCGAACTTCCTCCGATGTGGTTATGACCTCCATGGTTATGAACAAGTCCTCCCTAATTTGGGGTTAGGCGAGGCTTCTGCTGAGCTCCTGAGTTATACCTCCCTTGCCCATACTTCCTCTTACGGCTCTCAATTTGTTGTTGCTTTCCCTTAATCATAAGAGCCTTATCTACCACCTCCTAGTAGTTGTTGAATGTTGCCACCATAAACGGCATGCTCAACTCATCATTTAGCCCTTCCATAAACTTCTCCTGCTTCGTGGCATCTGTGGCCACATCATCCGGGGCATAGCGGGACAACTTACTAAACTCATCCACGTACTGAGCTACAGTACGGTTCCCCTGGCGTAAGTTGCCAAACTCACGCTTCTTCATGCTCATAGCTCCAGTTGAGACATGGGTTGTGCGGAAAGCTTGCTGAAAATGATCCCAAGTGACGTTGGCTATGGGGAAAGTGGTCGTGTAATTCTCCCACCATGATGCTGCTGGTCCATCCAATTGATGTGCGGGCAAAGCGCACCTTCTCAGCATCTGTGCAACCTGCGGTGGTCAACTCCCTTTCAATTCGGCGTAGCCAATCATCCGCAACTATAGGCTCGGTGCTACTGGAAAACACCGGCGGCTGCAACCTCAGAAAGCGAGCTAAGTTGTCAACTAGAGGCGGGTTGTTGTTGTTGTCGTTGCCTTGGTTCTGGACTAACAATTGCATCAAGGCATTCTGCTGCTGGATCAACTAAGTGAGCTCCGGTGGGAATGTAAATCCGGTGTCACGTCTCGGAGGCATCTGATGGGTTTAGAGGGGAGAGATTAGAATAGAAAGGGGTCTAATGAGAGAGCACTACCCATATGCACATGAGACAAACACAATCATTTGACTCAATCAATCAAGCAAGGGCATACAAATGGTCTAGAACTATCGTTAAAGTGCTCAACTACTACTATATACATGGGGGGAATACTACTAATTATTTGGTGGTCATCTAGAAATTTAGATCGGTAGAGGACTCCATGATATCTGCTCCAGCTTCGTCTTCAAAGTCATCATCACTGGGGTCGGAGTCGGTGTCGTCGATGATGATGTAGTTTTCCGGGCAAGTGGAATCGTCGTTCTCTCCTCCCGGTGTAGGGTCTCCCATGAATATTCCGATCTTCTTTATCAGGTCATCATTCTTCTCCAATAGTGTTGCAATTTCCTCCTCATATCCATCGCGTGCAGACTTGAGTTCTTCTTCCAACTCGGTGATCCTTGTCTTCGCCTTCTTCAACTCTAACATGTCTGAGCACATCTTGTTCTCTTGGCGTCCAATGTGCTGGTTTAACTCCTGGATAAAAGCTGCAATGGATCTGTCCTTCCGGGTGCTGATCATCTCCCATTTCTCATCTCGGCGCCCACATATCTGATAGATAGTATCCTTAAGATCCTTATTGTAGACTTCTCCAATGCGTCCCATGGTAATGTGGGCTGTCATGCTCTTGCCTAGACTCCAGGTTGGTGCATCAAAAGAAAACTGTATGGGCTTAGTGGTTGGCGAGAACGTCCTTCCTGGAACTTGAACTTGTATCATCCAGTGCTCCTCTTCTGGTAAAGTGGCGTTGTAGGTCCCGGTGAAGCTTGGTATTCCAATGTTCAGGTAGCTAGTGACTTCCTTCAAGTGGCGTCCAAAGGGTGTGTCTTCATCCGGTTGCGTGAACTTGATCCTTGCATCCGCCATCCTAAAGAGTAGAAAAATAGGAGAGGAGTCAGAAATGAGTAGAGAAGAGTGACCTAGGGTTTTAGCTTAGTGGTCGTGTCCTACACTCAGCGTGTTCTCAGATACCATCTTGTAGCGACCCGACCTCAAACGGTCAAGTCTCTGTGCTTCAGTGTCATCCATGGATCGGTAATGCTGACACACACAGTACTCGAAGAATTTATAACAGAGTAGCAATCACACACTTATTACATCGAATGTCTCAAAGGATAACTTAGTACAATAAATATGGCTTAAGGCCATCTAATACGATAACAGCGGAAGGCTTGGAAGATAAAGTGATTCCATCAACTCCAACGGCATAGCTGAGCTGCACGGCAACGGCCTAACGAACCTTACTCCTCGTCTGAAAAGTCTGCAACATAATACGTTGCAGCCCGAAAACATGTTAGCGCATGGAATATGCTGGCAATATAACACACTAGAGCAAGAACAGAATAATGCTATCACTACATGCATATTTGGCTAGTGGAAAGCTCTATGGTTATAGTTTTTGCAAAAAGCCAATTTTTTCCTACAACAAATGAATAAATTTTATTTTAACTATCATGGTAGTTGAAACATCATTGAGAAGGTTCCTCCAACTCAATCCCAATTAAAGTAATTATCAAGCCAACAATATTAATTTAGAGTGGTGAGATACTTAGGATACTCCAAGTACTAGATACTCAAGATTGTCCATAATCGGAGACATGGCTAACCATGATTAGATTGTACACTCTGCAGAGGTTTGCGCACGTTTCCCCACAAGACTCGATCGCCTCCATTGGATTTCTCGGACTACATGGTGTTTGAGAAACGGATGACCGAGACACAGTCATTCAGAAACATTAACTCTTTACTCCGGGCAGACCATACCAAACCTACATCCCTCTACCTGCTGATCCACCTCTTCAAGAGCTCATGTAACTTACTCAACTATGCTAGAGCCCATAATAGCATGTGGCAGCACACGGAAGTTTCTAGCATGAAAATATCTCAGTTTCCTTTGAGCCTGGGTGGCAGACCTTAGGATCATCACACGGGTACTCCGGGATATCCTAGGACAACACTGGGTTCTCCAGGTTCTAGACAAGCAATCCACCCAGATGTGTATTTAGGTTGCCACCTTAAGTTGAACCATTAGTTAACAATCTCACGTCTGTCATGTATACACTCAAACCCAATCCACGTCTACGAGCATAGCATAGCAATATAAGCAATACGTAGAAGTAACTCCCAAGGTTTGAATATAACAGGGTAATAGGTTCTACATCATCAACTACTTCCCAACCCACATGTTAATCACATCCTAATCATGCAATGTTTGAGGATTGGAACTAATGCATAAAAACTAGGTATGAAAAGAGTATGATCAATGTGTTACTTGCCTTGCTGACGATCCGCAAAACCTAGGGACTCGTAGTAGCACGCTTCGCACTCCAGGAATTCTATCGCAAACAAACAATAGCATACATAAGCAATCAAACAAAGAGACACAGGTAAATCTCAAATAAGAAGATCTAACCAGAAAGTTCAACTTAAGAACTCCGGTTTGCAAAAAGAATCAAATCAAATTGAGCAACGAAACTCAAACTGCTAAAGAAACAAGATCCGTTTACTAATCTGAACTAAAGTCAAATTTTACAGTACCAAAATCTTGTTCAAGTTGACTAAACAGAAAGAGGGTTTCGAGACGAAGATCTAGGCGCTTGAATTTCCTGATTCCGATAAACGAGCGAGAAGATAAACTGAAACGAAAATCGGATCAGAAATCGTGATCGAAAATAATCGCAGAAAATCCGAGAAAAAGAAAACTGACGAACAGGCTAACGAACGAACGTTCATTATCTGTAACTAACGAGCGAAAACCGTTCATTAAAACGAACGTACAGACAAACGTCCGCTATATAAACTAAACCGAGAAATCCGACGAACCGATCGGTTTTTCTCAAAAAAAGGCAGCGGCAACAGCGGCTTTACCTCCGGCGAGGTCCGGTGAGGCGGGGCTGCGGCTCTGGCAGAGCGGGTTGCGGCGATGGGGTGCGCGGGCGGCGGCAGCGCGGCAACGGATGGCGGCGACGGTGCTGCAGAGGCGGCGGCGCGGCTTGGCAAAGGCGGCGGCGGTGGCGCTGCGGTCGGGGCGGGGCTGGCGGCGGGGTTGGTGCACTACAAGAAAAAGACACATCCGTGACATTTTGGGCTGAACGAAATTTTTTTCTGTCATACATATGACGATAATTGTGACAAAACCCGGTATCATCATAGATGTGGTGGGCTCCTACTTCTATGACAAAAAATCATGACAGAAAATGGGCTTTTCGTCCTGGGCGGGCCGGAGACGCAGCTGCATGACATTCTTTGGGCCGTCTGTGACGGAAAAAACCTTGGTAGAAGCGAGGGGGAGGAAAATTTCGGGGAGTTCCCGGTTACGGTGGGAGGTCGGGGTCCGAGCGATGCGCGTTTCTCTCATACACGTACGTGCGTGTGTGCGAGGCGTTGGCTCTAACTGAACCCGAGCGAGGCGTTGGGCTCTAACTGAACCCGAGCAATTGCACTGCAGGCTACGCGTTACTGAACCCGAGCGATCGATCGATGGCTGTTAACTGAACCTGATCTTGCGATTCCTTCGCTACTACTGCTAACTGAAGCCGATCGATGGGACGAACAGTGAGCGTTGCGGGGGGGTTGGATGAACAGTGAGCGGTGGCGTTGCCTTTGGATGAACAGGACCCCGTGGTGTGGTGGAGGGCTGGATGAATAGTAGACGGTGGAGGGGTGTCCGTGGAGGGGTGGATGAACAGGACCCCGTGGTGTGGAGGGTTGGATGAACAGTAGACGGTGGAGGGATGCCCGTGGAGGGGTGGTTGAACAGGACCCCGTGGTGTGGAGGGCTGGATGAACAGTAGACGGTGGAGGGGTAGTTGAACAGTAGCCAGTGGAGTAGCGCGCGGTGGAGGCTGGATGAACAGGAGCCCGTGGAGGCTGGAGAGGGTCGACGGTGGATGAACAGTAGCTCGTGGAGGCTGGAGGGGGTCGACGGTGGAGATGAACAGTATCCCGTGGAGTCCCGTTTTGCGGTACGCCACACCCCTCCCGATGAACACGACCCCTGTTTCGACCGTAGCGCTCCAACACAAGTCCGTTTCCTCCGTTTTGCGGTACGCCACACCTCTCCTGATACATCTCCAACGTATCTATAATTTTTGATTGCTCCATGCTATATTAGCTACTGTTTTGGACTATATTGGGCTTTATTTTCCACTTTTATATTATTTTTGGGACTAACCTATTAACCGGAGGCCCGGCTCAGAATTGCTGTTTTTTGCCTATTTCAGTGTTTCAAAGAAACTGAATATCAAACGGAGTCCAAACAGAAAAATCCTTTCTGGAACGTGATTTTCTTCCCGAATATATCCAGGAGACTTGGACCCTACGCCAAGAAAGCTCCGAGGAGGGCACGAGGTAGGGGGCGCGCCCTACAGCCCCAGGCGCGCCCCCCACCCTCGTGGGCCCATCGAAGCTCCACCGACGTACTTCTTCCTCCTATATATACCCACGTACCCCCAAACGATCAGAACAGGAGCCAAAAACCTAATTCCACCACCGCAACTTTCTGTATCCACGAGATCCCATCTTAGGGCCTGTTCCGGAGCTCCGTCGAAGAGGGCTGTCATTACGGAGGGCTTCTACATCATCATAGCCTCTCCGATGAAGTGTGAGTAGTTGACCTCAGACCTTCGGGTCCATAGTTATTAGCTAGATGGCTTCTTCTCTCTTTTTGGATCTCAATACAATGTTCTCCCCCTCTCTTGTCGAGATCTATTCGATGTAATCTTATTCTTTTGCGGTGTGTTTGTTGAGACCGATGAATTGTGGGTTTATGATCAAGTCTATCTATGAACAATATTTGAATCTTCTCTGAATTCTTTTATGTATGATTGGTTATCTTTGCAAGTCTCTTCGAATTATCCGTTTGGTTTGGCCGATTAGATTGATAGTTCTTGCCATGGCAGAAGTGCTTAGCTTTGGGTTCGATCTTGCGGTGTCCTTTCCCAGTGACAGAAGGGGCAGCAAGGCACGTATTGTATCGTTGCCATCGAGGATAACAAGATGGGGTTTATTTCATATTGCACGAATTTATCTCTCTACATCATGTCATCTTGCTTAAAGCATTACTCTGTTTTTAACTTAATACTCTAGATGCATGCTGGATTGCGGTCGATGAGTGGAGTAATAGTAGTAGATGCAGAATCATTTCGATCTACTTTTCACGGACGCGATGCCTATATACATGATCATGCCTAGATATTCTCATAACTATGCTCAATTCTGTCAATTGCTCAATAGTAATTTGTTCACCCACCGTAGAAAACTTATGCTCTTGAGAGAAGCCACTAGTGAAACCTATGGCCCCCGGGTCTATTCTCATCATATCAATCTCCATCACTTTAATCTTGCTTTGTTTTTACTTTGCCTTTTACTTTTCACTTTGCATCTTTATACCAAAAATACCAAAAATATTATCTCTATCAGATCTCACTCTCGTAAGAGACCGTGAAGGGATTGACAACCCCTAATCGCGTTGGTTGTGAGTTGCTATCGATTTGTGCCGGTACGAGGGACTTGAGCGTGGCCTCCTACTGGATTGATACCTTGGTTCTCAAAAACTGAGGGAAATACTTACGCTACTCTGCTACATCATCCTCTCCTCTTCGGGGAAAACCAACGCAAGCTCAAGAGGTAGCAAGAAATATTTCTGGCGCCGTTGCCGGGGTGTCTACGCAAAAAGTCAACATACCAAGTACCCATCACAATCCCTATCTCTCACATTACATCAGTTGACATTTGCCTCTTGTTTTCCTCTCCCCCACTTCACCCTTGCCGTTTTATTCGCCCTCTCTTTCTCCTTCTCCTTCCCCTTCTCCTTCTCCGTTTGCCTTTTTCTCGCTTGCTTGTCGTTATGTCTGAATTTGGGGAAATTATTGCTGATATGGACAATAATAATATCATGGAGAATTCTGATACTCCTACTAAAGAACCCCCTACCTTGCATGCAAAAAAATTTCGTGTTGGTAGTGATAATATTATTGGAATAGGAGTTATCCAAGATTTCTTTACTTGTGCCGGTGCTTTGCCCTCTATGGGCGGTTCTATTCTTCATAGAACTAGTAGTCTTGCGGACGTTATTGCCATGCTTATAGTTGAACTTGAAAGACAATTTATGCACATGCATCCTTGCATCCAACGAATCTTCTTAGAATTCTCTAATATTGAGCATTCTTCTATTAAGCGTGCCGCTACTATCTTTTTGGCTCATGAGTTTAGATTTATAATAAAAGAGGCCAAAGAAATCTTTGCGCATTATAGTGTGGATGCTAGTCATCCTCCCATTGAAGCTATCCTTTTTAATCAAGAAGACATGATGCGTTTGCAATCTTTAGATCATATTGCTTACAATGAAAATCTTAGGAAAAAGGTTCCTGTCGATGTTCTAGTTGATAAAATTTCCGAGCTTAATGATGAATTGGTTGTGCAATACAAAGGGCCTAGGGAGGCACCCATACCTCCCGAGATTGATCTTGGGGACTTTTGCCCCATTAAATTTAGCCCTTTTGATTACTTTTGCTTGCCTCAAAGAAAACTTGTTGCTGAACGTAGAGAATATGAAAGAAGTTTTCATGATTTTCCATACCACTATTATGGCAATACCTAGATCTATCCTCGCTTTTATGCCTAGCTAGGGGCATTAAACGATAGCGCTTATTGGGAGGCAACCCAATTTTATTTTTAGTTTTTTGTGTTTTTCTTCTGTTAGGGAATAAATAACCCATCTAGCTTCTGTTTGGATGTGGTTTTGTGTTTTAATTAGTGTTTGTGCCAAGCTAGACCTATTGGATCTTCTTGGATGATAGTTATCTGATCTTGCTGTAATTTCCAGAAACTTTGCGTTCAGTGCCCGAATTATTAAAAATCATCAGAACGTGATAAAATACTGATTCCAATTGCTGCTGATCAATAAACAAATTGTCTAGGCCTTCTAATTTTGGTAGATTTGTTGGAGTTCCAGAAGTTTGCGTTAGTTACAGATTACTACAGACTGTTCTGTTTTTGACAGATTCTGTTTTTCGTGTGTTGTTTGCTTATTTTGATGAATCTATGGCTAGTATTGGAAGGTATGATCCATAGAGAAGTTGGAATAAAGTAGGTTTAACACCAATATAAATAAAGAATGAGTTCATTATAGTACCTTGAAGTAGTCTTTTTTTTTCTTTCTCTAACGGAGCTCACGAGATTTCTATTGAGTTTTGTGTTGTGAAGTTTTCAAGTTTTGGGTGAGTCCCTTTGATGGATTATGGAACAAGGAGTGGCAAGAGCCTAAGCTTGGAGATTCCCATGGCACCCCCAATATAATCCAAGGACACCAAAAAGTCAAAGCTTGGGGATGCCCCGGAAGGCATCCCCTCTTTCGTCCACTTCCATCGGTAATTTACTTGGAGCTATATTTTTATTCACCAACATGATATGTGTTTTGCTTGGAGCGTCTTGTATTATTTGTGTTTTTTTGTTAGTGTGCCACAATCATCCTTGATGTACACACCTTTGAGAGAGCCATCTATGAATTAAAATTCGTTAGTATACTCTTTGAGCTTCACTTATATCTTTTGAGCTATGTAGTTTTACTCTATGTGCTTCACTTAGATTTTTTTAGAGCACGGTGGTGGTTTTTGTTTTAAAGAAACTATTGATATCTCATGCTTCACTTAAATTATTTTGAGAGTCGTAATAGCATGGTAAATTGCTTAATATTAATATGCTTGGTATTCATGATTTGTGGAATTTTCTTTTGAGTGCGTTGAATACTAAGAAAAGATTGAAGCATGATAATTGTTTTGAGATATGGAGGTGATAATATTAGAGTCATGCTAGTGGAAGTAGTTGTGAATTTGAAGAATACTTGCGTTGAAGTTTGTGATTCCCGTAGCATGCACGTATGGTGAACCGTTATGTAACGAAGTCGGAGCATGAAGTGTTTATTGATTGTCCTCCTTATGAGTGGCGGTCGGGGACGAGCGACGGTCTTTTCCTACCAATCTATCCCCCTAGGAGCATGCGCATAATACTTTGCTTTGATAACTTCTAGATTTTTGCAATAAGTATATGAGTTCTTTATGACTAATGTTGAGTCCATGGATTATACGCACTTTTTCCCATCCTTCCACCATTGCTAGCCTCTCTAATATCGTGCACTTTTTGCCGGTATCATACATCCACCATATACCTTCCTCAAAACAGCCACCATACCTACCTATCATGGCATTTCCATAGCCATTCCGAGATATATTGCCATGCAACTTTCCACCGTTCCGTTTATTATGACACGCTCCATCATTGTCATATTGCTAGCGTGATCATGTAGTTGAAATCGTATTTGTGGCAAAGCCACCATTCATAATTCTTTCATACATGTCACTCTTGATTCATTGCATATCCCGGTACCCCGACGGAGGCATTCATATAGAGTCATATCTTGTTCTAAGTATCGAGTTGTAATTGTTGAGTTGTAAGAAAAATAAAAGTGTGATGATCATCTTTTTTAGAGCATTGTCCCAAGTGAGGAAAGAATGATGGAGACTATGATTCCCCCACAAGTCGGGATGAGACTCCGGACGAAAAAAAAGAGGCCATAAAAAAAGGCCCAAATAAAAAATATAAATATAAAAAAATGAGAGAAAAAGAGAGAAGGGACAATGTTACTATCCTTTTACCACACTGGTGCTTCAAAGTAGCACCAAGATCTTCATGATAGAGAGTCTCCTATGTTGTCACTTTCATATACTAGTGGGAATTTTTCATTATAGAACTTGGCTTGTATATTCCAATGATGGGCTTCCTCAAAATGCCCTAGGTCTTCGTGAGCAAGAGAGTTGGATGCACACCCACTTAGTTTCTTTTGTTGAGCTTTCATATACTTATAGCTCTAGTGCATCCGTTGCATGGCAATCCCTACTCACTCACATTGATATCTATTAATGGGCATCTCCATAGCCCGTTGATACGCCTAGTTGATGTGAGACTATCTTCCCCTCTTTTTGTCTTCTCCACAACCACCGTTCTATTCCACACATAGTGCTATATCCATGGCTCCTGCTCATGTATTGCGTGAAGGTTGAAAAAGTTTTGAAAATGTTAAAGTATGAAACAATTTCTTGGCTTGTCATCGGGGTTGTGCATGATTTAAATACTTTGTGTGGTGAAGATGGAGCATAGCCAGACTATATGAATTTGTAGGGATAACTTTCTTTGGCCATGTTATTTTGAGAAGACATAATTGCTTTATTAGTATGCTTGAAGTATTATTATTTTTATGTCAATATGAACTTTTGTATTGAATCTTTCGAATCTGAATATTCATACCATAATTAAGAAATTTTGCATTGAAATTATGCCAAGTAGCACTCCGCATCAAAAATTCTGTTTTTATCATTTACCCACTCGAGGACGAGCAGGAATTAAGCTTGGGGATGCCTGATACGTCTCCAACGTATCTATAATTTTTGATTGCTCCATGCTATATTATCTACTGTTTTGGACTATATTGGGCTTTATTTTCCACTTTTATATTATTTTTGGGACTAACCTATTAACCGGAGGCCAGCCCAGAATTGTTGTTTTTTGCCTATTTCATTGTTTCGAAGAAACGGAATATCAAACGGGGTCCAAACAGAAAAATCCTTTCTGGAACGTGATTTTCTTCCCGAATAAGATCCAAGAGGGCGCGAGGTAGGGGGTGCCCTACAGCCCCAGGCGCGCCCCCACCCTCGTGGGCCCACCGAAGCTCCACCGACGTACTTATTCCTCCTATATATACCCACGTACCCCCAAACGATCAGAACAGGAGCCAAAAACCTAATTCCACCGCCGCAACTTTCTGTATCCACGAGATCCCATCTTGGAGCCTGTTCCGGAGCTCCGCCGGAGAGGGTCGTCATCACGGAGGGCTTCTACATCATCATAGCCTCTCTGATGAAGTGTGAGTAGTTTACCTCAGACCTTCGGGTCCATAGTTATTAGCTAGATGGCTTCTTCTCTCTTTTTGGATCTCAATACAATGTTCTCCCCCTCTCTTGTGGAGATCTATTCGATATAATCTTCTTCTTTTGTGGTGTGTTTGTTGGGACCGATGAATTGTGGGTTTATGATCAAGTCTATCTATGAACAATATTTGAATCTTCTCTGAATTCTTTTATGTATGATTGGTTATCTTTGCAAGTCTCTTCGAATTATCCATTTGGTTTGGACGACTAGATTGATAGTTCTTGCCATGGGAGAAGTGCTTAGCTTTGGGTTCGATCTTGCGGTGTCCTTTCCCAGTGACAGAAGGGGCAGCAAGGCACGTATTGTATCGTTGCCATCGAGGATAACAAGATGTGGTTTATTTCATATTGCATGAATTTATCTCTCTACATCATTTCATCTTGCTTAAAGCGTTACTCTGTTTTTAACTTAATACTCTAGATGCATGCTGGATAGCGGTCGATGAGTGGAGTAATAGTAGTAGATGCAGAATCGTTTCGATCTACTTGTCACGGACGTGATGCCTATATACATGATCATGCCTAGATATTCTCATAACTATGCTCAATTCTGTCAATTGCTCAACAGTAATTTGTTCACCCACCGTAGAAAACTTATGCTCTTGAGAGAAGCCACTAGTGAAACCTATGGCCCCCGGGTCTATTCTCATCATATCAATCTCCATCACTTTAATCTTGCTTTGTTTTTACTTTGCCTTTTACTTTTCACTTTGCATCTTTATACCAAAAATACCAAAAATATTATCTCTATCAGATCTCACTCTCGTAAGTGACCGTGAAGGGATTGACAACCCCTAATCGCGTTGGTTGCGAGTTGCTATCGATATGTGCAGGTACGAGGGACTTGAGCGTGGCCTCCTACTAGATTGATACCTTGGTTCTCAAAAACTGAGGGAAATACTTACGCTACTCTGTTGCATCATCCTCTCCTCTTCGGGGAAAACCAACGCAAGCTCAAGAGGTAGCACCTCCCGATCAACAGGACCCACATTTCGACCGTAGGAGATCTGTTTCCTCCGTTTTGCGGTACGCCAGACCCCTCCCGATCAACAGGACCCCGTTCCGAACGTAGGAGGTCCGTTTCCTCCTTTGTGCGGTACGCCAGGCCTCGTTTCCATCGCATGTTCCGTCCAAGCCCTCCCGATGAACACGACCACGCATTCCGTTCCGACCCAGCCGGTTGGCTCCCACGCGTTCCGTTGCCTCCCGATGAACACGACGCATTCCGTTGCCAACCCATGAACACGACACATTTCGTTGCCTCCCCATGAACACGACGACGACGTTGTTTCTCCGTTCCGACCCAGTCATGTACACAAGCCCTGGCCGTACATATGCGCGAGTAGGCGTTCGAGACCCCACCCGTATGTACACATACGTGTCCGTATTTTCTTTCTTGCACCCTGGCCGCTGTACGTACGTGTACATGCTACGTGCGCGCCTCTACTATGACACGTGTGCGCCTCTACATCGACCGGTATATATGTACGTACACGTTCGTGACCAGAATGACAACGCTACATACGCTTTGACCAGGTGGGTCCCGACTGTCAGGCACTTCCTAGCGTGCGAAGATGTAGCTGGTGGGTCCCAGCAGTCAGGGGCAAACGTTTTTTTCACGAAATATGGTGGCCCGTCCGGTGGGTCCCCGCTGTCAGGTGGAGGAATAATTATTTTGCACGTAATAAGGAGGCACTTCCTTCTGCGGCCGTGGACCCAGCTGTCAGCCTCTCCACGTACAGTCCACGTCCGATGGAAGCCGTTCCTTGACCACGTTGACCACACCGCGCCAAGAGCACCAGGGCGGTGGACGACGGCAAGGCCTAGGAAGGGGACGACGCGGAGCCGGGGAAGACGCGGTAGTGGATGTCCATGCGTAGAGGAGTACGAGGGTTCACTGGTTCACTGCGGTGTGAGGCTGCCGTCGCCGCAGAATAACAGGGGGTGTGGGTGAGTAGAGGGATGGCCTGGCCAACAGTGAGAGTAGTAGGGTGCGGTGAGGCCTCCGCCGCATCGCAGCCGGCCACGGGAGGCAGGAGCACGAGTCACGACCAGCACTGGTTTGGGCGGCTGGAGCAAGAAGACCAGAGGTTGAAGAAGCACTATGGCCGTTGGATGGACATCATACGGTCACTGGAGCTAGAATCGTGCATATTGACTAAGTTGACAAAGCCCTCCGTCCCCGTCAACTTAGTAGGCCCACAAGTCAGCCTGCCACTATACTAGGTCCCAGCTAACAGGGGGAGTATTCATTTTTTTGTGCGTAATAAGGAGGCACTTCCTTGCGTGCGAAGATATAGCTGGTGGGTCCGAGCTGTCAGCGGCGGTAACGTTTTTTTCGCGAAATACAGAGGCCCTTTCGGTGGGTCCCCGATGTCAGGTGGAGGAATCATTATTTTGCGCGTGATAAGGAGGCATTTCCTTGCGTGCGGCCGTGGACCCAGCTGTCGGCCTCTCCAAGTACAGTCCACTTCAGATGCATGTCGGTCGTTGACCATGTTGACCAGGCCGCGCCGAGAGCACCAGGGCGGTGGACGACGACGAGGCCTAGGAAGGGAACGACACAGAGGCAACGAAGACTCGGCAGTTGTTTCCCACGTGGAGGGGAGTACGACTGTACGAGGGTTTACTGGTTCGTCTACCGTCGCCGGAGAATAGCAACAGGTGTGGGTGAGTAGAGGGATGGCTAGGCCAGCGATGGGAGTACGATGGGGTGGTGAGGCCTGCGCGGCAGCACAGCCGGCCACGGGGAGGAGGGAGCAGGCAGTCCCGTCGGCGCTTGTTTGAGCGGCTGGAGAAGGAAGAGCAGAGATTGAAGAAGCACGACGGCCGTTCAATGGACATCCAACAGTCACTGCTTGTGCGTCAACCTTTTTTTAGGAAAGCCTCAAATCTGTGGAAAACAGCATACAGCCCATCTACCATTATTTCTAATAATTTACAGCGCATTTGCTAATTCTTAAGGGTTTTTTTTGGAGCCCTTATTCTTTTTGTTAGCATTCGCCCATATTGTGGCCACGGTTAAAAAATTAACGAAATTTTGCATATTTCGGTGCGGTCCGAACTGTTTTTAATCTCGAAATCTCGACTCACAGCAGGTGCGGTCCGAACTTTTTGGAGAATAACAGCAGGTGTGGGTGAGTAGAGGGATGGCTAGGCCAGCGATGGGAGTACGGTGGGGCGGTGAGGCCTGTGCGGCTGCACAGCCGGCCGCGGGGAGGAGGGAGCAGGCAGTCCCGCCGGCGCTTGTTTGAGCGGCTAGAGCACGAAGAGCAGAGATTGAAGAAGCACGACGGCCGTTCGATGGACATCCAACAGTCACTGCTTGTGCGTCAACGTTTTTTTAGGAAATCCTCAAATCTGTGGAAAACAGCATACAGCCCATCTGCCATTATTTCTAATAATTTACAGCGCATTTGCTAATTCTTAAGGTTTTTTTTGGAGCCCATATTCTTTTGGTTAGCACTACAGCCCATATTGTGGTCACGGTTAAAAAATAACGAAATTTTGCATATTTCGGTGCGGTCCGAACTGTTTTTAATCCCGAAATTTCGACTCACATTCAAACTGATTTTAAAAATAAATGTATATCAATATAAAATCCAACAAATTCTCCACGCATAAAAATTAATGTAATTTAAAATCTCGAAATGAAAAAAATATATTTTAAACTAATTGATGGTTTGATGTGTTTTAAAAATGTACAACCCATTTCTCATTACTGATGGGCCATTTTCTCAGCCAGCCGAATGAAGCTCTCCTCGTCTTGAAAGATTTGCAGCCCAACAGGCCTAACAAAGCGACTTACTTGGCAAATCACAAAAAAACTGGGTCGTGGCCGTGGACCCAGCTGTCAGCCTCTCCACGTACAATACTCTTCCGATGGAAGTTGGTGGTTGACCACATTGACCACGCCGCGCCGAGAGCACCACGGCGGTGGACGATGGCAAGGCCTAGGAAGGGGACGACGCGAAGCCGGGGAAGACGCGATAGTGGATGCCCACGCGGAGAGGAGTACGAGGGTTCACTGGTTCAGCTACGGTGTGAGGCTGTTGTCGCTGCAGAATAACAGGGGGTGTGGGTAAGTGAAGGGATGGCCTGGCCAGTGGTGGGAGTAGTATGGGAACGGTGAGGCCTCAGCGGCAGCACAGCCGGCCACGGGAGGCAGGAGCATGCGGCACGACCGACACTGCTTTGGGCGGCTGGGGCAAGAAGACCAGAGGTTGAAGAAGCACTACGCCCGTTGGATGGACATCGTTGACCACGCCGCGCCGAGAGCACCAGGGCGGTGGACGACGGCAAGGCCTGCGAAGGGAACGACACGGAGCCGGGGAAGACATGGCAGTGGCTGCCCACGCGGTGGAGAGTATGAGGGTTGACTGGTTCGGCTGCCGTTGCCGGAAAATAACAGGAGGTGTGGGTGAGTAGAGGGATAGACAGGCCAGGTATCGGAGTAATGGGCCATGGGTAGGCTAACCCGGGACCCAGAACCTTTCAAGACATCGGGGCGTGCTTCGCCCCTCAAGGATCCCAAGACAAAGAGCAGACTCTGGGAGTCGGCTGCGGCATCACCAACTACCCACTCACGGCCGAATCCCTGAGACAGCTACGGCATATGCCGACTCCCCGTTGGTGACTCCAAGGAAGCCGACTATGGGGAGTCAACCCGCGACTTCACCGCCCTCTGCCTTCGAGAAGGACGAGACCGGGGATGGCCGGAGTACGGCCCTCCCCTACCCTGATTACCAAGGGCAAGTGTGGCTATAGTACGTCGTACCGGAGGAGATCTCCGTCCGGCGCGGCACTGTTGCCATACTGGCCCTGACGTCCACCCCAGCGGTAAAACCCTGTTCCCACGTTGGCCCGCACGTACGGCCTGGAGACGGCGGGTCCCGCTAGTCAGCGGAGGGGCGAAGACGGCGAGAGCACCCAAAGACGGACCTCGTGGGAGTCGGCCTCCGAGAGTCGGCCCATTCCTCCCACGGGCCCTGCACGCCATTAACCAGATAAGACGAGGAGTGGCAACAGTGATCGCCCACCAGGCGGCGGCACTGTTGCCACGACTCCACGACCAAGCCAACATCATCAAAGACGCGGCTATAGTGACCAAGTCAGTCAGCGGGGCCCACCAGCGGCGGGCCCCAGGAGTCGGCGGAGAAGACGGCGACCTGAGAGACAGACGGCCGGGACCCGCGCCCAGCCAGATGACCATTGTACCCTGGGTGGTAGGCCTATATAAACCCCCCGGAGCACCCATGCAAAGGGTTCGATCCTTTTAGCACTAGACCAGAAGCATAAGAGGGAGAGAGCTAGCCTTGCCCTCTCCTACCTCCAGAACACAGCTCGAGGAGCAACTTTGTAGTCATATTACCATAGTAATCATGCGGAGACCCCGCAGAGTAGTAGTAGGGGTATTATCTCCCCGGAGACCCCTGAATCTGGGTAAGTTTCGCCGGCGTGCATGTCTACGCCTCATCCCGCTTCCAGGCACCGGCGACGTTCTACTCGCTCCCACCATGATAAGCCATCCTTTGGCATATGTCGCATCCAACCCCCGACACCAGGGATGCGAGTATGATGGGGCCATGAGGCCTTCCCAGCAGCACTGCCGGCCACGGGAGGCGGGAACAGGCGGTTCCAATGGCGCTGGTTTGGGCGGCTAGGGCAGGAAGATCAGAGACTGAAGAAGCACGATTGTCGTCAGATTGACATCTAACGGTCTGACACTGGTAGAGTCAATTGTTGACTAAGTTTCTTTTTTGAGAAACCTTGTGTACGCATGAACTTAGTAGGCCCACAAGTCAGCCTCCAAATCTGTGGCAGACAACATAAAGCCCATTTGCTATTTTTTATAATTTGCAGCCCATTTGCTAATTCTTAAGTAATTTATTACAGCCCATTTTGTGCCCAGGACCACGGTCAAAAAGTCCAACCTTATTTTGCATATTTCGGTGGAGTCCGAACTATTGTAATCCCGAAATGATAAACATTTTTTAAGAACTTATTGATTTGCCAAAAAAATCGTTTTGTTTTTGTAAGCAAATAAGACGTGGGATAATTTAGTTGGTTTAAGGGAAAACCAGTGGTAAAAAATTCTGCGCTGGGTGGGAAAAAACAACATAAATAAGGATGTAAATATGAAAAGGGAATTTTATGTGTTTTCAATATAATGATACGTGTATATGAACTAGTAAAACAATAGGTAGAGATTAGAAAACGGATGTAGGACATGCATTTCAAGAGGAAAATAGAACTGGGCTGTGTGTTTGATTCAGTAAAAAAACTGCCTGCGGATGTTGTAAGACAAAATATAACTAACGCTGGCGGGCCAGAGGCCAGTAGATACCTGCTGGATCATTGTGCCCCGTTGTCGTCATGGGCTAGGCCTGTTAAAACCAAAACAATCCTGGGCAATCTACAGCCCAGTTGAAACTTGCTCGACCTGAAAAAACAATATACGTGCTCAATAAACGAGAGAATTCTGCAAGTACAGATTGATAACTGGGATGCAGCACGGATATTGTTTGTTTATCGTGATAATAAGTGCATGCACTTGTTTCGGAAAAATTGGAGAACTGGGAATTCGAACTGCGGGTGCTTATGCTACCCATCAAATAAAAATCAGGTGCCTGAAAATTCGTTTCGAAACAAATGATTCAACTTTATATCCACGTCGACCCTCGTCATGATGGTTGTAAGCAAATGCAAGTTCATACCAAAAGATCGTTAACAAGAATACCAACTTGCGGACAACAAGGTAGTACAACTACCAATACCAAACTAACTTATAATCTTTTTACTCCTGGCCCTAGTGTTCGTCTGGTAGAAAATCTTGCAGAGGACCAGCTCCCGCTCCTTCTCTTGCTCCAGGTCCCCGAGGTGGTACTGGTGCATCACCCAGTTGGTCCTCTGCTGGTCGGAGTTCTTGTTGGTGTGCAGCACCAGAACCTTTTTTGCTGCCCGTCTGCCGGCCGTTAACCATCACCGGCAAGGTATTGCCGGTCTTGTGCCACATCGCGTGCATGCCGCACTCCGACTCTATCTTGCGACGCATCCACGCGCCCCTTTTGAACGCCCTGGAATTGCGCTGGAACAAATGCTTCCTTAGGCCACTCAGTGTGATACCTGAAGTATTGTGGAATACAGGTTTTAGTGTACCTAGTTGGCATTTTCATAACATCTTTGGTGTGTTGCAGTCACTTGTTTCACTTTTTATTAACTGTCAAATTGTAATTGCTTCACCAGGTCTGCGTCTAAAAAGAAAAATAGAGCTATAAACAAAGGAATATATTTGTGCAAGTAGACGGCCGATCGGTGTCTTACCTGGAAGTTTCTCAGGTTGGGTGTAACATATGCCGTGCTCGCTGTCGATGGTTGGTATGAACAAATCAATGAGAGACTGAAATCTCGCACTGTCAGCACTCACTTTGGCCTCAAGGTGCTCGATCAGCTCCTGATCCGTGGGATCGAACTTGACGCCAGCCGGCAGCACGGGCCAATCCTTCTTTGACTTGCATCGGTAATTCCAGTTATATGGTACTCAATGTATGATCAATCGACTGTTTTAAGTGAATGATGAAAGATTTCGACAGATAAGTGGTACTCCAAATCTTAAGTCCAGAATACCCGAACACGTCGGCGGGATTCTTGTGTCACCTCACGCACAGCGTGTTGTCACGTCAATTCAATGTGTGGACATGATGAATAATTTGACCGACATATACTAGTACTGCTACTGTACTACTTACTAGTCGTATTTAGTGTCACAATTTATACATAGGTTTAACTAACAAGTACGCACTTGAAGCCTAACTGATATATATATGGCTTCTGCACAGCATCTCCATCATCATCATCATCAGTACATCCTACGCAGGTGAGTTTGGATGCACTTGATCCCAGGAAGGTATCTATCCTTCAAACCAGAGGAGTGCTTCAAACTAACAACAGTACATAATATCCAACAAAAGAGGGTCGTGCTACAGCAGCAGAATACATGGCTTGGTCTAGATATCAGCACGAATCAAGTTGTGCATATTTGCTGTTGGCATGAACCACATCGCCGCATGTCGGGTTTGCAAAAGCCATCCATCGCATGGAAGCTTGATGCCTTTCACACACTGAAGATTATCTGGCAACAAGCTGTGTCGACGAATCTCTGGATATGGTGATTCATGAAATCCATGGTATGATGTGTAAACATAGCCCCCCTCGCGAATGGAAGTTGCATAGCACAGTAATCATCGCCGGTGATATGATCGATGATTGGTTGGATGATCAGATAATTGAGCCCGAGGAACAAGGACTGGTTGCCGAGGCTGTAAACCCGCCTCCAGTTGAATACACCTGGCCCAACGGAGCTGGGATCTTTCTCGAACACGAAGCAGCCATAGCCATCAATGTCACGAACGCCCCACGCATTGTACTGCATGTGGTTTGATGTAATGGTTTGGTCAATTTGGTACGTGCGAATGAGCATCAAATGACTGCTGTCAGCTGAACGAGCGATAAACCACCACCCATCGGCTGGTATGATTCCAGGTCCTGGAATCATGAAGGGCAGCGCATTTGCGTCTGCTGCAACAATTCAAATTGGAGACCAAAAGGACAGAAATAAATAATCATGTTCAGAGTATGTGTGGAATTAAGATTATTATAACAGTGACACATATCATAGACAGAGAATTGCAATGCCGTGGTCATAATCACACCCCAAGTTAAAAAAATAAGCCAATGGCTTTCATATTCTAGCAATATGTCATCGTTCAAACATCATGTAACAATGAGAGGAAAACAGCTATGACAGCGCCTACTCATATTCTACCATAGCACCTACTACTACTGTTCTCATATCAACTCTAAGCAATAACATGCGTTGTTATAAAAATCTTGTAAACGAGAGTAACATATATCAATCATGATGTTATGCTCATATATGTATTCTAACAATCATTAGATTCCAATTGTTCTCATATCAACTCTAACAATAACATGTGTGGTCATAAAAATCTAGGAAATGAGAGGAACATATAGCAATGATGTGGTTATAGACATGCTATGCATTCTAAATTTGTAACAAATGAACAGGTAGTCGTATTCATAAGGTAAAGATGAGATGAGATAGAACAATTACACGACGATAGATTCCACCAATATAGGTAGCCAATCTATGCGTCGACCACGTAAACGATGCCATCGTGCACTATAGCATCACACAGAAATGTTTCCTCAACATGATTGATGATGAGCCATAACCATGTATGGCGACCGGACTCCAGATAGACTAATCCCTTGTTGAACAAGGCAATGAGCTTGTAATCCATGTAGTCTTCTGATGGTGTGGGCACTTCGCAGATTACAACTTTCTGCAAACAGAGGTCGAGCCAAAAGCTTGACGCGTCTCGTGCGTAGTAGGCAGGAGTGTCCGGCGGGCCGCAAGGCTTGATGGCGGCTGTCGGTGTCAAAACCGGCGGATCTCGGGTAGGGGGTCCGGATCTGTGCGTCAAGGTCGGATGGTAACAGGAGACAAGGGACACTTTATTTTACCCAGGTTCGGGCCCTCTCGATGGAGGTAAAACCCTACTCCTGCTAGATTAATATTGATGATATGGGTAGTACAAGAGTAGATCTACCACGAGATCAAGGAGGCTAAACCCTAGAAGCTAGCCTATGGGTATGATGATGGTTATGATGTGTTCGTCCTACGGACTACAACCCTCCGGTTTATATAGGCACCGGATAGGGTTAGGGTTACACAGAGTCGGTTACATTGGTAGGAGATCTTGAATATCCGCACGCCTAGCTTGCCTTCCACGCCAAGGAAAGAACCTTCCGGACACGGGACGAAGTCTTCAATCTTGTATCTTTATAGTCCTGGAGTCCGGCTGAAGATATAGTTTGGCTATCCGAACACCCCCTAATCCAGGACTCCCTCAGTAGCCCCTGAACCAGGCTTCAATGACGACGAGTCCGGCGCGCAAATTGTCTTCGGCATTGCAAGGCGGGTTCCTCCTCCAAATTCTTCAAGAAGATAATAAACACCAAAAAATAGTGTCCGGCTCTGCAAAACAAGTTTCCACTTATTGCCATATAGAGAATAATAGAAACACAAATCAAATCTGTTGACGTATTCCGCAGTGTGTCATAACACTGCGACCAAGCCCTTTGTATGGATTATTTTTTGTTGTTCCACCGCAGCACGTTCAACGAGGCGGTTTCCTTGGCACGTCTTGTCGAAGCAGAGATCGTGTGCCCCTTTTCACGGGATTCTCATTAATGCGGACGTGGGTAACCCAACCGCGCCATTTACCACGGCGTGTGAGCGGCAAGCGAGTTTTATTAGGTAGGTGGGGACGCACAACGGCATCAACCTATATAAGGGGACAAAGATCCACCTCTTTCACCTACGCCTTCTTCCTCCTTTGCCCATCCATCTCCTGCGCACTCAAGCTCCAACGCCCAAGTTCGCTCTTTCTTCCCCAACCTGCTCCAGCGATGTCCGGAGCGGGTGGCAAGTGGATGGCTTCCACCGTTACGGAGGGTCAAATCAAAAAGCTTAGGAAGGCCGGATATCTGTCCAAGGACATCCCGCACCGGCTTCCCGAGGCGGGGCAGCTTCTTCCCACCCCAAGGCCCCATGAGAGGGTAGTTTTTCTCCCCCATTTCCTCCGCGGACTGGGTTTTCCACTTCACCCTTTTGTCCAGGGGCTCATGTTCTACTACGGCCTGGACTTCCACGATCTGGCCCCGAACTTTATCCTCAATATCTCGGCGTTTATCATCGTGTGTGAGGCCTTTCTCCGCATCCACCCCCACTTCGTCCTCTGGCTCCAGACCTTCAACGTCAAGCCCAAGGTGGTGTCCGGCACCCAGGCGGAGTGTGGAGGTGCTATGGCCGGCAAAATGGCCAACGCACTCTGGTTCGATGGCTCCTTTGTGGAGTCCTTAAAGGGGTGGCAGGCAGGGTGGTTTTACATCACCGAGCCACGCGACTCGAAATGGGTCGCGGCCCCTGAGTTCCGATCCGGACCCCCCACGCGGCTCATGTCCTGGAAAGAGACGGGCCTATCGTGGGGCAACTAAGAAGAAGTGACTGGACTGCAAACTTGCATCCGGTCCCTGATGAACAAGCCCATCCGGCATGTCAACATCATCCAGGTCATGTTCGTTTGCCGGATCCTCCCGTGCCAAGAACGGGAGTTCACTTTGTGGGAATTCGACCCGGCGCAGCACCAAACCCTCAATAGGCTCTTCGACACGACGTATGAAGACGTCTGGAAGGTGCTAACCAAAGGCGCCGAGTGCCCCACATCCGCTTCCGAGGACCGCGGATACAGCTCGCAGCACAACGCTGGCGAGGTAGGCTATTTATACCTTTCACAGGTTCGTTAAGCTTTTCTACATAGATTAACTCTATGTGGGATCTAAAAACTCCCTTTGCCTTTCACAGGCGTGGCTGAAGATAGCCGGACCAATCAACTGTCCGGCTCCTCTCCCCGAAGACCCAGCCCCAGCTCTCTTAGAGAAGTTGCTGGCTCCGGCGCCCTATGTGGTGCCGGAGAAGAAGGTCAAGAAGAAGAAGACCACCGGGACTCGAAAGAGTGCCCGCAATGTGGTGGTGTCGAGCTCGTCATCTGGCGAGTCTGCGACGCCCTCCTCTCGTGAAAACGAGGAGGAGGAACAAGGAAGCTCTCCCCCTTCAGCGAGGGGAGCGAAAACAAAGAAGGTCGCCCCAACAGGGGAGGCCGAGGGGTCGAGGAAAAGGAAGACCCCTCCGCCGGACTACTCCCCCAACGCCGAAGAGGGCGGAAAGGAGTGGCCGGACAGAACCAAGCGTTCGGCGACATCGTAAGTATTCACATACCAGAATGACTCATAGTATCTTCAAGTGCGCAGCTTACCCTAATGTCGAATGCTATTTGCGCAGCCCGCCCCCAGCCGCACTCGATGATTCATCGAGCGGCTCCCTGGATTCGTCGGACATGAACTCTGTCCCGCCCGCAGTCTCCCCCAGCAGGGCGGACGACGCCGGAGCGGCGTCCCGCCGAATAGGGCAGGAGGAGGTGGTCCTGGAGGAGCCGCAAGGCAATCCTCAGGATCCCAGGAGTAAAGGGGATGAAACCCCCCAGGGCTCCCAGTCCGGCTTTGTGCCGGACACCGCGCCAGACTCAACCGTCCTGGCTCGCGGTGGGCGAACTCCTTCCAAGAGGAGTAAGCCGTCTGAGCCGGCGACCTCTGTCCAACCAGAGGCGCCGGATAGTCTGTTGGAGGCGCTTGAAGGTGCCACCATCGACGAGGAGCACCGTACTGTTATGAGTGCGGTGGTCCAAAGGGTTTAGTCCGCCAAGAGCGGACTGAATGAAGCTTGCGCTAGACTTCTAACAGGCTTCCAGGTAAGCAAAAAATATGCTAAATTCATTACCGCATAGACAGTAGCCCCTGATGCTCTGTTCGGTGTTCGGAAAGAAAAGCCGAATAGAGGATCCAACAATTTTCGCAGGAGTCTAATAAAAAGTCTAATATGCGTATGCAGGCTTCCCTGCTGTCCACCGCCGCACTGACTGCGCAGGTGGAAGTCCTGAAAAAGGACCTCGAGCGGTCCGAGCAAGAGCTCGGCCTTGCCAAAAGGCAGCTCGTGGAAAAGGAAGGTAAGAAATACCCCTTAGAAAAAAAAAGGTGCCTATAGAGAGGCTTGATTGCAAAAAGAAATAACAGGATTGTACTGCTTATTGTAGGGGCCACAACCGAGGTGGCAACCCTGAAGCAGGCGCTAGCTGAGGCCGAGAAGAAAGCGGTCGAGGAGCGCGCCGAGCGAGAAAAGCTTGGGGTCCAAGTCGGCGAGGTGCAGCAAGAGCCGCAAGCTCTCATGAAGAAACATGAGGGTTTGGAGCTTGAGGCAAAAACGCAAGCATCCGAGCTCGCGTCGGCTGTTGAGACCACCAAGAGTGCCAAGGCCGAAGCCCAAAAGGCCCTCCAAGAGTTGGAGGATGTGAAAAAGATAGCAGCGGGTAAGGCATTCTTAATGCAAAGTAGGAATATAAAGGTGAAATACCTATTACTTACCCGAACCCGGAGTTCTCCAGGGGCGTTCTTCGATCTTCCCCGTAGCGCATCCGATGCCGCCGCATTCTACCGAGCTGAAGAGGACAGCTCGACGGAGAGTGTGTTCTGGTCTCAGTATTCTGAGGCCGGACACCCTGTGCCCTTAAGCGATCAGCTGAAGCAGCTGGCCGAGCTCCACAAGGCGGCCGAACAGGCCATGAAGGGCTTACTAGTTCAGTTGTGGCCTGGAGAGGCCCTGCCTGGGAGCTACTTCGGGCTGGTGTGGCGGCTGGTGGAGGCCTGTCCACGGCTTGAGGTCATCAAGCGCTCCGTCTGCATAGAAGGTGCCCGGAGGGCCCTTGCCCGTGTAAGGGTACACTGGGGCAAGCTGGACGGAGAGAAGCTGGTGAAGGACGGGCCGCCGCAGGGGAAGGAGCATCGCAAGCCCGAGAACTACTACAAGGAAGTTCTCGCTAGAGCTCGCCTTGTCGTGGATGAGTGTGCCAAAGATGTAATATTTCAATGAACTCGCTCGTTTGTATCCTGTGCGCTGAAAACTTGTTCATATGCGCTTAAGCAATGCTTTCTGAATTTAAAATATTATTTTCTGTGCGGCCGTTTATCAATAACTGAGAGATGGCGAGTCGTCGGCTTCTGCCCCCATGCAACTAGTGCTGGGGTGTTCGGGATAAACCTAAGGGCTCTTGTTCCCATAGTTGGGTCCTTCGAGGGAGGCGCTCAGCACAGCTAACCAGGCAATCGGACTATAATGCTTGAACACTCTCACTTAGCCATAGAACGTTATAATTTTAAATTTCGGCGAAGCCCCTAGTTCGGAAGGCCGAATTCGGGGCACTATCCACGCCTTTAGCCGGACTTAACCAGCTCTCCGCTCGAAGCGGCATAAGCCTTTAGGGACTCGAAAAACCTCTCGAACAACGACCGGTCTCGCACCTTATCATGACAGTCTGTTTTAGCTTTCTCCACTGAGGTGCTCACCCACCTGATCTGGGGCACAATCGCAGTGGTTCTCCTAGTGCTACCTTAGATGATAGAGCGGAACGTAAGGCACCAAAACATAGGAGCCGGGCAAACCCAACATATGACCAAAATCATGACTCGGAGCCGATGCATATAATGCTATAAGTTCGGGGTGCCGCACTTGTGAAAGTGGACGGACTTCTCACACCAGATAGAAGGGTAATAAAGCCCCTGGCGTGGTTTGCCGTACCATGGTGTACGGGTGCGATCATGTTATTTGAGTAAACATATGTATATTAAAAGAAGATAATGCAAAAATAGACGAAAAGCTATGCATTATTTATGAGGAGGCTGTTTATTCAAGCCGAACGATACAAGTAGTGCGAAAAAAATTTAGACTATTTAACATGTCCTGACCAGGCGCAGGCCGCGGAATTTAGAAACAGATATATCGCTCGAAATAGAGACCACCTAAGAGTTCCATGATGCGGTGTTGTTTTGTCTGCTTTCCTGGGTCCTGTATCGTCTGTGCGGCAGCGAGGCCGAAAACTGTATCCAGAGTATGGAGTCCTGAAAGAAAAGAAGAACCCGGTAGCCCCTAGTACGTTTGACGCCGTATTGTTGGCATGCCATTTTATCTGCCCCTTCCCCTATGCCCATGGAATTGTAAGGGCGTAATCGTGTACTCGAGGTACTAGCTCCGCTATGTAGCGATGGCTGGGGTTGGGGCCGTATTGCTACGCGTGCTCTGAACGCGCCAGTCGGTCCTGCTGCGGGTTACTCTGGGCGCGTTTTGCTTTGTCCTGCTTCGTAGCGGCCGGACTCGAGAGCTGCCTTAACAGGCTGCTTTGTACCTCTGCTGCGAGGGCCGCCGTGTGTTCCTCCGTACGGATGGAGCGTTTGGTGTTTCCGCTGACCGTGATTACACCTCGAGGGCCTGGCATCTTGAGCTTGAGATATGCGTAGTGCGGCACCGCATTGAATTTAGCGAATGCGGTTCGTCCAAGCAGAGCATGATAGCCACTGCGGAACGGAACTATGTCGAAGATTAACTCTTCGCTTCGGAAGTTGTCCGGAGATCCGAAGACCACATCAAGTGTTATGGAGCCTATGCAATTGGCCTCTACACCTGGGATGACGCCTTTAAAGGTCGTCCTTGTGGGCTTGATCCTTGATGGATCTATGCCCATTTTCCACATTGTATCCTGGTAGAGCAGGTTCAGGCTACTGCCGCCGTCCATGAGGAGTCTTGTAAGGTGAAATCTGTCAACGATTGGGTCAAGAACCAATGCGGCGAAACCGCCGTGACGGATGCTAGTGGGGTGGTCCCTTCGATCGAAGGTGATCGGGCAAGAGGACCATGGGTTGAACTTTGGGGCGACTGGCTCCATCGCGTATACGTCCCGTAGCGCATGCTACCTCTCCCGCTTGGGAATATGAGTCGCGTATATCATGTTCACCATCCGGACTTGTGGGGGAAACCCCTTCTGTCCGTTGTTGTTCGGCGGCCTGGGCTCCTTTTCGTCATCGCTGTCTAGCCCCTTGTTTTTGTTTTCGGCTCTTAACTTGCCTGCCTGCTTGAACACCCAACAATCCCTGTTGGTGTGATTGGCTGGCCTTTCGGGGGTGCCGTGAATCTGGCACGAGCGGTCGAGTATTCGGTCCAAACTGGACGGGCCCTGGGTATTCTTTTTGAATGGCTTTTTCCGCTGACCGGATTTATGGCCTCTGAATCCGGCGTTTACTGCCGTATCTTCATTGTTGTCGCTGCTGACGCGGCGTTTCTGTTTATTCCGTCGCGACCTGCCACTTTTGTCCTTGGTATCTGAATTATCTTGCTTCTTCGATAAGTTGTTGCTGCGAGCTAGCTAGCTATCTTCGCCCGCGCAAAAGCGGGTAATGAGTGTCGTGAGGGCTGCCATGGATTTCGGCTTTTCCTGTCCCGGGTGCCGGGCAAGCCACTCGTCACGGATGTTATGCTTGAAGGCTGCTAAGGCCTCTGCATCCGGACAATCGACTATCTGATTTTTCTTTGTTAGGAACCGTGTCCAGAATTGCCTGGCCGATTCTTCTGGCTGCTGGATTATGTGGCTTAGGTCGTCGGCGTCCGGTGGCCGTACATAGGTCCCCTGGAAGTTGTCGAGGAATGCGGCCTCCAGGTCCTCCCAAGAGCCGATCGAATCTGCGGGGAGGTTGTTAAGCCAGTGTCGGGCTGGTCCCTTAAGCTTAAGGGGTAAATATTTGATGGCGTGCAAATCATCGCCACGTGCCATGTGGATGTGGAGGAGATAGTCCTCAATCCCTACTGCCGGATCTGTCGTACCATCGTACGACTCGATGTTGACGGGTTTAAAACCCTCTGGGATTCTATGATCCATTACTTCGTCTATGAAGCATAGTGGGTGTGCGGCGCCCCTGTACTGGGCTATGTCTCGACGCGGTTCGGAGGAGCTGTGCCTGTTGTGTTCAGCCCGGCCGGATTTATTGTGTCCGGAGTGAAAACTATCACGTGTCGTCGGGCGTCCGCGTGATCCATAGATCGATCTTGTTTGCCTTGCTTTGTCCTCCAGGACGTCTCGCAGGTCTGGTTCGTGTTCCCGTGCCTTGGTAAAGCGGCTGCGGGGCATGGCTTGTTTGGATGTTCGACAAGCTTCTCTGTCGCGGCCGCAAGGTGGCCGATCTGCCATGTCTTGGGCTTCCTCCTCTGATTGGGGTAGCGGCCTACGCTTAGGATAGTTTTGGGAGGGGCGTCCGAGCTCGTGCTCTTCGGCCGCAAGGACTCCAGTCCATCTGTCAGCTAGTAAATCTTGATCAGCTCTAAGCTGTTGCTGCTTTTTCTTTAGGCTGTTCGCCGTGGCTAAAAGCCTGCGTTGAAAGCGCTTTTGTTTGGCGGGGTCTGATAGTACGATGAATTCATCGTCGCCGAGGCTTGCCTCATCTTCGGAGGGAGGCATGTAGTTATCGTCCTCGACCTCTCGCTCTGCCGCTCTCTCATGAGGGCGGTCTTCTCCATCTTCCTGTGCCAAATCCTGTTGGTTTTGGTGTTCTTCGGCGCTGTCCGGGGTAGTATTATCTCCCGTGCCGGAATCACCATTTCTGCTGTGGCGGGATTTGGAGCGGCGCCGCTGACGTCGGTGTTTTGGAGGCTTTTTCAAAGTGCCATCCTCCGCTGTTCCATCGCCATCTCCATCTTTTGGAGCATCCACCATGTATATGCCGTATGACGAGGTGGCGGTCCAGCGCCCTACAGGTGCTGGTTCTTGCTCGTCTCCTCCTTCGTCGTCCATACCGTCGAAGTCATCGGAGCCGAAGTCGAGCATGTCGGATATATCGTCGACAGTGGCTATTAAGTGGGCGGTGGGTGGGCTTTGAATTTCTTCGTCGTCCGAATCCCAACCTCGCAGGCCATAGTTCGGCCTGGGCTCTCCTGACAAAGAGAGAGACTTGAGAGAATTCAGAATATCACCAAAAGGTGAATACTGAAAGATGTCCACGGCGGTGAACTCCATTACAGGCGCCCAATCTGATTCGATCGGCGGGGGCACGGACGACCCGAAGTTCGGAGAAGAGTCCGGCTCCTTGGAGTCATAGGCCATGCGGAGCGCGGGGCTCGCGTTTGGCTCAATGGCCTTTAAGATCGCAGCCCCCGAGGTGACGTCCAACCGTTCATCTTCAAAGAACGCAGCGGGCTCCGAATCGAGGATCGGGGCCGGAGCGTATGCGGCCTCCAGGACACTGTTCGAAGGCAGAGCTATATCATGCCCCTCGAGATAGTGCGGCGCGCTTGGCTGTGGCTCAAATCCGTCGAAGATCAAGTCTCCGTGGATATCTGCCGTGTAGTTTAGGCTTCCAAACCTGACTTGATGGCCAGGGGCGTAGCTCTCGATCTGCTCCAGATGACCAAGCGAGTTGGCCCGCAGAGCGAAGCCGCCGAAGACGAAGATCTGTTCGGGGAGAAAATTCTCACCCTGGACCTCATCGTTGTTGATGATAAAAGGAGCCATCGGGCCTAAAGGCGACGACACAGAGGAACTCTCAATGAAAGCACCAATGTCGGTGTCAAAACCAGCGGATCTCGGGTAGGGGGTCCCGATCTGTGCGTCAAGGTCGGATGGTAACAGGAGACAAGGGACACTTTATTTTACCCAGGTTCGGGCCCTCTCGATGGAGGTAAAACCCTACTCCTGCTAGATTAATATTGATGATATGGGTAGTACAAGAGTAGATCTACCACGAGATCAAGGAGGCTAAACCCTAGAAGCTAGCCTATGGGTATGATGATGGTTATGATGTGTTCGTCCTACGGACTACAACCCTCCGGTTTATATAGGCACCGGATAGGGTTAGGGTTACACAGAGTCGGTTACATTGGTAGGAGATCTTGAATATCCACACGCCTAGCTTGCCTTCCACGCCAAGGAAAGAACCTTCCGGACACGGGACGAAGTCTTCAATCTTGTATCTTCATAGTCCTGGAGTCCGGCTGAAGATATAGTTCGGCTATCCGAACACCCCCTAATCCAGGACTCCCTTGGCGGCGGTATCCAAAGATGGAAGGGTGATCTCTCGCTGGGTGTAGATATCCACGAGACGCCATGGACTACCAAATTGGTGGATGAGGACGATCCAGTTGGCCTTCATGCCCGCCCAGTAGTGGTCGCGCATGAAGGGCAGGTGGACGGGTAGTGGTAGCATGTCGAGGGGCACCACGGTAACCTCCGTAGGATCGTCAAGTCGGTGTCTGGGGCACCTGCAAGGATCGGGCATCAGCAAGCAGGGTGTCTTGAAAAGAGCCGGCCGGTTGCAGACGAGTAGACGGTACAAAGACACCGAGCATGCGACCACACGGACGGTGCTGAGTAGGTCCATACGACTAAAGATCTGCTCCAAGAGAACATTGGGGAGGGAATTCCAATCGCGGCTCTATGTGTCAGTCGGTTCTACCATTGGGGGTTTTGGTGCCTGCGAGCCAACAGGGAAGTGGATTCGGGCGGGCGAGCGAAGAAGCTTCTCCTCGTGTGGCCGAGCAGTGAGCGGGGGGGATATGGTACGCGCGAGCTACCAAGGAAGATGGCGCGGGCGGGCGAGCAGTGAGCGGGGGTAAATGGTGTGCGGCCGACGATGGGGAAGAGAGGAGGAAGAAGAAGAGAGGAGGAAGAAGAGTGGAAGACGGGGAAGAAAGTGCATTCAATCTCAATTCTACTAGTACTACTACCAGGATATACCGTCCTTCGGAGTGTAAATAGTTACACCGATGACATGTGGGTCTACCACAACAGGGCCCATATGTCAGTTAATGGAGGACAGAGGTGCGTAGGCGTATTTGCGGAAGTGTGCTCTACTGGCAAACATGATGGCAGTACTGGGTAAGGCTGATTTAGTAACACCAACACGCTGGTTCAGCTTATTAATTACGTGTCCCATCTGCTGCAGCGTGTATTGTCACTTCACTGCGAAGACTAGTTGAATAGTTCTCTCTGAACGAGATGGGGAATAAATGGATCACGAGGACTTCCTTTCTATAGTATCCCTATGCCTCTACGCTCACTTCACTCATTTCGCTCCGTACCTAGTCACTTGTTGAAATCTGTAGAAAGACAAATACTCCATATTTGGGAACAGAGGGAGGCTTTTACTCCGTACTATTTGGGAACAGAGGGAGTATCACCATATGGAGGGAACAGAGGAAGCTTGAAATATGAACATGTCAATGGGAGGGAGTAAGCCTCATGCATGCATGCATGCATGCAACAATGCAACACTCACACGTACACATGGACGCACGCAACACTCACGCACCCACGCGGCACACAGCACACGACGCAACACACACGCTCACGCTCAAGTTCTCAACCTACTCCCTACATCCATGAAAGACTATACATTTAGAGATTTACACATTGAACAGGGCATAATTAACGCCCAAAAGTAGCAGACTTATGTGTGCATGCAACCATTGAGACAAGAAGATTAAATGAAGGCCGTTGCATGTTGTAATTAAGGATAGACATGTAGCCTATACCTACAGCACAAGTTGGTGCATTAGTCAATCAATATCGATTTAGATTAAAGGCTAAATGCATTGGAAGTGTAGATGTACATCATGTAGTACACTCTTTGTTGGAAGACCGAGGGAGGACACGTGCATGCACTCACATACACAGCCAAGGCGCTTCGCGCGCAAGGGTTGGACTCGTGTCGCGCCTGCGTAAAGTTTTGTTTAACTGATTTCTTTGCTCTGCCAACTGACACGTGGGACCCAGAAACCAGGTGACAATTTAACCAGTCAACAAAGTGCCACGTCGACTATGTGTCCGGTCAGTAGGGTGCAATACGGTGCTCTACGATGAGCTAGTGATTGCATAATCACCGCAAAACTATATATAGTGACCGTAAAGAGCGTACTGTTACATACGTTGACCGCCAGTGTATTTTTCTCGTTTCAAATTAAGCCATATTAATCGGAAAGGACGCAGTATGGACTACTACTACTAGTACTCCCTCCTTTCCGGTTTATAGGGCTTATTTCAAAATTTTAGTTTTTCCATTTTATAAGGCTCAATTTGGTTGTTTCCCATCACATGTTCAGATTCCAAGGTGCATTAAATCATTGCATTCAAGTATTAGAGAAAATTGACCAATGCATGTAATTTATGCATGCATGCATTGCAATTAATGCATTGGTAAACATACTTTTTGGAGGAAAACAAGAGCATTAATTGGGTGCTTTTGCAAACTACAAAAAGTATTCCACCACTCACCATCTACCTTGGTTGGTGAAATTTTTGAATTGAGCCTTATAAAAAGGAAAGGAGGGAGTACTAGTACTGCTTTGATGTGTCCCGTCAACTCGCCGAACGAGGAGAAGCTTGCTTACTACGCCTGTCCCTCGCCCACCCGCGCGGTGGTTCGTAGGACGAGGAGAGGGTTTTGACTACAGCGCCCTCTCCCTCTCCCTCTCCCTCGCCCTCGCCCTCGCCCTCGCGGTGGACGTGCAGCAGTTCAATCGGTGTCAGATTGCCAGAAGCATATTATACTGTAGTATCATCATTGTTGGACCTTCCGAAGAGGCGAAGAGCCAAGTGCAAGGTTCACATGAGTACGAACTGTTGAACCTCCCGAAGAGGCAAAGAACCAAGCGCAAGGTTTTATAGGAGTTGTTGTCCTAGTAGGAGTGTACTAGTACAACTATAGCGAACGATGCTACTGTATGATGCCGCCACGTCACGTATATCCAAAGCTGTGCCACCTTTTTTTCTCAAAGAGCGTGTTGGAGCCCGTGCAACAACCACACAAGTTGCACCTACACATAACACATTTACTAGTAATAAATTCTAAAGGACAAATGCCAGTATGCCACACAAGTTCATCTCCAACTCATGTGATAAATTCATGCACGACTAGTCTACACATATTCACAGCGCTACCGTTCACAATTACTGTACTCCACTTACACGTTATAGATGGGCTACATGTCCTCCTCCAGGTTCCAGTCCCGGGTGTTCTTCATGGATGGCACGATCCATAGCGGTGGGCAACGGGAATCATTGTCGCAGCTTTGTAGTCCGGTTCCACACGATGGAGACTCATCCAAGCTGAAGCGGCATAAATCAGGGATAGCGTGTCCCAGCATGTCGTTCATCCGGTGGTGCGCACTGAAGACACAACCATGCTTCATGAACGGTAGGCCTTCGGTGTCGTGCACGGAAGGTGGCATCCGCTTCACAATGGGGTAGCTGTCCCCGATGAAAAGCGAGTACTCTCCAAGAGTGTTCCTCGGCACCCACGTAGCATCACGGGGGTCGAACTCGGCGCCGTTCATCTGGTACACGCGGCATCCCAGATCTGGACACATGGTGACGTACATAGTCAAGGTCCATGCATAATAATGTTGTGCTCAAATGTGGCGGTCAGTAATACTGTGCAGCAAATAGTACTACTCTGGTATAGTGGAAGTAAAATAACCGGTTTATTATATATAGCCACTCTTGGCTACATGGATGAGATAGTAAGACATGGAAAAACAGAAATGGTGGTAGCTAGTGGGTTCAAGTCTTCAAGGGCCTAGCTAGCTATACGCGTCCTCCAAGGTAAAAAGTACTCCTAGTAGTACTACAAAGTATACTACTAGTACAACAATGAAAGAGAAGGCGAGAGGGTTAAAAAATGGAATACCTGGGTAGATGGAAAAGTTCGATCATGGTAGATTATGTGACCATGTTGCACATCAGTGGTACCATGGGTAACGACTGCTAAGATAGTTGATCTCAATATGCCAAAGTCAGCTACAAGGTTCCAGGTTAGACCGAATCGCGGATGCAAATGCACATCCAAGATCGGCGATCTTATTTTGATCAGGGGATGACTGGTCCCTGCAAAATAATGGAGTACCGTTAGGGATGCAAATGATGGTTTGTGCATTTTGTTTGTAATCTCCCGTACCGTAGGATGTCAACCATATGAAACAAGTCCCCTGGCTTCTCACCGCGAAGATGCGTCCTAGATGGCGCGCGGCATCTTCGAACGTGTAGGGGTACAAATCTGTCGCCGCCAACATGCGCCAGCCTCTACCGTTACTGCCTCCTGCATTGATGGAAATCCTTATGTCGAACACCGCGATGAGATAGTAATCGTCGTAGCCGTGTCGCTTTGTCGGCGGGTCCGCAATTGCTATCTTCTTCAATCTCATGTAGGCATCATCATACGTATTCTTGCCCAGCCAGTCCAGAAGGCCGATCCCAATGGTGGAGAAGGGGTCTACCAGAACGGCCGCACTGCTGTGGATGTTGTGCAAAATCATGGTGGTATCCAGCTGGAGGTATGCAAGCCAATCTTCGTTGGCACCAACCCAGACCTATATATAAGACGGTGGGTAGCGGAGAAATTACGGGATGGAAATGGAATAACTAAGTACTACATGACCGAACTCCATTACTGACCTGCTCATCGGACAAAATCCGACTACCTCTCAACGTCGTCAACTCTAGCGGAGTCAACGTGCAACCATGGCCAGGGAGCGGTGGACTATTCGAAGAATTGTCCCATAGAAGAACCTTCTCCTCGAGGAAACATGGAAGACCAACAAGCATGGCCTTTTCCCAAGCCTGTTTAAGCAGCGTCTTGAAAAAGTTGGTGCAATAAGCACCGAGTCTTGCAGCGGTGAGGACGTCGGAGCGGCGTGCGATTTCTCCGAGAGAATCATCGTAAAAGGTCTGCCAGCCCCGACGAGGAGGAGAACCGCCTGGCGAATCCATGGGAGCAGCGACGAACTGCCTTCTCTTTGGGGGGAGGGGAACTGGCGAGGAGGAGATAAGAGTGTAGTAACCGCAGGGCCTCGTCCCTTCCAACTGTAGATCGTTCCTCAGCGAAGGGGTGAGGCTATTATTTACTACTCTAAATAATAGCACTAGTAGATAATAGCACTAGTAAGAAATTTTTGGCACTAGGTAGTAGTTTTTGGTACCATGGAGTACTAGTACTAGCATTATGGAACGTTATGGGATTGCATTATACTATAAATAATAGCACTAGTAAGAAATTTTTGGCACTAGGTAGTAGTTTTTGGCGTGGATTAAGAAATTTTGGGTATGTTTTTGCCATTTTTTGTACACGCCAACTAGTGTCAAAAAACGTCGCACATTATGTGACGGAGGAGTACGTACTCGTACTGTAGCAGTACTAGTACTACTTTTCTCAACTAGTAGTGTGATGTACTGTACTTCTAGTCTAGTCTTGTATAGTGCACCAGTTTGGAACTCTTGAATCTCAGTGCCAAGGAGCTATAGTTAGAAGTGGAGGGTACTACTGTTCTCTAGAACCATCGATGTACTATCAATGCAGGGGAAGTACACCTGCGAAGTGGCCTAGTGGGTACTCTCGGTGCTCTATTCAGCCGCTCCTCTCACGCACACACTAGCAGCATGTTTATCAGCGACGGTTACTGCGGGGGCAGAACATTTGAGTTATTTGATACAGTGAGACTAGGCATTTTGCTTCCATTTGTGGAGGTGTAATGGATCTCGTCGAACTTTGTTAGTAGTTCCTTCTTTATGAATGAGATGAAGCAAAGCTTTTTCCTCCGTTTCAAAAAAACACGTAAAGAGGAATTTCTTTTATAGTAGAGCCGATAATGGAGTGAAGTCCATGCATGCAACGCCACAAGCTACAGAGTAGTAGTAGAGCACTTTACGTACAGAGCCATATTGCACAGTTCCCAATGCCCCGCCAGGCTTTTTCGGCTCCTCGGGCTTAATTGGGAGGCGCTAGTTTAAATATGCTACTAGCTGGAAGCTGCAAGCGAGGTGCGGCTAGGGCGAGCACGCGAGCCACGGGATGCTGGGAAGGAAAACCCGTTCACGTGGCTAGGCTGTCCAATGCACCAAGATTGTGGGGCCGCACGTCCGTTTGACTTCAAAACTCAAACTACCCGTGTAAAATATTGGCTCGCAGCGAAGTGTAGTAGTATACTATTTTAAAAAAAAGGTCGTCGTGCGTTCGGCCGGGATCGAACCCACAAAACGAGGTATACACTCCCGCGACCACTAGTAGTACTCGTTGGAGTACAACGCAACCTACAATCGCCTTTTGTCGCTAGTAGTACGTACATTGTTCCTTACAAGAAACCCCTAAGAGCATGGTTAATAGTATAGCCAGCTGCTGGCTATAAGCCAGTGCCATGTCATCTACAGCCCATCTTATAGCCAACATGTAGTAGTAGTTTATTTCTTATAGCCCGCTGACTCAGCTCTATTGTACTTTGCTATAATAATGCAAGAAACCACTAAAATGCCAAGAAACTACTACCACTTGCATACGTGGCAGACTTAAGATAAGACTACCTTATCAACCATTGTACATGCTCTTACCAACAAAAATCCTCGAGTGACCTCCTACCTCCGGCCCGTCCACCTAGTCATCCTCAGCCATGCGACGCAGCTACCGCCGCCGGCAGAAGGCGAGGTCAAAACCGCCGGGGGTGCGGATCCCATGTTGCGGCAGCCCGGATGCCAGCTCTGTTCGGCGCTCGCGGCCGCTAGCTAGCCAAGATAGCTCCGTCCAGCTGCTTGTCTGCAAGGTTTGCTAGCTAGATTGGCACGGCTGCGCGGCGGCTTGCTCGCGCACGCCGCGCTAAGGCCAGCCGTCTGGCTCAAGAGAAGGCCAGCGCGGCGGCTTGCTCGCTTGTGAGTCACGCTCGGGCCAGCCTGCCAACCCGTGCGGAGGCCAGCTCGGCGTTCGGCCCGTCCGGCGGAGCGGTGGCCAACTCGCTCATCACCGGCGCCACCGACGAACACGCATTAGTACTGTTTGAAGTAATGTTCAGGAAAAATAACGATTTGAGGGGGAATAACAGGATAGAAGGTCAGATGTGGGTCCCTCGTTTCATTGGTCAAACAAAATGTGTTGGTTTAAGCTGCCTCGTCAGAGCGGACATGTGGGCCAACCCTGTCATAAATGTGTTTAAACGAACCTAATCGGTAGGAGTACTAGGTAGTTTTTGGCGTGGATTAAGAAATTTTGGGTATGTTTTTGCTATTTTTTGTACAATAGATTCCTCCTAGGGCTGGTTGAAAGTGGTAGTTTTTTGTTAAATACTCTACATATTGTAAGTAGGAGTGAAAGTTAAGCTTTGGAAGCCTATAAGCAAGGCTAGTTACATAGTGCATATGTGTACATGGTTGAAAGTAAATATCAACCATGAGTGACTAATATCTTGATGGAAAACTCAAAACTATGGAATACTTGGAAAAGAAATGCATGGTTGGAAATACTAGCAATGTTCATGTCCGTTGCAATGAATCATAATTAGAATAATACTTATTCACAAACTTGGTACAAAACACTCTAATTTTGATATACATATGTCACTAGAGATATATTATGTTTCAATTAGAATATGTTCCTTGGGCTGTTTTGGTGAGGTCAGGGAGGGATGTGGTTGGTTTTAAGATACTAATTATGGGTTTTTCTGCAAATTGGTAGACAAGTGGGATGTTGGTGAGAAAAGGCAACAACTTACCTCACAATCGTTAGATGTAGATCTAATGGTCAGAAACGACTGATGGCAGACACACCAGCATCACCAACTTAGTCTTGTGTAGGAGTACTAGCAAGATCCGTGCATTGCACGGAACATCAAGATGCATTTTTTTATAAAACACCTATTGTGATTGACCCTTGCGGGAGTAATCCCATGTGTAAAAACTAATGATATCTTGAGAAATATGAGATAAGGTGAAGAGGAGTGGGGTGTGGTGGTGGTTGGTGGTCGGACTGAGCGGAGGCATGGGGATTGACGACGCCGGCAGCGGCCACCAAGCCAGTTTGTTCCAAAGGCTTCCTTTCTTAATTGCTCAACAATGAGGTTTGTTGGAGATAAGGATGAACGAGGGAAGGCCTTGTCTGCAAATGTGGAGAGGGGTGTGGGTATCTTTTAGTTTAATTTCCATCCGTCAGATATAGATCGGATGGTCCATATTGCAAGATGGCACACGTACCATCATCACCAACTCGGTTTTTTATAAGAGAAGAAATATAAGTATGGAGATACAAACGTATTATCGATACTTGCTTCCGTAAACTAGCATCTATATTCTATTCAATGCCTTGGCATGTGGGGCCTTAGCACAATGACTTCTCGAATGTGTAAAACGAAGATTTTCCCGTCGCCGACAAGGAGGGGGTGACGGCGGCGCGCTTTTTGGCTTGCTCTAGTCCTAGTAGTCATACTAGGTGGTCTAAGCACGTGTAGATTTATTCTTTTTCATGTCTCGTGTTCGCCGTACTGCCATGACTGTTCATGAGTAGACGGTAAGTTATTCATGGGGAAACCCTTGTTGAGCGTGTTTGCGAGAGAGAGAGAGAGAGAGAGAGAGAGAGAGAGTGATATGTTAGAGACTGAGGCAATGATAATAGATTCTTTGTGTCTATGTGTGTGGAGGATAGATAGAGACATGTACATGGAGACACGTATACATAATTAGAGAGTGAGTGTGTGAGATACACATGCGGACATGAGGAGAGATGAGGATCCAGGTAAATGGGTGTTTGTGCATGTTTGTGTGTGTTTGTGCACGTGTTTGTGTGTGAGAGGGAGAGAGTGTATGTGGAGTAGAGAGACCACTGATGATGTAAACCTAGTATAAGGGAAGGGGGAATGGTGCGACATGTGTAGTAGCGAGATAGCACGGGTGCGGGTGGGGGAGCAGACTATTTCGAATAGACATCGAGTGTGTGTGTGGGAGAGGGGTGTGAGAGCGAGAGAAAGGGAGAGCTAGCGACGGAGACAGAGAGAGAGGGGGGAAGAGAGGGGGCGAGAGGGGTCATTCGTTTCCATAAATGGCGTATAGATAGGGAGACAATGTTGATGTTGTCCGAAATTGGCCTATGAACGGAGACGCAAGGGAAGCGAGTCATCGTGTGTGTGATAGGGACTTCATGAGAGATCTAGAATAAATGGTGTAGAGAACAATGTGTGAAATCGAGAATGATTATACATTAGGGAGCTATGCAAAGAGTCACGACATATATGTATACAGGGAAGGAGCTGGGGCGGGTCCGCATGTGGGAGAGATAGAAAGAGGAGAGTCGTGCACAAGGAGACAAAGTGTGCTTGTTTGTAGTGGGGGTGGTGTGTGAGGTGAGTGCGCGAGAACCACATAACTAGGGAGATAGACGTTTGGGGCGACATTTTGTGTGTATGGGAAATATACACTCTACATATGCGTGTGCTTGGGTAAGAGAGATAGCGGGAGACCTAGAGAGTGAGGGAAGAGATGTGTGCATGCCCGAGAGACAAAGTTATAGAGACCTATGTTGGGGTCCGGACTTTACAAGAGAGAGGGGTGTTAATGTGCTCGTGTGTTGGTGTTTGGGGAGAGAACGACTTCTCTCTCTCTCTCTCTCTCTCTCTCTCTCTCTCTATGTGTGTGTGTGTGGTGGGGGGGGGGGTTGACTTCAGATAAAGAGTGAGGTGTCTATATTTGAGGGACTTTAGCGTAATTGAGATATTGTGCACTCATGGTTGATCAATTTGTTTCACAGTTTGTACTATGAGATAACGATACTTTTGAACATGTGTGATATACCTTGATGTACCAGAATTACAAACCTAAGATTGGAATTTTGGAATTCGACTCCATCATTAGCTTTTGTAATTCATTTAAACGGAGGTACATTTTTTAAGCCGGGATTTCATGATTTCAAATTCATATATCAAACCTAGAGATATACACATACAGGCATGTTCAAACTTTATAATCATCCACTTTATTCATACACATACACTTTTTTGCTTTTGTCATCATATTTAGGATAAACACATTTGGAATTTCATTTGAATTGGACCGTATGATGGTATTTGCTTGTAGTAGCTCAATGATCCATATTTGAATTGAATGGACAATCTAAGTTTCGAGTTGGAGACATTGATTTTCAAAACTTGCACTTTTTTTTGCGTGCAAAATAAACAAATTGTCGGCCATGATATCATAGTCGGCCGTACAAGAGCAGAATACTTATAATTTTAGGCGCCAAAAGCTTTCAAACTTCCCGCTCACATCGAAATATCACGCGCCCGAAAGTTTAGCCCTGTGATATTCCTGTTTTACCCCTGCCACATGAACGGAAAAGGGCTGCTTTGGTAACTCCATTGTTTTCCCCTCTTTGCCCCCAACATTCTTCCCCAGAGCCCCTCCCCTTCCCCTCCCCGACCCCCCAACCACGGCAAGCCGCCGAATCTAGTCCTCCGCCGCAGCGGTGGACCTCACACCCCGCAGGATCTACCTTCCGCACCTTGGAACCCCCAACTGCCAACTCACCACTTCACCGGAGCCACTTCAGCGACTGGCTTGTCCACCGCTCCAGATCTCCTTGGCCGCCATCATGGTCCACCGCACCGGATCTGCTTAACCGGTGCCCTCGTCCACCACAGCGTAGGCCCTTCACTGACTCCCTCGTCCGCCCCTTCGCTGGCCCTTCATACAAGCCCTCGTCCGCCGCAACAGATCCGCCTCAACGAAAGCACTGTACAACGCGCCCGCCGAAGCCTTCGTCCACTGCACCGGACCCGCTCCAGGGACGCCATAATCAACTCCACCGGCCCTGCTTTACCGACGCCGCAGTCTCATCAGGTTATTTTGATTTGTACTCCTTTGGTTTTTCTTTTTATCGTGCAACTGTTCACTTACCACAGATGAGCTTTCTTGTATGTCGACAGGCGCCGCAACCGTAGCACCGGAGCTGCTTCAGCAACAGCAACAGCCGGCCCAAACTCAACCGCAACACAAGCACCATCGACGATCCTTAGCTATCAAGTATGACAACGATACCCATACGCCTCCGAGAATTAGGTACTATTATCCAACGGCCGGTGCCTACGTTCACTTTCCTAGCATAAGCACCGCACCTTTGAATTTCTTCAGGGCATCATTCAGTTTTTCATGAGACGCGTTATTCTGCTTGCACATGTAGGGCCATACTTCTGGCAGTGAACATGTTACATGTGCTAAATTGCATACCAGTGCACATATAGTTAATATGCTTTAGTTTTGTTCTGATGCCACCTGTTGGTTCCATCAGAATACTTAATTTTCTCTATGCTTAATTACACATCAACAAACTAGCATGTGGTTCCGCTACTTTTTGTTTGTTTTACCCTACATTTTCTGATGCTAGCTATTACATCACTGCTCCGAGCCTCTGTTCATTACTTGTTTGTGTGTTCTTGATCTTCCCAAGTTGCATGACTAATTTGATGCTTCTATTAATTATGGAGCTGCCAACCCCATCAAGCAAAATATTTGTTCTTTTGGGGCTGGCACCTTGAACAAGCATAAAAATAGAGGGAAGCAAATATACTCCCTCTGATTCTATTTACTCTGCGCATAACTCTTGACCCGCATACCAAGGAGGGCACTGGTTTAATTTTTCTGGACTAATTTGCCAATTAATTAGGGCAGAGGCGGATGGGGCGGGGCACAAAAGGAAACCAGCGCTAGGAATCGGCAACACGCAGACTAATACGAGAAAACTGAGAAAAAGTTATACGCAAAGTAAAAAGAATCGGAGGGAATATTGTCGTGTATGCACACACCCTTCTTTCATTAGTTTAGATGAAACGTTGATGATCAATTCGGACCAATGCATGCGATTAAAATTAATTTTACCTAAATAGATGGTGTAGAATAAACTACAACAACTAGATTTGCAACCACGGGATGCTGACGATATCTTCAACGAACATTGCAACAACAGCTAGGCTTCACAGCAACATATGGTAAGCCAGTGTGTTTTAGTACATGTGAAATGTAATGCGAGTGGGCTGCTTTCTTGGCTTGTGCCCTCAACATGTAATCCTACCGAATTACAAATAGTTCAGTTGTCTGCTTTGCTGTATTGCTTGATTCAAATGCTTATTTGTTGTTACGCTATACCTGAGTTGGCCAATATGTCAGCAGTGCCTGCTGTACTATCGTAAAGAAATGCATGCCTATTTCATTTGAGTCCTTAACTTTTCCTCTCAACTTCATCACAAGACTGTCTTCGTAGTTTATATGAGGCCACGCTGTTAAGTGCTTTCTCAGATTATTTCAACTGCTTAGATGCCTTGGCAACTTAAATATAGCGGTTGTACACTCCCTTTCAACTAGGGATGTCAACTGGGTCCGGTTTAATCCCGATTAAAGTCCACTAGTGGTATGATAATTCAAAAGAGTTTTTGTTTTTTTGAGGAAAATGAACTAGGGAGGTAGCAAAAACTAACTAGATGGGACTGGCGGATTTCGTTTCTTTGCCACTTACATACCTAGTTTCATCTTACCATTTTAATTTCTTTTCGGCTGATGCTGCTTCGAACCATTTAAATATAGTTTGCCATGCTCGGCAGTAATTCGTCCGTCGTTTACCATGTAAGCTTACTGCCTAGATCATACGATAACTATCTCTTACTGATGTCCAGCGGAAACCTTTCAGGATGCGGTTCACACTAGGACACAATGTACAACCCCAGAATCTATTTGTGGAAGCAGTGCGCCATCCATGTTACCAGATGGTAGCAGTTCAGAGGCAACACCGCCGGAGAGCAGTCTGAGCACAGATATTATAGTGCTTGAGGCTCTACTAGAGGCAGAAAGAGATGGTGTGGCTGCCATGAATGAGGTAATCTTTATCTTGAGGCTGGAAATTACGGAATTTGCGGCACGCATTATGCAAGCAACCCAAGAATTGGAGGAAGTAAGAATGTTGCATTTGAAGAAGGAGGAGGTCCTGCTGTTTCTGTTATCTGAAGCCCAAGATAATCCCGGTTCTTCTTTAGATACCAGTTGAAATTTTCATTAGATTATTGTACTTGCATGTTGTGTCATGTCTCTGAATGGATTATGTTGCAAGACCCCCTATGTTGTCCATGTGTTGTAATGATCCAAATTTTTTAGGCGAGGCAATCCTCAGTACTTGTATGATTGACATAAGGTGAACTGTTTTTCGTGTGAGCATATTGTATTGGATGAAATAACTGTTTGACTCAGAGTGTATCCAACCTACTGAATTCGAAGATCATGTCATTTCTAAATCATAGTCATATATAAAGGTGGAATAAATCTTTGTTGTGGTTTTGAAGAAATAAATAACAAAATGTATAATTATTTGTGGATATTCGTAATCGAATACAAATTGGATTTGAATTTAGTTTGCTAGGTCCCAGGGCAAACGTGAATGCTAATTCTCCCAAGTTTTGAACGAAGCGGCTAAACACCCGCTATAATTTGTGGGCTTCCCGAAGCAAGTGTTTGCGAGATGGAAATTACTGTCTACCACTGACACTTGACATCCTTATCGACAGGATTTACACTGTTGTCGATAGGGGTAGACTAGTAACTTCAATCAGACGTGACACAATGGCCTCTGAGCCCATTCAGACATGGTGGGCGCCAAACGTGGGCGGCAAAACACATTTGATTCAAGCTCGTCCGAAAGACATGTGTCTCTTCCTTCATTTCCCCATTCATACACGGTGGGCGGCAAAACAAACTCTCCTCATCCGAAATCGATGTAGGCTTATATTTTAAATAGGGGCAGATGTGTAACTTCCATCAGACGTGACACAACCGCCCTACCTGTCAGACCCGTTCATACACCGTGGGCGGCAAAACACCCTCTCCTCGCCCGAAATCGATGTAGGCTAATATTTTAAATAGGGGATGATGTGTAACTTCCATCAGACGTGACACAACCGCCCTACCTGTCAGCCCTGTTAATACACCGTGGGCGCCAACCGTGGGCGGCAAAACACCCTCTCCTCGCTCGAAATAGTTACCGGCAAATATTTGGGAGATGCGAGATTACCGTCCTATCCCCAACCGACGCGATGTCCGAAATTTTAAACAGGGGATAAGTTCGTAACTTTCCCCAATTTCAAAGAAGCGCGTCCCAAAGTTTGAGATCCCCCCTCCATTTCCCCATTCATACACCGTCGGCAGCATGACAACCTCTGCACTGCGGCCAGCCTCCTCCGTCCGCCACCCCATCCTCCACCTTGCCGGAGCCGCTACCCCTACCCCGTCGTCCACTTCAAGAGATGGACGTCTCTCATCCACGGCGCTGGACCAGAATCCTTTCATCGCCTCCTCTAGCTTCATCGGCGTCGTCGTCCACCTTGCTGTTGCCGCTCCTACAACCGCCTCGTCCACGGCAACAGGATATATCCCCCGACCCGGCCGTCTGCCGTCTAAAGTCTTCTTCCCCGCCGCCGACAGCCATTGCACCCGCAGCATCCTCAGTGTATCAGCATAGGCCTACACGGCGTCGCAAGAGAGGTGGTACTCTTCCATATGTGCTTAAGTTATTGATCTCACCCGGAAAATAGATCGTAATTTGTTTACTGTACATTTCTTATCCGTACCAAATCGTAGTGGCTAGTTGAAAGCAAACATTGGTTGCGAAGTAGCTTTGTCCGGTTTGCACCTTCAGATCCGCCATGGCACGGGCGCTATACTCGTAAAGCTTATGGTTTCCCCCCTTTATATTCACTACCATCATCGTAGGTGCTTCGTGTCGTGCTAGCACTGCTCCTCAAGACCTCAACCCAAAGCTTACGTGTTGAAATACGAATCTGATATGATGCTCATATCACTAAAACAGAGAATGTTTAATTGGTCACCTAATGTTCCTATATTTGTTTCGAAAAGCATGTGCGCCACCCACTGGTCCAGCTAGTTCCACTTTCTTGATTTTTCTCTTGATGCTTAGGGTTTTCCCCTTTTATCTACTCTACTATGATCTGCGTAGGTGCTTTCTGTCGTACTAGCATTACTCCACCCTTCAAGCTAAACAACACAACACTCAAAATTCGAAAGCTTAGTTGTTCAAATATGATTGTGATATGATACTGATATTAGTTAACCGACACAGTTAATTGGTTAGCTAAAGGTCCCACTTGAGTTTCGAAATGCATGTCGCGACATATAGAGAGACAACATAATTGCATTTCTTTGTCACTTGTTGACCGTACTTTCTTGTCCATACCAAATCTTAGTTGTTATTTCAAAGCAAACATCGGTTGCTAACTACCCTTTGCGCGGTTTGCAGCTTTAGATCTGCCATCCCACTGCCACGGTCAACACTGTACTCATCATGCTTATGTTTTCCCCATTTTATGATGACCACAATCAGCCTACGTGGTTCATGTCGTAATAGCATTGCTCCACCCATCGAGCTAAACAAGCTTAGTTGTACAAATTCATATCTGATATTATTGCTGATATTAGTAAGACCGAGAGATGTTTAATTGGTTAGCTAAATGTTCCTACTTCAGTTTCGAAATGCATGTGAGCCACATATGGAGAGACCGGAAATAATAGTATTTCTCTATGCGCTCTGGTTCATCATGGGTGGCCAACCAACATTGTATTAAAAGACTTGTAATATCTTCAATCTGCTTGCTCTTCTGCTCTTCTTTAAGATGATACTCTTCTCTTGGGTCGACTGGTCAGGTCGAGTTGTTCTCCCTTAGTATATTTTGAATCTGTGAGGTCATGTCGACTTGTTCTTCTTTACTATATGTTGAAGCTATCATCTGCGGAGTGTCATCACTTCTGGAGCTCTCATATTTTGAGTAGTAGGGCACATTATATTAATGCACACAACAAATTACAGCATGCATGGCATCTTTTACAAGAATTGCAGAGATAGCACAAAGGGGTTTACAGGGAGGCAGTATTGGATTAGAATCACTTCTGCATTACAAAGAAAATCTCACTTGTTTTTATGTTTTCATGCATGTCAGATATTGAACATTATCAAAATGAATATGAGAATGGGTGCACGAGAGGAATATTGCGGAACGATCCACTGCCTAACAAACTTGGCATGGTGGAGGATGGCCTATCTTATTCACCCATCAAGGTGCTTGCTCTAACTTTGCAAAGTTGTATTGGTCGCACATATTTTGCTTCTGACCTCTTGCATTACTTCTACTTTGTTACACCATCTGCTTAGTTTAAGCATCATATATGAGTATATGCCATACCTATCCATTTTCTGTACCTATTCCATGTGTCATCACACTATGTTTTTCCAGTCAAATGTTTTTCTTTTGTAATAGATGTCCAAAAGGAAGAGGGTGAGTGCAGATCCTCAAGGAGTACAAACTAGGTATTTGGAAAAGGTAGTGATACCTGTTAAATCAGATAGATCAGCAGCCACATGAAACACAGGCCCAACTGTACCACACTTTACCCCTACTCCAGTAGCCAAACCCCTATTAGAACTGCTGGGAGCCCATCGTCAGGTACTGTCTATGATATCAATTCAAAATTTGAACTCCTAAATTTCTGCTTGTGCCTTACCTTCTCTCTTCTATGAAACTAATTTCAGAAGAATCTCCTTGCTCAAAGGATCATACGATCTCAAAACAATAATGGGCTCTGCATTGCTCTTATCAGTACCTCTCTCCCTTTTGCCTTGTAACGCGGTACTTAATTAATTGCTATTTGATTATGTATCATCAGTCTGCACCTGAGCTTCATTATCCTCTGTTTCTTCCAATATTATTTGATCTATATTTACTCTTTGCAAAATGTAGAATAATGGCAACACTTATAAAGAATTTTCTTTGGGGAATTTATTGAATTATCCTTCCATCAACATGGAGAAGGGCTTTGTCCAGCCCGTGTTAACATGTAATGTAAGTTCATCTTTCTCAAGCCTTCAAACTTTGTTCTAGTATAGATTAGGATAGGCATCATTTCCTCCACTGCTGTTTGCTTTGTTGTTTACATCTGATTGGATGTTTGCAACAACTACCAGTTTCAAACTGTAGTTGTAAAAACAGGTTCCTTATGCAGAACAGATCCATTTATTTGCTTATATAATTGTGAAACCTGTTACGTGTCTCCTTGTTTCTCTTTTAGACTCGTATCTCTTACGCCAGGTAGAACTTTAGGGAAGATAGTCAGCCAAACCATCTTGAGGACAGCGAGATGACCCCAAGGTCCTGTCTTGATGAAGACAGTGAGTTGAAGCTACTCACCAGTAGGTGTGAGACAACCTCTGTGTCGTCGCTGCCTTAATCAGTTCGACTTCTTCAGTCTCAACTTAAAGCGAAAAGGCTTGCTTCAACTCAGCTCCGACTTGAAGTCAAAGATGCAATGAAGATGTCAGAGGACTGCCATGCGCACCATCATGCCTTAAATCTAGTGTTGATGCATCTATCGTTGACACAACTGAGGTCTACTCAGCTTCTTCAGTTGTTTGGGGGGGGCGACCTGGCCAGGCCTAGTGCCTTCTGAAGTGCTCTCAGTTTTGTATATTCTTTTGTCGGCGCATTTATTTGCACTGGTGGCGAACTTTGATGCCTAGTGGATGTAATATGTGTGATAGCCCTGACAGCCTAGCGTAAGTTGCTTGCTTATTTATTTCCTTGTTGTCTTGTTTATTTGTTTGCTTCTAGTCATTGCAGTTCTTTTTCCACGGTTTGCTAGTGGCTGCAATAACCTATTTTTTAAAACTAGGCCACAATAACCATGGGCTAATATTTACTGTAGTGACACTGGGCCTCCTACGGGCCGTAGAAACAGTGGGCCTTCTACGGGCCGTAGAAACAATGGGCCTTCTACGGGTCGTAGAAACAATGGGCCTTCTACGGCCGTATCAGCAATGGGCCTTCTACGGGCAGTATGATCGATGGCCAAACATGGGCCAATAACAGGCTGCATTATGGCCGTAAACGGGCTAGAGTAGGAATCATCCATTCATGGGCCGACCATAACGGGCCGTCGTTAATATGCCGTATTTGATGACGCTATGAAAACGGCCCAATGTATTAACGGACCACAAACGGGCCGACTGTAACCACGGGCTGAATTTGGCCCATAAGCAGAAAATGACAGTAATGGGCCGTAAGTAAACGAATGCTGGAAATGAGCCCAAGAATAAATGGGCTCTGAGAAGGCCGAAAGATAACATGGGCTGAAAACGGCCCAATGGAACAACGGGCCGTTAATGGGTATAAAGTGATACACTGTTCATTACGGGCCAGTTTCACCACGGGCCGTTAATGGGTGTAAAGTGATACGCTGTTCATTACGGGCCAGTTTCACCACGGATCATTAGTAGGCCAAAAGTTACATAGGGCCTCATATGGGCTGAAAGACGTCATGGGCCATACATGAGCCAGAAGTGAAAACGGGCTGGAATCATATTGGATGGCCCAGATGATGCTACTGGGCCTAATTCGGATAGGGCGTAACGGGCCTTGGGTTAGCGGGCTGTAAATGGGCTATACGCGAACAGGCCGTTAACAGGCTTTCCATGGGCCGGCCCGCCACCTTTTGACCAAGTCAAACAGGCCGGCCTTTTCACAGGAATGGGCCTCTATTGGGCCGTGCCACGTGTCGACGTATCATAGGCGCCTATCTGACCCACTGACGAGTTGACACGTGTTTCGTCCGGCCAATAAGAATTTTACACGTGGAAATTTCCCATTGGTCGGGGCTGTTAACGGGTTATCGGATCCAAAACCCAACCCGATAGCTTAATGGTGTTCCGTTACGGTGGATGCCACGTGTCAGTCACCCTTGACGAAAGCACTTCTGTGACGCGCGATTTATCGTCATGGAAGTGGACACTTCCGTGATGATAATTTTGGTAATGTCATGGAACACTTCTACGACAGCACAGGTATGACTATCTTGATTCTGTCATAAATTTGCCATGGATGTACATGCATGACAAAAAACGCGACCTACTGTGACAAACACGTAAGTGTATTTTTTTGTAGTGGTGGGGGGGTCCGGTGGCGGGGTATTTAAGGAGGGGGCAAGCAGCGCGGGGAGGCGGAGTCCCGGCCGAACTCGGGGTCGAGGCGACGGCGGCCTCCCGGTCTTCTGGAGGGAGACGGCGGCGCGGGGCCAGCGGGCCGGCTCGGCTCGGCTTCGGCCCAGTCGGGCGCTGAGACATTTTATTTTCAAATAATTTCGCCAGAACTTAAATAAATCCTAGAAAATAAAACAAAAATCTAAAAATGCCAAAACAAATTTTCTCCGTCCAAATAAAATATTTAGAACGAGATGAACATTTTCTTGGCCCTAAAATGCAATTTCGAAAAATGTGCAATTTTTCTAATGCAAATAAAATCCGAATAAAATCAAATATTTGATTTTAATATTTTTCCTCAAATATTGTCGGTGTACTAAAGTAGGGGTACCTTAGTACCCCAGACTTGTGCATGGGCAGTTGTAGCACCCTGCGGCAAGGCCCGCCCAGGAAGCGCCAAGAGAAGACCAAGCATTCAAGACAAGGCCCCCGGCAAGAGGAGCTTGCCGGGCCAAGAAGACAAGACCCCGGCAAGAGGAGCTTGCCGGGACGACTGAGCCCATGTAAGGCCATCCAAGAACAAAGTATACGAGACAGAAGATCGAGACCCCGACAAGAGGAGCTTGTCGGGAAGCCGAACCCAGGCACCACAAGAGAAGCCCGCCACGGCGCGCCATGCGCCCCGGCAAGGCCTGATAGCCGGCAAGCTATCAGGCACAGGAAGACGACCCCCGCGGCAAGCCACTTGCCGCGGCAAAATCGCCACCTCAGGACTGCGCTCCAGCTCGCCCGCCCACGCGTCACTCCGGGGTTTCCCCCAAGGGCACGTGGCGAGGCACCGCGCAGCCTGGGGCATGCGGTGGCATGCAGCCGCCATCGTGGCGAACGGTGGCGCACCTAACGGTCCGCCTCGGTGCTGCCCGGGCGACCGTGACGGGCATTTAATGCCCTTGTCCCCTACCGTCAGAAGTAGGTATGATAGCACTGTGCCGCACTGTAGCGCCACCGTTCCCGCACTGTTACAGCTACCACCCCTTTTACACTTTTACCCCTTTCTCTTACGTTGACACCTGTCGGTGACCCCTTTGCGCTATAAAAGGAGGCCCGTGTGCAACGTAGAAGGGGTTCCGCGATTCCGAGGTTCGGAGATTTGGGATCCAGACAGCCATACGCTCGGTGCAGCTAGCTCTCCAAGCTCCCGAGCTCCTCCGTTCAATACAACCAAGCAGGAGTAGGGTTTTACGCGTCCATCGCGGCCCGAACCTGGGTAAACCGCCCGTGTGCTCGCCTCGATCTGCTCTCTGTGCTCCCTCCACCCCCCTCACCGGACAACGAAAGGGGCTCCGGCCCCATAGGTGCTCGCGGGGGACGAGGTCCGCCCCGACATCTTTGGCGCGCCAGGTAGGGGGCGCGTCGAGGTTGTGCGGATCTGATTCAGGCGAACACTGGTAAGTTCAGGTATGAACAGGTACCTTTCCGCCTCGCTCCGCGGGGCGGAGGCATTCCTCCCTACGGAATCGTGCACGGCCCTCCTCGAGTACCCACTCATGCAGAGTTCGGGCAAGAAGCAGCTGCTCCTTGAGGAGGACCGCCTTCCGGCCGCTGGGCGAACCGCTCGCTTCCAGCGAATCCTGCGCCGCTCCTGTAGCCGCAGCGGTTAGCGCCGGAAGCCGCGAAAAAGGCGACCTCGTTCTTCGGCGCGCTTCGTCCGCCAAGATCCAAACGAGTCGACGCCAACCGTGGGAGGAGTTTCGCCAGCGCGGTTGCCGGAACCCGTTCCGTCAACCAACCTCCCTGCCCAAGTCTTGCCGCAGTTGCATGTGATCCTTGGCGCAGGGGCGGGCGCAGACCCCGCGCATCAGTGAAAGCTCCTATGCTTTGCGCTTTTTGCCTTTTACATGCTCCTCTTCGTTATTTGCATGTATTATTTGGCATCCTGCGTAACATGCATGTCCAGTAAGCATCAGCACGCCGGAAGGCCGTGTGCTTGCTTCCCTCTTTATTTTCCTTGCCTCTTAGGCAGAGGGAGCGTTCCTCGTGCACAAAGTTTGCCGGGGAAAGGAGATGGGAGAGGAACCAAGTGCTGGAACCAAGTGCTGTCCGAGAAAAAGAAGCCTCGTCGAGGAACGAGCGTTATGCATAAGCTAAGTTATTAGAATTTGAGCAGTTCAAATTCTTAATTTTCGGTTGTCTTCCTTGAACAGTCACACTTTGTATGGAAAACCTGTGCGCGGAGGAACCTACCCGCGGCTAGACGCACCCTCACCTTGTTTCGAGTACGCTCAACGATTCAAGTGAGCTGCGATGAGCGTCGCGCCCTTGTTTCGTTTCCGAGCTCACTCAACAAGCTGAGCGCGATTGCGACTGGCTGCGGCGAGGTTGCTTCCCGGTGAGGCCTTGGCCAGCAGGCTGCTATAAGCCCAAGGGCCCCTTGCCGGAAAGTTCCCCGGGAGCGTAGGGTGAAAAGCATACAAAGTAAAGGGCCAGGACAAGGAAGATAACAATGCACTGATTGGTTCAGATAAGATAAAAACCTTACGTAACTTATCGCAGTGACTAATGGGCTCATAACGCCGTGTGCAGCGACAAAAAGAGATAAGATAAAGGAGGCCTAGTCTACGCGGTCGCCCTCGATCCTGGAAATCTTGCCCACTCTGGCGATGATGTCGGCGACCTGCTCCTTCAGCGCCTCCATGTCAGCGTCGGCTGGCAGGCTGCGAAGAACGTTGATGAGATTTATACCGGGATTGCGGTATACAATCTTCGTCAGCACACGCTCCAAGGTTCCCGCGCAGGCCCGGCGCGTCTCCTCGGCCAGTTGCGCGGGGATCTTCTTCCGAAGATCCGCAAGAGCCGGCGCGACCCCTCTGAAGAAGAGGCTGAGCTTGGCGCTGTGAGGGAGGTCCGGGTCCGGAGAGTAGATGAGGTGTTCCAACTTCAACGCCAGCAACTCCTGGTCGATGTTGGATGCAGAAGACACCAGGTCCTCGGTCCACACCGCGACGGTCCGACGGAAGTCCTCGGCCGCAGTGTTGGCGCTCTCCGCCAAGCTTCGCTCCTTGCGGAGCCCCTCCTCCAGCGCGGAGACTTTCAGCTCCAGGGCCTCGATGGAGTCCTTGGCGGCCTTCAGCTCGTCGCCCTGCTTGGAGAGACGCGCCTGGAGTTCGGAGTTGGCGTGGGCGTCCTTCTCCCGCTCCGCATTGAGCGCGCCGACCCTCTCCGTGCTCGCCTTCAACGACTCCTCTAGCTGCGCGACCTTGGCGGCAAGCTCCTCCCTGGCGGTCTCCGCGGCAGCCGCGGCGGCTTTCGCCTCTTCCAGCTCCTCGCCAAGGGCCCGCTCCCGAGCGGCAAGTTCCTCCTCGTGGGAGTTGAGATTGGCCTGCAGCTGGGCAAGCGCCCCCTCTCGCCGGGACAGCTCCTCCCCGGCGAGCCGCTGCTGCTCTTCGGCGTCGGCCTTCTGCAGCACCCACTCCTGGTACTCCCCGGCGAGCCTCTCGCGCTCCTCCGCCACGCCGCGGAGGGCAGCTTGGTTGGCGGCGCGGAGCTCCGCCGCACGTTTCTCCATCTCGACGGCGGCCTCCGCAGCGAGGGCCTCCCGGGAAGCAAGCTTCGCTTGCCGGGCCCGGTAAAGGGCCAGGAGCAGGCGAAGCAGCTTCTCCTCCTCGGGCTCTTCGGCCCCGCCGGGCGCCTCGACAATCTTCAGGCCCGCGGAGGCGAGGACCTCCCCGTCAAGGGCCTCGCCCTCCGCGGGGGCCCGCGCAGGAGAGCCCCATGGCACCTGGATGAAGATGCCATTGGGGGCTTCAAGGTAATGACCCGCCCGCTCCTTTTCGACGGAGGGGTCGGCGGCCGGCGCAGCACCTGATGCTCCTGCTGCCTCCGGGTCGGCAGTGCGACCGCCGTCCCCCTCCCCGGCCGTTGCGGCCGCCGCCGGGGCGGTCTCCTGCGCGGATGGCTCGGCAGCTCCCGCCGCGTCCTCAGCGGCAGAGGCGTCGCCGCTGCCGCCGCGCGCACCCTCCTCCTCCTCGATGTTGATGACCTCCGTCTCCATCTGCTCGGGGGGAGGGGAATCTAGAAGAAGGAGAATAGCGGGCAAGAGAAATTCAAGCAAACATCCAAAAGAAAAAGACGAACCCAAGATGACTAAGTCACAGAGCTTACCTTGGCGGACGTCATCAGCGGCGGGTTCCCTCGCCGGGGAGCTCTGCCTTGGTGGGGTCACCGCCCTCGCCGGGCTACCCGCCCCTGGCGGGGTACTCGCCCTCGGCGGAGTGCTCGCCCTTGGCGGGGTGCTCTCCTTTACCGGAGAGATCGGCCTTGGCGGGGACGGCGGGGCCCGCGGCTCCTCGGGGGCGGTTTCTGGCCGCTCCTGCGGCTGCGGCTCCACCTCTGCACGAGACAGTATTGTCAAGATACCAGCGCAGGGACGATCCCTCAAGCGCGCCCGACGAGCGAAACTACGGAACCCAGACTTACGCTGGGGGCTGCGCTGGGGGCTACGCTGGGGGCTGCCCCTCGGGGCAGCGCTCGGATCCGGCAGGCTGGGCTCCGGCACGCCCCCAGTTGCCGCGGTGGGCGAGTCGCCCACAACCTCGACCACGGGCGCCTTGGCTTTCTTCGCCGCTCGCTCCGCCAAGGTCCTGAAGTTAAGATGAGGAACAAGATCAGAGCCTGCGACAATCAAGGCAAAGTTTACGAAGATGCAAGACCTCAAAGCTCTTACTCCCGTTCGTCCTCGTCGTCGTCGTCGCTCAAGGCGGAGAAATCAAACTCCACCTGACGCGCGGTCACGCGGGGAGCGGGAGGCGAGGTCTCCCTCGGGCGCTTGGCGGTCCCGACGGTTGCCGGGGCCCGGGGAGCGGGCGGAGCCGCCGCTCCACCCTCCAAGGGCTCCTTTCCGTGCGGCGCTGCCTTACGGGGCGCCCCCGACGTGGCTGACGCGCCGGGCGCCCTCGTCGCAACCTGGCTCCCCCGGGAGGCTCGTGCCGCCTGGCGGGGTGGTTGTTGCCGGGAGGCCGGCGCCTTTGCCCCCATCGCCGTCCTGCGGAGACGCTTCGCTGGAGAACGCCTGGCGCTTACACGGGACGAGGAGGTCTCCGACGCTGAGGGAAGGTCATCGGCGTAGAGCTCCAAGGATCCGTCGGAGTCGTCGTCACCACCGCCCTCCTCCTCCACCCCGGCAAGCCCGCTAGACCCAGCGTCCTGCGCTGTGGCCCCTTGTCCTCCGGCGGTGGTGGCCCTCGCCGCGGCCTCGATCAAGATCCCCTGGATCCCGGAGTGCCTCAGAGAGGGAACCCCGGCGAGCTCGTCGGGGGGCAGCTTCAGCAGTCTGCAGATCTCCGCCACCTCCGCTTGGCGGGACGCCTCCGCGGCCTCCGCCTCCTCGGGCGAGAAGCCGAACTCCCCGGCCGCTGCGGCTGCGGTGGCCTCTTCAGCCCAAGAAGCTATGCATGCTGCCTCTCGCGCGGTGGTGTCCCGCGTCAGCCCCTGGGCCTCGTCCTTCTTCTTCGCCACCTCCGCCAGGTTGTCGAAGAAGTTCAAGATGACGTCTGGCTTGGGCGGAATCCACGTGCGGTCGACGCCGTGCGAGTCGCACGCGGGCATCATGGCGCGAAGGGAATCCCGGGCCGAGCTGTTGCAAAGAGGCACAACTCCCCGGGGCTCCCTGAACCACTCTGGGTGGGCCGGGTCATGCTTGAATAGCTCCCGGACCATCCCCTTCAGCTCCACTGACGTGAAGTTGAAGTTGAGCCCGGGGCGCAGCCTCATTATGTCCGCCGCGTTGCTATACTCCCAGGCTGGCCTCTTCCTATCTTGAAGAGGGGCGATGCGGCGGCGGAGGAAGTCTGCGCCCACCTCTCCGACGGACAGCCTCGCTGACCGAAGACGGAGAATCCTGATGAGGGCGGCGTTGAGCTTGCAGTCGTCCGAATCCAGCTCGCTCCAATCCTTGCCGCGCATAATAGGTGTTGCGCGCGGCGCGGTGAAAGGTTGCGGCTGGTCCTCGACAACCCAGCACCAGTCGGCGCGCCACTCCTCCCATTTGCCGCGGAGCTCCCCCGGCAAGTAGGAATCCTTCTTGTTCAGGCGGAAGACCCAAGATATCCCTCCGGCGAGGGGGGCGCCGGCCTCTACTCTAGGGATGAAGAAGTGCCTAAAAAGCGCGACGTTTGGATACACCCCAATATAGTTTTCGCACATATGCGCGAAAACCGCCATCGTGAGGACGGCGTTGGGAGTGAAGTCAAGAAGGTGGAGGCCGAAGGTGTTCATTATGTCGCAGAAGAAGTCAGAAAAAGGAGGGCAAAGACCGCAGTGAAAGAAGGCTGCGAAGAAATAATACCCGCCGGGGTAGTTGCCCTTGGCGGCGGCCGGATAGACTCGGGTGCGGGGATGCGCCTTGGTCTCCTCGGCCCAGAACAAGTAGTACCTGTTCCAGAGCTCCCGCGCGCTGAGCTTCGGCGAAAAGACGAGGTTCTGCTTCCGCAGCAAGGTGAGCATCGCCGCGTGCTCCGATTTCTCCTTCTTGGTCTTCTCCGCCTTCGCCTTCTCGGTCTTCGGGGCCATGGCGGAGGCGGCAAGGGAAGGGAGACGAAGAATCCGGTAGCACCGCAAGTGCGAGCGAGCGGCGGAGGAAATATGGAGGCGGAGCGCAGATGGGATCTCTGGAGACGGGAGAGGACGCAGTAAAGGCGAAGGAGGGGAGCCGCTCCCGTTTCCTCTGCCTTATATGGGGAAGTGGCGGACACTCCGATCTTGCCATCGAGAATTGTGCGCGACGTGACGCACGCCTGCGTGGTTCAGCCCCGCGCACGCCACCCACGTCACGCTCATCCCGCACGCCCCGCCCCCACGACGCCGCGATAAGCGCGCGCCGCCTGGGGAAGGCGCGGCGGATGCGGAGTTAAGGAGTGGCGCGACCAAGGCCATGCGTGCCCGTGCACTGTTAGGGCCTGGCCCAACGACGCTCGGCACCGTGTGTGGCCCAGGCCCGGGGGCTCCTGTCGGTGTACTAAAGTAGGGGTACCTTAGTACCCCAGACTTGTGCACGGGTAGTTGTAGCACCCTGCGGCAAGGCCCGCCCAGGAAGCGCCAAGAGAAGACCAAGCATTCAAGACAAGGCCCCCGGCAAGAGGAGCTTGCCGGGCCAAGAAGACAAGACCCCGGCAAGAGGAGCTTGCCGGGACGACTGAGCCCATGTAAGGCCATCCAAGAACAAAGTATATGAGACAGAAGATCGAGACCCCGACAAGAGGAGCTTATCGGGAAGGCCGAACCCAGGCACCACAAGAGAAGCCCGCCACGGCGCGCCATGCGCCCCGGCAAGGCCTGATAGCCGGCAAGCTATCAGGCACAGGAAGACGACCCCCGCGGCAAGCCACTTGCCGCGGCAAAATCGCCACCTCAGGACTGCGCTCCAGCTCGCCCGCCCACGCGTCACTCCGGGGTTTCCCCCAAGGGCACGTGGCGAGGCACCGCGCAGCCTGGGGCATGCGGTGGCATGCAGCCGCCATCGTGGCGAACGGTGGCGCACCTAACGGTCCGCCTCGGTGCTGCCCAGGCGACCGTGACGGGCATTTAATGCCCTTGTCCCCTACCGTCAGAAGTAGGTATGATAGCACTGTGCCGCACTGTAGCGCCACCGTTCCCGCACTGTTACAGCTACCACCCCTTTTACACTTTTACCCCTTTCTCTTACGTTGACACCTGTCGGTGACCCCTTTGCGCTATAAAAGGAGGCCCGTGTGCAACGTAGAAGGGGTTCCGCGATTCCGAGGTTCGGAGATTTGGGATCCAGACAGCCATACGCTCGGTGCAGCTAGCTCTCCAAGCTCCCGAGCTCCTCCGTTCAATACAACCAAGCAGGAGTAGGGTTTTACGCGTCCATCGCGGCCCGAACCTGGGTAAACCGCCCGTGTGCTCGCCTCGATCTGCTCTCTGTGCTCCCTCCGCCCCCCTCACCGGACAACGAAAGGGGCTCCGGCCCCATAGGTGCTCGCGGGGGACGAGGTCCGCCCCGACAAATATTTCAATTATTTTGGAGAAGTCATATTATCTCCTCTCATATATTTTATTATGAAATATTTTTAGAGGGAAAAATAAATAAAATCAATAATCCTTGTTTCAATATTTGATAAAATTCAAATATGAAAACAATGAAATCCCCAACTCTCTCCGAGGGTCCTTGAGTTGCTTAGGATTTCGAGGATCGCAAAACTAAATGCAATAAAATATGATATGCATGAATGATCTATGTATAACATTCCAAATTGAAAATTTGGGATGTTACATCCACTAAAATATATGGTATCTTCAAAGAAGATCCCTGTTTGCACAAGTAGAGATAATTACGTATTACATTAAGAGTGGCATCAAATCAGTGGAAAAACAATTGCTCGTTCCAGCCATTGCAATAAATTCAGATGCAGAACTATATCATTACTTGTGTCATCACAGTTCCAGTGCTTCATTACAGCACCGGGAGTTGATTTTTGTTTTTCTTCCGCTTGTTCTTCCCCTTCATCACTTGGTTCAATAACAGACAAGCTTCGCCTTCAATGTAAGATTTGGCATGTCAATTAGGTTGCACAAGTATAGCACTAAACAATGACATTAATTTTCTGATGGAAGTGGCAAAATACAGGCCCACAGTTGTGAAATATCCTTATCTTACCTCAATGGGATATTATAGTGCACATACAGATTGGAAATCTTGTCTCCATTTGTGCAGTTCACTAAAATCAAGCAACATTACAGTACAAGTAGCACAACATATGAAAGCACACTGTAGAATCATGTGAAAGAAGGTTAGTACTGACCTCTCATGACGCGGAATTCAAACAACTCACAAGAAGAAGATCTGAACCAAATTTGCCAACACGGATAGGAAGTAAGATCTCCTCTTGTGCAGTTCCACTAAGATCAAGAAATCAAGCAACGTTGTTGGTCTGACATTTTGGTTGAACTGCACAAAACACTCTTAAAACAAAAGTGTTTTGTGCAGTGCAACAAAAGGTCACAATGGCAACGAGGTGAAGTAGATAACCGTGTTTACACAGAGTTGCAAAGGAAACAACTAGTGGTCAATAACGGTGGATGACACAGAAGCCAACAAAAATAAGCATCTACCTTATCTAAATGGGAAAGAAAGCAAGACAGTAGCATTGCTCAAACGGTGCATTGATTAATATTAACAGAGAGATTATATTAACAATAAAATTCGTTAAACATGTAATTTGCTTTTAACTATGGCATTGCATCAATTTTCTAGCGGCATTATTAGAGGGTGTTTGTTTACAGGGACATTTTGGTGGAGGGACTAAAAACTCCGTGTCAGTCCCATCTAAACCAAACAGGAGGGACTTTTAAGGACTAAAAGTGGGCATTTGGGACTAAAGAAAGAAGACCCCGAGGGAGAGTCTCTTTGGGACTTTTTCCAACAGTTGCCCCTGCCACGCATCGCACCTTGTCTCTATTAGTTCATTACTAGGGGTAACATGGTCTTTTAGCATGTCATTTAATAACCTCTAGTCCATGTTTAGTCCCTGGAACCAAGCAGGTAGGTACTAGGGAGTTTTTAACCAAACAGGGCCTTAGATTAACAACAACTAAAGAGTTGTACGGGACAGTGGACGCACCAGCACCATGTGCATCTACCGATGTACTGGGGTGATGCACAGTCTATTGCAACAAAGAACAAACAACCAAGGAGCATATTTGTGTTGGTCCCAGTTTTGTTATCTTTAGACACCTTTCCCTATGTGAGCGCAGCAAATCTAGTCCTGCTCAAACTCTACAGCCTTGTCCCTTCCTTTCCTTTTTTAACTAGTACTTTCGCTCCTTCCTTTCCTCTTTGAACCACGTCCTAGATTTATGCGATGCAAATTTCCCCACTACTTTCCCCCATTCCTTTCCTCTTTGAACCACGTCCTAGATTCATGCTTTGTAGTTATCAAACCTGAGACCTCAAGTTTGATGAGCGAACAGGCTAACCAGCTACACAACCCTCCGTTATGTTCAACGAGAGGAAAATAACCTTTTATACATTCCTGCATTCGTGTGACAAGCATACCGTGTTTTTTTTGTGTGGGACTCATTGGGATTTAAATCATAATCATGTCATGTGGCTTTGGTGGTAAGACTATCCATAGTGGTGCAGAAATAATGCAGCCTTAGTCACCTTACCTCTCTCCATGTAGTACGCTGGGTCCCACTAGTCAGAGGGTGAAACAAACAAATTAATAAGAAAAATTAAAAGCACCAGTGGTGTATCTTACCTCACACATCTCGCTACTGATCGGGAACACTGTCCAATTGATCCCTCTGTTCGGTCCCGAGCCGACACGGCGCGGCTCCATCCACGGCGGCATCGCCGGCCACTTCCTCCACGGCGCTGCTCCCTCGGCGGCGACGTCCACATCAGTAGGAGTTCCTGCTGCTTTAGCTCTCGCTCGTGCTGCTGCTCTGCTCTTGCTCTCGGTCCCCCGCCTGGTCTGCTCTAGCTCTTGCTCGCGATGCTGCTCCGATTTAGCTACACTTCGGTCGGCTGAATCGACTTTTGGGTCAGTCGATTTTCAGGGGGTGGGGGGGCTCGACGGAGTTAAGGAAGAACCAGCCGCAGCGGGGAGGGGGCTCGCAGGAGAGGTACCCCACTATCTATCTTAGGGTTTAGGGTGGGGGCGATGGTCGCGGCGGTGGTGGGGCGGTGGCGTGGGGATCGCCGGAGAAAAAGCTCGGCACGGGGGAGCCTAGAGGGATGGTCGGGGTGGTGGCGGACCGGCGGTGTCGAGTGTTTTCGGGGCGGGTGAGGCGGCGCACCACCGGCCACGGGCGGCGGGGGGCGGCTGTTTGGCCAGTGGTGGCTGGCGGCTCAGGGGGGTGAAGGTTGAAGATGAACTGTAGGCCCTTGATTTCGTATCCAACGGCTGCAAAATCGACTGACCAGAGATGAAAAAGTCAGTCGACTGACGTGTAGCCTCACCTCTAGTGCGTTCAGTTTTGACAGTAAAATTTAGTTTCGACAACAAAATTTAGTTTCAAGAGCTAAGTTCAGTTTCGACAGTTAAATTCAGTTTCGACAGTTAAGTTCAGAGATGAGCGGCAGATGTATTTTACATCTAGCACTTTGTGGTTATGTATTTTACGTCATCTATTGGAGATGCTATTAGAATTCCACTCAGGTTAATGTTGTCTCTCTTGTCTTGCTTCAGCCTCGGCGTCGTACAACTCATCGGAGCTGCTCCAACGACAAAACCCTCCATCACAGCGGAGCAGTACCTCGGGCTCCATCTCCAGACGCCTAAGATCTTCTTCCCCTCCTCCGACAGCCAAGTCAGCCGGAGCATCCTCACCGGCCAACCCAATCAAACTAAGATCGACATGGCTTCGCCAAAGAGGTTGTACACTTGTTGCATCTCTTTTTTACTCTACATGTTATATATATTGTCCACTGAGCACACGGAGTAACGGGAAATACGATTATTTTATCCTACTATATGACAAGCAGTGAGGTACCAGGAAACTTAGCTATCCGTGATGGACTCTCTTAAACACCATCATTATTTATCTCTGCGCGTTTGAGCTGTGCATTTGTCGATGGCCCTCGGAGCTGAGCTAGTAGGGCAGTGGTCTGGGTCCAAAGTAATAGAAGTAGCACAAAATCATTTTTTAGTGTAGGCTTTTCCTTGCTCAAGCCTGCCTACTAGAATCGCCAGTGCTTGAAAGGAAAAGTGAATGAAAAACATAGGAATTGGAAAGTTTCCTATGGTACTACTTTTCGTGAATTTGGTGCAAAGAAGTGGAGCAAAGGAAAACTGTAGGATTTGTTCCTTTAGTGTCTCCTTGAAAGAAAACCCGTAGGAATTTTAATTTCCACTTGTCCTCCTTTTCAAATTCCTATTCATGAAGCACAAGACTAAGAGATAGTAGCATAATAGCATTATAACCGTACATTTTATTGTGGTTTGACTTAATCTCACCATGCTTATTTGCATCCTGTGATCTTCCAATTCTTGTGAACCAAACACCCAGATTGGCAGAAATCATGTGTTTTTAAATTCTCTGTTTTGCACGTGCATTCCTATCCTATTCCTGTCTATTTCCTATCCCTGCATTGTTAGAATCCTCAAATTCAAACAAGCCCTTACACAATTACTTCTGTTATAGATATGTGTCAAAGAAAACCTTGTGTGGTTTGTCCTGCTCCTGCGGTGCTGTGTTCCACCCCAGCTCAGCTGCTCCAACGACAGAAAGGTTCACCACAGCAGGGATCCGCTCTCCAGACTATCTTTCACCGCCTAAGATCTTCTTCCCCGCCGCCGGCAGCCATGACAACTGCATTACCATCGTCAACTGAGCAGATGACCTTGAGGACTACACGGGTCTGCAAGAGAGGTCACACTCTTTCGTGTCTGCTTACATTATGCATCACTTAATATGATGACATGCTACTTTATCATCGTGTTCACCTATTAGACTCCGAGTCAGGTCCAAACTTATGATGAAACTTGAGTTTTTAAATGGTTGTGGGGTACATATTGGGGCAGCAATCAGTACTATCTTTCTACTATCTAGTTAATCTCAGGTGTCTACTGTGAGTTTCATGTTGGGTGCAAACAAACATTAAAGGAGCCATTATCTGTAATTTTTTAACTAAAGCTATTATCTGCCTTCTATCATTGGTTTTGGGTCTATCCACAGTTTGCTACCATCACTCTGGATTTGTGCATGCACTCCTTACATAATCTCACTATGTTTTATTCCTATGCATGTCAGTTATTGTACACAATGGAACTGAACATGTAGAGCAAAAGAGACGAGCCTTGCGTGGCAATAAAATTTCATGCGGACGTCACTCCATGGTGGACGCAAAGGCAGCCCCCCCTCCACCCATTTCGGATCGTAATCAAGAGGAAGATAACTGTTCTGAGTGGGACTCGGAAGCACAAGACCACTCCTATTTACCCCATGAGGTCTTCGCTCTAACTTGGCATGCTGATGTTGGTAATATCACGCATATGGTGCCTTGCATTGCTTATTGTATACATCAAAGATGTCATCTGCTTAGTTTAGACATGCTTTGTGTCAATGCCATCTGTTTATTTTTTTATCGTATATGTGAATCATGCAATACCATCTTGTTTAGCCAGGCATCATATATGTGAATTTTGCAATGCCACCCTGGTTAGCCAGTCATCTTATATGTGAATTATATCATGACATCATTTTTTATTATGTTTTAAATTTGTCAACAATTTTAGTACATTCAATTACTCTTCCTGTGCATCAGCCATTCGGCATGGTCATGGAAAAATATGGAGTGGAAACAAGGTCTTCAGAGCAGACAATGCTATCTGACGAAGCGCATGTCTTACTGGTTACAGATAGCTCCTCAGAGGAGGATTCAGAGACAGATGGCCAGTCCTATCCCCCCCCCCCCCCGAGGTGCATGCTCTAACTTGGTAGGGTTATGTTGCTCATATCGTGTGTATGGTATCTTGCATTGCTATGTCATTTGCTTAGTTTAGACATGCTTTGTGTGAATGCCACCTGTTTAGTGTCTAATTACCATGTATGTGAATTATGCAATGCCATCTTGTTGCAAGACATTATATATGTGAATTATGCAATGCTATCTTGTTGCAAGGCATTATATATGTGAATTATGCAATGCCATGTTGTTTAGCCAAGCGTCGTATATGTGAATTATATCATGTCGTCCTTTTTTTGTATTTCTCATTGCTTTTGTCGACAATGTTTGTATATTCAACTGCTCTTCCTGTGCATCAGCCATTTGAATTGGTGATGGAGAAATCTGGAGTGAAAACAAGGTCTTCAGAGCAGACAATGCTACCTGCTGAAGCAGATATCTTGTTGGTTACAGATAGCTCTTCAGAGGAGGATTCAGAGGCAGATGACTAGTCCTATTATCCCCCTGAGGTGTATACTCAAACTTGGCAGGGTTATATTACTCATATCATGCATATGTTGTATTGCAATGCTTAGTTTTTACATCATATACACGATATTGAATGCCATCTCCTTAGTTGACACATCATATATGCGATTGCCCTCTGCTCACTTCCTTAGTATATAAATTATATATTTGAATTATATCATGCCATGATGTTTACATAGACAGCATGTATCTGAACTATGGCATGCCAACCCATTTTCTAAAGACATAATATAGTTATATCATCTCATCCTGTTCACACTTCACATAGTCATCATATTTTAAAGTATGTCATTCTATCCGTGAATTATATCATGCTATCATGTTTCCATCGACGGCATGTTTGTGATTGATGGCATGCCAACCACTTTAATAGACACATCGTATAGTTATATCATGTCATCCTGTTTACATAGTCATCACATTTTGAAGTATGTCATTCTATCTTGTTTAGTTAGCCATCATACATGTGAAATTGTGTCATGCTATCCTGTTTAATTAGCCATCATATATGTGAAATTATGTCCTGCTATTATGTTTGGTTAGACAACATAAATGTGAATTATTTCATACCCTGTTTTCTTCCCTACTATCCATTGCACCTGTCTATCTTACAATGTCTGTACATTCAATTACTTTTCTTGTTTATCAGCCATTTCAATTGAAGGGGGTGATGGCAGTATCTGTGGGAGTAAAAACACGGTCATCAGAAAAGATCGTGCTACCTGTCGATGGAGATAGAACCACGGTTGTACTTGCCCAAGAACTAGCCCCACCACAGATAACCCAGACTCACGCAGATTGTACCCTTACCCAGTTGGACAGAGAACCAGCTACACCCCTTGTAACCCAACCCCAGCAGATAGTAACCCAGTTCCCATTGACACAGCACCGTCTCCACCACAGAGCACCCAAACACAAGCAGTTAGTAAGGCAACTGTAGTGCCCAAAGCACGAGGACCACCACTCCAAACCCCAAGTCAACGCTTAAAGCAGAAGAAGAAGAATTGTTCTCAGGTCAGGTTCCGTAGCTATGGTTCATACTACTTTGCTCTTGCATCACTGTATTTACTCATACCAACTAATTTCAAATTTGAAGATGCAATTGAAACTCCAATAGCGCAACAGGTATGTTTTAAACCTGTTTCTTTAACGTGTTTGCTATTGTAACTTGCTCTATGTTGATTTCAGTTTCAATCAAATAAACAGTTATGTTCTCATTCCATGCACATTACAAGTGTTGTTATTGTTGTGTAGTTTCCCACACTTATATTCTGTCTATGTTGCTTTGTCTTAAATAGATATGATTCAAACTGTATCTATCTTGATTTGACAACATAAACTAGAATGATATGGACCATACAGTGACCATACTACATACATATATGTTTGTTTCATGTTGTTATCCTGTCCACCTTACTACTGAACTGGTTTACCGAAATGAGTTTCATATACTACATTGTAAACATGTGATGTGTTTGTTTGTTTCTCTTTTAGAACGCGGATAAAATATTGGAGAAGAGTACCCCGTTATGCAATGGTAAAGGAAGTAATGCAGATAAGGTTCAAGATAATGAGACATCCCTGTTGGTCTCCAAGAAAGCTGATAAAAACTATACTAAAGACACTGAGACAACACCAAAGTTCGGTCTTGATGTAGTGTTCAAGTTACTGGCTAGTACTGCTGGCACCAGCTCTTCGAACTTGCTGCCTGATTCAGTTTGGCTTCTTGAGTCTCAACTTCAATTTGAAAGACATCGATCAGATGTTATGCGACAGGAAGCCGAAGGACTGAGGAAGTCCCTGCAGAATTCAGATGCATACTTTCTGGTGCAACAGCAAGTGCTGGAGGATTTAAGCGCCAAACAAGAGAAAGTTAATAAGCTTGCTAAGCATCTTGCCAGCGTTATGGGTACCCAGGATATGGTTTCTTGAGCTCTTCTGAAGTGATTTCAGTTCTGGACTTGTTTTGCTGCGGCGTTTATATGCTGCTTTGTTCCCTATATTTGCACTGGTGGCAAACTTTGATGCCCAGTGGATGTAATATGTGTAATAGCCGTGATAGCCTAGCGTAAGTTGCTTGCTAATTTATTTACTTATTGTCTTGTTTATTTGTTTTCTTGTAGTCAGTGCAGTTCTTTTTTCGCGGTTTGCTAGTGGCCGCAATAACCTATTTTTTAAAACTAGGCCATAATAACCATGGGCTACATATTTACTGTAGTTAACATGGGCCTCCTACGGGCCGTAGAAAAAATGGGCCTTATACGGGCCGTAGACACAATGGGCCTTCTACGGGCCGTATCATCAATGGGCCTTCTACGGGTCGTATGATCAGTTGGCCAAACATGGGCCAATAATAGACCACATTATGGTCGTAAATGGGCTAGAGTTGAAATCATTCGTTCATGGGCCGACCATAACGGGCTGTCGTTAATCTGTCGTATTTGATGACGCTACGAAAACGGCCTAACGTATTAACGGGCCACAAATGGGCTGACTGTAACCACGGGCTGAATTTGGCCCACAAGTAGAAAATGACAGTAACGAGTCGTAAGTAAACGAATGCTGGAAATGAGCCCAAGAATAAATGGGCCCTGAGAAGGCCAAAAGATAACATGGGCTGGAAACGGCCCAACGGAGTAATGGGTCGTTAATGGGTATAAAGTGATACACTCTTCATTACGGGCCAACTTCACCACGTGACGTTAATGGGTATAAAGTGATACACTGTTCATTGCGGGCCAGTTTTACCACGGGTCGTTAATGGTCCGAGTGTTACAAAGGGCCTCATATGGGCCAAAAGACGTCATGGGCCATACATAGGCCAGAAGTTAAAACGGGCTAGAATTATATTGGATGGCCCAGATGACGCTACTGGGCCTAATTCGGATAGGCCGTAAACGGGCCCTGGGTTAGTGGGTTGTAAATGGGCTATATGCGAACAGGCCGTTAACAAGCTTGCCATGGGCCGGCCCACCACCTTTTGACCAAGTCAAACGGGCCGGCCTTTTCACAGGAATGGGCCTCTATTGGGCCGTGCCACATGTCGACGTATCATATGCGCTTTGGGTCCAATGAGTGGATGACATCTGTCCCAACGGTGAGCCGACACGTGTTTCCTCCAGCCAATGATGATTTTACACGTGGAAAATCCCCATTGGTCGGGGCTGTTAACGGGTTATTGGATCCAAAACCGGATCCGATAGCTTAACGGCGTCCCGTTACGGTGGATGCCACGTGTCAGTCACCCTTGACGAAAGCACTTCTGTGACGCATGATTTATCATCATGGAAGTGGACACTTCCGTGATGATAATTTTGGTTATGTCATGGAATACTTCTACGACAGCACAGGTATGACTATCTTGATTCTGTCATAAAATCGTCATGGATGTACATGCATGACAGAAAACATGACCTACTGTGACAAATATGTATCATCACGGAAGTGTATCTTTTTGTAGTGATATCAAAGATATCTCCAAAACAGATTGCAGCATCTCAGCCAAGGTACGCGCACGATGGATGAGTACTATAAAAAGATGAAATTGTTGTTGGTTCGTGCTCGTATTCATGAAGATGAGGAGTCAAAGATTGCAAGATCTTTGCATGGTCTCAACAATGAAATTTCTGATTTTGTGGAGATGTTTCCCTATAACACTCTACAAGATATTTTGGAGCAAGCAAAGCGCACGGAGAGGAAGGTGCAGCGGAGTGGCCATGGACGGATATCTCATAACCGCACCACCACACCATGGCAAAGGTTGCAGCCAAGTGCCTCTCATGGTGGTTCTCAGTTTCAGCATACTTCACATCCTACTGCCACCCGGTGAACAGCGGCTTCATCGGCATCATCACCGGCTCCTAGGAATGCTGACAAGCGTGCTCCTTCTACTGTACCTCTAACCCCACGGCTGTACCATCATCTCGAAGCCGAGATATTGAGTGTTGGAAGTGCAAAGGGCATGGTCACATTTCTTCTGAATGTCGAAACAAGAGAGTTCTATTTGTGAATGAACAAGGGGAATGGGAATCTGAAAGTGAGCATGAAGGTAATGGAGCATCGTATGATCATGAGGATGAAGAGGGCGAGAAGAGTGGTTGTGATATTCAGGCCGACATGGGAATTGCTTTGTTTCCCGTCGTGTGCTTAGTGTTAATGTAGCTAGTTATCCCTCCTGATTCGATCCTACGATGTGAAGATCAGGCCACCCTCGGGCGTGAACTCGTTCAACCGGTTCCCACCTATCACCAGCTAGAGAAGAGAAAGGGCAGCGACATGATATTTTTCACAGCCGTGGCACCATCAAGGACAAGGTTTGCAGAATTATTGTCGACAATGGCAGCTGCAACAACATTGCAAGTTCAGATTTGGTAGAGAAATTGGGACTGAAACAAAGAAGGCACCCAAGTCCATATAAGATGCAATGGCTCAATGATTGTGGTACACTTCGAGTAAGCAATATAGCCACTGTTTAGTTTTCCATTGGGAAGTACTGAGATCAAGTGGAATGTGACGTGGTGCCCATGCAAGCATGCCAATTGCTATTGGGAAGACCTTGGTTGTATGATCGTGATGTGCAAATCAGCGGTCATACTAATCGTCTCTCATTCCAATACAAGGGAGAGCGCATATCTTTGCTCCCTTTGACACCCGGAGAAATATTGATGGATGATCTAAAAAAGAAAGAGAGAGTGAGCGAGAAACACTTGAGTGACCTCCACCAACATAGTGAGCGAGAGAATCCAAAGCCAAATAAAACCCCACAACTTAAATTGACCAAGACATGGGAAAAACAGGGATTAGTTATGATGGCTAGGAAAAGGGATATGAGAGAGTTGAGAGAATCCAATTCCGTGTTCTTTGTACTTTTGTACAAGGACAACTTCGTTTCTACTAACCAATTATCCTCTACCACTCCTAGTGTTGTTGCTGAAATTTTGCAGGGGTATGAAGATGTGTTCCCCGAGGAGATACCACCAGGGCTGCCACCACAAAGAGGCATTGAACACCAAATTGATTTGGTTCCAGGAGCCCCATTGCCGAACCGACCACCATACCGCACAAATCCAGAGGAAACCAAGGAGATTCAACAACAAGTTGAAGGCTTACTAAACAAAGGTTATGTAAGGGAAAGTCTCTCTCCTTGTGTTGTACCCGTTCTTTTAGTACCCAAGAAAGATGGAACTTCTCGAATGTGTTGTGATTGTAGGCCTATTAACAATATCACCGTGAGGTATAGGCACCCCATACCTAGGCTTGATGACATGCTTGATGAACTTAGTGGAGCCATGATGTCTACTACTCAACCTTCTCCTTGTAGACGTTGTTGGGCCTGCAAGTGCACAGGTTTGTACGACAGTAGCAAATTTTCCTCAAGTGGATGACCTAAGGTTTATCAATCCATTGGAGGCGTAGGATGAAGATGGTCTCTCTCAAGCAACCCTGCAACCAAATAACAAAGAGTCTCTTGTGTCCCCAACACACCCAATACAATGGTAAATTGTATAGGTGCACTAGTTCGGCGAAGAGATGGTGATACAGGTGCAATATGGAAGGTATATATGGGTTTTTGTGAATTAAAAATATAAAAACAGCAAGGTAGCAAGCGGAAAAAGTGAGCGTAAATGGTATTGCAATGATAGGAAACAAGGCCTAGGGTTCATAATTTCACTAGTGTAAGTCCTCTCAACAATAATAACATAGTTGGATCATATAACTATCCCTCAACATGCAACAAAGAGTCACTCCAAAGCCACTAATAGCGGAGAACAAACGAAGAGATTATGGTAGGGTATGAAACCACCTCAAAGTTATTCTTTCCAATCAATCCGTTGGGCTATTCCTATAAGTGTCACAAACAGCCCTAGAATTCATACTAGAATAACACTTTAAGATAAAAATCAACCAAAACCCTAATGTCACCTAGATACTCCAATGTCACCTCAAGTATCCGTGGGTATGATTATACGATATGCATCACACAATCTCAGATTCATCTATTCAAACCAACACAAAGTACTTCAAAGAGTGCCCAAAGTTTCTACCGGAGAATCACGACGAAAATGTGTGCCAACCTCTATGCATAGGTTCATGGGCGGAACCCGCAAGTTGGTCACCAAAACATACATCAAGTGTCACGTGATATCCCATTGTCACCACAGATAAGCATGGCAAGACATACATCAGTGTTCTCAAATCTTTAAAGACTCAATCCGATAAGAATACTTCAAAGGGAAAACTCAATCCATTACAAGAAGAAGAGGGGGAGAAGAAACATAAGATCCAACTATAATAGCAAACCTCGCGATACATCAAGATCGTGCCAAATTAAGAACACGAGAGAGAGAGAGAGATCAAACACATAGCTACTGGTACATACCCTCAGCCCCGAGGGTGAACTACTCCCTCCTCGTCATGGAGAGCGCTAGGATGATGAAGATGGCCACCAGTGAGGGTTCCCCCATCCGGCAGGGTGCCGGAACAGGGTCCCGAGAGGTTTTTGGTGGCTACAGAGGCTTGCGGCGGCGGAACTCCAGATATAATCTCTGTTCTGGAAGTTTTACGATGCGTAGGTATATATGGGTGCAAGGGGTACGTCGGTGGAGCTGGAGGGGCCCCACAAGGCAGGGGGCGCACTCTAGGGGGTGGGCGCGCCCCCCACCCTCGTGGCCAGCTCCCGTATCTCCTGACGTAGAGTCCAAGTCTATTCGGTGTCTTTCCTTCCAAAAATAACTTCTCTAGTTGATTTCGTTCCGTTTTGACTCCGTCTGATATTCCTTTTCCTCGAAACACTGAAATAGGCATAAAACAGCAAATCTGGGCTGGGCCTCCGGTTAATAGGTTAGTCCCAAAAATAATATAAAGGTGGATAATAAAGCCCAATATTGCCTAAAACAGTAGATAATATAGCATGGAGCGATAAAAAATTATAGATACGTTGGAGACGTATCAAGCATCCCCAAGCTTAATTCCTGCTCGTCCTCGAGTAGGTAAATGATAAAAAAGATTTTTTGATGCGGAGTGCTACTTGGCATAATTTCAATGTAACTCTTCTTAATTGTGGTATGAATATTCAGATCCGAAAGATTCAAGACAAAAGTTCATATTGACATAAAAATAACAATACTTCAAGCATACTAACTAAGCAATTATGTCTTCTCAAAATAACATGGCCAAAGAAAGTTATCCCTACAAAATCATATAGTCTGGCTATGCTCCATCTTCACCACACAAAGTATTTAAATCATGCACAACCCCGATGACAAGCCAAGCAATTGTTTCATACTCTAACATTTTCAAAACTTTTTCGATCTTCACGCAATACATGAGCGTGAGCCATGGATATAGCACTATATGTGGAATAGAATGGTGGTTGTGGAGAAGACAAAAAGGAGGGGAAGATAGTCTCACATCAACTAGGCGTATCAACGGGCTATGGAGATGCCCATTAATAGATATCAATGTGAGTGAGTAGGGATTGCCATGCAACGGATGCACTAGAGTTATAAGTATATGAAAGCTCAACAAAAGAAACTAAGTGGGTGTGCATCCAACTCGCCTGCTCACGAAGACCTAGGGCATTTTGAGGAAGCCCATCATTGGAATATACAAGCCAAGTTCTATAATGAAAAATTCCCACTAGTATATGAAAGTGATATCATAGGAGACTCTCTATCATGAAGATCTTGGTGCTACTTTGAAGCACAAGTGTGGTAAAAGGATAGTAACATTGTCCCTTCTCTCTTTTTCTCTCATTTTTTTTGGGCCTTTCCCTTTTTTATGGCCTTTCTTTCTCTCTTTTTTTTATTCCTCACTTGGGACAATGCTCTAGAAATGATGATCACCACACTTTTATTTTTCTTACAACTCAACAATTACAACTCGATACTTAGAACAAAATATGACTCTATATGAATGCCTCCGGCGGTGTACCGGGATGTGCAATGACTCATGAGTGACATGTATGAAAGAATTATGAACGGTGGCTTTGCCACAAATACGATGTCAACTACATGATCATGCTAGCAATATGACAATGATGGAGCGTGTCATAATAAACGGAACGGTGGAAAGTTGCATGGCAATATATCTTGGAATGGCTATGGAAATGCCATGATAGGTAGGTATGGTGGCTGTTTTGAGGAAGATATATGGTGGGTGTATGATACCGGCGAAAAGTGCGCGATATTAGACAGGCTAGCAATGGTGGAAGGATGGGAAAAAGTGCGTATAATCCATGGACTCAACATTAGTCATAAAGAACTCATATACTTATTGCAAAAATCTAGAAGTTATCAAAGCAAAGTATTACGCGCATGCTCCTAGGGGGATAGATTGTTAGGAAAAGACCATCGCTCGTCCCGACCGCCACTCATAAGGAAGACAATCAATAAACACCTCATGCTCCGACTTTGTTACATAACGGTTCACCATACGTGCATGCTACGGGAATCACAAACTTCAACGCAAGTATTATTTAAAGTCACAACTACTCAACTAGCATGACTCTAATATTATCACATCCATATCTCAAAACAATTATCATGGTTCAATCTTTTCTTAGTATTCAACACACTCATAAGAATTCTTACAAATCTTTTATGCTTAGCATATTAGGATTTTAAGCAAATTACAATGCTATTTAAGACTCTCAAAATAATATAAGTGAAGCATGAGAGTTCATCTATTTCTTCAAAATAAACCACCACCGTGCTCCAAAAGATATAAGTGAAGCACTAGAGCAAACAACAAACTACTCCGAAAGATATAAGTGAAAATCAATGAGTAGTTGTATAATTATGCAACTATGTGAAGACTCTCTAACATTTAAAAATTTCAGATCTTGATACTTTATTCAAACAGCAAGCAAAGCTAAATAAAATAAAATGATGCTCCAAGCAAAACACATATCATGTGGTGAATAAAAATATAGCTCCAAGTAAAGTTACCGATGAACGAAGACGAAAGAGGGGAAGCCACCCAGGGCATCCCCAAGCTTAGACGCTTGGTTATCCTTGAATATTACCTTGGGGTGCCTTGGGCATCCCCAAGCTTAGGCTCTTGCCACTCCTTATTCCATAGTCCATCGAATCTTTACCCAAAACTTGAAAACTCCACAACACAAAACTTATTAGAAAACTCGTGAGCTCCGTTAGCGAAATAAAACAAAACACCACTTCATGGTACTGTAATGAACTCATTCTTTATTTATATTGGTGTTAAACCTACTGTATTCCAACTTATGTATGGTTTATAAACTATTTTACTAGCCATAGATTCATCAAAATAAGCAAACAACACAATGAAAACAGAATCTGTCAAAAACAGAACAGTCTGTAGTAATCTGGAACTAACGCAAACTTCTGTAACTCCAAAATTTCTAAAATAACTTGGTGGACCTGAGTAATTTGTCTAGTAATCATCTGCAAAAAGAATCAACTAAATAGCACTCTCCAGTAAAAAGTTCTAGCTAATCTCGTGAGCGCCAAAGTTTCTGTTGTTTACAGCATGATCATAAAGACTTCACCCAAGTCTTCCCAAAGGTTCTACTTGGCACAAACACTAATTAAAACATAAAACCACATCTTAACAGAAGCTAGATGGGTTATTTATTCCTACACAGAACCAAAAATTAATAAACTAAACTAAAATTGGGTTGCCTCCCAACAAGCGCTATCGTTTAACGCCCCTAGCTAGGCATGATGATTTCAATGATGCTCACATAAAAGATAAGAATTGAAACATAAAGAGAGCATCATGAGGAATATGACTAGCACATATAAGTCTAACCCACTTCCTATGCATAGGGATTTTGTGAGCAAACAACTTATGGAAACAATAACCAACTAGCATAGGAAGGCAAAACAAGCATAACTTCAAGATTTTAAGCACATAGAGAGGAAACTTGATATTATTGCAATTCCTACAAGCATGTGTTCCTCCCTCATAATAATTTTCAGTAGCATCATGAATGAATTCAACAATATAACCAGCACCTAAATCATTATTTTCATGATATACTAGCATAGAAATTTTACTACTCTCCACATAAGCAAAATTCTTCTCATGAATAATAGTGGGAGCAAACTCAACAAAATAACTATCATGTGATTGAAAATTAAGATCAAGATGACAAGTTTCATGGTTATCATTATTCTTTATAGCATAGGTGTCATCACAATAATCATCATAGATAGGAGGCATGCTTTCATCATAGTAAATTTGCTCATCAAAGCTTGGGGGACAAAAAATACCATCTTCATCAAACATAGCTTCCCCAAGCTTGTGGCTTTGCATATAATTAGCATCATGGATATTCAAGGGATTCATACTAACAACATTGCAATCATGCTCATCATTCATAGATTTAGTGCCAAACAATTTAATGCATTCTTCTTCTAACACTTTGGCACAATTTTCCTTCCCGTCATACTCATGAAAGATATTAAAAAGATGAAGCATATGAGACAAACTCAATTCCATTTTTTTGGTAGTTTTCTTTTATAAACTAGACTAGTGCTAAAACAAGAAACAAAAAGATTCGATTGCAAGATCTAAAGATATACCTTCACTTACCTAGCCTCCCCGGCAATGGCGCCAGAAAAGAGCTTGATGTCTACTACTCAACCTTCTCCTTGTAGACGTTATTGGGCCTGCAAGTGCATAGGTTTGTAGGACAGTAGCAAATTTCCCTCAAGTGGATGACCTAAGGTTTATCAATTCGTGGGAGGCGTAGGATGAAGATGGTCTCTCTCAAGCAACCCTGCAACCAAATAACAAAGAGTCTCTTGTGTCCCCAACACACCCAATACAATGGTAAATTGTATAGGTGCACTAGTTCGGCGAAGAGATGGTGATACAAGTGCAATATGGAAGGTAGATATGGGTTTTTGTGAACTGAAAATATAAAAACAGCAAGGTAGCAAGCGGAAAAAGTGAGCGTAAACGGTATTGCAATGATAGGAAACAAGGCCTAGGGTTCATACTTTCACTAGTGTAAGTCCTCTCAACAATAATAACATAGTTGGATCATATAACTATCCCTCAACATGCAACAAATAGTCACTCCAAAGCCACTAATAGCGAGAACAAACGAAGAGATTATGGTAGGGTATGAAACCACCTCAAAGTTATTCTTTCCAATCAATCCGTTGGGCTATTCCTATAAGTGTCACAAACAGCCCTAGAGTTCGTAATAGAATAACACCTTAAGATACAAATCAACCAAAACCCTAATGTCACCTAGATACTCCAATGTCACCTCAAGTATCCGTGGGTATGATTATACGATATGCATCACACAATCTTAGATTCATCTATTCAAACCAACACAAAGTACTTCAAAGAGTGCCCAAAGTTTCTACCGGAGAATCACGACGAAAACGTGTGCCAACCCCTATGCATAGGTTCATGGGCGGAACCTGCAAGTTGGTCACCAAAACATACATCAAGTGGCACGTGATATCCCATTGTCACCACAGATAAGCACGGCAAGACATACATCAAGTGTTCTCAAATCTTTAAAGACTCAATCCGATAAGAATACTTCAAAGGGAAAACTCAATCCATTACAAGAAAGAAGAGGGGGAGAAGAAACATAAGATCCAACTATAATAGCAAAGCTCGCGATACATCAAGATCGTGCCAAGTCAAGAACACAAGAGAGAGAGAGAGATCAAACACATAGCTACTGGTACATACCCTTAGCCCCGAGGGTGAACTACTCCCTCCTCGTCATGGAGAGCGCCGGGATGATGAAGATGGCCACCGGTGAGGGTTCCCCCCTCCGGCAAGGTGCCGGAACAGGGTCCCGAGAGGTTTTTGGTGGCTACAGAGGCTTGCGGCGGCGGAACTCCAGATCTAATCTTTGTTCTGGAAGTTTTACGATGCGTAGGTATATATGGGTGCAAGGGGTACGTCGGTGGAGCTGCGGGGGCCCCACAAGGCAGGGGGCGCGCCCCCCACCCTCGTGGCCAGCTCCCGTATCTCCTGACATAGAGTCCAAGTCTATCCGGTGGCTTTCCTTCCAAAAATAACTTCTCTAGTTGATTTCGTTCCGTTTCGACTCCGTCTGATATTCCTTTTCCTCGAAACACTGAAATAGGCATAAAACATCAAATCTGGGCTGGGCCTCCGGTTAATAGGTTAGTCCCAAAAATAATATAAAGGTGGATAATAAAGCCCAATATTGCCTAAAACAGTAGATAATATAGCATGGAGCAATCAAAAATTATAGATACGTTGGAGACGTATCAAGCCACCATCTTTTGTAAAATTGACTTGCGAAGTGGCTACCACCAAATTAGAATGAGAGAGGGTGATGAATGGAAAACTGATTTCAAAACAAAATCTGGTTTGTATGAGTGGTTAGTTATGCTGTTTGGATTGACAAATGCACCTAGTACCTTCATGAGATTAATGAATCATGTGCTTAGAATGTTCATTGGCAAGTTTGTGGTTGTTTACTTTGATGACATCCTGATTTATAGCAAAACTTTGGATGAACATGTTGAACACATCCGGTGTGTGCTTGATGTCCTAAGAGAGGAGAAATTATATGCTAACAAGGAAAAGTGCACATTTTGCATAGAAAAAGTTGTGTTTCTTGGCTTTGTTGTTTCAGGTCAAGGTGTGGAGGTAGACGAGGAGAAGGTCAAGGCCATCCGTGAGTGGATGCCTCCACAAAATTTAAGCCAAGTACGAAGATTTTTTGGCCTTGCTGGTTTTTATCGTCGGTTTGTGAAAGGCTTCAGTACCATTGCTGCCCCAATGAATGAGCTAACCAAGAAATATGTTCCCTTCAAGTGGGCAAATGCACAAGAGAAGGCCTTTCAAGAGTTGAAAGAAAAATTGACATCTGCACCATTGCTTGCACTACCCAACTTTGGTAAGACTTTTGAAATTGAATCTGATGCAAGTGGTGTTGGTAGAGGGGTACTAATGCAAGAAGGTAGGCCTATTGCATATTTTAGTGAGAAGCTAAGTGGTCCAACTCTAAATTACTCAGTTTATGACAAAGAATTATATGCACTTGTGAGATCTTTGGAAACATGGCAACATTATTTGTGGCCTAAAGAATTTGTGATCCATTCTGACCATGAATCTCTAAAGCACCTTAGAGGTCAACAAAAACTAAACCGTAGACATGCAAAATGGAGTGAATTCATAGAATCTTTTCCCAAAATTGTCAAGTACAAGAAAGGAAAAGATAATGTTGTTGCCGATGCTTTGTCTAGACGCCATATTTTACTCTCACAACTTGATACTAAAATTCTTGGGTTGCAAAGCATTAAAGAATTGTATGTGAATGGCCCATATTTTGCTGAACCACACTCAATGTGTAGTGAGGGAAAAGGTTGGGAAAAGTTTCACTTGCATGATGGATTTTTGTTTCGAGCTAACAAATTGTGCATCCCAGAATGCTCTATTCGTTTGTTGCTTTTGCAGGAGGCTCATGCTGGTGGTCTCATGGGACATTTTGGAGCAAAGAAAACTGAGAGTGTGCTGATTGAGCATTTCTTTTGGCCAAGGATGAGGCGTGATGTTGAGCGCTACGTGCTACCTTGTGAGATTTGCCCCAAAGCTAAGTCATGTTTAAACCCTCATGGGCTTTATATGCCCTTATCAATTCCTAGTACACCTTGGGAAGATATTACTATGGATTTTGTTCTTCGATTACCACACACTAAGAGGGGGAGTGATTCAATTTTTGTAGTGGTTGATAGGTTTAGCCAGATGGCTCATTTTGTCCTATGTCATAAGAGCGATGATGCTTCACACATTGCTGATTTGTTTTTCAGGGAAATCATGCGGCTACATGGAGTACCACGCACTATTGTTTCAGATCGTGACACCAAGTTTCTCAGCTGTTTTTGGAAAACGTTGTGGGTGAAGCTAGGGACAAACCTTATCTTTTCCACTACATGCCACCCACAAACGGATGGACAAACTGAAGTTCTCACCCGCACACTATTGATACTTCTCCAACGTATCTATAATTTATGAAGTATTCATGCTATTATATTATCCATCTTAGATGTTTTATATGCATTTATATGCTATTTATATGTTTTTTGGGACTAACCTATTAACCTAGAGCCCAGTGCCAGTTCCTGTTTTTTCCTTGTTTTTGAGTTTTACAGAAAAGGAATATCAAACGGAGTCCAATTGATGTGCCAATTTTTGATGATTTTTCATGGATAAAAAGAAGACCCCGGAGTAAAAGAGTTGGGCCAGGAGAGTCCCGGGGTGCCCACGAGGTTGGGGGCGCGCCCACCCCCCAGGCGCATGGGCCTGCCTCGTGGACACCTCGGGCACCTCCATGACGTGAGACCAATGCCAAAAATTCCTATAAATACAGAAACCTCGAAAAATTAACCTAGATCAGAAGTTCTGCCGCCGCAAGCCTCTATAGCCACGAGAAATCAATCTAGACCCTCTCTTGCACCCTGCCGGAGGGGGCCATCATCACCGCTGGCCATGGAGGAGTATCCTGGAGAGGCCATCATCGCCATGAAGGCCAAGGATCAGAGGGAGAACCTTTCCCCATCCAGGGGGGAGACCATGGAGGAGGAAGCACAAGGGGGAGAACCTCTCCTCCTCTCTCTTGGTGGCACCTGAGTGCCATCGAGAGGGGAATCATCGCCGCGGTGATCGTCTTCATCAACATCAACATCATCATCACCATCCTCATCTCCATTATGCGGTCCACTCTCCCGCACCCCGCTGTAATCCCTACTTGAACATGGTGCTTTATGCCACATATTATGATCCAATGATGTGTTGCCATCCTATGATGTTTTGAGTAGATATCCTTTGTCTTTGGGTTGATTGATGATCTAGATTTGTATGAGTTGTATGTTTTACTTTGGTGCTGTCCTATGGTGCCCTCCGTATCGCGCAAGCGTGAGGGATTCCCGCTGTAGGGTGTTGCAATACGTTCATGATTCGCTTATAGTGGGTTGGTGAGTGACTGAAACACAAACCCGAGTAAGGGGGTTGTTGTGTATGGCAATAAAGAGGACTTGATGCTTTAATGCTATGGTTGGGTTTTACCTTAATGATCTTTAGTAGTTGCGGATGCTTGCTAGAGTTCCAATCATAAGTGCATATGATCCAAGTAGAGAAAGTATGTTAGCTTATGTCTCTCCCTCATATGAAACTGCAATAGTGATTACCGGTCTTGTTAACGATTGCCTAGGACAATTCCGCAAACCGATCCACCATTATTCCACACTCGCTATTTATAATATTTAGTAATATATTCTAACTTCATGATAACAGCACCTACTTTTATATTTTAGCTCTCCGATATCATACAAAGTTAACCTCTTCATACCCACAACATAGTTTTATTTCTCGTTGCTAGTTGGAAGCAAACGTTCGGTGTACGTACAGTCGTATCAGTGGCAGATAGGGCTTGAGAGAATATTGATCTTACCTTTAGCTCCTTGTGGGTTCGACACTCCATACTTATCACTTCCACCTTTGGAAATTGCTAGATGATTCCTTGCACTTGGGGATTATCAAGCTCTTTTCTGGCGCCGTTGCCGGGGAGCAATAGCGTGGGGTTGATATTCTCGTGTGTGCTTGTTTGCTTTCTTCACTAAGTAGATTTTGTTTTTCCTTTTTGTTTCTGTTTAGTTGTGGGTGATTAAAAGAATGAAAAAAAAATACTTGCCTCTCATGCCTAAAAAGTTTTTCAAAAAGAGAAGTGATTGGAAAGTTATGCATTGAAGAAGTGAGGGTCGACCTTGAGCACTTGTGTTCATGCTCACGGAAACAATGTAGAATTTTTCATGGAAGTTTCTCTGTAAATAATTATCCCTTTGTATATATCCATTGTATTATAAAAATAATGTGCCAAGTTTGGGTTTTAGGATGATTAGATTGCTTGTTTACTATGTGCAGAACAAAAACATAAACTTTGGCTGTAGTGCATGAATTTACATTTTTTACTGGAAGGTCAAATGGGTCTGAAACTTTTTGCACATTACTTCTGTACAAATTGTTCAATTTTTCAAATTTATTTCATAATTTGAGGAGTTACATAAGTTTCCTACACTTCCAGATTACTTCAGACTGTCCTGTCTTTGACAAATTCTGTTTTTCGCGTGTTGTTTGCTTATTTCGATGAATATATGGCTAGTATCGGGGGTATGAACCATAGAGAAGTTAGAATACAATAGGTTTAACACCAATATAAATAAATAATGAGTTCATTACAGTACCTTAAAGTGTTAGTTTGCTTTATTACACTAACGGATCTCACAAAGTTTTTGTTAAAGTTTTGTGTGGATGAAGTGTTTGAAGATCGAGGAGCTAGCAATATGAGAAGAATAAAGAGAGGCAAGAGTTCAAGCTTGGGGATGCCCAAGGCACCCCAAGTAAATATTTCAAATGATACTCAAGCATCTAAGCTTGGGGATGCCCCGGTTGGCATCCCATCTTTCTTCTTCAACAATTATCGGTATACCTCGGTTTTTGTTTTGTTCACATGATTTGTGTCCTTTGTGTTTTTATTTTTCTTCAAGAACCATGCTAGTGTGAGATGTACCTTCATCAGTTTATAGAATACTTCACATGCTTCACTTATATATTTTAAGTATGATTTTATAGAATTGCTCTTTGTGCTTCACTTAAATCTTTTGAGTATGGTTTTATAGAATGCTTCGTGTGCTTCACCTACATATTTTGAGCTGGGATATTGGTTAGTCTATATTAATTGCAGAATTATCCATGAACTTCACTTATATATTTTGGAGTATGAATAATACTATCATTTAAAGTGGGTTTGGAAGAGTGTCAACTTTAGGAATTAGTGATCCCACTATTTTGGAGGGTGTTGAATCTTAGTGTGATATTTATGAAAGTGGATTTGGAAGAGTGTCAACTTTAGTTAGTAATGATTCTACTATTTCGGAAGATGTTCCAATTGAGTATGAGAACAAAGTTGATATCCATGATGCTACTGAAAATTATTATGAGGGAGGAATATATGCTTGTAGGAGTTGCAATAATATCAAGTTTCCTCTCTATGTGCTTAAAGTTTTGAAGTTATACTTGTTTTGCCTTCCAATGCTAGTTGATTCTTGTTCCCATAAGTTGTATGCTCACAAAATCCCTAGGCATAGGAAGTGGGTTAGATTTAAATGTGCTAGTCATATTCTTCATGATGCTCTCTTTATGTCTCAATTCTTATCTTTTATGTCAGCATCATTGAAATCATCATGCCTAGCTAAAAGGCATTAAAGAAAAGCGCTTGTTGGGAGACAACCCAATATTTACCCTTACTGTTTTTCTATGTCTACATGATTAAGCTATTGTATTAATCATGTTTTATAGCTTTTGTTTCAATAAAGTGCCAAGTAAGACCTTTGGGAAGACTTGGGTGAAAGTTAATGTGATCTTGCTGTAAAAAACAGAAACTTTGCGCTCACGAGAATAGATGTCATTTTTATAGAAGAGTGATTTTGAGTTGATTATTTTTGCAAAAGATTAATAGACAAATTCCTCACGTCCACCAATTTATTTCATAATTTTTGGAGTAGCAGAAGTATGGTTGCAGTTCAGATCATCACAGACTATTCTGTCTCTGACAGATTCTGTTTTCATCGCATAGTTTGCTTGTTTTCTAGTTTATATGGCTTATATTTCTCAATATAAATTGTAGAAATGATATGGTACAGTAGGCATTGTGTGAGAAAAATTATGAACCTTGTCTTTGACAGCACCAAAGTGAATGGTTTGCTCTTTATCATACTAACCTATCTCACAAAGTTTCGTTAAGTTTTGTGTGGTTGAAGTTTTCAAGCTTTGGGTGAGATATCGATATGAGCAGATAATAAGTGGAAAGACCCTAAGCTGATGCCCAAGGCACCCCAAGGTAATATTCAAGGAAGACTCAAGCGCCTAAGCTTGGGGATGCCCCGGAAGGCATCCCCTCTTTCGTCTTCAAAACTATCGGTATACCTTACTCGGAGCTATATTTTTATTCGTCACATGATATGTGTTTTGCTTGGAGCGTATTTTCAATTTTACTTGCTGTTTGAATAAAATCATTGGATCTGAATTATCAAATGAAAAATAATCCTCCCATGGCTAGTGAATTGTTTAACTACTCAGTGTCCTTCACTATTATCTTTTGGAGTAGTTTGTCATTTACTCACGTGCTTCACGTATATCCTATGAGTAAATGGTTGAATAATTGAAATATCATAAACCTGAATTTATATATGTTTCATATGCTTATACCATGGGGAGTAATGACTTCACATAGAATAAGTATAGGTAGTAAACTTATTGAAAGTTAGCAAACGTGGAATTGGTCACTTGAACAATTCATGAAAGAATATTGAAGGAAGAGAGATTTCACATATAAATATACTATCTTGGACATCTTTTTAAATTGTGAGAACTCATTAAAATATGACATGCTAAAAGGCTGATGTTGGACAAGGAAGAAAACGTAATGGGTTATGTTTTCTTATATCCGAAATAAAGTATATTGTCATGGATTATCCAACATGCTGAGCTTGCCTTTCCCCCTCATGCTAGCCAAATTCTTTGCACCAAGTAGAGATACTACTTGTGCTTCCAAACATCCCTTAAAACGAGTTTTGCTATGAGAGTCCACCATACCTACCTATGGATTGAGTAAGATCCTTCAAGTAAGTTGTCATCGGTGCATGCAATAAAAATTGCTTTCTAAATATGTATGATCTATTAGTGCGAAGAAAATAAGCTTCATACGAACTTGTGATAGGGAAGAAATAAAAGTGACAGACTGCATAATAAAGGTCTTTATCACAAGAGGCAATATAAAGTGACGTTCTTTTGCATTAAGATTTTCTGCATCCAACCATAAAAGCGCATGACAACATCTGCTTCCCTCTGTGAAGGGCCTATCTTTTACTTTTATCTTCTACCTTATGCAAGAGTCATGGTGATCTTCATATTTTCTTTTTACATTTTATACTTTGTCAAGCACATTGTGTTGGAAAGATCCTGATATATATATCCAATTGGATGTAAGTTATCATGAACTATTATTGTTGACATTACCCTTGAGGTAAAAGGTTGGGAGGCGAATCTATAAGCCCCTATCTTTCTTTGTGTCCAATTAAAACTTTGAACCCATAAATATCACGTGAGTGTTAGCAATTGCGAAAGATTAAATGATAGTTGAGTATGTGGAGTTTGCTAAATCAAAGCTCTGACATAGACCCTTCCTGAAAATAAGATGAATTGCAATTGTTTGATGACTAAGAGCACTGTTTGTTAGTTTTCAAGAAAGTTTATGATCTATACTTTAACATGTGAATAGCTTGTTACTTGATCATGAAAAGTTTTATGAGATGAGCTACTGTTATGACATATAATGATGCTAGAAAAGGTGATTGAAATTATCAATGATCAAACTTGTGCACCTGCTAGCATTCACACTTCATAAATTATTTCTTTTATCATTTACCTACTCGAGGATGAGCAGGAATTAAGCTTGGGGATGCTGATACGTCTCCAACGTATCTATAATCTATGAAGTATTCATGCTATTATATTATCCATCTTAGATGTTTTATATGCATTTATATGCTATTTTATATGTTTTTGGGACTAACCTATTAACCTAGAGCCCAGTGCCAGTTCCTGTTTTTTCCTTCTTTTTTAGTTTTACAGAAAAGGAATATCAAACGGAGTCCAATTGACGTGCCAATTTTTGACAATTTTTTATGGACCAAAAGAAGACCCCGAAGTAAAAGAGTTGGGCCAGGAGAGTCCCGGGGTGCCCACGAGGGTGCCCCCCCAGGCGCGTGGGCCTGCCTTGTGGACGCCTCGGGCACCTCCTTGACGTGAGACAGATGCCAAAAATTCATATAAATACAGAAACCTCTAAAAATTAACCTAGATAGGAAGTTCCGCCGCCGCAAGGCTCTGTAGCCACGAGAAATCAATCTAGGCCCTCTCTGGCACCCTGCCGGAGGGGGCCATCATCACCGCTGGCCATGGAGGAATATCTCGGAGAGGCCATCATCGCCATGAAGGCCAAGGACCAGAGGGAGAACCTTTCCCCATCCAGGGGGAGGCCATGGAGGAGGAAGAATAAGGGGGAGAACCTCTCCTCCTCTCTCTTGGTGGCACCTGAGTGCCATCGAGAGGGGAACCATCCTCATCTCTTTTACGCGGTCCACTCTCCCGCACCCCGTTGTAATCCCTACTTGAACATGGTGCTTTATGCCACATATTATGATCCAATGATGTGTTGCCATCCTATGATGTTTTGAGTAGATATCCTTTGTCTTTGGGTTGATTGATGATCTAGATTGGTATGAGTTGTATGTTTTACTTTGGTGTTGTCCTATGGTGCCCTCCATGTCGCGCAATGTCGGTGTACAAAAAGAGGGGTACACCTTTTGTACCCCTATAACTGTGCACGGGCAGTCTGAGCCACGAGCACCACCGCACTGAGCAAGGCAAGGGAGGTGAGCCAAGGTAAGACCAAAGCTCGAGAGAAGCAGAACGACGCCAAGACCAAGACCACAAAGAGCAAAGGGGACGAAGCGGACTCCCCCGGCAAGATCCTTGTCGGGAGGCGGTTTTAGCAAACCCGGCAAGACCCTTGCCGTGGCAGCTCGCCCCACACCTACGGAACGAGTCACCCTTGAGTCCACTGCCCCCATGGGGCAAGGATTCGGGAGACGTCCCCGTGGTGGCATGCAGATCTTTGTGAAGACATTCAAGATCGGATACACACTTTAGAAGATGATGATCCTTGGCGGGATCCCAGCCAAGGAGGACCACAAGGCCCCCGGCAAGAGCCTTGTCGGGGATGACAGCAGGCGCCACGGCAAGACCCTTGCTGGGGCCTCGGCAAGGCCCTTGCCATGAACACCCGTAGGGCCACCATCAGGCCCACGCTAATCTAACCTCCACCGCCGTTCGCATACAGCTGCCGACCCAACCGGCTGGGCAGGCACCTGCGTGGCGGCATGCGGATCTTCATGGAGACCCACCACTGCGCCACCTCAGCTGCCTGCCTGCCTACATGGCACCGCGGGCACCGCTGGCCAGGGCGCGTGTCGACGCAAGAGGGAGCGGCGACGGACGAGACAGGGCTCTCCCCCATCCCCGATAAAGCAAGGACACCTAAGCAAGACGCATTAAATGCGCCTTGTCATGTAATGCGAGGGATAACCTCGCATCACTGTACCCTTTCCACCTCCTGTGTGCCACTGTGGCAACCCCTTTCCCTATAAAAGGAGGCCCAAGGCGACCAGGAGGGGGAATCGGCTTTTTGGAGCTCCTCACGCCCCATTGCTAGTTCAAGAACACAGATAAACAATCCACCAAAGCAGGAGTAGGGTTTTACGCATCCTCACGGCCCGAACCTGGGTAAACAAACCGTGTGCTATCTGTTTGATCCGCTCTTCTCACGACCCCGCGCCTCACAACCGTAGTAGGGGTTATTGTGATCCCATAGGTGTCGTTCCCACCAACATCTTTGGCGCGCCAGGTAGGGGGTTGCGCAGTTGTGAGAATCGGCTCTAGCAGTTAGTTCGACGCTTCTTCATCGTCATGACGCCCAAGAAGAAGACGACGGTGGCGGTTGGCCCGTCAAAAGCCGGACATCCCGTCCCGACGCGGGCGAGCAGCGAACTGGTCGCAGAAAGGACCCGGGGCGCCGTTCGCGAATACCAACACCGTCCCAGCAGCCAAAGTTTGGGAGGCGGCGATGTTCGTGCGCCTGGTAACGGGCCGCACGCCGCCAAATCCAAAGACGGAGCCAGGCCCTCCACGGGTGGAGCGGGGCCTTCCAAGATCGCTGCCACCCCGCCCGAAGGCGATGCGAGGGCTTCCAAGACTCCCACGCCGGCGCCGACGGCGCGCTCCTCTCAAGCGGCGCATGACGAACTGCGTAATCACGCCGAAGACCCCGGGCGTCGCCGCGGAAAGAGCCCCGAGCGCCACTCCCGGGATGTAGAAGACCTGCCCGCTCGCCGAGGCGCTGGTGAAGATGGCATGCGACCGCGGGGTCGTGATAGAGCTCCTTCTGACATGGTCAGAAGTCGAAGCGCGTCGCGATCCGTGCAGGTTTCGCTGCCACCAACGCCAGCAGAAGCCCTGGCGCGCGCAGTTGCTCCTCGATTTTCCTCCCACTACGGGGAAACTCGACGAATGGAGAGCCACTATCCGAAGCCTTGTTGCGGTGGCCAACAAAGATGAGCCGAGTCCGGTGGAGCCCCCGGGTCGACGCTCCGACGGAGTCCCACGCATCAGTGGCAGGAAAGCCGGCGGCGCCGCGACCACGGTGCACTCGCCTCCTCCTCGCCCGGTACCGCGTACGCCAGCCCGTCGCGACGTTACGGGCGACAAAATCTCCATAGCGTCGTCCGACCCACGGACCCAATGTGGCCAGCGCCAAGTTCTTAGAGAACGAGAACATGAAGACGCTCGAACCACTATCGAGCGCCGGCGCGGAGCGCGCCACCAATCAGACAGGCGAGCAGGGCCTGCTGTGAACCACCCGGCACCGGAAAGCCCTGGAGGCCTACCTTACAAGGTAGGTTGTCCGGCTTTTACCCGTGAGCTGTGGCAGTTCCAGTGGCCCACTCACCGCACCTTCAAACCTGACGTGGGCAAAAAGTACAGCGGCAAGACCCACCCGTCCGAGTTCCTCAGCATCTACACCATCGCGATGCAAGCTGCCGGAGCCCGCGACGATAAGGTGCTTGCCAAATACTTTCCGTTGGCTCTTAAACCCAACGCCATGTCATGGTTGATGCACTTGCCGGTAGACTCTATTTCCTCCTGGTCGGATTTGTGCCATGAGTTCGTGGGCGCCTTTACTGGAGGCCACCAAGCCCATGGCCAAGCGAGCGACCTGCACGTCATTCCCCAGAAGGGAGGCGAGAGTCTCCGCAAGTATATACAGAGGTTCAGCCGGATACAGTACAATATCCTTGATGTTCACCCTACCGCCATCATCAGCGCGTTTCATCAGAACGTGCGTAACCGCAAGATGCGCGAAGAGCTGGCAATGAACAAGGTGAAAGATGTAGCAGAACTCTATGTTCTTGCTGACAGATGTGCCCGAGCTGAAGTGGGAAGGAAGTACCCCGGCGAGGATGCCGGCGTGGAAACCGACTCCTAAGATGAGGATACTGCCGCCCCGGCGAAGAAGGGTCGGCGCCGCAACAGGAAGCGCAAAGGTAAAGCCGTGCTTGCCGTCGAGGGATCTGATGACACTGGCTCCACCAAGAAAACCAAGGCAGATGACCCCGGCAAGGAAATTGCCGGATGTGTCGCCTGTCGGGCCTTGGCGGCTGCCGAGAAGCCAGGAAATTCCGACAAGCGATACTGCAAGATCCATCGCACCAAAGGCCATGCTCTCCAAGACTGCCGACAGGTTGAGCTCCTCGCTGAGAAGCAGAGGGATGAGTATGAAAGGCGGGACAAGGAGAAGGGCCAAGACGGTGCCGAGGGGTCCGGCAAGAAGTGTGACGGCTAGGCGGGCCGTCGCAGCAAGGATAAACAACAGGAGAGGCCCGCCCGGGGCCATGACAGAAAGCCATAAGATGACAATCGCGAAGAGGACGACGAATCCGGCGACCAAGAGTTTCAGAAAGCTACAGAGGCCATGTGCGTCGACGGTGGCGCCTCGCTGCATACTTCTCACCGCCGGCTTAAACAGTGGGCACGAGAGATTACAACGGCAGAGCCATCGTTTGATGCCCAAAGGCCGCTGAAGTGGTCCAGCACACCTATCATTTTTGACACTGAGGATCACCCTGATCGCAATACTGCGGTCGGGTGCTTGCCATTGTTGGTTTCACCAACAATACGCAACCTCAAGGTGACAAAGATGCTAGTCGATGGCGGGGCCGGTCTGAACTTGATCTCGCCTGCCGTGATCGAGAAACTGCAGATTCCTGATGGAGACCTCGAAGAGACGGGCACGTTTTAGGGGGTCAACCCGGGAAGAAGCCAACCCAAGGGAAAGGTCACGCTGCCCGTGACTTTTGGAAGCGACCTAAACTACAGGACGGAGAGGATCGTGTTTGATGTTGCCAAGATCCCCTTGCCCTACAATGGGATCCTTGGCCGCCCAGCGCTGGCCAAGTTCATGGCGGCGTCACACTATGCCTACAACACCCTGAAGATGCCAGGACCTGTGACAATCATCACCATCCCCTCCGATAAGAAAGATGCGCTGATTTGCGCTGACCAACTATACCAGCAAGCAGTTGCAGCAGCTGCCGCCACTAGGGCACTTGCTCCTGCCGCTGGGACCCCGAGAGGGAAGAAGAAGAAGAAGACCGGTGAGACCTCGGGCACCCACTCCGACAAGCGCACCTCTTCGGAGTGTAGCGCTGCCGTCGAGGACGTGCCAGAGAGCTCCACCGACGGAAACAAGAAGCCCAGGGCCATACCGCCGGGAACCAAGAAGGTTTCTGTCAATGAGGACGGCATGGGAGGAGCTTTCACCATAAGCTCCACCCTTGACGACAAATAGGAAGACACGCTCGTCACCTTCCTGCGGGCGAATGTCGATGTGTTTGCATGGCAAGCTTCCGACATCCCCGGCGTTCCCAGGGAGGTGATTGAGCACCACCTTGCTGTCTATCCTCATGCGCGGCCCGTCAAGCAGAAGGTCAGAAAGCAAGCTTTGGAACGACAAGAGTTCATCACAGAAGAGATCCGGAAACTGGAAGCAGCGGGTTTGGTAAGAGGAGTGCTCCATCCAACGTGGTTGGCCAATCCGGTTGTAGTGCGCAAGGCAAATGAGAAGTGGAGACTGTGTATTGATTACACAGATATCAATAAGGCTTGTCCTAAAGACCCCTTTCCGTTGCCGCGCATCGACCAGATTGTTGACTCCACGGCTGGGTGTGATCTGTTGTCATTCCTGGACGCCTACTCCGGCTACCACCAGATCTTCATGACAAGAGAAGACGAAGAGAAAACAACATTCATCACCCCATGTGGTACGTATTGTTTCATGCGGATGCCTTTCGGGTTGAAGAGTGCTGGTTCGACGTTTGCAAGGGCGGTCCAGATTGGTTTTGAACCCCAGCTCCATAGAAATATGGAAGATTATATGGATGACATAGTGGTCAAAACCAAGGACAGGGCAACCCTCATACCAGATTTGCAAGAAACATTTGCAAACCTACGCAAGATCAATCTCAAGCTGAACCCTGAGAAGTGCGTCTTTGGCGTCCCGTCCGGCAAGCTTCTCGGGTTCTTGGTGTCACAGCGTGGGATAGAGGCCAATCCGGACAAGATCAAAGCTATAGAGCAGATTGAAGCACCCAAGCGAATCAAGGATGTGCGTCGGCTTGCTGGTTGCGTTGCCACCATGGGCAGGTTCATTTCCAAGTCTGCCGAGCGCGCCCTTCCCTTTTTCAAGATCCTGAAAAAGGCGGGCCCGATGGAGTGGACGCCAGAAGCCGAAGTAGCATTGCAAGATTTGAAGAAGTACCTCTCCTCCGCGCCAATACTAGTTGCGCCTAGGCCACAGGAGCCGTTGCTGCTATACCGCGGCAACGAACTAGGTGGTCAGTGCCGCACTAGTGGCGGAGAGAGAGGTTGACGACGAGGTAATGGCAGCGGCAGAGCCCGACACCACCAATGCAGAGACGACACAGCCAGTTGAAGTGCCGCCGAAGAAGAGAATGATGCAGCACCCGGTCTACTTTGTTAGTTCCCTCCTGCAGGGGGCTAGATCAAGGTACTCCAGCGTGCAGAAACTGCTCTTCGGCCTTCTTATGGCCTCGAGGAAGCTGCGTCACTACTTCCAGGCACACAAGATCACTGTCGTCACTCGCCTCCCTCTGCAACGGATATTGCACAATCCAGATGCAACGGGAAGAATTGTGGAATGGGCACTGGAGCTGTCCAGCTTTGGCCTCAAGTTTGAAAGTACTTCGACGATTCAGAGCCGAGTCCTGGCGGAGTTCATTGCAGAATGGACCGCAACGCCTGACGAAGAAGCCCAAGAGACTGCTCTCCCCGGCAAGGAGGCAAGTTGTGATTGGATCATGTACTTTGATGGAGCTTTCTCCTTACAAGGCGCCGGGGCTGGCGTACTGCTTGTCACGCCCACCGGAGAGCACCTCAAGTACGTGATCGAGATGCACTTCCCCAGGGAGGTGTCAACAAACAAGACGACAGAGTATGAAGGGCTACTTGCCGGTCTCAGGATCGCGGCGGACCTCGGAATCAAGAAACTCATCGTCAGGGGCGACTCGCAGCTTGTCGTCAAGTAAGTCAACAAGATTACCAGAGCTCGTTGATGAAGGCCTACGTTGATGAAGTGAGAAAGCTGGATGAGCGTTTTGACGGTATATAGGCTGAATACGTTCCCCGAGCGGAGAACGACGTCGCCAACTACCTGTCAAAACGCGCTGCCCTCAAGCTACCTGTGGAACCAGGTACCTTTGTGCTTCAGCTAACTCAGCCATCCGTTGATCCATCAACAGAGCAGAACAAGAGGAGGAAATCAGGGCCCGGCAAGTACTTTCCCGCCGAGCTCCCCGGAGCCGCCGGCAAGGATGTTGCCGGGGACACTCAGCCCGCCACGGGACGGCTAGCTCCGGCGGAGCGTCAAGCTCTTGCCGTCGAGACAGTCTCTCCTATAGCGGAGGAAATGCCTTTAGTCCTCGCCGTCGAGCCCCAGGCTCCAGCGTGGGCACAGCATACCGTCCGATTCCTCCAAACAGGGGAACTTCCTGGGAGCAGGAAGAAGCGGAAAAAGTAGCCCGTTGCTCTACCATGTACCAGTTCATCGATGACGTCCTGTACAGAAAGAGGCCGAACGGTGTGAAATTGAAGTGTATCCCTCGAGAGGAAGGACTAGAGCTATTGGCGGAGATACACGGAGGCATATGTGGATCCCACATCGGGTCCAGGGCCCTTGCCGGCAAGGCATTTCGGCAAGGTTTCTTCTAGCCCACCGCCCTCCAGGATGCGACGACACTAGTCACCAGATGTGAAGCGTGTCAGTTCCATTCAAAGAAGCTTCATCAGCGAGCCCAAGCCCTTCAAACCATTCCTCTCTCCTGGCCCTTCTCGGTCTGGGGGCTCGACATACTGGGCCCTTTCCCCGCGCTGTCGGGGGCTTTGAGTACTTGTACGTTGCAATCGACAAGTTCACAAAGTGGCCGGAGGTGGAGGCAGTGAGGAAGGTCACAGCTTAGTCAGCCGTCAAGTTCTTCATGGGACTAGTGTGCCGCTTTGGTGTACCCAACAGGGTCATCACTGACAACGGCACACAGTTCACAAGCCGCACCTTCATGCAATATACCCAAGACCTCGGCAGCAAAGTCTGTTTCGCTTCCGTTGCTCACCCACGAAGCAATGGTCAAGCTGAGAGGGCCAATACTGAAGTACTGCGAGGCTTAAGGACCAAGACCTTTGACAGGCTGCACAAGAGTGGAAGGCGTTGGATTGATGAGTTGCCGACGGTTCTTTGGTTGATTAGGACGACGCCAAATCGAGCCACCGGCCAGACACCCTTTGCCCTAGTATGGGGCAGAAGCAGTTCTCCCCACTGAACTCATATATGGGTCACCTCGAGTGCTCACTTATGATGAGCTTGAGCAAGAGCAACTGCGGCAAGATGACGCAATGCTCCTTGAGGAAGATCATCTTCGGGCGGCTGTGAGAGCAGCACGCTACCAGCAAGCCTTGCGCCGCTACCATAGCCGCAAGGTTCATGCCCGAAGCCTTGAGGAAGGCGACCTTGTCCTTCGGCGCGTTCAATCGGCCAAGAATTCCAACAAGTTGACGCCAAAGTGGGAAGGCCCTTATCGGGTAATACGAGTCACCAGGCCCGGCGCAGTCCGCTTGGAGACTGAAGATGCCGTTCCGGTGAGTAACTCCTGGAACATTGAGCATCTTCGCAAGTTTTACCCGTGAGGCGCGGCTTGCCGCCCCCCCCCCCCGGCAAGCCACCTTTTGTACAAGCATTGCCGATGATGCATGTAACCCTTTGTACAAAGCCAGGCGCAGACCCCGAGCATAAATAAATGAAGCACTGGCGCCCTAAGTTATAGCATGCATGCTAGGTCGAGTCTCGTCCTTGGTTAGGGTTGATAGTGCTTAGCGGCGACTAACCCCTAGCTTAGAGGTCGAGTGTGCGTCTCTTTGCCGTTCTTTTGTCTTCTTTGGTTCCCAGGACTCACAGATATCCTTGCCGGATCACTTGAGGATGAAAAAGAGAAGAGGACAGACCAGCATCTAGACCCCAGCAAGCCAGTATTGCCGGGGGCTGCAAGTGCAAAGACTCACCCACGGCAAACCAGAGTTGCCGGGGGCTACAGCTTCAGATAAGTTCTTCATCCCTTATCATGCATTCCCTTATGGACTGAGGTATGTGAAACCTCGTTCCTTCCTAAAGCTACCGTGCTCCCCTAAAACTCTAGGCCCTAGGGCTCGTTCCTGGGGCCAGGTTTGGTCGTAGTCGCGGCAGCAAAAGGATGAAACAAGGAGCCTGAACCCACCTCACCCCTGCCTCCGCCAAAAGCATGAGAAAGGTCAAGCGAAGTGAGAAGACGGCAAGGCCTGTTGCCGGGCAAGGAAATGTTTATCTTAGAGATATCAAGGATTTACTCCTTGTCGTGGGTTCTACCCGCAAACAAATGACCCGGCAAGCATCCCTTTTTCATTAAAAACATTCCACTCAGGTACAGTCCATAGGGAATGAAAAACATGAATGATGGGATTACAAGTTTTAAATTTAGCTAAGGCCCAAGGCTTACAAACTAAAAAGAGATAAGGTGCCCGTAACCCCTTTCTTGTCCCTCTCCTCAGGAGGCAGGTCAAGGAGGCGAAAAGGACAAAAGGAGCACCTAGGCGAGGTACGAGCAGCAGAAGGCACCAGGAAAACATCCCGGTGGCCACCTCCACGGGAAGCTGGTGATGATGATGACGGTAGAAGAGCTGGAAGACGAGGCAGCAAGACCGGCAATATGCGACAAAGGCATCGATGCCCGCGTACTCCGAGCTGACGGCCCGCCATCCGCCTTCTTCGCCTTCCCGCACTTCCTACGCCAGCCACCCAAGGAGATGGCCACGAGGAGTTGGTGGGGGCTCGATGCAGATGCTGCTGCTGCCAACATCGCCCCAGGACAACGGGCCGACGCCTAGTCGGGCCCATCATCCTGCCGCCTACCACCCTCGTCGCCGTTGTCGCTGTCCTCCTCGTCACTCTCGCCCGAGGAGGAATCTTCATCATCGGAGGAGCTCTCCACGCAGCACTTCAAGCGAGTTCCAAAATCGCCGAAGACCTTGACGGAGAGAAGGCCGCCCTCCATCAGCTTAAAATGGAGAGTGAACCCCTCCGCCAAGCGGTGGATATGAGCAAACATCTTCCATCCCCGATGAAGATACATCACGTGAGGGGCTGGGAAGTCGACGCGAACCCGCGTGCCGCTGATCCCACAACCCCTCATGTGCAGCCGCAATGACTCCGGCGGATCCAGCTCCATCTCCCGCGCGAATGGGGTCGGGAGACGAAGGCGACGACGCGGTGGCCGGTGCAGCCTGACGAAGAACTCTCAAGGATCATCCCCAACATGGCCCTCCGTGGGAGGAGGAACTGCTGGCGGAGGCAAGGCCGGTGCGCCGCCCCGTCCTCCTCTTCCCCAAGCGCCTCGGCCTCGCCCACGGCCTCGCCCCCTCCCCCTTCCCCTTGTGGCTGGCTCTGCCACCGCAGGTGCAGGAGACGGAGGGACGCGTTGTCGAGCGGCTACCCTTGCCGCCACCGTTGAAGGACCAGGGTTCCCTCTCTCCATGGCGGATGGAAGGGGGGAGCAGAAGCTGAAGGAAGGAGGAGATGAAGGAATGTGGGACGCCATCACCCCCTCCCGCTCTTTATAAAGGAATGGAGTGAGGGCTCGGCCGCCCCGCTCAGCCAATCAAGACGCGGAAGGCGCAGGGAACTGGGACCGACCCGCTGCCCCAGCCCGCGGCGGCCCGGTTTCCCGCCTCCACCGTTCGCCACCCCAAGCGCATGAGAGCCACGTGGCAGGCGTGCTGGACCGAGGCGACGGATGAGGCGATCTCTCCCCACCCCGTGATCGTGGGGAGTGGACGCCTTGAAGACCACGCCTCGGCCCCGTCCAGTAAATGGGCCGCACCTCCACGCCTCCCTCCGTTTATGGGGAAGGCGCAAACCGCCCCCTTTACTGCGACGTGACGCATGCATGCAGAGCTCAGCCCCACGCATGCCACCCATGTCACACACGCCTCCTGACGCCGCGCCACGCGCGGGAAGTGTGGGAAGCGCAGCGCGCGAAGAGACTTACCGCGGTAAAAACCACCCCGCCTGCCTGCACACTGTTTTTGGGCCTAGCCCAATGACGCGATTGCGCTTACGTGTGGCCCAGGCCTGGGGGCTCCTGTCGGTGTACAAAAAGAGGGGTACACCTTTTGTACCCCTATAACTGTGCACGGGCAGTCTGAGCCACGGGCACCACCGCACTGAGCAAGGCAAGGGAGGTGAGCCAAGGTAAGACCGAAGCTCGAGAGAAGCAGAACGACGCCAAGACCAAGACCACAAAGAGCAAAGGGGACGAAGCGGACTCCCCCGGCAAGATCCTTGCCGGGAGGCGGTTTTAGCAAACCCGGCAAGACCCTTGCCGTGGCAGCTCACCCCACACCTATGGAGCGAGTCACCCTTGAGTCCACTGCCCCCATGGGGCAAGGATTCGAGAGACTTCCCCGTGGTGGCATGCAGATCTTTGTGAAGATATTCAAGATCGGATACACACTTTAGAAGATGATGATCCTCGGCGGGATCCCAGCCAAGGAGGACCACAAGGCCCCCGGCAAGAGCCTTGCCGGGGATGACAGCAAGCGCCACGGCAAGACCCTTGCCGGGGCCCCGGCAAGGCCCTTGCCATGAACACCCGTAGGGCCACCATCAGGCCCACGCCAATCAGACCTCCACCGCCGTTCGCATACAGCTGCCGACCCAACTAGCTGGGCAGGCACTTGCGTGGCGGCATGCGGATCTTCGTGGAGACCCACCACTACGCCACCTCAGTTGTCTGCCTGCCTACATGGCACCGCGGGCCAAGGCGCGTGTCGACATAAGAGGGAGCGGCGACGGACGAGACAGGGCTCTCCCCCGTCCCCGATAAAGCAAGGACACCTAAGCAAGACGCATTAAATGCGCCTTGTCATGTAATGCGAGGGATAACCTTGCATCACTGTACCCTTTCCACCTCCTGTGTGCCACTGTGGCAACCCCTTTCCCTATAAAAGGAGGCCCAAGGCGACCAGGAGGGGGATTCGGCTTTTTGGAGCTCCTCACGCCCCATTGCTAGTTCAAGAACACAGATAAACAATCCACCAAAGCAGGAGTAGGGTTTTACGCATCCTCGCGGCCCGAACCTGGGTAAACGAACCGTGTGCTATCTGTTTGATCCGCTCTTCTCACGACCCCGTGCCCCGCAACCATAGTAGGGGTTCTTGTGATCCCATAGGTGTCGTTCCCACCGACACGCAAGCGTGAGGGATTCCCGTTGTAGGGTGTTGCAATACGTTCATGATTCGCTTATAGTGGGTTGGTGAGTGACTGAAACACAAACCCGAGTAAGGGGGTTGTTGCGTATGGGAATAAAGAGGACTTGATGCTTTAATGCTATGGTTGGGTTTTACCTTATAGTTGCGGATGCTTGCTAGAGTTCCAATCATAAGTGCATATGATCCAATTAGAGAAAGTATGTTAGCTTATGCCTCTCCCTCATATGAAACTGCAATAGTGATTACCGGTCTTGTTAACGATTGCCTAGGACAATTCCGCACACTGATCCACCATTATTCCACACTCGCTATTTATAGTATTTAGTAATATATTCTAACTTCATGATAACAACACCTACTTTTATATTTTAGCTCTCCGGTATCATACAAAGTTATCCTCTTCATACCCACAACATAGTTTTATTTCTCGTTACTAGTTGGAAGCAAACGTTCGGTGTACATAGAGTCGTATCAGTGGCAGATAGGGCTTGAGAGAATATTGATCTTACCTTTAGCTCCTTGTGGGTTCGACACTCCATACTTATCACTTCCACCTTTGGAAATTGCTACGATGATTCCTTGCACTTGGGGATTATCAACTATCCATGATGCTAAGAGCAGTTTTAAAGAAAAATTTGAAGATGTGGGAAGAGTGTCTCCCCCACGTGGAGTTTGCATACAACAGGGCAGTACATTCGACCACTAAATTTTGTCCTTTTGAAATTTTTTATGGTTTCAAACCTGCTGCTCCCATAGATCTTTTGCCTTTACCATTGCAGGAGCAAACCAATCTTGATGCAAGTAAGCGTGCTGACTTCGTGAAGAAAATCATGAGAAGACCAAGGAAAATATTAAGAAGATGACTGAACAATATGCAAAACGAGCAAACAAGGGAAGAAAGAAGGTGTTGTTTGAAGAATGTGATCTTGTGTGGGTACACCTGCGGAAGGATCGTTCCCCAGATCAACGCAAATGCAAATTGCAGCCACGTGGAGATGGTCCATTCAAAGTGCTTGCGAAGGTCAGTGACAATGCCTACAGGATTGACTTTCCGATGGATTATGGTGTTAGTCCAACTTTCAATGTGTCCGACCTCTCTCCATACTTTGGACCATCAGAGTCGAGGATGACTCCTTTTCAAGAGGGGGAGGATGATGAGGACACCACAACCTTCGACAGGTCTCCAACAATTATAGGTCCAATCACAAGAAGTCGCGCCAGACAAATAAGTGACCAGGTGAATGCTAACTTAAGTTTACCTTGTAACCTTGATGACACAACTATGCTTTCATCCCCATTGTTGTTGGTTGAACATAGGTATAATATGGAAGCAATCCAACAACCTATGAGCTATTGAAGCAACCGCTTTCGAGGAACAAAGTTTGGATAAAACAAGTTTCAAGTGAAGCTGATGCTTTCAGTTTTTCCCTCTGATGTTTCGTTGTGCCACACCCATGAAGTGGAGAGACAGGGCCATAGGGGTACATCAACAGAAGCTACATCAAATTATCTTTCCAATGCAAAAAACCTCACATCATTTGAAGTTGTTAGTCAAAAGTTCTAGTCATTGTCGTGGAAGGTGCCCAGGTTGTCAAGGCTTCACGAATTTCCGAGGAGCTCTGCAACAACTCCCAAAGTTGACTGCTTATTCACCCAAGGAAGCCATGCAAACCTGCTTACTTTTGAAACCATTTTCACACCTAGCTAAGGGGGGTTGTCCCTGCTATAAAACCCCATCTCCCACATCCTCTAGAGGAACCTTTTGTCAAACCATTCAGCTACAAGCTTATGCAGCAAGACTGCTAGAGAGATCCAAGAGATCTTGCTACCTTTGCTCTTGTGAGTTCATTCGGATTCGTGAGAAGGAGCCTCTGGTTCCCCTAGTTCGTGCTCTACTGTTCCGGCCGTTTTGTGTGGATTAGTCTCGGTTTGTGGTTCTGCGATTGTCCGGACAACGGGTTGGAGTTCTTGTAGCTTCGGTCAGCCATCCCCAACGTACGGTTGCATCTAACCTTGGCATGTATGAAGCTAGTTATCCCAGCTGCTTGCAGCTATTTATCCCTCCCGATTCAATCCTACGACGTGAAGATCGGGCCACCTTTGGGCGTGAACTCATTCAACCGGTTCCCACCTATCAGGTGCACACTAGGTTTTGTAAAGTATCGCGAAGCAAAGGGAACATCATATGATAACCAAAGGTTCACTCGAATATCATTCGAGTAATCATAGCGATCGATATGGATGTCCACTGTTCCGCTATCGGTCATTGAGCGAAGAGGTTTCCTTCATGTCTATGGTTTACCGAACGTACGGGGTCACAAGCTTAAGGTAATCACAATCTGCTGGGTGTTAGTAGGACGAGAGTGGTGAGAATATATTTGTGGAATTGATTCTTTAATATCCGGAATAGTTCTGAGAGGTTCCGAAAGCGTTTTCGGGTCACCGAAAGGGTTTCAGTGAATAACAGGTAATACCGGGTATTACTGATTAATATTATATATATATATATATAGAGAGAGAGAGATAGAGAGAGATAGAGAGAGATAGAGAGAGAGAGAGAGAGAGAGGTGGAAAATGTTTCCGGGGATGTTAAATTATATATATAATGCTTTAAAAATGTTTAGAACAAATATATATTTAATTTAATATCGATGGGCCTAATAAGGCCAAGTGGTGGAAGACCACTTGGGCCATACATGCCCAATAAGGGTAGCGCCCCCTTCTCCCCATGGAAAGGGGAGAGGGAGGCCGACTTGGAGGGGGATTCCCCCTCCCCCCTTGTGTGGCGCCTCCTCCTCCCCTATACTAGAGGATTTCCACCCTTTTGGACACACAAATTTGGGGTGCCTCTTCTAGTTGATCTAGCTCTAGTTCTAGTTGGTCCTAGACTAATTAGAGTTAGCCCTAGCCACCTCTAATCCTCATAATTAGAAGCCTAGTGTGGTTCTAATCTCCTCCCTCTAATTCTCCGACGATGATTAGCTCTGGATGGTAAAGCGCTGCCGGATCATGAAGACCGTACACTTGCAACCAAGTAGAGAGGCCATGCTTTTGGTCTTCTGTTCGAGGGATCGTTCGAGGGCGGTTCACGGGATCATCATCATCGTTCGAGAGACTTCGAGCATGATCTACACTGACTCTTCTTCTTCTTCCGCTGCACTCCGGAGTTGGTAACATCGGTGATCCCAACCCTTTTGCATATTGATCTTGGTGATCGTAGGTGCGATTTTTTTGTTTTCTACTACGTTTCCCAACAAGAATATTGATGTCATTGCAAGATCTAGGCATCCCGAAAGAACATGTGAAATCCAAGCCTATTGATCGGCCACTGCTTCAAGGATTATAGTGAAACCCTTTTTCTATCCGTGCAATTGTCCATGCCATGCCTTAGGATAGTTCTTCCAACTTTAGTGCATGCAATCTATTGAGCCAAGCATACCTGGGAACCCACAAGCTTTGTTCATCTCCAAAAGCCTTGCGGTGTCTTCAGCATTGTGAGCTCTCAAATATTCCGGACCAAACATTTGCACAATTCTGACTTCGAAGCGCTTGACACACATGATGGCTTGACTCTCATCCATGCCCAAGTAGTCATCAACTAGATCTGCTGGAATACCGTATGCCAACATACGCAAAGCGGCGATCACCTTTTGAAAGGTGCTATGCCTGAGTTCTTCGGTGACATTCCTCCTTTGCCGAAAAACACGATCATGGCTCGCCAGTTTCTCCGTAATGTGTTTGAACAACTCGATGCTCATCCTAAAACGACGCTGAAAGTAGGACTCGGAGTATGTAGGATTCTCCACAAAATAGTTTCTCATCAATCTGTTGTGGGCATCGATTCTATCCCTCCACAATTTCTGAAGACCGATAGCCAAACTACCGTGCTTCGGCTTTTTATTGACGTGCATAGCTAGGATCATTGCGACCTCCTCCTCCTCCTCTCGAAGATCAAATTTTCGTCGGAAGAATCGTAGGACGAACTCATCTACAAAGTTGAATTTTAACTAATTTAAAACTACAAACAACATGCACCAAATTCATCTACAAATATAAAGTTGAAGCAATAGATACCTTGCAAGCGTGTCAAACACCTTGTGGCCGCCGACCGCAAACGGCCGCCGGACGCTGTTCGTCGGAGGAACGGTGCGCTCGAGGGGCGGCAGCGAGGAGAGAAGGTGGAGGAAGCAGCGGCGACGCGCGGGGATAGGCGGGGGAAGCGCCGATGAGTCGCCGGAGCGAATGGGGAAGGTGCAGGCGGAGGCGCCAGCGCCTGGACGTTTCAGATCTGGCGGTTGGTGAGATTCGCGCGCCCATTGCCATGTCCAGCGCGCGAGCGGGCGCACCAAATAAGCAGCGCACAATGCCGTTTTTCCAGTGCGCTGAACCAACTTTGCCGCACGCGGGATTTTAACGCGTCTACTGAGTGCCGGTTACAGCCGCGCGCGCCAAATAGTCGCTTTTTTCAGCGCGCGGCTAATCTAGCGCGCATGTTGGAGATGCTCTAACAAGAATAAGAGATTTAAAAAATAATAAAAGTAAGAACAAAATTAAAGGGCCTACAAGTAATTCTTAGTATTCCATCCGTTCCAAAATATTTGTCGTGGTTTAGTTCATTCGAGAGGGAGTACTCGCCAAAGGGTCTATGACTCGAAACCGTTTTTCTCCCGGTGCACAAACGCGAAAGTAAGAACAGACGAACACCACAGGGAGTCAAAAGCACAAATAAAACAAAATAAATAACCTTTTCAATCAAAAAAGGTAAAACCAAATCTTCTACTCAGCTTCGTTTCCACGCGCAGGAAACCCTAGAAATCCCCCCACCCGATTCCTCTCGGCAGGATCCCCAATCCTTCCTCGCCCCCGGAGGCCTGAGCCGTAGTTCCCGACCCCAGTCGCCCAATTTCGCCGCCGCCCGATCCCCGGAGTCCCGCGCCCTTCTTCTATCCATTTGGGCGGGCCGCCGGAAAGCGACTCGGGATGGTGTTCTACTTCAAGGCGCGGCCCGACGCCGGTGACTACACCATCTTCATGGGGCTCGACAAGCATGAGAACGAGGACCTCATCAAGTACGGCTTCCCCGAGGACATCTGGTAACCGCCCTTTCATTCTACCCAGACCTTTTTTTTCCCTGTCATTATGTACTAGTATTTCTTTGTGCGTCTTGAATCGATGCCATAGTGACGGAAGAATGAAGAATTCATGGAGTATGGGACAAGGACATCTCTCTGGTTTGTAGAGTTGGTTTTCTAGATGGGAGTTGGTTGTTAGTTCACGAAAGTTTGCTTATGGTTAGCAGCTGTTTCCTCATTGATGATACCAGATCAGGATATTGTCGTCCGTTTTGATGCTGCTTTCAGATGCATAGCTTGAGTGAGCAGTAGTCGATTTTTTTCAAAGGAGATATGCTTGATTTCTGTTAGAACTTATTGTTAGTTAACTGTGAAATGCTGTGCCAATGAGTTCCGTATAATGGATTAATGGGTGTTCTTCATTGATGTCACCATGAACAATAATCACGGTGAGGAACTGAGGATAATATGTTGGAACTTAGAATCATAGTACCATCTTTTTCACCGTGAATTGGGTTCACGGTTCATCACTTCATAAAAGGGTAGTTTGTTAGTTCGTTTCACGATCCAATTAAATTTGGTTCAAGATATAACAATATATATTAACATACGAGCAAAAAAAATCCATGTCATCTTGCTCCCACCCCCGAGCATAAGCCCTTATGAGCTCACCACCTCTTATTCCATCCTCCCATCCTCTCACCCATAAATTAAAGACCCCGCCACCAAATTTCTCCTCCGCAGCCTGCTGATCCTGCTTTAAGCCTCCGCTTGTGCAACTAGACCTTTGCTCCTCCTCAACAATTATAGCTGTGGACATGGTCAAGACACAGACTGTGCTTTAGCGTCGTTTGGTTGCCCATGTATGGCGTGAGCAGGCTGGCAGGATGCAGTGAGACACCCTGTTTGGAATTTTGATGCCTGCTTATGTCCTTGGGTCTGTCCAGCATGATGTAAATGGTCCTGGCTCCAGGGAAACATATGTCATTGTGTTTCCCCTGGCCTGTCTCGGTGCACGGGGGTGTCAGTGTTAGAGGTTAGCCCCCACTGGTTCAGGCCAATCTTATGCAGACACATACTCCCTAATCCCTATGTCATCAACAAAAGGAGCTTCCTGCCTCAGCATGTCTCATACACACAGGCCACCAAACACAGGCACCTCCGTGGACTCAACGTCCGAGTCTGTCCTGGGAAATCTAGGTTGAGCACATCCTATATACTTAAGTAGTTGATTCCCACAACTTCTGTTTGTCACAAAATGCACACATGCCACCTCATCAACCCCACTACTTTTATTTCTCTTAACATCCATGTGGAATGTTACTTTTACTATTTCTCTCAACATGCACAGATCCCACTTCATCAACCCCACTGCTTTTATTTCTCTCAACATGCATGATAAATAGTACTCATATTATATAAATATTTTACAACTATATAATGATCAAATGCACTAAATCATATGTATTTGTAACTTAATTCTTATATTAAATTTTCAGACAATCAAATCTCATCAAAACAATATATTGCAACCAATTCTGGCAGCAACATGTGGGGTATCTCTAGTTGTTAATGTTATGGGTAACTAGTAGCTGCTTGGTCCGGTGCAGAGTAGCGAGTAATCGGTGCATCAGCTGATTAACTGATTTTATCGGTCGGCCATTGACCGGTGGGTTAACTAATGGTAAACCAACACTTAGCATCCTACTTTCATACAACACACTGGATAGAGGAAAGGATGAAACAGACACTCAATGTGAGGTAGGTGAGCAGGAAGAGTCAACGGCGTTCGAGGGGAGTGGAGGCAAAGCATGGCGGCTTGGGGAGGCGGCCGAGACAATAGATGTGTAGATCGGAGGCCCTTGGTTGGAGGCAAGGCACGCAGGTGGCAGTTGGCAACGATTCCGACCAACGAGATGCAAGTTTGATCTGCTGGAGGTGCGTGCACTTGTTGGGGCGGGGGGGGGGGGGTGTAATGTTGCCATCGGCAAGGAACTTGCTTCACTATTACTTGGTCTGACACCTGATTAAGCAGCTTGTCAGACCAATTAATTGCCTCAGCCAGTAGATACGTTGAATGGACCTATTTGTATCGGTCACCCTCCGAGTAGGGATTAACTGGCTGATTAACTTATATGTCGGCCGATATTTTGAACAGTACTTGAGCGGCAATGCACGAATAACTCATTGGAGAGGAATGGTTTCCTGCCTTGACTATGAATCCCGCAGACAATGCGGGGCCGAGTGTGACTTGGCCACTCCTCCTCCTTGGCATCCAGGACATCTTGTCCTTTTGTTTGTCCTAGGTTACACCTAAACTATGTCATGGTATCATACTTGTATTGCAATATGATGTTGTGATTCTAGTACAATTTTGACAAGTATCTGTGGTTTTTACTAAATTTTACCACAAGTTCCTAATACTCTGCTGATAGGTACTGAATTGAAACCACTCGAATTGAAGCAGAATAACATCTCAATGTGAACCCCTTAAACTCTAAAATCAGTTCACTGCAATGGTTCTTCTCTGCTCTACTCCTCCTGTTCCATAATCGCTGGCCACTCCTACTCTCTGCCTGACATGCTCCTGCCCCATCTGATGCAATCACCTCTAACCCAATAGATATCTGATTTATCAATAGATATACTTGTGTCTCCACATTCAGTATTAATAAGCTACTCTAATGAATCTACCGAGCAGCAAAGGTTCATACATAATTTACTTTCTGTGTTGTCAACTCTGATGCTTGCCCCGTACACATCATGAGAGAAAGAAAGTTTGTAACTATCAACCCAAAGCATACTTGAGTGCTTGCGGAATTTTGTTTGATAATTCTTTTTCATGCATTTTCTGAGATTCTGCTCCACTGTTAGGTGCACAACCTTTCATATAGGTAGCATGGTAAGTAAGAATGTAAGATTAGCAATTTCTCGCATATATACATATATAATAATGATTGTTTGAAGGGGTGCATGGGGGCTTTGGCTATTGCAGTAGGAATCAAGAAGGAGAGGATGTCTTAAGCTTCGTTCTAGCCTACGACATGATCGTAGTTAACACCCCCTTTAAAAAGAGAGAAGCCCATCTAGTGACTTTTAGTAGTGGTCAACACTCTACCCTGATTGATTTTGTCCTCTTGAGAAGAGAAGACAGGCATGCTTGCCTAGATTGTAAGGTGGTGCCTGGAGAGAGTGTTGTCCCTCAATCTACGTGATAGAGTTGGGGCTGCACCAATTGAAGAAACTTGTCCAACATTGTCCGAGATGGTTTGGGCATATACAACGCAGGCCTCCAGAAGCGCCAGTGCATAGCGGACGGTTAAAGCATGTTAATAATGTCAAGAGAGGTCAGGGTAGACCAAACTTGACATAGGAGGAGTCCGTTAAGAGATATCTGAAGGACTGGAATATCACCAAAGAACAAGCCATGGACAGGGGTGCGTGGAAGTTAGCTAACAATGTGCCAAAACCATGAGTTGGTTTCGAGATTCCTATGGGTTTCAACTCTAGCCTACCCCAACTTGTTTGAGACTAGAAGGCTTTGTTGTAGCATGAATTGGTAATCTTCAGTTTGTACTGTGCTATTTGGAATACTAACCGCCTGACTGCAACATAGTTAGTTTTCAGCTGTTTTTTCGGAAATGATGGAATGTGATCAGCTGCATCTGTGTTTTTGTTCAGGGCACGTCAAGTGCCAAGCAACACAGCTGATATAATATTCATGTTGGCTTGTTTCATCTATTATTACAATCTCCATGCCCCCCCCCCCCAACCTGTTGGCTAAGGTTAAATTTATTTAGATGCGGTATTTTCATGGGATACTCTTGTAAATTTCTTTTCCAGTCATGTAGAATCATTTTATCATGCTTTCAGCCTCAAACAACTTTTGTTGAACACAGGTTCCATGTAGATAAGATGTCCTCTGCTCATGTATATGTGAGACTGAATAAAGGTCAAACAATGGATGACATAAGCGAAGGTTTGCTGGAAGATTGTGCCCAGCTTGTTAAAGCGAACTCCATTCAAGGTTGGATAAATTAACTGAGGAGACTTTGTTAATTCACATGAATTTGTTGCTTTACCTTTGTTTGTTTTCCTTTACTCACACACATCTAATTGTCCTGTTTATTCATTATAGGTAATAAGGTGAATAATGTTGATGTGGTTTATACACCATGGTACAATCTGAAGAAGACACCATCCATGGATGTGGGTCAAGTTGGCTTTCACAACTCTAAATTGGTTAGTAGTCATAATTTTCCCTAGGTCCTTGTTCACTATTTTTATGCTACACGCTTTGTATCTATCCATTCTCGTAATTTTCTATTTGACACATGATGATTTGAATAAGTGAGTGACTGATTTGAATAAGTGAGTGACTGAGAACATAATTTACTTTCCCTATTAGAATTTGGAAGTTTGTGTGCCTTGTATAAATACATGAAATTTGACTAGTATGTAAGATCGCTAAGGCTATGTTTTGCAGCTCAGTGTTCTTTCGAAGAATATACTGTGATTTTTTAAAAACCATGGTTTCAAATACTCTGATGCCCGTTTTTTGGCATCAACATGTATACTACCCTTTTATTTGCAGTATTTTTATAAAGAGGCCTCGGCCTCTTTTTTATAAACTGACTGAGAAAAACTGCGTTTTTTATAAACTGAAGTATTCATTTCCTAGGCATTGGAATACTTAGGTTTTCGATTACTATGGTTTTGGAAAACTGTGCTGCCAAACAGGCCTAAGTATACGTCGGTCAGGGTTCCCTATTGAAAAACTATGTTTTCTTGATCTGTATGACAACCTTTGCATAATCCATCCTAGTTGCTAGTGAGTTTCCAGTGCTTTAGGGTGGAACTGTCGTTAAGTAAATTCATTCCAGGGAATAGTTTATTTTCATAAATATTGATGTTTTCATTGTATCTGAGATCTGACTATCCATTAATGAAATTTTTCTGTATTGTCGGCAATCGCTAGAATAAATTTAGTTATTTAAATGTGACTTCTTTCTGCAAGTCCTCAGTCCTAGCTCTTGAAGTTCGTATCGTATGTGATCATTCTATCCTTCTCTGAACCACATTACGCTCTAAACAGTTTGTTGATTTGTTGCCATTTCTTATTGCAACCTGCATGGGTTGTGTGAATTGGGCCCTATATACCTCTCCCATGGAACTTTATTTGAAATATACCATTTCAGTGCATTAGTTCTTGTTCAATTTTGTAATACTGAATCAGTACCGCTCATATTACCTTTAAAAGCTCACTAGCAATTTTCTTTTCTACTGGTGGATATTCTCTCTGTTAATGCACTTGGTTCTGTTGTTTACTCATGTTATTTTGTTAATTGGAAATATTTAAACCAAAGCGAATGAGTCATAGTAACTATGTCCCTAATTTACGGACATGTTTGCAGGTTCGGACTGTTCAAGTAGAAAAGCGAATCAATGAGGTTGTCAATCGGTTGAACAAGACAAAGGTGGAGAGGACGCCTGACTTAAAGGGTACATGACTACTCTCTGGAATATATTTTTCATGCTCATTTTAGTTATATTTTTTAACATGCCTTTTGTTTTTGACTTAACGTATAATGTTTGTTTTGCACCTATAATTTTCGAGGATGCTCCAAGTGGAATGACGAACTGGTGTGCAATTTAGGCTAGACCAAGTCTTTTGCAAGTGCAGGCTAGACTCTTGTGAATTCTAAAGGTGGAACTTGCAACTAGATGGGTAGAAAAGAACGAAAATTTTAGGTATTAGAACTTGAAAATGGGTCGAAGCACCGCACAAACATTTGCCAGTTTGCTTTGGGTTATTTCTTACTCCCCCCGTAAAGAAATATAAGAGTGTTTAGATCACTAAAGTAGTAATCTAAACACTTTTATATTTCTTTACAGAGGGAGTAGTTCTTAAAACAGAAAGCATGATCAACCATATATCCCGTCATGTGTGTTTTTGCTAGTTGTGATCATTTGTTATATAAAGTATTTGCAGCCTGATGATGTCTTCTGCTGCAGCTGAAAGAGAAGCTGTGAGTGCTGCCGAGAAGGCTGAAAGAAAGTTGCAGCTTAGAGACAAAGTAAGCTATCCATCATCCCATGTGTTGCATCTCATTTTGTTCTTGAGCACTCCCTCTGTAAACTAATATAAGATCGCCCAGATCACTATATAGTGATCTGAACGATCTTATATTAGTTTATAGACGGGGTACTCGAGTATCAGTCTATTACAAGTTACTTTCCTTTAGTTTTTGTTTGCTGTAAGCACATGTGTACAGAAAACCAGTTGTCACGAAACTGTTGCCCTGTGCTGTGTTGTTAATCGGGCCCTGACCAGATAATTGATGGAATGGCCTTTTATTTGGTTTCAGAAACGTAAAGAAGAGATGGAGAGGCTCGAGAAGGAGAAGCAGGCTGAGATAAGGAGTTACAAGGGCCTGATGGTCCAAGACAAGATGACTTCGAACAAGCAGGTTGCGTCTGGTAGCAAGACCCTGCAGGAACTAGAGGAGGACTTCATGTGAGGCAACAGTGTGACGAATTCGATCATACTGCAAAAGCTCTCTAAGAACCGATTCTGTCGAAGACAGGACAGGCATCGCCCAGCTTTCAAGACTCTTGACCTGATGATTCCAGGCGGAACCTTGACCTGTTACTGTTATGCTTCATACTTTAATGGCATCTGTAGACCTGTTTGATGTGTTGAGACAACAGCTATGTGTGATCTAGCCGTGGGTCCGATACATCGGTTAATCGTGAACCCGACATGGTAATAAAACTTATTTTCAATGACTTCTCTGCAACATTGGCTTGAATTCCTTAACTGGAGCACGGTTTGGGAAGCCCTTAATTGACCTGTCACGGAAGTGAGGGCGAAGGTCTCTTTTTGTTAGACATTAACGTCAAGACCCACCTGTTTGAATTTGGTTATTCCAACATCTGGCAACAGAACTTGTTACTTCCATATGCTTCAGCCTTCAGTGTTCCCCTTTGGATTTTGAAACACTTCATTACATGTTTTAAACCGAGCGGACAGTGAAGAGCTATGCAGAAACAGAATGGGCATTGCGCCTCTTTATTGTTGCACTTATTATGAGGTAGCATCCGGCTTAATTATTGCTATGAGGAAGCACCCTTCTATAAGTTGCCTGTTGCTCTAGTAGCACTACTCTTGTTAGCCTAAAAACATACTCCCTCCTTTCCGGTTTATAGGGCTTATCTCAAAATTGTAGTTTTTTCATTTTGTAAGGTTCAATTTGATTGTTTCCCATCACAAGTTCAGATTTTAAGGTGCATTAAATCATTGAATGCAAGTATTAAAAGAAAATTGACCAATGCATGTACTTTATGCATGCATGCATTGCAATTAATACATTGGTAAACATAAATTTTTGAGAAAAACAAGAGCATTAATTGGATACTTTTGCAAATAACAAAAAATATTCCATCACTCACCATCTATCTTGATTGGTGAGATTTTTGAACTGAGCCCTATAAACCGAAAAGGAGGGAGTACCCATGGAAATAACATACAATCATTAAAAGTCACCTCACATAAGAATTTCCATTCTATTATGATAATTTTTATATTATACTCCCTCTGTCCTAAAATATTCAAACACCTTAAGTCATAAGTCATGTTTTGTCGGGACCGAGGACCCAGGACCATAATTATGCAAATCTTACTGCTGATGATCATCGGGAAGCCAAGATTCCTAACCCACATACTTGAGTGGATATCCTTTCGGAGAGCCTGTAATATTCGATCCCTTGCCCCCCTCCCCTCCCCCAAAGCTTGAATTAATCAACCTATGGTGATGGTCTAAATATTCACTCACCCAATGTAACTGACTCGGAGCATCAACATAGTATGATACACTCCAAGCTCTCAATACATGAGTTGCTTCACACTGTGAAGACCGCCTGTTAGCAATATTGCATAACAAAGGTTCCAAGACCCTACACACAAAACAAGAAGTATCACAACACAAACTCTATGACTCAAATCATATATTATTCAAAGGCTCTAAAGAGCAAACATAAAAGAGCTATTACAGGCAGGGATGACATGACCAAACACACACTACATGCAACAGCAACAACAATTATATCTTATTAAAGATCAAGTTTAACAAATGGCCTAAGAGGCCTGTAAATAGAACTACGACCCTCTCAAGGCACCAGATTGTCATCTAGGACCTCCAAACTATCAGTCGTTCTCGATCTCCATGTAGAAACCACCATAGGATCGGTGGTCTCCTCTACAACAAGTTAACTAAAGTAAGGATGAGTAGAAATTTACTCCACAGGACTTACATCAGAACTATCTAGCTATGCTCAAATATGGAAGGAAAAGGTATGTGGTGCAGAATTACCAAATTTGACTTTGGCTACCCTAAGTTGCAACTTGCATCAGAGGTAGGAGAGCACACACGAGCCGATCATCTAGCTAATCAACACATCAATACACTACTGGGGCATGCCATACACTACATTAGCGCAAAACAAAACAAAAATCTATCGTGCGAACCATGAACATGATGTGGAGATAGGTCATAGGATAGGGTTTTACCACTAGATGCATAGTCACGACATCAGAAGTAGATTTGGTGATGCGCGTTCCTATCTCCTCCTCGCTAATGACTCAAACAATTCCCTCGATCGGTTCATCTGAGAATTGAAGGTACAACCCCTCCACGATATCCACGCGTGTAGGGTGGAACGCAAGGCGAGGGACTGCCAGGTCCGATCGCATGACGTGGGCGTGGAAGTGGCGATGGCTAGGTTGTCTAACTGGTCTAACCCTTTCCAGCGTATCATCCCTACACTTATATAGAAGTTCGAGGTGGGAGCAACACTTGAGGCCCATTAGAACTCTATGCCTAATTCCACTCATATCCAATCCAAGTGGGTTCCTACCCCTTAAGTGTGTGACCCTATAGGTTCACATATACATGGATACTAATTGGATCACATTCGATTACTTAGCAACAGCTCCTAGCAGAACATGTCGACTCCCAACTGTGCATGAAGTCATATTGACGAACCATGACAATGTGGCATATGCAACATTTCTTTTGCCTCATGATATAAGAGCTCAAGGAGAGTACTTACCACCCTTGTTGGTAGCTCGACCTCTCTTCTGGAAACTGTGATACAAATTCTAGGACCAGGTGAACACTTAACCCAAGTCACATGGCCATGCTTTTCGAATCTAGTCACTTGAGAGGCCCCGAGAATATCTCCTGGAGTCGGAGGGGCATATTCCATCTTGGTCGACTATGTCTCGTGACATTTTTAGGACTCACCCGAAAGCTACCTTTCTAACTACCTAGTTACAAAGTAGCATTTGATAGATCCCAAGTGAGCCGGTTCTCATCCTAAGAACATGTGAGGACCTCAAGCTACCTTTGAGTCTATCAACTCATTTCAAATGAAGCGGGAAACATATATGAAACATTTATCAATTGCTCCATAACAAAAGAAAGGTTAATTATGGATTAAGCCTAACTCCAATTTTAATTGATACGAACATGACATATGAATGATCTGTGCATTATGCTAAACAAGATGGCATGTTTAATCATATTATTATGAGATGGGATTATTAGTTTGAATTAAGTCATTTAAATAATGCATTAATGCAAATCAGTTAAATGTATCATTTTAAATAGTGCACACATGTATGCAAATGGCATATTCAGATTCTACATGTTTTTTGACTCAAGATTCCTATACAAGTATTGATCTGAGCTAGGGTAGAATTACTATGAATTATGAAATCCGACATGTTTTTCTGTATATAATAATAGGACAATAACATATTGGTTGGAAAAGAGAAACATACCACCAAATAACGCATCATAGCAAATCTACACCTACTAGGCTAGGCCCATCTACGGAGGTGAGCGAGAGCTGCTATCCAGTGCCCACTGGCATCAGATAAGGGGAAACGCACATGGGCAATGCCAATCAATGGAGGAAAGGGAGAGGTTGGGCTGCTTACCTAGATAAAATGTTACTAAAAAACCTAGGTAAAAATGGGAGCTCCTGTTCGGCGACTTAAGCACCCGAACAGGTAGCTGGCGCCCACGCGCCCCACCTCATGGGCCGGCCCAGGAACGCGCATTGCAGGGAGCCTATGAAAGCGTGAAAAACAGCAAAGAACTCAGGCCATCCTCAGGATTCAAACTCACGTCATTACGTTCAAGTAGGAGTTTGGCTAACCACCACATCTACTCCACTGTTGTGACTGATAATAGCTCTAACCTTATAAGAACAATGTGGCCGCACTATTTATTGCATAGTTCCATCTACTGTATCACTTAGTTTTCTTTGACTTATTTGAATAAAAATGTGAATTTGAAAACATTCACCATTTTTGAAGAAAAGTTCACAAACTTGAAAAAAGTTCACTGTTTTTTTTAATTCATGAAAAAGGGGAAAAGTTAATCAAATTTGAGAAAAGTTCATCGATTTCGAAGAAAGTTCAATGAATTTAAAAAAAGTTCATCAATTTCGAGAAAAGTTCACCGGATTAAAAAAAGTTCATCGAAATTGCAAAAAAAATCATGAATTTGAAAACAAATGTTCATCAAATTTGAAAAATGGTTCATTGAATTTGAAAAAAGTTTATCAGTTTTGAAAAAAGTTCATCAATCTTGTAAAAAGTGCATCGAATTTGAGAAAAGTTCATTGACATCGAAATAAAGTTCATCAAAAATAAATAAAAAAACTTCATGGATAAAAAAAAGACAACAAAGTTGATCAAATTTAAAAAAAAGTTCGTCGATTTGAAGAAGAATTTCACGTATTTGTGAACAATTCGTCGAACCAGGTCAAAGAAAAAAGAAAAAAAGGAAAAGGAAAAATAATAAGGAGTAAAAGATAGAAAAAATTGTAAGTTAACAGAAACTACTTTGTGGCGGGGTGTGATATGTCTCGAACATATCTATAATTTTTGATAGTTTGATGTTATTATATTATCAATCTTGAATTCTTTATATGCATTTATATGCTATTTATATCTTTTTTGGACTAACCTATTAACTTAGTGTGACGCCCGGATAATTAGGCTATAGTAATTCCACGCTAATGATGCCACGTCACCTCGGTTACTGTTATTAATCTCGCGATGGTCCAAAAACGATTCGAATTCAAATTTAAAATCAAGTCAAACAATTAAAGTTTTCAAAGGACAAAACTAAAATGTTCTTAATGTGACAAATAATTCATGGATATTATTGTTGGAGTAACAACATCTATATAAAATATTTAAATACCCTAAAAGTGATTACAACAACATCAAAACAATTAGTTATACTCCTAATATATTTTACCAAATACTAAACTATTTTTATTCTGAGGTAAAACTTCTTAGAACAGTGGATTAATTTGACACACTATTTCTGAAGCTATTGTCATAATTTAATAAAACAAAAATAATGTGTAACTAATATAAAACAGAAAAGAAAATACAAAAAAAAGAAAGAAAGAAAGGGAAACACCCCCCCCCCCCCCGCTGGGCCGCCCGGCCCAGCCAACGGCCACCAGACCGCCAGGCCGGCCCACCCCCGCGCCCATATCCCCCCACCCCCTGGAAACCCTAGCCGCCTCCTCCCACTCCCCCACTCGCTTTCCCCCTCCCCTCCACGATCCAGATCGGATCGTGGCCCGACCGCGCCCGCCGCCCCGCTCCTCGACGCCCGGACTCCGTCGCCGTCGCCGCCTGCCGGACTTCCCCACCGGCCTGCCTCCTCGTCGCACGCCGTCCCCAACCCCCCTCCTCGACCACCGTTGCCGAGACCCTACCGCCCCTTTGTGAGCGCCTCCCTCCTCTCCCTTTCCCCTCGCCGCGGTCACCGGCGCCCCTTCGCGCCCATCACCGCGTGCGCCCACGCTCGCCGTGCTCCCGGCCTCGCCGCGCCTACGCGCCACGCGCGCGCGAGCCCGCGCCCGCTCGCGCCTCGCCCCGAGTCCATCTCCGCCTTCACCCAGCCGCGGCCTCGCACGGCGGTCGCCGCGCCTGTCGGCGCGCGCCGCGCGCCCCTCGCGCGTCCAGGTCACGCGCCCGGCCGCGCCTCCCCCCCGCTCCTGCTGCTGCACGGCTCCGCCGCTCCTCCCCTGCCGCCGCAACCATTGCCGCCGCTGTTGCTCCTTCTCTGTAGCGCCGCTCGGGCTTCCTCTACCCACTGCCTCCCCGTCCTGCAGAGGCCGCGCCCAGCCCCGCATCGCCGGCCCCTAGACCATCGACCTCCCCTGCTCCGGCGCCCTGCCGGTCCGCCGCACCTGGGCATGCGCCCGCTCGGGCACGCGCCCGTGCGCCGCATCCAGCGCCGCCCCGTTAGCCACCGCTCATGCCCACGTGCTCGCACGCCCGATCCGATTGGCCTCTGTGCCACAGACAAACGGGGCCCAGCCCTTGGAACGTTTTTTTTTAAATAAATAATAAATATAACAATTAAAATATTAATTAATTAATTAAAGAATTAATTAAGTTAATTAATCATAATTAGTTTAACCTAATTAACTGTTAGTTTAATCAAAAGATTAATTAGTTAGTTAACCCTAATTAACCTAATCAGGGAATGACAGGTGGGTCCCACTGGACCCACATGACAGTTTGACCAGTCAACACCCCTGTTGACTGCTGACGTCATGCTGACGTCAGCAAACACTGTTTTGGATAATGTTAGATTTAAATAATTAATTAAATTCCAGAAATTAATAAAATCTTTAGAAAATCATATCTTTTAATCCATAACTCGGATTAAATTATTTTCAACATGAAAGTTTCTCAGAACGGCGAGACGAACCCGGATACGCAGCCCATTCGTCCGCCATGCACCCCTAACATATCAAACTCGCAACTTTCCCCCTCCGTCTCCTTTGCCCGAAAACGCGAAACGCCGGGGATACTTTCCCGGTTGTTTCCCCCCCTTCGCCGGTATCACCTACCCCTGCGTTAGATCACCTCTAGCACCGCGTTTGTCTTGTTATGCTTTGATTGCTATGTTGTTTATTGTGTTCCCCCTCCGTTACTTTTTCCGGTAGACCCCGAGACCGACGCCGCTGCTACCCAGTACGACTACGGAGTTGACGACCCCTCTCTCTTGCCAGAGCAACCAGGCAAGCCCCCCCCCTTGATCACCAGATATCGCCTACTCTTCCCTATACTGCTTGCATTAGAGTAGTGTAGCTTGTTACTGCTTTCGTTATTCCTATCCTGATGCATAGCCTGTCTTTGATACTGCTGTTGATACCTTTACCTGCAATCCTACTGCTTAGTATAGGATGCTAGTGTTCCATCAGTGCCCCTACACTCTTGTCCGTCTGCCATGCTATACTATCGGGCCGTGATCACTCGGGGGTGATCACGGGCATATACTATATACTATACACTGTTACATTACATGTGATACTGTTCGGAGATGGGGGCTGAAGGGGCAGGTGGCTCCATCCCGGTAGAGGTGGGCCTGGGTTCCCGACGGCCCCCGACTGTTACTTTGAGGCGGAGCGACAGGGCAGGTTCAGACCACTTAGGAGAGAGGTGGGCCTGGCCCTAGTCGGGGTTCGCGATACTTAACACGCTTAACGAGATCTGGGTATTTGATCTGAGTCTGGCCATTTGGTCTATACGCACTAACCACCTACGCGGGAGTAGTTATGGGTATCCCGACGTCGTGGTATCAGCCGAAGCACTTCGTGACGTCAGCGACTGAGCGGCGCGCGCCGGGTTGGACCGCGTAACGTGACTTCCTTTGAAATGGAGGTTGCTAGGTCTGCTCTCCGGCCGCATACGCAACGTGCAGGTGTGCTCAGGGCGATGGGCCCAGACCCCTGCGCGCTTAGGTTTAGACCGGCGTGCTGACCGCTCTGTTGTGCCTAGGTGGGGCTGCGACGTGTTGATCTTCCGAGGCCGGGCATCACCCAGGAAAGTGTGTCCGGCCAAATGGGATCAAGCGTGTTGGGCTATGTGGTGCACCCCTGCAGGGAAGTTTATCTATTCGAATAGCCGTGTCCCTCGGTAAAAGGACGACCCGGAGTTGTACCTCGACCTTATGACAACTAGAACCGGATACTTAATAAAACACACCCTTCCAAGTGCCAGATACAACCCGGTGATCGCTCTCTAACAGGGCATCGAGGAGGGGATCGCCGGGTAGGATTATGCTATGCGATGCTACTTGGAGGACTTCAGTCTACTCTCTTCTATATGCTGCAAGACGGTGGTGACCAGAAGCGTAGTCTTCGATAAGACTAGCTATCCCCCTCTTATTCTGGCATTCTGCAGTTCAGTCCACTGATATGGCCCTTTACACATATATCCATGCATATGTAGTGTAGCTCCTTGCTTGCGAGTACTTTGGATGAGTACTCACGGTTGCTTTTCTCCCCCTTTTCCCCTTTTCCCTTCTACCCGGTTGCCGCAATCCAGACGATGGAGCCCAGGATCTAGACGCCACCTTCGACGACGACTACTACTACCCCGGAGGTGCCTACTTCTACGTGCTGCCGCTGACGACAACCAGGAGTAGTTAGGAGGATCCCAGGCAGGAGGCCTGCGCCTCGTTCGATCTGTATCCCAGTTTGTGCTAGCCATCTTATGGCAAACTTGTTTAACTTATGTCTGTACTCAGATATTGTTGCTTCCGCTGACTCGTCTATGATCGAGCACTTGTATTCGAGCCCTCGAGGCCCCTGGCTTGTATTATGATGCTTGTATGACTTATTTTTATTTGTAGAGTTGTGTTGTGATATCTTCCCGTGAGTCCCTGATCTTGATCGTACACGTTTGCGTGCATGATTAGTGTACGATTGAATCGGGGGCGTCACAAGTTGGTATCAGAGCCGACTGCCTGTAGGAATCCCCCTTTCCAACTCCTTGGCCGAAGTCGAGTCTAGACTTTACAAAACTTTTAGTAACATGGCTGTGCGGCCCATGGGCCCACGTCGCCATTGGGTGGTATTAGAATCTTTTACTCCTCGATCTTTACTCTGGGACTCTGATCTCTCTTCTATTCGGGTTAAATGAATTTGCTAAACTCTAACATTAGGTTCTCATAACAACTTTCACCCGGAGAGCACCTTATTACCGATGATCGTCTGCTGCACTAGAAGACCCTGAAGATACTCTCTGCTGTTAATCCGAGAACTTGTGTTCATCGCGTTTGCAATTCCCTTCCACCAAAATACCCCTATGGATAAATACTTACACCTGCCGTGCTTACTTTTATTCCCAGTCGATCTTGTTATTACAAGATACCCCGATAATGTTTTGTGCCTACTGCCTTGCAGTTCTTTGCCACCTGAATACCCCTAAGCATAATTTCTCGCACTTTCCGAGTATTCGCTCATCCCCAGTTGTTCAGGTGTTTCACAAAAGTCTTTGAAATACTATTCAATCCTTCGAAAATCCTTAGCAGCTTTATTGCTCTACAAATATTTGTCTACTTGCATTATGGATGCTTCCCATATATCTGGCAATATTCATTAGTCTCCTTTGACACCGTCATTTAGATCCTGTTGATTCAACATGCGTGCGAATGCACGCAATCATCGGTTGATCCTTTTAAATTAACTATCCGGCTCAGATGTCATTTTGAACATGAGCTGGTTCTCAACCAATCCAATTGCCATCGATTGTACCCCTAAGACTATTCAACTTATCCATCCTTGATCCGAGCGTTTGCTCCTGATCCCTTGATTTGAAAATCATAATTCCTTTGCTATAAACGTTGAATTATTCAGATGTTCTATAAACCGATGCATTTGCATTCTTTCTTCCTCTGATTGGGTATCGATACTCACATCAGCTCCTTTGTGGATCGCCATATCCACTATTGGATTATTATATCCGACAGTGTCCTTCATAGTTAATCACCTTGTGAGTTCTTTCTCCGATACATAATGCCTCTGGTAAATTGTATCCTCTACTTTTGACAACCATGCTCTACTTTTGAGCTTGTGTTATTTACTTCTGAACTTTGTGGTATATGTTTCTAAGAAGCCCTATGGGTTGAACATATGCCTTCTCTAAACCATGTGAACCCGAAAGTTTTCACGAGTCACGAGTCATACTCATCTGGTATTTCACCAGGTAAAGCTTTCAACACTAATGCCTTTATCAAAGCGAGAAGTGAATGGAAGGTAATACATTGACGAAGTGGGAGTCGACCTTGAACTTTGTGTTCATGCCCATGGACACGATGTAGATCTTATCATTTAAGCTTCTCTTAAATCAATTATTCCCTTATTATAAGTCCATGTTATATCTGGGATTTGGTCCTTTACAATCGTGGTTCCGACCATGTTCTCCTTTAAATACCATTTTCGATGCAAGTGTAAGCACTTGTCCTCTGTGGATCATTACCCCGGTCCAACCTCTACTTTGATCCCTCTTCGAGTATTACCCCCCTGGTATCTCGAGATTATCACGAAACTGCATAACTTCTTATGAGTTCACCATCAAGTGCTACATTCTCATTGATCCCAATTTTTCACGGGCTCTGAGTTATTAACACTCAAAGACACCGATAACTGACTCGAGTCCGCATCACGATTAAGCAACTCTTGGTAACCTTCATTACCTACGAGTTTGTAATCAATCACGTCATTCCTAGCCTGCTTGGCTATATCCTTGCCAAGCCGACTTTAACTATGCTACCTGGTCCTTATTCCCGGAGCACCACTTTCGACAATGAGCTAAGCTTACGTCGATCTTCCTCATCATATCATTTCGCCTTGAACAACGAGCTTGGTTTCGAGTTTGTGTCGAACCCTTGGTTCCAATAACCTTTCGCTTCACCATTCATTGACTTGATGTCATCGCCGATCGATTACATCTTGAAATCTCTCGACAGAGTGTGTCGTGATCATCATCAACATCTTGAGCTCTTCCAAGATATATATCGAATTCTTGATGAGAAATACCATCCTCGCCCCTCAATGGTTTGTGTTATCACCGACCACTTTATTGCCTCCCGTTCGACACAAACTTATTCGTGTTTTGTGTTATACTTGACACCCTTGCTATCCAGCATTTGTTCTTCTTTACCTTGGAATATTACCACCTTTTATGTCAAGAATGTCGTGGTAAATTTACCACCTCTTGAGAATTCTTGATATAGTAATACCTCTCGCCTTTTGCGTTCATTTCTTGGTCTCCGTGATGTTTCTAACCGGAATACCGACAAATGGTCTGTGATGTGTAAATTCTAAACTTCTAGCAACCCTATTGCTTTGAAGTTATTGGTCTACAGTTTCACTCTAAGTCTTCCGATAATTGAATCACCATTCTAACATTGATCGTGCTACCTAAGCCCATATGTCGGGTGCACCTTTCAACCATTTTTAATTATGTATGATTTCCTCGAGCATACATCGTTATATCGTTTGACCTGACTAATGATATCTCCTTGTTCACATAATTGTGGAAACCCCTCTTTTGGAAGTCTCGATGAATTGTCGCTGAGTTCATCAGCTACCTCCTTATCCCTTCATTTGTTTAATGATGAGCTCCTATTTCGGAACTCGCTTCCATAGTAGATTTCCCGAGAATCTTACAATGTCGTCTCGTCAATTTGTTTTGCACCTTTCCTTCTCAGACATCCTGAGTCCAAGGTATCCTAACACCGATCAGATCTGAATCTCGGTCAGATATGATGGTTGGAACATTTTTCCAAGAGTTATAACACTGGTCTTTTATGACCCGGTAAGGTGATGTCATGCCTAGCACACCTGGCTGGAGGGCCTATTGTTATAGTTTTTCCTTTTAGCAATGTTAGCCATTCTTCCATGAGGAAATTGAAAGACTTATTCTATAAGTTGTTCCTGATGAATCCATTGAGTATCCAAAGTACAACCTTTGCTTGAAGACCATGTCTATGCTATCTCGAGGCATGTCTGTGGTACTCCGATTTTCAATAAGAACCTTTGAAGCACAAATGTTAAGTTTTCCTTATTAATTATCCAAACACCGATGTATGGGTAATGCCATGAAAATCCTCTCCCCTTACCTAAAAGGTTTTCTACTTTCTATCCTGTCATGGATATCATGCCCCGCTTGTCCTTTGGAAGGATATACAACTGGAATATGTGTTTTAACACATTTTCCTTTCCATTGTTCTGTTTAATCTAATAATCATATTTCCCTTTCCATTGTTTGGTTTAACCTCTCTTGTGATCTATATGATCTAAGCAGTAATATTCTCCTGCTTATGTAAACACCTCGGTGTACAATCCTGTCAGCAAGACCCTGTTTCTATTGTTGATGACATTCCGGTAACCACCGATGGACGAGAACTTTGCCTATTGGCCCGCCTCGTTCAACGAGAAGGATAATGGTTCTCTTCGTCCCTCGCACTTGGTACTGATGTTGTTGCCGACATAACTGATAGGCTACCCTTTGACATACCTTGCTATCATGGCCATGCAAAATGTCAAGCCCTTCTCTCTTTTAACCCACATGGTGGGCCCATAACCCACAGTTCCACAGGATCGAAACCTGACTCTGCTGTACACCCTGTTGCCAAGGTTATTCCTCGCGCTTGCCTTCATATGTAATTCATGAGCCACCTACCTAGTGATCTATTCTGGTATCAGACACAATACTATTTCCCGTTGCTCTGAACCCCTTTCACATTTTGTTCTAGGCATCGAACAGTTGCCTACCCGCTTGAAACTTCTCATGGTACCTTCTTACTTGGCTCTCGATATGTTTCATCCGTTCAACTCGAGAGATACTCTTGTGTTCATCCCTGGGATAACACCAAATGATTTCCCCTTATACCATTCTATCGTTGTAAAGCAGCCCCTTACCTATTCCTAAGTATGACATAATGTTCGAAGAAAGGAGGACAAAGTCATCATGATGACCTAAAAAGAAGAGAAATAAAGACACCAACGAGGAGGATCAAGTACTTCAGGAAGAGCAACCAAGACCGAGAACACTCGTTAGAATTTCATAACCAAATCCCTTCCCCCTACACTACCTCTTAAATCTCGGGACGAGATTTCTTGTAGTAGAGGAGAATTGTGACGCCCGGATAATTAGGCTACAGTAATTCCACGCTAATGATGCCACGTCACCTCGGTTACTGTTATTAATCTCGCGATGGTCCAAAAACGATTCGAATTCAAATTTAAAATCAAGTCAAACAATTAAAGTTTTCAAAAGACAAAACTAAAATGTTCTTAATGTGACAAATAATTCATGGATATTATTGTTGGAGTAACAACATCTATATAAAATATTTAAATACCCTAAAAGTGATTACAACAACATCAAAACAATTAGTTATACTCCTAATATATTTTACCAAATACTAAACTATTTTTATTCTGAGGTAAAACTTCTTAGAACAGTGGATTAATTTGACACACTATTTTTGGAGCTATTGTCATAATTTAATAAAACAAAAATAATGTGTAACTAATATAAAACAGAAAAGAAAATACAAAAAAAAAGAAAGAAAGGGAAACACCCCCCCCCCCGCTGGGCCGCCCGGCCCAGCCAACGGCCACCAGACCGCCAGGCCGGCCCACCCCCGCGCCCATATCCCCCCACCCCCTGGAAACCCTAGCCGCCTCCTCCCACTCCCCCACTCGCTTTCCCCCTTCCCCCCCACGATCCAGATCGGATCGTGGCCCGACCGCGCCGGCCGCCCCGCTCCTCGACGCCCGGACTCTGTCGCCGTCGCCGCCTGCCGGACTTCCCCACCGGCCTGCCTCCTCGTCGCACGCCGTCCCCAACCCCCCTCCTCGACCACCGTTGCCGAGACCCTACCCCCCCTTTGTGAGCGCCTCCCTCCTCTCCCTTTCCCCTCGTCGCGGTCACCGGCGCCCCTTCGCGCCCATCACCGCGTGCGCCCACGCTCGTCGTGCTCCCGGCCTCGCCGCGCCTACGCGCCACGCGCGCGCGAGCCCGCGCCCGCTCGCGCCTCGCCCCGAGTCCATCTCCGCCTTCACCCAGCCGCGGCCTCACACGGCGGTCGCCGCGCCTGTCGGCGCGCGCCGCGCGCCCCTCGCGCGTCCAGGCCACGCGCCCGGCCGCGCCTCCCCCCGCTCCTGCTGCTGCACGGCTCCGCCGCTCCTCCCCTGCCGCCGCAACCATTGCCGCCGCTGTTGCTCCTTCTCTGTAGCGCCGCTCGGGCTTCCTCTGCCCGCTGCCTCCCCGTCCTGCAGAGGCCGCGCCCAGCCCCGCATCGCCGGCCCCTAGACCATCGACCTCCCCTGCTCCGGCGCCCTGCCGGTCCGCCGCACCTGGGCATGCACCCGCTCGGGCACGCGCCCGTGCGCCGCATCCAGCGCCGCCCCGTTAGCCACCGCTCATGCCCGCGTGCTCGCACGCCCGATCCGATTGGCCTCTGTGCCACAGACAAACGGGGCCCAACCCCTGGAACGTTTTTTTTAAATAAAAATAATAATAATAAAAAAATAAAAAAAAATAATAAATATAATAATTAAAACATTAATTAATTAATTAATTAAAGAATTAATTAAGTTAATTAATCATAATTAGTTTAACCTAATTAACTGTTAGTTTAATCAAAAGATTAATTAGTTAGTTAACCCTAATTAACCTAATCAGGGAATGACAGGTGGGTCCCACTGGACCCACATGACAGTTTGACCAGTCAACACCCCTGTTGACTGCTGCGTCATGCTGACGTCATGATGACGTCAGCAAACACTGTTTTGGATAATGTTAGATTTAAATAATTAATTAAATTCTAGAAATTAATAAAATCTTTAGAAAATCATATCTTTTAATCCATAAGTCGGATTAAATTATTTTCAACATGAAAGTTGCTCAGAACGGCGAGACGAACCCGGATACGCTGCCCGTTCGTCCGCCACGCACCCCTAACATATCAAACTCGCAACTTTCCCCCTCCGTCTCCTTTGCCCGAAAACGCGAAACGCCGGGGATACTTTCCCGGTTGTTTCCCCCCCTTCGCCGGTATCACCTACCCCTGCGTTAGATCACCTCTAGCACCGCGTTTGTCTTGTTATGCTTTGATTGCTATGTTGTTTATTGTGTTCCCCCTCCGTTACTTTTTCCGGTAGACCCCGAGACCGACGCCGCTGCTACCCAGTACGACTACGGAGTTGACGACCCCTCTCTCTTGCCAGAGCAACCAGGCAAGCCCCCCCCTTGATCACCAGATATCGCCTACTCTTCCCTATACTGCTTGCATTAGAGTAGTGTAGCTTGTTACTGCTTTCGTTATTCCTATCCTGATGCATAGCCTGTCTTTGATACTGCTGTTGATACCTTTACCTGCAATCCTACTGCTTAGTATAGGATGCTAGTGTTCCATCAGTGCCCCTACACTCTTGTCCGTCTGCCATGCTATACTATCGGGCCGTGATCACTCGGGGGTGATCACGGGCATATACTATATACTATACACTGTTACATTACATGTGATACTGTTCGGAGATGGGGGCTGAAGGGGCAGGTGGCTCCATCCCGGTAGAGGTGGGCCTGGGTTCCCGACGGCCCCCGACTGTTACTTTGAGGCGGAGCGACAGGGCAGGTTCAGACCACCTAGGAGAGAGGTGGGCCTGGCCCTAGTCGGGGTTCGCGATACTTAACACGCTTAACGAGATCTGGGTATTTGATCTGAGTCTGGCCATTTGGTCTATACGCACTAACCACCTACGCGGGAGTAGTTATGGGTATCCCGACGTCGTGGTATCAGCCGAAGCACTTCGTGACGTCAGCGACCGAGCGGCGCGCGCCGGGTTGGACCGCGTAACGTGACTTCCTTTGAAATGGAGGTTGCTTGGTCTGCTCTCCGGCCGCGTACGCAACGTGCAGGTGTGCTCAGGGTGATGGGCCCCGACCCCTGCGCGCTTAGGTTTAGACCGGCGTGCTGACCGCTCTGTTGTGCCTAGGTGGGGCTGCGACGTGTTGATCTTCCGAGGCCGGGCATGACCCAGGAAAGTGTGTCCGGCCAAATGGGATCAAGCGTGTTGGGCTATGTGGTGCACCCCTGCAGGGAAGTTTATCTATTCGAATAGCCGTGTCCCTCGGTAAAAGGACGACCCGGAGTTGTACCTCGACCTTATGACAACTAGAACCGGATACTTAATAAAACACACCCTTCCAAGTGCCAGATACAACCCGGTGATCGCTCTCTAACAGGGCATCGAGGAGGGGATCGCCGGGTAGGATTATGCTATGCGATGCTACTTGGAGGACTTCAGTCTACTCTCTTCTATATGCTGCAAGACGGTGGCGACCAGAAGCGTAGTCTTCGATAAGACTAGCTATCCCCCTCTTATTCTGGCATTCTGCAGTTCAGTCCACTGATATGGCCCTTTACACATATATCCATGCATATGTAGTGTAGCTCCTTGCTTGCGAGTACTTTGGATGAGTACTCACGGTTGCTTTTCTCCCCCTTTTCCCCTTTTCCCTTCTACCCGGTTGCCGCAATCCAGATGATGGAGCCCAGGATCTAGACGCCACCTTCGACGACGACTACTACTACCCCGGAGGTGCCTACTTCTACGTGCTGCCGCTGACGACGACCAGGAGTAGTTAGGAGGATCCCAGGCAGGAGGCCTGCGCCTCGTTCGATCTGTATCCCAGTTTGTGCTAGCCATCTTATGGCAAACTTGTTTAACTTATGTCTGTACTCAGATATTGTTGCTTCCGCTGACTCGTCTATGATCGAGCACTTGTATTCGAGCCCTCGAGGCCCCTGGCTTGTATTATGATGCTTGTATGACTTATTTTTGTTTGTAGAGTTGTGTTGTGATATCTTCCCGTGAGTCCCTGATCTTGATCGTACACGTTTGCGTGCATGATCAGTGTACGATTGAATCGGGGGCGTCACAAGTTGGTATCAGAGCCGACTGCCTGTAGGAATCCCCCTTTCCAACTCCTTGGCCGAAGTCGAGTCTAGACTTTACAAAACTTTTAGTAACATGGCTGTGCGGCCCATGGGCCCACGTCGCCATTGGGTGGTATTAGAATCTTTTACTCCTCGATCTTTACTCTGGGACTCTGATCTCTCTTCTATTCGGGTTAAATGAATTTGCTAAACTCTAACATTAGGTTCTCGTAACAACTTTCACCCGGAGAGCACCTTATTACCGATGATCGTCTGCTGCACTAGAAGACCCTGAAGATACTCTCTGCTGTTAATCCGAGAACTTGTGTTCATCGCGTTTGCAATTCCCTTCCACCAAAATACCCCTATGGATAAATACTTACACCTGCCGTGCTTACTTTTATTCCCAATCGATCTTGTTATTACAAGATACCCCGATAATGTTTTGTGCCTACTGCCTTGCAGTTCTTTGCCACCTGAATACCCCTAAGCATAATTTCTCGCACTTTCCGAGTATCCGCTCATCCCCAGTTGTTCAGGTGTTTCACAAAAGTCTTTGAAATACTATTCAATCCTTCGAAAATCCTTAGCAGCTTTATTGCTCTGCAAATATTTGTCTACTTGCATTATGGATGCTTCCCATATATCTGGCAATATTCATTAGTCTCCTTTGACACCGTCATTTAGATCCTGTTGATTCAACATGCGTGCGAATGCACGCAATCATCGATTGATCCTTTTAAATTAACTATCCGGCTCAGATGTCATTTTGAACATGAGCTGGTTCTCAACCAATCCAATTGCCATCGATTGTACCCCTAAGACTATTCAACTTATCCATCCTTGATCCGAGCGTTTGCTCCTGATCCCTTGATTTGAAAATCATAATTCCTTTGCTATAAACGTTGAATTATTCAGATGTTCTATAAACCGATGCATTTGCATTCTTTCTTCCTCTGATTGGGTATCGATACTCACATCAGCTCCTTTGTGGATCGCCATATCCACTATTGGATTATTATATCCAACAGTGTCCTTCATAATTAATCACCTTGTGAGTTCTTTCTCCGATACATAATGCCTTTGGTAAATTGTATCCTCTACTTTTGACAACCATGCTCTACTTTTGAGCTTGTGTTATTTACTTCTGAACTTTGTGGTATATGTTTCTAAGAAGCCCTATGGGTTGAACATATGCCTTCTCTAAACCATGTGAACCCGAAAGTTTTCACGAGTCACGAGTCATACTCATCTGGTATTTCACCAGGTAAAACTTTCAACACTAATGCCTTTATCAAAGCGAGAAGTGAATGGAAGGTAATACATTGACGAAGTGGGAGTCGACCTTGAACTTTGTGTTCATGCCCATGGACACGATGTAGATCTTATCATTTAAGCTTCTCTTAAATCAATTATTCCCTTACTATAAGTCCATGTTATATCTGGGATTTGGTCCTTTACAATCGTGGTTCCGACCATGTTCTCCTTTAAATACCATTTTCGATGCAAGTGTAAGCACTTGTCCTCTGTGGATCATTACCCCGGTCCAACCTCTACTTTGATCCCTCTTCGAGTATTACCCCCCTGGTATCTCGAGATTATCACGAAACTGCATAACTTCTTATGAGTTCACCATCAAGTGCTACATTCTCATTGATCCCAATTTTTCACGGGCTCTGAGTTATTAACACTCAAAGACACCAATAACATTAATGCATTTTATTATCAATTTATATGTAGAATTACATGATAGAGATATATTTCCTTTGTGCCTAATACGTAATATTTTTTGTTAAGTTCATTTCAGTGTATGAAGATCATTGAAACAAGGCATAAAAAGATATAGAATATTAGTACCCCCTCCGTTTTAAAATAAGTGTCGTTAATTTAGTATAACTTTATATTAAATCAAAAACATTTATTTTGAAACGAAGGGAGTAGTAACTTGTTTGTTAAAATATAGGGTGAATATTCAACGAAAATAAAAGAAACCGAGTGGTGACTAATGCCTACAAAAATTTATGCTCTTTCTTAGCTTGGCCCGCCCACCTTTTCTCTCAAGCTCCGCCACTGGGCGTGAGTAGTTCACCACAGACCTACGAGTCCATAGCTAGTAGCTGGATGGCTTCTTCTTGCTCTTTGATCTTCAATACCATGTTCTCCTTGATCGTCTTGGAGTTCTATCTGATGTAATCTTCTTTTGTGGTGTGTTTTTTGGGATCCGATAAATTGTGTGTTTATGGTTGGAGTATTCATTGAAAGCAATTGAGTTTTTTTTTCTGAACTTTATTATGCATGATTGTTATAGCTTTATATTTCTCTCCTATCTATCCGTTTGGTTTGGCCAACTAGATTGATTTATCTTCAATGGGAGAGGTGCTTTGTAATGGGTTCAATCTTGCGGTGTTGTATATCCCATTGACAGAAGGGGACACGACACGTATTTGTATTATTGCCATTAAGGGTAAAATGACGAGGTTTATTCATATTGTTTGAGTTTATTTTGTCTAGATCATGCCATCTTGTTTAAGGTGTTACTCCGTTTGTCGTGAACTTAATGCCATAGAAGCTGGATAGCGGTCGATTGGTGGAGTAATAGTTGTAGATGCAGGTAGGAGTTGGTCTACTTGTCTCGGACGCGATGCTTATATATATGATCATTGTGTGAATATGTCATAACTATGCGCTTTTCTATCAATTGCCCAATAGTAATTTATTTACCACCGTATGCTATGTGTTCGAGTGAGAAGGCTCTAGTGAAAACAATGGTCCCTGGGTCTACTTTTATTTTAGTGCTAAAAATCCAAAATTACTTCACTGCAATTTATTTACTTTTATTTTCCTTTGCAATTTGTCTGCCTATCACTATCAGAATTAATCCTTGCAAGTAACGAGTTCAACGGAATTGACAACTCTCTTGCCTGCGTTGGGTGCAAGTATTAGCTTTTGTGTGTGTATGTGCTGCTTAGGGGAGTTTGCTTGGTTCTCCTATTGGTTCGATAACTGATGTCTACTACGCAACTTTATTTTTGTAGACTCGTATTGGGCCTCCAAGCGCAGAGTGAAAGGATCGATATAATTGCCTAGAGGGGGGGGGGGGTGAATAGGCAACTAACAATTTTTAGCTTTTCTTTACCAAATTAAACTTTGCATCGTAGTAGGTTGTCTTGATATGCAACTAGGTGAGCAACCTATATGATGCAACAACAACAAGCACACAAGAAAGCAAGAGATACAACACAAATAAGCTTGCACAAGTAAAGGTAAGAGATAACCAAGAGCGGAGCCGGTGGAGACGAGGGTGTGTTACTGAAGTTCCTTCCCTTTGAGAGGAAGTGCGTCTCCGTTGGAGCGGTGTGGAGGCACAATGCTCCCCAAGAAGCCACTAGGGCCACCGTATTCTCCTCATGCCCTCACACAATGCGAGATGCTGTGATTCCACTATTGGTGCCCTTGGAGGCTGATACGTCTCCAACGTATCTACTTTTCCTAACGCTTTTCCTCTTGTTTTGGACTCTAATTTGCATGATTTGAATGAAACTAACCCCGGACTGACGCTGTTTCCAGCAAAATTGCCATGGTGTTGTTTTTGTGCAGAAATAAAAGTTCTCGGAATGGAACGAAACTTCGCGTGGAATTTTTATATGATATATAAGAATTTCTGGAGCCAAGACCTACAGGAGAGGGCCCCTTGGGTGGGCACAACCAACCAGGGCGCGCCCCCTCTCCTAGCATGCCCAGGTGGGTTGTCCCCACCTGGTGGCCCCGCTGACCCTGAAACTAACACTATAAAACCCTATTTTTCCAGAAAAAAGCCAGGGAGAAAGAATTATCGCGATCCACGAGACGGAGCCACCGCCAAGCCCTGTTCTTCCTCGGGAGGGCAGATCTGGAGTCCGTTTGGGGCTTCGGAGAGGGGGATCTTCGTTCTTCGTCATCACCAACCCTTCTGAAAGTGCAACTATCCCTGGGTGCTTTTGGTAATTCCTAACAACATATAGCTCATTGAGCTAACATTATTCCAAGTTGAATATTTCAGAAAAGCTCAATGGATGGCATGGCATGGATGAGGAAAGTGGATCCCTCAAAATTATAAGGACAAAGGATTGGCTCAAGCTTCAAGAGCAAGACTCTACATTTCATATTTTAGTGATCCAAGATCACATTGACTCCATAGGAAAAGCCAATACTATTAAGGAGGGATGAGGTGTTGCTTAATGAGCCTCTTGCTTCATGTGCTTAATGATATGCTCCAAGATCCTCAACTACCTTTCCATATCCACATATGACCCAAACCTAAACTCAAACTCGGCCCCACCGATTCTTTCTATCTGGAGCCACCGAGTTTCACATGTCATAGACACTGCCACAAACCCTAGCAAATCGGTCTCACCGATAGGGATTTCGGTCTCACCGAGATGGGATTGCAATTTCTCTCTTTCCCTTCGTAACGTTTTGGTCCAACCGAAGTGAGCGATCGGTCCCACCGAGATTGCAATGTAAACTCACTGTTTCCCTTTCGTAACATTTCGGTCTCACCGAAAAGAGCGAATCGATCCCACCGAGTTTACCTGACCAACTCTCTGGTTAGCTTATTACCAAAATCGGTTTCACCAAGTTTGTGTAATCGGTCACACCGAGATTACGTTATGCCCTAACCCTAACCATATCGATCCTACTGAGTTGCATCTCAGTCCCACCGAAAATCCTAACGGTCACTAGGTTTGCTGAATCGGTCCGACCGAGTTTAATGATTCGGTCCCACCGAGTTTATCAGATTGTGTGTAATGGTTAGATTTTGTGTGGAGGCTATATATACCCCTCCACCCACTCTTCATTCGAGTAGAAAGCCATTAGAACAAATCTTCACTTCTAATACACATTTTCTGAGAGAGAACCACCTACACTTGTGTTGAGCTCAAGATATTCCATTCCTACCATATGAATCTTGATCTCTAGCCTTCCCCAAGTTGCTTTCCACTCAAATCTTATTTCCACCAAATCCAAATCCTATGAGAGAGAGTTGAGTGTTGGGGAGACTATCATTTGAAGCACAAGAGCAAGGAGTTCATCATCAACACACCATTTGTTACTTCTTGGAGAGTGGTGTCTCCTAGATTGGCTAGGTGTCACTTGGGAGCCTCCGACAAGATTGTGGAGTTGAACCAAGGAGTTTGTAAGGGCAAGGAGATCGCCTACTTCGTGAAGATCTACCGCTAGTGAGGCAAGTCCTTCGTGGGCGACGGCCATGATGGAATAGACAAGGTTGCTTCTTCGTGGACCCTTCGTGGGTGGAGCCCTCCGTGGACTCGCGCAACCATTACCCTCCGTGGGTTGAAGTCTCCATCAACGTGGAAGTACGATAGCACTACCTATCGGAACCACGCCAAAAACATCCATGTCTCCAATTGCGTTTGAATCCTCCAAACCCTTCCCTTTACATTCTTGCAAGTTGTATGCTTTACTTTCCGCTGCTCATAAACTCTTTTGCATGCTTGCTTGAATCGTGTGAGATTGCTTGACTTATGTTGAAATTGCTAAAATCTGCCAAGAACTAAAATTGGGAAAAGGATAGATTTTTATTTGGTCAAGTAGTCTAATCACCCCCCTCTAGACATACTTCCGATCCTACAAGTGGTATCATAGCTTTGGTCTCCATTTGCTTTGATTTTCATAGCTTTTGGTGGTCATAGCCTTGATTTCACAACCTAGGAGAGTATGGCGTCTAGCGAGGGAAATTATCACCGTAGAGGTCCTTACTTTGATGGTACTAATTTTGCTAGTTGAATCATAAAATGAATATGCATATTCTTGGACATAACCCCGTCGTTTGGGCTATTGTGTGTGTTGGTTTGCAAGGTGACTTCTTCGATGGGAAAGAACCAAACCATGAAGCTACCGCGGAAGAGTTGAAGATGCTACAATACAACGCTCAAGCTTGTGATATTCTCTTCAACGGATTGTGCCCCGAAGAATTCAACAAAATCAGCCGTCTTGAGAATGCAAAGGAAATTTGGGATACTTTGATTAATATGCACGAAGGCACCGATTCCGTCAAGGAATCCAAATTGGATGTGCTTCAAAGTCAACTTGACAAGTTCAAAATGAAGGATGGTGAAGGTGTCGCTGAAATGTACTCTAGGCTTGCTCTTATCACAAATGAGATTGCCGGCTTAGGGAGTGAAGAGATGACTGACAGATTCATCATCAAGAAGATCCTAAGAGCTTTGGATGGAAAATATGATACCGTGTGCACATTGATCCAAATGATGCCCAATTACAAAGATCTCAAGCCAACGGAAGTCATTGGAAGAATTGTTGCTCATGAGATGTCACTCAAGGATAAAGAGGAACTTCACAACAAATCAAGTGGTGCTTACAAAGCCTCATGTGAAGCCCCCACCTCATCAAGTGAGAAACAAACCTTCAATGAAGAATTGAGCTTAATGGTGAAGAACTTCAACAAGTTCTACAAGAATAGAAGCAAAGATAGAAGCTCCAAGTCAAGGTCCTACAATGACAAAAGATCTTCTAGTCGAGAGCGAAACTGCTACAATTGTGGAAGACCCGGACACTATTCCAATGAGTGTATGGTTCCCTACAAGAGAAGAGAAGACTCTTCCAAAAGAAGAAGCCGAAGAGAGGAATCACCATCTAGAGAAAGAAGAAGTAGAGATGATCGTTATGAACGAAGATACTCACGGAGAAGCAAGGATTCGGAAAGAAAGGAAAAGTCATCAAGGAGCTACACAAAACAAAGACATCAAGCTCATGTTGGTGAACGGGTATCCGGCTCCGACTCCGACAACCACTCCGAAAGAAGTTATCACTCCGATTCCGAATATACTCAAGATGAAGGTGTTGCCGGTCTAGCACTTGTGTCAACCAACTCCTACGACATATTTGACTCACCAAATGAAGGAGTTGGAACATGCTTCATGGCTAAAGGCCCAAAGGTATTACACCCCGAGTATGTTGATTTCAATAGTGATGAAGATGACTTGTTAGGTGATGATGATTTACTTGTTGACAACTCTAGTGATGAATGCTATGATGAAACGTCAATTAATCATAAAACGAATGACAATGATAAGGAGAAGATTGAGGCTCTAACTAAAGAACTAAACACTCTTAAGTTAGCTCATGAAACTATCTTAGGAGATCATCGAGAACTTTTAAGAACACATGAGAAATTATGCTTTGAGAAGCTCAACCTTGAGCACGAGCATGAGTTCTTAAAAGCTATCAATGATGATCTTCGTAAGAAAAGTTCTTCTTACATTGCCAAGCGTTTACTCTTATCCACTTACATGCCTCAAGTCAAGTCTAGTAACAAGAACAAAAAGGATTATTCCTCTAGTAGTAACAATGATCATGTTAAATCCAATATTGTTGCTTCTAGTAGTTCTCTTGATTCCACTAATGATTATCTTAGCCAAGTTACACTTGAGCAAGAAAATAGCCTATTGAAGGGAATTATAGAGAAAGGAGTGTACAAGAGCCTTGCCGGGAGTAAGCAATTCGAGGAAATTGTACGCAAGCAAGGAAGGCACCGGAAGAATCAAGGTGTTGGTTTTGAACGAAAGTTCAATGCCAATGGAGTTGAGTGGGAAGAAGATCAATACCCCAAGACAAAGTTTGTTCCTCAACAAGAGAAGTATGATCCTACTTCTTTCAAAGGAACACAAGCTCAAGATGATCTTCCACCACAAGACTATAAGCAAAAAGGCAAGGACAAGCTTCAAGAGGAAATTGATGCATTTGAAGAAGCTCCTAAGACCTTAGTCAAGTGGATTCCCAAGACTACTTCAAGTTCTACTTCATCAAGTACGACTACAACTCCAAGGATTCCCATCAAAATGGTGTGGATCCAAAAGAAGAAGAACTAGAGAGTTCTTGAGGGTGACTCCGCCAACATACTTCACATTTATAATTTTGGCAAGAACGAGTGCAATCAACTTCCACATCTTGCACTAGTTCAAGGAGTCACAAACCCTCTTGTTGGTAAGTCAAGGGACAAGGTAACCTAAAAGCTTTCATAGACATCATCTTGTGTGTGCATCACTCTATGTCTATGGATATCCTTGTTTGTTCCTTGTGGGACTAACCCATGTAGGTATTGAAAGTGCAATTCACTACAATGGATAGCTCCAATTGATCTACATCAACATTGAGCATCCACATCTTCAACATCTACATGAAGTCATCATCGACAAAACCCAAGGTTAGTTCATCCCTCTTAGGGGGGATATCACATCTAGGGGGAGCTTTACTCTAAGAATTGAGCTAAAGCAACTCTAATGATGTGAACACAACAATGCTTTATGTAAAAGTGGTAACCCCACTTGTGCTTAAACGATGAGTATGACCTATGATCAAATGTTCTCATTTGACTTCTAAGTCAATATACTCATATATAGATGACCTAGTCATCGCCAATTGCTTGATAGATGCTAGATTGGTTGTGCATGCTTTGCCACATATTTCAATTGCCATTTTATTGTGTGAGCATGTTGGTTGCACATTTTACTCATTCGAGGACATCCACTTGTTGTTTTGATTGATTGGTTTTCTTTTCTCTTGCCAAGTGGATGGACAAGAATGCCTAAGAACCTTCTCTAGCTATCTATGCTTTTCTCTTCTCAAACTCTATTCATGCTACATCACAAAATTTGATCAAGTCAGATTCAAACCACTCTGTGTGAGGAGCACTCGGAGTCCCCGATTTGTCAGACTTAAACTTCCAAAACTTCTTTGTGATTTTCGGTCTGACCGATTCCTCCATTTCGGTCATACCGAGATCACTAAGTCGATCTAGGTTTTCACCTCGGTGCAACCGATTTGAACTTTTCGGTCACACCGAGTTGTTCCACTCGGTTACACCGACAGGGTCGGGCTATATATTCTCACGGGCAAAATTTTGGAAATTTCTCCGAAACCTCTTCGCCCACGCATAGCTCGCTCTGCCTCCTGGGTCTCCGGATCATCCTCCTCATCGCCAGCCGCCTCCAGTCGCTGGTCTCCGCCGCCGTCAATGGAATTTCGTCTCCGCCGTTGCCGCCGTAGCGAGTCCGCCGCCGAACTAGGGTATGGACTCGATCACAGTGCTATTCCCCGTCCAATTCCTAGCACATTGTGTTCTTTATGAATCTTGCTACGATTGAAACACTCCTATCCAGTCAAAACAATCCTTAGAATAGTTGAGATTCAAAAATTTAGGTTTAGGTTTCCGCCGAAACCATCTCGGACCCACCGGGTTGCGGAACTCGGTTCCACCGATTCGGCCACGGCCATTGCACATGTGGTTCTCGGTCTGACCGAGAATTACAAATCGGTGAGACCGAGTTCAGGACTTTGTGAAACCCTAGCAGTCTCGGTGCCACTGAACTATGACTCGGTCTGACTGAGTTCACTAGTTTTGGTTCCAACAGCTGCTTCGGTATCACCGAGTTTGCAAATCGGTCGATCCGAAATGCTTTCTGTGAAAAACTAAAACTAACTTTTTGACTTATTCTTTTGCAAAAATCTCTGCATTTTGTGATGCTCATCCACTCTATCTCATCTATAAACTATTCATAGGGTCAGCAGTCTGAACTTCAACATGTCTGATCAGAGTGATAGCCAGAACAGATCTGAGGAGCAGGCTCATTTGAGTGAGGGCACTAGTCCCTCTAGCAGTTCTGATGAGGGTAGCAGGAGCACCCCAAGCAATCTGCCTAAAGCTGCCACTAGAGCAAGCAAGAAGAGAACTTCTGAATCAGAGGATGAGGACTATGTGGCAGAAGAGGAAGCCACATCCAAGAGAAAGGTGCTCAAGAAAGAGTCTGGCTCAGCTGCAGCCACAAAGCCAGGACTAAAAATCAAAAGGGCAGCAGGGAGACAGCCAATGTCCTAAGCCAGAGCATCCTCTCAGAATCCCTCCAAGTCAACTGGAGAAGATGAGGCTGTGAAGGAAAAGAAGGAAAGAAAAAGGGGCAGATGGTGCAAAAAGGTTGATCCAATGGCTGAGTTTGAAAAGCATTCCTCAGATGAGGAAGAGGAAGAAGAGGTTGCTGCACCAGCACCTAAGGCACAGAAACTCATGGGAGATGCTATAAGGTCAAGGGCCACTTCATCTAAGCCCAAAGAAGCACCCAAAACTGCTGCTAAGTCTACTGCTCCAGCTCCAAAGCCAAAACCAAAGAGAAACACCAGAAACATATCTGCTGATGAAAAGAACAAGGCCCCAGTGCCTGACATTGCTGAAGAAGAAGGCCAAGTGCTCAGAAAGCTTAAGCCCAAGATCCCAGACCACAATGATGCTCATCCTATGGCTGAGGACATGAAAATTAGAAGAGATTCAAGGCTGAGGAAGTGGAGAGAAGCAGATCCATATGCTTCAAGGAGGAGAACTGCTGTGGATTACATGTTTCACACCAAGGAACAACATGACTTCTATGAGACAGTGCTGCTAGATAAGAAGCCCATAGTAGGTGACATGAGATGGGTTGATTGGGAATACATTAAGGAAAATGAAGAGCACTATCCTGGATTATATGACATCTTCAATGCTTGTGGAGTTGCAGACTTTGTTGGGCAGAAGCTCACAAAGTGGAATGAAGAGCTAATCATGCAATTCTACTCCACAACACACTTCTATCCAGATGGCAGGATTGTGTGGATGTCAGAAGGAACCAGATATCAGTCAACAGTTGCTGAGTGGGCGCAGCTCATCAATGCCCCAGAAGAGCAGGAAGATGACCTGGACATATATGCCAAGAAGAAGATGGATCACAATTCCATGTCCAACATGTACAAGGAGATCCCAAACAAGGCACTTGATACTTTCAAGTTTGGCTCAGTGCATTATCTTCTATCAGGGCTGCCTACCATTAATTGGATTCTGAGGCACACTTTACTGCCCAAGTCAGGTGATCACAAGATGATCCGAGGCCATGCAATCAACTTGCTTCACATATTTGATGTGCCACAAAAATTCAAGGTTATGAGCCTCATGGTAGAAACCATTAAGAGGACATCAGCTGATCAGAAGAGGAGCTGTGGATATGCCCCACAAATTCAAGAGCTGATAAACTCAAAGATGGGCACAGGCACATATCTGCTAGATAAGGAACACCTGCCCATCTATCCAAACTTTGAAGACAATCAGGTTGTCATGAATGAGAATGAACCATCATCTGCACATGCTCAAGCTAAGAAGGAGAAGGCAAGGATGGAGAAAGCTGCCAGGATGCCAACTCAAGAGGAGGCATCTGAGTATTTCTTGAAGAACAAGCAGGAGCAGCTCAGTTACCTGAGAGCATCCACTCTGAGAATTGAGAAAGGATTGGCCACCCTGACTCAAAACCAAGAGAGCTTGGAAAGAATCATGGAACAAAAGTTCTATGACCTAGATGTGAAGGTGACAGAGATTCAGTCTGCCGTGGAACAACTACAAGAAGATATGCAGGAGAGGAAGGGCAAGACCACAACTGATGCATTTGCCAGGGTGCCCAGAGCTCAGAGATCATCTGCAGTGCCAGTTCCTGACACCAGAGCCACCACTTCTGCACCAGCGATAGCTTCAGTTCCACCAGCTCCAGCTCCTACACCAGCTTTCGCTCCAACCACTTCTACCGAAGCCTTCGTCCTTGGCGTTATCCGGACTCCACCACCAGAAGACCAAGTCTGAGAGTCGTTTAGTCCTATGCATTTTCTATGAACTTTTTGGTAACTTGTTGCCAAAGGGGGAGAAAAATGTATAGATCATAGGCTTCGAGAGAGAGAGAGTCTGCTTTTGTTCTCTCTTGTCTTTTGGTTGAACTTTATTTGCTTTTGAGTGTTTGAGATACTATGCCGTAATTTGTGAGACATTGATGATCATGTGTTTGATCATAAGCTACACTTAATGCTTGTTGGATATCAGTTTATCTTTATGTTGATCATTCACTTTGCTTGGTGATGAGTGCATGCATTTAATCCTTATCATTTTGAGCGCTCCACCAAGATGTATGTGACATGGAAGAGTAACCCATGATCCTAACTCTTTGTGCATTTGCAGTCCAAAGCAAATCTTAAATATTTCTCAAAGCGACGATATATTCCATTCTTATTATCATTTGTTGAAGCTTTGATCTATATGTTGTCATCAATTACAAAAAAGGGGGAGATTGAAAGTGCAACTATCCCTGGGTGGTTTTGGTAATTCCTAACAACATATAGCTCATTGAGCTAACATTATTCCAAGTTGAATATTTCAGAAAAGCTCAATGAATGGCATGGCATGGATGAGGAAAGTGGATCCCTCAAAATTGTAAGGACAAAGGATTGGCTCAAGCTTCAAGAACAAGACCCTACATTTCATATTTTAGCGATCCAAGATCACATTGACTCCATAGGAAAAGCCAATACTATTAAGGAGGGATGAGGTGTTGCTTAATGAGCCTCTTGCTTCATGTGCTTAATGATATGCTCCAAGATCCTCAACTACCTTTCCATATCCACATATGACCCAAACCTAAAGTCAAACTCGGCCCCACCGATTCTTTCTATCCGGAGCCACCGAGTTTCACATGTCATAGCCACTGCCACAAACCCTAGCAAATCGGTCTCACCGATAGGGATTTCAGTATCACCGAGATGGGATTGCAATTTCTCTGTCTCCCTTCGTAACGTTTCGGTCCAACCAAAGTGAGCGATCGGTCCCACCGAGATTGCAATGTAAACTCACTGTTTCCCTTTCGTAACATTTCGGTCTCACCGAAAAGAGAGAATCGGTCCCACCGAGTTTACCTGACCAACTCTCTGGTTAGCTTATTACCAAAATTGGTTTCACCGAGTTTGTGTAATCGATCACACCAAGATTACGTTATGCCCTCACCCTGACTATATCGGTCCTACCGAGTTGCATCTCAGTCACACCGAAAATCCTAACGGTCACTAGGTTTGCTGAATCGGTCCGACCGAGTTTAATGATTCGGTCCCACCGAGTTTATCAGATTGTGTGTAACGGTTAGATTTTGTGTGGAGGCTATATATACCCCTCCACCCACTCTTCATTCGAGGAGAAAGCCATGAGAACAGATCTTCACTTCTAATACACATTTTCTGAGAGAGAACCACCTACACTTGTGTTGAGCTCAAGATATTCCATTCCTACCATATGAATCTTGATCTCTAGCCTTCCCCAAGTTGCTTTCCACTCAAATCTTCTTTCCACCAAATCCAAATCCTATGAGAGAGAGTTGAGTGTTGGGGAGACTATCATTTGAAGCACAAGAGCAAGGAGTTCATCATCAACACACCATTTGTTACTTCTTGGAGAGTGGTGTCTCCTAGATTGGCTAGGTGTCACTTGGGAGCCTCCGACAAGATTGTGGAGTTGAACCAAGGAGTTTGTAAGGGCAAGGAGATCGCCTACTTCGTGAAGATCTACCGCTAGTGAGGCAAGTCCTTCGTGAGCGACGGCCATGATGGAATAGACAAGGTTGCTTCTTCTGGACCCTTCGTGGGTGGAGCCCTCCGTGGACTCGCGCAATCGTTACCCTCCGTGGGTTGAAGTCTCCATCAACGTGGATGTACGATAGCACCACCTATCGGAACCACGCCAAAAACATCCGTGTCTCCAATTGCGTTTGAATCCTCCAAACCCTTCCCTTTACATTCTTGCAAGTTGTATGCTTTACTTTCCGCTGCTCATAAACTCTTTTGCATGCTTGCTTGAATCGTGTGAGATTGCTTGACTTATGTTGAAATTGCTAAAATCTGCCAAGAACTAAAATTGGGAAAAGGATAGATTTTTATTTGGTCAAGTAGTCTAATCGCCCCCCTCTAGACATACTTCCGATCCTACACCTTCTCCATCGCCAATTCCATGATGCTCCCCACCGGGAGTTAGTAATTCCTTCGTAGGCTCGCTGGTTGGTGAGGAGTTGGGTGAGATTCATCATGTAATCGAGTTAGTTTTGTTAGGGCTTGATCCCTAGTATCCACTATGTTCTAAGATTGATGTTGCTATGACTTTGCCATGCCTAATAATTGTCACTTTGGGCCCGGGTGCCATGAACTCAGATCTGAACCATTTATGCTATTATCATTATATCCATGTTCTAGATCCGACTTGCAAGTTATAGTCACCTACTATGTGTTATGATCCAGTAACCCCGGAGTGACAATAACTGGGACTTCTTCTGGTGATTACCGTAGTTTGTGGAGTTCATGTATTCACTATGTGTTAATGCTTTGTTCCGGTTCTCTATTAAAAGAGGCCTTAATATCCCTTAGTTTCCAATATGGACCCCGCTGCCACGGGAGGGTAGGACAAAAGATGTCATGCAAGTTCTTTCCATAAGCACGTATGACTATATACGGAATACATGCCTACGTTATATTGACGACCTGGAGCTAGTGCCGTATCACCCTAGGTTATAACTGTCTCATGATGAATATCATCCAGCAAGTCACCGATCCAATGCCTACGAATTTATCCTATATTGTATCTGCTAAGTTACTACTGCTATCATCACTGTTACACTTGCTATGAAATTGCTGCTATCACTATTACTGCTACTATTACTGTTGTCACTACTATCAAAACTATCATATTACTTTGCTATTGGTTACTTGCTGTAGATAATTAATCCCCAGGTGTGGTTGAATTGACAACTCAACTGCTAATACCTTCAAATTTTCTTTGGCTCCCCTTGTGTTGAATCTATAAATTTGGGTTGAATACTCTACCCTCGAAAACTGTTGCGATCCCCTATACTTGTGGGTTATCAAGACCTTTTTCTGGCGCCGTTGCCGGGGAGCATAGCTATATTTGTTGAGTCACTTGGGATTATTGTCATATTATCACCATGAAGAATCTGAAGGATCCTAAGACAAAGATTTATCCCTCAAAGACGAGGGGAGGTAAGGAACTGCCATCCAGTTCTGCTTTAGATTCACCTTCTGTTATGAGTAAACTTGCAACACCACCACATGCTATCAATTCTAATATGTCGCAAGTTATTGATGATGCTACTTCTGCTATGGATAATGCTTATGATGATGCTAGTACCTTGTTTGATAATGATGATGTGCCACTTGGTGATTTTCTTGATGCACAAATTGCTAGAGTAATACAACATGATGTTGTTGAATCTGATGATGAGCTTGAAACTGAAACTCTTGTAACACCTGCTAGAACTAGCCTTCCTAGATATGAATTGCCTAAGGTACCGGAAGGTTATGTTATGAATGAGGGGACAACTAGAGATATACTTGCTAGTAAGGATAGAGATGATCTAGAAAAATTATTATGCAAGTATAAAGAAAAATCTCTGAATGCTAGAATGAAATGTGATCCTAAGTTTGCTACTTCACCTATCTTTATTGATGATAAGGATTATGAATTCTCTGTCGACCCAGAGTTAATTACTTTGGTTGAATCTGATCCTTTCCATGGTTATGAAACTGAAACTGTTGTGGCACATCTTACTAAGTTGAATGATATAGCCACCCTTTTTGCTAATGATGAAAAAAAACTCGCTATTACTTTATTCTCAAATTATTTCCTTTCTCATTAAAGGGTGATGCTAAATCTTGGTACAATACTCTTGCTCCTGGTTGTGTGCGTAGTCCCCAGGATATGATTTATTACTTCTCTGAAAAATATTTTCCTGCTCATAAGAAACAAGCTGCTTTACAGGAAATATTTAACTATGTGCAAACTAAAGAAGAGAGTCTCCCACAAGCTTGGGGAGGCTTTGCCAGTTACTTAATGCTTTGCCTGATCATCCTCTTAAGAAAAATGAAATACTTGATATCTTCTATAATGGACTAACCAATGCTTCTAGGGACTTCGTAGATAGTTGTGCTGGTTGTGTTTTCAGGGAATGAACTGTTGGACAAGTTGAAGAATTATTGAATAACATATTAAAAAATTCTGATGATTGGATTCTTCCTGAACCACCGCCTAAACCCACTCCGAAGAAGAGGGGTATATTATATCTCAGTCCTGAAGATATGCAAGAGGCAAAGAAATCTATGAAAGAAAAAGGTATTAAAGCTGAGGATGTTAAAAATTTACCTCCTATTGAAGAAATACATGGGCTTGATACGCCACCACTGCCTAAGGTGGTAGAGGTAATTCTCTAATGAAATTCAATGATAATGAAAATCCTCATAGTACGCATCCTAGCCAATGTCTTTATGAGTTTGAAAACTACATTAGAAAACAAGATCACTTCAATGCAAATGTTATGAAACAATTGAAATATAATTCTAATATGATTGCTCACTTGAGTGACTTGTTATTTAGAATCTCAAATGATGTTAGAGGTGTTGGAAAGCATGCTTCTATGGTTCAAACTCAGTTAGAACAAGTTGCTAAATCACAAAGAGAATTGCTTGATGAAATGAATAAGAACATACATGACTTTGCTGTTAGAGTTGCAACTAGAGGAGGTAAAATGACTCAGGAACCACTTTATCCTGAGGGACACCCTAAAAGAATTGAACAAGATTCACAAAGAGTTAACACTGATGCACCTAGTTCTTCTAGAAAGAAAAAGAAAAAGAAAAATGATAGGACTATGCATACTTCTAGTGAACCTGAAATAGAAAAACCTCCTGATAATGATAATGAAACTTCTATCTCTAATGCTGAAACTCAATCTGGTAATGAACACTCACCCAGTGATAATGAAGAAGATAATGATGAGGTTCATGAAGACACTCAAACAAATGATAAAGAACCAAATAATGATGTTGAGATAGAACCACCTATTGATCTTGATAACCCACAACCTAAGAATAAAAGATATGATAAATGAGACTTCATTGCTAGAAAACACGGTAAAGAAAGAGAACCATGGGTTCAAAAACCTATGCCTTTTCCACCCAAGTCAACTAAAAAAAGATGATGAAGAATTCGAACGCTTTGCTGAAATGCTGAGGCCAGTCTTTTTGCATACTCGCTTGACTGATATCCTTAAAATGCCTCCTTATGCAAAGTATATGGAAGACATCATCACAAATAAGAGGAAAATACCGGAAGATGAAATCTCCACTATGCTTGCTAATTATACTTCTAAGGACGGAGTACCTAAAAAACTTGGAGATCCGGGAATACCAACTATACCTTGCTCCATCAAAAAGAATTATGTGAAAACTGCTTTGTGTGATTTAGGAGCCGGTGTTAGTGTTATGCCTTTCTCTTTATATAAAAGACTTGATTTGAATAAACTCACACCTACTAAAATGTCTTTGCAAATGGCTGACAAATTAATTGCCATACCTATTGGTATCTGTAAGGATGTGCCCGTTGTTGTTGCTAATGTTACTATTTTGACTGACTTTGTTATACTTGAGATGCCCGAGGACGACAACATGTCGATTATCCTTGGTAGACCCTTATTGAATACTGCAGGGGCTGTTATCGATTGCAACAAAAGCAAGGGCACTTTTCATATCAATGGTAATGAGCATACGATGCACTTTTCGAAGAAACAATTCCAAGTGAATGGTATTAATGTTATTGAAAAATCTGTGACAACCACTATTGGAAGATTTCAAATACCTCTACCTACTGCCAAAAAGAAATATGAAATGCTTATTGTTGGGGACATTCATATCCCCATTGAGGTAACTTAGTGATTTACGAAAGTTCTTCCGTTTCGTGCTAATCGAAAGTGGTTGTTAATAAGACCTGATCAACCTTATTAATGAATCATTTTGAGCAATATGAAGTTGATGAATTTAGTAAGCACTACCTTTTGTCTCTACTTTTAGTTTTCTGTTTTTATTAGTTAAATAAAATAAAATGCCATGTTTTATCTGTTTTCTGAATTTCCCGTGCAATAAAAAAATGACCCAAAAATAAAAGTTCTCAGAATGCCCTGAAAATTTAATACGATTTTTTCTGAATATTTCTGAATTTCTTGTGCAAATAATATCAAAGGGAGGTGCACCAGGTGGGCACAACCCACCTGGGCGCGCCCTGGTGGGTTGTGGTCCCCACGTGGGCCCCCTCACTTATCCCTTCATCCCACATCATCACTTACCTCCAGAAAAAAATCTCCATTGCTCTCTCTCCCGTGTTCTTGCTCTCAAACCCGTAGATTTCAATCTCTTTGCTCAAAGCTCCGTTTCCGAAAATGTTTTGGGGGATTGTTTCTTGGTATGTGATTCCACCGTTTGTCCAATTAGTTTTTGTTTTAGTGGTTTATATTTTGAATAATTAGCTACTCTTGGTGATGCTGTAGATGAGCTTGAATGTTAAATTCTTAGAGTTCTAAGTAGTTTGAACGCTTGCTTTGGCCTCTATGTATCCCTATGAGTACTTGCTATCAATTTTATAAAGTTTTGTTGACAAATTTTTGTCACCCCAAAAAATTTCAGAAATTGTACGTGGAAATCATGAAACTATTTGGAAGGAGTTCTTCAAGGAGGCGATCCTCGGGGGCATCTTCTAGTGACATTTCTGCTCGTCGGTCTTATGTTGAACCAAGTGAAAGTTCCACACGTGCCGCCACCAAAACATGCTTATGGCCTTGCGATGAGTATATGGTGCGTGTGGGCATTAAGGAGGAATTTGAGCAATATGTTCACAATGCCGGTCTCGGCCCCTACCTTTCAGATAAGTGCGAACAACGCCAACTTCTCACTGAATCATTTGTCAAGGGATTTAAATTCTTTCCCCATGAGTCTAGGATGTCGTTTATGCTTTGTGATAGTCCATTTACCATCTCACTAGAGAATTTTTCTTACCACTGCAAGCTCCCGTCTTGGGGTTCGCTTGACGAACCACCAAAGGCTGAGTTCGAAACATTCTTGACTAGTCTTTGTTACGGTGAAAGGAGGGGAGTGACACAAGGTGGAATAAAGAGCATTCATTTTCCCGCAATTCAGTACTTTGCATTATTTAACGGGAAATGCATAGTAGGCAAGCAAGACTGTAGCACATTTTGTGCGTCAGACTTGAGCCTCATACACACTGCTCTAACTGGTGAAAGGAATTATAACCTTGGAGCGATTTTTGCACGCAGACTTCAGCATAACGCTAACAGTGGCTGGTTCTATGGTGGAATTTATGCCACACATTTAGCACGAAGGCTGGGTGTTTCACCTTTGCCCTTTGATCCTATCCTACCCACGCAGTATTTAGATTTTAACACCTTAAAAGATCACAAGATCCTTAAAGGAAAATTTGATAACTTCACTTACAATCTATTATTTAACCAAACATCTGTTGTGCACACATATTTGCCTGCGCCTGCTCTTTTTGACTATCACAACAAGGGAAGATATTTTGTTCTTGAGAGCGAGGCCCGAGCTCACAACATAGCAGTGGAGGCAGCACAGCAGGCCGAGGCGTCCGCACCGAGAGCCTCCGTGAGCTACCACGTCGACTACTATCCAGGCTACTGATTGATTACCAGGTTAGGCGAAAAGCCTAAGCTTGGGGGAGTATGTGTTCCCACCGACTTTACATTCATGTTCATTCATTCCAATAGTTGATGTCCACACTTTTTCATTGTATCATCCATGCTTAGATTTATTTTCTTGCCTTCTTCTTGTGTGTTTGAAAAACTTTAGAAAAACCAAAAAAAGTTAGTTGTAGTAGTTTACTTTCTATGCATGCTTAGTAGTAACACTAAAAAGAAAACCCAAAAAGATTTCCTTGTTCTTCTTTTGTTGTTGGGAGCTTTCCCGTGTAAATAGTTTTTCTCGTTTTTGCTTTTCCCTTTTAATTGCTTGAAGGAAACCAAAAACTTCGAAATATTTCAGTGTGTTTCTATGAATTTCTTTTTCTTTTATTCGAGTTGTACCAAGGAGAATACCACGATGAAAATGTTGAGTGGCTCTCATATGAATAATCGTTGAACTAATAAAGAGCCTATTTTACCTTGTCTTCTCTTGTTGAATAAAATATTTTCAGATTCCAGCTTAGTCCACGACACTCTTGCACTATTATTATTTTCATATCATTCGGTCGTGCAAGTGAAAGGCAATAATGACGATGTTCGATGAACTGGCGGTGGTAGAGAGAAACGGGTATGAACTCGACTTGTTCTTTTTGTGTAAATATGTTTGACCTAGTATCCATGATTCAACCCATTAAGATTAAACATGTTTGCAATGACAATTAGAGATTATAGTTTCTCATGCCATGCATAAGTAGCTGGGAGTGGATAATGATTTATCTTGGATATCAACATAGCGTTAAAATGATTGTGATGTAGTATGATGATATGGTATCCTCCTTTGAATGTTCGAGTGGCTTGACTTGGCACATGTTCATGCATGTAGTTGAATCAAAACCAACATAGCCTCTATGATATTTATGTTCATGGTGTTCATATCCTACTCATGCTAGTGTCCAATGTTACTTATGCATAATGCATGATCATGATCGTTGTTGCTCTCTAGCTGGCCGCTTCTCAATCTAATTGCTAGCCTTCGCCTGTACTAAGTGGGAACTCTGCTTGTACATCAAAAACCTTGAACCCAAAGTTATTCCAGATGAGTCCACCATACCTACCTATATGCGGTATTACCCTACCGCCCTAAGTAAATTTGCATGTGCCAGCTCTAAAAACTTCTAAATAAATATCCGTTTTGTGTGCCTGGATAGTTCATGGAAAGACAGGAGGTGGTCGGTATCTTCCATCCTAAGCGGTTATTCTCAGGTTGAGTGTTTATTCACTTTCCATCGCACGAGAAAAGGGCGGTAATAGGGATGCCCAGTCCCAAACTGCAAACTGAAAAAGAGTTATACTCTCTCAAATAATCAAACAAAAACTCCCAATGGATTCCAAACCTTTACTTTTATCGCTTGGGAACCGCCACTAGCGTGCTTAGCATGGAAGATATTGATAACTGTTGGTCGTGAAGTAAATGAGAAGGGTGCATGTCTCAAAATATCATTTATCTCCGTTTTAAAACTTGAGCTCTGGCACCTCTGCAAATCACTGCTTCCCTCTGCGAAGGGACTATCTATTTACTTTTATGTTGTGTCATCACCTTCTAAAACAAGTGCTAGAACCTGAGAGCACAGCTGTCATGACTTATGCATTGTGTGTAGCTAATGTTGGGTGCATCATGACTGGATCTTTTCTACCATGAATTACAATGTTTAGTCGTTGCTTGAACTTTGGGGGTGCTCTGCATTTATGTTTTGCGGTCTCAGAAAGGGCTAGCGAGATACCACTATTGTCATATTGTATCATGGTTGTTTTGACAACGTGTTGCTATTTGAGATATCTTATTATTGCTCGCTAGCTGATTATGTCATTGATATGACTCATTATAATCTTTAAGAGTTTTTTCCGGCATGGTTAGTTATAATGTTGGCTAAAAACCTGGGTGTTGTTTAAGCTTATTTATGCAAACAAGAGCAAAATAGTTCATAAAAGTTTTTCTTTTTCACTTTCAGTTTGTCAACTGAATTTCTTGAGGACAAGCAAAGGTTTAAGCTAGGGGGAGTTGATACGTCTCCAACGTATCTACTTTTCCTAACGCTTTTCCTCTTGTTTTGGACTCTAATTTGCATGATTTGAATGAAACTAACCCCGGACCGATGTTGTTTTCAGCAGAACTACCATGGTGTTGTTTTTGTGTAGAAATAAAAGTTCTCGGAATGGAACGAAACTTCGCGAGGAATTTTTATATGATATATAAGAATTTCTGGAGCCAAGACATACGGAGAGGGGCCCCTGGGTGGGCACAACCCACCAGGGCATGCCCCCTCTCCTGGCGTGCCCAGGTGGGTTGTCCCCACCTGGTGGCCCCGCTGACCCTGAAACCAACACTATAAAATCCTATTTTTCCAGAAAAAAGGCAGGGAGAAAGAATTATCGCGATCCACGAGACAGATCCATCGCCAAGCCCTGTTCTTCCTCGAGAGGGCAGATCTGGAGTCCGTTTGGGGCTCCGGAGAGGGGGATCTTCATTCTTCGTCATCACCAACCCTTCTCCATCGCCAATTCCATGATGCTCCCCACCAGGAGTGAGTCATTCCTTCTCAGGCTCGCTGGTCGGTGAGGAGTTAGATGAGATTCATCATGTAATCAAGTTAGTTTTGTTAGGGCTTGATCCCTAGTATCCACTATGTTCTAAGATTGATGTTGCCATGACTTTGCCATGCTTAATGCTTGTCACTTTGGGCCCGGGTGCCATGAACTCAGATCTGAACCGTTTATGTTATCATCATTATATCCATGTTCTAGATCTGATCTTGCAAGTTATAGTCACCTACTACGTGTTATGATTCGGTAACCCCGGAGTGACAATAACCGTCACTTCTTCCGATGATTACCGTAGTTTGAGGAGTTCATGTATTCACTATGTGTTAATGCTTTGTTCTGGTTCTCCGTTAATAGGAGGCCTTAATATCCCTTAGTTTCCAATATGGACCCCGCTGCCAGGGGAGTGTAGGACAAAAGATGTCATGCAAGTTCTTTCCATAAGCACGTATGACTATATATGGAATACACACCTACATTATATTGACGAACTGGATCTAGTGCCGTATCGCCCTAGGTTATAACTGTCTCATGATGAATATCATCCAACAAGTCACCGATCCAATGCCTACGAATTTATCCTATATTGTTTCTGCTAAGTTACTACTGCTATCATCACTGTTACACTTGCTACGAAATTGCTGCTATCAATGTTACTGCTAATGTTACTGCTATCACTACTATCAAAACTATCATATTACTTTGCTACTGATTACTTGCTGCAGATAATTAATCCCCAGGCGTGGTTGAGTTGACAACTCAGCTGCTAATACCTTCAAATATTCTTTGGCCCCCCTTGTGTCGAATCTATAAATTTGGGTTGAATACTGTACCCTCGAAAACTTTTGCAATCCCCTAAACTTGTGGGTTATCAGAGGCGACGACCGAACCTTTACAAACAAGGTTGGGGCAATCTCCACAACTTAATCAGAGGCTCCCAATGACACTACGAAGCTTCACCACGATGGAATATGGCTTCGCCGTGACCTCAACCATCTTGGGTGCTCAAAAACCCAAGAGTAACAAGATCCGCAAGGGATTAGTGGGGGGAAATCAAATTTCTCTTGGTGGAAGTGTAGATCGGGGCCTTCTCAACCAATCCCTAGAAAATCAACAAGTTTGATTGTCTAGGAAGAGAGATCGGGCAAAAAATGGAGCTTTGAGCAACAATTATAGCTTGGGGAGAGAAGAGGTGGTCAACTTGGGGAAGAAGACCCCCTTTATATAGTAGGGGGAAAGATCCAACCGTTACCTACTTATTCAGCCCGCGACATGCGGTACTACCGCACAGACACATGGTACTACCGCAAGGGCCTGCGGTACTATCGCTAGACGGTACTACCGCTCACGCGGCAGAGACCAGACAAGGCCCTGTTGCGTATAGCAACAAGCGGTAGAACCACCAGAGCGGTACTACCTCGCTCCCTTGCGGTACTACCGCAAGGCAGGGTTCATCTGGCTGGGAAGGCCTGGACTAATAAAATTACATTCGTGGCTACTTCCGCTAAGTTTGGGTCTGTGTGAAAATCCGGCACGGTACTATCGCTCGCAGGGAGCGGTACTACTGCGTAGGGCGCGGAAGTAAAAAGTTACTTCTGCACCTACTTTCGTGCGTGCCAGCGTTCTAGGCTAGAGGCCACTATACTACCGCTCTCGAGGAGCGGTACTACCGCACAGCGCAGTACTACCGGTACCCTAGGCGGTACTACCGTGGACAGCTGCGGTACTACTGCTCCCTTGAGCAGTACTATTGCTCGCCAAAAAAACTATAGCACTTGGAGGCCTTCATCTTCCCATAGACAAGGGGCAACGACCGGTGCTCCAATGAAGCGAAGGAAAGGTGGTGCAAAGGAACATATGTGTGCATGTTGATTCCACCCTAACCTTTCCGAAGCGGACCCCCTCTTAATAGTATGACTTTCCTACAACTCAAATCCACCGAAAAGAAACATAGAGAAACGTCATCGTTGATAGGCTCCGAGGGGCACCGAATCGTATTGTGCCTAGACATGAGATATCTAAAATGCTCAATGCACATGATTAGTCCGCAAATGCATTTTCATCAATCACCAAAACCACATAGGGAGAAATATGCCCTTATAGTCTCCCCCCTTTTGGTGGATTGATGACAATACTGGATTTGCACATAAGGATATAAAATGAACATAACCAAACCCAACATCTATAAAATATAGACAAGCTCCCCCTAGATGTGTGCACTCTATAGATATGCTTTGGACTGCACGACACACATACTAGGATCAACACTCCCCCTATATTTTATAGACAAGGCAATCCTTGCAACAATATAAATGACACTAAGCATGGAGGCAAGGTAAAGTATGTGAGCATGAAGTAAAGGGCACAAGATAACATAAGCTCACAATTTACTAAACATGCTAGACAATAAGATAAGCTTGAGGGCATATGTCTCACAGCATATGATAGTCTCCTGGTCTCACACGAACACAACCACAAACCAAAGCAACGAAGATTCAACGGAACGAAAGCAAAGCGACACAAGACTCGACACAAGACGCAAATCCTACACCCTCTCCCCCTTTGGCATCGAGACACCAAAAAAGGCAGAGAGGACACCTACGACACATGTGGTGGTAGAACTCCAAGGCATCACCAGTCATGTTCCTCCTCCTCAGACTCCTCTACAGCACTGGACGAAGAGCAAACTCCAGTATCCTCGTCAGACTTACTCCACCGACAATGCTATCTGGTCCATGTTTCCTCATCTGTGATCCACTCCTCGGAGCCATCCGCAACCTCAAGACCAACCTGCCTCATAATAGCCTTGTCGTGACGACGAGCCATCTTGGCGTTCACATGAGCCTTGTACTGTCCCTTGGCCTGCATGCAGAACAGAGCCTTCATCTTGGCCTTGAGCTTCTTAGCCCAAGATGGCTCAGCAGAGGGAGGAGCTTACCGCTCAGAACTGTCCTCAGCCACCTCCTCCTCAAATTCACCCTCATCAACATCCATCTGTGGAGACTCAGCCTCAGCCCGGGTAGTGGTATTATCCCACTTGCTCTTGATGCATAGCTTGATAGGCTCATGACGAATCCAGTTGGGAGCAAGAAACTCTTCACCCGGAAAGAGCTTCCCCCAAGTCTTCGAGATCAAGAGAAACATGTAAGGTCCATAGATGGGCACCTTATGGTTCAACACATCAAACTGCAGCTCACACCACATGATATGAGAGACATCAAGTGGTTCCATCTATTGGAGATGCGCCTTCTCACAGACGAGCATCATGTCCACATGATAGGCATGCACCTTGTCCTTGTCGCCAATGCGAGGAAAAAAATGAGTTGCAGAAGATCCGGTGCATGATGTCAAGGAATGGGTTCAACACGCAAGTCTTCTTGTCATTGGCTAACCTCTTCTCAACAAGGTAGGGTTGAAGCTTGTTCTTGTTGGACAACTCGGGGTTGGCATGAGGGCGGACACCAACGGGCACATTGAGCCCCTCATCACGAACGTGCAACATCTCCATGAACTCCTTCCACTTAGCAGACATCCTCTTCCCATTAGTCATCCAAGTCATGGTCCGCTGCTCATCCGTGTGGAAGTGGACAGAAGCAAAGAATTTAGCCACAATCTCCGGATCAAAGTCCATGTGGAACGTGAGTAACTCCTCAATGCTGAACTGCTCCACCAAATCCAGAGGCTCACCAAAATATGCCCAGTTGTTGTCCTTCTTCATATGATTCATGTTAATCCACTGCACTGGCACATAGGTGTTCTGCTTGGCCTTGATCACATCTAGGAAGATGAGACTCTGCTGCTTGGTCCAAAACAAGTCATTTCCCCTTGTGACCTCCCTAGGGTTTTCGTAGGGGTTGAGCTTCATTTGAATCAGAAACTCCGCTTGAGGAATTTCATCCAAGCCAACATTTGGTTCCTTGCTCTTGGTAGCTGTGGTCTTGACTCTGCGTTGCTGGGCACTGGACCCCTCAGGAGCTTCTTGGTTGCGAAGCCGCTTGGAGCTCGTGTCGTGGCTAGGATTCGAGCGCCTGGCATTGGAGCCACCACACATGACACACAACACAAACACATGAGAAGAACGAGAAGAATCATTGCAAAGACCAAGGCCGAAACCAAACGAAACATGTAGAAATGAGATTGAGTGGACAAAACAAAGTAATTTTCAACTCAACGGTAGTACCGGTCCAGGATGCGAACGTAAAATTTTACTGCCGCTCGGGGTTGGCACGGTAGTACCGCGCCTGGAGCGGAAGTAAAATTTTACTTCCGTGCCACCGCACGGAACACAAACGCGCAAGAACATCTATGGATCTAGAAACATCCGCAAATGTAGATCGGTACTACCGTTGATCAAAACTACTCCGTTGCATCACACCAAATAGCATATCTATTGCACTAGCACTCTCCAACAATCTCCTCTTGCAAAGATTTAGACAAAAATCACAAGAACTACACATGCATCTCCCCAAGACCTAAAAGCACAACAACGGGGAAAAGAGAGAGGGACTAGGGGAGATACCGGGTTCCATAGCAAGAGGGCGAGGTGGGGATTGATCCCACCTGTTGGAATGCGAGGAGAGCGACCGGAGACGGAGACCCGGCGAGGTCCTCCGGCGCCATTCTTGGGCAGGAGAGAGAGAGAGAGACGAAGTGAGGGGAAGAGATGAATGGGTATGGGGGAGTTGGAACCCCCTGCCCGCTCTTAACCCCCGCAGGCTCGCGACGGTGTGGTAGTACCGCGGGTCATCGCGGTAGTACCGCCCGGGCGGAAGTACCGCACGCAGGGCGGTAGTACCGCTCCTCTAGCGGCAGTAAAAAAATACTACCACGATGGAGGCGGTAGTACCGTGCCGTGGGAGCAGCTGTGCATGCACATGAGCACCCCATCTCCAGCAGTAGTACCGTGGCTTGCCATGGTAGTACCGCAAACCCAAGAAAGTGCACATTTTGACGAAAACAGAAAAACACGGCCTTTGCAATGCAAACTTCAAGCAACCGGACACACAAACGAGCACACATGAGGCAACTCAAACACAAACACGGCTCAAAAGAAGGCAAAAGACAATGAGGACCAAACACGAACCAAAACCTCTCAAAGAGAGAGGGCGGTGGCCGGAGCCACCTATGTTGGAGTCAATTAGTATGGCACCGCGAAGAATTATCCTTGGGCCCATGACCAAAACTCGTCTTTAAAGCACAAGTACCATAAAAAATGGCTAATGTGAAAGAGTTGTTCAATTTATGCATAATGGGAGGAGGGAGAGTTCAATGAGAGAACAACACTCCCCCTATGTCCATGCCTACACCTAAACAAGACATCACGATGAGTATGGTGGGGTGTGCAAAGGTTCAAGCCACATTGCTCGAATCAATGATATTTAGCTCATGCCTTAACTCGTGAAGTCTTGATTCATCTAAGGGCTTCGTGAAGATATCTGCAAGGTTATCATGAGTGTTGACATAGTTGAGCTCGATCTCCCCTCGCCTAATGTGATCCTATGAAGTGATACCGAAGCTCAATATGCTTCATCTTGAAGTGTTGCACCGGATTGAGAGAAATCTTGATGGCACTTTTATTGTCACACCAAAGAGGCACTGTGTCACAAATGACACCTTAATCCTTTAAAGTTTGCCTCATCCAAAGAAGTTGAGCACAAAAACTACCAGCGGCCACATACTCCGCTTCGGTGGACGAGAGACACACAACTTTGCTTCTTAGAAGACTACCTCACCAAAGAGCAACCAAGAAATTGGCACCCTCCGGAAGTCGACTTCCTATCCACTTTGTCTCCCACCCAATGCGAGTCCGAAAAGCCCACAAGGTTGAAGTTGGCTCCTCTTGGGTACCATAAGCCCAAGTTTGGGGTATGAGCCAAATATCGAAAGATTGCTTGACTGCCACATAGTGGCTTTCCTTAGGTGCGGCTTGAAACCACGCACAAATTCCCACACTCAACATGATATACGGTCTAGATGCACAAAGGTAAAGCAAGGAGCCAATCATGGAGCGATATACCTTTTGATCCACCGCTTTACCATTGGGATCTATGTCAAGTTGGCATTTGACGGGCATTGGAGTGGAAGCCGGCTTGACATCACTTAGCTTGAATCTCTTGAGCATGTCTTGAGTGTATTTGGCTTGGTTGATGAAGGTTCCTTCTCTTCTTTGTTTGATTTCGAACCCGAGAAAGAACTTCAACTCTCCCATCATGGACATCTTGAACTTCGAAGTCATGAGAGCAGCAAACTCCTCATTGAAAGCTTTGTTAGGAGAACAAAAGATAATATCACCAACATATGGTTGGCATACAAACAACTCCCCTTTGACCTTCTTAGTAAAAAGAGTGGGGTCAATTTTCCCAATTTCAAACCCACGATCTTGCAACAACTCGGTAAGGTGCTCATACAATGCGCGTGGGGCTTGCTTAAGGCCATAGAGTGCCTTATCGAGTTGGTACACATGATTTGTGAACTCGGGATCCTCAAACCTTGGGGGTTGTTTGACATAAACCAACTCATTAATAGGACCATTAAGAAAAGCACTCTTCACATCCAATTGTTGCAACTTGAAGTTATGATGATAAGCATAGGCAATCAACAAATGAATAGATTCAAGGTGAGCAAGGGGAGCAAAGGTTTCACCGTAGTCGATACCCTTGACTTGGGAGTATCCTTGTGCTACCAAACGAGCCTTGTTGTGAACGATAATCCCATGAGCATCTTGCTTGTTCTTGAATATCCACTTGGTTCCAATGACATTATGGTTCCCCTTTGGCCTTGGCACCAATCTCCACACCTTGTTGTGCTCTAAGTTGTTGAGTTCTTCATGCATGGCATTAAGCCAATCCGGATCCTCGAGCGCCTCATAGACCTTTTGGGGTTCAACATAAGAAACAAACGCGTGATGTTCACAATAGTTTGCTAATTGTCTATGAGTGCTTATCCCCTTTCTTAAGCTTCCAAGCACATTCGTCATGAGATGATCTTTGGTAGTGAGCTTGGATGCAATCTTGGTGGCATGACACTCCAATTATTCCTCACGAGAGAGTTGAGGAGCGGTAACTTGATCATCTTGAGCGTCGTCTTGAGCTTGTTCTTGATCTTGAGCTTGCTCTTGATCTTGAACTTGCTCGGTGGAGAGAACTTGACATTGGGCATCACTTGGTGGTTCACCACCTTCTTGAGGTTGATCTTGCCCTTGATCTTGTGCAATTGGCTGAGGGCCTTCACTTTTTTCTTAGGAAGCGTGTGGGTCTTGGGTTGGTGATGGTTCCACTTGAGTGGAACACTGTCCTTCTCCTTCGACCACAAGGGGTTCCTCAATGGGTAGGATATGACCAACACCCATTCTTCTTATGGCTTGGGGAGGAATTTCATCATCTACATCACAAGTACCACTTTGCTCCACTTGGGAGCCGTTATTCTCATCAAACTCCATGTTACACGTCTCCTCAATAAGTCTCGTGGACTTATTGAGGACACGGTAAGCATGAGAGTTTGTAGCATAACCAACAAATATGCCCTCATGAGCTCTAGCCTCAAATTTAGACAAATGAACACCTTTCTCGAGAATGAAACACTTACACCCGAACACCCGGAAGTACTTGAGGTTGGGCCTGTTGCCAGTGAGTATCTCATATGGAGTCTTGTTCAAGCCTTTGCGAAGATAGAGCCGATTGGATGCATGACAAGCGGTGTTGATGGTTTCGACCCAAAAGTTATATGGAGACTTGAACTCGGCCATCATGGTCCTTGCCGCATCCATCAACGTTCGTTTCTTCCTCTCTGCTACACCATTTTGTTGAGGGGTGTAAGGTGTGGAATATTGGTGCTTGATCCCCTCATCACTAAGAAACTCATCCAAGGTGTAGCTCTTGAACTCGGTGTCGTTGTCACTTCTTATAGTCAAGATCTTTGCATTGTGTTGATGTTGGGCTTCATCTGCAAAGTCGATGACGGTTTGTTGGGTCTCAGTCTTCCTCTTGAAGAAATATACCCAAGTGTATCTTGAATAATCATCCACAATCACCAAGCAATAGTTTCTACCCCCAAGACTATAAAAGGATGGAGGCCCAAATAGATCCAAGTGAAGGAGCTCCAAGGGCCTCTTCGAGTAGATGATAGTCGTGGGAGGGTGAGCCTTCTCATGTAGCTTTCCTTCGATACAAGCAGTGCAAGCACGATCTTTGGCAAAACTAACATTTGTTAGTCCTCAGACGTGGTCCCCCTTGAGAAGACTTTGCAAAGATCTCATATTCACGTGGGCTAAACGGCGATGCCAAAGCCATCCAACGTCAACTTTAGCCATTAGGCATGTCGCGATCTTAGTGGGCCTCTCCAAAAAGTTAATCACATAAAAACCGTTCTCGACATGCCCAACAAAGGCTACTTTAAGAGTCTTGCTCCACAAGAGGGCCACAATATCAATATCAAAAAAAGTGGCAAAGTCCTTTCCGCAAAAAAGAGTAAGTGGCAAAGCCCATGATTGCAAGTTGACAAACGGAAAGTAAGTTGTATGCAAGGGACTCAACAAGCATGACTTTCTCGATCGTGAGATCATGAGAAATGACAACCTTGCCAAGACCCAATACCTTAGAAGATGAGGCATCACCCCACTCGACATTGGTGGGCATAGATGAAATCTTGTGCACGTCCACCACCAAGTCCTTGCTTCCGTTCATATGATTTGTGGCTCCACTATCGAGCAACCATGATCCCCCACTGGAAGCAAACACCTACAAAAGATTAATGCTTGGTTTTAGGTACCCATTTTGTAATGGGTCCTTTGATGTTAGTAACAAGGGTATTAGGAACCCAAATAGACCATTCAATGTACTCATAAGGAGAACCAACAAATTTGGCATAGACATGCCCATCACTAGCACGACATAACACATAAGAAGTGTTAAAGCCGTCGGCTTTGTTGGAAGGGGTGGCATTGCCCTTCTTGACATCACCACCCTTCACATTGTTCTTCTTCCCCTTAGAAGCACCCTCTCCCTCCTTCACAAAAGTTTGCTTGAGAGGAGGAGGTTGTTTGGCCTTGTCGTTCTTCTTCTTGTTCTTGGACTTGGGTCCAAATCCAATTTCCTACTTGCCCACAACTTCCATTTGATTACTCAAAAGGTCGTCGAGGTTCTTCTCACCTTGTATGCAAGACACAAGGCCTTTCTCAAGTTGCTCCTTTAACTTGACATTCTCCTCCAAAAGATGCACATGCTCACAACACGGGTTAGTAGCATTTGCATTATCAATTAAAACCATATGAGGAAATGTGGCTTTTTCCTTGGTTAGCTTCACTTGGAGTTGATCATGAGACTCTTTGAGCCTTGTCAAGTATATCAAACTCCTCCTTGAGTCTAGCATGGTCAACCCCAAGTTTAGCCTTCTCGGAATTGAGCACACGAGATACAATAAGAGCATGATCAAGATCTTTCTTTATTTTAGCATGATCATCATTGTGTGACTCCTCAAGAGCCAAACGATGACCACGCTCTTCCTCAAGCGCATTAGAGAGATCCGATATCTCATCGGCATAGTCACAACTATGCCCTTCCATCTTAGATATGGTTTCTTTGTGAGCCTCGATCATGTCATTGGCTTCACCAAGTTGTTCCAAGAGAGCAACAAAGTGGTTCTTGGATTTACCCTTGAGCTTACTCATAAAAGACTCAAATTCATTTTCCTCCTCCTTCGTCCCCTCACTTTGATCAATGCAATCCATCAAAGAAGGATTAGTAATGATGGTAGTTTTGATGTTGGGGGTTACCTTGTTGGTGGCTTTAGCCATGAGGCACCTGGCGGTGATGTTCTCGTTGGGTGAATCGAAGAGGGACACCCGAGGAGTTATTGCAATGGCAACGGAGGCCATGGCAACCGTCTCACCATCATCATCATCATCCTCATTGTACTCTTCTTGTGCCACCAACCCCTTGGGAGGAGTCTTCTTGGTGAAGTTGTTCTTGTTGGGGGAAGGACTTGGCCTTGTCTTTTCGGATAAGCTTGCCACCATTTTCTTCCCTCTTCTCGTACGGGCACTCCGCAACAAAGTGGATCAAATTGCCACAGTTATAGCATGTCCTCACACGTTGCTTGCCCTTGGCCCCACTTGAGTTGTTCTTGTTGAAGTTGGGCCTTGAGTTCTTCTTGCTCCGAAATTGTCGTGAAGTGAGAGCCATGTGCTCATGATACACATATTTTGTATCTTCGGGGCAACACAATTCTTCTTCCTCTTCACCCTCTTCTTCCACACTAGCCTTGGCCTTCAAAGCAAGGTTGGGCTTCTTTACTCGTTGAGAACGCAACACCGCATTGTCGACGGTCCTGTTCAAGATCCTCATTGCCACAAACTCATCCAACACTTCACGTGAGGACAAGGCGTGGAAGTCCGGCCTTTGATGGATGACGGAGGACATGGCCTTATGGTAAGGCATCATGGCCTTGAGAAACTTGCGCTTGATCCAATTGTCATCGATATCCTTGCTCCCATGATCTCGGAGTGAGACCGCGAGAGTGGTTAATCTCCAATAAAGCTCTTGAGGTTCTTCATCTTCATTCATTGCAAACTCATTGGCCTCATCTTGAACCACTTCAAAGTTTGAGCATTGAGAATGCTTGCGCTTCCCTTGTAAATGGAAAAAACATGTTTCCATGTTTGCTTGGCAACGGTGAACGGACGGAGATGCGCAATATCCTCGGGTGGAATTGCTTCTTGGAGAATGAAGAGAGCGGACTCGTTGAATTGATGATCCGCGGCTTCTCTTGGAGTGAAGTTGATTGGGTCGTGCGGATAGAAACCTTGCTCAATAATTCTCCAAAGATTAGTAGAACTATGATTTAAATGACGTTCAAAGCGATAGACCCAAGCGGCAAAATCCTCATTTTCACGGGTTTGGGAGGAGGACCAACATGATTCATATGCATGGAGGGAACCGGTCCTCCATAGGAAATTGGAGGTTCAACATGGGCAAAGATGCCATTTCCACTTCTACCATTAGTCAAAGCAACTCGATCACTAGTAGCTTCCCCCTTGTGGGAGTTAGCATCCGTCACCTTGTTAGTGGGATAGACCACTTCCAACGGTGCGGTGGAAACTTTAAGACCATCAAGAAACTTCTCAAGCATGCCTTTGACCTCGGCCGTCATGGAGGTTTTCAATGTTTCCAAGGCCACATCGAACTCCTCACAAGAGACCGAGGCCCCCCCTTCGGCCACAGACAAAGTGGGTCTCGCACCGGGGTGCTCCTCCACCTCGTCTATGGTGTCAACCATACTCTTCGGACGACAAAGTCCTTCATAAAGAAACCTGACTCTGATACCAATTGAAAGGATCGATATAGTTGACTAGGGGGGGGGGGGTGAATAGGCAACTAACAATTTTTAGCTTTTCTTTACCAAATTAAACTTTGCATCAAAGTAGGTTGTCTAGATATTCAGCTAGGTGAGCAACCTATATGATGCAAGAACAACAAGCACACAAGCAAGCAAGATATACAACACAAATAAGCTTGCACAAGTAAAGGTAAGAGACAACCAAGAGTGAAGCCGGTGGAGACGAGGGTGTGTTATTGAAGTTCCTTCCCTTTGAGAGGAAGTACGTCTCCGTTGGAGCTGTGTGGAGGCTCAATGCTCCCCAAGAAGCCACTAGGGCCACCATATTCTCCTGACGCCCTCACACAATGCGAGATGCCGTGATTCCACTATTGGTGCCCTTGGAGGCGGCGACCGAACCTTTACAAACAAGGTTGGGGCAATCTCCAAAACTTAATCGGAGGCTCCCAATGACACCACGAAGCTTCACCATGATGGAATATGGCTCTGCGGTGACCTAAACCGTCTAGGGTGCTCAAACACCCAAGAGTAACAAGATCCGCAAGGGAGTAGTGGGGAAAATCAAATTTCTCTTGGTGGAAGTGTAGATCAGGGCCTTCTCAACCAATCCCTAGAAAATCAACAAGTTTGATTGGCTATGGAGAGAGATCGTGCGAAAAAAGGAGCTTTGAGCAACAATGGAGCTTGGGGAGAGAAGAGGTGGTCAACTTGGGGAAGAAGACCCCCTTTATATAGTAGGGGGGAAGATCCAACCATTACCCACTTATTCAGCCCGCGACATGCGGTACTACCGCACAGACACACGGTACTACCGCAAGGGCCTGCGGTACTACCGCTAGACAGTGCGGTACTACCGCTCGCGCGACAGAGACCTGACGAGGCCCTGTTGCGTATAGCAACGAGCGGTAGAACCGCCGGAGCGGTACTAACGCAAGGCAGGGTTCATCTGGGCTGGGAAGGTACAGACTAATAAAATTACATCCGCGGCTACTTCCGCTGAGTTTTGGTCTGTGCGAAAATCCAGCATGATACTACCGCTCGTAGGGAGCGGTACTACCGCGTAGGGCACAGAAGTAAAAAATTAGTTTTGCACCTACTTCCGTGCGTGCCAGCGTCCTGTGCTAGAGGCCACGGTACTACTGCTCGCGAGGAGCAGTACTACCGCACAACTTGGTACTATGGCTACCCTGAGCGGTACTACTGTGGACAGCTGCGGTACTACTGCTCCCTTGAGCAGTACTACCGCACGCCACAGAAACTATAGCACTTGGAGGCCTTCATCTTCGCATAGACAAGGGAAAATGACCGGTGCTCCAATGAAGCGAAGGAAAGGTGGTGCAAAGGAACAGATGTGTGCATGTTGATTCCACCCTAACTTTTCTGAAGCGGACCCCCTCTTAATAGTACGGCTTTCCTACGACTCAAATCCACCGAAAAGAAACATAGAGAAATGCCATATTCGATAGGCTCCGAGGGGCACCAAATCGTCTTTTGCCTAGACATGAGATATCTGAAATGCTCAATGCACACGATTAGTTCGCAAATGCATTGTCATCAATCACCAAAACCACATAGGGAGAAATATGCCCTTACACAGAGTTTTGTAGGACAGTAGCAATTTTCCCTAAAGTGGATGACCTAAGGTTTATCAATCCATGGGAGGCGTAGGATGAAGCTCGTCTCTCTCAAATAACCCTGCAATCAAATAACAAATGGTCTCTTGTGTCCCCAACACACCGAATACAATGGTAAATTGTAAAAGGAGGCCTAGGGTCCGTACTTTCGCTAGTGCAATCTCTCAACAATGCTAATATAACTAGACAATGTAACCCTCCCTCAACGTGCATTGAAGAATCACTCCAAAGTTTTTATCTAGCGGGGAACATAAGAATAAATTGTTTGTAGGGTACAAAACCACCTCAAAGTTATCCTTTCCGATCGATCTATCCAAGAATTTTTACTAAAATGATACCAAGTTATCCTTTCCGATCGATCTATCTAAGAGTTCGTACTAAAATAACACCATATGATACACATCAACCAATTCTAATGTCACCTAGATACCCCAATGTCACCGTGAGTATCCGTGAATTGATTATACGATATGAATTAAAGAATTTCAGATTCATAATACTCAATCCAACACAAAGAACCTCAAAGAGTGCCCCAAGATTTCTACCGGAGAAACAAGGACGAAAACATGCATCAACCCCTATTCATAGATTACCCCAATGTCTCCGCGAGTTGAGTGCCAAAACATATATCAAGTGAATCAATATGATACCCCAATGTCACCACGGGTATTCATAGCAAGACATACATCAAGTGCTCCCAAATCCATAAAAGTACTCAATCCGATAAAAACGAAATCACAAAGGGAGAAGTCAATTCATCACAACAAGATAGGGAGGGGAAAACACCATATGATCCAACTATATTAACAAATCTCGCGATACATCAAGATCATGCCAAATCAAGAACACGAGAGAGAGACACACACACACAGAGAGAGAGAGAGATCAAACACATAGCTACTGGTACAAACCCTCAGCCCTGAGGGTGGACTACTCCCTCCTCATCATGGTGCCTGCCGGGATGATGAAGATGGCCACCGGTGATGATTTCCCCCCTCCGGCAGGGTGCCGGAATAGGGTCTACATTGGTTTTTAGTGTCTACAAAGGCTTGACACTCTTCCAAACCCACTTTCATCAATATAATTATCATTAACACGAGGCATGCTTTCATCATAATAAATTTTCTCATCAAAACTTGGGGGACTAAAAATATCATCTTCATCAAATATAACATCCCCATGCTTATAGCTTTGCATATCATTAGCATCTTGGATATTCAAAGAAATTATACTAACAATATTGCAATCATGATCATCATTCAAATATTTTATGCCAAACATTTTATAGAAATGTTCTTCTAACAATTGAGCAAAATTTTCCTTTCCATCATTTTCAAGAAAGATATGATTAAGACGAATAATATGAGGCCACCTCAATTCTATTTTTTGTAGTTTTCTTATATAAACCAAAGTAGTGATAAAACAAGAAACTAAAAGATTCAATTGCAAGATCTAAAGATATACCTTCAAGCACTCACCTCCCTGGCAACGGCGCCATAAAAAAGGTTGATGTCTACTACGCAGCTTTATTCTTGTAGACTCGTGTTTGGGCCTCCAAGCGCAGAGTTTTGTAGGACAGTAGCAATTTTCCCTCAAGTGGATGACCTAAGGTTTATCAATTGGTGGGAGGCATAGGATTAAGATGGTCTCTCTCAACCAACCCTGCAATCAAATAACAAAAAGTCTCTTGTGTCCCCAATACACCAAATACAATGGTAAATTGTATAGGTGCACTAGTTCGGCAAAGAGATGGTGATACAAGTGTAGTAATGATAGTAGATATTGATTTTTGTAATACCAACAATAAAAAAACAGCATGGTAGCAAGTAACAAAAGTGAGCACAAACAGAATTGTAATGCTTGAAAATGAGGCCTAGGGTCCGTACTTTCGCTACTGCAATCTCTCAATAATGCTAATATAATTGGATCATATAACCCTCCCTCAATGTGCGATGAATAATCACTCCAAAGTTCTTATCTAACGGAGAACATAAGAAGAAATTATTGTAGGGTACAAAACCACCTCAAAGTTATCCTTTCCAATCGATCTATCCAAGAGTTTGTACTAAAATAACACCAAGTTATCCGTTTCGATTGATCTATCTAAGACTTCGTACTAAAATAACACCAGATGATACACATCAACCTACTCTAATGTCACGTAGATACTCCAATGTCACTGCGAGTATCCGTGATTTGATTATATGATATGCATCCAACAAATTCAAACTCATAATACTCAATCCAACACAAAGAACCTCAGAGAGTGCCCCAAGATTTCTACCGGAGAAACAAGGACGAAAATGTGCATCAACCCCTATGTATAGATTACCCCAATGTCACCTCGGGAATCTGCGAGTTGAGTGCCAAAACATATATCAAGTGAATCAAAATGATACCCCATTGTCACCACGGGTATTCATAGCAAGACAAACATCAAGTGCTCTCAAATCCATAAAAGTATTCAATCCGATAAAAACAAAATCTCAAATGGAAAATTTAATTCATCATAACAAGATAGAGAGGAGAAAACACCATATGATCCAACTATATTAACAAAGCTCGCGGTACAGAAAGATCATGCCAAATCAGGAACACGAGAGAGAGAGAGAGAGAGAGAGAGAGAGAGAGAGAGATAAAGAAAGAAAGAGAGAGAGAGAGATCAAACACATAGCTACTGGTACAAACCCTCAACCCCGAGGGTGGACTACTCCCTCCTCATCATGGTGGCTGCTGGGATGATGAAGATGGCCACCGGTGATGATTTCCCCTTCGGCATGGTGCCAGAATGGGCTCTAGATTGGTTTTTCATGGCTACAAAGGCTTGCGCGGCGGAAGTTCTAATCTAGGGTTATTTCTGGGGGTTTCCATATTTATATGATTTTTTGGCTTCAGTTTCACTTTGAGATGGGCCACGAGGGGCCCACCACCCACCAGCACACGGGCAAGGCCCCTGGTACGCCCTGATGGGTGATGTCTACCACGCAACCTTCTTCTTGTAGATGTTGTTGGGCCTCCAAGTGCAGAGGTTTGTAGGACAGTAGCAAATTTCCCTCAAGTGGATGACCTAAGGTTTATCAATCTGTGGGAGGCGTAGGATGAAGATGGTCTCTCTCAAGCAACCCTGCAACCAAATAACAAAGAGTATATTGTGTCCCCAACACACCCAATACAATGATAAATTGTATAGGTATACTAGTTCGGCGAAGAGATGGTGATACAAGTGCAATATGGATGGTAGATATAGGTATTTGTAATCTGAAAATATAAAAACAGCAAGGTAACTAATGATAAAAGTGAGCGTAAACGGTATTGCAATGCTAGGAAACAAAGCCTAGGGTGGAATCATTACAATATAAAGTCATGACCTCTCCAAATCCACTTTCATAATTGTCACAATAAGATTCAACATCCTCCATAATAGTGGGATCATTACTTCCTAAAGTTGACACTCTTCCAAACCCATTTTCATCAATATAATCATCATAAGTAGGAGGCATGCTATCATCACTATACATTTGCATATCAAAACTTGGGAGACTAAAACTATCATCTTCATTAAACGTAGCATCCCCAAGCTTGGGAGAAACATTAATTGCAGAAAATATATTCTCAAAAACATCATCTTCTTCAAACATAGCATCCCCAAGCTTGGGCCTTTTTATATCATAAGCATAATCACTCTCATCATTAATAGTATGGATAGCACCAATAGTATAGCAAACATTATTATGATATTCTTCCAAGCAAGTGCCAAAAAGATTTTCAAGATCATAAGAAGTATCATTATCTTCCCAATCATAATCATCACAACAAGCAATAGGCATAACGAGATCATCATCAAGTGCATTATCTTCATTTTCATGAGGCACAACAATAATAGGAGCAACATTATTTGGGGGAGACATCTTTTTACCTCTCTTCCTTTTTCTTTTCTTCTTCTTCACCACATCATGTGTGGGTTCAATCCTCTTTTTGGAGCTCCGTATTAATGAGATTGGTTGAATAGAAGGCTCCTCCTCGTTACCTAATTCATCATAAGAAATAATAGGAGAATATTGGAAGTCTCTTCCCTTTCGATAGCATTCTCTTCATCTTCTATTTCTTTTATTTTCTTTATGTAATTGGAAATATAAGGATTTTCAATGCAATTCACCGCACAATACATATAAATCTTCTCTAGATCAAAAATCAAGAAATTTATCGAGATTAAATTTTGGAATACCCTTAGTTATACGTTTCATTTCTTCATAACCCAAAAGAAGACTAAGCTCTTTATGATGCTCAAGGGTAATCAAGTTATCACAATTTTTGGACACGACTTGATCATGAAAAAGTTAGCATTGGAGCTTTAAATGACCATGTTCATTGCAAAGTTCACAAGGGGCGCGATAAATATTGAATCTTTCAGCGTAATCATCTAGCCTCTCTTGCAACAATTTAGTTTCTAAGTACTTATGCCTCTTGCAATATCTATCTTCCCTATTTGGTGTGTACTCACAAACCCAATGCACTCCACAAAAATTGACATGTTTATAGGAGACATTTTCATCATAACTAGTGCAATCATCATTAGTACTATGGATATTCAAGGAGTTCATACTAACAACATTGCAATCATGCTCATCATTCAAAGATTTAGTGCCAAAATTTTAATGCATTCTTCTTCTAACACTTTGGCACAATTTTCCTTCCCATCATACTCACGAAAGGTATTAAAAAGATGAAGCGTACGAGACAAACTCAATTCCATTTTTTTGTAATTTTCATTTATAAACTAAATTAGTGATAAAACAAGAAACACAAAGTTTCGATTGCAAGATCTAAAGATATAACTTCAAGCACTCACCTCCCCGGCAACGGCGCCAGAAAAGAGCTTGGTTGACGGGGTGTGAGTGCCACTTACCTAGCCTCACCGGCAACAGCGCGAGAAAAGAGCTTGATGTCTACTACGCAACCTTCTTCTTGTAGACGTTGTTGGGCCTCCAAGTGCAGAGGTTTGTAGATAGTAGCAAATTTCCCTCAAGTGGATGACCTAAGGTTTATCAATCCATGGGAGGCGTAGGATGAAGATGGTCTCTCTCAAGCAACCCTGCAACCAAATAACAAAGAGTCTCTTGTGTCGCCAACACACCCAATACAATGGTAAATTGTATAGGTGCACTAGTTCGGCGAAGAGATGGTGATACAAGTGCAATATGAATGGTAGATATAGGTATTTGTAATCTGAAAATATAAAAACAGCAAGGTAACTAATGATAAAAGTGAGTGTAAACGGTATTGCAATGCTAGGAAACAAAGCCTAGGGTTCATACTTTCACTAGTGCAAGTTCTCTCAACAATAATAACATATTTGGATCATATAACTATCCCTCAACATGCAAAAAAGAGTCACTCCAAAGTCACTAATAGCGGAGAACAAACGAAAAGATTATAGTAGGGTACAAAACCACCTCAAAGGTATTCTTTCCAATCAATCCGTTGGGCTATTCCTATAAGTGTCACAAACAGCCCTAGAGTCCGTACTAGAATAACACCTTAAGACACAAATCAACCAAAACCCTAATGTCACCTAGATACTCCAATGTCACCTCAAGTATCCGTCGGTATGATTATATGATATGCATCACACAATCTCAGATTCATCTATTCAACCAACACATAGGACCTCAAAGAGTGCCCCAAAGTTTCTACCGGAGAATCAAGACGAAAACGTGTGCCAAACCCTATGCATAGGTTCATGGGCGGAACCCGCAAGTTGATCACCAAAACATTCATCAAGTGAATGACGTGATATCCCATTGTCACCACAGATACGCACGGCAAGACATACATCAAGTGTTCTCAAATCATTAAAGACTCAATCCGATAAGATTACTTCAAAGGGAAAACTCAATCCATTACAAGAGAGTAGAGGGGGAGAAGAAACATAAGATCCAACTATAATAGCAAAGCTCGCGATACATCAAGATCGTACCACCTCAAGAACACGAGAGAGAGAGAGAGAGAGAGAGATCAAACACATAGCTATTGGTACATACCCTCAGCCCCGAGGGTGAACTACTCCCTCCTCGTCATGGAGAGCGCCGGGATGATGAAGATGGCCACCGGTGAGGGTTCCCCCCTCCGGAAGGGTGTCGGAACATGGTCCCAATTGGCTTTTGGTGGCTACAGAGGCTTGCGGCGACGGAACTCCAGATCTATTCTGTTCCCCGATCGTTTTAGAGTATATGGGTATATATAGGAGGAAGAAGTACGTCAGGGGAGCCACGAGGGGCCCACGAGGGTGGAGGGCGCGCCCTAGGGGGGTAGGCGCTCCCCCTACCTCGTGGCTCCCTCGTTTCTTTCCTGACGTGCACTCCAAGTCCATCGGGTAGCTTTCCTTCCAAAAATAACTTCTCCAGAAGGTTTCATTCTGTTTCGACTCCGTTTGATATTCCTTTTCTTCGAAACACTGAAACAAGGGAAAAACAGGAACTGGCACTGGGCTCTGGGTCAATAGGTTAGTCCCAAAAATAATATAAAAGTGTTTAATAAACCCCATAAACATCCAAAACAGATAATATAATAGCATGGAACAATAAAAAATTATAGATACGTTGGAGACGTATCAGCATCCCTAAGCTTAATTCCTTCTCGTCCTCGGGTAGGTAAATGATAAAAACATAATTTTTGATGTGGAATGCTACCTAACATATTTATCAATGTAATCTTCTTTATTGTGGCAAGAATATTCAGATACATAAGATTCAAAACAAAAGTTTAATATTGACATGAAAACAATAATACTTCAAGCATACTAACAAAGCAATCATGTCTTCTCAAAATAACATGGCTAAAGTAAGCTATCCCTACAAAATCATATAGTCTGGCTATGCTCTATCTTCACCACACAAAGTATTTAAATCATGCACAACCCCGATGACAAGCCAAGCAATTGTTTCATACTTTTGATGTTCTCAAACTTTTTCAATCTTCACGCAATATATGAGTGAGCCATGGATATAGCACTATAGGTGGAATAGAATGGTGGTTGTGGAGAAGTCAAAAAGGAGGAGATAATCTCACATCAACTAGGCGTATCAACAGGCTATGGAGATGCCCATTAATAGATATCAATGTGAGTGAGTAGGGATTGCCATGCAACGGATGCACTAGATCTATAAGTGTATGAAAGCTCAAAAAAATAAACTAAGTGGGTATGCATCCAACTCGCTTGCTCACGAAGACCTAGGGCATTTTGAGGAAGCCCATCATTGGAATATACAAGCCAAGTTCTATAATGAAAAATTCCCACCAGTATATGAAAGTGACAACATAAGAGACTCTCTATCATGAAGATCATGGTGCTACTTTGAAGCACAAGTGTGGTAAAAGGATAGTAGCATTGTCCCTTCTCTCTTTTTCTCTCATTTTTTATTTTTTTATTTGGGACTTTCTCTTTTTCTTTATGGCCTCTTTTTCTTTTTTTTTCGTTCGTAGTCTCTGTCGGATTTCGGGTTCCGGCAGACCCTTAAGGTTCGAACTCTGGGGTGCACGCGGAGATTACGCCCTCTACCTCTCCGTCTCGCAAGGATCTAACTACCGAAAGAACAACACAAGGAACACAGAGTTCATACTAGTTCGGGCCACCATTGTGGTGTAATACCCTACTCTAGTTTGTGGTGGATGGATTGCCTCTTGGGCTGATGATGATGAACAATACAGGGGAGAACAGCCTCGCGAGGGTCTGCTCCTGGCTAGGGGGGTGAACTGCTAGGGGGAGTTCACCCGCCCTTCTCTTCTTTCTCTCTTTGCTCTCTGCTTGCTCTGATCCTAGGTTCTGCTGGCCTGATTGCTCGATGCTAGATCGCCCCCGTCCCCCTGCCCTGGGGGTGGCTAGTCCTATTTATAGGCAAAGGCCCTGGGCCTCTTCCCAAATTTTGAGCGGGAAGGGCGCCAACAATTGGCCAATTCGAAGGGGAACATCTGGTACACTTATCCTGACTAAAGTTGGTCCTCGCCTGCCAGAGGCCCTGTGGTGACGCCGTTCTGGGCTCCACGATGACCTCCTTCCCACCGTTGGACCAGTCTTGGTCTCGTTGCACCTAAATGGATGCCTTTGCTTGATCCTCTCGCCTGCGCTTGCCCCCTTTGCACCAAAGAGGAAAGGGAGGACACTGCGCGGGTTGGCGCCCGTCTGGCGCCCTTGGTCGTCATGGCTTGCGTCATGGGCACCTCGCGAGGTACCCTGCCTTGATCTCTCCGCCTGAGCCAGCCTGACGAGGCCGTGCCTGAGGAAGTGCTGTGTCGTCCGCCCCGCGAGGCTTGGCCCCTCGCGAGGGTCTTGGGTCTTGTGTCGATGAAGTTGGGCCGTGCTGGGCCTCCTTTGAGCCACGGCGCGGGCCGCAGGCAGGCAAGTCTGGGGACCCCCATTCCCAGAACGCCGACAGTAGCCCCCGGGCCCAAGGTGCGCTCGGACTTGGCCTTGCTGAGAGGCGAAAGGTCAAGGGCGAAGCGCCGCGGGCCCTAACAGCCTGCGGCTTCGGGCGCCGCGTGGCGGTTGATTGGACGTGGGCGGCACTGTTCCCCCACGCTTCCTTATTTTGCGCCTTGCTATGCGTACTCGTAGTTGTACACAGTTGCCCCCCTTCCTGTTGCTCGACCGTCCCCTATCCTTCCTCTCTTCGACCTCCGACTCTTGTCTCCAATCCCATTTCTCATCTTCCCCCTCCTTTCCTTCGCCATGGCTCCGACGAAGAAGGAGAAGGGGAAGAAACCCATGACTCCGTCCCGCTCGCCGCCGTCGGTGAATCCCGCCGTCGGCAGATCGATCATACTCAATCAAGAGTTCCTGGGTAAGCTTAGCCCAGCTCTGGCCACCACCTTCAACGAGTGTGGGAGGACGACGGCCTGATCTACGTCTCACCTCCCCACTGACAGGATAATCACTGAGGTCCATTATTTCGTCGATGCCTTGTGGGCGGGTCTGGTTCCCCCCTTTTCTGATTTCTTCAAGGCCGTCCTCTCTCATTATGAGATCCACATGATGCATTTGGGTCCCGAATCCATCACCCTCCTTTCGGTCTTTGCTTTTATTTGTGAGGCGATAATGGGCATCCCTCCTTCCGTTGCCTTGCTGCGCCACTTCTTCTCTTTGCGCCTTACTGACCCCACTCAATGCTCGGCGTGTGTGAGCTTTGTTGCCGCGCCCGAGACTGCGGCCTCGGGGATTGACTTCAAGCTCCCTCCACCTTCAGCTGGGTTCCGCGAGCGGTGGTTGTACGTTGATGTCGGGGTGCCCAGCCCCCTGCTGGCAAAGCCAACTTCCCCTGCGGCACCCAATTCGGGCTGGGGCCAGGAGACGCTCGTGAGCCCCCGGCTCGCCTTCATCTGGCGCCGCTTCGCGTCCTTGAGGTTACTCGGCATGACGGCACCCAAAGTGGTGAAGGAGTTCTTGTTACGCCGCATCGCCCCTCTCCAACGCCATTCTCGCCGAATGTGGGCTTTCAGCGGGCATGGTGATCGCATGAGGCTCCAGGAAGAAGACCTGACGCCTGCGGCGCTAAGGACCGTGCTCTTGGTCCTGACTGGCGACCCCAATCCGAGCAGCATCCAGAGAGGAGGGGCCCTGCTGTACCTCTGCCAGAACAGGGACGACTTCGTGAAGTAGATGCCCTCCTTCGATGAGTGGGGGCTGCGCCCCGCCGGCCTCCAAGGGCCTCGCGAGAATCCTGTGGTGGTGACCGCCCTTCCGGCTGGTCAAGGCGAATCCTCCTCGAGTGGCGGGGCAGGGAGGCGTGAGATGGCGGAGACCGATAAGGCTCTCGAAGGGGAGACTGCGCCTGGCGATGCCCTTGAGGAAGCAGCTCCTGAGGCCCGTGCTACAGAGGCTGTGGGTGGCAAGCTGTCGCTCCCAGCGCCCAGGGCCGAGGCTCCCGAGGCCCCGGCCGCGTCTTCTGCCGAGGTGACTGGCAGCACGCGCCAGGCAGGCGCCCCTGACGCAGATAGCGCTGTTGCTTCGCCTTCGTCACGGGTTGATCCTTGCGCTCTTCTCCTGGGCCGCTTTCGTGTGGACTTTGAGGCCCTTCGGAGGAAAAGGGAGGCCCTAGGTGATGACTTCCCTTGTCGCTTGCTGAAGAGCAGGAAGTACTTCGCCACCGACGAGTAAGCCTTCTCCTTTCCTGGCTCCTGATCCCCTTGTTGCGTCTATTGATCCTTGCTCTGCAGGCCTCTTCCTGCCGAGGTCGTGGAAGCCGCTGAGGTGCCGCCTCCTTTGGCTTCACCTCCCCCGTCGCCCCAAGACGTCCCGAGCAGCACTGCTCTTGTGGTGAGGATGAACGAAGGGGCGGACCGTCCTGAGGTGCCCTGCAGCCTTTCTCTTCCTGCGATCTTCCTTCGTGGGCCCTCTCTTGGCATGGCCAGCCTGCCGTGGGCTTCTCATCTAGTTGCGGGCTGCGACTGGCTGAGGCGCCCCCTGTGCCCTTCTTCTGGAGACGTGCCGGCCCCAGGCCGAGCTTCTGGCATGGCTCGCCCGGCCGTCGTGGGGGCGCCAGCCCCCCAGCCCCCTGCCCGGAGTGGGAGCGATGATTCGTGCTTCCAGGCGCTTGCCTGGGGCAGACGATGGTATGGGAGACGTGCTCGAGCGTGCTCGGGAGCGCCGCGCTCGCCGCCACGAATTCCTTCGAAGGGCGAGCGGCGCGGTAGACCTGCTTGGGGAGGAGCTCGCTGAGGAAGACGCGCGCCTGGAGGCCGAGGGCCTGCGCCTGGCCACGGAGAGGCGCGGGCTGGAGGCCGCCGTTGCCCTCGCGCGCCACCAGCGCGACCTTGAAGACGAAGAAGAGAAGGCGTCGCTGGAGGCCTCCCGGGTGGCCCGATCCCAGGCCGTTGAAGAGGCACTGGGAGCCGACCGACGGCGAGAGGCAGCGGAGGAGCGGGCTCGGGAGCTCCTGGCCCGATGCCACTTGCTAGAGGAGCAAGTGGAACTGCGCGAGGCGGCCCTTGTGTCGATGAGGGTGGCCTCTGGCGACCCAGCTGGGCTCCAGAGACGCGAAGAGGCGCTGACGCTGGAGGCCGCCGAACGCACCCGCTAGTACGAGCGGTTGGAGACGAGGGAGCGCCTGGTGACGCAGGCGGAGGATGAAGTCGCTGCGCGGGAGGCACGCGTCCTGGAGGAGGTTGGTCGTCGGGTGGTGACAATGCGCCAAGGCCTCGAGTGCGAGTTCGAGAGGAAGCTGGAGTTGATCCGGGTCAAGGCTGAGGGAAGAACCGCAGCCCTGAGGGCCCAACGGGATGAGGCGACGCGGCGGGCCGACGCTTCCCGGGCCGCCCTTGAGGCAGCGCAAAAGGAGTCGGCTGCCCTTCAGGCCGAGTGTAGGATCTAGAAGTAGGTGTGTCTAGAGGGGGGGTGATTAGACACTTAGTGCTAAAGTTGCAGTTCTTAAGACTTTTCGGTTTGAGTGGAGTTTTAGGCACAATTTCAACATACACAATACATATCAAGCAAGCATGCAAAGAGTATATGAGCAGCGGAATGTAAAGCATGCAACTTGCAAGAATGTAAAGGGAAGGGTTTGGAGAATTCAAACGCAATTGGAGACACGGATGTTTTTCCCGTGGTTCAGATAGGTGGTGCTATCCTACATCCACGTTGATGGAGACTTCAACCCACGAAGGGTAACGGTTGCGCGAGTCCACAGAGGGCTCCACCCACGAAGGGTCCACGAAGAAGCAACCTTGTCTATCCCACCATGGCCATCGCCCACGAAGGACTTGCCTCACTAGCGGTAGATCTTCACGAAGTAGGCAATCTCCTTGCCCTTAGAAACTCCTTGGTTCAACTCCACAATCTTGTCGGAAGCTCCCAAGTGACACCTAGCCAATCTAGGAGACACCACTCTCCAAGAAGTAACAAATGGTGTGTTGATGATGAACTCCTTGCTCTTGTGCTTCAAATGATAGTCTCCCCAACACTCAACTCTCTCTCATAGGATTTGGATTTTGTGGAAAGAAGATTTGAGTGGAGAGCAACTTGGGAAGGCTAGAGATCAAGATTCATATGGTAGGAATGGAATATCTTGGTCTCAACACATGAGTAGGTGGTTCTCTCTCAGAACATATGAGTTGGAAGTGTAGATGTGTTCTGATGGCTCTCTCCACGAATGAAGAGGAGGTGGAGGGGTATATATAGCCTCCACACAAAATCCAACCGTTACACACAATTTACCAATCTCGGTGGGACCGAATCAACAAACTCGGTTGGACCTAAAAGGTAAACCTAGTGACCGTTAGAGATTTTCGGTGGGACTGACATGGAACTCGATAGGACCGATATGGTTAGGGTTAGGGCATAACGTAATCTCGGTGAGACCGATTACACAAACTCGGTGAGACCGATTTTGGTAATTAGCTAACCAGAGAGTTGGTCAGGTAAACTCGGTGGGACCGATTTGCTCTTTTGGTGAGACCGAAAAGTTACAAAGGGGAAACAGAGAGTTTACATTGCAATCTCGGTGGGACCGATTTGCTCTTTCGGTGAGACCAAAAAGTTACAAAAGGGAAACAAAGAGATTGCAACCCCATCTCGGTGAGACCGAGATCCCTATCGGTAGAACCGATTTTCTAGGGTTTGGCAGTGGCTTATGACAAGTGAAACTCGGTGGCGTCGGATGGAAAGAATCGGAAGGACCGAGTTTGGCTTGGAGTTTAGGTCATTTGTGGATATGGAAAAGTAGCTCAGGGTTTTGGAGCATATCATCAAGCACATGGAGCAAAAGGCTCATTAAGCAACACCTCATCCCTTCTTAATAGTATTGGATTTTCCTATGGACTCAATGTGATCTTGGATCACTAAAAGTGTAAAATGAAGAGTCCTGAGCTTGAAGATTTAGCCAATCCTTTGTCCTTGGCATCTTGAAGGAGTTCCCACAACCTTTAGTCCATGCCACTCCATTGTTGAACTTATCTGAAATATACTAGATAAAAGTATTAGTCCAACAAGAGATATGTTGACATTAATTACCAAAACCACCTGGAGAGCACTTGTGCTTTCAATCTCCCCCTTTTTGGTAATTGATGGCAACATACATCAAAGCTTTAGATAAAGATACAAATAATAGCAAGTAAAGCTTTGGAAGAACATGTAACAAACATAGGCTCCCCCTACATGTATGTAATCATGTGAATACAGAATATTGAAGCATGTGAGAGCATAATCATGACAGAGTAGACAATGTGTTACATGTATCTTGGCCATATGCATCAGAGCAAAAGATTATTAAGAGAAATACCTTCATGGTTACGAGTCCTTCTTGCAAACAGTATGTACAAGAGCAAGAATTCCTCATACTCATGATTCTGATACATATACTTACCTTGTAGTCTTGAGTTGGCTTAGGATGGAATGAACCTGCATAAACAAGGTTAGATAACACAGGTACATCCACTAGCCAGAGCAAATCAAAAGAGACTACAAGAATACCAAGACTGGGATGACATGTAGAGAGTGAGTACAAGGTACCACATTGGATTAGACATGTCCCCAAGAGTAAAGATATGCAATGAATTTGAATGATTTCTTTCCCTTAGATGTCTTGCTCCCCCTGAATCTGGCATGGGATATTGGGAGAAGATAGGGAACAGAAGATCAGAGCTGAAAGATATGAATAGAACTTAATTCAAATGAGTACATATGAACATGTCTTTCCCCCAAAAAGACATGTGGCATCTATCCTCTTGAACATCAAGCATCTGGGATCCTTGAGTATTCTCTCCGCTTGGAGATTTCTTTCTCCCCCTTAATATTTGGGATCCTTGAGTATTCTCTCCCCCTTAGTACTTTCTCTCCCCGAGGATAAGCTTTGATGTGATCTCTCTCTCCCCCTTTGACATAAATTTCCAAGAAGGTTTTTCCTGGAATCCGTCGAATAGGTTTGGTCCTTGAGATTTAGCACAAAGTAGTGGATAAAACTGTGATGCTTGTAGAGGACAAGATTCGTTGAGTGGCAAACTATTTTTCCTGTTACGAAATCGGTGGCACCGAGTGGCATGTTTCAGTGGTATCGAAGGGATTCGGTTGGACCGAAAATTACAATTCGGTGAAACCGAGTTCATCACATAGAAAACTCTTGTCACCTCAGCTCACTAGTCAAGTAAGATCTCACAAAGATTTGCAAAGAATTAGCTGAAAGATTTGCAAGGAATTTGATGCAGAAATATGCAGAATAAGAATCAAAAATAAAAGAATGAAAGGTTCTAGATGAAGTTTTTTGGTGTGAGAAAAAGAGGGAAACAAACATGCAAGGGACAAATGCAATAACACAGAAAAGAACACAAGAGAACTTCATCTAGAATTGGGCGGTGACATAGTCACCTATGTTAGAGTATATTGACTTAGGAGTCAAGTGAGAACACTTGATCATAGGTCATACTCATCGTTTAAGCTCAAAATGGGGTTACCATTTTTTGTTTAAGCATCTTGATGTATTCACATCTTGTGGAGTTGCTTTAACTCATGACTTGGAGTAAAGCTTCTCTAAGATGGAACAACATACCTTGGGTTGTGGTGTGGATCTTGCTCATGTAGTTGAACTTGTGTGGATGCTCAAGGGTGATGTAGCTCATCATGAGTTGGGAGCACCACTTGGAGTTTGAGTTCATCTACCTACATGGATTAGTTATTGCAAGGAAAAGCACTTGTATATCCAAAAATGACAATCATGAACCTCAACATAGAATTTGTCAAAGGATATGTTCAAATGGTTTCGTGCTTCCTTGTCGTCAACCACCGTTGTGTAGAGACTTGGTGATTGTCGGCATTCTGGGAACAGGGGTCCCCAGACTTGCCTGCCTGCGGCTTGCAGCGTGGCTCAAATGGGGCCCCAGCGTGGCCCATCTTCGTCAACACAAGGCTCAAGACCCTCGCGAGGGGCCAAGCCTCGCGAGGCGGACAAAATGGCGCTTCCTCAAGCACGGCCTCCTCAGGCTGGCTCGCCAGGAGGCGGAGAGATCAAGGTGGGTACCTCATGAGGTGCCCATGACGCAAGCCATGACGACCAAGGATGCCAGGCGGGCGCCAGCCCGGGCAGCGTCTCCCTTTCCTCTTTGGTGCAAAGGGAGCAAGCGCAGGCGAGGGGATCAAGCAAAGGCACCCATTTCGGTGCAACGAGACCAAGACCAGTCCAACGAAGGGAAGGAGGTCACCATGGAGCCCAGGACGGCGTCACCACAGGGCCTTTGGCAGGCGAAGACCAACTTTAGTCAGGATAAGTGTACCAGATGTTCCCCTTCAAATTGGCCAATTGTTGGCGCCCTTCCCGCTCAATATTTGGGAAGAGGCCCAGGGCCTTTGCCTATAAATAGGACTAGCCACCCCCAGAGTAGGGGGAGATGGGAATGAGCTAGGATCGAATCCAGCATCTAGAGAGAGAGAGAAGGGCGATCGAACTCCCCCTAGCAGTTCATCCCCTAGCCAAGAACAGGCCCTCGCGAGGCCGTTCCCCCTTGTACCGTTCTTCCTCATCAGCCCAAGAGGCAATCCACCCACCACAAACTAGAGTAGGGTATTACACCACAATGGTGGCCCGAACTAGTATAAACCTTGTGTCTCTTGTGTTGTTCTTACAGTAGTTAGATCCTTACGAAACGGAGGGGTAGAGGGCACGACCTCCGCGCGCACCCCAGAGTTCGAACCTTAAGGGTCTGCCGGAACCCGTGATCCGACATTTGGCACGCCAGGTAGGGGTGCGCCGGAATCTACCTTCCACCGCTCCGTTCTCCCCCGGCTGCCGCATCCATGTACGGCGCGCGACGAGCTCGCGCCACACCAGCGGCCCTCGCTGGTGGACATCCTCGCCGTTCCCCGTCGCCCGCCGTCAACACCGCCACCGGCCCGACGAGAGGCGAGCAGCAAGCCCACCCCGGCGCCTGTCTATGCGACCGGGCTGCCACACCACAACGTCGATGCTCCCGGTCATCGCGGCCCTCCTGGGCGGCTCGCAGGCGCCACCAACGAGCCGCCACGTCAAGCCGTTTGCCCGCCAGATCGGCGTCGTTTCTGCATGGCAGGGGGCTCCCACGGACCGGGCGGCGCGCGAGGTTGGCCTGACCTTCAGCTCGGAGGGCCACCCCGCTAACTTGGCCGGCTCGGGCGCGCTCCCCCTGTTGTGCACCCCCACCATCTGCCAGGTGGCCGTCACCAGAACCCTCGTCGATGGCAGCGCGGGCCTCAGCGTGCTTTCGGTCGAGACCTTCAACCTCCTCCGCATACCCCGGGAGCGGCTGCAACCCAGCCGATCCTTCTCACGCGTCGGGGGCGGGTCGTCCAACTCCTTGGGACAGATCCGGCTCCCAGTGACTTTCGGCACCTACGACAACTTCCGCACGGAGATGGTCGACTTCGACATCGCCCCCATCGGCCTCCCTTACAACGCCATCCTCGGCTACCCGGCACTGGCTCAGTTCATGGCCGCCACGCACCCGGCGTACAACCTCATGAAGATGCCCGGGAGAAACGATACCCTCACCGTGCACAGAGACACCGAGGACGCCCTGCGAGTACTCAAGCTCGCCTTCAAGATGGTGGCATCGGCACAGCCCGCCGACGCGGGGACCCCTGAGCCCAAGGGGGCTGCACCTACCAAGAAGAAGCAGTTGTTCACCCAGGACAAGGCGGAAACCAAGCAGATACTCGTCGACGAGGACGGGTCCTCCAGCGCCACTTTCACCATTGGCGCCAACCTAGGGCCTGAGCAGGAGGAGGCCCTGGTCAAGTTCCTGCGTGCAAACAAGAAAGTGTTTGCTTGGGAGCCCGATCAGTTGGCAGGGATCCCCAGGGATGTCATCGAGCATCACCTCAATGTGTGCCCAAATGTGCGCCCCGTGAAGCAGAAAGCCAGGCGACAGTCCGCAGAGAAGCAGGCCTTCATCGTCCAAGAGACCTGCAAGTTAGAAGCCGCTGGAGTCATTCGCGAGGTCCGGTACCCAGATTGGTTGGCCAACCCTGTCGTTGTGCCCAAGAAAGGGGGGAAGGAACGCATGTGTGTCGACTTCACCAACCTCAACAAGGCATGCCCGCAAGATCCGTTCCCGCTCCCTCGCATCGACCAGATCATCAATTCCACCGCCGAGTGCGACCTGTTGTGCTTTTTGGATGCCTTCTCCGGATATCACCAGATCAAGATGGCGGTAGAAGACGTTGAGAAGACCGCCTTCTTGACCCCGTGCGGGGTATACTGCTATACATGCATGCCATTTGGACTACGCAACGCAGGGGCAACCTTTCAGCGGCTGATGCACATCACCTTGGGCCTGCAGCTTGGGAAGAATGTTGAAGCATACGTCGATGACATTATTGTGAAATCTCGAGAGGCCAGGACCCTGATACAAGACCTGGAGGAGACCTTCGCGAGCCTCGACGCAGTGAACCCGTGGCTCAACCCGGAGAAATGTGTGTTTGGCGTTCCCTCGGGCAAGCTTTTGGGATTCCTCGTATCTTACCGTGGCATCGAGGCCAACCCCGAGAAGGTCAAGGCGGTCGAGGACATGAGTCCGCCAAAGACCCTCAGAGAAATGCAGAAGCTCACTGGGCGTGTGACCGCACTAGGGCGCTTCATCTCAAGCTGGGGGAACGAGTGCTGCCTTTCTTTCAGCTGATGAAGAAAAAGGGACCCTTTGAATGGACTGAAGAGGCAGATAGGGCGTTTCAAGATCTCAAGAGGTACTTAACCAGTCCCCCAGTCATGGTGGCTCCGCGCCCTCAAGAGCCTCTGCTGCTTTACCTTGCCGCCACCCCCTACTCTGCCAGCGCAGCACTGGTGGCGGTTAGGGAAGAGCGCCAGTCCAAGACCATAGCGGTAGCCCGAGGCCAGACAAGACGGGAACAGGGAAAGCTCGAGGAAGCCGAAACTACAGATGGAGAGAGTCAGCTGCCAAGGGACGCACCAGAGACAGGAGAGGCAGCATGCCCGAATGGTCCACCTCCCAAGGCCACAGCATCTGGTGAGGTGCCCTCACCTCCCGAGGGCGCCGCGACCCAAGCTGCTCTCAGCCTTGTTGAGCACCCGGTCTACTTCGTTAGCACGGTGCTACGGGACGCGAGGGCACGATACCCGATGCCTCAGAAGCTCCTCCTCGCGCTGCTGGTGGCCTCGCGCAAGCTGCGGCACTACTTTCAAGCTCACCAGATCAAGGTCGTCTCATCGTACCCCCTGGAGAGGGTGCTCAGGAGCCCTAACTCAGCCGGAAGGGTCGCTGAGTGGAACATAGAGTTGCAAGCGTTTCAGCTCGAGTTCAGCACAACTAGGGTCATCAAAGGAGCCGCATTGGCGGATTTCGTGGCGGAATGGACAGAGGCGCCAGGCCTCAAGGATGACGAGGATCGCTCCCTCTCCCCAGGGAGCGAGGCGCCAGAAGGCTGGGTCATGTACTTCGACGGGGCATTCTCCAGGCACGGCGCGGGGGCTGGTGCTGTGCTGATATCACCCACTCAGGATAAGCTTTGCTATGCAGTACAACTCTGTTTCCAGCAAGGAGAAAAGGTCTCCAACAACATAGCAGAATATGTCGGACTGATAGCCGGGTTGAAGGCCGCAGCGGCCCTGGGAGTAAAACGCCTCACCGTCAAAGGCGACTCACAGCTCCTAGTCAACTTCTCCAATAAGGTGTACGAGCCGAAGGATGAACACATGGAGGCCTACCTAGCAGAGGTCCGCAGATGGAAAAGCAGTTCTGGGGGCTGGAGCTGAAGCACGTGCCCCGTGGCACCAACCAGGAAGCTGACGACATAGTCGGACGGGCGTCCAGGCGGCTGCCGCAGAAGCCCGACGTCTTCGAAGAGCGGCTCTTCAAACCTTCAGCGCAGCCAACACTATCAAGCACGGCCCAGCCTCGAGAGGAGCTCCCTCAGCCGCCAGCCTCGGGAGCCCTGGCCTGTGGGCCTCCCTCAGGAGCGCGCCTGCTCCTGACAATGGAACCTCAGGAGGAATGCTGGATCACAGAGCTCCGGGATTACCTAACACGTGGGGCCCTGCCAGAGAAGGAGGAGGAAGCAGAACGTGTGGCGCGGCAGGCCACAGCGTACCACATCAGAGATGGAGAACTCTACCGGAAGCGACCCAACGACGTATCTCTGCGCTGCATCTCCAGGGAGCAAGGAAGGGAACTACTGGGGGACATACACGGCGGAGACTGCGGTCACCACTCATCATCACGGACCCTCGTCGGCAAAGCATTCCGTAGTGGGTTCTATTGGCCCACCGCGCTCAACGACGCAATTGAGTTAGTAAAGGCTTGCGAGGCCTGCCAGTTCCATTCCAAGCAGATCCATCAACCAGCGGGGAGCCTGCAGACTATACCCCTCTCGTGGCCATTCGCAGTTTGGGGGTTGGATATTCTGGGCCCGTTCCCTCGGGCGCCAGGGGGCTACCGTTACCTCTACGTCGCCATTGACAAGTTCACCAAGTGGGCAGAGGTGGAGGCTGTCCGTACCATCCCCGCAGGCTCCGCGGTCAAGTTCATCAGGGGTATCGTGAGCCGGTTCGGGGTGCCGAACCACATCATCACAGACAACGGTTCGCAGTTCACCAGTAATCTCTTCAAAACATACTGTGCTAACCTTGGAACGCAGATATGCTACGCTTCGGTGGCACACCCGCGAAGCACTGGGCAAGCCGAACGAGCCAACGTGGAGGTCCTGAGAGGCCTCAAGACCAGGACGTTCAAGAAGAAGCTGGAGGCCTGCGGCAGGGGTTGGTACGATGAGCTCCAATCCGTGTTGTGGTCCATCCGCACAACCGCGACCAAACCAACCGGGGAAACCCCGTTCTTCCTGGTCTATGGAGCTGAAGCAGTCCTTCCTCACGAGGTCAGGCGTCGCTCCGCGCGGGTCCTAGTGTTCGACGAGGTGCAGCAGGACGCCATGCGGGGGATGGACCTCGTGCTGGGGGAGTAACGCCGCCGGGAAGCCGCGCTGTGAGCGGCAAGGTACCAGCAGGCGCTACGACGATATCACTGCCGCAACGTCCGCCCCAGGACCCTCGAGGTAGGAGACCTCATACTCAGGCGGGTCCTCTCCAGGGAAGGGCTGCACAAGCTCTCTCCCATGTGGGAGGGCCCATTCAAGGTTGTTCATGTTTCCAGGCCTGGCTCCGTGCGCTTGGAGACTCAAGAGGGGGAGCCGATCCAGAACGCGTGGAACATCCAGCACCTCCGGAGGTTCTACCCCTAAAAAGGCCTTGAGCCTGTGAAGAAGGCAAACACCTGTGAAGATCATCTCTTTTTGGAAAAGGCCCTGAGCCTGTGAAGAAGGCGAATGCCTGTGAAGATCGTCTCTTTTTGGAGAAGGCCCAGAGCCTGTGAAGAAGGCGAATGCCTGTGAAGCTTATTACCTCTAAGGGAGAAGGCCCAGAGCCTGTGAAGAAGGCGAATGCCTATGAAGCTTATTACCTCTAAGAAGAAAGGCCCGGAGCCTGTGAAGAAGGCCAATGCCTGTGAAGCTCGCCGCCCCGTGACACTCTCACGTAATAATGAGTGGGGCTGTACACGCCCCGGAGTCTCAGGAGCGCCGGCCTCAGGCCCTGGGGCTCCCTCCCACGCCCAGTGGCAGCACTTAGCTCCGCGCTGGTGAGAAGACGTCGAAGACTAGACTAGGTGCTGGACGCGGCTTTTTCATTTGCTTTCCGCATTTGACGTGTTTTACTTGCATTTGAAGTCTTATCGAAGCTATCGCCGTTGTTGATTTGTGGTTTGTCGATTTTTGCTCCTCGTTTTGATTTTCTCTCATGAAGGCCTCGCGAGGGATGGGGCTCGAACGCCCTCGCGAGCGTTTCTACTCTAGCCGTTTAAAGGTTTCACGGCCCGGGCTCTCTACAGGAGCACCCCTCTGGTCCGTGCCCCTCGGGCACCGCGACATGCACACAGGGCCTGGGTCGGTCGCCCCCCGGCTGGGGCCGCAAACTACCTACGCGAGGGCAAATAGTTGAGAAGCGCAACAACAAAATCAAGGTAATGGCTTAATCGACAATGATTCTCAACACGCCCCCACGGGGCTCCATGCAGCTGTCTTATCTTACACAGGGAGTAGAAGGAAAAGGAAAGGGCGAGCCCGGCGCGGCCCGCCCCACATCGGCCTACTGAGGCGACACTGGATGCCTTCGGAGCTCGGACGGACTCCCTCTCGCGCTTCACCGGAGCGCGACGACGGGCAGATGAACAGGCACCCCCCAAGCAGGCGCGGAGGCAAGGGGGCTGGCTGCGGCCACCGCTGGAGGAGCCGCCTGAAGGGGAGTAGGCGAAGCTTGGGGAGCCTCGGGCGCCGCCAGCAGAGTGGGCGCTGTCTCCTCCATCGTCGTCCTCAGGGCAGCATCCTGCGCGGCGACCATCTTCCCCAAACACCCTCACGTAGAGGGTGCTGTCACCGTCGAACTTGAAGTGCAGGGTGCACCGCTCGCCCAAGCCGCGCGCGCGGGCAAACGTTTGCCAGCCGCGGGTCAGGGCCCCATTCCCAAAGGGGAGACCTCGAGCGAAACCCAAGAGGCCCTACTGCAGCAGCCGTCAGCCTGGAGCCAGAAGCCGCACCGAGCGCCGGTCGGCAGCTCGCTGATGAAGAAGCGAGGGAGCTGGAGCCAGGTGCTGGTCGGGTCCGCCGACCACATGACAAACTCCGGCAGCACCTCCGCCGAGCAAAAGCGCGGCCTGGGAGGCCGCGCAACCACAGCCTGCCTCCCCATGGCAGCCGGGTGCTCACCACCACGCGGAGAATCACCCCTGTGCCCACGGGGAGCCACAGCGGGGACCGTGGGATGCTTGCGGGGACGACCCCGGCCGCTCTTGGCCGGAGGGGAGTCGGGCCCCGCCCGACTAGCCTTCCCCTTCTCCACAGCTGAGAACCTCTTCGGAGCCATACGAGCGGCGGCGGCGAAGGAGAGGAAGAAGAAGAGAAGCGGGAAGGGATGGACTGGCGGAGCTTGTGCGGCCTCGCACTTATAGCCGGAAGAGGCCAACCGTCAAGCACCACGATCGCAGGTAATAATGACCCGTATCTATGCATGCAGGGACTAGTCAAGTCACGCAGTTGCCGAGGCGTCGTGGGGAAGTGGAGACGCCCACGTCCTGTCAAACCGCCACGCAGCGCCCAAGGCCGCAGGCTGTTAGGGCCCGCGGCGCTTCGCCCTTGCCCTTTCGCCTCTCGGCACGGCCAAGTCCGTGCGCGCCTTGGGCCCGGGGGCTACTGTCGGCGTTCTGGGAACGGGGGTCCCCAGACTTGCCTGCCTGCGGCTTGCGGCGTGGCTCAAATGGGGGCCCAGCGTGGCCCATCTTCGTCAACACAAGGCTCAAGACCCTCGCGAGGGGCCAAGCCTCGCGAAGCGGACGACATGGCGCTTCCTCAAGCACGGCCTCCTCAGGCTGGCTCGCCAAGAGGCGGAGAGATCAAGGTGGGTACCTCACGAGGTGCCCATGACGCAAGCCATGATGACCAAGGATGACAGGCGGGCGCCAGCCCGGGCAGCGTCTCCCTTTCCTCTTTGGTGCAAAGGGAGCAAGCGCAGGCGAGGGGATCAAGCAAAGGCACCCATTTCGGTGCAACGAGACGAAGACCAGTCCAATGAAGGGAAGGAGGTCACCATGGAGCCCAGGACGGCGTCACCATAGGGCCTTTGGCAGGCGAAGACCAACTTTAGTCAGGATAAGTGTACCAGATGTTCCCCTTCAAATTGGCCAATTGTTGGCGCCCTTCCCGCTCAATATTTGGGAAGAGGCCCAGGGCCTTTGCCTATAAATAGGACTAGCCACCCCCAGAGTAGGGGGAGATGGGAATGAGCTAGGATCGAATCCAGCATCTAGAGAGAGAGAGAAGGGCGATCGAACTCCCCCTAGCAGTTCATCCCCTAGCCAAGAACAGGCCCTCCGAGGCCGTTCCCCCTTGTACTGTTCTTCCTCATCAGCCCAAGAGGCAATCCACCCACCACAAACTAGAGTAGGGTATTACACCACAATGGTGGCCCGAACTAGTATGAACTCTGTGTTCCTTGTGTTGTTCTTGCAGTAGTTAGATCCTTATGAAACGGAGAGGTAGAGGGCACGACCTCCGCGCGCACCCCAGAGTTCGAACCTTAAGGGTCTGCCGGAACCCGTGATCCGACAGTGATGTAGAGATTGCTCAAGATGTGAGTGAGTTGCAATCTCATAGAATTTGATTCAACCAAGTACCTACATGGGTTAGATATCATGCAAGATACAAATATATCCAAGACATAAGATAGTCATCATAAGATATATATCATGGATTGGCCATAAGCTCATGTCTTGCATGTATCCAATGGAGTTTCTACTCCAAGTTCGAAGCATCAATGATGTTCAATTCTCCTCTCAACCTGCAAAACACTTTCTCATGAAGTGGTTTAGTGAATATATCCGCTAATTGCTTATCGGTGCAAACATGCTTAAGATCAATGTCACCCTTAGCAACATGATCTCGAATGAAATGATGACGAACTTCAATGTGCTTAGTTCGAGAATGTTGCACAGGATTATGACCAATTTTGATAGCACTTTCATTGTCACAAAGCAATGGAACATGTTTCACATAGACCCCATAATCTTTAAGAGTTTGGGTCATCCAAAGTAATTGAGCACAACATGAACCAGCGGCAATGTACTCCGCTTCGGCGGTAGATAAGGATACCGAGTTTTGTTTCTTGGAGGACCAAGACACAAGAGATCTACCAAGAAATTGACAAGTACCCGAAGTGGACTTTCTATCAACCTTGTCTCCGGCATAATGCGAGTTGGAATAGCCAACAAGATCAAAAGAGGACCTCTTAGGATACCAAATGCCAAAATTTGGTGTATGAATTAGGTATCTCACTATCCTTTTCACGGCCTTAAGATGACATTCTTTAGGAGCAGCTTGATATCGTGCACACATGCACACACTTAGCATACTATCGGGACGTGAGGCACATAAGTATAACAATGAACCAATCATAGAGCGATAAACCTTTTGATCAACCGGTTCACCATCTTTGGTCAAGTCATTATGCCCACTAGTAGGCATGGGTGTTGACATACCTTTGCATTCTTGCATGTTGAACTTCTTGAATAAGTCTTTGGTGTAATTCGTTTGAGATACAAATGTACCTTCCTTAGTTTGCTTGATTTGCAAACCGAGAAAGAATTTGAGTTCACTCATCATAGACATCTCAAACTTCTCCGACATTAGCTTTCCAAACTTTTCACTAAAACGAGGGTTAGTTGAACCAAATATAATATCATCAACATAAATTTGGCACACAAATAGTTCTCCATTAACCCTTTTAGTAAAAAGTGTGGAATCAATTTTTCCAATTTCAAAACCACTTGCAATAAGGAACTTGGTCAAGCATTTATACCATGCTCTAGGAGCTTGTTTAAGACCATAAAGAGCTTTGTGGAGTTTGTAAACATGATTAGGTTTCTTAGGATTGACAAAGCCGGGAGGTTGTTTGACATAAACTTCCTCCTCTATTTCACCATTTAGAAAAGCACTTTTAATGTCCATTTGGTACAAGGTGATATTATGGTGATTAGCATAGGCAAGTAAGATGCGAATGGACTCGAGTCTAGCAACGGGAGCATATGTCTCACAATAGTCCATACCTTCGACTTGTGTGTACCCTTGGGCAACGAGACGTGCTTTGTTGTGAACCACTTGTCCATCTTCATCTTGCTTGTTGCGAAACACCCATTTGGTACCAATGATGTTGTGGTTGTTGTCGGGCTTCTCAACCAATGTCCAAACTTGGTTTCTCTCAAAGTTGTGTAGCTCTTCATGCATAGCGTTTATCCAATCCGGATCTTCCAATGCTTCTTCAACCTTCATAGGTTCAATGCTAGAGATAAATGAATAGTTTTCACAAAAGTTAGCTAAACGAGTTTTTGAGCGAGTAATTCTCCCGGTTTGAATATCATTGTAGATTTGCTCGACGGGGTGATCTTTGGCAATTCTTGCTCGAACTCGTGAAAGCTTTTGCTTGGGTCTTCGTTGAACATCTTCTTCATCTTGTTCATCTTCTTGATCTTCTTCATTGTTGACGTTGTTGTTCTCTTGTCGTGGTGGAGAAGGAGGTTGTTGATGTTCGTCTTGATGCGTTTCCTCGTTTTCTTCATATTGGTGTGTCCCACTTGTGGATGCTTCCGTGTCAATTCTTGGTTCACCTTGTCGTGAAGTAGAAGCTTCCACTTGGACGGACGAGGTATTCTCCTTCACCTCCATTGGACGAATTTTGCCAATAGACAAGTCTTGGATTGCTTCTGAAGGGTCTTTGTCTCCTACATCAATTGGCAATTGCTGTACTTGCGAGCCATTAGATTCATCAAACTTCACATCTACCGTTTCTTCAACCTTTCGGGTGAAAGAGTTGTAGACACGGTAAGTGTGAGAGTTTGAACCATAACCAAGTAGGAAACCTTCATGAGATTTAGGAGCAAACTTTGAATGACGATGCTTATCAAGAATGTAGCACTTTGAGCCGAATACTCGAAAGTATCCAACTTGGGGTTTGTTACCAGTGAGGAGCTCGTATGCCGTCTTGCCGAGTAGCTTGTGAAGATACAAGCGATTTGTTGCATGACAAGCCGTCTCAACCGCTTCTGCCCAAAAGTGCTTTGGCGTCTTGTACTCGTCAAGCATCGTTCTCGCCATTTCGATGAGCGTCCGGTTCTTCCTCTCAACAACTCCATTTTGTTGAGGTGTGTACGTAGCCGAGAACTCGTGTGAAATCCCTTCTTTGTCAAGAAAGGTGTCCACATTTGCGTTCTTGAACTCCGTTCCGTTGTCACTCCGAACCTTCTTGATCTTCACGTCAAACTGATTTTGGGCCTTCCTAGCGAAGTTTTTGAAGATCTTTTGGACCTGCGATTTTTCATCAAGAAAGAACACCCACGTAAATCTTGAAAAATCATCAACTATAACTAGACCAAAAGAATTTCCACCGAGACTATTGTAGGCATTGGGACCAAAAAGATCCATATGAAGTAGCTCGAGTGGCCTCCTTGTGGTCATGATGTTCTTCACGGGATGCCTTCCTCCAACCTGTTTACCTGCTTGACAAGCACTACAAAGTCTATCCTTATCAAATATGACATCGTTAACTCCAAGGATATGATTTCCTTTAATAAGCTTGTCAAGGTTTCTCATGCCAACGTGACCTAGTCGTCTATGCCACAACCAACCTTTTGAGGATTTAGCAATAAAGCAAGTTTTAGGTTGTGCCTTTTTAGAGAAATCGACAATGTAAAGGTCACCTCTACGTATACCGGTAAAGACCATTTTATGACTGTCTCGTCGAAACACTTGGCAATCTACCTCAGTAAATAGGACGTTCAAACCAAAATCAGCAAGTCTAGATACTGAAAGTAAGTTGTACCCAAGAGATTCAACGAGCATGACATTTTGAATGGAGCTATCGTGTGAGATGGCCACCTTACCAAGGCCAACCACCTTACCCTTTGAATTATCACCAAAGGTGACATATTTTTGAGAGCCTTCATTTTCAGCAAGCTCACGGAACATCTCTTCATCTCCGGTCATATGATCAGTACATCCACTGTCGAGAATCCATTCCTTTCCTCCTGACACATATCCTCGAAGATTAGCCATAATACTAAAGTGTCTCATTGCATCGTCAAGATCGAAGTCACTATCATAATCTTCATCATAGTATCCATGTTCAACATCATCTTGTGATTGATCATATCCTAGAGAGGGTAATTCACTAGATAAATGATCATCAAAGTGGTCACTTTTATGAATTCTTATGGATTCGGTTATGATATCACCAATGATTCCAATGTTTCCTTTAGCACGCATGAGATTAGTAAGCTCAAATAGACAATTACCAAAACTAGGATCACTAGAGTTCATTTTACTCAAGGCGATAGATTTATGGAGAATTTCATCCAAATTTTTCAAGGAATAATTGGGGAATCGTTCCTCAAGAAATTTCCATATAGTATAGGCACAATTAAGAGTAGGTAAACTAGCAATCAAGTTTTTCGGCAAACCTCTAATGATGAGCTCAACAGTTCTAAGATTTCGGATCTTCATCTAGTGTGGGGTGCATAGGATCAACATGAGGAGCACAAGGACTAGCAATATACTTGTTCAATTGATATTGATTGACTCCATCAAGAATAGGCACTCTATGTCTAAGACTCCCTAAAGTAGACACATCCATCTTCCTCCAATGGTGATTAAACCAAGGCAATGGAGACCAAAGCTCTAATACCACTTGTAGGATCTAGAAGTAGGTGTGTCTAGAGGGGGGGTGATTAGACACTTAGTGCCAAAGTTGCAGTTTTTAAGCCTTTTCGGTTTGAGTGGAGTTTTAGGCACAATTTCAACATACACAATACATATCAAGCAAGCATGCAAAGCGTATATGAGCAGCGGAATGTAAAGCATGCAACTTGCAAGAATGTAAAGGGAAGGGTTTGGAGAATTCAAACGCAATTGGAGACACAGATGTTTTTCCCGTGGTTCGGATAGGTGGTGCTATCCTACATCCACGTTGATGGAGACTTCAACCCACGAAGGGTAACGGTTGCCCGAGTCCACGGAGGGCTCCACCCACGAAGGGTCCACGAAGAAGCAACCTTGTCTATCCCACCATGGCCATCGCCTACGAAGGACTTGCCTCGCTAGCGGTAGATCTTCACGAAGTAGGCGATCTCCTTGCCCTTACAAACTCCTTGGTTCAACTCCACAATCTTGTCGGAGGCTGGCGCCCGTCTGGCGCCCTTGGTCGTCATGGCTTGCGTCATGGGCACCTCGCGAGGTACCCCGCCTTGATCTCTCTGCCTCCTCGCGAGGGTCTTGGGTCTTGTGTCGATGAAGTTGGGCCGTGCTGGGCCTCCTTTGAGCCACGCCGCGGGCCGCAGGCAGGCAAGTCTGGGGACCCCCGTTCCCAGAACGCCGACAGTCTCACCCCGACCTATGGGGGAATCATAGTCTCCATAATCCTTTCCTCACTGGGACAATGCTCTAATCATGATGATCATCACACTTTTATTTACTTACAACTCAAGAATTACAACTCGATACTTAGAACAAGATATGACTCTATATGAATGCCTCCGGCGGTGTACCGGGATGTGCAGTGACACATGAGTGACATGTATGAAAGAATTATGAATGGTGGCTTTGCCACAAATACGATGCCAACTACATGATCATGCAAAGCAATATGACAATGATGGAGCGTGTCATAGCAAACGGAACGGTGGTAAGTTGCATGGCAATATATCTCGGAATGGCTATGGAAATGCCATGATAGGTAGGTATGGTGGGTGTACGATACCGACGAAAGGTGCGCGGTATTAAAGAGGCTAGCAATGGTGGAAGGGTGAGAGTGCGTATAATCCACGGACTCAACATTAGTCATAAAGAACTCACATACTTATTGCAAAAATCTATTAATTATCGAAACAAAGTACTATGGGCATGCTCCTAGGGGGATAGATTGGTAGGAAATGACCATCGCTCGTCCCCGACCGCCACTCATAAGGAGGCAATCAATAAATAAATCATGCTTCGACTTCATCACATAACGGTTCACCATACGTGCATGCTACGGGAATCACAAACTTTAGAACAAGTATTTCTCAAATTCACAACTGCTCAGCTAGCATGACTCTAATATCACCATCTTCATATCTCAAAACAATCATAAAGAATGAAACTTCTCATAGTATTCAATGCACTCTATATGAAAGTTTTTATTATATCCCTCTTGGATGCCCATCATATTAGGACTAAATTCATAACCAAAGCAAATTACCATGCTGTTTAGGACTCTCAAAATAATATAAGTGAAGCATGAGAGTTCATCTATTTCTTCAAAATAAATCCACCGCCGTGCTCTAAAAGATATAAGTGAAGCACTAGAGCAAACAACAAACTACTCCAAAAGATATAAGTGAAGATCAATGAGTAGTCGAATAATTATGCAACTATGTGAAGACTCTCTAACATTTAAGAATTTCAGATCCTGATATTTTATTCAAACAGCAAGCAAAACAAAATAAAATAAAATGACGCTCCAAGCAAAACACATATCATGTGGTGAATAAAAATATAGCTCCAAGTAAAGTTACCGATGAACAAAGACGAAAGAGGGGATGCCATCCGGGGCATACACAAGCTTAGGCTCTTGGTAATCCTTGAATATTTCCTTGGGGTTCCTTGGGCATCACCAAGCTTAGGCTCTTTCCACTCCTTATTCCATAGTCCATCGAATCTTTACCCAAAACTTGAAAACTTCACAACACAAAACTCAACAGAAAACTCATAAGCTCCGCTAGCGAAAGAAAACAAAACACCACTTCAAGGTACTGTAATTAACTCATTATTTATTTATATTGGTGTTAAACCTACTGTATTACAACTTCTCTATGGTTTATAAACTATTTTACTAGCCATAGATTCATCAAAATAAGCAAACAACACACGAAAAACAGAATCTATCAAAAACAGAACAAGCTGTAGTAATATGTAACTAACGCAAACTTATGGAACTCAAAAAATTCTAAAATAAATTGGTGGACCTGAGGAATCTCTCTAGTAATCATCTGCAAAAATAATCAACTAAATATCACTCTCCAGTAAAAAGTTTTAGCTAATCTCGTGAGCGCTAAAGTTTCTGTTTTTTACAGCATGATCATAAAGACTTCACCCAAGTCTTCCCAATGGTTCTACTTGGCACAAACACTAATTAAAACATAAAAACACATCTAAATAGAAGATAGATGGATTATTTATTACTAAAAATAACCAAAAAGCAAGAAACTAAAATAAAGTTGGGTTGGCTCCCAACAAGCGCTATCGTTTAACGCCCCTAGCTAGGCATGATGATTTCAATGATGCTCACATAAAAGATAAGAATTGAAACATAAAGAGAGCATCATGAAGAACATGACTAGCACTTTTAAGTCTAACCCACTTCCTATGCATAGGGATTTTGTGATCAAACAACTTATGGGAACAATAATCAACTAGCATAGGAAGGCAAAACAAGCATAACTTTAAAACTTTAAGCACATAGAGAGGAAACTTGATATCATTGCAATTCCTACAAGCATATAATCCTACCTCATAATAATTTTCAGTAGCATCATGAATGAATTTAACAATATAACCAGCACCTAGAGCATTCTTTTCATGATCTACTTGCATAGAAATTTTACTACTCTCCACATAAGTAAAATTCTTCTCATTTAGAATAGTGGGAGTATCATAAGAGACTTGAATACTATAAATTGTTTCCACATTGAAAAAGCAATGTTAAGAAAAAGGGTACTCATAATCATGAAAAGTTTTATAAATATAATCATCTCTACTCATTATAGCATAAGTTTCATCACAATAATCATCATAAGTAGCAACTTTGTTCTCATCATAATCGATTGAAACCTCTTCCAAGATAGTGGAATCATTACTAAATAAAGTTATGACCTCTACAAATCCACTTTCATAATTATCACAATAAGATTCAACATCCTCCATAATAGTGGGATCATTACTTCCTAAAGTTGACACTCTTCCAAACCCACTTTCATCAATATAATCATCATAAGTAGGAGGCATGCTATCATCACTATACATTTGCATATCAAAACTTAGGAGACTAAAAATATAATCTTCATTAAACGTATCATCCCCAAGCTTGGGAAAAACATTAATTGCAGAAAATATATTCTCAAAACATCATCTTCTTCAAACATAGCATCCCCAAGCTTGGGCCTTTTTATATCATAAGCATAATCACTCTCATCATTAATAGTATGGATAGCACCAATAGTATAGCAAACATTATTATCATATTATTCCAAGCAAGTGCCAAAAAGATTTTCAAGATCATAAGAAGTATCATTATCTTCCCAATCATAATCATCACAACAAGTAATAGGCATAACGAGATCATCATCAAGTGCATCATCTTTATTTTAATGAGGCACAACAATAATAGGAGCAACATTATTTGGGGGAGACATCTTTTTACCTCTCTTCCTTTTTCTTTTCTTCTTCTTCACCACATCATGTGTGGGTTCAATCCTCTTTTTGGAGCTCCGTATTAATGAGATTGGTTGAATAGAAGGCTCCTCCTCGTTACCTGATTCATCATAAGAAATAATAGGGGAATATTGGGAAGTCTCTTCCCTTTCGTTAGCATTATCTTCATCTTCTATTTCTTTTATTTTCTTTATGTAATTGGCAATATAAGGATTTTCTATGCAATTCACCGCACCATACATATAAATCTTCTTTAGATCAAAATCAAGAAATTTATTGAGATTAAATTTTGGAATACCCTCAGTTATACGTTTCATTTCTTCATAACCCAAAAGAAGACTAAGCTCTTTATGATGCTCAAGGGTAATCAAGTTATCACAATTTTTGGACACGACTTGATCATGAAACAAAGAGCATTGGAGCTTTAAATGACCATGTTCATTGCAAAGTTCACAAGGGGTGCGATAAATATTGAATCTTTCAGTGCAATCATCTAGCCTCTCTTGCAACAATTTAGTTTCTAAGTACTTATGCCTCTTGCAATATCTATCTTCCCTATTTGGTGTGTACTCACAAACCCAATGCACTCCGCAAAAATTGACAGGTTTATAGGAGACATTTTCATCATCACTAGTGCAATCATCATTAGTACTATGGATATTCAAGGAGTTCATACTAAAAACATTACAATCATGCTCATCATTCAAAGATTTAGTGCCAAACATTTTAATGCATTCTTCTTCTAACACTTTGGCACAATTTTCCTTCCCATCATACTCACGAAAGATATTAAAAAGATGAAGCGTACGAGACAAACTCAATTCCATTTTTTTGTAATTTTCTTTTATAAACTAAACTAGTGATAAAACAAGAAACAAAAAGATTCGATTGCAAGATCTAAAGATATACCTTCAAGCACTCACCTCCCCGGCAATGGTGCCAGAAAAGAGCTTGGTTGACGGGTGTGAGTGCCGCTTACCTAGCCTCGATGGCAACGGCGCCAAAAAAGAGCTTGATGTCTAGTACGCAACCTTCTTCTTTTAGACGTTGTTGGGCCTCCAAGTGTAGAGGTTTGTAGGACAGTAGCAAATTTCCCTCAAGTGGATGACCTAAGGTTTATCAATCCGTGGGAGGCGTAGGATGAAGATGGTCTCTCTCAATGTAGCGACCCGACCTGAATGGATCAAGTCTCTGTGCTTAAGTGTCATCCCTGGATCGGTATGCTGACACACACAGTACTCGAGGATTTATAACAGAAGTAAATCACATGTATAAAACAACGTAAATACTATTACCTCAATCCAAATAGTGGAAGTAACAAGGTTGTGGATTCCCATCAACACCAACGGCAAAGTTGAGTGTAGAAATCGTAACCCTAACGTATCACTTACTCGTCGTAAGAAGTCCTGCAACATGAGACGTTGCAGCCACAAAGGGTCAGTACATTGAATGTACTGGCAAATTCACACTGTAGAGAAATGATGAATAATGGCTATCACTACATGCATATATGGCTGGTGGAAAGGCTCTATGGTTATAAGGTTTTTGCGAAAAGCCAATTTTCCCTACCGCAAAGGAATAAATTTTATTTAACTATCATGGTGGTTGTTAAACATTGAGAATGGTTGACAACATTCTCAATCCCAATTAAGCATCATCATTAAAACCCAACAGATTATTTATAGTAACATGATGAGATCAACAAGATAATCCAAGAACTAGATACTCAAGATGTCCATAACCGGGGACACGGCTAATCATGATTAGTTTGTACACTCTGCAGAGGTTTGCGCACTTTTCCCCACAAGACTCGATCTCCTCCGTTGGATTTCTTGCACTACATGGTGTTTGAGAAACGGATGACCGAGACATAGTCTTTCAGAAGCGTTTGCACCTTACGATGGGTAGACCGTACCACCTACAACCCCTACATGTGATAATCTACCACTGTAAGAGTTCACACGACTTAGTCAACTATGCGTGAGCCCATAGTAGCTTGTGGCTGCACACGGAAGTTTCTAGTATGAATAATCGCATGATCCCTTTGAGCCTGGGTGGCGGTCCATAAAAAAACAGGTAATCCTGGTCTACCCAGGTGCCTAGATAGGCAATCCTGGAATACCCAGGTGCCTTAATCCACCCAGATGTGTGTTTAAGTTGCCACCTTAAGTAAACCGTTAATTAACAATCTCACATCTGTCATGGATACTCTCAAAACCCAATCCACGTCTACGAGCATAGCATGACAATATAAGCATAGCGTAATAGTAACTCCCAACGGTTTGATAATTAAACAGGTAATAGGTACTACCTCAACTACTTCCCATCCCATAATTTAATTAGATCCTAATCATGCAATGTTTGAGGACTGATCTAATGCAATAAAAACTGGGTATGAAAGGGATATGATCAAAGTGTGAACTTGCCTGCAATGTTGATGAAGATGATGCGCACTCAAAACTCTTGATAGTTCTACTCGTCACACTCCGGTCAATCTATCGTAAGCAAGTAATAGTAACCACACATAAGCAATCACTCAAAAGATCGAGAAGATTGAAGAAGACGATTCGGAAAACATCAAAACCAAGCAAATAACTCTTCCAACATAAAAATTTTAACAGTACCAAAATTATACGAATTTGGCCTTATCAGAAAGTTTAGGTCAAGAGCTTCGATATGCAAAAAGAATCAACTCAAACGGAGCTACGAAACTCAAGTTACGAACAAAAGAAGTTTGAATATAAATCTGAACAAATTTCGAAATTTGAAAATTTCAAAAAGTTGACATGACAGGTTAACTGGATAGGTGAAAACAAGACGAAACTATAGGCGCTGGTTTCATCTAATTTGGATAAACGAGTGAAAAGTTATGGCTATTTGAAAAATCAGGGTCAAGCTGTTTTAGGAAGAAAAATAGATATAGCTAAGGTATAAATAGGTAGGCTAATTGATAATCTAATTATTCTATCGTATTAGTCTAGAAATAATAAACTACGGAAGCAAAAAAAAAACAAAGAAGGATACCTTTATTATAAGGCAGAGAAAAGATGACTTCGGTGAGAGGAGACAATTCCCAAAAGTCACGCCGGAGAGGAAAAAAAATATTTTTGTTAAATGAATCTAGTCAAACCAAAATATTGATTTAACCCGAATCGGATAATTTTTGAAGGCTCTATGGGTTTTATAGGTGGAAAAGAGGCTTAAAAGTAAGACTAGGCAATGTGGGACTAAACGTAAACGAAAATATACGAAACAAAGAAGAAAAAGGCTAACGCCTCACACGGGCCTAAAGGCCTTCGCCCGGCCGCGCGCGCGTAAGCTGCGGTTGCAGTTTTTTTGGTCAACAGAAAAAAATCATTTGGGAAAAAAATCCTGGGGAAAGAATAAGGGCGGTTGGGCCGGGCCCATATAGGAAAAAAATGATGGGGCGCTCGCTGTTACTATCATGCGCATGTGGGCGACAAATAACTATGGGCCGCACGTACAATTTTTTAAATAGAATCAGAAAGGAAAACTGAATAACGAAAATAAAATAAACATTTTATATAGGCATATTATATATAAAACTTTTCAGAAAAGGATTTTCTACGACATGAACATTTTTATAGAGTCAAATAATATCCACACAAATACAAATAAAGCAAAGAGTGCTACTGCTCTAATAAAATCCAGTAAATCACTTTAAAAATACCAAAATGATTTCAAATTTATTTCTCTCCAATTTTCTGATGTAGGGAATCATGTTACCCTATTTTCCATGTATTTTATTTTTGGAGAAAAACAATTTGAATAAAACTCAAATAACCCAAATTGAAAAATAATTTCAAATGGATTTTAAATTTGAGTTTCTTTGAAACTCCCAGCTCATATTTCATATAATTTGAAGAAGTCATTTTATCTTCTCTCGTGAAAATCATTGAGTTGCATAAAGTTTCAGAATTGGAAATATTTCCAAGTGTAATTCATATATTTTTAACACCCCTTTTCATTTAAATAAAAGGAAGAAGTCATGTCATCTTCTCTCCAGGGTTTTGTGGTGAAAAGAGTTTGAATTCACGGAGATCATAAAGCAAAAATGAAAGTTTGGGAAAGTCCTTTTATTCCCTCTCATTTAACTTTCAAAAAAGTTTCGAATTCACTCACTTTCAGTCAATCAATCACACAACTATCAAACAATCTATCTATTTATTATAACATTCCAAAATTTAGAATTTTGGGATGTTACAAACCTACCACCCTTAAAATGAATCTCGTCCTCGAGATTCGGAGAGGCTAGCAAGAAATAGGTTAGGGTTTGGGGTCTTCTCAGAATCCATCGATCGTCTCCGGGGTCTCGGGTGCTACCACCCTTAAAAACATTGTTACGGTCCCATCAATACTCATATACTCCATCCTTATTCTTGACAGGGCCGGTCTTCTCATATTCTCGAGATAATTCCTTCTCTAGGCTCTTACGGTAGTGGCATAACCTTTACCATAATTCTTCTGCCCTTTCATCTTGGTAAGGTTCTTCCATGACTGGGTCTTCTTAGCTGACAGGTCTGGCGCCAATACTAAACAATATCGATATCTCATGGTGGTCAATAATTTATGGTTTCTCCTGCAGGAAATGGGTCTGGTTGATCCTCACCGTATAACCTACGGTTGGCAAAAACTGCCTTGTACAAGGGAAAACTGTTATACCATTCTAAGGTTCAAACAAGGTTTAATACCGTCATCTCTCTACTATAGGCAAGTCACTCAGATTTACCATCCCATATAGCAAGGCGAATAATAAGAGTAAGTCGGTATGGTGATCAATCCATCCCGCACCCAAATCATTACCTTGTATAAGGTTTAGCGAATCTCGCGTTCTAACACTCGGTCATCCTCACAAGCATTGCATAATTTCTCTTGTCAACGAACTAAGTTCGGATAAATCCATTGATTCTGCAAGCCAAACAAACATCTATCGTTTCTTCACAACTCTCAGGTTTTGCGTAAACTCCTATAAAATCGTCTGTGGATGAAGTCGTAACTTCTTCTAGGGTTTTTCCTTTAGCAAGAATGTGCTTGCTTCTTGGTAGGTCCTGGGCCTGTGGGTTATGGCCCATCTCATCACTTGTAGTCCTTGAACTTATCATCGGGCAACTGATCATTATTCCAACTTCCAACTTCCTAGTATTCTTAAATCCATCCAATTGTACTGTCTTCCTTCCTTCTATTCGTACCAAACTCATACATGATTACTCAGACTCATCATGGAGTTATAATCGTTCCATAATACCAACATCATATCTCCTTTATATCCAATAACACCTCAGCTCTTCATACTCCTGGGAATACCCCACATATCGAGACAAAACTCGTACTTATGAAGTCCACCTCATGGAACATCATTATCCTTTCCAGGGTCAAGCATCCTTATAGGGGAATATTGGCCATCTCTGCATGGCACTTCTTCAACTGGGAAACATGAAACACATCATGAACTCCTGACAGTCCTTCGGGTGACTCCAACTTGTTGGCCACTTCTCCCATACACTCCAAAACTCGGTATGGTCCTTACAAATCTCGGGGCTAACTTTCCCTTAACTCCAAATCATTTAACTCCGCGCAGAGGTGACACACGAAGACATGCTCTGTCTCCAATTTCATAGGCTACCTCCTTGCGTTTTTGAGTCTGCATAACTCTTCTGCTTGGACTGAGCTACCTTCAATCTATCTCGAATCAAATTAACATTCTCTTCTGACTCCTTGATCACATTTGTTCCAAACAACTGACGGTCTCCAACTTCATCCCACATCAACGGTGTCTTGCACCTTCTCCCATACAAAGCTTCGAAAGGGGCTATCCTTCAAACTGGCTTGGTAACTGTTGTTGTATGAGAAATCCGCGTAAGGTAGATTATCATCCCTACTAGATCCATAATCTAGCACACACGTTCTCAACATGTCCTCCAGAATCTGATTGACTCTCTCGGTTTATCCATCTGTCTGAGGATGAAAGGCTGTACTGAACTCTAGCCTAGTACCAAAGTCTGGTCCAGCTGATTCCAAAACCTTCAGGTAAACGGTGTTCCTCTATCTGATATGATGGTCCTCAGAACTCCATGCAGACATACAATCCTGGTCAAATATATCTTGGCCAACTTTGCACTTGTATAGGTGGTTTTCACTGGGATAAAGCGAGCCACTTTGGTCAAGCGAATCAACTACTACCCAGATAGAATCATATCTCAATCAGGTTCTGGGAAATCCGGTAATGAAATCCATGCCAAGCTTATCCCACTTCCATTCGGGTATCGACATAGGCTGTAGTAATCCTGCTGGCTTCTGATGCTCTGCTTTTACTTTCTCTGGCATACATCACTTACGACTACATACTCCACAATATCCTTCTTCTTACCAATCCACCAGAAACACTCCTTCAAATCCAAATACATATTGGTGTTTCCAGGGAGAATCGAGTATGGTGATTCACGAGCCTCCTGAAGTATTAACTTCCTGATCTTTGCATTGTTGGGCACATATACACGGTCCTCGAACCATAAGGTGTCGTGCACATCCTTACGAAAACCTTTGGCATTTCCTTTCCTCATCCTCTCTTTTACCTCAGCAATCTCTTTGTCATCCTTCTGAGCTTCACGGATCTTTCCTAACAATGTATACTGAACTTCCATTGCTGCAACAAAACCTTTGGGAACAACCTCCAACCGAAGTTCCCTGAGATCCTCGGCTAACTCCTTTGGTAATCCTCCGATTATGAGGGTATTCATCCTGGGTTTTTTTATGGTTGTGTCCTATTTCTCCACAAGGCTTGTATGCACAAGGTTTCTTCGTATCCTTTCCATAAGCCTCAATTTCTGGGACACAAGCCAAGACTTTAACAAAGTCCACTTAAATTCCTTGTAGGTGGTTATTCCTTGCCATCCATTGATGGTTTGGTACTTCCTTCACCAGGTAGCAACACCTCTTTCAAAGAACGGAAGAGCATGCTGGGTCATATCCTTTCCGGCTATAGGGCTATTCTCCATGTGATCCTACATGTTCTGAATCCATCGGTCTGTCTCCAATTGACTCATTGATCCAGAAAACATAAGATCATCTCCATTCATCCTCTATTGGGTCCATGGGTTTGGGGTGGGATAAGAGAGATCAAGGGGGATGCACACAATACAAACAAAAGTTTTGAAAAGGCAGATTTTATTTGTGGCTGTCGGGAAAATATCAAACAAATGACATCTCACAAACGTCGCATCTAACGTAAGTGTATAACAGGGGTTTGGTCTTCTAAAGGTCAATAAATCTTCAAAGTCATCAAACTCTTCAAGTCTCATTCATGTCTCCGATGGCTTCTTCCGATCATGCTTGTCTTCCTAAAATTCTTTTTCCAGACCCTCTCTGTTGACAACAAGTTTCTCGTGACCTCCTTTAATTATTTTTGGAGTTGCGTTCCAAACTTCTGGGTTTTCAACAACCTCGGCATGAACCATGGTCCTACTATCTTTCAGTTCTTGATGAATCTCCTGTATCTCGAGGTTTTGCTCCTCCAGCTTGGCTACTCTCATCTTTAGGGTCCAGAGTTCTTCCTGAAACGCTTCCTTATCAATTACTGCTTCCTGCAGGTCCATCTTAACTTCTTGATGTAACACTCCAGATCCTGGTGATATACCAGCTAAGGTTTAAACTGTATCCTTTGTTCATAGATGCTCCATCAGCCTTCTACCATCCAATCATTCCATGCATCTGCATGCTTAACTCCGTACGGTGACAATGGCATAAGCGGGCGATAACATCATGGATAGCTGTGTTTCTGCTCTTGTCATTTCCATGAGCTATCTCTCCATAGTTGATATCTCCTGCCTTGGGGTTTTCCTTGACAAAACTTTGAGTTTTATGCTCCATGTTCTGGTTTTTCTCCAACACACCTTGATCTCGGGTATTGATAGCTTCAAAAGTCTGCCAAGTTCCATAAGGGTAGCCTTCCTAGGTCATAAAATCTGGGGATTCTTCAGAGCCTTCAAATTCTCCTAGTCTTCGGAGTCTTCAACCATTGTAGTTTCCATTGATATATTGCGCGGTAAAATCCTCTTCATTCAAAAGTGGTCTTAGTTGTCCGATATCTTGCCCTTCTTGGAGTGGTCTCAGAAAGGAAAACTGAATAACGAAAATAAAATAAACATTTTATATAGGCATATTATATATCAAAAATTTCAGAAAAAGATTTTCTACGACATGAACATTTTTATAGAGTCAAATAATATCCACACAAATACAAATAAAGCAAAGATTGCCACTGCTCTAATAAAATCCAGTAAAATCACTTTAAAAATACCAAAATGATTTCAAATTTATTTCTCTCCAATTTTCTGATGTAGGGAATCATGTTACCCTATTTTCCATGTATTTTATTTTTGGAGAAAAACAATTTGAATAAAACTCAAATAACCCAAAATGAAAAATAATTCCAAATGGATTTTAAATTTGAGTTTCTTTGAAACTCCCAACTCATATTTCATATAATTTGAAGAAGTCATTTTATCTTCTCTCGTGAAAATCATTGAGTTGCATAAAGTTTCAGAATTGGAAATATTTCCAAGTGTAATTCAAATATTTTTAACACCCCTTTTTATTTAAATAAATGGAAGAAGTCATGTCATCTTCTCTCCGGGGTTTTGTGGTGAAAAGAGTTTGAATTCACGGAGATCATAAAGCAAAAATGAAAGTTTGGGGAAGTCCTTTATTTCCCTCTCATTTAACTTTCAAAAAAGTTTTGAATTCACTCACTTTCAGTCAATCAATCACACAACTATCAAACAATCTATCTATTTATTATAACATTCCAAAATTTAGAATTTTGGGATGTTACACTCAAGCAACCCTGCAACCAAATAACAAAGAGTCTCTTGTGTCCCCAACACACCCAATACAATGGTAAATTGTATAGGTGCACTAGTTCGGCGAAGAGATGGTGATACAAGTGCAATATGAATGGTAGATATAGGTATTTGTAATCTGAAAATATAAAAACAGCAAGGTAACTAATGATAAAAGTGAGTGTAAACGGTATTGCAATGCTAGGAAACAAAGCATAGGGTTCATACTTTCACTAGTGCAAGTTCTCTCAACAATAATAACATAATCGGATCATATAACTATCCCTCAACATGCAACAAAGAGTCACTCCAAAGTCACTAATAGCGGAGAACAAACGAAGAGATTATAGTAGGGTACAAAACCACCTCAAAGGTATTCTTTCCAATCAATCCGTTGGGCTATTCCTATAAGTGTCACAAACAGCCCTAGAGTTCGTACTAGAATAACACCTTAAGACACAAATCAACCAAAACCCTAATTTCACCTAGATACTCCAATGTCACCTCAAGTATCCGTGGGTATGATTATACGATATGCATCACACAATCTCAGATTCATCTATTCAACCAACACATAGGACCTCAAAGAGTGCCCCAAAGTTTCTATCGGAGAATCAAGAAGAAAACGTGTGCCAACCCCTATGCATAGGTTCATGGGTGGAACCCGCAAGTTGATCACCAAAACATACATCAAGTGAATCACGTGACATCCCATTGTTACCACAGATACGCACGACAAGACATACATCAAGTGTTCTCAAATCATTAAAGACTCAATCTGATAAGATTACTTCAAAGGGAAAACTCAATCCATTACAAGAGAGTAGAGGGGGAGAAGAAACATAAGATCCAACTATAATAGCAAAGCTCGCGATACATCAAGATCGTACCACCTCAAGAACACGAGAGAGAGAGAGAGAGATCAAACACATAGCTACTGGTACATACCCTCAGCCCCGAGGGTGAACTACTCCCTCCTTGTCATGGAGAGCGCCGGGATGATGAAGATAGCCACCAGTGAGGGTTCCCCCCCTCCGGCAGGGTGCCGGAACAGGGTCTCGATTGGCTTTTGGTGGCTATAGAGGCTTGCGGCGGCGGAACTCCCGATCTATTCTGTTCCCCGATCGTTTTAGGGTATATGGGTATATATAGGAGGAAGAAGTACGTCAGGGGAGCCACGAGGGTGGAGGGCGCGCCCTAGGGGGGTGGGCGCGCCCCCCTACCTCGTGGCTCCCTCGTTTCTTTCCTGACGTGCACTCCAAGTCCATCGGGTAGCTTTCCTTCCAAAAATAACTTCTCCAGAAGGTTTCATTCCATTTCGACTCCATTTGATATTCCTTTTCTTCAAAACACTGAAACAAGGGAATAAATAGGAACTGGCACTGGGCTCTGGGTCAATAGGTTAGTCTCAAAAATAATATAAAAGTGTTTAATAAAGCCCATAAACATCCAAAACAAATAATATAATAGCATGGAACAATAAAAAATTATAGATACGTTGGAGACGTATCAGTGGGTGATGGCCACCTCCTGCACCTTCTGCCTCCCCACAAAGCTTCTAGTGCCTCTTTTGTTCCAAAAAAATCTTCAATTTTTTTGGCTCATTTGGAGAACTTTCATTTCTGCACAAAAAACAACACCACAATAGTTCTGTTGAAAACAACATTAGTCCGGGTTAGTTCCATTCAAACCATACCAAAACAATATAAAATTGTTGTAAAGATGGCATGAATACTTCATAAATTATAGATATGTTGGAGACGTGTCAGCATCCCCAAGCTTAATTCCTACTCGTCCTCTAGTAGGTAAATGATAAAGAAGTAATTGATGAAGTATGAATGCTGGCATAGTGCATAAGTTTGATCAATGATAATTTCACTCAATTTTCCTAGCATCATAACAACAACTCTTTCTCATAAAACTCATCATGATAAAGTAGCAATCAATTCACATATTACGGTTCAAACAATGCCTTCTCTTGAAACTTAACAACCTATGTTCTTAGCCACCAAACAATTGCAATTCAACTTATTCTCTACAAAGTCTAAGTAAGAGATCCACATACTCAATCATCATATAATCTTCTATGATTGCTAGTACTGAAAGTATATTTTTACAACAAATGCCATACATCAAACACAGAGAAAGATAGGGGCTTAATGTTTCACCTTCCAACTCATTTATCATAGAGATAATTGTCAGCAATAATAAATCATGATCAAATATATTTGGCTGGCCATATGTGCCTAGATCTTTCCCCACCACATGATGCTTGCCAACTAGAGAATAATTGAGGTTGAAATGAGAATGCATACTATTGACTCATGCATAAAAGTAAATACTAAAAAGTAAAAGATAGGCCCTTCGCAGAGGGAAGCAGAGGTTGTCATGCGCTTTTTATTTTTGGATGCCCAAGCTGTTAATGCAAAAGGAACGTCACATTATATTGCCCCTTATGATAGCAACCTTTATTATGTAGTCCGTCGCTTTTATTACTTTACCATCATAAGTTTGTACAATGCTTATTTTCCCTTACAATAAAAGATCAAACATATTTAGGAGCAATTTTTTATTGCTTTATGCACCGATGACAACTTACTTGAAGGATCTTATTCAATCCATAGTTAGGTATGGTGGACACTCATGGCAAGAAACTAGGTTTAAGGTTTTTTGGATGCACAAGTAGTATCTCTACTTAGTATGAATTTTTGGATAGCAAAAGATCCTAAGCAAACACCACATGTTGGAGGATCCATAACAATATAACTTCTATGCAAATATACACAACCATAACTCATTACATTGTCTTACTTGTCCAACTTCAACTAATTTTCTCAAGTTTGGAAAAAATTAATGGGTATTCACAATCATACACTACTGCAGGATGCTGCTAACGCGACACTACGATCAGAGACCCTTCAACGAAACTGTGTGCAATGCCATAATCGCAAACTGTGGTGTAAAAAACCCGTCAAAAAAGGTACACAACATTTGCAATGGAGGATGCATCAAACACGATATAGATTTTACTTGCATGTGCGATGCAGGGCATACAGTTCAGCTCAATTAACCGTTTGCGATGAGGAGGAACAAAAGAAACGGGCAGCCAGATGAAGGTGTGTGCGATGTACAACATACAGTTCACTCGGATGAACTGTTTGTGATTAGGCAACACAAAAGAAACGGTCAGCCAGATCAAAGGTGTGTGCGATATACGGCATGTGGTTCACTCAGATGAACTGTTTGCGTTGAGACATGAGAACAGAAACAGTTCAAATGAATAAGATGTGTGTGATACGAGGCAAACAGGTCTGTAATCGAAAACGTGTGCGAAGACCGATAACAACACAGACGATTACTGCTAACAAGCCATGTGTGTTGTGAGCAAACGATTGCTGGTATACAATTGTGGGTGATTGATGAAAACATCACCGACGGGTTCCATTGTTTAGTCTGTGTGCGATGTGATTTTCTTTGTCCGCACAACATCAACGCTCTGTCTACAAAGCATCAACATATATACTTAAAAAGAGAGCATTGCATAACCAAATTAAGCATACAACAAGTGACTACGCACATAACATTTCCACACACCAAAGAAAGCAATTACATGCATACTAAAGTAGGAGAAACAAGGATCTAATCATCTACTTATTGTTGCGACGAAGCTTGCCATTGCTCTACTTCCGGCTGGATCCTTGGCCGTTTTGGGGAAGGAGGCACTTCCTCATGTCAATGATCCGCCTGTACATGTCGTAGCTCGTGTACGCCTCCTTGGCCGCGTACACGATGTGAGCTTTGTCGAGTTTCTCCATCCAAGCCGAGTGCCAGGCACGCTTGTCCTTGTTGCACGAATCCTTCATGTCTCTGTAGTAGGGGTCGATGATGGCCTCGGCGAGGTGAACCAGTGAGTCCTTCTCATGCTTCTTGCTGCACCAGATCTTGTATTGGCCCTGGATGTCGACAAGATTCTGGCAAGCGATGCCCGAATTCTTGAGCGGCTTTACATCGTTGGTGATGTCCACCATAGCGAACAAGTAGTGGGGGCTGTTGACAAACCTGGCAAAATGCTCGCAAGGCCTTGTGGCCAGGCAGTAGTGGTAGACGAGGACGTGGTGGCGTACAAACATCTGGGCAACGACAACCTTGGGACGAGACACGACACAAGCGCGGGTGTACTCGAGGTCGAACCCGACCACCTTGTACTTCTCCTCGGCAAGCAACAACTCCATGATGTGGATGGAGTGCTCCACCCAGACCGGGTTGTTGGTGTACACCACTTAGAGGTCCATGAACCTTATGTGGGTGTCCACCATGGCACGCATGGTGAATTGCTACTCGTCGTCGGCAACCGCTCGGAGCGCCATTGGAGCTGCGCAGGATACCCTCTAAGAATTTCTCATGGTGGGCGTGCTTCTTGCAATGGTGGGGCGCGATCGAAAGGTTGAAGAGACACAAGGGTAGGTTAAATGGCCGCTGTAATAAATGGGGTCCGGCCAGCCTGTAATCATCACGTCTTTTCACGGCGTTCATAGCGGAGGATTCCAGTGCACGCTTGACAACACCACACCGCACGCGTGTGCTCGAAGAGGCACCAAATGTATCGTCGATGAGCCTGTTCCCACGCTACCGCGCTGTTTACTGCGCAAGCTTCCCGCCCGGCTAATTTGGCCACGCGTCGGCTAGAAGAGGGACAAATCGTGGCTGTTTATTGGCAAAAAGCTTTGTAAAAACGAAGTGTGTGGAATGACTTCGGTCATAAGTTTACCATTGGGTGATGAGGTCAAAGTTACACAGAAGGGTGATGATGGACACTCGAGTGCGATAATTAATTCTACGCTCTACAGTGCACACGATGGAAGAAACCAACTGTGTGCAATAATGTCGAAGATTGCAGTCGAGTTAGCTATACAGATCGTGTGCTATGAGATCAATAAGGTAAATTGATTCAAGAATGGTTAATAAAATCTAAGACCATTGCATACTAAGGTCAAAATAATGCTAGCAATATACGAGTCTCATACGATGCCGTTTCAACGATTGTACCATAAAAGCTCAAAACGTTACAAAGTTCAAATTCCAGAGTTATATGGCTCAAATTCGAAGATTACAAGGTTCAAACTGATATTAGAAATGAAATTCAGCTCATCAGCTGCAAACACTCGCGCTGATCCGCTGAACATGGATATCAGAGAGGTTCAAACTAATATCACCGCTTCTAAGTCTGGCTAAGAAACCTCACAATTTTTGCAAAGGGGCCAACCACTGAGAAGTCATGTATGGGGTTGACACAATGACTTCCGATTACTCTTTCATCTGAAGTTCCAAAATAAAATTCAGTATTTTTGGAGCCTACTCCATTCTGCCGCAGGCGCCGGCGCTGATCAACAAACCATTCATTTTTGCGAAATAAATGTAGGGCAAACCTCATTTCCTTCATCACCCTTGCTCTGAGATCAAAGAACCTGGTGAATATAATCTTCGGTAAGGTCCGTCGGTAGGATTTCAAAGTAATTTCTGAGAGATGCAGATCTAGGCATGCAATGTGATTGTTATATTATATCACATTATCCACCACTGGGCCTAATCTTATCTGCAAAAGAAGAAAGCATGTTAGTGCCTACATGCAGTTTTGAACATTACTACAGGCCTAGCTATTTGGTTTGCAGGATTTGTAAAATGCACTAACATGCCATCTTTGATCTGACATGATTAACATGGGCATTTGATTACATTCTAGAAACATGTAGCCTTCTTCACAAGAGGTTGGATTGGATGAAAAGTTCCCTAAGGAAACTAGTGCAGATGAATCCAAAGGAGAAATGCTTATTGATTGTAACCATATGGATCAAGCAACCAATATGGGGGGGGGCATGTATGTACTGAAATCCTCCAAAAGAACCTTCATAAATCATAGTACATTGTAATTGTAAACTTGGAAAAAGGTGTCACAAATTGAACTCCCTTATGGTTAACATTTAACAGGAAAGGAACATCACCTCGATATATAGCTTCTCCAGGCACGGAAAGCATATCAGGAAACTGACAACTTGCTCCAGGGCGGGCCTGATAGACTCTAGTGCCAAGACCTTCACTGTGCGCAGTTTCGGGGTCAAGCTTGTCGGAATCATTTTCTGAATTACAGACGAACAAACATCTTCAAAATTAGAAATAATGTTAATTTGTAGAAGGAGGTATAGAAGGCGGTTGTTGTACCTGAACGGGTGTGCATCCAATAACAAGTTCGGAGTATTTGTGAGTCGAGTAGCCCACCACTATCAATTTTGGTGCAGAAATGACATTGATTCTTGTTGGACCTTCTTGATCAACTACAAGTAATCTCTCAAGTGCACGTGTGTCCTGGATGACCATATCGTGGTACACATCTTGTGATGTCTTCCTGCCGCACCAGCAACACACATAAATAGTCCGGAGAATCATGGAGGTAATGTGGAAGGTACTCAACCCATTGATCGCCTGAAGACGAAGGTACTCGAGTGAAGTACAGCCATGGAGCAGGCGCTCCATGTCACCCTTTGAGAGGCAGATGACACCGAGCTCGAGGTGCTTCAGTCGTGGTAGAATAAGAGCGGGCGCGTCATTAAGGGGCGGGAAATGGCAGTTCCTGAACTTGGTGACGTGCAGCGTGGGCGCGAGGCAGAGTGCAGGCGTTGGTAGCGACCGCATGTGCCCATCATAAAAAATGAGCTCCTCGAACTGATCTAGGGAGGGGGATCGGAACCAGTCATCAAGCTTGGCTGGGTCCTTGCTGTTGGAATGGAACTTGCCCATTCTAAGGCCTTTGGTTGGGCCAAGGTGACTACCGAGGATCTTGAAGAATGCATCCAAGCTTTTGCGATAGCCATGGCAGAGCTCGTGGGTGTCGATGAGGTCGAGAGGGCTGGAGTTCCATAGGGTGCGCCACCGTCGGGAAAGGAGGGTTGTCCGCGCCCCATATTTGATTGGGAGGAGGGAGATTATGACTCTCAACATATCATCGGGGAGGCTACTGATTAATTCTAGGCCTGCTGGAGTCGCTTGTGGTTCTAGCTCGCCCCGCCTCCGCTTGTTGGCAGCCCCGTTCTCCACCTCCAGAGTCTCCTTGTCAGCGGCGCTTTCTAATAGAAATGGGAGTACAGGAAATATTTAGTTAAAGCAGGGCAGGAATATAGTAAGAAAAGGGAATAACAATTGGTTGCTTAAATACTACACAATTCATTTAACATTGCTGGGTAAGTCACCATATGCAGATAGTTGAAAATAAAACTTACTTCGAACAAAGTCTGGATGGATGATTTTGTTGGGGAAGTTAGCATATATCTCATGACCAGGCCCTTTTATGTGCAGTGCAATTTTAGTGCCATCTTTCAGTACATAAAACTTTGAAATTTCATTCCAAGTCACCACTTTCATCAAGTCTTACAGTAGCAACGATTGTAACCATGGTTTGCTTGCAATATGACATCCGTGGCGCCTTGATCTATGTAAAGGGAAAAAATGTGCATTACATAATCTGTTGCATAGTGAGAGATGTTCTGCAGAAAATGGTAGGATTGTTAAAGAAAGTATGGTAACATGCAAATATGGGCCCAAATTGAAAGAACTGTACATCAGTTGAAATCGAAGGACAAAAATCTATAATTAAACAGATAGGGTAAACATGATGTCATGAAAAAATGAGAGTAATCGAATACATCATTAATTTGCCTAATATAGAAAGAAGAGGGGGAAAAATCCCCTTTGACGTATATGGTGCATGTGGCACCTTTTATCCAAATGTAGCAATATTTAGAATATGTTCAGGAAAGTAGGCCATGCCAACCGATTTAGGGTGAGACTGAACATACCGCGCGCGTCCTCAAGTTATCTGGTACAGTGAGATGGAATCTCTGGCGGCGGTCGCAAAGTCATGAAGTGTTGGCGCACTGTACATTCCATAATGAAAGAAAACCCTCAAATCAGCTCGAATAAAAATGAATTCACGGTGATTTTCGCCGGGTGATTAAAGGTGGCATATGAACTGGGATAAGAGATGAGATAATATCTCATTTAATTAGTTACCTGGTCGTCCATGAGAAAGAACCCTCAGTATGGCAGATTCCCCAACCGAGCGGAGCTGGGTCGACTGTGAGCAGCGTCGAGAAAGTCGATGGCGATAGGCGGCGGCAAGCGGAAGTGGCGAAATGCGGTGGGATTTACCGGCAGCCTGGCGGCGGCGGCAGGTGTCGAGCTGAGTGTTTACCGCCGCGATAGGCGGTGCCATGGCATATACGCGGAGGAGCTTGTGTAGGTGTGAATGGGGAATGTACCAGAGGGGCCGAGGGGCTGGCGGACGGGGTGAGGGTTTTTGTGACGTGGGGATGGTGAGGGTTTTCTTTTTTCTTTTTAGAATTGGGTGGTGAGGGTTTTCTGTCCCACAAAGAATTTTGGGGGCGATGGTTTGCTAGAGCGAACCGTGTGTGATTGACATAGTAGGCAAAATGAAAGTCGTTGCACACGGTTCCAATTTTGGGAACCGTGTGTGATTGACGTACTACCTCCGTCCTGGTTTATTGGCCCCCCGTTGTAATTTTTACCAAAATTTGGCAAAATATTTAACATACTCAGACATAGATAATAAGCGTACACGTACGTAAGCATACTTCAACCATAAGTACATAGTTCAACTGTCATTAAGCATACTCAAGCGTACATAGTTTGATCCATCCCACATCTCATCTCCCATGCGGCCGGGACGATCCTGAAGCTTCTCCACATACTCGGCATACGCGCCATGCGCCACCCTGCGAGAATACGTCTGCTTGAAGGAGCCAATGGCCCGTCCTCTTGCATGCGCCAGAACACTTAGATACGCGTCATGAAGCTTCTGGTTGCAAAATGGGCATCCATAGCCGCCGTTCCAGGTCCTAATACGCCTGTTATGCATTCCCGCATAAAGCTCCCTCAGGATTTGCCTCTTGTACCTCCTCTGGCCATCTTCATCCTCGTTGTCCACATCGTCAGACAACACCTATACAAATAGTAAAACAAATTTGGCATCAAATCAATGATTACATGCCGTGAAGTAGGATTAGGATTTTTTGGCTATTTATTTATACATATCCACAGATTATGGTTCTTTTTTAAGCACACTCGTCTATGTACAGACCAATCTTGAAGAAAATAATGGCACAAACATATGTAGGTCATTCAAAATCAATATTCAAGCCCTGGCTAGGAATTATTAGCACGAACACTAATCCTAGTCGGATTACTAGCAGAAATCATTTGCACAGATGAAACAACTAATCACTTATCACCTATACCATTCAAACAATCAATACACTACACGGATCTAACGAAACTTACTCAGATTTCATGGATTGGGATAACATAACCATAGGATTTCTATTCCAAAAAGGGGGAGGCGGGAGTAACCACAGAAACCCTATGATCTATTTGACACATAAATGGGTATAGATGACTAACCAGCTGTACGTCGTCACCGGAGTGGTCGTCGGAGTTGGTGTGGAACTCCGCCTCCGGCTGTGGAAGCTCGATGCCATCGACGATGTCAGGGTGCAACGATAACTCGTCGGCGGTGACGACAACCTCTGTCTCCATCTCCACGCCGTGCTCCGGTGCTTTAGCAGCCCCGGCGTCGCCACTCCCTCCGATGGGGCATGTGATGCCCCCGATTCAATCGTACACTAATCATGCATGCAAACGTGTACGATCAAGATCAAGGACTCACGGGAAGATATCACAACACAACTCTAAAAACATAAATAAGTCATACAAGCATCATAATACAAGCCATGGGCCTCGAGGGCTCGAATACAAGTACTCGATCATAGACGAGTCAACGAAAGCAACAATATTTGAGTACATACATAAGTTAAAGAAGTTTGCCTTAAGAAGGCTAGCACAAACTGGGATACGGATCGAAAGAGGTGCAGGCCTCCTGCCTGGGATCCTCCTAAACTACTCCTGGTCGTCGGCGGCCTGAACGTAGTAGTAGGCACCCTCGGTGTAGTAGGGGTCGTTGTTGACGGTGGCGTCTGGCTCCTGGGCTCCAGCATCTGGTTGCACAACCAAGAGGAAAGGAAAGGGGGAAAAGCAACCGTTAGTACTCATCCAAAGTATTCGCAAGCAAGGATCTACACTACATATGCATGGGCATATGTGTAAAGGGGAAATATCGGCGGACTGAACTGCAGAATGCCAGAATAAGAGGGGGATAGCTAGTACTGTCGAAGACTACGCTTCTGGCAGCCGCCATCTTGCAGCATGTAGAAGAGAGTAGATGGTAAGTTCACCAAGTATCATCGCATAGCATAATCGTACCCGGTGATCCTCCCCTCGTCGCCCTGTGTGAGAGCGATCACCGGGTTATATCTGGCAATTGGAACGGTGTGTTTTATTAAGTATCCAGTTCTAGTTGTCATAAGGTCAAGGTACAACTCCGGGTCGTCCTATTACCGAATATCACGGCTATTCGAATAGATTAACTTCCCTGCAGGGGTGCACCACATTACCCAACACGCTCGATCCCATTTGGCCGGACACACTTTCCTGGGTCATGCCCGGCCTTGCTACCTCTTGAGCTTGCGTTGGTTTTCCCCGAAGAGGAGAGGATGATGCAGCAGAGTAGCATAAGTATTTCCCTCAGTTTTTGAGAACCAAGGTATCAATCTAGTAGGAGGCCACGCTCAAGTCCCTCGTACATGCACAAAATGATAGCTACTCGCAACCAACGCGATTAGGGGTTGTCAATCCCTTCACGGTCACTTACGAGAGTGAGAACTGATAGATAATGTTTTTGGTATTTTTGATATAGAGATGCAAAGTGAAAAGTAAAAGGCAAAGTAAAAAGCAAAGCAAGATTAAAGTGATGGAGATTGATATAATGAGAATAGACCTGGGGGCCATAGGTTTCACTGGTGGCTTCTCTCAAGAGCATAAGTATTCTACGGTGGGTGAACAAATTATTGTTGAGCAATTGACATAATTGAGCATAGTTATGAGAATATCTAGGTATGATCATGTATATAGGCGACACGCCCGTGACAAATAGACCGACTCCTGCCTGCATTTACTACTATTACTCCACTCATCGACTGCTATCCAGCATGCATCTAGAGTATTAAGTTAAAAACAGAGTAACGCTTTAAGCAAGATGACATGATGTAGAGAGATAAATTCATGCAATATGAAACAAACCCCATCTTGTTATCCTCGATGGCAACGATGCAATACGTGCCTTGCTGCCCCTTCTGTCACTGGGAAAGGACACCGCAAGATCGAACCCAAAGCTAAGCACTTCTCCCATGGCAAGAAAAACCAATCTAGTAGGCCAAACCAAACTGATAATTCGAAGAGACTTGCAAAGATAACCAATCATACATAAAAGAATTCAGAGAAGATTCAAATATTATTCATAGATAGACTTGATCATAAACCCACAATTCATCGGTCTCAACAAACACACCGCAAAAAGAAGATTACATCGAATAGATCTCCACAAGAGAGGGGGAGAACTTTGTATTGAGATCCAAAAAGAGAGAAGAAGCCAATTAGCTACTAACTATGGACCCAAAGGTCTGAGGTAAACTACTCACACTTCATCGGAGGGGCTATGATGATGTAGAAGCCCTCCGTGATGACGGCCCTCTCCGGCGGAGCTCCGGAACAGGCCCCAAGATGGGATCTCATGGATACAGAAAGTTGCGGCGGTTGAATTATGTTTTTGGCTCATGTTCTGATCGTTTGGGGGTACGTAGGTATATATAGGAGGAAGGAGTACGTCGGTGGAGCTTCGAGGGGCCCATGAGGCAGGGGGGCGCGCCCTAGGGGTCCAAGTCCCCTGGATCACGTTCGGTTAGAAAATCACGTTCCCGAAGATTTTATTCCGTTTGGACTCCATTTGATATTCTGTTTCTCCGAAACACTGAAATAGGCAAAAAACATCAATTCTGGGCTGGGCCTCCGGTTAATAGGTTAGTCCCAAAAATAATATAAAAGTGGAAAATAAAGCCCAATATAGTCCAAAACAGTAGATAATATAGCATTGAGCAATCAAAAATTATAGATACATTGGAGACGTATCAAGCATCCCCAAGCTTAATTTCTGCTCGTCCTCGAGTAGGTAAATGATAAAAAAGAATTTTTGATGCGGAGTGCTACTTGGCATAATTTCAATGTAACTCTTCTTAATTGTGGTATGAATATTCAGATCCGAAAGATTCAAGACAAAAGTTCATATTGACATAAAAATAATAATACTTCAAGCATACTAATAAAGCAATTATGTCTTCTCAAAATAACATGGCCAAAGAAAGTTATCCCTACAAAATCATATAGTCTGGCTATGCTCCATCTTGACCACACAAAGTATTCAAATCATGCACAACCCCGATGACAAGCCAAGCAATTGTTTCATACTTTAACATTTTCAAAACTTTTTCAATCTTCACGCAAGACATGAGCATGAACCATGGATATAGCACTATATGTGGAATAGAATGGTGGTTGTGGATAAGACAAAAAGAGGGGAAGATAGTCTCATATCTACTAGGCGTATCAACGGGCTATGGAGATGCCCATTGATAGATATCAATGTGAGTGAGTAGGGATTGCCATGCAACAGATGCACTAGAGCTATAAGTATATGAAAGCTTAACAAAAGAAACTAAGTGGGTGTGCATCCAACTCGCTTGCTCACGAATACCTAGGGCATTTTGCGGAAGCCCATCATTGGAATATACAAGCCAAGTTCTATAATGAAAATTCCCACTAGTATATATAAGTGACAAAATGAGAGACTCTCTATCATGAAGATCTTGGTGCTACTTTGAAGCACAAGTGTGGTAAAAGGATAGTAACATTGTCCCTTCTCTCTTTTTATCTCATTTTTTTATTTGGGCCTTTTCTTTTCTTTATGGCCTCTTTTTTCTCTTTTTTTATTTTTCGTCCGGAGTCTCATCCCGACTTGTGGGGGAATCATAGTCTCCATCATTCTTTCCTCACTTGGGACAATGCTCTAAAAATAATGATCATCACACTTTTATTTTTCTTACAACTCAACAATTACAACTCGATACTTAGAACAAGATATGACTATATATGAATGCCTCCGGCGGTGTACCGGGATATGCAATGAATCAAGAGTGACATGTATGAAAGAATTATGAATGGTGGCTTTGCCACAAATACGATGTCAACTACATGATCATGCTAACAATATGACAATGATGGAGCGTGTCATCATAAACGGAACGGTGGAAAGTTGCATGGCAATATATCTCGGAATGGCTATGGAAATGCCATGATAGGTAGGTATGGTGGCTGTTTTGAGGAAGATATATAGTGGGTGTATGATACCGGCGAAAAGTGCGCGGTATTAGAGAGGCTATCAATGGTGGAAGGATGGGAAAAAGTGCGTATAATCCATGGACTCAACATTAGTCATAAAGAACTCATATACTTATTGCAAAAATCTAGAAGTTATCAAAGCAAAGTATTACGCGCATGCTCCTAGGGGGATACATTGGTAGGAAAAGACCATCGCTCGTCCCCGACCGCCACTCATAAGGAGGACAATTCAATAAACACCTCATGCTCCGACTTCGTTACATAACGGTTCACCATACGTGCATGCTACGGACAACGCAAGTATTCTTTAAACTCACAACTAATCAACTATCATGACTCTAATATTATCACCTCCATATCTCAAAACAATTATCATGCTTCAATCTTTTCTTAGTATTCAACGCACTCAAAGGAAAATTTCACAAATCATGAATACCAAGCATATTATCATTAAGCAATTTACCATGCTATTAAGACTCTCAAAATGATCTAAGTGAAGCATGAGAGATCAATAGTTTCTTTAAAACAAGTCCACCACCATGCTCTAAAAGATCTAAGTGAAGCACATAGAGCAAAATTATCATGCTCAAATGATATAAGTGAAGCACATAGAGCAAAACTACATAGCTCAAAAGATATAAGTGAAGCACAAAGAGTATTCTAACAAATTTTAATTCATAAATGGCTCTCTGAAAGGTGTGTACAACAAGGATGATTGTGGCACACTAACAAACAAATACACAAATAATACAAGACGCTCCAAGCAAAACACATATCATGTTGGTGAATAAAAATATAGCTCCACATAAAATACCGATGGAAGTAGATGAAAGAGGGGATGCCTTCTGGGGCATCACCAAGCTTTGACTTTTTGGTGTCCTTGGATTATCTTGGGGGTGCCATGGGCATCCCCAATCTTAGGCTCTTGCCACTCCTTGTTCCATAATCCATCAAAAGATTTCACCCAAAACTTGAAAACTTCACAACACAAAACTCAATAGAAATCTCGTGAGCTCCGTTAGAGAAAGAAAACATAAAACCACTTCAAGGTACTGTAATGAACTCATTATTTATTTATATTGGTGTTAAACCTACTGTATTTCAACTTCTCTATGGATTATAAACTATTTTACTAGCCATAGATTCATCAAAACAAGCAAACAACACACGAAAAACAGAATCTGTCAAAAACAGAACAGTCTGTAGTAATCTGTAACGAACGCAAACTTCTGGAACTCCAAAAAAACTACCAAACTTAGACGACCTAGACAATTTGTTTATTGATCAGCAGCAATTGGAATCAGAATTTTATGACGTTCTGGTGATTTTTAATAAGTCGGGCACTGAGCGCAAAGTTTCTGGAAATTACAGCAAGATCAAATAACTATCATCCAAGAAGATCCAATAGGTCTAGCTTGGCACAAATACTAATTAAAACACAAAACCACATCTAAACAGAGGGTAGATGGATATTCCTAAACAGAAGAAAAAACAAAAAACTCAAAATAAAATTGGGTTGCCTCCCAACAAGCGCTATCGTTTAACGCCCCTAGCTAGGCATAAAAGCGAGGATAGATTTAGGTATTGCCATCTTTGGTAATCAATCCATAGGTAGCTCTCATGATAGTTTCATATGGCAATCTTATTTTCTTTCTAGGAAAGTGTTCCATTCCTTTCTTTAATGGAAATTGAAATCAAATATTCCGTTCCTTCATATCAATAATTGCACCAACCGTTCTAAGGAAAGGTCTACCAAGAATAATGGGGCAAGAAGGATTGCAATCTATATCAAGAACGATAAAATCTACGGGCACATAATTCCTATTTGCAACAATAAGAACAGCATTAATTCTTCCCATAGGTTTTTAATAGTGGAATCCGCAAGATGCAAGTTTAGAGAGCAATCATCAAAGCCATGGAAATCTAGCAAATCACACAAAGTTTTGGGGATAGTGGAGACATTAGCACCCAAATCACACAAAGCATAAAACTCATGATTTTTAATTTTAATTTTAATTGTTGGTTCCCACTCATCATAGAGTTTTCTAGGGATAGAAACTTTCAACTCAAGTTTTTCTTCATAGGATTGCATCAAGGCATCAACAATATGTTCGGTAAAGGCTTTCTTTTAACTATAAGCATGAGGAGAATTTAGCACGGATTGCAAAAAGGAAATACAATCAATTAAAGAGAAAATTTCATAATTAAATTCCTTGAAATCCAATATAGTGGGTTTAGCAACATCTAGGGTTTTATTTCTTTCAATCCCACTTTCATCAATTTCATCATAAAGGTCTAAATACTACGAATTTTTAGAACGCCTTCTAGGTAAAGGAAGATCATATTCAGTTTCATCAAGATTCATATTGCAAAACAAAGATTTGATAGGGGATACATCAATAACTTTTAGATCTTCATCTTGATTTTCATAGAAATTGGAAGAACACGCTTTAATAAAGGCATCTTTCGTAGCACGCATCCTAGCGGTTCTTTCTTTGCACTCACCAATGGAAATTCTCATGGCTTTGAGAGACTCATTGATATCATGCTTAGGAGGAATAGATCTAAGCTTTAAAGAATCAACCTTAAGAGAAATTTTATCAATGTTCCTAGCCAAATCATCAACTTTAAGCAATTTCTCTTCAAGCAAAGCATTAAAATTCTTTTGTGAATTCATAAACTCTTTGACACTATTCTCAAATTCAGAGGACATCTTATTAAAATTTTCATAAGAGTTGTTGTAGGAATTTCCATAATTATTAGGAGGGTTACTAGGATAAGGCCTAGGATTAAAATTCCCTCTATACGCGTTGTTACCAAAATTATTCCTACCAACAAAATTCACATCCATAGATTCATTATTATACTCAATCAAAGTAGACAAAGGCATATCATTAGGATCAGTAGAAACACTCTTAGTAGCAAATAATTTCATAAGTTCATCCATCTTTCCACTCAAAACATTGATTTCTTCTATCGCATGCACTTTTCTATTAGTAGATCTTTCATTGTGCCATTGAGATTAATTAACCATAATGTTATCTAGGAGTTTAGTAGCATCTCCTAAAGTGATTTCCATAAAAGTGCCTCCCGCGGCCGAATCTAAAAGATTTCTAGAAGCAAAATTCAATCCGGCATAAATTTTTTGTATAATCATCCACAAATTCAAACCATGAGTAGGACAATTACGTAGCATTAATTTCATTCTCTCCCAAGCTTGTGCAACATGTTCATGATCAAGTTGCTTAAAATTCATAATGTCATTTCTAAGAGCGATGATCTTAGCAGGAGGAAAATACTTACAGATAAAAGCATCTTTGCACTTGTTCCTAGAATCAATACTATTTTTAGGCAAAGACGAAAATCAAGCTTTAGCACAACCTCTAAGCGAAAAAGGAAATAACTTCAATTTAACGACATCATTATCGACATCTTTTTTGTTTTGCATATCACATAAATCAACGAAGCTATTAAGCTGAGTAGCAGCATCTTCATTAGGAAGGCTGGCGAATTGATCTTTCATAACAAGATTCAACAAAGCAGTATTGATTTCATAAGATTCAGTATTGGCAAGAGGAGCAATCAGAGTGCTAAGGAAATCATTATTATTGGTATTGGTGAAGTCACACAATTTGGTAGTATCTTGAGCCATCGCGACAAGCAAGCAATCCAACACACGAGCAAACAAAAGGCAAGCGAGAAAAAGGCAAACGGAAAAAGAGAAGGAGAAGGAGAAGGAGAAGGAGAGGGCAAATAAAACGGCAAGGGTGAAGTTGGGGAGAGGAAAATGAGAGGCAAATGGCAACTAATGTAATGTGAGAGATAAGGAATTGTGATAGGTACTTGGTATGTTGACTTTTGCGTAGACCTCCCCGGCAACGGTGCCAGAAATTCTTCTTGCTACCTCTTGATCTTGCGTTGGTTTTCCCCGAAGAGGAGAGGATGATGCAGCAGAGTAGCGTAAGTATTTCCCTCAGTTTTTGAGAACCAAGGTATCAATCCAGTAGGAGGCCACGCACAAGTCCCTCGTACCTGCACAAAACAATAGCTACTCGCAACCAACGCGATTAGGGGTTGTCAATCCCTTCACGATCACTTACGAGAGTGAGAACTGATAGATAATGTTTTTGGTATTTTTGATATAGAGATGCAAAGTGAAAAGTAAAGGCAAAGTAAAAAGCAAAGCAAGATTAAAGTGATGGAGATTGATATGATGAGAATAGACCCGGGGGCCATAGGTTTCACTAGTGGCTTCTCCCAAGAGCATAAGTATTCTGTAGTGGGTGAACAAATTACTGTTGAGCAATTGACAGAATTGAGCATAGTTATGAGAATATCTAGGTATGAGCATGTATATAGGCATCACGTCCGTGACAAGTAGACCGACTCCTGCCTGCATCTACTACTATTACTCCACTCATCGACCGCTATCCAGCATGCATCTAGAGTATTAAGTTAAAAATAGAGTAATGCTTTAAGAAAGATGACATGATGTAGAGAGATAAATTCATGCAATATGAAATAAACCCCATCTTGGTATCCTCGATGGCAACAATGCAATAAGTGCCTTGCTACCCCTTCTGTCACTGGAAAAGGACACTGCAAGATCGAAACCAAAGCTAAGCACTTCTCCCATGGCAAGAAAAACCAATCTAGTAGGCCAAACCCAACTGATAATTCGAAGAGACTTGCAAAGATAACCAATCATACATAAAAGAATTCAGAGAAGATTCAAATATTATTCATAGATAGACTTGATCATAAACCCACAATTCATCGGTCTCAACAAACACACCGCAAAAAGAAGATTACATCGAATAGATCTCCACAAGAGAGGGGGAGAACTTTGTATTGAGATCCAAAAAGAGAGAAGAAGCCATCTAGCTACTAACTATGGACCCGAAGGTCTGAGGTAAACTACTCACACTTCATCGGAGGGGCTATGATGATGTAGAAGCCCTCCGTGATGACGGCCCTCTCCGGCGGAGCTCTGGAACAGGACCCAAGATGGGATCTCGTGGATACAGAAAGTTGCGGCGGTGGAATTAGGTTTTTGGCTCCTGTTCTGATCGTTTTGGTGTACGTAGGTATATATAGGAGGAAGGAGTACGTCGGTGGAGCATTGAGGGGCCCACGAGGCAGGGGGGCGCGCCCTAGGGGGGGCCCACCCTCGTGACCGCCTCTCTGATGCCTTGGCGTAGGGTCCAAGTCCCCTGGATCACGTTCGGTGAGAAAATCACGTTCCCGAAGATTTTATCCCGTTTGGACTCCGTTTGATATTCTGTTTCTCTGAAACACTGAAATAGGCAAAAAACAGCAATTCTGGGCTGGGCCTCCAGTTAATAAGTTAGTCCCAAAAATAATATAAAAGTGGAAAATAAAGCCCAATATAGTCCAAAACAGTAGATAATATAGCATGCAGCGATCAAATATTATAGATACGTTGGAGACGTATCAGGCCTCGGAAGATCAACACGTCGCAACCCCACCTAGGCACAACAGAGAGGTCAGCACGCTGGTCTAAATCCTATGCACGCAGGGGTCTGAGCCCATCTCCCATTGCACACCTGCATGTTGCGTGGGCGGCCGGAGAGCAGACCAGCAACCTCCATTACAAAGGAAGTTGTGTTACGCGGTCCAACCCGGCACACCGCTCAGTCGCTGACGTCAAGAAGGCTTCTGCTGATACAACGACGTCGAGTTCCCATAATTGTTCCCGCGTAGTTGGTTAGTGTGTATAGGCCAGTGGCCAGACTCAGATCAAATACCAAGATCTCGTTAAGGGTGTTAATTGAAGTATCCGTGAACGCCAACCAGGGCCAGGCCCACCTCTCTCCTAGATGGTCTCAATCTGCCCTGTCGCTCCGCCACAAAGTAACAGTCGGGGGCTGTCGGGAACCCAGGCCCACCTCTACCGGGATGGAGCCACCTGCCCCTTCAACCCCCATCAACGAACAATATCAAAAGTAATGTAACAGTATAAAGTATATAGCATATGCCCGTGATCACCCCCGAAGTGATCACGGCCCAGTAGTATAGCATGGCAGACGGACAAGAGTGTAGGGCCACTGTTGGAACACTAGCATCCTATACTAAGCATTTAGGATTGCAGGTAAGGGTAACAACTGTAGCAACAATGACATGTTATGCAGCAGAATAGGATTAACCGAAAGCAGTAACATGCTACACTACTCTAATGCAAGCAGTAGAGAGAAGGAATAGGTGATATCTGGTGATCAAGGGGGGGGGGGGGCTTGCCTGGTTGCTCTGGCAAGGAGGGGTCGTCAACACCGTAGTTGACCGGGGCAGCAACGGCGTCGGTCTCGTAGTCTACCAGAGAGAAGAGGGGGAAGAAACAATAAATATAATGCAAACATAAGCATGATGATGCATGACATGACTACGAGCGGTGCTATGTGTGCCCTAACGCGGTAGCAGGTGATACCAGCGAAGGGGGGAAACATCTGGGGAAGTATCCCCGGTGTTTTGCGTTTTCGGACAGATGAACCAGAGGGGGAAAGTTGCATGTTCGCTATGCTAGGGATGTGTGGCGGACGAACGGGCTGCCTATCCGGATTCGTGTCATCGTTCTAAGCAACTTTCATGTACAAACATTTTCCATCTGAGCTACAGTTTATTTTATATTAATTTTTAAAGGTTAAATCATTTTCTAAATTATTATTATTAAATTAATTCAAAATTAATATTATTGCATCAACATGACACCAGCATGACGTCAGCTGTCAACAGAGGTGTTGACTGGTCAAACTGACGTGATGGTCCCCCATGTCATTGACTGATTAATTAACTAACAGTTAATTAGGTTAATTAGTGATTTGATTAATCTGGTTGTGATTAATTAAGTTAATTAATTTAGTTAATTAATTAATTAATATTTTTCTTATTATTACTTTTTTTACAAAAATGTTCTGGTGCAGGCCCCACGTGCCATAGGCATAGGGGCCTATCGGGCGCGGGCTAACAGGCGCGGGGTGGGGTCGTGCGAATGGGCGCTACCCGAGCGAAGGCCGAGCCCGCCCTGTTGCGGGGCGAGGCAGGCGGGGCGCCGGAGCGCCAGAGGTAGGAACCGGCGAGGTGCGGGCTGGCGCCGCTGCGACGGCGCGCAGCCAACAAGGTGGTGGTGGCCCGCGGTAGCCACGGCGGTGGGGCCAGGCGGCGTGGGCAGCTCGCACGCGGGTGCGGATGCGGTTCGGGCGAGTGGCGGACGGCGAGCAGCGGCCTGCAGCGTGAGGTAGCGGGGTGAGGGCACGGCGAGCGAGCAGAGGCTGCGGGAGCAGGATGGCACGCCGGTGGAGCAAGGCGGATGCGGGGTTGGCGAGCGAGGCGGCCTGGGCAGCAACATCAGCCACGCAGCAGAAGTAGTGCAGCAACGATCAGGGGAGGCGGGCCAAGCGGAGTAGTGGGTGCGGGCCTGGCCGCGACCGGGGGCAGAGCAGAGCGGAGGGAAGCAGGGGCGGCCATGGTTGCAGGGGGAAAATGGCACCCGGTCGGGTGCGGCCCGCCGCGGGGTCGGCGTTGGCCGAACGCGATGACGGTGGGTGCGCGCGGCAAGCAAGAGGAGCACAACAATCACGGGCGCAGCGTGCGGTGCACGCGCACGCACCGGTGAGGCGCGGGGAAGACTACGGGGCGAGGGTCGTGCGGAGCTGCGGGAGCACGCTGGCGAGCGAGTCCCGTCGAGGACGACTCCGGCGCGGGGTCAGAGAGGGAGGTGGGGTGGCGCTCACGGACGGTGTAGGGAAGTGGGGCTCGAGGAGGAGGATGGAAACGACGCGTTGGAGGCGGGTAAGCAGTCCGTCGTGGTGGCTCCGGGTGGCGATGGACGGCAACGGGCGATCCGGGCGGCGTCAGGGGAGGTCGGCGCTGTTCGTTCCCCCCGATCCAGATCAGGATCATAGGAGGAGTGAAACGGGGGAGGGGAGGAGTGGACCGAGAGGGGGAGTGGGGGTACGTGTGGGGGTGTCGGTTAGGGTTTTCCCCAAGTGGGGGATATGGAGGAGGGTGTGGGGCGCCGGCTGGGCCGGCCTGGCTGGCCAAATGGCCAGCTGGGCCGAGGCCCAGTTGGCCAAGGGGCCTTTTCTCTTTTTATTTTTTTGTTTTTTGTTTTGTATTTTCTTTTTCTTTTATTTATTTTCTTTATTCTAGATCATTTTGGTATTTTCTAAAACAAGTGTTTGCTTCACAATAATTACCTATTTAATATTTGGCACTAATCGAACACTTTTGTTTTAATGTTTGAAAACTTTGGTTGTTTGACAAAAAATCAAATTTGAACTCGAATCGTTTTGAAGTAACATGAGATTAGCGACAGTAACAGAGGTGACGTGGCATCTTTAGCAGAGGTTTACTGCAGCTTAATTATCCGGGCATCACAATTCTCCTCCACTACAAGAAATCTCGCCCCGAGATTTAAGAGGCGGAGTAAAGGGGGGAGAGATTGGGTTACAAAAAACCTAACAGATCTTCTCGGTCTTGGTTGCTCTCCTCGAAGAGGTCGCTCCATTGCATTGATGTCTTCATTTCTCTGGTTTAGGTCATCATGATGAAGTTTTCGTCCTTCCTTCAGGATCTTCACCGTACTTACGAAAGGGTAAGAAGGGAAAACTCTATAAGGACAGATTCTAACAAGATCGAGCATCAGACTATTAATCTCAGGGGGAAGAAGCATAAGTATCTCTCGAACTAAAACTTAAGAAGATATCAAGAGCAAAGTAAGAAGGTACCATGAGAAGTTTGGAACGGATAGGCAATCGTTCGATGTCTAATCAGAAGGTGAAAGGGTTTCAAAGCATCGGAATAAGTATTGCGGCTAAAACTAGAATAGATCATCTCAAGGAAGGTGGCTCGTGAATTACCTACGAAGCCAAGAGCAAGGAATAATTTCGATAACTGGGGTGTACAGAAGATTCAAGTTTTGATCATGTGGAACTGTGGGTTATGGGCCCACCAAGTGGGTTAAAAGTAGGAAGGGTGGTGACGTCTTGCGTGATCATGTAAGCAAGGCACGTCAGAGGATAGCCTGTCAGTTATGCCGGCAACAACATTGGTACCAAGGGCGAGGGACGAAGAGAACCATTTTCGTACTCGTTGAACGAGGCGGACCAATAGGCAAAGTTCTCGTCCATCGGTGGCTACCGGAATGTCATCAACAATAGTAACAGGGTATTGCTGACAAAATTGTACACCGAGGTGTTTACATAAGCAGGAGAATATTACTGCTTAGATCATATAGATCATAAGAAATGTTAACCCAACAAATGAAAAGGAAAATATGATTATCAGATTAAACAGAACAATGGAAAGGAAAATGTGTTTAAACACATATTTCAAGGGTATATCCTTCGGAAGGACAAGCAGAGCATGATATCCATGACATGATATAATGTAGAAAACTCTTTAGGTGGGGGAGATAATTTTCATGACTACAATGGTGTTTGGATAATCGAGCAGGAAACATTTAGCATTGGGCTTCAAATGTTCTTTTGAAAATCAGAGTACCACAAACATGCTTCGAGATAGCATCGACATGGTCTTCAAGCAAAGGTCGGACTTTGGATACTTAATGGATTCATCAGGAATAACTTGTCGAATAAGTCTTACAATTTCCTCATGGAAGAATGGATAGCCTTGCTAAAAGGGAAGCTATAACAATAGGGCCTCCGGCCAGGTGTGCTAGGCATGACATCAGCTTACCGGGTCATATAAAGACCAATGTTATAACTTTTGAAAATATGTTCCAACCATCATATCTGACCGAGATTTAGATCTGATTGGAGTCAAGATACCTCAGACTCAGGATGCATGAGAAGAAAAAGGTGCGACACAAATTGACGGGATGACATTGTAAGATTCTCAGGAAATGAACTATGGAAGCAAGTTCCGAAACCAGAGTTCAGCATTAAACCAAGGAGAGGATGAGGAGGTGGCTGATGGACTCATCGACATATCATCAAGATTTCCAAAAAGATGGATTTCCACAAGAAAAAAGTCCATTTTACTACCCTGAACAAAGTTGGTGGTTCACATCACCCCCTGATCTATTTTTCTGCCCCTTTCACCCCCTGATCAAACCCATACCAGACAAAAAAAACCCTTGGTGGTTTGTCTCGACCTGGAGCTGACGTGGCGGTGGACAAGGGTGGTTTTTACCGGCTGGTGTGGTAGAGATGCCCCCCACCCGTTCGTTCTATTCTTTCACAAATTCCCCAATCCCCTCCCTCTCTGCCGCCGACGATGGAATCGTCGCGGCGGCGCTGAGCCGAAACATCGAAGGTGCTCGGACTGGCGGTGGTGGCAGTGTGCCACGGTGAATCAACCCCAATCCCTCTTGTCCGCGCCACCGCGCCACCTCTTTTGTCCCATCCGCAAAACCCTAGCGTGACGGCGCATTCGATGCGGCGGCGGGACTGAGTGTTTCCGCGGTGTCGGCAAATTGAGGTTAGTCTCATCTCCTTCCCGTACTACACATGGCTGAAGTTGATTGCATCTGTTAAGAAATTCATCTGTAAATGGTCTGGATCTAGTAGAATGAAGGAGAAGTTCCATCTTTTAGAGATTTAAGTGTTGCTTTAGTTGATTGCTTGATTTAAGAGTTGCTTCGTTGTTTTTTAGGGATCAACAATGGACAATCTTGATTGGTTAGGCCTTCGTGTCTATTACAATGGTGAATTTGAATATTCAGAGAAGTGTTGCTTTTACGTTGGTGGTTCTGTTGAGGTCACTTTTTTGCAGAGGGACAATTTGTCCTTAGCATCTGTCAGGGAGCAGATTGCAGACATAAAGATGGCATACCATGGTGAGTATTTGACTGACAATCATAGGGTTTTTTATTATCAACTAGAAATATTGAGGAGCAATCCAGGTAGCACTGTTGCAGTAGTGCTAAATCCAAAGGAAAGTGCCCCTGTTTTTCAGAGATTATATGTGTGTTTCCATGCCTGCAAAAGAGGTTTCATAGAAGGTTGCAGGAAAGTTGTAGGATTGGATGGTTGCTTCTTTAAAGGAGCCCAGAGTGGAGAACTGTTGTGTGCTCTTGGGAGAGATGCCAATGGGCAAATGTATCCAATTGCCTGGGCTGCTGTAGAGGTTGAGAACAAAAAATCTTGGTTCTGGTTTATGGCTCTGCTAAACAAAGACTTGGAAATTGAAAATCAAGGAGAAGGGTGGGTCTTTATATCAGATCAGCAAAAAGGCCTCATGAATGCTGTGTCCAAGGTTGTTCCAAATGCTGAGCATAGGAATTGTGCTAGGCATATCTATGCTAATTGGAAGAAAAAACATAGAGATCAAGCATATCAGAAAAGATTTTGGGCTTGTGCAAAATCTTCAAACAGGATACACTTCAACTTGAACAGGGCCAAACTTGCTCAACTCACACCAGATGGAGCAAGAGACATGATGCAATCAGGCCCAGAACATTGGTGTAGAGCTTGGTTCAAAGAAGGTTCATGTTGTGATTCTGTGGATAATAACATGTGTGAGAGTTTTAACAACTGGATAGTAGAGTACAGAGGGTTGCCTATTATCAGCATGTTTGAAGCAATTAGAGCAAAGGTCACTGTAAGAATTCAAGTAAACAGAGCAATGCCTGCAAAATGGAATGGAACTATTTGTCCTAAAATCCTGAAAAAGGTCAACAAGCTAATACAACTTACTGAGAAGTGTGAGACAATATGGAATGGAAAAGATGGATATGAGGTGAAACTAGGGCAGCATGGTTTCAAAGTTGACATGGAAGCTAAAACATGTTCATGTAGATATTGGCAACTGTCTGGAATTCCATGTGTTCATGCTCTTGCAGCATCTCAATGTGGTCCTGATGACATTGTTTCACTCATTGCAAGCTGCTACACAATCGAAGCTTACAACAGGACTTATGAGCATTGCTTGATGCCAATGGAAGGCATGCCTAGCTGGCCTGTGTCTGACAGACCAAGGCCAGCTGTTCCAAGCTATGTGCAAATGCCTGGGAGACCTAGGTCTGAGAGAAGAAGAGGTGCAGATGAGCCTCCAAAACATCCACACAAGCTTTCAAAAATTGGAACAAAAGGTAAGTGCAGTCTGTGTGGACAACCTGGGCACAACATGAGAAAGTGCACAAGTAATCCCAACAGGGGGAAATACAAGAATAAGAAGAGAAAGAAAGAGACAAAGGTGTGTACTGTCATTGACAATTATTTTCTCTTTATTCTGTTGTAACTAACAATTATTTTCTCTTTATTCTGTTGTAGCAAAATGAACCAAGAACATCACAGAGAGTCACTAAGGGAACATCTACAGGGGATAGGGCACAATCTTCACAACAGGGCACCCAGCACCAATCTTCACAGCAGGGCACCCAAACCAAACCTACAAGTGGAAGGGCCCCTAAACAAGTCAACAAAACTGCACCTAAAGCTAAAGTGTGCAAAAGACCAGGAGTAACTTCTAGGCAGAGGAGGACCGTGAGCATGTTCGATGAACTTAGGAGTTAGATACCTGGAACTGTTTACTTTACAAACCTGGTGGTTGTAGCTGCTTGGTTTGCTGGTGGATTATGAAGTAGTGTGTTGGCTGGAGAACATGAAGTACTTATGTTTGTGTGTTTTGTGCTTGCTTGCTAAAGATTATGAAGTACTGTTCACAAGTCTGTTTGCATTCATAAAAGCTAAATTCAATTGCTTCTGTATTCTTTGAAGTGGAAATGAATTTTACATGATTGCAATAATTAGAGTGCTATAAGAAGAAGTAACATCAAACTGCTTTCGTACATAATTAACTGTTGACAGGTTCATTACACATCATCTGGCACACATTTGGCACACACCAAGTCCATTGGATTAACACATTTGCCACACACTAACTCCACTAGTACATAATTACTAGAAGTTAACACAAGATCAAACTGCTTCTGACTCTCCAGTCCCATCTATCTTTCCCAGCTCGGTCTTGAATATGTGCTTGCGACTGAGGTCTTCACCTTCAGCTGGTAGCCACTCAGCAGGCAAGTCCTCAGCTAGCAGAGGACCACGATCAATCACCTCTTTCATATGGCACAAAACAGGATACAACAGTGTCCTCTTCTTCTTTGGCGACGACGGCCCGTAGTCACCCATATCAAACTGCATTGCTTCGTACTCATCCATCGACCCAGGTTGCTTGTTAAACAGAGTTGGCTCAGGTATCTCAACTGTCACCAACTTGCCAACATAGAACGGGTCACGAAGCCAAGCCATTACCTCTAGCTCGCGGTGGTTTGTCGGCGGCAGGATCTCGATGAGGTCGCCACCAAGGTCTTGCAGAACTGCTTTCACCGAATCCGTCGTCCACGACTGGTTGGGGAGGCCTTCGAAGCTGAGCTTGCACCTGTACTCCAAAGCACCCTGCTCAGCACGAATAAATCTGCTCCAGCGTGTAAACTGGATCCAGCGACGGCAGCACTTGAACTTCATTGACGAAAATAGCACATCGGTGCACTTCTCCTCCGTTGTGAAGGTGAGCCACAGGTTGTGAGGGGGGCACGCGACCTCGATGACCACCTCCGACGCCACAACGCCGCAACGCTCCTCCAAGGCTGCCAGAAGAGCTGTCGGCGTCACGCTCTCCTCGCCATCACCAACCGCCGTGGCCAGCAGCACGTACCGGCGGTAGCGAAGCTCGAGCGCATCCATGGACGGAGTGCGGGGGATGAGAACATGGCTCGTCTCCGGTCGGCGAGAAGGCTCTCCTCGCTGCCAAACCTCCTGCGGGAACGACCTATCCAGCAAGCTACGTGTAGGTTGGACGGTGGCGACGACCGGGGCTGCGCCACCACCACCGTCAGTGCTCGCGCCATCGACGGAAACGGTGGTGGAGGTGACACTGCCGCCGCCCATGGAAGCTAGGGTTAGGGATTTCGTTGCGGGAGAGAAGAAAAGAGAGAATGGGGAATTTTTCACACGGTGGGGGGCATCTCTACCACACCAGCCGTTAAAAACCACCCTTGTCCACCGCCACGTCAGCTCCAGGTCGAGACAAACCACCAAGGGTTTTTTTTGTCTGGTATGGGTTTGATCAGGGGGTGAAAGGGGCAGAAAAATAGATCAGGGGGTGATGTGAACCACCAACTTTGTTCAGGGTAGTAAAATGGACTTTTTTCTTTCCACAATTATGTGAACAAGGAGATAACATTTGTCATATCAAATGATATAATGATGTATGCTCGAGGAAAAAACATACACACTTAAACATTGGTTGAAAGTTGCACCCGAAATATGGGCTTAGGGTGAGAATGGTGATCAAATAACCAATAGTCTAAGAACGAACGATTGACCATTAACTTGAAAGCAATAGAGTCGCTAGAAGTTTTGAATTCACACATCATAGTTCAATTGTCAGTTTTCTGGTTAGAAACAACACGGGGACCAAGGAATGAACGGATATGGCAAGAAGTATCACTTGTACCAAGAATGCATAAGAGGTGGTGAAAGTCTCATGACATTATTGACACAAAAGATGGTAATACTTCAAGGTAAAGAAGAACAATTGTTGGATAGCATGGATCTCAAGGTATAATACGAAACACTAACAAGTTTTTGTTGAATGGAAGGCAATAAAGTGGTCGATGATAACACAAATCATCGAGGGCAAGGATGGTATTTCTGTTCATGAATTCAATCGATATCCTGGAAGAGCTCAAAATGTTGATGATGATCACGACACAATTGTCGAGAGATTTCACGAAGGTGTAATCGATCGACGAGGACATCAAGTCAAAGAAATGATGAAGCGAAAGGTTATTGGAACCACGACTATGACACAAACTCGAATCAAGCTTGCTGTTCAAGGCAAAATGATATTATGAGGAAGAAGCTTAGCTCAACGTCAAAAATTGTGCTCCGGGAAGGACCAGGTAGCATAGTTAAAATTAGCATGATAATGATGTAGCCGATCAGGCTAGGAATGATGTGATGGAGTATTAAACTTCTCAACAACAAAGTACTGGAAGTACTGAATCACAGTGTTGATTTGATTCACAAATCGGTGTTCTCGGTTGACGACAACCCAGAACCTGTGGAGTGACTATGACGGGGAAATGCACTACTTCATCAAAAAATCATAAGATGTAGTGTAATGGGTTGATACCCTCGAGATACCAGGGATAATACTCGAAGGTAGACCAAAATAGAGGTTGGGCAGGCGTATTGACCTACAGAAGGCAAGTACTTCAACTTCTCTGAGAAAATGATCAAAGATGATCAATCATGGCTGAAACCACGATTGCAAAGGATCAATTCACCAATACCAAAGGATATTATATCAATAAAATAGTTATTATTACAAGAAGCTTCCATGATAGGGTCTACATCGTGTCCATGGGCATGAACACAAAGGTTCAAGGTCGACTCCCACTTCCTCAATGCATAACCTTCCATTCACCTCTCGTATTTCGAAATGACATTAGTTGTTTAACGTTTTACCTGGTGCAATACCAGATAAGTATGACCCGTGAAATCTTTCGGGTCCACCCAGATTAGGGAAGGTAATGGTTCAACCCATCAGGGCATCTAGGAATATATACCACAAACTTCGTAGTAAATAACTCAAGCTCGGGAGCAGAGCATGGTTGAGAAAAGCAGGGGATACAATTTACCAAAGGCATTATGTATCTGAGGAAAGGCTCACAAGGTTAACGGATACGAAGTACGGTGTAGGACAAAATCCAACAAAGGACCTGGCGGTCCCTAAGGGATTTGATGTGAGCATCGGTACTCAACCAGAAGAAGAAATAATGCAAGGAGATCTGATTATAGAAACAACTGACTAAGTCAAGCTCAAATGCAAAAGGAATTAAAATTTCCAAACCAAGGGATTAGAAGCAAACACTCTGATAAAGGATGGCTAATTTGAATAGACTTAGGGGTGCAATCGACATCAATTTAATTGGCTAAGAACCAGCTCATGTTCAAAATGACGTCTGAGCCGGAAGGATAATTTTCAGGGAATAACTTATGATTGTGTGCATTCACACACATGTTGAATCAACAAGATCAGAATGTCGGTCACAAAGTATTTTAATGAATATCACTAGACATATGGAAGTAACCATTATACAAGCAGGTAAATAATATCAAGAGCAATAGGCTACTGAGGATTTTGGAAGAGCCAATGGCATTTCGAAGAATTTTGCGAAACACCTGAACAACTGGGGATGAGCGGATAATCGATAAGTGCGAGGAATTATCCATAGGGGTATTCATGAGGAAAAGGAGCTGCAAGGCAGCAGACACAAAGGATTCTCGGAATATTCGAAGTATTTCAGGGTATCTTGTAATAACAAGATCAAATTGGAAATGAAGTTATGGATGAAAAGTGTATGTAGCTTTCCATAGGGATTTATCGGTGGTATGGAATTGCAATTGCGAAGGGCACAAGGGTCTCGAGGAAACATTCGAGAGTATCTTCAAATTTTCCAGGTGCAGCAGGCGATCATCTGGAGTGAAGGGGCTCTCCGGGAGAAGTATTTTCGAGAACCTAAAGTTAGATTTTAGAAAAATCATTTAACCCGAATAGAAGAGAGATCAGAATCCCAGAGTAAAGATCGAGGAGTAAAAGATCCTAATACCACCCAATGGCGACGTGGGCCCATGGGCCGCATAGCCATGTTAGTAAAACCGTTTTCATCGACTAGACTCAACTTCGGCCAAGAAGTGTGGAAGGGGGATTCCTACAGGTAGTCGGCTCTGATACCAACTTGTGACGCCCCCGGTTCAATCATACACTAATCATGCACGCAAATGTGTACAATCAAGATCAGGGACTCATGGGAAGATATCACAACACAATTCTAAAAACATAAATAAGTCATACAAGCATCATAATACAAGCCAGAGTCCTCGAGGGCTCAAATACAAGTGCTCGATCATAGACGAGTCAGCGGAAGCAACAATATCTGAGTACATACATAAGTTAAAGAAGTTTGCCTTAAGAAGGCTAGCACAAACTGGGATACAGATCGAAAGTGGCGCAGGCCTCCTGCCTGGGATCCTCCTAAACTACTCCTGGTCATCGGCGGCCCGAACATAGTAGTAGGCACCCTCGGTGTAGTAGGGGTCGTCGTCGATGGTGGCGTCTGGCTCCTGGGCTCCAGCATCTAGTTGCGACAACCGAGAGGAAAGGAAAGGGTGAAAAGAGGGGGAAAAGCAACCGTGAGTACTCATCCAAAGTACTCGCAAGCAAGGATCTACACTACATATGCATGGGCATATGTGTAAAGGGGAAATATCGGTGGACTGAACTGCAGAATGCCAGAATAAGAGGGTGATAGCTAGTCCTGTCGAAGACTACGCTTCTGGCAGCCTCCATCTTGCAGCATGTAGAAGAGAGTTGATGGTAAGTTCACCAAGTATCATCGCATGGCATAATCCTACCCGGCGATCCTCCCCTCGTCGCCCTGTGTGAGAGCGATCACCGGGTTATATCTGGCAATTGGAAGGATGTGTTTTATTAAGTATCCAATTCTAGTTGTCATAAGGTCAAGGTACAACTCCGAGTCGTCCTATTACTGAAAATCTCGGCTATTCGAATAGATTGACTTCCCTGCAGGGGTGCACCACATTACCCAACACGGTCGATCCCATTTGGCCGAACACACTTTCCTGGGTCATGCCCGGCCTTGGAAGATCAACACGTCGCAGTCCCACCTAGGCACAACAAAGAGGTCAGCACGCCGGTCTAAATCCTATGCGCGCAGGGGTCTGGGCCCATCGCCCATTGCACACTTGCATGTTGCGTGGGCGGCTGGAGAGCAGACCTAGCAACCTCCATTACAAAGGAAGTTGCGTTACGCGGTCTAACCCGACGCGCGCCGCTCAGTCGCTGACGTCAAGAAGGCTTCGGCTGATACCATGACGTCGAGTGCCCATCACTGTTCCCGCGTAGTTGGTTAGTGCGTATAGGCCAGTGGCCAGATTCAGATCAAATACCAAGATCTCGTTAAGCATGTTAATTGAAGTATCCGTGAACGCCGACTAGGGCCAGGCCCACCTCTCTCCTAGGTGGTCTCAACCTGCCCTGTCCCTCCGCCACAAAGTAACAGTCGGGGGCCGTCGGGAACCCAGGCCCACCTCTACTGGGATGGAGCCACCTGCCCCTGCACTCGACATCTCCGAACAGTATCATAAGTAATGTAACAGTATAAAGTATATAGCATATGCCCGTGATCACCTCCCGAAGTGATCACGGCCTAGTAGTATAGCATGGCAGGCGGACAAGAGTGTAGGGCCACTGATGGAACACTAGGATCCTATACTAAGCATTTAGGATTGCAGGTAAGGGTAACAACTGTAGCAACAATGACATGCTATGCAGCAGGGGGGCTTGCCTTGTTGCTCTGGCAAGAAGGAGGGGTCGTCAACACCGTACTCGACCGGGGCAGCAGCGACGTCGGTCTCGTAGTCTACCAGAGAGAAGAGGGGGAAGAAACAATAAATATAATGCGAACATAAGCATGACGATGCATGACATGACTACGAGCGGTTCTAGGTGTGCCCTAGCGCGGTAGCAGGTGATACCGGCGAAGGAGGAAAACATCAGGGGAAGTATCCCCGGTGTTTTGCGATTTTAGACAAATCAACCAGAGGGGGAAAGTTGCGTGTTCGTTATGCTAGTGATGTGTGGCGGACGAACGGGCTGCGTATCCGGATTCGTCTCGTCGTTTTGAGCAACTTTCATGTACAAAGTTTTTCCATCTGAGCTACGGTTTATTTTATACTATTTTTTAAAGTTTTAAATCATTTTCTAAATTATTATTATTAAATTAATTCGAAATTAGTATTATTGCATCAGCATGACGTCAGCATGGCATCAACAGTCAACAGAGGTGTTGACTGGTCAAACTGACGTTAGGGTCCCGCATGTCATTGACTGATTAATTAACTAATAGTTAATTAGGTTAATTAGTGATTAGATTAATCTGATTATGATTAATTAAGTTAATTAATTTAGTTAATTAATTAATTAATATTTTTATTATTTTTACTTTTTTTATTCTTTTTTTACAAAAACGTTCTGGGGCGGGCCCTACGTGCCATAGGCACAGGGGCCTATCGGGTGCGGGGCATGGTCGTGCGAACGGGCGCTGCCCGCGCGGAGGCCGAGCCCGCCCGGTTGCGGGGCGAGGCAGGCGGGGCGCCGGAGGTGGGAACCGGCGAGGCGCGGGCTGGCGCTGCTGCGACGGCGCGCGACCAGCAAGGTGGTTGTGGCCCGCGGCAGCCGCGGCGGTGGGGCCAGGCGGCGTGGGCAGCTCGTGCGCGGGCGCCGATGCGGTTGGGGCGAGCGGCGGACGGCGAGCAGCGGCCTACAGCGCGAGGTAGCGGGGTGAGGGCGTGGCGAGCGAGCAGAGGCTGCGGGAGCAGGACGGCGCGCCGGCGAGCGAGGCAGCGCTGGGCAGCAGCATCAGCTGCGCAGCAGCAGTAGTGCAGCGACGAGCAGGGGAGGCGGGCCAAGCGGAGTAGTGGGTGCGGGCCTGGCCACGACCAGGGGCGGAGCAGAGCCGGCGAAGCAGGGGCGGCCATGGTTGCGGGTAAAAACGACGCCTGGTCGGGCGCGGCCCGGCGCGGGGTCGGCTTTGGCAAAACATGATGACGGCGGGCACGCACGGCGGGCAGGAGGAGCACATCAGTCACAGGCGTAGCGCGCGGCGCGTGCCCACGCACCGGCGGGGCGCGGGGAAGGCTACGGGGGAGAGGGTCATGCGAAGCTGCGGGTGCACGTTGGCGATCGAGTCCCATCAAGGATGACTCCGGCGCGGGGTCAGAGAGGGAGGTGGGGTGGCGCTCATGGACGGTGTAGGGCACGGGGCAGTGGGCTCGAGGAGGAGGACGGAGACGACACGTTGGAGGTGGGGAGGCAGTTCGTCGTGGTGGCTCTGGGCGGCGATGGACGTCGACGGGCGATCCGGGCGGCGTCAGGGGCGGTCGGCGCTGTTCGTCCCCCCCGATCCAGATCGGGATCGTGGGAGGAGTGAAATGGGGGAGGGGAGGAGTGGACCGAGAGGGGGAGTGGGGGTACGTGTGGGGGTGTCGGTTAGGGTTTTCCCCCGAGTGGGGGATATGGAGGAGGGTGTGGGGCGTCAGCTGAGGCCTAGTTGGCCAGGGGGCCTTTTCTCTTTTTTATTTTTTTTATTTTTTGTTTTGTATTTTCTTTTTCTTTTATTTATTTTCTTTATTCTAGGGCATTTTAGTATTTTCTAAAATAAGTGTTTGCTTCACAATAATTACCTATTTATTATTTGGCACTAACCGGACATTTTTTTAATGTTTGAAAACTTTGGTTGTTTGACAAAAAATTCAAATTTGAACTCAAATCGTTTTGAACTAACGTGAGATTAGCGACAGTAACAGAGGTGACGTGCATCTTTAGCAAAGGTTTACTGTAGCTTAATTATCCGGGTGTCACAGGGCGCTTCGGCGGCATCCTCACACACTAACGGCTTTGAGGACTGAGAGCGGCATCAAGGATGCAAGCGGATAGAGAGGATTTTGTGTGCGTAGCGAGGATGGGGGGTGCGACTGCTCGGGCACACCATTAATATGGAGTAGTGGGAGTTGTGGGAGAAAGGCGGGCGGCGGTCAAACCGATGGCTCGCCTCCCGGTGAGCCTGCGCACCGGACTGCCGGCATGCCTACCAAAGTTTCACATAGCTACTGGCACGCCTCCCAATGACATGATAACCCACAAGTATAGGGGATCAATTGTAGCCTCTTTCGATAAGTAATAGTGTCGAACCCAACGAGGAGCTAAAGGTAGAACAAATATTCCCTCAAGTTCTATCGACCACCGATGCAACTCTACGCACGCTTGACGTTCGCTTTACCGGAAACAAGTATGAAACTAGAAGTACTTTGTAGGTGTTTTTGGATAGGTTAGCAAGAAAGTAAAGAGCACGTAAATAAAACTAGGGGCTGTTTAGATGAAGACACAACTAAATTAGTTTTAGTGAAGAGCTTTTGTCAACAAGAAAGTTATTTGTCCCTAGGCAATCGATAACTAGACCGGTAATCACAATTGCAATTTCATTTGAGGGAGAGGCATAAGCTAACATACTTTGTCTACTTGGATCATATGCACTTATGATTGGAACTCTAGCAACCATCCGCAACTACTAAAGATTCATTAAGGTAAAACCCAACCATAGCATTAAAGTACCAAGTCCTCTTTATCCCATACGTAAACAACCTACTTACTCGGGTATGTGCTTTTGTTCACTCACGCCACCCACTATAAGCAAGTCATAAACATATTGCAAACCCTACAGCGGGAATCCCTCACGCTTGCGCGACACAGAGAGCACCATAGGACAGCACCAATAATAAAACATGCAACTCAAACCAATCTTGATCATCAAATAGCCATTAGGACAAAACAGATTTACTCAAACATCATAGGATAGCCATACATCATTGGGAAATAATATATAGCGTTGAGCACCATGTTTAAGTAGAGATTACAGCGGGTAAGAGAGAGGTTACACCGCTGCATAGAGGGGGGAAGAGTTGGTGATGATGGAGGTGAAGTTGTTGGTGAAGATGGCGGTGATGATGATGGCCCCAGCAGCGCTCCGGCGCCACCTGAAGCAAGATGGAGAGGGTCCCCCTTCTTATTCTTCTTCCTTGACCTCCTCCCTAGATGGGAGAAGGGTTTCCCCTCTGGTCCTTGGCTCCCATGGCGTGGGAGGGGCGAGATCCCCTCCGAGATTGGATCTATCTCTCTGTCTCTCTCTGGTTCCGCGTTCTGTTTTCTGGCCCTTCACCGTTTCTTAAATATCCGGAGATCCGTAACTCCGATTGCGGTGAATCTTTTGCTCAGATCTTTCTCATAAAATTATCTTTCTTGTGGCAAAAGAAGAGCGTCAACCGCCTTACGGGGTGGCCACGAGGGTCAGGGGCGCGCATGACACCCTGGGGCGCGCCCCCTACCTCGTGCCCCCCTCGGACACCGTCTCGCATTGATTTTACTTCCCAAAAATCATAAATATTCCAAAATAATTCTCCGTCTGTTTTTATCCCATTTGGACTCCGTTTGATATGGATATTCTGCGAAGCCAAAAACATGCAACAGACAGGAACTGGCACTGGACACTGGATCAATATGTTAGTCCCAAAAATAATATAAAACATTGCCAAAAACTATATGGAAGTTGTAGAATATTGGCATGGAACAATAAAAAATTATAGATATGACGGAGACGTATCATGACACTGCGCAACGAGCATGCCTCCGTCAATTCACACACCTGCACGTACGCCTCCCCGTCTGCCTGCATGGCGGACTGCTCGCATGTGTCCCGTCAACTCACGCCTGCTCGCACGCCACACGGGTCACGTGGCGGCACGCATATTGTTTTTCTATTTGGATGATTAATGCTTCCGCTTTATTGCTTAACCGAAGCATGGCACGTATTCATTATTGGTCTAACGCTCACGGTTCGAATAAATAATGCATTTGGGATATTGGTTCCCAATTATTAATAATCTCCCGTCTGTAACTAGATAAAGATTACATCAAAACTGGTCTCAAATTTGATAAAAAAGTACAATGCCACTTTGTATTGGTGTCCATATGACAACACGATAAATTTCATGAACTTCAAATAAGTTTTTGATGTACTAGAATTTAAAAATCAAGATTCTCAATGTTTGAAATTTGTTGCACGGGGAGTAAACATTCATCCAGTGAGACACATGTGTTTTTGCAATCCATTTAGGTGCACTGTCACGTGTGCATGTAGCTCAAATTTAATTTTTGCACATTATACCCGTAGAAAATCAATAAATCAATGTACTAAAACGTCTTAATGATCTCTCTGACTTTTTTTTTGAAATTAAAACGTCCTTCCTTTGGTAACATGTATGTTCACCACGGGATAATTAATTTAACATGCATCGTAGTTGCGGTGGATTCACGGTGTGTGTGTGTGGGTGTGTGCGTCTGGGGGTGGCGGGTGGCTTGCAGTACACTACGAGTTGTGAGCCACTGTGTGGGTTGGCCGTTTTGTTAGGCAGGCCGGTGCCACATCAGAGTCGTGAAATTGTTATTTAAAACATTACACAACCCTTTCATACATAAATGTTTTGGCCACACGCAGCCGATGGTTGTCCTACACGACACTCGATACTCGTGTGTGACGCTTTCTGTGGGCCCGCGAGGTCGTCGTCCATCACTGACGAACAACCGGCAGTGAGGTTAATTTGACCAGCAAGGTAGAATCTTTTTTGTTTGTGTTATCGTGGTATATAGTACACGTCGAAGAGGTGGGAGGGGACTAGCATATATACTATACGTTCGCGTCCGTGAACAAGTACACCTCACTAAGTGTCGGGACTTTTTGGTTACCGAGGCACGTGCCACATCGAAATTGTGAAATTGGTTATTCAAACATCACACAACACCTTTTCGGGCCACATGCATATCCTAGCTAGGAGACTCACGTGTGACGCTTCCATCTGTGGGCCCATGAGGCCATCGTCGATGCATGCATGCATCACTTTGACCTACATTGGGAGAGGTTAATTAATTTCACCATCGATGAGGATTCTCTTGGGTTGTACATATATTACGGCAGGAGCATATAGTATGCGGTGAAGAGGGGGGAAGGGGACCATCATATGTACTACGCTTGATGAACCTCACTCTGTGTGGGTGCATGCTTTACGGTTTTTGAGGCATGTGGCACATCAAAGTTGTGCATTTTGGGTATTCAACATATATATGTTTGGCCCACATGCAAAGCGATGGTGGCTGTCCTCTTACACCCACTTAAGCGGTTATTAGCGATATCGATGCTTTCCATATGTGGGCCTGCTTGGTCCATCACTACTTCTTGCCTGACAACAAGAGATGTTAATTTGACTTAGGAGGGGATTATTATTTTTTCTCTGGGATGACATGCATGATATAGTTTGAGCACACACACATGCATGTGTACGCATGAATCCCTCCCATCGAGTCGAAGTGGCTAGTACAACGACACATCATGAACCGATCTCGCTCTATGTGGGGAGCTAGTGTACGATTTTTGACACACGCGCCACATCAATGTTGTGTATTCAAACATGCATGCACGCATCACCTCCATACATATGCATGTAGTGGTTGCCTTCGAACGATACACTCCCTCGCGTGGTTATCGGCGACAAGCCTGTATATTCATGGGCCCACGTGGACATCCATGATCACCTTGACCAACAACAAGATAGGTTACCATGGCGGATACTTCATTTGGTTTGTGTTATCGTAGTATAGGTCATGGTTAGATTAATACCTAATTAAGTTTGAGCGCATATACTATGCACGCATGCATGCATGAATCCCCGTCGTTGGCTCGAAGTGTGGTGTAACATACATATGCATTGTCAACCTAACCCTCACTCAGTTTGGGAATTTCTAGTTCGAAATCACGGTGCCACATCAAAGTTGTTCCATTGTTACTCAAAAACACACCTCTCCATACATATGTTTGGGCCACACGCATGCAGTGGTTGTCTTCGAGGATTAGCTACTTGCGTGATTATTGGCGAGCTAGCCCATCTCCGGGGTCGCATGGACGGCCATCACATTGACCAACAACAAGAGAGAGGTCGTATGACCAAGTTGGATTATTCTTGGTCCGTTTCACAATCCATCTTGGTGAGATATATGCCTCTCTGGCCCGCCGACTGAAAGTGTGTGTGTGTGGGGGGGGGGGGTTGCTACTTCGCACTTTGCTAGGTGAACCTCGGTTGGGGGGGAGGGGGGCATGCATTCATAGCTTAGGATTCCCTTTGTGGCGACACAAGGGGGGGTGGGGGCTGCTAGCTACTTCGCACTTTGCTAGGTAACCTCGGTTGGGGGGAGGGGCATGCATTCATAGCTTAGGATTCCCATCGTGCCGACACGAGGGGGGGGGCTGCTAGCTACTTTGCACTTTGCTAGGTGAACCTCGGTTAGGGGGGCATGCATTCATAGCTTAGGATTCCCTTCGTACCGACACGAGGGAGGGGTGGCCGCTAGCTACTTCACACTTTGCTAGGGTGAACCTCGGTTGGGGGGGGGGGAGGGCATGCATTCATAGCTTAGGATTCCCTTCGTGCTGACACGAGGGAGGGAGGCTGCTAGCTACTTTGCACTTTGCTAGGTAAACCTCGGTTAGGGGGGCATGCATTCATAGCTTAGGAATCCCTTCATGCCGACACGAGGGAGGGGCCGGGGCTGCTAGCTACTTCGCACTTTGCTAGGTGAACCTCGGTTGGGGGGGCATGCATTCATAGCTTAGGATTCCCTTCCTGCCGACACGAGGGGGGGCTGCTAGCTACTTTGCACTTTGCTAGGTGAATGAACCTCGGTTGGGGGGGGCATGCATTCGTAGCTTAGGATTCCCTTCGTGCCGACACAAGGGAGGAGGGGGGCTGCTAGCTACTTCGCACTTTGCTAGGCGAACCTCAGTTGGGGGGGAGGGGGCATGCATTCACACCTTAGGATTCCCTTCGTGCCGACACGGGGGGGGGGGGGCAAGCAATACCGTGCGCTTTGCCGGAGAGGTGCCACATCGAAGTTGCATTTGGTATTTGAAAATCAAACCACCCTTTTGATACATAAATTTGGTCCACATGTAAGTGTATTCTTGTTCTGACCCTCTCCCACGTCATTTTTCGCCAAATTTATGAACATTAGACAAGTCGGATGATGCAACAGACACGGTTCACTCAAACTAACCGTGTGCCACGCCGGTGCACCTGTCACGCACACATCTGCACAGTACATTGGGCTCCACGAGGCTCCCCCTCTAAAAAATATATGTCCGCCTCGAGGCTGTTTCATAACACACGGTTGTTTTCTCCGGACCGTGTGTGGTATTTCTTGTTCCCAATCCAGCCTGCATCCCTAGAAAATATCTACCCGCCTCGAGGGTTTTTCTGTTTCATAACACACGGTTGTTATCTCTGGACCGTGTGCGATGTTTCTTGTTCCCAATCCCGCATGCATCCCTAGAAAATATCTGCCCGCCTCGAGGGTTTTTCTGTTTCGTAACACACGGTTGTTATCTCCGGACCGTGTGCGATGCACTATCATCAAAATTTTCAATAGACCGGCATTTCACTCCCGCGTTTGACTCCTACGTAGTAAAATTTTCAGTACCCGCGTCATTTCCTCAAACACCTCGCGCCCCCCTCCACACACACAGACACACACCAAAACCTCCTCGGGCGTGTGCGCGCGCGCACACACACACACAGACACACCCTCCCTCGCTCGAAACCCTAGCAAGGTCCCCGCCGCCACCGCCGCCGCCGCCGCAAGGCCTCATTGTCAACATCTGCCGGTTTGCCCGTGCAGCTTACCCACCGATCTCCATACCCAGGCCGCCCTTAGTTTCTTAGATGACACCTGCCAACCGCCCCCTTTCCCACAGATCCCCATCCCCATCCCCCACTCGAGAGCATCGCAGCCTAAGCCCGTCTACGCTTCCCGCAGAGCTCGAGGAGCGACTGGCCCAAAAGAGGTGTATAACGGTCTCTTCGCCCGGCGTCGCCGAGGAAGCTGACGACCATTACTAGCGGCAGGCACTCAAGCAGTTGGCTAGAGTATGCGGGCATGTCTTAGCCGCTGGCTACAACATCGAGGTCATCGACAGCGACGACCTGAGGCGGGCTGTGTCACAGGTTAAGTGGCCCACCCCCAACCCCTCTGGTTCAACCACTGTCGATCTCATCCATGGCCCCGCCGCTAATCTCCTCTGGCTCGCTGTCAACAATTTGCCATTCTACATCGCCATCGAGCCCCTTTTGTCATTTCTGAAGGACACGTTCTGCGACGCTGTCTTGGGATCCACATCTTCCAAGTCAGACCTCATCGACTGCGGCCACGAGGTGGGCACCCTCTCCGGCTCTTCCAAGGGGAAAGAGCCCATCTGCTCTTTCAAGGGGAATGCGCCCGTTTGCGACATCAGGGAGGGCACCCTGCAGCCGTGCTCTTCCATGGGGAAGGAGGCCATATGTGACAACATGGAGCGCATCCAGGGTCCGTTCTCTTCCCACTGAACGAGCCCATCTGTGACAAGTGAGGAAACCCATGATTTATTTTGCCGTGCCTCTTCACAGGGGGAAACCCATGATTTGTTTTCTTGAGTCCCTTTTGTTGTGTAGTGAGAATATGTCCAGTTTTAATTGGTATATCTGGTTGTTTGCAGCATGCCTTGTTTATTTCAGTTGTTCAAAATGTGATGCTCTATATGTGCAATTATTTACTGTGCAGTACATTTCATCATCCAATTTTAAACACACCGATAGGAATGCATATATTTGCTTGTTGTTAAGCCTGTTATAGCTAGCATATGCCTCTTTTAAAGTTTTTTAATTGTTCGGTTGTTTGTAGTTAGCATATGTTCAGTTTCAAATGCTATCTTTGGTTGTTCGTAGTATGCCTTGTTTATTCTAGTTATTCACAACATGATGTTCTATATGTGCAAGTATGAACTGTGCAGTTCAATTTCATCAGTACCAGTTTCAACAATACCACTATGAATGACTACATTTGGTTGCTGCATCTTGTAGTTAACACGCCTTTCCATTTTTATTTAACCATAACCAGTGAACTTAGACCGACACAATACCAGTTTGAATGACTATGTTTGCATGTTGTTAAATGTTAGGCCCGTTGCAGTTAGCACACCTTTCCACTTGTTTTACTTTACTAGCATGCTTAAACCTGCACACCGAAGCTATCTTTTGGAGATTATTTTGTCTGCCATGTATAATTTTGGTTGATGTTTAGCCTGTTGTGCTTAACATGCTTCTCGATGTACCTACCGAGGACAATTTTGGGAACGATAGTTGTTTTCCATCGAGGTTAGTTTCATCCCATGTCTTATATCTGCTCACTGTTCAGGATATCGGTAGCTGGTACCATATAGACCGGCGGCGGATAAGGGACTAACCGGTGAATCGGACTTTTAACTGAATATATTTACAACCCATTTTTCATTAGGTTAACTAGGGCCATATGTAATGTATCTGAGGCTACATAGCAACATGCACTGTACTTAATGTCTAAATATGCAATCCTAGGCTACATAGCAACAAGGAAGAGTGTTACATTAATGTTCTAATGATGTCTAGATATACATGGAAGAGCAGCAGCAGCAACAACAACAACACATCCCTATTTGGATACTCAACTTAGCTAGAGGTTAGAGTTAGTTTCTAGATCATTACTAACCCTGAACTATCTCCATCCAAAGAGTTGTTTGGATGGCAGGGTTAGATTGACAATAAATGCACTAGGAGAACTAGCTAAAATTAGCACCTCTTGGGTTGGATAGTTTTTTTGGGTGGGTTATAGATGCAACTAGCTCAAACTAGCCCTCATGTTTAGATATACTTTAGGGCTATTTAAGCCTGAACTAGCTGAAACTAACTGTAACCCATGGATACAACATCAGTTAATCATCCGGTAATTTGTAAGAATAAACTAAACTCCTTCCGGCCCATAATATAAGATGTTAATTCATCTAATATGTGAGTATATTGGATGTTATAAGATACTCCCTCCGTTCCTAAATATTTTTCTTTTTAGAGATTTCAAATGGACTACCACATACGGATGTATATAGACATATTATAAAAGAGTGTTGTACTACATCATTGTGTAATTGCTGTTTAGCTTCTAATATTAAGTTGGTGCTTTTAGGTGCATATGTCATTGGTAAAGATCCGTGTTTGGACCCTTTCTGCGTATGGGGCAATGAGATATCGATGAACCAGCATCAAGTGAGGAAGCTGATAAAGATTGTTAGTAAAATGGGTCCAAAGATGGCAATTAAACTATTTGTTTACACTTTATGCAAGACAACAGCGAACTGCAGGATGGTAAGTAATAACTCTGTAGCCTTCTTTTTACTTCCCATAATGAGTTGTATTAGATGACAATGTTTGAATCTTTTTCCTTTGCAGTGGTTTCCAAAGCAGCTTACTCAAGATTATCTCTCAAACTACATGATTGGTGGGCATGCAAAGGTTAAAGTATTTCTACCAGAACACGATGATTATATAGATGTTTTCATGAAGATCGTGAAGGATGGGCGGTCGGCCATCACAAGGGGTTGGACTAGAGTCGTGCGTGCCTTCTGCATGGAGGAGGGCACAATATGGGCATTCCGCTTCACCTTGTTCAGCAACCAGAATATATTTCGCCTCTTTCTTTACCATCTTTAATAGTACAAGTATACAACTATGGTTCATCATTCTTTATTTGGTTCTTATGTAATTCTTGAACATATGTACCTATGAATCGAATAATGCATTGGTTGTTTGAACCTGTTGGATATGAATAAAGATGTAGCATACATTCAAATTCAAATTCAAATCTGGTACAATTTGGAAAAGCAGCAATTAAATTACGGTGAAATTCCACTCTCCAGGTTGTTACGGCACACACGGTTGGTAAAACACAAATGTTTGCGATGTGCACCATAATCCGAGATGGTTCACAGAGAGGAAAGGTGTGCAAGCATGCACATAATTGCCATTTTCAAAGCATGTGCGATGTCAGACAATATCACAAACGGTGCGGGCAAACTTGACGTTTGTGTTAGTTGCCTTATCGTACACGATTCGCAACCATGAACTGTTTCTGATGAAATATGTATCGTAAATGTTGCACCACAGAATAGTGTGTGCGATATTTGTCGTGTACGACGATGTTACGACGGTCCGACGTTTCGTAATCCTGTCCGACACTCGTACGACGATTAGCAAATCTTCTTGACAGTGAACCGTTTGTGATGGGCCGCGCATCATACACGTTCTATAATAGTGAACCATTTGTAATGGGACGCTCATCATAAATGTAACACCACAGAATACCGACTGCGATGGCAACACGAGCATAAATGAGTACGAGTACTGTAGGGGCCCTATCCCCGACGGTTTCTGGGTCGTGTGGGAAGGACCCCCCCTATCACCCACACTCACTTGGCGACGGTTCCAAATGCCGTCGCGGAGGTTAAAAACCGTTTGTTTAGGACCGACGCGCACCAGTGATAGAAGATGTCCAAGATAATATATTTGCATGTGAAAGTTCTCTTCCTTATACTAATCATTCATGAATTGCTTGTATGACCAATATTGTGATTTTCAAGCTTCAAAAGATTTCACTTTCTAAACCTGATGTGAAACTATTACTAGGTATGATACAATCATGTAATTTCAACTTCATGATATTCAATTCATTCAACAACTTACTCATAGGATATAAGTGAAGAACGAGAGTAAATGACAAACTACTCCAAAAAGATATAGGTGAAGATCAAGTGAGTAGTGAAGTAAATGGGTAGCCATTTGAGGACTCTCTCTGATTAATTTTTTTCCAGATCTAAGTATTTTATTAAAACAGCAAGAAAAACGAAATAAAATGACATTCCAAGAATAGCACACATCATGTGAGGAAGCAAAAACTTAGGCTCAACCGAGGCTAACCGATAATTGTTGATGAAGAAAGGTGGGATGCCTATCGGGGCATCCCCAAGCTTAGATGCTTGAGACTTCTTGAAATATTATCTTGGGATGCCTTGGGCATACCCAATATTGAGCTTTTGTATCTCTTAATTCCTTTTATATCACGGTTTCCCTAAATCTTAAAAACTTCATCCACACAAAACTCAAAAAGAACTCGTGAGATAAGTTAGTACACATCAATGCAATAACCTTATCATTCTCTACTATAGCAAATCACTAAACTTATAATTTAACATTGCATACTAAATGTCTCTGCATATTTAATACTCCTATCCTCAAATAGAATCATTAAACAAGCAAACATATGCAAACACAACAGCAATCTGTCAAAACAGGACAGTCTATAAAGGATGCAAGAATATTCATACTTCTTTAACTCCAAATATTCTGACAAAATACCACACAGTAGAAAATTTGTTTTATCTTATTGTTAAACATTTTAAAGATTTTATCACTTTCTGACATTTTTTAACAATTCATATAATGATAGATAACTTTCTGTTTTCAAAACAGCAACATATAGACTTGCAAAATAAGCATGGTAAAGGCTATCCTTGACACTTATATTGAAGTAAAAGATACAAAATATTATTCTAAATAATAGTAATAAAATCCTAACAAAATAAAATGATGCTCCAAGCAAAACACATATCATGTGATGAATGAAAATATAGCTCCTTGTGAGGTTACCGATAATGTTGAAGATGAAAGAGGGGATTGTTGGGAAACGTAGCATGCAATTAAAAAAAATTCCTACGCTCACGCAAGATCTATCTAGGAGATGCATAGCAAAGTGAGGGGGAGACTCTGTCCATGTACCCTCATAGACCGAAAGCGGAAGCGTTTGACACCGCGGTTGATGTAGTCGAACTTCTTCTAGATCCGACCGATCAAGCACCAAACGTACGACACCTCCGAGTTCTGCACACGTTCAGCTCAATGACGTCCCTTGTCCTCTTGATCTAGCAAAGGTGTTGAGGAAGAAGACGAGTTCAGTCAGCATGACGGCATGGTGACGGTGATTGTGAAGTGATCCGCGCAGGGCTTCGCCTAAGCACTATGAAGATATGACCGGATGCGTAAACTATGGAGGGGGGCGCCACACATGGCTAATGATTGTTGTTGTGTGTTCTAGGCGCCCCTCCCCATGTATATATAGGTGGTAGGGGAGGGGAGCAGCCATGGAGCGCCCCAAGTAGGAAGAATCCTACTTGGGGTCTCATCCCAATTCGGCCCCCCTTCCTTATTTCACCGGAGAGGAAAAGGGAAGAGGGAAGGGAGGAAGGAAAGGGGGGGGGGCAAACCCCCTCTTCCTTCTCCAATTCGGCCTCCTGCCTAAAGGGGAGGGGGCCTCCACCCCTTGTGGGCTGGTGTGCTCCCCTCTTATGGCCCATAAGGCCCATTATTCCCCCCAGGGGTTCCGGTAATCCCCCCGGTACTCCGATAAATACCCGATACTATCCGGAACACTTCCGGTGTCCGAATACTATCATCCTATATATCAATCTTTACCTCTCGACCATTTCGAGACTCCTCGTCATGTTCATGATCTCATCTCGTACTTGGGACAACATTCGGTCACCAAATCACATAACTCATATAAATACTAAATCGTCATCGAACGTTAAGCGTGCGGATCCTACAGGTTTGAGAACTATGTAGACATGACTGAGACACCTCTCCGGTCAATATATAATAGTGTAACCTCGATGCTCATATTGGCTCCTACATATTCTACGAAGATCTTTATATGTCAAACCGTAATGACAACATACATTATTCCCTTTGTCATCGGTATGTTACTTGCACGAGATTCGATCATCGGTATCTTCATACCTAGTTCAATCTCGTTACCGGCAAGTCTCTTTACTCGTTCCGTAATACATCATCCCGCAACTAAATCATTAGTCACTTTGCTTGCAAGGCTTCTTATGATGTGTATTACCGAGAGGGCCCAACGATACCTCTCCGATACTCGGAGTGACAAATCCTAATCTCGATCTATGCCAACCCAACAAACACCTTCAGGGATACTGGTAGAGCATCTTTATAATCACCCACTTACGTTGTGACGTTTGATAGCACACAAGGTATTCCTCCGGTACCCGGGAGTTTCATAATCTCATAGTCAAAGGAATATGTATATGACATGAAGAAAGCAATAGCAATAAAACTTAACGATCAATATGCTAAGCTAACGGATGGGTCATGTCCATCACATCATTCTCCTAATGATGTGATCCTGTTCATCAAATGACAACACATGTCTATAGTTAGTGTCGGTGTACTAAAGTAGGGGTACCTTAGTACCCCGAACTTGTGCACGGGCAGTAGTAGCGTCCCGCGGCAAGGCTTGCCAGGGGAGCGACAAGAGTCTCCACGGCCCTTTCTGGGCCGGACGAAGGCCAAGTGATCGAGCCTAGAAGACCAGGCCCCGGCAAGAGGAGCTTGCCGGGCCAAGGAGGCGAGGTCCGGCAAGAGGAGCTTGCCGGGCCAAGGCGACAAGGCCCCGGCAAGAGGAGCTTGCCGGGACGACTAAGCCGAAGCACCAAGGCCCCGGCGGGAGGAGCTCGCCGGGACGGCCAAGCCAAGGCACCCCAAGAAAAGCCCGCCGCGGCGCGCCGCGCGCCCCGGCAAGGCCTGACGAGCGGCAAGCTTTCAGGTGCGGCAAGACAACCACCGCGGCAAGCCACTTGCCGCGGCAAACCACCACCTCAGGCCTGCGCTCCAGCTCACCTGACCACGCGTCACTCTGGAGCTTCCTCAGAGGCACGTGGCGGGGCGCCGCGCAACCTGAGGCGCGCGGTGGCATGCGACGTTGGCAGAGTCGCCCCCGTGGCAAGCGGAGGCGCCCCCAACGGTCCGCCTCGGTACTGTTCGGGCGATCCAGACGGGCATTTAATGCCTTTGTCCCCAGCCGTCAGAGTTAGGTGCGATAGCACTGTGCGGCCACTATTCGCACAGTTCCTTGCCATTTTTACCCTCACCTGCGTCGCTACCTGTGGGAAACCCCTTAGCATATAAAAGGAGGCCCATGCGCACGTAGGGGGGGACCCCGGAGGGATACCCAGTAGACCCTCGTCTACGTCCAGCTCCAACTTACTGTAGCTTCTTGCGCTCCAGAGCAAGAACTCGAATCAACCAGACAAGCAGCAGTAGGGTTTTACGCATCCGTGCGGCCCGAAGCTGGGTAAAATCGTTGTGTGTGTGTCGCCTCGATCTGCTCTTTGTGCAACCTCCGCCCCCCGCCGAACCGAAAAGGGGCTCCATCCCCATAGGTGCTCGTGGAGGCCGATTTCCCCCGACATCTTTGGCGCGCCAGGTAGGGGGTGCGTCGAGGTTGTGTGAACCAGATCCGGCGTCCGCGTGAGCCAGACTCTCATTGTTTGCGCCGGCATGGCGCCGAAGAAGAAAGCTCCGGAGGTGACCGGTCCGTCAGCGTCGAACCCACCGCCCATGGAGCAGACGGGTGGTGGGGAGGACGCCGGCGGAGGAACGGGCGCCGTCGAACCAGTTCTTGGTCCCGCGATGTCCGAGCTCGCCCCGCGCCCCTCTCAGGAGGCGCGAAACCAGCAGCGTCATGGTACCCATGGTACCATACGCTCGCTGGACCCAGACCGTGCTGGTGGGTCCCAAGGCGCTTAGGACCAGCATGCGATCCAGCGTGCCGGAACGAGCGTCGCGCGGCTGCCTGGACCGGGTGCTGCTCCTTCTAACATAATTAGGAGTTCGAGCACATCCCGCTCCTCGTGCCGTTCGCCGCCTCTGCCCGCCACCCCAGCGGAAGCTCTCGCGCGAGCTCAGCTACTCCTAGACTACCCTCCGACGGCGGACAAGCTCGACGACTGGAGGGCAACCATCCAGAGCCTCATCGGTTTCGCCAATGGCAACACTCCGCGGCAGCACAGCGCGTCGCAGCCGCGGCCAGTCACCCAGGCGAGAACCGATGGCGCCAAGAATGGCGGGGGTGCGACCACCGTGCACTCCCCGCCCCAGAAGCCGCGGTCGCCGACTCGCCGGGCTCGCCTCGACAACGACTCCACCGCGTCGTCGAACCCGCGAACTCGCTGCGACCAACGCCAAGTCCTTCACGAACGAAGGGAAGAAGACGCTCGAACCCGCATCGAGCGTAGAAGAGAGGCGCGGCGTCAATCAGACCAGCGCGTTGAGCCCTCTGGAAACATGCACGCACCGGGGGAACCAGGCGAACTGCCGTATTCGGTAGGCTGCCCCGCGTTCACCCGCGAGCTGCGGCAAGTCCAGTGGCCCAACACGAAGAACTTCAAGCCCGACGTGCCCGAGAAGTACGACGGCAAGTCGCACCCGTCGGAGTTCCTCAGCATCTACACCATTGCGGTGCAGGCTGCCGGGGACGGGACGACAAGATCCTTGCCAACTACTTCCCGCTGGTACTCAAGCCCAATGTCAGATCCTGGCTCATGCACTTGCCGGACGGCTCCATCTCCTCCTGGCCAGATCTATGCCATCAGTTCGTTGGCGCCTTCACGGGCGGCCACAAACCCCATGGCCAGGCAAGCGACCTTCATCTGCTTGTTCAGAAGGAGGGGGAGCCTTTGCGCAAGTTCATCCAGAGGTTCAGCCGTGTGCACTACAACATCCCAGACGTCCACCCCGCCGTGGTGATCAGCACGTTCCACCAGAACGTGCGCAACCGCAGGATGCAGGAGGAGATGGCGATGTGCAAAATCAAGGAGGTCAGCGAGCTTTACGCCCTGGCCGACAAGTGTGCACGCGCTGAGGAGGGGAGGAGCTCCCCGGAGAAAGTGTTGGAGAAGGAGAATCCGACAGTGAAGGTACCACCCCGGCAAGGAGAGGCCGGCGGCGGAACGGCAAAAAGAAGAAAAACCCAGATGTGCTGGTTGTCGAGAAGTCCGGCAGCGAGGGCTCCGCCAAGAAAGCCCAGGCGGGAGGCCCCAGCAAGGAGGTTGTCGGGTGCGCCAACTGCCGGGCGGTGGCTGCTGCCGATAAGCGGGACGGTACCGACAAGAAGTACTGCAAGATCCACCATACCGGGGGCCACGACCTCCAGAGTTGCAAGCAAGTCGAGCGACTCGTCGAGCTGCAGAAGGCCGAGTACGCACGACGCGACAAGGAGAGAGCCCAAGCAGGCGGCGGGGGATCCGGCACGAAGCGTCCCGGCCCGGGGGAGCGCCGCGGCAAGGACAAGCAGCGGCAAGCAGACAGACCTCCCCGGGGACGCGACAAGGACGAAGAAGATGACGACGAAGAAGACATGGAAGACCCCGAGACCAGCGAGCAGGAGTTTCAGAAAGCCACTGAGGTCTTGTGTGTGGACGGCGGTGCCTCTCTTCACGTTTCCCACCACCAGCTTAAACGGTGGGTGCGGGAGGTCAATGCAGCGGAGCCACCCGTCGAGTCACGCAGACCCCTGAGATGGTCCAGCACGCCTATCATCTTCGACATTGAGGACCACCCTGATCGCACAACCGCGGTCGGGTGCTTGCCGATGTTGGTTTCCCCAACGGTCCGCAACCTCAAGGTCACTAAGATGCTAGTTGACGGCGGGGCCGGCTTGAATCTGATCTCCTCTGCTGTTCTCCGGAGACTCCAAGTTCCCGACAGCAAGCTCGAAGAAACCGGCACATTCCAAGGAATCAACCCGGGAAGGAGCAAGCCGAAGGGAAAGATCACGCTGCCAGTAACATTTGGCAGCGAGCTGAATTTCAGGACTAAGAAGGTCACCTTCGACGTCGCCGACTTTCCGTTGCCTTACAACGGGATCCTCGGCCGACCAGCGCTCGCCAAGTTCATGGCGGCCTCTCACTACGCGTATAACATGCTCAAGATGCCTGGCCCGATAAGCGTCATTTCTGTCCCCGGCGACAAGAAGGATGCCCTTATCTGCGTCGTCCAAATATACCGGGACGCAACAGCAGCAACGGCCCGCAGCCCATTTGCCGCTGGAGCTTCCGGGGGAAAGAAGAAGTCCGGCAAGTGCTCTGGCGCCCACTCCGGCAAGCGCGTCTCTTCGAAGTGCTGCGCTGCCGTCGAGGACGTGCCATCGAGCCCCGCCGGCAAGAAGAAGTCCGGCAAGTGCTCTGGCGCCCACTCCGGCAAGCACGTCTCTTCGAAGTGCTGCGCTGCCGTCGAGGACGTGCCATCGAGCCCCGCCGGCAAGAAGACCAAGCCCGGCAAGTGCTCTGGCGCCCACTCCGGCAAGCGCGCCTCTTCGGAGTGCTGCCCTGCCGTCGAGGACGTGCCATCGAGCCCCGTCGGCAAGAAGACCAAGCCCGACAAGTGCTCTGGCGCCCACTCCGGCGAGCGCGCCTCCTCGGAGTGCTGCGCTGCCGTCGAGGACATGCCATCGAGCTCTCCCGGCAAGAAAGCCAAGCCCGGCGAATGCTCTGGCGCCCACTCCGGCAAGCGCGCCTCTTCGGAGCGCTGCGCTGCCGTTGAGGACGCACCATCGAGCCCTGCCGGTAAACACAAGAAGACGTCGGCTGCTCCACCAGCGACCAAGAACGTGCCCGCCAAGGAGGACGGCACTGGTGGTACCTTCACCATCAGTGCCACTCTCGACCCCAAATAGGAAAGCGCGCTCGTTGCTTTCCGGCGGGCGAATGTCGATGTGTTTGCCTGGCAACCATCTAACATCCCCGGCGTTCCCAGGGAAGTGATTGAGCACCACCTTGCCGTTTGTCCTCATGTGCGGCCCGTCAAGCAAAAAGTCAGGAAACAAGGGGTGGAGCGCCAAGAGTTTATCGCGGAGGAGATCAGGAAGTTGGAAGCGGCAGGCCTCGTCAGAGGCGTGCTCCATCCGATGTGGTTGGCCAATCCTGTTGTCGTGCGCAAAGCAAACGGGAAGTGGAGGCTTTGCATCGATTTCACCGATGTCAACAGAGCTTGCCCTAAAGATCCATTTCCCTTGCCGCGCATCGAACAGATTGTTGACTCCATGGCCGGATGTGGCCTGCTTTCATTCCTCGACGCCTACTCCGGGTACCACCAGATTTTCATGACCAAAGAAGATGAAGAGAAGACTGCGTTCATCACTCCATGCGGCACGTACTGTTTTGTGCGGATGCCTTTTGGACTGAAGAACGCAGGCTCGACGTTTGCGAGGGTTGTCCACACTGCTTTCGAGCCACAGATCCACAGAAATGTGGAGGCCTACATGGACGACATTGTGGTCAAGAGCAGAGACAAGGCAACCTTGGTTCAAGACTTGGAAGAGACCTTTGCGAACTTGCGCAAGATCAGCCTCAAGCTCAACCCCGAGAAGTGCGTGTTCGGAGTCCCCTCTGGCAAGCTTCTCGGGTTCTTCGTGTCTCAGTGTGGGATCGAAGCCAACCCCGACAAGATCAAGGCCATCGAGCAGATTGAAGCACCAACGCGTGTCAAGGACGTGCGAAGACTTGCCGGCTGCGTGGCGGCTCTCAGCAGGTTTATTTCCAGGTCTGCAGAACGCGCCCTGCCATTTTTCAAAATCTTGAAAAAGGCAGGTCCAGTAAAATGGACTCCGGAAGCGGAGGCTGCGCTGCAAGACTTGAAGAAATACCTGTCCTCCGCTCCTATACTTGTCGCACCTAGACGGCAAGAGAAGTTGCTGCTCTACCTAGCGGCAACCAATCAAGTGGTTAGTGCTGCGTTAGTAGTGGAGAGGGAAGCTGATGACGAGCCAGCAACCACGGCAAGCGCGTCCGACGACAAGTAGGGGGCTTCCCCGACAAGCTCTGGCCCCGGCAAAGGCGAATCCGCGCAAGCGCAAGGGGAAGTGCAGAAGAAGAGGATGGTGCAGCGCCCAGTTTACTTCGTCAGTTCCCTCCTGCAGGGGGCTAGGTCGAGGTACTCTGGTGTGCAGAAATTGCTCTTCGGCCTCCTCATGGCCTCGAGGAAGCTGCGCCGTTACTTCCAAGCACACGAGATCACAGTGGTCACTCGCTTTCCGCCTAAGAGGATACTGCAGAATCCCGAAGCAACAGGCAGGATTGTCGAGTGGGCACTAGAACTGTCAAGCTTTGGCCTCAAGTTCGAGAGCACATCGACCATCCAGAGCCGAGCATTGGCAGAATTCATAGCAGAGTGGACGCCGACACTGGACGGAGAAATTCCAGAGACGAGCATCCCCGGCAAGGAAGCAACCAAAGAGTGGCTGATGTACTTTGATGGCGCCTTTTCGCTGGAAGGCGCCGGTGCCGGCGTGCTGCTCATCGCGCCCACCGGAGAGCACCTCAAGTACATCGTCCAGATGCACTTTCCCAAGGAGCAAGCAACCAACAATACGGCAGAGTATGAAGGTTTGCTCGCCGGTCTCAGGATCGCGGCGGAACTTAGGATCAAGAAGCTCATTGTCAGGGGTGACTCGCAGCTCGTCGTCCGCCAAGTGAACAAGGATTACCAGTGCCCGTTGATGGAGGTTTACGTTGATGAAGTGAGGAAGCTGGAAGAGCGCTTTGACGGCCTGCAAATGGAATACGTTCCAAGAGCAGAGAACGACATCGCCGACGGCCTGTCAAAATGCGCCGCACTAAAGCTACCTGTGGAACCAGGGACTTTTGTGCTCAAGCTGACTTAGCCATCCGTGACACCATCGACTGGGCCAAGCAAGAAGAGAAAATCGGTCTCCGGTGACTATCTCCCGGCAGAGCTTCCCGAAGCCGCCGCCAAGAGAGTCCCCAAGATCGACGCCAAGAGTGCTGAGGAGCTGCCCGCTCCGGCAAGCCCCAGGGTTTGTCCCAACGAAGCAGGCGCTCCCGGCAAGCCATGCCCCGGCAAGCTTGCCGGGGAACGTCAAGCTCCGGCTGAGCCCCAAGTCCTCGCCGTAGAAGCTGATGTTCCCGCAGCCGCCGACATGCCTTTAGTCCTCGTCGTCGAGCCATAGGCTCCGACGTGGGCATAGCAGATCGTCCGTTTCCTCTAGACAGGAGAACTTCCCGAAGAACAAGAAGAAGCGGAAAGAGTAGCCCGGCAGTCCAGTATGTACCAGTTCGTCGACGGTGCACTGTACAGAAGAGGACGCAATGGGGTGAAATTGAAGTGCATTCACCGGGAAGACGGACAGGAGCTGTTGGCGGAGATACACGGAGACATATGTGGACACCACATTGGCGCCAGAGCACTTGCCGGCAAAGCGTTCCGGCAAGGTTTCTTCTGGCCAACAGCCCTCCAGGATGCAACTACATAAGTAACCAAGTGTGAAGCGTGCCAGTTCCATTCCAAGAAGATACACCAGCCAGCTCAAGCTCTCCAGACGATCCCTTCGTCCTGGCCCTTCTCGGTCTGGGGGCTCGATATCCTCGGCCCCTTCCCCCGAGCCGTCGGGGGCTTTGAGTACTTGTTCGTTGCCATCGACAAGTTCACAAAGTGGCCAGAAGTGGAACCGGTGAGGAAGGTGACAGCCCAGTCCGCGATCAAATTCTTCAGGTCGATTGTTTGCCGCTTCGGGGTCCCTAACAGGATCATCACCGACAACGGTACGCAGTTCACAAGCCACGCTTTCATGCAGTAGACCCAAGACCTCGGCACCAAGGTCTGCTTCGCTTTTGTTGCTCATCCCCGGAGCAACGGTCAAGCGGAAAGGGCCAACGCCGAGGTACTGCGCGGGCTCAAGACCAGAAGTTTTGACAGGCTGCTCAAGCGCGGACGGAACTGGATCGAGGAGCTGCCGGCGGTTCTTTGGTCGGTCAGAACGACGCCAAATCGAGCCACCGGCCAGACACCATTTGCTCTAGTCTATGGAGCAGAAGCAGTTACCCCCATGGACCTTGTATACGGGTCACCTCGAGTGCTCGCTTATGATGAGCTTGAGCAAGAGCGGTCGCATGAAGATGACGCACTGCTCCTCGAGGAGGATCGTCTCCAGGCTGCTGTGCGATCCGCTTGCTACCAGCAAGCTCTGCGTCGCTATCATAGCCGCAAAGTTAAAGAAAGGAGCCTCGAGGAAGGCGACCTTGTTCTTCGGCGCGTTCAGTCAGCCAAGATACACAACAAGTTGACGCCGAAGTGGGAAGGCCCTTACCGGGTGAAACGAGTCACGAGGCCCGGCGCCGTCCGCCTCGAGACCGAAGATGGTACTTCGGTGAGCAATTCCTGGAACATTGAGCATCTTCGCAAGTTTTACCCGTAAGGCGCGGTTGTCGGACCCCGTCCGGCAACCAACTCTTTGTACAAAGTCTTGCCGCAGTTGCATGTAATCCTTTGTACAAAGCCAGGCGCAGACCCTGGCAGCAGATAATGAAGCGCTGGCGCCCCCAAGTTTTAGCATGCATGCTGAGTCGAGTCTCGTCCTTGGTTAGGGTTGGTAGTGCCTAACAGTCGCTAACCCCTAACTTAGAGGTCGAGTCCGCGTCTTTTTCCCGTCCTTCCCCTTTGGCTCGCAGGAATTGCATACCCTTGCCGAGCTGCTCAAGGACGAAGAAGGGGAGAAGGGCGAGCCAGCACCCGCGCCCCGGCAAACCAGAGTTGCCGGGGGTTGCAACCTCAGATAAGTCTTTACATCCCTTATCATGCATTCTCTCGTGAGCTGCGGAATGCGAAAACCTTGCTTCCTCCTAAAAGCTGCCGTGCTCTCTTAAGCGACAAACCCCGGAGCGCGTTCCCGGGGCCCGCTTCTGATAGTAGCCGTGGCGGCAAGAGGAGGAAGCGAAGGGCCAGAACCCGCCTTCTCCCTGCCTCCGCCAAGAGCGTGAGGAGGGCCAAGGGGCGCGGGGAGGCGGCAGGGTCCGTTGCCGGGCGGGGAAGTGTCTATCTTAACGATGCAAAGGGTTCGCTCCTTGCCACGGGATGTACCCGCGAGACAAATGGTCCGGCAAACACTCCCTTTTCATTAAAAACATTCCACTCAGGTACAGCTCAGAGAGAATGAAAAACATGAAAGATGGGATTACAAGATTTAAACACAATTAAGGCCTGAGGGCTTACAAGATAAAAAGAGATAAGGTGCCCGTGATCCCTTTCTTGTCTCTCTCCTCAGGAGGTAGGGCAAGGAGGCGAGAAGGGCAAAAGGGGCGCCTAGACGAGCTACAGGTGGCAGAAGACGCCAAGAGAGCATCCGGGGCTCCGCCCGGGGGCTCCGGAGGCCGGATGGAGACGGCGACGCCGGAAGCGGAGCTCGAAAAGGCGGCTGCGGGACGTCAACATGCTGTCGAGGGCATCTAGCCCTAGTACTCCGAGTTGACGGCCTTGCCGCCGGCCTCTTCCGCAGCCTCGCCAATCCGGCCGCCCGAGAAGACGAAGTCCCGGCAAGAGGAGCTTGCCGGGCCGGAGAGAAGACCCCGGTGGTCGTCGCCGCGAGCAGGGGTGGTGACGGCGTCTGGGGCGAAGCTGGAAGACGAGGCAGCGGCCTTGCCGCCCGCCCTCTTCCTCTTCCGCAGCCTCCCTACGCCAGCCGCCCAAGGAGACGACCCCGGGGAGTTCATGGCGCCAGCGATGCGGACGATGGGGGTCGCCGGTGCCATGCGGAGCTGCGACCGGCACCTAGTCGGACCCGTCATCCCGGCGACCGCTCCCCTCGTCGTCGCTGTCGCTCCCCTCCTCGCCACTCTCGCTCGAGGAGGAGCCTTCGCTGTCGGAGGAGCTATCCACGCAGCACCGGGCCCGGGTGCCGAGGTCCCCGAAGGCCTTGACGGAGAGGAGATCACCCTCCATCAGCTTAAAATGGAGGGTGAACCCCTCCATCAAGCTATGGATCCGGGCGAACGACTTCCACCCTCGGCCAAGATACATCACGCCGGGGGCTCGGGATTCGACGTGGACTCCCGTACCACTGATCCCGCAGCCCCTCATGCGCAGTCTCAGCGTCTCGTGTTGCTCCGCTTCCAGGACGTCCACGAAGGGAGCCGGGAGGCGGAGGCGACGGCGAGGCGCCCAGCGCAGCCTGATGATGAACTCGCAAGGGTCGTCCCCGAGATGAACCGCCGGGAGAAACGGAGCCGCCGGCGGAGGCGAGGCCGGCGCGCCGCCCCGCCCGCCTCGAGCGCCTCGGCCCCGTCCACGGCCTCATCCACGACCTCGCCCCCTCCCCCTTCCCCTTACGGTTGGCTCCGTCACCACGGGTGCAAGGGGAGGAGGGGCGCGCTGCCTGGCGGCAACCCTTGCCGCCACCGAAGAAGGACCAGGGTTCCCTTTCTCCATGACAGTTGGGGAGAGGGGACCAGGGATCTAAGAGAAGAAAGAAGGAAGGAGTGCGGACCCTCATCACCCCCTTCCGCTCCTTATAAAGGGGCGGAGTGGGGGCTCGGCCGCCCCGCCCAACCAATCAAAGCAGAGGAAGGGCAGGCGACGGGGCCGACCCTCTACTTCGACCCGCGTCGGCCCGGTTTCCTGCCTCCACCACCGCAACCCCAAGCGCATGGAGGACGCGTGGCGGGCGAGCACGGCCGAGGCGACAGGTGAGGCGACCTCTCCCCACCCCGTGATCGTGGGGGCAGGCGCCCCGAAAGCCGCGCCTCGACCCCGTTCGTTTACCAAGTCGCGCCTCCACGTCTCCCCCCCACTTGAAAGTGGGGGCGGACGTTTCGCCTTTCCAAATAAAGGAATCGTGCCCGACGTGACACATGCCTGCGGGCCTCAAGCCCCGTGCACGCTACCCACGTCACGCACGCCTCGCACGCCTCGCCCCCCACGACGCCGCGATAAGCGCGCGCCACTTGGGGAGGGCGTGACGGGCACGGAGTTAAGGAGCAGCGCAACCCAGGCCACGCGTGCCCGTGCACTGTTAGGGCCTGGCCCAACAACGCTCGGCACCGTGTATGGCCCAGACCCGGGGGCTCCTATCGGTGTACTAAAGTAGGGGTACCTTAGTACCCCGAACTTGTGCACGGGCAGTAGTAGCGTCCCGCGGCAAGGCTTGCCAGGGGAGCGACAAGAGTCTCCACGGCCCTTTCTGGGCCGGACGAAGGCCAAGTGATCGAGCCTAGAAGACCAGGCCCCGGCAAGAGGAGTTTGCCGGGCTAAGGAGGCGAGGTCCGGCAAGAGGAGCTTGCCGGGCCAAGGCGACAAGGCCCCGGCAAGAGGAGCTTGCCGGGACGACTAAGCCGAAGCACCAAGGCCCCGGCGGGAGGAGCTCGCCGGGACGGCCAAGCCAAGGCACCCCAAGAAAAGCCCGCCGCGGTGCGCCGCGGGCCCCGGCAAGGCCTGACGAGCGGCAAGCTTTCAGGTGCGGCAAGACAACCACCGCGGCAAGCCACTTGCCGCGGCAAACCACCACCTTAGGCCTGCGCTCCAGCTCACCTGACCACGCGTCACTCTGGAGCTTCCCCAGAGGCACGTGGCGGGGCGCCGCGCAACCGGAGGCGCGAGGTGGCATGCGACGTTGGCAGAGTCGCCCCCGTGGCAAGCGGAGGCGCCCCCAACGGTCCGCCTCGGTACTGTTCGGGCGATCCAGACGGGCATTCAATGCCTTTGTCCCCCGCCGTCAGAGTTAGGTGCGATAGCACTGTGCGGCCACTGTTCACATAGTTCCTTGCCATTTTTACCCTCACCTGCGTCGCTACCTGTGGGAAACCCCTTAGCATATAAAAGGAGGCCCATGCGCACGTAGGGGGGGACCCCGGAGGGATACCCAGTAGACCCTCGTCTACATCCAGCTCCAACTTACTGTAGCTTCTTGCGCTCCAGAGCAAGAACTCGAATCAACCAGACAAGCAGCAGTAGGGTTTTACGCATCCGTGCGGCCCGAAGCTGGGTAAAATCGTTGTGTGTGTGTCGCCTCGATCTGCTCTTTGTGCAACCTCCGCCCCCCGCCGAACCGAAAAGGGGCTCCGTCCCCATAGGTGCTCGTGGAGGCCGATTTCACCCGACAGTTAGGAAACTTAATCATCTTTGATTAACGAGCTAGTCTAGTAGAGGCTTGCTAGGGACACGGTGTTTTGTCTATGTATCCACACATGTATCAAGCTTCCGGTTAATACATCTAGCATGAATAATAAACATTTATCATGATGTAAGGAAATATAAAATAACAACTTTATTATTGCCTCTAGGGCATATTTCCTTCAGGGATGCCTTCCGGGTCATCCCCAAGCTTAGTTGCTTGGGTATTCCTTGAATATTACCTTGGGGTGCCTTGAGCATCCCAAATCTTAGGTTATTGCCACTCCATATTCTCCTCATATCGACATCTCACCCAAAACTTGAAAATTTCAGTCACACAAAACTTAACGAAACTTCGTGAGATAGGTTAGTGTGATAAAGAGCAAACCATTCACTTTGGCACTGTCAAATACAAGATTAATAATCTTTCTCACACAATGCCTGTTGTACCTTATCGTTTCCACAATTTATATTGAGCAATATAAGCCATAGAAACCAGAAAACAAGCAAAGTCTACATTGAAAACAGAATCTGTCAAAAACAGAACAGTCTGTAATGATCTGGACAATGACCATACTTCTGTTACTCCAAAACTTCTAAAAACATAGGACAAGATACTCAATTTGTATATCAATCATATGTAAAAAATCATAATTTTATCACGTCCCAGTGAATTTAAGCAATTTTGTTACTGGAAGCAAAATTTTACGTTTTTGCACAGAATCAAGTCAACTATTATCCACACTATCCCAAAGGCCTTCCTTGGTACTTTATTGAAACAAAAGCTATAAAACATAATTACTACAGTAGCTTAATCATGTGAACACACAAAAACAATACGTATAAGTGTTGGGTTGTCTCCCAACAAGCGCTTTTCTTTAATGCCTTTTTAGCTAGGCATGATGATTTCACTGATGCTCACATAAAAGATAAGAATTGAACATAACGAGAGCATCATGAAGCATATGACTAGCACATTTAAGCCTAACCCACTTCCTGTGCATAGGGATTTTGTGAGCAAACAATTTATGGGAACAAGAATCAACTAGCATAGGAAGGTAAAACAAGCATAACATCAAGATTTTCAACACATAGAGAGGAAACTTGATATTATTGAGATATGTAAAAGCGTATGTTCATTTATCATAATAATTTTCAGTAGCATCATGAATGAATTCAACAATATCTCTCTCACATAAAGCATTATTTTCATGATCAACATGCATAAAAAATTAATTACTCTCCACATAAGCAAATTTATTCTCAACAATAGTAGTGGGAGCAAACTCAACAAAATAACTATCAGAAGATACTTGATTCGCATAATCAATCCGAGCACTAAAATCATGATGACAAGTTTCATGGATATCATTACTCTATAGCATACATGTCATCACAATAATCATCATAGGTAGCAAATTTATTCTCATCATAGCCAATTGAAACCTCTTCCAAAATAGTGGATTCATCACTAAATAAAGTCACGAACTCTTCAAATCTACTTTAATAATTATCAAAATAAGATTCAACACCCTCCAAAATAGTGGGATCATCATTACATAAAGTTGACACTCTTCCAAACCCACTTTCATCAATATAATCATCATTAACACGAGGCATGCTTTCATCATAATAAATTTTCCCATCAAAACTTTGGGGACTAAAAATATCATCTTCATCAAATATAGCATCCCCATGATTATAGATTTGCATATCATTAGCATCATGTATATTCAAAGAAATTACACTAACAACATTGCAATCATGATCATCATTCAAATATTTTATGCCAAACATTTTATAGAATTCTTCTTCTAACAATTGAGCACAATTTTCCTTTCCATCATTTTCAAGAAAGACATGATTAAGACGAATAATATGAGGCCACCTCAATTCCATTTTTTTGTCGTTTTCTTATATAAACCAAAGTAGTGATAAAACAAGAAACTAAAAGATTCAAGTGCCAGATCTAAAGATATACCTTCAAGCACTCACCTCCCTGGCAACATCGCCAGAAAAGAGCTTGATTTCTACTACCGAACTTTATTCTTGTAGACTCGTGTTTTGTCCTCCAAGCGCAGAGTTTTGTAGGACAGTAGAAATTTTCTCTCAAGTGGATGACCTAAGGTTTGTCAATCTGTGGGAGGCATAGGATGAAGATGGTCTCTCTCAACCAACCCTGCAATCAGATAACAAAAAGTCTCTTGTGTCCCCAATACACCAAATACAATGGTAAATTGTATAGGTGCACTAATTCGGCGAAGAGATGGTGATACAAGTGTAGTAATGATAGTAGATATTAATTTTTGTAATAGTAACAATAAAAAACAGCAAGGTAGCAAGTAACAAAAGTGAGCACAAACGGTATTGCAATGCTTGAAAATGAATCCCAAGGTCCGTACTTTCGCTAATGCAATCTCTCAATAATGCTAATATAATTGGATCATATAACCCTCCCTCAACGTACGATGAAGAATCACTCCAAAGTTCTTATCTAACGGAGAACATAAGAAGAAATTATTGTAGGGTACGAAACCACCTCAAATTTATCATTTCCGATCGATCTATCCAAGAGTTCGTACTAAAATAACACCAAGTTATCCTTTTTGATTGATCTATCGAAGAGTTCGTACTAAAATAACACCATATGATACACATCAGCCAACTCTAATGTCACCTAGATACTCCTGTGTCACCGCGCGTATCCATGAGTTGATTATACGATATGCATCAAACAATTTCAGGTTCATAATACTCAATCCAACACAAAGAACCTCAAAGAGTGCCCCAAGATTTCCACCGGAGAAACAAGGACAAAAATGTGCATCAACCCCTATGCATAGATTGCCCCAATGTCACCTCGGGAATCCGCGAGTTGAGTGCCAAAACATATATCAAGTGAATCAATATGATACCCCATTGGCACCACGGGTATTCATAGCAAGACATACATCAAGTGCTCTCAAGTCCATAAAAGTATTCAATCCGATAAAAATGAAATCTCAACGGGAGAAGTCAATTCATCACAACAGCATAGAGAGGGGAAAACACCATATGATCCAACTATCTTGACAAAGCTCGCGATATATCAAGATTAGGCCAAATCATGAACACGAGAGAGAGAGAAAGAGAGAGATCAAACACATAGCTACTAGTACAAACCCTCAGCCCTGAGGGTGGACTACTCCCTCCTCATCATGGTGGCTGCCGGGACGATGAAGATAGCCACCGGTTATGATTTCCCCCCTCCGGCAGGGTGCCAGGATGGGGTCTACATTGTTTTTTCGTGTCTACAGAGACTTGCGGCGGCGGAACTTCTGATCCTCGGTTATTTCTGGGGGTTACTTTATTTATAGATTTTTTGGCAACAGTTTCACCTGAGATGCCCCCCAGAGGCCCACCACCCACCAGCACCCGAGCAAGGCCCCTAGCGCACCCTGGTGGGTGGTGGCCACCTCCTTCACCTTCTGGTCCCCCCACGAAGCTTCTAGTGCCGCTTTTGTTCCAAAAACAATCGTCAAAAAGTTTCAGCTCATTTGGGGAACTTTCATTTCTGCACAAAAAACAACACCATGGTAGTTGTGCTAAAAACAACGTCACTCCGAGTTAGTTTCATTCAAACCATACCAAAACCATATAAAATTGTTGTAAACATGGCATGAATACTCCATAAATTATAGATATGTTGGAGACGTATCAATAACCTTGGTTCTCACTGAGGGAAATACTTATCTCTATTGTACTGCTTCACCCATCCTCTTTGGAGAAACCCCAATGCGGTTTACAAGTAGTAGGAAGAATTTTTGGTGCCGTTGTCGGGGAGACATCATGAAATTCTCGTCAGATTCCGACATACAAACTATCATCTACTTGCTCTACTTCTTATTTGCCTTTCTTTTTCATCTCCCTCCACTTCTCATAAAAATCGAAAAACACACAAATATTATGCTTTGTTAGTTTGCTTGTTTGCTTGCTTGTCACCATGTCACATGAAAATTTCTCTGATAGTTCATACCATAAAAGATTGGCTGAAATTGAAAACACTACTAAGAACTTCATGTTTACGCAGTATGAGCACAATAAAATTTTCCCTGAGGAACTTAAAGAACATTCTACCTTGTTAGATGCTATTAGTAAACAACTTTATGATGTTAATCAAGAAGTTGCCAACCTTCAATCCCAGCTTGCTCGCACTAAAAATTTGTTAGGAATTTTTTTGATAAGGAAACTACGCTAGTGAATAAAATGGCAGCTAAACCTAAATCACATCCTCTTACCAGTGATGATGAGGATATTAATATGATTGGTGTCGCACCTATTGAATCCTTGTTTATAATGTAAAACTTGATGAAAAAGGGACTGGAGATGAGTCAACTTTAGCTAGAAGGCGTCCCAATTGTTCGAAGGGTGATGATCTTAATGTTGAAAATGGGCACTACAAAAAAATACACTTCCGTGATAATACGTGTTTGTCACAGTAGGTCGCGTTTTTTGTCATGCATGTACATCCATGACAAATTTATGACAGAATCAAGATAGTCATACCTGTGCTGTCGTAGAAGTGTTCCATGACATTACCAAAATTATCATCACAGAAGTGTCCACTTCCATGACGATAAATCGCGCGTCACAGAAGTGCTTTCGTCAAGAGTGACCGACACGTGGCATCCACCGTAATGGAATGCCGTTAAGCTATCGGGTCGGGTTTTGGATCCGATAACCCATTAACAACCCCGACCAATGGAGATTTTCCACGTGTAAAATCATCATTGGCTAGAGGAAACACATGTCGGCTCATCATTGGGACAGATGTCATCCACTCATTGGATAGGAGGCGCCTATGATAGGTTGACACGTGGCGCGGCCCAACAGTGGCCCATTCCGTCGAAAAAGGCCGGCCCAGTAAAAATTAGCAGGCCAACCCATATAAGGCCTACTTGTGTCAGGTCCATTTAAGCCCACGGCCCATACGAGATGTGCCAATTCGGCCCGTTCAAGATTTGACACCATTGCAGCCCATCGTTAGTTCGAGCCTGTTAACAGCCCGCTATATATTTGGGCTCAATATCGGCCCGATGAGATTTCGGCCTGTTAACGGCCCATTTAATGGATGGGCCAATTTTCAGGATGTACATCTTTCGGCCTTTTAGCGACCCATTTAAATGTTGGGCTAATTTCCGGCCCGGTGTGTCTTTCAGCCTGTTGACGGCCCATAAATCTGATGGGCCATTTGTAGTTGGACCTGAGTTTCGGCCTTTTAGCGGCCCATTTAAGAGTTGGGCCAATTTCTAGCCCTGTGTCACTTTCAGCCTGTTGACGGCCCATAAATCAGTTGGGCCAATTGTAGTCGGACCTGAGTTTTGGCCTTTTAGCGACCCATTTAAGTGTTGGGCCAATTCCCGGCCCTGTGTGCCTTTCGGCCTGTTAATGTACCATAAATGAGTTGGGCCATTTGTAGTCGGACCTTAGTTTTGGCCTCTTAATGGCCCATGCCCTTCATGGTCCAATACCATCCCGGTTTCTCTTTCGGCCTGCTAAAGGCACACAACAGAGTCGGGGCGTTTACAATACGACCTGACTTTCGGCCTCTTAGCGGCCCATGCTCTTCATGGTCCAATACAAGCCCGCTGTCTCTTTCGGCCTGCTAAAGGCCTACAGTATAGTTGGGCCATATGTAGCCCAAACTTAGTAACGGCCTGTTAACGGCCCGTGAAATAAATTGGGGCCACCTGTTGCCGCTTCGATGTCGGCCTGTTAATGACCCGAGAGGTAAGAGAGCCAACCATTAGCTTTCGGCCTAGTAACGGCCCATTAACTTAATGGGGCCACTAAAGTTCGTTCATGTCTTTAGGCCAAATTAGATAATTTGAGCCCATTACGACGAGCAAAGGTACGTCATACAGGGAATAACGTTGCACATCCAGAATATATTACAGGAAATTACATCCACTGGGAAATCAAAGATTGATGCCAGTGCAAATAAATGAGCAGAACCTAACCATCTACAACGTCACAATCTGCAACCTCAGCATAGATGACGCCCATAAGCATGTGGGAAAGTTCTTGCTGCTTTGCCACACTGTCTCTGAAAACATTGATCAGTTGTTGTGTCGCACGACTCTGCACCTCTGATTCATCCACCATTTCCATCATTGCTTCAGCCATTAATTGGTTCATAAACATACATTTATTTTGTTGCATTCGAGACAGAGGATACTGAACAGATTCAGATGGCGATTTTGGCAGGCTTGTATTATTGATAGTGGAGAGTGTCTTGACCACTGCATCATAACATAAATTAGGACGGGAACCAAACAGATTAATCATGAGTTATTGCCATATTACCTGGCCTATGTTTATTGGAAAGAAACAATGGGGTTGCCTTGCTGTTTTCAGAGTTTGTCTTCTTACCTTCAGCAGCATGCACAAAATTAACACATTAGCATTGCTATCATTGGCCAAGTCAGATAATAGGAAAGCAACATTGACACAACGAACGTTTGGGCAACTAGCGTACACCAAATTAACACAATATGACACAGCTATCATCAGCCAGGTAAGGTAATACGAAAGCAACATTGACACAATGAATGAATATGCAACCAGAGAAGCACTACAATTCAGTAAAGTGCGTGATATGAGATAGCACATTCATGCAGCTCAGTACGCAAAACTACCAGGCAGTTTTCCTTACAAAAATCAACACTGGCGCCTTTAACATTTTGCTACAACTAATTTTAGATCAGATAAAGGTTAGATTCACGCCGATTAACAAAATACACGCTGATGTAAAAATATAGTGATATACAACAGGTACTTACATCAGCACTGGAGCACAGAGAATTCCCGCAAGATATTTTCCTCGAATACGATCCCATTGGAGGAAGTCTTGTATCGTTTAACCTTATTTTCTAAAAGAGAGACGGGTAAGAAACATGTAGAAAATATGATCAGAATGCTATAAAATTTCATGATGCGAGGATACGCACACGCTTCTTAGAATGGAGTTGACATTCTTTTGTTAGACAAGAGCGGACTAGTTCTTTGGCCACTGGAATCTATTTATTATCAGTGGGAGTTAGGTTTCTCTGTACTGGAGCAGTATCTTTGAAAAATGGAGTTGGTTTATTATCTCCTGGCGTTTGGATCTTTTGCAAAGACCTGGTTTGTAACCCTTCAGATTCTAACATAGCCGTCTTCCCCTTGCATGCCTTATATAGAAGAATGGTGATTTAGTTATAAAACATGCTACAACAGAGATGGAATAGGTACTGAAGAATAGAAAGGCATGACATATTGACATGTATTCACTCCATCCGGAAGTAAATGGATGGGTCTAGGCGTATTTCAGTTCTAGACACATCCAGTTTTATCCATTTCTGCGACATTTAATCCGGACGAAGGGAGTATGATGTAAGAGCTAGGGATACGACAGGACAACACAGTAAAAAAACACTGGAAAACCCACTGCAGAACCAAAGTATTCAAACCCACTGATATGAGATAGTACACTCATGCAGCTCAGGATGCAAAACTACCAGGCAGTTTTCCTTGCAAAAATCAACATTGTGGCCTTTAATCATACATTTTGCTACAACTAAATTTAGATCAGATAAAGGTTGGATTCACGCCGATTAACAAAATACATGTTGATGTAAAAATATAGTGATATACAACAGGTACTTACATCTACATTGGAGCACAGAGAATTCCTGCAAGAATCTTTCCTTATAAACGATACCATTGCAGAAAATCTTCTATTTGTTAAGCTTATTTTATAAAAGAGAGATGGGTAAGAAACATGTAGAAAATATGATCAGCATGCTATAAAATTTCATGATGCAAGGATACGCACACGCTTCTTAGAATTGAGTTGACATATTTTTGTTGGACTGGAGCGGACTAGTTCTTTGGCCACTGGAATCTGCTTATTATCAGTATGAGTTGGGTTTCTCTGTGCTGGAGCGGTATCTATAAAAACTGGAGTTGGTTTATTATCTCCAGGCGTTTGGATCTTTTGCAAAGGCCTTGTTTGTAACCCTTCAGATTCTAACATAGTCATCTTCCCCTTGCATTCCTTGTATAGAAGAATGGTGCTTTAATTATAAAACATGCGGCAGCAAAGAGATGGAATAGGTACCGAAGAATAGAAAGGCATGACATATTGACATGTATTCCCTCCATCCGGAAAAAATGGATGGGTCTAGGCGTATTTCAGTTCTAGATACATCCTTTTTTATCCATTTCGGCAACATGTAATCCGGACAGAGGGAGTATGGTGTAAGAGCTAGGGATACGACAGGACAACATAGCAAAAAAACACTAGTTGAATGTAAAACTATATGCTAGCGGAATACGTACAGAAATAACAAAGGCAACATACACTTGTATGATTGGGAAAATAAGATGGCATTGCAACAGAGCACTAGAACAACACTTCAATGTAAAAAACATGGTATGGTAGACCGATGAAGTACATACTGATGAATAACAATGCATAAGATATTCAGAAGCATGATGTCCAAATTAAGCAGATGGCATTGCGATAGAGTAGAATGACAGTACTTGAATTTGAAAACATGTTATCATGAATGGAGTAGGTACTGAAAAACAGGAAGGCATGACATATTTACATGCATGATCAGCATGCTAAGCACATGGCATTGCAACAGAGTAGATACACCCCAAGACATTATATGCATGTTGTACCCATATCACAGGCCAAGTTAGAGCAAGGACCTTGTGGGGTGAAGAGGATTCATCATCTTTCTGCAAGTCTTCTGAAGAACTGCCTTTACATGTTCCATCATATTGGGTATCATTGACATCAAGTTTATTGGCCTTTACATTGCTCTGTGAGGTTCTTGTGGATATATCAATGTGTGCAATTATATCTGACATGCATGGAAGACAACTAGTAGTTAGATTTATGTAATGAGTGCCTGTAGGAGACGACATAAATAGTAGGACTGGGTTTAACTAGCAGCAACAGGTCTCATAAACTAAAGGGAGAACACAGATGAAAGCTACAGAATATGTATCGTTTGTACTCGAGATTAACTAGATGGCACACAAAAGTATTAAAGAACAACATAGGAAATACTAGATGTGGTATAATACTATAATCACCAGCCTATGGGATAGCATTGGCAGATGGATGATAACTATGGAACAGTGTTACCTAAAGAACTAGTATCTTAGCTGAACTATGGAATAGCGTTAACTCCTGAACAAGACCCGTAAGAGATCAGCATGAATATACAGTGAAATGTGATGATCTATTTTCCATGCTTAGATGAATAACAAAGCCATAAATGTTGCACACAAGTAAGATGAGGGTACAACCTATCTGGCTGCCATCCATAGGAGTGAGCATCATGTGTTGTCTTGTCGATGGCCCTGCAGTTGTTGTGGTTGTGCATGTCGGGCACGCGCATTCGATGCAGGGAACTATTGAGTGGGGACTATAGCTCCCTTCTGGTGTATGCTTCCCTTGTTGGAGCAGCTGCGGTGAGTCGGAAGACGGTGTGTCTGAAGATGCAGATAACGCATAATGTTAAGAACGACATATCTCTTTAATCTGAAGAAATACACTAAGAGATCAACAGCAAGGTACGAGAGTGGTCACACGTCTGTTGATTGAAGACTAAATTGGGGTCACACGATTTTATTTTATTTTGGTATTGTCCGATCTACGCCGGATGGCTGGCCGTCTTGTGCCTCCCGTCTGACACTGTTCGGAATCTTCCCCGAAGAGCCAGCAATCAACGACAGAGCAGCCTGCCTCTGCCATCCGTGGCCCCGGCCAAAACCCCGCTCCCCGCCCCACCGCACTGCCGTGGTTGCGCCGCCCCCGGGCCAATCCACAAAGACTCCCCGTCATCCAGATCCGGCGGCGGCAGTGCCTTCAACCCACGCAACTCTAAAAGATAGCCATCTAAGCGCTGCTTCCATGGTGAACTTGCGGCCCCGCACCCTTACGTTAGACACCAGCCAACTGGCAGCCTAGGAGCTCCGCCGCCTCGAGGGGTGCTGCTTCCCATTGCAAATCGATTGGCCCAGAATAAAAATTCAGACAACTGACGCCTAAATAAAGTGATTTGAGATGAGGGTGCGACCTATCTGGCGGCATGGTGAAGTAGGCAGGTCTAGCTGCCGAGTCGGTGAGGCCGACGCGGTTGCAGTGGCGACCGGTGGTAGGGAAAGAGCGATGTCGCGACGGTCGACCGCTGTGCCGAAGCAGCGCCAGGACTCTGGACGAATCCGAAGTTGGAGCCGCTCCGGCGCCGTGAACAACGACGGGGGTGAATCGGCTCCGGTACGGTTCACGCGCCGTCGTCGAGGCAGCACCAGCAGCACGGAGTAAGAGGCACACGGCCCAGTGCACGACGGCAAATGGACAGCGTCTCCGGCATTAGGGAGGAGGGTGGCTGTGAAATTGGTGCGGTGGGGGCGCCATGGAGGTGGGGCTGAGGTTTCGTGGCTCGAGAGAAGGGAGCTTCCCGGGGAGAAGCTGATTTGGCTCCCACGAGGTATGAATGGGGGCGGGCGGGGGGGGGGGATTGGGAGGGGAGTGGAACCATGTCTTACGGACGCATTTGTCTGAAATGTGACGAGGAGTTACAGTTCTACCCTTGCCTATAGGCTTCTTGGCTTGGGTGTGTGTACTGAGGGTCGGGGATAGTAGAGTAACTTTGCTTCTCTGGGCGGGAGCGATTTCGGGCGAGGAGGGCGTGTTTTGAACTATAGTGGGCGCGAGCGATTTTGCGCGAGGAGAGCGTGTTTTGAAATAGTGGGCGCGAGCTATTTCGAGCGAGGAGAGCGTGTTTTGCCGACCATGGTTTATGAATTATTCGACACATGTCATTTCGGCCGAGGAGAAGGCGCGCTTGGATGAAGTTACAAACCTACCCTCGATGTACAACGGGCCAATTGATGCGTGTCCCACATAGGACGGTAATTTTGCGTCTCCCATTTATTTGCTCGGGCGAATTCCACCGAGCAGAGAGGATGTTTAACGGTTCGTTCAAATTTTGGGAGAACGAGCATCCACGTCTACCTTACCAAGTCGATTCGGATCAAATTTTGAAATATTAGCTTGCCACTTATTTTTTAGATGGAGAGATGATGCTCGGGAGTAATGTGTTTTTACATGCTCGTTGCTAGCGATTTACTATATGACAAATAGTTGACCCACTCAAAAACGCGAATCAAACCCAAAATGAAATATCTCGATTCAATGAAATAGCTCGTTCAGTAGGACAAAATAGTGAACTAAATCCAAAATTGAACACCTCAATTGAGTAGCATGTTGTACAACATTATAGTACTCCATGAACATGTTGAAAGTCAAATTAATGAACTTGTCTGATATACGCATATATCCGTTCATGTGTGGATTGCAGACAACATGTTCTCCAATTTAAATATTTGAATGCAAGTTTATATCGAAACATGGTTTATATCAGTCTTTGATGCATAAAACGCGACCTCCCCCTCTCCCGGACTCCTATTCTCTCTCTCTCTCTCTCTCTCTCTCTCTCTCTCTCTCTCCCCGACAATCTTCAATTTTGTCGCACGCATCCGACACAAAAACCTTGTTGGTCCCTCTCCCTTTCTCTCCATCTCTCTCTCTCTCTCTCTCTCTCTCTCTCTCTTTCTTTGTGTGTGTGTGTGGGGGGGGGGTCTTTCTAGTTCGCATGCATATATAAACCATCTATAGGTCTCTCTCGCACACTATGTATGATACTCTAGCTAGTCCAAGCTAGATATCTTGGGTGCACTCATCGTACGCACACAGATTCCTTGGCTCTTTGCGTGTAACTCTCTCACGCACCACTATGTCGTCTCGGAGCTCTTCCCCCCTCTCTCAAACTCTCCATTCACCTGGGTCACACATACACATGCATATCTCACTCGCTCGATAGGCCCATCTAAAACTCTATCTCTCCCCCTCGTTCTCTATCCATCTCACACGCGCACACACACAATCTCATGCCCAGCTAGCCAAGTATGATGGTCTCTCACTCAATTGTAGGCACACGCAGTCCCCCTATATGTATATGACTAGCTAATCTTAGTCTCCATCACAAACATGTGCATGGTCTATCTCGATTTCTCTCGGGGCATCTTTCTATCGCGCACGCACTCCCTCGATCTCCCACCCATATAGTCCCCTCACGATCTCGACGGGATCTCTCTATCACAAACACACCCTCTCTCCCTCCCCATGCGTCCATGCCATCCATGTGTCCCTCTCGACCTTTGTTCCTTGTTGGCCACACCTCTATTGGACATGTGCTACAGGGGTGTCCCTCTCCGTTGCAAACAATCACACACTAGCTATCTTCGTCTATCTCCTCGCCTCGCTTTTCCATCTCGGAGATGCATGCGTGATATGTTCACATAAGAAACGAAAAAACACTCTCTCTCTCTAATTTATCGTTTGTTGTCACTTTCTCTTTCACACACATACTCTTTTTGCACACTTACTCATTCTCCTTCACACGCACTTGATCTGTCTCGACTGAGGCACTCTCCTCGGTCCATAGCATATAGATTTATTGAAAAGTCAAACATCACAAAGTTTGACCATGTACGTGGAGAAAAAGAATTACATCTAGTACGGCAAACATATACCATTAGATTCACCATGAGATGTAGTTATGTATGATGTATCTTTGGTATTGTAGATATAAATAACATTTGCGTAAACCTGATCAAAGTTTCCAAAGTTTGACTTCTAAAAAATTTACATGCACTGCATTATCGAGCGGATGGAATATCTCTTTCCCCCTCTCAGTTATCTGACGCACCACTCAGCCTTATCGGGGCTCCTCAATATCTCTCAAACTTATTGGTCAGTTTGGTTCGTGACCTGACCCTCATGCCTTGATGGCCGGTACTGCCTGGTGTGGACATGAGATGTAAAATATTTCTGCCTGGCCAGGCTTGTGTGGTGCTGAAGCATTTGGTTCATGCCTGGGCAAGGCAAAGCATCAACGTCCCATCAATCAATCCATGCATCAATTATTTAATGCTAATATCCATCCATGTTGCTGTTAGCCTCGTGGCCACATGATCAGGCACGGCCAGGCGTTCGAAATTGGTCGCCTGGGCCAGGCTACTTGCAGTGTCTGGAGTTCAGCCAGGCTAATTAAAGTGCAAGGGAACCCAAGCCAGGCGGGCTTTCTTTTTCACAGGGTAGCAACCAAACAAGCGTGCATGAAATCCAGCCACAACCCCAGGCCAGGAAAAAGATGCTCAGGACGCAAGCCAAACTGGCCGTATATCTCCCTGGTTCACACATACACATGTCTCGCTCGCGCTATACATATAGACCCATCCAACACTCTCCGCCCTTGTTCTCTCTCCATGTGACACGCACCCCCCTAAGTACCACAATCCCTCAATCCATCATAGGCGCAAGCACTCCCCCTCCTAAGTATGATTATCTCTTACTAGCCATCAGGAACACACGTATTGTCTCCTTCCATCCATACGTCTATCTCGATATCTCTCGGGGCATCTTCTATCGCGCACACACCTTGTCACTCGATCTCCCACCCATGTAGTCCCATCACGATCTCCAGGGGATCTCTCTATGACAAACATACACTCTCTCCTCCCCATGTCTGCATTTTCTCCGTACATCTCTCTCGACCTCTCTCCCTTGTTTGTCAGACCCCTCTTGGCCACGTGCTAGGGGTCTTGCTCTCTCGGTTCCAAACAACCACACACTATCTCCTCACCTTTCCTCCGTTGTCGAAGATGCATGTGTGATATGTTTGCATAAGACACGCACGCTTTTTCTCTACTTTTATCGTGTGTTGTCCATGTCTCTTTCACACACGCACATTTTTCACTCTCTCTCTCTCTCTCTCTCTCTCTCTCTCTCTCTCTCTCGTTAGGGACTCTGTCACGTCCATAAGCATATGGATGTTTTGAAAAGTCAAACCTCAGAAAAGTTTGAACAGGTATATGTGGAGAAAAACATTTACATCTGGAACGATCATTAGATTCATCACAACATGTACTTACTTCATACTATCATTTATCTTTGGTATTGTAGATATAAGTAATTTCTTTATAAACTTGGTCAAAGTTTCAAAAGTTTGACTTAAAAAAATGTTGGAACTACATTATCGAACATAGGGAGTAGCTCTTTCTCTCTCTCTTTGCTATCTCTCACGGGCCTCCCCTCTCACTCGAACTCTCTATACCGACGGATTATACGCTCACTATGTCAGCGTATAGCTCCGTATATTGTTTAGTTGACCGGTCAACCAATCCACATGCTGCCTTGTCAGCTCGTGTTCTGTATCTTCGTGTGCTGGCCCATGTGGCAGTGGGTGAAAATAAGTAAACTAGAGGCCCATCTGACACGTGGTGAAGTAAACAAAGTTGAAACCACTCGGGGTAGTACCCCGCACGCTAGTAAATTGAGGGCGCATTGAGGACAAATTTCTTGCGCGCGAAGGACGCACTCACGCACAATTCACCACTGCGCGGAGGCATGCACAGAAGGACACACTCGCGCACACCCAACACACAACACACACCAGCACACGTGTACATCGGCGTCGCTGTCGGCTGAGATGGACAGCGAGGCAGCCAACTAGTGGAGGTGGCTCGAGCCAAAACCGCATCCGGCGAGCCTGGACTTCATCAGCAGCCTCCCCGACGACACGCTGCTCGTCATCATTGGCCTCCTCCCCACCAAATCTGCCGTGCGGACCGCCCCGCTCTCCCGGCGGTGGCGCCCCCTTTGGCGCTGCGTCCCCCTCAACCTCACCATCGATAGCTGCCTCTGCGACGGGGATTGCAAATGCATGGCCGTAGTCTCCAAGATCCTTTCATCGCAACCTGGGCCAGCCAAACGCCTTGACATCCGCATGTTTAGTACCAACTGCAAGGTCCAACCCAAGTTCGACGAGTGGTTCTTATCCCCCGCCCTAGATCAGCTCGAGGAGCTCAGCTTTGAAGCTGGACGATGTCGCTCTCTGCCGCCGTCCGTGCTCCGCCTCACGCCAACGCTGCGCCGCGCCAGCTTCAACTCCTGCCATCTTCCCTAGATTAATGCCGCGCCCGCTCTTCTTTTCCCTCAACTCAAGCAGCTCGAACTCTTCGATGTTGTCATCTCGAAGAAGGCTATGGAGCACCTTCTCCGTAGCTCTACTGCGCTCGAGTACCTTCGTCTTGAGCAGATCCACGGGTTCATTAGCCTCCACATCACCTCGACGAATCTCCAATGGATTTATGTGTCTTGCTGGCCCCACAACAAGACATCAATTGGGAAGAGATCACTCCAGCTGTTCCACGTTATGGTCATTGAGAATGCGCCTTTCCTTGAGAGATTGCTTGTATCGGATCTAGAAGGTCCAACAAAAATCAGGGTCATTGACGCGCCGAAATTGACAGCGTTGGTGTACTCGTCTGCCAAATTCTTCGAACTCTTTATTGGATCCGTAATCGTTCAGGTACAACACTCATCTTCTTCTCCGTCTTCTTGAAATTCACATTTTTAAATTTCTTCTTGATGTATTTACGACCATCTTCCAGAAAATGATTCCTACAAGCTTGACCCAGTCCATGCGCACAGTGAAGATCTTAGCACTAAAATCTATCGGCCCCAATCTGGATCAAGTTGTTGGATTCCTTACATGCTTTCCGTGCACGGAGAAGCTACTCATCGAGGTGAAACTTCTTTCCTATAAGTAAACGGTAATCACAACATAGCTCAATTTTTTCGTAATTTTCCCAAATTACGATGACAAGTGTAGTGTTCAAAACTGCATCTACGGACTGCACCGAAAGAAATGTTTTTAGTATTTTTTCTCACGTGATCACCTGCATCGGTTTTATGCTGTACTACTATAGTAGCCTAGGCTAGTCATAGTGGAAAGTAACTTAGACTACTCCAGTAACTCTATGGTTACCCTAAGAGCAAGTACTACCTTCGTCCTGGTTTACTCTTCCAATTTTGTAGTATCAAAATTTGACCATAGATTTAACTGACAAAATGTTAATGCATGTCACTAAGAACTATATCGTTGGATTCGTATTTGAACATAATTTCAAATGGTGTAATTTTTAGTGACATGCATTGGCACTTTCTTAGGTAAATCTATGGTCAAAATTTTATACTAAATATGAGGTAGTATTCCCTCCGTCCCAAAATTCTTGTCTTACATTTGTTTAGATACAGATGTATCTAACACTAAAATGTAACTAGATACATCCTTATTTAGACAAATTTAAGACAAGAATTTTGGGACAGAGGGAGTACAAAAGTAGGCTATGTAGGCCAAAACATGTGCCAAATTCACTTGTGATGCATTTGGCATGATGCCCCTCCATTGCTCACCTGGTGTCCCAATCTGGCACACCTACTTTGCTCCGGTGCCAAATTAACTCACGCAATGAAAAAACACTGCGTGGTAGAGAGAGAGGACCGAGGCAATAAAAAAACACTTGTTTGGGAGAGTGAGAGGCTGGTGTAGTTGGTTTGATTGATTTGTTTATACATGTGGGTCTGTGTGCACATCGGTGCCAACTCTCTCACATTGCGAGAGCGGTGCCAAAATCTTTTGATTTGACATCGATGCGTGTTATGTGGCATACTTTTGCGAAATATGGCATCGGCCACATAGTGGAAGGCAAAAAATGCCCAAGCTCTTCACGTGCTCCTAGTTAAATGAGAGAAACAGAAAGAGAGAGAGAGAGAGAGAGAGAGAGAGAGAGAGAGAGAGAGAGAGAGAGGGAGAGAGAGAGAGAGTGAGTGAAAAAAATATCACTAGCCACCCAACCCTATCGTATGAGTGAATGATATTGGTACCTCTTGATGACACGACAATCTTATGCAGCCAGCTGCTCTAATATGTTCTCTTCTTTTGCAGATAATAAAAGACCCGAAAGTGAAAAATGTGCTGCACTATAACAATCTCATCGAATGCCTTGATCTCCATCTTACAGAAATTGATTTGATCGACTATCGAGGCAGCAAATCTGAGATTAAATTGGACAGGTTCTTTGTTTTGGAGGCAAGTGTGCTCAAGGTAATGAGGTTTGGCATTCTTTGGCGCAACAATGAATGGCGTGCTGATCACAGAAAGCGTCTAACCCTAAATGACAAAGTCTCCACAGAAGCTGAATTTGTTTTTGAAACATCAAGTGGCCAGAGACTCGAAAACTTATTTGCCCATTAGTGACTTGTCAGGGCGGTGGATTTTAGTTTGTACGATAATGCTGCATCCACCTAAAGTAACGAAAGTTCTTACGTAAACTTCCTAGTAATTCCCTCTTTGTAGGTGCAGCATTACTCCTAACATTTGTAATATCAGTTTGAAACTTGTAATATTGCTGTGTCCTATTCCTGCGTTTTTAAAATCGTGCGAATCAAACAGGTCCTGAGTTGGTGATGATGTTGTGCCTCCCATCTTTCACCAATAGCCGTCGGATCTAGATCTGACGCATACAAACCAAGCTTCTCCATTTTTGCAAAAAAGATGCCCGCACTTGTTCCCTATTTACAAACAACTCCTTGTCTCTCACAATCAGCCTCATCTCCTCCCCACCACATCTAGGAGTAGAAGGCCGTGGAAATATCTGGCGCGATGGTCGCTGCCGGAGCCGTCCACCCCCAATCTTGGTGTTCCATGCAATGCACGGGCATCTACGCACGGGAAATTATGTCGAACAGGGCTAGTTGTAAGCAGGCTAGCTCTACAGCCATGATGATAGTGACTGCAGATGGTGAGGCTGACTATGGTATGCCGAACACGGCGCCCATACTCAAGTGTCATCTCCGTTGCAGGGTCTTGTCACTTCACTGTGAGGAGCAACACGTAATAATTTGACCAACGGGTAGTATAGTGCTAGTACTCCTACTACTACATTGGTAGTACTACTAGTAGTACTAGTAGCACCACCGTCTGGATTTAGGAGTACTACCACGTCCATCTGGATTTTAGTATTTGACTAGCAATATCTAGTAATGCATGGTGTTTTATTCCTATAGGCGAGAGAACTTAATGTTTTTTTGCTAACTAGAGTACTAATAGGATTACATGCAATGAACTAAACACTGCATGTCATGTTTGGTAGTTTCAAGTCATTGAAAGCATGCACGGCCCACATCTCTCATTGGTTGATATGTCACGAAATAAGAAACAAGGAGGGAGTTAATGCACCGTGCCTAAGTATTTTGGGATTATTTGGTTTTCGTAAGGTGACTTACACAACATTTTTGTTTACATGCATTAACATTTTATTAGTTAAATCAAAGGTCAAAACTTGGCGCAAAATGCAAAGGGGACCAATAAACCAGTAAACATCAAACTTCTCTCGTTTGGCCCCAACTAGAGGTCCGGTGAGATGACTATACTGCACCGGCACGGAGGGGGACGCAACTTCATTGACTCACGGCAACTGCCTTTGTGTGAATGACACGTGTCCCCAGGGGGTGGCTGGCTCACCTATCATACAACCAAAGGCAGGTGCAGTTGAGGGCCGAGGAGTAGTATGAAATCCTACGCACCTACGCACGCTAACCAAGGGCTGAGTGATCACTCGAATCGCAAGATCAGTTGACTAGAAGCTATGCTAGACCCATGGAGGTGATGAGCGCGAGCATCAGCCGGCTGTGCCAGATGGTCCACGATGCCGGCCTGCGGCCCGGCACCGAGGAACGTCTCCAGGTAGTATTGCTTGAGGCCGCCAGGGCGAGGGGCCGCTTGGACAACAGCTTCGTCTCCTTGTTCGACGAGGCCCTCGTCGGTTTCCTCGACAAGTTCACCGTTGTCAAGAACTTGCAGACGACTTTGACGTAAGCCTCCAGCCGACGTGCCCAGGCTCTGCGATGCCCGCCACCCTGGCTCTGCGATGCCCGCCACCCTCAACGGCCACTATGGTAACAACCTCTTCGACGCACTGGTGGCCCTGCGACTGCCCGCCGTCGCGCCGGAGAATGTCCACCTCGAGGTCGCGCTCGCCGCACAGCGCCTGGCGCAGCAAGACACCATCGACATAATCACCCACGTCTACATGCAAATCGTCCACAAGGACTACTACATGCAAGAGGAGGATGATACAACGCTGGCCTTCTTGCAGCGCAGGGCAACCTTGGACGACACTGTTCAGAAGCACGTTGAGCTCGCCGCCAACGCCGCTGCTCCCCACACGTCGGTTGGTGACCCGGCGCACTAGGGCGTGAGGATGTCGTTGAACGTTGATGGATCCGTATGTATTTTTATCTTTCCGTCAAATCCATGTAGTAATATATGATACTACAGTAATTATCTTACCTTTCGCATCAACTTCATAATTTTCGTACGTACTCCATGCATGAATGGCGCCAGAACCAAACTTCTCATTACTCTAGGCAAAATCGTTATTTTTTATCTATCGGTCGCGCCATTGAGCAGAACCAAATTTTACAAGTTACGAGTTCAAAAGGACAAGCCTGCCGTGTTCGCGTCGCACCCCCACACGGTTAGTCCGGCGCGCCGCTCAAGCGGGAATGCGTGCGGTGTTGCATTTTCACTTACAAGTGGGACCGCAGTTGAGCAAACCGACTATCGGCAAACCCCCACCCCTCCCACCGCGTGATGGTTGAGAAAACAGGAGGGAGAAGAGATTGTTGTAGCACGGACTCCAAGAAAATTGGTGTCGGATGGGACTCGTGTGGGTGGCATGTGCCGTACTGCTAGACGTGAATGGTAGTTATGGCCCATGCCACCCCACTATATCGAGCCTATATCGAGGTATGTAGAACAAATTTCCTGCAGTCCGTGCTCAGCCCTCCTCTATCTCTCTTCTTAGCCAGCCAGCGGACGCGCAGAGCCCATCGTCTGTTTGCTCACATGCGGCCCCACATGTCAGTGAAAACGCAAGAGGACCCACTGAACCTGCACATCTTTCACCTTGACGTGTTGGTGATGAAAAACAAATCCAATAAAGATCTTCGGTGGCCGCTTTTGGAGTTACTCAAGAGTAGTAAGATTCTATTTACAGTTTAACCCAAGATGCACATCTCGTGGCTTCAACTACCACTCTATTTTCTTTCATGACACGACCTGGATGCTGGATGTCCCACGTGTCGGCAAAAGGAGGAAGAACCCGACCAAATCTTCAGTTCTGCTCTCGGATTAGACTAGTTGGGCTAACTTAAAAATTTTATTGTGTACTCCCTCCGTTCCAAAATACTTGACTTCCATTTGTCCAAAAATGGATGTACCTATATACTAAGACATGTCTAGATACATATATATTTTAACAAATAGAAGGCATGTATTGTGCAACGGAGGGAGTAGAATGGATGCAAGTTTTTGTACTGGGAAGAAGAGTACATCCATATATTGATAGAGCACAATTTAGTAGATGTTCTATCACTTTTAGCTAGCACAGACGCAAGATCGAGCCTCCGCAGATCAACAATGAATGCATCGAGAAGGCACTAATCCAACTTACAGGAGTAGTAAAATGTATTCTTCTGGTTCTTGTTTTCTTTGGTCTTCCTTTTCTAGCCAAAATTATTGTTGGAGTTCGTGCAAAACGGAGGTGCGTTTGGGGTTGTGCGTTGGAGTTGGCCTTACAAGTGGGACCGCAGTTAAGGAAACCGACTATCGGCAAACCCCCACCTCGCCCACCACGCGATGGATGAAGTTAGAGAAACGACGAGGTTGAAGAGATTGCTCTAGCACAGACTCCAAGAAATAATATGGTGTCAGATGGATGTCGTGGTGGTGGCGTGTGCCGTACTCCTGGACGTGAATGCTTGTTCTGGCCCATGCCACCCTACTACTCCTACTACTTACTCCTACTATATACGAGTACTGGTATCGAGGATTCGAGGTGCTAGTTACGTACTGCAAACACATTAACATATGGCTACAATAAAAACACCCGCCCAATGCGCGAAGCATGTGAAGCTAGTACAAATAGTGTACTACTACTATTGTTGATTGGCCTCATCTGATAACCTATTGCAATGCACGTACAATTATGTATTCGGAAAATATTTTTTGCCTCATCGCACCACTCACTCAGAGAAGCGACTCGAAAGCCATTCATAAATTTAGTAAGTTTATCACAGGCATATCATTTTATTACATACAACAGGTCATCAACCCACATCGACAACGAGGATACATTATAAATACTAAAGTTTTCAGCACACAACAAATAACAAGCCATGAAATGAACTTCAACTCAACCATTCCGCGGCGTTGGAAATGCTTGCTTTGAACCACAAGTGATTCTCTGGGACGGGCCATCCATTGTCGATCTGGAGACCAACACAGGACTGATCATCCAGGCTGAAGCGGCCTACTATATCAGTACCAGGGTAGGGAACCACCCAAATGTCCAAGGTATAGACACAGTTGCTTATCATAAATGTGTCGACAACAGTTGGATCGCTTTCACCATCATCGGATAGTTTTGTCCAAGGAAGAGCGAGTTTTCTCCAAGACTATCAATTCTGTGCCAGGGAGAAGGAGTTGGCGCTAGCACACTAGTATCCATCCCGAATACCATGCAACGGGTGTTGGAATAGGTCCGGAGAGTGCGACCATGGGAGACACCTGCTTCCTTAGCAGTAACATCATCAGTGGGCTGTATACACACAAGAAGAGGTGATCCATCGGAATTAGTTGCTAGGTGCCACAGAGTATATGGGCGTTGCTCGTGATCATCACCATCGGCATCTCCCCCTTGGTTATAAAAAATTTCAAGTATAGGTGGTGGGATGTTCACAGGACCTTGGAAACACAAGAAGAAGGTTAATTAGTAAAGGGAAACTTGCTAACCCGCATGCATGTGGATGAAACAATTATAATTACAGTGGAAGACAAACGTACCGTAACTACGAGGATGCCATGCAAAAACAGTGCCACGAGTGGTGGCAGCAAACACAACGCCCTCGTATTGAATTGCATCACAGTACTCATCCGTGTACAGAAACTAATTTTTGAGCAATATCCATCGAGTGAAACCATCAAGGACGGCAACAAGCTTGTCGAAGATAGCAACAACATCATAGTTGCTATAATTCCAAGAGCGGTTGGGAACTCGACAAATTGCTATCTTCCGTAGAAGATAGTCACCATGATCGTATTTGAACGTGCGTACATTACCGGTGTGCTCAACCTCTGGGTAGTGTGCTGAGATTTTTGGAAGTGGAACCCGGTGAAGAGTGTACACATTCACAAGTTCCCACTCGCAGTTGGACCCAATGTAACCAACCCAATCTCCATTTGCGCCCGCCCAAGCCTTGCCCTCAAGCGATGGCATCTTAACATCATACGTATCATTATCAAGCGGCATCAACTTGCACAGGGCGAGGCCTCCGTCGTGCCGGCGCCAGTCATCAGGGTCACGGCGAAGAAGATAGGGGAGATCAAACCGCTCCTTGACTCTTGGGTTCCTTGCAATGATGTTATTAGTTGAGTCGAGAATGGGCTTGAACGAACCTGCCATGCTAGCCGAGGTGATGGCATCGCACCGATCAATGAGTTCCACCACCATGTCATCTTTCAGATCGGGGCAAGAATAACGGGGTCGTTTCCGGCCTGTTCCCTCCATGGAGAATACGATCGAACAGTGGCAGAAGAATGGGTGAAGGGCTGAAGGAAAATGGAGGAGGGAGAGGAAGAGCGTGCGACAGCAGTTCCAAATCGAGAGGGAAAGGCGAAGAGTCGGTGGACGGTTGCGAGTTTGCCACGGTTCACGAAGAGGCGCCCCGGCCTACACGTCCGTTCGAAAATACTCCTACTACTCACCATCGTCTCACTGATATGTTGGAACGGGACCACATGTCAACGAAACATGGTGTGTAATTTCTCGTGCAAAATGCGATCTGGCCGCGTTGGCCCGAGGTGCCGCATTAGTTATCGACCTTTATTTTTTTAATGGCGTGCCGATCAGTTTTGAAGCACGACTAATTGGTACTGTACGCAGAAAAAATATAAACTACTCTACCACTACCCCACCTCCAGTACTAGTAGTATAAAAAAGATATATAGGCTGGAGCTTCAGCGCTTTCTTGCTAAGGGCTGCCCACTTGCTTCTCACACTACCACCCTCTCTCTAGATCTAAAAAAGACGGCCCCTCTCTCCCTCCTCACCGATGGTCACAGATCCACTAGGGAAGAAAAGGATGTGCAACATTGACGCACTCGTCGTCGGCGAGCGAGGTCACACACTGACGACAAGGCCGTCCTCTCAGACCTAGCGCCCGCGCGGGATGGCCTCCATCCCCAAGGTTGCTGCCGTAGTGTGTGTGGAGGACGACGAGCACGAGCGAAGCCACTTCCCGCCGACCCTCAGGTATGCTACCTCTTTTCGAGCCATAACCTTGTTCTATTGCCCCATCTGCTACGTCATTGCATGTGGATATTTTTCCACTCCACCATCTTCCCAATTTGCTATCCTCTACTCTGCTGGCCACGCAGACGAAAACCATAATTTGCACTATTAAAGGAAACCCTACTTCATGCAGACTAATCCATGTCTGGGTTGAATAAGGAAAGGAAGGGAGACTGTACTGTCCAAGAGAGTAGGCATCGAACCCGCATCTAGGTTGAAAAGGGGAAAATCAGGAGCTAAGGAACGAGTCTCGTGTCTCTTGGTTAAAGAACGGTAGAAAGGCATGACAACGCAATAGAGAATGACCAGGTCGATCGGTTTGTTGTCCTCGCATAGGAAAAAGGTGGCTAAAGAGAACAAATATGGGACGTAATCCACATATGCTGCCTGGATATTTGTTGCTCTGGGGAACCATACCTCCCTCACCACTCTGCGTCCGTGGAGGTACATCGTACTGGTGCGCCCATTGTCCGAATAGGCCTCCCATGCTCATATTGCCACTTTTTTTTGCTGTTAGTATAACGCCAACAGTCAAGTCAAGCAATGCTACTGCTAAAGTGATGCCACATTTAACTAATGCCGCTCTCAGTCTAATGCCACCCATAAATTTAAGCAATGCCATTTAATGTCACTGGATTATTTCAGGGTTAGCTGTTGATTGTGGATGTATTAAAGATTTTTCAGCTAAGGCATTCTAATGTTGTTGCACAGCCAGTATACCAATGATGAAACTTGTTACTACCTTCAGATTTTTGCACTGCTAATGCTTATAGATTACATACCTCACTTTCATGAGATAAGTTAATTTTTTTGTACAGTGTCACCAAAATGCCAAGGCGCTGATGTCATTTTATTTTGGTTAAACTGCACAGACAATTATGAAGACAAGAGGAAAGGTCAAGAGTGGGCACCTCCTCCTCCGGCTGTTCCCTTGAGGAGGTCTGTATGTTTGTCTCTAATGCCTGTCGACTACATACCTGACATCATGATGTAATGTTAAGTCATTTCCTTTTGTACAGTGTCACTGAATTGTCAAGGCGGTGATGGCATTTGATTTTAGTAGAACTGCACACAATTTGCTTAAAAGAAGAGGAAAGGTCAGGAATGGCTCACTTTTCCAGAAAAAACTATGTATGCCTTCCTAACATCAACCGTTGTTGCCTTATTTATTCCTTCAAACAGGTGGTTAGAAACAGTCTTGCTACCTTTTCCCATTAAGAAATTGGAATGCTTATATTTGTGAGTCTATGCTTCAACTAGTGCCACTTTTAGAGTAATCACACTTTGAATATCTATGCAAACAGAGATGCTCGATTTTAGTATAACTGCACAAAAAGTCCAACTGGTTCAACATTAGGAGCATGTTTCTTCCAAACCTTTATATCCAATTGGTGGCACTATGAGCTGTTCATTACGAAGGTACATGGTTTGCTACTATCTTGCTACTCTTTTTGTACTGTCATTAGATAGTAATACTAGTGGTTTGCATGTGAATTTATTGGCAGGGTGGACCTACATTGGAGGTGCAGGACAGGATTCAATGATTGCATGCTCAATTTCGGTTGTATCGATTTCACCTCTTCCATCACAGTGAACATGGATATCCTTGGTTGAAGAATAGGCGCTATATTTCTGCTCTGAACCAGCAAATCAATTCAGTATGAAATTGTCCAGGGCAAAACATAACTGTATCAGATTGTCCAGTGCAGAACATGACAGATGCTAAGCGGAAGAGACATGTTTAAACCGAAAATACAAGGTGTGGTATATGTTTACTAGCTGCTTGATATTTGTGTAGACAGAGATGTCTGCCCGTTGCTATTTGGCAAACAAACAAAGTGCCCGCAATTTTGGTTGAACTGCACAAGAGAATAGTATAGTCACTTCATGCAGTGCCATTTGAAAATAGACACAAAAAGATTGAATAGTCACTTCATGGACTGCAGAAAAGTAGTACTGTACTATTTATTGGCCAACACTAGGTGCTTCATTGCTTTGGTCTGATTATACAATGGGCATCATTTTGCCTAAGTTAAAGTTTGTATTCCGAAAATAGTCTCGCTGTGTGATCGAGAGAAGACCAAATCATATTGCAGTGGATGTTCCTCCATCATGTGTGGTTCATTCTCATGGTTCCAGCTGTTGGTGAAACCACTTATGTTTGTAAGAGGAACTATAGACTTCACAAACAAATTTGTCTTTCAATCTGTACTGAATGTTGGACAAGAGAAGCATCCATGTTAGTAGGGAGAACATATGTTTTTTCTAGATCTTTGTTTTGGAGCTACATATTTGTATATGATCTGTGAATCATTGAGATGCATTAACATGTTGATCTTATGTATGGGAATCGTACTAGGTAGTTTTAGTTGCGACGCAAGATCCGAAGTGGCTGATCTTTGCTTTTGGAGCTACATATTTGTATATGATCTGTGAATCATTGAGATGCATTAACAGTTACTTATTTCTGTCCGCTCAGTGTTTAGAAGTTACTGATCGATCACTAGCTAGCCTACAAATGCGCTCCTGGCAGTTTTATTTACGACGCAAGATGCAATGTGGCGTTTTTTGAATAAAAATGCCTACCTCTGAAGGAACCGACAAGCTACACTATCGATCCTACACCGATAAAAATGTGAAGTGGCTGCATGCTGCTTCGCGTACTGCCTGCGAGCGATTCTGAGTGCGTGCATGCAGCCGGCCATAATTAAGGCAGCTAACTGATGCGAAAAAAGATACGCTTTAAGTCTGTGGAATCATTGTTGACAAGGAGGGAGATGATTCGAGTGCACTCGTTTGACCGCCATGCCAGCGTGCGACCCAGACGGGATGGGACGGACAGTCATAATTTCAGTTTCTCTAGTTTTCCACGGCAAGCTGGCGCGCTAAGCCATTATGCATTGAATTCCGATGACCGTTGCGCTACCTTCCGCCTATAAGTACTGTTTCCCGGCCTTCTCAGGTGCCACCGTGACCCAACTCGCCATATCCTCATAAGCCCCCACCGGCCCGACGTCGCTCGCCATGTCCGCCATGCCCCCGCCCGTTCGCGGTAGGCGACGCCGGAGGCGATCACCGCCGGAACTAGTGTTCGGGTTTTCACCAGAAGGCAGACGAAGGGAGGAGGCATTCTATCTGTCTTTAGATGGCAATGCGGAGATCGAGGAGTTGTTGGAGCGCGACCGCACGGCGGAGGAGCAGGAGTTGTTGGAGCGCGACCGCCTGGCGGAGGAGCAGCGTATCGCCGATTTGCGCCACCAGCGGGACATGGAGCAGCAGCGCACCGACGCTCTGAGCCGCGAGCATAGCGCCCACAACTAGGCCGACTACGTGGAGGCCAGTGCCCGACAAATAGCCCTGGAGGCTGTCGGGCACGCACGCGTTCGCGACGCCGATTTTTACTACCAGCTCGTCAAGTGGGTTTCCCGCTTGGAAGCCGAAGCTTTGGTGGACCACGCCGACATGGAAAGGGCCAACGCGCGCAAGCAACGCACCCTATCGCACCTCTGGCAAGTCCAAGGCGAGGCGGAGGACGCCAGTGCTGGCGTTTAGCATGGACAGCAGATGGCGGTCGGCATCGTCTAGTTAGCTAAGAGTAAGTTAGTACTTGTATGCTACTAGAGTGTTAGTGGGAGTAGATAGTTAACTTGGCTATGATGGTTGTCAACGTGGAAGTTCAGTACTCTATATGTGGATCAGATCTGTTACTTTGCTCTGAATGTTGAACTTTCCGTTTGAACGTATGGAATGGGCTGTTATTTTTTTAAATGGGTTGTATTTGTCCTCCACGGTTTAGAGGCTGACTTGTGGGCCTAGCAAGTTGACGCGTACACAATCAGGAGATGATTGTACGTGGAGAGGAAGATAGCAGGGACCCGCCAAGGTCATGGCAGTACGCAAGCAAGTGCCTCCTTATTTCAAGCCAATAAAAAATGCTCCACCTAGTGGATTTCTGACATCTGGGTCCCATGCCATTCTCAACATAGTCAATAAACGAGAGAATTGCACAACGAGCGGCTGACACCAGGGACCCAGCAGCTCGCCCAGTTATTTTTGTTTTGGGTTAATTTGATAAATGCCACTCCAAATCTGGTGTATCCGAGAAATGCCACTGCAATTTCCAAACTTTGAAAAATGCCATTTCATGCCATTTCTAGTGGCATTTTTCGAAGTCTAGAGTGGAGTTTTTCAAAGTTTGCAAACTGCAGTGGTGTTTTTCAAAGTTTGCAAAAATTGCAGTGGCATTTTTCAAAGTTTGGAAATTGCAGTGGCATTTTTATGAATCGCCATAATTGGAGTGGCATTTATCTAATTTGTTTTTGAGACGGAAGCAGGGTGTCAATTGGGCGGTGCGGGACACTCTCGCTTGTCTAGACAGCCTTTTCTTTTATGTTTACCACAGACCAGCCCAGTAGTTTTTTTCTTTCTGAAAATGGCTAGCCCAGTTTTTTTGTGATTTTTCAAGTAAGTCGCTTTATCAGGCATGTTGGGCTGCAAATCTTTCAAGACGAGACGAGCTTCATTCGGCTGGCCCACAAAATGGCCTATCAGTAATGAGAAATGGGCTATAAATTTTTAAAACGCATCAAACCGGCAATTATTTTCAAATATCTTTTTTTTCATTCCGAGATTTTAAATTGCATTGATTTTTATGCATGGACAATTTATTGGATTTTATATTGATATACATTTATTTTTAAAATCAGTCTGAATGTGACTCGAAATTTCGGGATTAAAACAGTTCAGACCGCACCGACATATGCAAAATTTCGTATAATTTTTTAACCGTGTGTCGGTGTACTAAAGTAGGGGTACCTTAGTACCCCAGACTTGTGCACGGACAGTCGTAGCACCCTGCGGCAAGGCCCGCCCCGGAAGCGCCAAGAGAAGACCAAGCATTCAAGACAAGGCCCCCGGCAAGAGGAGCTTGCCGGGCCAAGAAGACAAGGCCCCCGGCAAGAGGAGCTTGCCGGGCCAAGAAGACAAGACCCCGGCAAGAGGAGCTTGCCGGGACGACTGAGCCCATGTAAGGCCATCCAAGAACAAAGTATAACGAGACAGAAGATCGAGCCCCCGACAAGAGGAGCTTGTCGGGAAGGCCGAACCCAGGCACCACAAGAGAAGCCCGCCGTGGCGCGCTAAGCGCCCCGGCAAGGCCTGATAGCTGGCACGCTATCAGGCACAGGAAGACGACCCCCGCGGCAAGCCACTTGCCGCGGCAAGATCGCCACCTCAAGACTGCGCTCCAGCTCGCCCGCCCACGCGTCGCTCCGGGGCTTCCCCCGAGGGCACGTGGCGAGGCACCGCGCAGCCTGGGGCATGCGGCGGCATGCAGCCGCCATCGTGGCGAACGGTGGCGCACCTAACGGTCCGCCTCGGTGCTGTCCGGGCGACCGTGACGGGCATTTAATGCCCTTGTCCCCTACCGTCAGAAGTAGGTATGATAACACTGTGCCGCACTGTAGCACCACCGTTCCCGCACTATTACAACTACCACCCCTTTTACACTTTTACCCCTTTCTCTTACGTTGACACCTGTCGGTGACCCCTTTGCGCTATAAAAGGAGGCCCGTGTGCAACGTAGAAGGGGTTCCGGGGTTCGGAGAATCGGCATCCAGACAGCCATACGCTCGGTGCAGCTAGCTCTCCAAGCTCCCGAGCTCCCCAGTTCAATACAACTAAGCAGGAGTAGGGTTTTACGCGTCCATCGCGGCCCGAACCTGGGTAAACCGCCCGTGTGCCCGCCTCGATCTGCTCTCTGCGCTCCCTCCGCCCCCCTCGCCGGACAACGAAAGGGGCTCCGGCCCCATAGGTGCTCGCGGGGGGACGCCCGTCCGCCCCGACATCTTTGGCGCGCCAGGTAGGGGGTGCGTCGAGGTTGTGCGGATCAGATCCTGCGTTCGCGCGAGCGCGCTCTTCGTCAGCTTCTCCGAACTCGCTAGCTTCATCAACACCATGGCCCCGAAGAAGAAGGCTTCGGAGGCCGCGGGCCCGTCCGCGTCACTCCCACCGCTACCGGAGCCAACGGTGGGCGGGGGAGACGCCGTCGGAGGGGTGGCCACCGGCGAGAACACTCGCGGTGCCACCAAATCCAAGAACAGGGCGGACGACCGAGCCTCGGCCTCCGAGGACGCGCCGCATCCGTCCCTTCAAACGACGACCCAGCAGCGCCATGCCACGGGAGGTGGCATCCGCTTGCTGGAACAAGGGCAAACAGGAGGTTCGCGGGACGCCACGGGCCCCCGTCCGGACACGGGCAAGGCGAAGGCGCCGGGGAGGGACCCCGCTCTTTCTAACATTGTTAGGAGTCCGAGCGCATCCCGCTCCTCGCGCCACTCGCCCCCGCTCCCCTCCACTCCGGCAGAAGCGCTCGCGAGAGCGCAACTGCTCCTCGACTACCCTCCAGCGGCTGGCAAGGCCGAAAGCTGGAGGGCCACCATCCAGAGCCTGATCGCCTTCGCCAACAACGACACGCCGCAGCGGCCGGCGACCTCACGGCCCCGGCAGGTCGAGAAGACGAAGGCCGACGGCGACAAGACCGCCGGAGGTGCGACCACCATGCACTCCCCGGCGCAGAAGCAGAAGACGCCGCCCCGCTGGAACAACGCCGACGACGGCTCCACAGCGTCGTCGGACCCGCGGACTCGCCGGGACCAGCGCCAAGTCCTCGACGAGCGGCAGCAAGAAGACGCTCGAACAAGGATTGAGCGCCGCCGAGAAACTCGGCGGCAATCAGACCAGCGGGCTGGGAACGCTGTCGACGCGCACGCGCCCGGTGAACCAGGTGACTTACCGTACGCGGCAGGTTGCCCTGCGTTCACCCGCGAGCTGCGACGCGTCCGGTGGCCCAGCACGAAGAACTTCAAGCCCGACGTACCGGAGAAGTACGACGGCAGGACGCACCCCTCGGAGTTTCTCAGCATCTACACAATCGCCGTACAAGCTGCCGGGGGGCGCGACGAGAGGATATTGGCGAACTACTTCCCGCTCGTGCTTAAGCCGAACGTTCGTTCGTGGCTTATGCACTTGCCGGAAGGCTCCATCTCTTCCTGGGCGGATCTTTGCCATCAGTTTGTTGGCGCCTTCACAGGCGGCCACAAACCTCATGGCCAGGATAGCGACCTCCACATCCTAGCCCAGAAGGAAGGAGAACCCCTGCGCAAGTACATCCAGCGCTTCAGCCGCGTGCATCGCAACATCCCCGACGTTCACCCTGCCGCGGTTATCAGCGCGTTCCACCAGAACGTGCGTAACCGCCGCATGCGTGAAGAGATGGCCATGACCAAGATCCGGGACGTCAGCGAGCTATATGCCTTGGCTGACAAGTGCGCGCGCGCGGAGGAGGGGAGGAAACTCCCCGGGGAGGATGCTGGCGCAGGAGAAAGCGACAGTGACGACACCGCCCCGGCGAAGAGGAGCCAGCGGCGGAATAATAGGAGGAAGAACAGGAAAGAGGTGCTTGCCGTCGAGGGGTCCGGCAAGGAGGCTCCCGCCAAGCAAACGCAGGCTGGCGGCTCCGGCAAGGAGCCTGCCCCCGTGGCGGCAGCCGACAAGCAGGACGGCTCCGACAAGCGATACTGCAAGATCCACCGCACCAAGGGCCACGATCTCTCCAACTGCAAAAGCGTCGAGTACCTCGTCGTGCAGCAGAAGGCTGAGTACGAGAGGCGCGACAAGGGGAAGGCCCAGGGTGGGGGTGGCGAACCAAGCAAGAAGCGGCCGCCCGTCGGCCGGGGAGGACGCCGCGGCAAGGCCAAGCAGCGGCAAGGCGATCGACCTCCCCGGGGCCGCGACGAGGATGACGAAGACGAAGACGAAGACGTGGAAGACGAAGATAACAGCGAGCAGGAGTTCCAGAAGGCCACGGAGGTCCTTTGCGTTGACGGCGGCGCCTCTCTGCACACCTCCCACCGCCAGCTTAAGCGGTGGGCGCGAGAGGTGAACGCAGCAGAGCCGCCCATGGAGTCGCGCAGGCTCCTCAAATGGTCCAGCACGCCCATCATTTTCGATCTTGAGGATCACCCCGACCGCACAACCGCGGTCGGGTGCTTGCCGATGCTGGTCTCACCCACCATCCGCAACCTCAAGGTCACCAAAATGTTGGTAGACGGCGGGGCCGGGCTGAACTTGATCTCCTCCGCTGTGATCAAGAAACTCCAGATCCCAGACGGCGAGCTCGAAGAGACCGGATCCTTCCAAGGAATCAACCCGGGGAGGAGCAAGCCCAAGGGGAAGATTACTCTGCCGGTGACCTTTGGCGGCGAGCTTAACTTCAGGACTGAGCGTATCACGTTCGACGTCGCCGATATCCCGTTACCATACAATGGGATCCTCGGCCGTCCCGCTCTCGCCAAGTTCATGGCGGCTTCCCACCACGCCTACAACGTACTCAAGATGCCGGGGCCGATAAGCGTCATCACTGTCCATGGCGACAAAAAGGATGCGCTTATCTGCGCCGACAAGATCTACCGGGATGTAGCAGCCGCGGCAGAGAAGGACACACTTGCCGCTGAAGCCCCCGGGGGGAAGAAGACAAAGACCAAGCCCGGTAAGTGCTCTGGGGCCCACTCCGGCAACCGCACCTCTTCGGAGTGCCGCGCCGCCGTCGAGGACGTTCCATCGAGCTCCGCCGGCAAGTACAGGAAGGGAATGACCGCTCCTCCGGCAACCAAGAAGGTGTCCGCCAAGGAGGACGGCACTGGCGGTACCTTCACCATCAGTGCCACGCTTGACAGCAAATAGGAAAGCGCGCTCGTCGCCTTCCTGCGGGCGAATGACGACGTGTTTGCATGGCAACCGTCCGACATCCCCGGTGTTCCCAGGAGGGAGATTGAGCACAAGCTCGCTGTCTGTCCTCACGCGCGACCCGTCAAGCAGAAAGTGAGAAAGCAAGCCGTGGAGCGCCAGGAATTCATCAGCGAAGAGATCAAGAAGCTAGAGGCAGCAGGCCTAGTGAGAGGTGTGATCCATCCAACGTGGCTGGCCAATCCGGTCGTCGTGCGCAAAGCCAATGGGAAGTGGAGACTGTGCATAGACTTCACCGACGTGAATAAAGCATGTCCCAAAGATCCATTTCCCTTGCCGCGCATTGACCAGATTGTTGACTCCACTGCCGGATGTGAGCTACTCTCTTTTCTCGATGCATATTCAGGCTACCACCAAGTCTTTATGGCCAAGGAAGATGAAGAGAAGACCGCATTTATCACTCCGTGCGGCACCTATTGCTTCATACGCATGCCGTTTGGACTGAAGAATGCGGGATCAACGTTTGCAAGGGTAGTGCACTCTGCTTTCGAGCCGCAGATCCATAGGAACGTGGAGGCCTACATGGATGACATCGTAGTGAAGAGCAGGAGCAAGGAAACCCTGGTCCAAGATCTGGAAGAGACATTTCAGAACTTGCGCAAGATACAGCTCAAGCTGAACCCCGAGAAGTGCGTTTTCGGGGTCCCCTCCGGCAAGCTTCTCGGGTTCTTTGTGTCACAGAGGGGGATTGAAGCTAATCCCGACAAGATCAAAGCCATCGAGCAGATCGAAGCCCCAGAGCGCGTCAAGGACGTCAGAAAGCTTGCAGGTTGTGTGGCCGCCCTCAGTCGGTTCATTTCAAGGTCTGCAGAACGCGCCCTGCCCTTCTTTAAAATCTTGAAGAAGGCAGGTCCCATGCAGTGGACTCCAGAAGCGGAGGCAGCGCTGCAAGATTTGAAAAGGTACCTATCCTCCGCTCCAATACTTGTCGCACCTAGACCACAGGAGAAGTTGTTGCTATACCTAGCGGCAACCAACCAGGTGGTTAGTGCTGCGTTAGTGGCGGAGAGGGAGGCCGACGAGGAGCCTATACCACCTACAAGCGAGTCCAGCGACGAGCGGGGGGTTGCTCCAGCAAGCTCTGGCCCCGACAAGGGCCACCCTGCGCAGGAACAGGACGGAGCGCGGAAGAAGATGGTGCAGCGCCCGGTGTATTTTGTAAGTTCCCTCTTGCAGGGGGCTAGATCAAGATACTCCGGGGTGCAGAAATTGCTTTTCGGCCTCCTCATGGCCTCGAGAAAGCTGCGCCATTACTTCCAAGCGCATGAGATAACAGTAGTCACTCGCTTTCCGCTGAGGAGGATATTGCACAATCCAGAGGCAACAGGCAGGATCGTCGAGTGGGCACTGGAGCTGTCGAGCTTCGGGCTCAAGTTTGAAAGTACTTCAACCATACAGAGCCGAGCTTTGGCAGAATTCATAGCTGAGTGGACCCCGACGCCAGATGGAGAAGGCCAAGAAACAAGCGCGCCCGTACAAGGAGCAACAAGCGAGTGGGTAATGTACTTCGATGGTGCCTTTTCGCTGCAAGGCGCCGGTGCTGGCGTGGTACTCATCGCGCCCACCGGAGAGCACCTCAAGTATGTTATCCAGATGCACTTCCCAAGAGAGCAAGCTACCAACAATACTGCTGAGTATGAAGGCTTGCTCGCCGGCCTCAGGATTGCGGCCGAACTTGGGATCAGAAAGCTGATCGTGCGGGGAGATTCTCAACTGGTGGTCCGGCAAGTCAACAAGAGCTACCAGAGCCCTCTGATGGAAGCTTACGTAGATGAAGTGAGGAAGCTGGAAGAACACTTTGAAGGGCTGCAAATGGAGCATGTCGCGAGAGCTCAGAATGAGATAGCAGACGGCCTTTCGAAGTGTGCTTCGCTGAAGTTACCTGTGGAACTAGGGACCTTCTTGCTCAAGCTGACTCAACCATCCGTTACACCATCGGTTGGGCAGTCCAAGAAAAGGAAGTTGGTCTCCGGCGACTACTCGCAGGCGGACCTCCCTGAGACCGCCGCCAAGGTCCCCAAGATCAACAACCAGAACGCCGGGGGACAGCCCGCTCCTGCGGATCCCAGGATCCGTCCAGTCGAAGCCGGTGTCCCCGGTAAGCCTCGCTCCAGCGGGCTGATCAGCAGCCTGAACGCCGAGGGACAGCCCGCTCCTGCGGATCCAAGGATCCGTCCAGTCAAAGCAGGTGTCCCCGATAAGCCTTGCTCCGGCGAGCGGATCAGCAGTCTGAACGCTGAGGAACAGTCCGCTCCTGCGGGTCCGAGGGTCCGTCCAGTGGAAGCGGAGGTTCCCGACAAGCTTTGCCCCGGCAAGCTTGTCGGGGGATCACCGGCTCCGGCTGAACCAGAGGTTCTTGCCGTAGAAGCCGGGGTCCCCGCAGCGGCCTTCATGCCTTTAGTCCTTGCCGTCGAGCCCCGGGCTCCGGCATGGGCACGGCAGATCGTCCGTTTTCTGCAAACTGGAGAACTTCCCGACGACCCAGAAGAGGTGGAGAAGATCACCAGGCAGTCAAGTATGTACCAGTTCGTGGACAACGAGCTGTACAGAAGGAGACTCAACGGTGTCAGATTGAAGTGCATCTCCAGGGAAGACGGACAGAAGCTGTTGGCAGAGATACACGGAGGCATGTGCGGCCATCACATTGGCGCAAGAGCAATTGTCGGGAAAGCCTTCCGGCAAGGGTTCTTCTGGCAAGAAGCCCTCCAAGATGCAACTGCACTAGTAACCAAGTGTGAAGCGTGCCAGTTCCATGCAAAACAGATTCATCAGCCAGCTCAAGCTCTCCAAACAATCCCTTTGTCCTGGCCCTTCTCGGTCTGGGGGCTCGATATCCTCGGCCCTTTTCCCCGAGCCGTCGGGGGCTTCGAGTACTTGTACGTTGCAATCGACAAGTTCACGAAGTGGCCAGAAGTGGAGCCAGTGAGGAAGGTGACCGCGCAGTCAGCAGTCAAGTTCTTCCGGTCGATCGTCTGCCGTTTCGGAATCCCCAACAGAGTCATCACCGACAACGGGACACAATTTACAAGTCGCGCCTTCATGCAATACGCCCAGGATCTCGGCGCCAAGGTCTGTTTCGCTTCGGTTGCTCACCCCAGGAGCAACGGTCAAGCAGAAAGGGCCAACGCTGAAGTGCTGCGCGGACTCAAGACCAGGACCTTCGACAGGCTGCACAAGTGCGGAAGAAATTGGATTGAGGAGCTGCCGGCGGCTCTGTGGTCAATCAGGACGACACCAAGTCGAGCCACCGGACAGACACCTTTTGCTCTAGTCTATGGAGCGGAAGCAGTTATCCCCACGGAACTCGTATACGGATCTCCTCGGGTGCTCGCTTATGACGAGCTCGAGCAAGAGCGGCTGCGCCAAGATGACGCGCTGCTCCTTGAGGAAGGACGTCTCCAGGCTGCGGTACGAGCCGCTCGATACCGGCAAGCCTTGCGTCGCTACCATAGCCGCAAGGTCAAGGCCAGGAGTCTCGAAGAGGGCGACCTTGTTCTTCGGCGCACTCAGTCGGCCAAGAATTCCAACAAGTTGACGCCAAAGTGGGAAGGACCTTATCGGGTGAGACAAGTCACGAGGCCTGGCGCTGTCCGCCTCGAGACCGAAGAAGGCGTACCAGTGAGCAACTCCTGGAACATAGAGCATCTTCGCAAGTTTCACCCATAAGGCGCGGTTGCCGTGACCCGCTCCGGCAACCATCGGTTTGTACAGGCCTTGCCGCTGTTGCATGTAACCCCTTGTACAAAGCCAGGCGAAGCCCCTGGCACCAGATAAAGTTGCCCTGTTAGGCGACCTTGTTCTTAGGCACGTTCAGTCGGCCAAGAATTATAACAAGTTGACGCCGAAGCAGGAAGGCCCTTGTCGGGTGGAACGAGTCGCGAGGCCCGGCACTGTCCGCCTCAAGACCGAAGAGGGCCTACCAGTGAGCAACTCCTGGGAATATAGAGCATCTTCGCGAGTTCCGCCCACTAGGCGCGGTTGCCGTGACCCGCTCCGGCAACCATCGGTTTGTACAGGCCTTGCCGCTGCTGCATGTAACCCCTTGTACAAAGCCAGGCGAAGCCCCTGGCACCAGATAAAGTTGCCCTGTTAGGCGACCTTGTTCTTAGGCACGTTCAGTCGGCCAAGAATTATAACAAGTCGACGCCGAAGCAGGAAGGCCCTTATCGGGTGAGACGAGTCGCGAGGCCCGGCGCTGTCCGCCTCAAGACCGAAGAGGGCCTACCAGTGAGCAACTCCTGGGAACATAGAGCATCTTCGCAAGTTTCGCCCATAAGGCGCGGTTGCCGTGATCCGCTCCGGCAACCACCGGTTTGTGCAGGCCTTGCCGATGTTGCATTTAAGCCCTCGTACAAAGCCAGGCGAAGCCCCTGGCCGAAGATAAAGAAGCGCTGGCGCCCTAGATTTTAGCATGCATGCTGAGTCAGAGTCTCGTCCTTGGTTAGGGTTGTCAGTTCCTAACTGTCGCTAACCCCTAACTTAGAGGTCGAGTCCGCGTCTTTTTCCCATCCTTCCCCTTTTTGGCTCGCAGGAATTGAATGTCCTTGCCAGGCCGCTCGAGGACAAGGAAGAGGAGAAGGACGAGCCAACACCTGCCCCCCGGCGGGCCAGAGTCGCCGGGGGCCGCAACCTCAGATAAGTTTTTTGCATCCCTCATCATGCATTCTCTTATGGACTGTGGAATTTGAAAGCCTCCTTCCCTCCCGAAAAGCTACCATGCTCTCTTAGCGGCAAGCCCCAGAGCGCGTTCCTGGGGCCCGTTGCGATAGCAGCCGCGGCAGCAAGGGGGAGGGAAGCGAGGGGCCGGAACCCACCTGCTCCCCGCCTCCGCCAAGGGCGTGAGAAAGGCCGAGCAGTGCGGGGGATCGGCTGGGCGTATTGCCGGGCGAGAAACTGTCTATCTTAACGATGTAAAGGATTCGTTCCCTACCGCGGTTTCCACCCGCGAGACAAATGATCCGGCAAACATCCCCTTTTCATTAAAAACATTCCACTCAGGTACAGTTCAGAGAGAATGAAAAACATGAAAAGAGGGATTACAAGGCTTAAACGCAACTAAGGCCCAAAGGCTTACGAGCTGAAAAGAGATAAGGTGCCCGTAATCCCTTTCTTGTCTCTCTCCCCAGGAGGTAGGGCAAGTAGGCGAAGAGGGCGAAAGGGGCACCTAGATGAGCTACGGGTGGCAGAAGGCACCAAGAGAAGATCCGGGGGCTCCGCCCGGGGGTCTCCGGAGGCTGAAGAAGACGGAGGCGCCGGAGGCAGAGCTGGAAGATGAGGCAGCGGCCTTGCCGCCAGCCTCTTCCTCTTCCGCAGCCTCGCCACTCCGGCCGCCCGAGGAGATCAAGCCCCCCCCGGCAAGAGGAGCTTGCCGGGCCGAAGAGAAGACCCCGGTGGTCGTCACCGAGAGCAAGGGTGATGACGGCGTCTGGGGCGCATCTGGAACACGAGGCACCGGAGCGTCAGCCAGTGTCAAAGTCGGCCCGTACTCCGACTTCGCGGCCTTCGACGTCCGCCCTATGTCCTCCTCAGCAGCCCCCCCTACGCCAGTCGCCCAAGGAGACGACCCCGGGGAGTTCACGGAGCCCGGCGCGGTCGATGGGGCCGCCGGCGCCACCCGGAGCTGCGGCCGACGCCTAGTCGTACCCGTCATCCCGGCGGCTGCTCCCCTCGTCGTCGTTGTCGCTCCCCTCCTCGTCACTCTCGCTCGAGGAGGAGCCTTCGCTGTCGGAGGAGCTATCTTCGCAGCACCGGGCCCGGATACCGAAGCCCCAGAAGGCCTTGACGGAGAGGAGGTCCTCCCCCACTAGCTTGAAGTGGAGGGTGAACCCCTCCGTCAAGCTGTGTATCCGGGCGAACGTCTTCCACCCGCGGCCCAGACACACCACGCCGGGGGCTCGGGACTCGACGTGGACTCGCGTCCCGCTGATCCCGCAGCCCCTCATGCGCAGGTTTAGCGTCTCAAGCTGCTCCACCTCCAACACATTCGCGAATGGAGCGGGAAGCCGGAGGTGGCGACGAGGCGCCCGGCGCAGCCTGATAATGAACTCACAGGGGTCGTCCCCGAGATGGACCGCGGGAAGGAACGGAGCTGCTGGCGGGGGCAAGGGCGGCGCACCGATCCGTCCGCCCCGAGCGCCTCGGCCCCGTCCACGACCTCGTCCGCGACCTCGCCCTCTCCCTCTTCCCCCGACGATCGGCTCCGCCACCGCGGGCGCAAGGGGAGGAGGGGCGCGTTGCCGAGCATACACCCTCGCGGCAACCGAAGAAGAACCAGGGTTCCCCCCCTCCATCGCAGATGGGGGAAGGAAACCAGAAGCAGAAGGAGGAAGGAGATGGAGTGCGTATTTCCGTCGCCCCCTCTCGCTCCTTATAAAGGAGCGGAGTGGGACCGCGGCCGCCCCGCTCCTCCAATAGAAGCGGAGGAAGGGCAGGCGACTGGGGCCGACCCACTGCATCGGCCCGCGCCGGCCCGACTCCCTGCCTCCGCCGCCGCGACTCCGAGTGCATGAGGACCGCGTGGTGGGCGCGCAGAACCGAGGCGACGGGTGGGACGACCTCTCCCCATCCCGTAACTATGGGGAACGGACGCCTCGAAAACCGCGCCCCACCCCCGTTCATTTATTGAGCCGCGCCTCCGCACCTCCCTCCACTTAAAGAGGGAACGGGCGTTTTCGCCCCCACGACGCCGCGGTAAGCGCGCGCCGCCTGGGGAAGGCGCGGCGGATGCGGAGTTAAGGAGCAGCGCGACCAAGGCCATGCGTGCCCGTGCACCGTTAGGGCCTGGCCCAACAACGCTCGGCACCATGTGTGGCCCAGGCCCGGGGGCTCCTGTCGGTGTACTAAAGTAGGGGTACCTTAGTACCCCAGACTTGTGCACGGACAGTCGTAGCACCCTGCGGCAAGGCCCGCCCCGGAAGCGCCAAGAGAAGACCAAGCATTCAAGACAAGGCCCCCGGCAAGAGGAGCTTGCCGGGCCAAGAAGACAAGGCCCCCGGCAAGAGGAGCTTGCCGGGCCAAGAAGACAAGACCCCGGCAAGAGGAGCTTGCCGGGACGACTGAGCCCATGTAAGGCCATCCAAGAACAAAGTATAACGAGACAGAAGATCGAGCCCCCGACAAGAGGAGCTTGTCGGGAAGGCCGAACCCAGGCACCACAAGAGAAGCCCGCCGTGGCGCGCTAAGCGCCCCGGCAAGGCCTGATAGCTGGCACGCTATCAGGCACAGGAAGACGACCCCCGCGGCAAGCCACTTGCCGCGGCAAGATCGCCACCTCAAGACTGCGCTCCAGCTCGCCCGCCCACGCGTCGCTCCGGGGCTTCCCCCGAGGGCACGTGGCGAGGCACCGCGCAGCCTGGGGCATGCGGCGGCATGCAGCCGCCATCGTGGCGAACGGTGGCGCACCTAACGGTCCGCCTCGGTGCTGTCCGGGCGACCGTGACGGGCATTTAATGCCCTTGTCCCCTACCGTCAGAAGTAGGTATGATAACACTGTGCCGCACTGTAGCACCACCGTTCCCGCACTATTACAACTACCACCCCTTTTACACTTTTACCCCTTTCTCTTACGTTGACACCTGTCGGTGACCCCTTTGCGCTATAAAAGGAGGCCCGTGTGCAACGTAGAAGGGGTTCCGGGGTTCGGAGAATCGGCATCCAGACAGCCATACGCTCGGTGCAGCTAGCTCTCCAAGCTCCCGAGCTCCCCAGTTCAATACAACTAAGCAGGAGTAGGGTTTTACGCGTCCATCGCGGCCCGAACCTGGGTAAACCGCCCGTGTGCCCGCCTCGATCTGCTCTCTGCGCTCCCTCCGCCCCCCTCGCCGGACAACGAAAGGGGCTCCGGCCCCATAGGTGCTCGCGGGGGGACGCCCGTCCGCCCCGACACCGTGGCCACAATATGGGCTGTAATGCTAACATAAAGAATATGGCCTCCAAAAAACCCGTAAGAATTAGAAAATGGGCTGTAAATTATTTGAAATAATGGCAGATGGGCTGTATGCTGTTTTCCACAGATTTGAGGCTTTCCACATATGGCCTGTATACTGTTGCATGTCCATCCAACGGCCGTCGTGCTTCTTCAATCTCTGCTCTTCCTGCTCCAGCCGCTCAAACAAGCGCCAGCAGGACTGCCTGCTCCCTCCTCCCCGCAGCCGGCTGTGCTGCCGCGCAGGCCTCACCGCCCCACCATCCTCCCATCGCTGGCCTAGCCATCCCTCTACTCACCCACACCTGCTATTATTATCCGGCGACGGCAGACGAACCAGTAAACCCTCGTACAACCGTACTCCCCTCCGCGTGGGAAACAAAAACAACGGCCGAGTCTTCCCTGCCTCCGTGTCGTTCCCTTCCTAGGACTCGCCGTCGTCCACCGCCCTGGTGCTGTCGGCATGGTGTGGTCAGCGTGGTCAACGACCGACATGCATCTCAAGTGGACTGTACGTGGAGAGGCTGACAGCTGGGTCCATGGCCGCACGCAAGGAAATGCCTCCTTAGTACGTGCAAAATAATGATTTCCACCACCTGACATCTGGGACTGACCGAAACGGCCTCTGTATTTCGCGAAAAAACGTTACCGCCGCTGACAGCTCGGACCCACCAGCTATATCTTCACATGCAAGGAAGTGCCTCCTTATTACGCACAAAAAAATGAATACTCCCCCGCTAGCTGGGACCCAGTATAGTGGGCCTACTAAGTTGATGGGGACGAAGGGCTTTGTCAACTTAGTCAATATGCACGATTCTAGCTCGACTGACCGTACGATGTCCATCCAACGGCCGTAGTGCTTCTTCAACCTCTGGTCTTCTTGCTCCAGCCGCCCAAAGCAGCACCGGTCGTGCCGCCTGCTCCTGCCTCCCGTGGCCGGCTGTGCTGCCGCGGAGGCCTCACCGCCCCCATACTACTCCCACCGCTAGCCAGGCCATCGCTCCACTCCACTCACCCACACCCCCTGTTATTCTGCGGCGACGGCAGCGCAGCCGAACCAGTGAACCCTCTTACTCCTCTACGCGTGGGCATCCACTGCCGCGTCTTCCCCGGCTCCGCGTCGTCCCCTTCCTAGGCCTCGCCGTCGTCCACCGCCGTGGTGCTGTCGGCGCGGCGTGGTCAATGTGGTCAATGACCGAATACCATCGGAAGAATACTGTACGTGGAGAGGCTGACAGCTGGGTCCACGGCAGCATCAAGGAAGTGCCTCCATATTACGCGGAAAATAATTATTCCTCCACTTGACAGCAGGGACCCACCGGACGCCCACCAGTATATCGCAAAAAAATGTTTGCCCCTGACTGTTGGGACCCACCCGACGGGCCACCGTATTTCGCGAAAAAACGTTCCCCCTGCTGTCAGCTCAGACCCACCGGAAGTGCCTCGTTATTATGCACAAAAAAAATGCATACCCACTGCTAGCTGGGACCCACCTTGGTGGGAGGCTGACTTGTGGGCCTACTAAGTTGACGGGGATGGAGGGCTTTGTCAACTTAGTCAATATGCACGATTCTAGCTCCAGTGACCATACGATGTCCATCCAACGGCCGTAGTGCTTCTTCAACCTCTGGTCTTCGTGCTCCAGCCGCCCAAACCAGCGTCGGTCGTGCCTCGTGCTACTGCCTCCCATGGCCGGCTGCGATGCAGCGGAGGCCTCACCGCCCCCTACTACTCCCACCGCTAGCCAGGCCATCCCTCTACTCACCCACACCCCCTGTTACTCTGCGGCGACGACAGCCTCACACCGCAGCGAACCAGTTAACCCTCGTACTCCTCTACGCGTGGGCATCCATTGCCGCATCTTCCCCGGCTCCGTGTCGTCACCTTCCTAGGCCTCGCCGTCGTCCACCGCCCTGGTGCTCTCGGCGCGGTGTGGTCAACGTGGTCAAGGAACGGCTTCCATCGGACGTGGACTGTACGTGGAGAGGCTGACAGTTGGGTCCACGGCCACAGCAAGGAAGTGCCTCCTTATTACGTGCAAAATAATTATTCCTCCACCTGACAGCGAGGACCCACCGGATGGGCCACCGTATTTTGCGAAAAAACATTTGCCCCTGACCGCTGAGACCCACCAGCTACATCTTCGCACGCAAGGAAGTGCCTGACTGTCGGGACCCACCTGGTCGAAGCGTACGTAGTGTTGTCATTCTGCTCACGAACGTGTACGTACATATATATTGGTCGATGTACATCCACGCACGTGTCGCAGTAGAGGCGCGCACGTAGCATGTACACGTACGTACAACGGCCAGGGTGCAAGAAAGAAAATACGGCCATGTATGTGTGCATACGGGCGGGGTCTCGAACGCCTACTCGCGCATACGTACGGCCAGGGATCGTGTACATGGCTGGATCGGAACGGAGAAACAACGTCATCGTCGTGTTCATGCGGAGGCAACGGAATGCGTCGTGTTCATGGGGAGGCAACGGAATCCGTCGTGTTCATGGGGAGGCAACGGAATGCGTCGTGTTCATCGGGAGGCAACGGAACTCGTGGGAGCAAACCGGCTGGGTCGAAACGGAATGCGTGGTCGTGTTCATCGGGAGGGCTTGGATGGATCAGGCGATGGAAACGAGGCCTGGCTGTCACAGCCCTAGAATTTGATTGCAGATAGTGGCATTGCATCCATGCATCATGTCTAAAGTTATGTGAATTTGAAATGGGGATTGACTCAAACCCTAGCACCTAAGAGAAATCAAATAGGTTTAACTAAAATAAATTCCAAGAACCCACAATGGTCTTAGAAAAGAGTTCATGATTTTTGGAAATGCTGGAAACATCATCCAGAGGTGATGCACATTTTTTCTAGCCATCTTGGATTTTACCTCAACACATATTGTATTTGATTGGGGCTCCAAAACATTGCTATAAATATTTTCACAGCTCCAAATATTCTGAGAAATATTGAGGGACACCGGATTAATTCAGAGAGTGCCCAAAAATATTCTCAGAATTATATAAAAATGATTTAGTGCTAAACTAAATCAAAACAGAGCAACTAAATAGAAAACTGAAACTAAATTAGAGAGAGAGAAGTTATCTGGCCACCTACCTGCACAGCCCACCACTGTTGCCGGCCCAGCCGTGCGGCGCAGCCCACTAACCTCCTCGCTCGCCGTCTTCCTCCTGCCAGTAGGCAGGAGTGAACACGCGCGCGCACCTGCGGAGCCTCCACCTCCTGCTTCGCGCTGGAGGTCGCTCCTTCGTCCTAATCCGCGTCTGGAGACGCCCGAGGCCCCCCTCTAACTTTCCCCTCACTCTCTGTTTTCTCCCTCGCCATCTAGCCCCTCCTCTGAGCGTCACCGAGAGCTTCCGCCTGCCGTCGTGCCTCACCCGTGTGGTCACCGATGACGAGCACCGCCGCATCCACCGCCTCCCTTTCGCTTCTCCGACCGGTCCAGATGCCCCGCCGTCCCGCTCTTCATCTGCTCGTCGACGCACGCAACACCAGGAGCAGCAGAGCGCCGCCCCCGTTGTCTCCATCGCTGCCTCTGCTTCGTCACCGCCATCGTCGATTCGCCGGCCACAACACTTCCCCGACCCCGCCGTCGCCTCTGCTAGTCCCGCTGTGAGCCCCGCTGTTTATCCCTGCTTCCCGAGCTCGATATCGCCTCCTAGCCGCGTTAGTCGTCGGAGCCGAAGATCGCCGCCGCGTGAGGTCATCGCCGGCCTCGTTCTGGACACCCCTCGGCCTCCCGCGTGCCTCCCCTGGATGCGCGCGAGCAAGGGCAACCCCCTGGTGGCTTTGGCTTGACCTACCGCCGCCCGTAGCGCCGCTCCGGTGATCCTCCGCCGTGGCCAGAGGTCCTCGGCGGCTAACCCCACCCCCCATCATGTTGACGTGGCGTGATTAGCTTAGGAGCTAATCACCCATTAATTAACCACCCGGGTCACTGTCTAGTGGGCCCAGGCCCCTATAATCCTTAGATTAGAGTTAACCAACTCTGTTATTTAATTGTGCTTATGTCATGCGGGCCCCAGCAGACAGATTTGACTATGTTGACCCGCTGACACCCTGCTGACATCATAGTGACGTCACCCTGATGCAATAAGTGTTTTTCTGGATTATTTCTAATTCAGGAAATTCCAGAAAATAGTTAAAACTTCTGAAAATCATAGAAAATAATCTATATCTCGGATTGAAAAGATTTATATATGAAAAATGATCAGAAAAATCCAATCTATCCATATGTACCATTTTCATGCATGTTAGAACAACTTATAGCTTCTGTTTAGGACAAATAATATAAATGGCATTTGAATATCCATATATGGAGTTTGAATTTGAATCTTGGATTCAAACCAACTCCATTTAATCTGTTGCTAGCTGCATTAGGTCAAATCACTCATATTGCCATGTCATGATCATGCGTCATATTGTGCATTGCATTGATTGTGTTTCCTCTCTGTTGCTGGTATTTGTTCCCCCTCAGTAGACGTTGATCCGGCGATGAGTTCGATGACACCGATGAAGAGCTATACTATCTTCAGAAGTGCCAGGCAAGCAAAACCCCCTTGTTCATTCCGATACAATCCCACTCTCTAGCTCCTGCTCTCTTTTACTGCATTAGGACAACAACGTTTCAACTGTTACATGATGCGGTAGCTGAACCCCTTTCCTCTGCATGACCTGTCATTGCCACAGTAAATAGATGAAACTATTGGGGATCGTAGCAGAAATTAAAATTTTCCTACGCATCACCAAGATCTATCCATGGAGTATTCTAGCAACGAGGGGATAGGAGAGCATCTACATACCACTTGTAGATCGCAACGGAAGCGTTCAAGGAGAACGTGGATGATGGAGTCGTACTCGCCGTGATCCGAATCACCGGTGACCAGCGCCGAAAGGACGGCACCTCCGCGTTCAACACACGTACGGGACGATCGACGTCTCCTCCTTCTTGATCCAGCAAGGGGGAAGGAGAGGTTGATGAAGATCCAGCAGCACGACGGCGTGGTGGTGGATGCAGCAGAGTTCCAGCAGGGCTTCGCCGAGCTTCTGTGGAGAGAGGGAGAGGTGTAACGGGGAGAGGGAGGCGCCAATGCAGCAGGGTTGCGGCTGCCCTACCTCCCCCCTTTATATAGGCCCCCAAGGGGGGTGCGCAGCCCTGGAGATGGATCTCCAGGGGGGCGGCGGCCTAGGGGGGGGGCTTGCCCCCAAAGCAAGGGGGGCGCCCCCACTAGGGTTTCCCCCCAACCCTAGGCGCATGGGCCCAAGGGAAGGGGGTGCGCCCAGCCCACCAGGGGCTTGTTCCCTACCCCTTGTGGCCCATGAGGCCCTCCGAGAGGGCTGGCCCCTCAAGGTGGACCCCCGGTGCCTCACCGGTGGCCCCGGTACAATACCGATATGCCCCCGAGACTTTCCGGTGTCTGTACAACAACTTCCCATATATAAATCTTTACCTCCGGACTACTCCGGAACCTCTCGCGACGTCCGGGATCACATCCGGGACTCCGAACAACCTTCGGTTTGCTGCATACTAATATCTTTAACAACCCTAGCGTCACCGAACCTTAAGTGTGTAGACCCTACGGGTTCGGGAGACATGCAGACATGACCGAGACGATCTCCGGTCAATAACCAACAGCGGGATCTGGATACCCATGTTGGCTCCCACATGCTCCTCGATGATCTTATCGGATGAACCACGATGTCGAGGACTTAATCAATCCCGTACTCAATTCCCTTTGTCCATCGGTACGATACTTGCCCGAGATTCGATCGTCGGTATACCGATACCTTGTTCAATCTCGTTACCGGCAAGTCTATTTACTCGTTCCCATAATACATCATCCCGTGAACAACACCTTGATCACATTGAGCTCATTATGATGATGTCTTACCGAGTGGGCCCAGAGATACCTCTCCGTCACACGGAGTGACAAATCCCAGTCTCGATTCATGCCAACCCAACAGATACTTTCGGAGATACCTGTAGTGCACCTTTATAGTCACCCAGTTACGTTGTGACGTTTGATACACCCAAAGTATTCCTACGATGTCCGGGAGTTGCATAATCTCATGGTCTAAGGAATGATACTTGACATTCAGAGAAGCTCTAGCAAACGAACTACACGATCTTTATGCTATGCTTAGATTTGGGTCTTGTCCATCACATCATTCTCCTAATGATGTGATCCCGTTATCAATGACATCTCCATGTCCATAGTCAGGAAACCATGACTATCTATTGATCAACGAGCTAGTCAACTAGAGGCTTACTAGGGACACATTGTGGTCTATGTATTCACACATGTATTATGATTTCCGAACAATACAATTATAGCATGAAAAATAGACAATTATCATGAACAAGGAAATATAATAATCCATTTATTATTGCCTCTAGGGCATATTTCCAACAGTCTCCCACTTGCACTAGAGACAATAATCTAGTTACATTGTGATGAATCGCACACCCATGGAATTTTGGTGTTGATCATGTTTTGCTCTAGGGAGAGGTTTAGTCAACAGATCCGCCACATTTAGGTCCGTATGTACTTTACAAATCTCTATGTCTCCATTTTGAACACTTTCACGAATGGAGTTGAAGCGACGCTTGATATGCCTGGTCTTCCTGTGAAACCTGGGCTCCTTCGCAAGGGCAATTGCTCCAGTGTTGTCACAGAAGAGAGTCATCGGGTCCGACGCATTGGGTATGACTCCTAGGTCGGTGATGAACTCCTTCACCCAGACTGCTTCTTGTGCTGCCTTCGAGGCTGCCATATACTCTGCTTCACATGTAGATCCCGCCACGACGCTTTGCTTGCAACTGCACCAGCTTACTGCCCCTCCATTCAAAATATACACGTATCCGGTTTGTGACTTGGAGTCATCCAGATCTGTGTCGAAGCTAGCGTCGACGTAACCCTTTACGACGAGCTCTTCGGCACCTCCATAAACGAGAAACATATCCTTAGTCCTTTTCAGGTACTTCAGGATGTTTTTGACCGCTGTCCAGTGTTCCTTGCCGGGATTACTTTGGTACCTACCTACCAAACTTACGGCAAGGTTTACATCGGGTCTGGTACACAACATGGCATACATAATAGACCCTATAGCTGAGGCATAGGGGATGACACTCATCTCTTCTATATCTTTTGCCGTGGTCGGGCATTGAGCCGTGCTCAATCGCACACCTTGCAATACAGGCAAGAACCCCTTCTTGGACTGATCCATTTTGAACTTCTTCAAAATCTTGTCAAGGTACGTACTTTGTGAAAGACCGATGAGGCGTCTTGATCTATCCCTATAGATCTTGATGCCTAATATACAAGCAGCTTCTCCAAGGTCCTTCATTGAAAAACACTTGTTCAAATAGGCCTTTATGCTTTCCAAGAATTCTATATCATTTCCCATCAATAGTATGTCATCCACATATAATATGAGAAATGCTACAGAGCTCCCACTCACTTTCTTGTAAACGCAGGCTTCTCCATAAGTCTGCATAAACCCAAACGCTTTGATCATCTCATCAAAGCGAATGTTCCAACTCCGAGATGCTTGCACCAGCCCATAGATGGAGCGCTGGAGCTTGCATACTTTGTTAGCATTCTTAGGATCGAAAAAACCTTCCGGCTGCATCATATACAGTTCTTCCTTAAGGAAGCCGTTAAGGAATGCCGTTTTGACGTCCATTTGCCATATCTCATAATCATAGTATGCGGCAATTGCTAACATGATTCGGACAGACTTCAGCTTCGCTACGGGAGAGAAAGTCTCATCGTAGTCAACCCCTTGAACTTGTCGATAACCCTTAGCGACAAGTCGAGCTTTATAGATGGTCACATTACCATCCGCGTCTGTCTTCTTCTTAAAGATCCATTTATTTTCTATGGCTCGCCGACCATCGGCAAGTCATTCAAAGTCCACACTTTGTTTTCATACATGGATTCTATCTCGGATTTCATGGCTTCTAGCCATTTGTCGGAATCTGGGCCCGCCATCGCTTCTTCATAGTTCGAAGGTTCACCATTGTCCAACAACATGATTTCCAGGACGGGGTTGCCGTACCACTCTGGTGCGGAACGCGTCCTTGTGGACCTACGAAGTTCAGTAGGAGCTTGATCAGAAGTATCTTGATCATCATCATTAACCTCCTCTCTAATCGGTGCAGGCACCACAGGAACATTTTCCTGAGCTGCGCTACTCTGATTTTCAAGAGGTAGTACTTCATCAAGCTCTACTTTCCTCCCACTTACTTCTTTCGCGAGAAACTCTTTCTCTAGAAAGGACCCGTTCTTGGCAACAAAGACCTTGCCTTCGGATCTGAGGTAGAAGGTATACCCAACTGTTTCCTTGGGATATCCTATGAAGACGCATTTTTCCGATTTGGGTTCGAGTTTTTCAGGTTGAAGTTTCTTGACATAAACATCGCAACCCCAAACTTTCAGAAACGACAGCTTAGGTTTCTTCCCAAACCATAATTCATACAGTGTCGTCTCAAAGGATTTTGACGAAGTCCTATTTAAAGTGAATGCGGCCATCTCTAGAGCGTATCCCCCAAATGATAGAGGTAGATCTGTAAGAGACATCATAGACCGCACCATATCCAATAGAGTGCGATTACGATGTTCGGACACACCGTTACACTGAGGTGTTCCAGGCGGCATGAGTTGTGAAACGATTCCACATTTTCTTAAGTGTGTGCCAAATTCGTGACTTAAATATTCTCCCCCACGATCTGATCGTAAGAACTTTATTTTTCTGTCACGTTGATTCTCAACCTCACTCTGAAACTCCTTGAACTTTTCAAAGGTCTCAGACTTGTGTTTCATTAAGTAGACATACCCATACCTACTCAAATCATCAGTGAGAGTGAGAACATAACGATAGCCTCCGCGAGCCTCAACGCTCATTGGACCACACACATCTGTATGTATGATTTCCAACAAGTTGGTTGCTCGCTCCATTGTCCCTGAGAATGGAGTCTTGGTCATTTTGCCCATGAGGCATGGTTCGCATGTGTCAAATGATTCATAATCGAGAGACTCTAAAAGTCCATCAGCATGGAGCTTCCTCATGCGCTTGACACCAATGTGACCAAGGCGGCAGTGCCACAAGTATGTGGGACTATCATTATTAACTTTACATCTTTTGGTATTCACACTATGAATATGTGTAACATCACGTACGAGATTCATTAGGAATAAACCATTGACCATCGGAGCATGACCATAAAACATATCACTCATATAAATAGAACAACCATTATTCTCGGATTTAAATGAGTAGCCATCTCGCATTAAACGAGATCCAGATACAATGTTCATGCTCAAACTTGGTACTAAATAACAATTATAGAGGTTCAAAACTAATCCCGTAGGTAAATGTAGAGGTAGCGTGCCGACGGCGATCACATCGACCCTGGAACCATTCCCGACGCGCATCGTCACCTCGTCCTTCGCCAGTCTCCGTTTATTCTGCAGCTCCTGTTTTGAGTTACAAATATGAGCAACGGCACCGGTATCAAATACCCAGGAGCTACTACGAGCACTGGTAAGGTACACATCAATTACATGTATATCACATATACCTTTAGTGTTGCCGGCCTTCTTATCTGCTAAGTACTTGGGGCAATTCCGCTTCCAGTGACCAGTTCCCTTGCAATAAAAGCACTCAGTTTCAGGTTTGGGTCCATTCTTTGACTTCTTCCTGGCAACTGATTTACCAGGCGTGGCAACCTCCTTGCCGTCCTTCTTGAAGTTCTTCTTATCCTTGCCTTTCTTGAACTTAGTGGTTTTATTCACCATCAACACTTGATGTTCCTTTTTGATCTCCACCTCTGCAGATTTCAGCATTGAATACAACTCGTGAATGGTCTTTTCCATCCCCTGCATATTGTAGTTCATCACGAAGCTCTTGTAGCTAGGTGGGAGCGACTGAAGGATTCTGTCAATGACCGCCTCATCCGGGAGATTAACTTCCAGCTGAGTCAAGCGGTGGTGTAACCCAGACATCTTGAGTATGTGTTCACTGACAGAGCTATTCTGCTCCATCTTACAGCTAAAGAACTTGTCAGAGACATCATATCTCTCGACCCGGGCATGAGCTTGGAAAATCAATTTCAGCTCCTTGAACATCTCATATGCTCCGTGTTGCTCAAAACGCTTTTGGAGCCCCGGTTCTAAGCTGTAAAGCATGCCGCACTGAACGAGGGAGTAATCATCAGCACGAGACTGATGGGCGTTCATAACGTCCTGGTTTGCTGGGAATGGTGCATCACCTAGCGGTGCTTCTAGGACATAATCTTTCTTGGCAGCTATGAGGATGATCCTCAGGTTCCGGACCCAGTCCGCATAGTTGCTGCCATCATCTTTCAGCTTGGTTTTCTCTAGGAACGCGTTGAAGTTGAGGGTGACATTAGCGTGGGCCATTTGATCTACAAGACATATTGTAAAGATTTAGACTAAGTTCATGATAATTAAGTTCATCTAATCAAATTAATGAATGAACTCCCACTCAGATTTGACATCCCTCTAGTCATCTAAGTGATACATGATCCGAGTCAACTAGGCCGTGTCCGATCATCACGTGAGACGGACTAGTCATCATTGGTGAACATCTCCATGTTGATCGTATCTTCTATACGACTCATGTTCGACCTTTCGGTCCTCCGTGTTCCGAGGCCATGTCTGTACATGCTAGGCTCGTCAATCCAACCAAAGTGTATTGCGTGTGTAAATCTGGCTTACACCCGTTGTATGCGAACGTAAGGACCTATCACACCCGATCATCACGTGGTGCTTCGGAACGACGAACCTTAGCAATGGTGCACAGTTAGGGAGAACACATTTTTGATATTTTCATGAGGGATCATCTTATTTATGCTACCGTCGTTCTAAGCAAATAAGATGTAAAACATGATAAACATCACATGGAATCAAATAGTGACATGATATGGCCAACATCATTTCGCTCCTTTGATCTCCATCTTCGGGGCGCCATGTTCATCGTCGTCACCGGCATGACACCATGATCTCCATCATCATGATCTCCATCATCGTGTCTTCGTGAAGTTGTCACGTCAACTATTACTTCTACTACTATGGCTAACGCTTTAGCAATAAAGTAAAGTAATTACATGACGATTTAAGTTGACACGCAGGTCATAAATAAATAAAGACAACTCCTATGGCTCCTGCCGGTTGTCATACTCATCGACATGCAAGTCGTGATTCCTATTACAATAACAAGATCATCTCATACATCACATGATTCATCACAACTTCTGGCCATATCACATCACAAAGCACTTGCTGCAAAAACAAGTTAGACGTCCTCTAATTGTTGTTGCAAGTTTTTACGTGGCTGTTATAGGTTGCTAGCAAGAACGTTTCTTACCTACGTTAAAACCACAACGTGAATTGTCAATCTCTATTTACCCTTCATAAGGACCCTGTTCATCGAATCCGATCCAACTAAAGTGGGAGAGACAGACACCCGCCAGCCACCTTATGCAACTAGTGCATGTCAGTCGGTGGAACCGGTCTCACATAAGCGTACGTGTATGGTTGGTCCGGGCCGCTTCATCCCACAATACCGCTGAACCAAGATAGGACTAGTAACGGCAAGAAGAATTGACAATTCTACGCCCACAACTACTTTGTGTTCTACTCGTGCATAGAAACTACGCATAGACCTAGCTCATGATGCCACTGTTGGAGATCGTAGCAGAAATTAAAATTTTCCTACGCATCACCAAGATCTATCCATGGAGTATTCTAGCAACGAGGGGATAGGAGAGCATCTACATACCACTTGTAGATCGCAACGGAAGCGTTCAAGGAGAACGTGGATGATGGAGTCGTACTCGCCGTGATCCGAATCACCGATGACCAGCGCCGAAAGGACGACACCTTCACGTTCAACACACGTACGAGACGATCGACGTCTCCTCCTTCTTGATCCAGCAAGGGGGAAGGAGAGGTTGATGAAGATCCAGCAGCACGACGGCGTGGTGGTGGATGCAGCAGAGTTCCAGCAGGGCTTCGCCGAGCTTCTGTGGAGAGAGGGAGAGGTGTAACGGGGAGAGGGAGGCGCCAATGCAGCAGGGTTGCGGCTGCCCTCCCTCCCTCCTTTATATAGGCCCCCAATGGGGGGTGCGCAGCCCTGGAGATGGATCTCCAGGGGGGCGGCGGCCTAGGGTGGGGGGGGGCTTGCCCCCAAAGCAAGGGGGGCGCCCCCACTAGGGTTTCCCCCCAACCCTAGGCGCATGGGCCCAAGGGAAGGGGGTGCGCCCAGCCCACCAAGGGCTGGTTCCCTGCCCCTTGTGGCCCATGAGGCCCTCCAAGAGGGCTGGCCCCTCAAGGTGGACCCCCGGTGCCTCTCCGGTGGCCCCGGTACAATACCGATATGCCCCCGAGACTTTCCGGTGTCTGTACAACAACTTCCCATATATAAATCTTTACCTCCGGACTACTCCGGAACCTCTCGCGACGTCCGGGATCTCATCCGGGACTCCGAACAACCTTCGGTTTGCTGAATACTAATATCTTTAACAACCCTAGCGTCACTGAACCTTAAGTGTGTAGACCCTACGGGTTCGGGAGACATGCAGACATGACCGAGACGATCTCCGGTCAATAACAACAACGGGATCTGGATACCCATGTTGGCTCCCACATGCTCCTCGATGATCTCATCGGATGAACCACGATGTCGAGGACTTAATCAATCCCGTACTCAATTCCCTTTGTCCATCGGTACGATACTTGCCCGAGATTCGATCGTCGGTATACCGATACCTTGTTCAATCTCGTTACCGGCAAGTCTCTTTACTCGTTCCTGTAATACATCATCCCGTGAACAACACCTTGATCACATTGAGCTCATTATGATAATGTCTTACCGAGTGGGCCCAGAGATACCTCTCCGTCACACGGAGTGACAAATCCCAGTCTTGATTCATGCCAACCCAACAGATACTTTCGGAGATACCTGTAGTGCACCTTTATAGTCACCCAGTTACGTTGTGACGTTTGATACACCCAAAGTATTCCTACGATGTCCGGGAGTTGCATAATCTCATGGTCTAAGGAATGATACTTGACATTCAGAGAAGCTCTAGCAAACGAACTACACGATCTTTATGCTATGCTTAGATTTGGGTCTTGTCCATCACATCATTCTCCTAATGATGTGATCCCGTTATCAATGACATCTCCATGTCCATAGTCAGGAAACCATGACTATCTATTGATCAACGAGCTAGTCAACTAGAGGCTTACTAGGGACACATTGTGGTCTATGTATTCACACATGTATTATGATTTCCGAACAATACAATTATAGCATGAAAAATAGACAATTATCATGAACAAGGAAATATAATAATGCATTTATTATTGCCTCTAGGGCATATTTCCAACAGAAACCCACTAGCATGAGTAGGAGTTGTTTGAGCCCTGATGTGCCTACTCATTCATGCTTGTTTGTCATGCCTGCTACTGCTTAGAGTTGAGTCAGGTCTGATTCATCGGGGATGAATTGGAATGTGGTGAACATGTCCTACTGTTGAGAGCTAAGTGTGTGAACACGATTTGGTAAAGGTAGCGGTGAGAGGCCATGTAGGAGTACATGGTGGGTTGTCTCATTGCAGCCGTCCTCAGGAACCGAGTTCTGTGTTTGTGATCCATGAACAGTTACTACCACACATTGGGTTCCGGTAACTCGACCCCTCTTGACTTATTAATCAACATGATCTCTGTCCAGGAGTTGCAACTAGTTTCTGGTGTTTGTAGGTAGTGTTAGTAGTCTACCAAGTGGCACCCGATATAGGTGGGCTTGGGACAGACTAGGAACCGTGGCACGGTGTACCAAGCGTAGATCCATCCGTCGAGGTGGTCTTAGGAACCTGCACACATCGTTTGGGACGTGAGCGACACCCCGGCCGGATCTCCTTGCGGATGGAACCTGAATAGGCGATAAACCTGGACTAGAGACTTTTGTTGTTAGTCAAGTCGTGGCCGACTCCCTCGCCAGGCTTCCGCTTGAAGGTTGCCGAGGTACATGACGTGTACATGGTGGTAAGTGGCGAGAGCATGTGTGAGGAAGTACACCCCTGTAGGGTTATCATTATCTATTCGAATAGCCGGATTCCTCAGATATGGAAACGTTTACCCCTTGCATAGTTCATAGACAAGTGAAAGTGGATACTCTAAAACTCGCAAGATAAGCGTGAGTGCTATGGATGGCGTTCTCGTAGGGAGACGGGAGCAGATCCATAGTGGTGTATTGAAATGGTGAATATGTGGACTCGTGTGCGCCACCCCGAAAGAGTTACTTGCAGTCGTAGTTCAGGATAGCCACCGAGTCAAAGCTGGCTTGCTGTAGTTAAACTCCACCACCCCTTTATTGATACCGATGCATATGTAGATAGTTCTGATGTAAGTCTTGCTCGGTACATTTGTACTCACGTTTGCTTATTTTATGTTTTGCAAAGAGTCTTCAGTCTCGCTAGTTGTTCCGCGTGGACTTCGACGTTTAGCTTGTTACCTCAGCTACGATCTTGTGCCCTCGGCAGGATCTAGTAGATAGTCAGGCTTCTCAGTCTTTTTCATTTGTAGATGTCTGTACTCAGACATGTTAAGCTTCCGCATGTGCTTGACTTGTATGCTCTGAATGTTGGGTCATGGGACCCTTGTTTGTAATATCTCGCTCCTAGGAGCCTAATGAAATAATACTTGAGTCATAGAGTTATGTTGTGATGCCATGTTGTATTTACACATATCAAGCATATTGTGTGTATGATTGAAATGCTTGGTATGTGTGGGCTCCGACAACCTAGTTGTTTATCCTTGGTAGCCTCTCTTATGGGGAAATGTAGTCTTGTGTTTCCATGAGCCATGGTAGTCCGCTACAGCCCGGTTCACCGGAGTCCTGCTAGCCCAGCACTACTGCTTCGGAACACTTGACTGGCCGGCATGTGATTCAAATCGTTCCCGTGTCTGTCCCTTCGGGGAAATGTCACACGGTGACATCCGGAGTCCTGCCTAGCCTGCTGCAGCCCGGGTTCCCGGAGTCCTGTTAGCCCAGTGCTACAACCTGGATTCACACGCTGCTGACCGACATGCTCGATGTTGTTTCATGTATGCCTGTCCTTGTAAGTTAGTGCCACTTTGGGTTCACGACTAGTCATGTCGGCCCGGGTTCTTTGTCATGTGGATGCTAGCGACACTATCATATACGCGAGCCAAAAGGCGCAAACGGTCCCGGGCCAGGTAAGGTGGCACCTGTGGGAATACCGTGCGTGAGGCCGCAAAGTGATATGATGTGTTACATGCTAGATCGGTGTGACTTAGGATCGGGGTCCTGACAGCGTTGGTATCAGAGCCTGACTGCCTGTAGGATTACCAAGCCAAATTGGTCGAAGTTGAGTCTAGAAATGCTTTAGTTATATAAGGGAATTGATTGTGGAAGGGAACGTAAGGCTCTTTTTACTCCTTATCCTCATGACCTTCTGATCTGAGCCATCTTATCTTTTCTACGGGGTTAAGAACTAGGCTTCTCTTCTATCTCTCAGGATGATGTGTTACTAAACCGTAGTTGCCTAGGATTGTTGAGTTCAAGCCTCAGTTCAGTTCCTACTACTTCCATATGTTCATAGCCGGCGTCAGAACCTTGATATTGTGATGTTGAGTGGTTATGCCACTCTTTTGCAGGATGTCTCAAATATTTTTGAGCATTTACAGCCGTTATGATGTCCGAGTCATCCCAGGTTTCTACATAGTCTGATGCATTTGCAAATCCCTTCTTTCTGTTCCCGATGTCCTTCTGGGCTGTATTAACCACACTGATCAGTGACTTGAGGTACTTTGTTGCCTCGACATATATGTTGGAGCTATTGTTATGACCCTAGGTGTTTTAGGGAGTCACCTAGTAATCTAGCCATGTTATGTGTTCCCGGTGTGATGATTCTAGCCACCATCCTCGAAAGCATCCCGTGATGCCATTTAGTAGTAGGTATTCTACTCCTGGGTTCTTGACCCAAGATTCACTCTACTTACCTCGTGTTGATAGTGTTGCTCGTACCTTTAGGATATTAGTAATCTTTGTGATAGTCTTCGAGGTCCGTGGTATATCATTCTTCCAAATACCATGAACCATCCTTGGTAGGAGTTCCTTTGAACCAAAAGATCACAACAAGAGTGCTCGTGATGAGTTCTCCATTCAAAAATTGTGAATCTGCCAGTCCCTCCTGTTCTGCATCGGTTATCTGGAAGAAATATGTTGAATTTATTCGGCATACTAATCCATGCATCCACAACTCAGAAAAACATATGTTCCTTTGAGTTGTCCCTCTTTAGTCTTCTTCTGACCTTCGTCTATCAATTGATAGTCAAGAGTATGCGTGCATTCGTTCATCGGTGCCTATCATTCTTGTGGTCCGTCAAGCCATTCTATTTCGGAATGACTAGGAGAAACAAACTCCAGTACCTTATCCATTTCTAGGATTGGGTCAAAGTAGTTATACTCCGCAGATCAAAATGCTAAACCAGCTTTTGTTCTACTCTACCTTGGAGTGTTACCATCTTTATGTCAAGAGTGTCATGAGAATTGCACCACCTTTTATGAATTCTTGACGCAGTAATACTTCTTGCCATCATTGTTCATTCCTCGGTTCCGTGTTATTGTAACCGGAATGCCGACAAGTGTACTATGATGTGCGAAATCAATACTCCTAGCAACTCCGTTGCTTGGTAGTTAATGGACAATACTCTCATTCTTAGCGTGCTGGTTATTAAATCATCATCCTAGGATTGATCGTGCTACCTAGTCCATATTTTCGGGTGCACTCATCGACCAATGAGCTAGGATTGTGACAATCCCTCGCTCCTTGATCATATCGTCTTGCCCTGAAAAGCAAGATTGTTCTCGAGCTTAATAACATATCGCTGGTTCGTGATTTTCTGAATATCTTCTCGGAAGTATTACCAGGTTGTTCCCTGATCGCTATGTTGAGTTGGTGATCATGTTGGTTTTTCTCTAAACCATCCATTCTCCAAGAATCTGTGTTGGATACCCCTGAGCTAGTTGGTTGAGCTTAACAATAACTTGGAGAGTTGGAAGATAAAAGCTTAATCCACTTAGTTCATCATTAAGGGATATCCTTGTGTGTGTGTGTGTTGAAGAAAGATGATATCTCCATCGATTGGTCCTCGTGATCAGTTGTTGGATCTATTGACTTGTCAAAACTTTGACTTGAGTATGGGCTATCGTCAAGTCAAATCAGAACCAACGATGTTCGTAATGTTGTCTTACTCGTGGTTGATTCCTCGAGCATACACCATTACATCTTTTGGTCTGACCAATACTATCACATTGTTCACATAATGGTGGAAGTCCGGTGATATGGAAATTCCGATGAGTTGTTGTTGAGCCCATCAGCAGCATTTTGTCTTCCCCCATGATTCGTGTTAAACATTAAGCTAGTGTCGGAAACTTTGTAAACAATGCCTTCATGTTCCGCTCATGAAGCATATGCTTGGATGAAAGTAGCGACTTCCTCTAAGTTCACGTGCAATCGATGCAAGTTGCCGTCGTGAATTCGAGAAAGTTTGTTTCTGCTTCCTCTGGAATCATCCCAAGTCAGTCATGCATGTGCGAAGTATTCTATGGTTTGATAGACTGATCATCTTCATTCCATATGTATTCCAAGCACACCAAGCCAGTGATTGAATTGTTCAAAGAAAAGAAGTTCATGCGCTAATCCCGAAGGGCCCGGACGGATATGCACAAGACTTCGTTATCTCAATGATGGTTCCCAACCTGAACTCGGTAGTGTTTTATTATAAACTACTATGTGTTCATGCTTGTCTAGGACAGCGTGTTCACATGTGTTTAGCAGAACCAGCTCTTATTTTGGGGCTTGCTATCATAGTTCATTTCCCGAGGATCTCGCAACTCCTTATCGTCGGTTTGTGTTGCAAACTCTCCTTTCTAGAGATGCCGTCTAAAATATCCTGTTTCCAACCAGATCTGAATCTCAGGCAGATATGATGGTTGGAACGTTTCTCAAGAACTATAATATTGGTCTCTCTGTAACCGGGTAAAGTGGATGTTGTGGCCAACACACCCAACCGGAAGACTTATTATTGTAGTACCCTGATTGAGAAAGTTGGCCACCTCCCCATAAGGATCTTGTAGAATTTATTCCAATAATTGTTCCATATGGATTTTTTTTGTGTTCCCGAAGTCCGACCTTTTACTTTTTGTTCTAGATATCAAACCATATCTATGAATGGATTACGCTAGCACATCAAGGAGAACATTAGAAGCGGAGTGCTAAATGTCTCTCGGTCGATCATCCAGATTCTGTTTCCTTAGCCTCGCTAAGGGGAAGTCTGAGAAGGTGTTGTCTTCCTTTCTATCCGCATCATCCATCACTAGTCATCATGGTAGTATGTCGTGTTGCCAGGATCCTTGCCACGTATGTTGGTAGAACCTTGATGAATATGGAAATGCTCAAGTTCTTGAGAGCACGCGCAAGCAAATCATCCATTGCGTTGTCTTCAACAAGGTAGTCCCACATCATCCTTTCTAGTTCGGGTATGCCATCCCTTCGTACTCCGCCAAATGATTGGTGTGGTTTCCCTTAGGCTAGTATAAAGAGTGTCAATGATCTCTGAATCAAAAGTAATTCTTTTTGACACCTAAGGGACTATTTATGCGAGTCACCTTCCTTAAGGTGTTTCGTTGTGGTATCATGGCAACCCAACTCCTTGCTACGTTGACACCGTTCACCACCCTCCTAGGTGTGGGAATTCCGCTACTTGTTTAAACCCTGTCATATGCTCATTTCCATCATTCTTGACGTGTGTATCATGTCTCATCTCGAGAGATTTGGCTATGTCTCGTTCTGTGAGTTACTCGTCGGTTGCTCGATCTTCGAGAAGATCGATTCTTCGAGAGTTCCTTTTCTTCCGTTATCATGTTGGATGGAGTTCTCAAAGCAAGACATCAAGACAAAGATGGCGATTGTGTCAACGCTCCTATGAAGTGCAACCTGGATCGTGAAGACCGTGTTAGATTGTGCCCCTCTGTCTTCTTACCTCATGTCCTGAATCTCGGGACGAGATTCTTGTTTAGTGGGGGTGAGTTGTCACAGCCCTAGAATTTGGTTGCAGATAGTGGCATTGCATCCATGCATCATGTCTAAAGTTATGTGAATTTGAAATTGGGATTGACTCAAACCCTAGCACCTAAGAGAAATCAAATAGGTTCAACTAAAATAAATTCCAAGAACCCAAAATGGTCTTAGAAAAATGTTCGCGATTTTTGGAAATGCTGGAAACAGCAACCAGAGATGATGCACATTTTTTCTAGCCATCTTAGATTTTACCTCAACACATATTGTATTTGATTGGGGCTCCGAAACATTGCTATAAATATTTTGACAGCTCCAAATATTCTGAGAAATATTGAGGGACACCGGATTAATTCAGAGAGTGCCCAAAAATATTCTTAGAATTATATAAAAATGATTTAGTGCTAAACTAAATCAAAATAGAGCAAATAAATAGAAAACCGAAACTAAGTTAGAGAGAGAAGTTATCTGGCCACCTACCTGCACAGCCCACCACTGTTGCCGGCCCAGCTGTGCGGCCCAGCCCACTTACCTCCTCACTCGCAGTCTTCCTCCTGCCAGTAGGCAGAAGCGAACACGCGCGCGCACCCGTGGAGCCTCCACCTCCTGCTTCGCGCTGGAGGCCGCTCCTTCGTCCTAATCCGCGTCTGGAGACGCCCGAGGCCCCCCTCTCACTTTACCCTCACTCTCAGTTTTCTCCCTCGCCCTCTAGCCCCTCCTCTGAGCGTCACCGAGAGCTTCCGCCGGCCGCCGTGCCTTGCCCCCGTGGCCACCGAGACGAGCACCGCCGCATCCACCGCCTCCCTTTCGCTTCTCCGACCGGTCCAGATGCCCCGCCGTCATCGACGCACGCAACACCAGGAGCAGCAGAGCGCCGCCCCCGTCGTCTCCATCGCCGCCTCTGCTTCGTCACCGCCGTCGTTGATTCGCCGGCCACAGCACTTCCCCGACCTCGCCGTCGCCTCTGCTAGCCCCGCTGTGAGCCCCGCCGTTTATCCCTGCTTCCCGAGCTCGATATCGCCTCCTAGCCGCGTTAGTCGTCGGAGCCAAAGATCGCCGCCGCGCGAGGTCGTCGCCGGCCTCGTTCTGGACACCCCTCGGCCTCCCGCGTGCCTCCCCTGGATGCGCGCGAGCAAGGGCAACCCCCTGGTGGCTTTGGCTCGACCTACCGCCGCTCGTAGCGCCGCTCCGGTGATCCTCCGCCGTGGCCAGAGGTCCCCGGCGGCTAACCCCACCCCCCATCGTGTTGACGTGGCATGATTAGCTTAAGAGCTAATCACCCATTAATTAACCACCCGGGTCACTGTCTAGTGGGCCCAGGCCCCTATAATCCTTAGATTAGAGTTAACCAACTCTGTTATTTAATTGTGCTTATGTCATGCGGGCCCCAGCAGACAGATTTGACTGTGTTGACCCGCTGACACCCTGCTAACATCACAGTAACGTCACCCTGACGCAATAAGTGTTTTTCTGGATTATTTCTAATTCCGGAAATTCCAGAAAATAGTTAAAACTTCTAAAAATCACAGAAAATAATCTATAGCTCGGATTGAAAAGATTTATATATGAAAAATGACCAGAAAAATCCAATCTATCCATCTGTGCCATTTTCATGCATGTTAGAACAACTTATAGCTGCTGTTTAGGACAAATAATATGAATGGCATTTGAATATCCATATATGGAGTTTGAATTTGAATCTTGGATTCAAACCAACTCCATTTAATTTGTTGCTAGCTGCATTAGCTCAAATCACTCATATTGCCATGTCATGATCATGCGTCATATTGTGCATTGCATTGATTGTGTTTCCTCTCTGTTGCCGGTATTTGTTCCCCCTCGGAAGACGTTGATCCGGCGATGAGTTCGATGACACCGATGAAGAGCTATACTATCTTCAGAAGTTCCAGGCAAGCAAAACCCCCTTGTTCATTCCGATACAATCCCACTCTTTCGCTCCTGCTCTCTTTTACTGCGTTAGGACAACAATGTTTCAACTTTTACATGCTGCGGTAGCTGAACCCCTTTCCTCTGCATGACCTGTCATTGCCACAGTAAATAGATGAAACCCACTAGCATGAGTAGGAGTTGTTTGAGCCCTGATGTGCCTACTCATTCATGCTTGTTTGTCATGCCTGCTATTGCTTAGAGTTGAGTTAGGTCTGATTCATTGGGGATGAATTGGAATGTGGTGAACATGTCCTACTGTTGAGAGCTAAGTGTGTGAACACGATTTGGTAAAGGTAGAGGTGAGAGGCCATGTAGGAGTACATGGTGGGTTGTCTCATTGCAGCCGTCCTCAGGAACTGAGTTCTGTGTTTGTGATCCATGAACAGTTACTACCACACATTGGGTTCCGGTAACTCGACCACTCTTGACTTATTAATCAACATGATCTCTGTCCAGGAGTTGCAACTAGTTTCTGGTGTTTGTAGGTAGTGTTAGTAGTCTACCAAGTGGCACCCGGTACAGGTGGGCTTGGGACAGACTAGGCACCATGGCACGATGTACCAAGCGTAGATCCATCCGTCGAGGTGGGCTTGGGAACCCTGCACACATGGTTTGGGGCCGTGGGCGACACCCCGGCCGGATCTCCTTGCGGATGGAACCTGAATAGGTGATAAACCTGGACTAGAGACTTGTGTGGTTATTCAGGTCGTGGCCGGCTCCCTCGCCAGGCTTCCGCTTGAAGGTTGCCGAGGTACATGACGTGTACATGGTGGTAAGTGGCGAGAGCGTGTGTGAAGAAGTACACCCATGCAGGGTTATCATTATCTATTCGAATAGCCGGATTACTCGGATATGGAAACTTGGGCCCCTTGCATAGTTCATAGACAAGTGAAAGTGGATACTCTAAAACTCGCAAGATAAGCGCGAGTGCTATGGATGGCGTTCTCGTAGGGAGACGGGAGCAGATCCATAGTGGTGTATTGAAATGGTGAATATGTGGACTCATGTGTGCCACCTCAAAAGAGTTACTTGCAGTCGTAGTTCAGGATAGCCACCGAGTCAAAGCTGGCTTGCTGCAGTTAAACTCCACCACCCCTTTATTGATACCGATGCATATGTAGATAGTTCTGATGTAAGTCTTGCTGGGTACATTTGTACTCACGTTTGCTTATTTTATGTTTTGCAGAGAGACTTCAGTCTCTCTAGTAGTTCCGCGTGGACTTCGACGTTTAGCTTGTTACCTCAGCTACGATCTTGTGCCCTCGGCAGGATCTAGTAGATAGTCAGGCTTCTCAGCCTTTTTCATTTGTGGATGTCTGTACTCAGACATGTTAAGCTTCCGCATGTGCTTGACTTCTATGATCTGAATGTTGGGTCATGAGACCCTTGTTTGTAATATCTCGCTCCTAGGAGCATAATGAAATGATACTTGAGTCCTAGAGTTATGTTGTGATGCCATGTTGTATTTACACATATCAAGCATATTGTGTGTATGATTGAAATGCTTGGTATGTGTGGGATCCGACAACCTAGTTGTTTATCCTTGGTAGCCTCTCTTATGGGGAAATGTAGTCTTGTGTTTCCATGAGCCATGGAAGTCCGCTACAGCCCGGTTCACCAGAGTCTTGCTAGCCCAGCACTACTGCTTCAGAACACTTGACTGGCCGGCATGTGCTTCACATCGTTCCTGTGTCTGTCCCTTTGGGGAAATGTCACACGGTGACATCCGGAGTCCTGCCTAGCCTGCTACAGCCCGGGTTCCTGGAGTCTTGTTAGCCCAGTGCTACAACCCGGATTCACACGCTGCTGACCGACATGCTCGATGTTGTTTCATGTATGTCTGTCCCTGTAAGTTATTGCCACTTTGGGTTCACGACTAGTCATGTCGGCCCGGGTTCTTTGTCATATGGATGCAAGCGACACTATCATATACGCGAGCCAAAAGGCACAAATGGTCCCGGGCCAAGTAAGGTGGCACCCGTGGGAATACCGTGCGTGAGGCCGCAAAGTGATATGATGTGTTACATGCTAGATCGGTGTGACTTAGGATCGGGGTCCTGACACTGGCGTAATGCACAACGGAGGAAACGGCCTTGTGTTCGACCGGCCATGTTCGAAACGGGATCCTGTTCATCTGGAGGGGTGTGGCGTTCCGCAAAACGGAGGAAACGGACCTCCTACGGTTGAAACGGGGGTCCTATTGATCGAGAGGGGTGTGGCGTACCGCAAAATGGACGAAACGGACTTGTGTTGGAGCGCTACGGTTGAAACGAGGGTCCTATTCATCGGGAGGGGTGTGGCGTACCGCAAAACGGGACTCCACGGGATACTGTTCATCTCCACTGTCGACCTCCTCCATCCTCCACGATCTCCTGTTCACCCAGCCTCCACGGGCTCCTGTTCATCCAGCCTCCACGAGCTCCTGTTCATCCAGCCTCCACGGGCTCCTGTTCATCCAGCCTCCATGGGCTCCTATTTATCCAACCTCCACCGCGCGCTACTCCACCGGCTACTGTTCAACCACCCCTCCACCGTCTAATGTTCATCCAGCCCTCCACACCACGGGGTCCTGTTCAACCACCCCTCCACGGGCACCCCTCCATCGTCTACTGTTCATCCAGCCCTACACACCACGGGGTCCTGTTCAACCACCCCTCCACCGTCTACTATTCATCCAGCCCTCCACACCACGGGGTCCTGTTCATCCACCCCTCCATGGGCACCCCTCCACCGTCTATTGTTCATCCAGCACTCCACCACACCACGGGGTCCTGTTCATCCAGAGGCAACGCCACCGCTCACTGTTCATCCAGCCCCCCCCCCCCGCGCAACGCTCACTGTTCATCCAATAGACCAGCTTCAGTTATCAGTAGTAGCGAAGGAATCGCTCGATCGGGTTCAGTTAAGAGCCATCGATCGATCGCTCGGGTTCAGTAATGCGTAGCCTGCAGTGGAATCGCTCGAGTTCAGTTAGAGCCCAACGCCTCGCTCGGGTTCAGTTAGAGCCAACGCCTTGCACACACGCGCATACGTGTACGAGAGAACCGTGCATCGCTCGGCCCGCGACCTCCCACCGTAACCGGGAACTCCCCGAAATTTTCCTCGCCCTCGCTTATACCATGGTTTTTTCCGTCATGGACAGCCCAAAGAATGTCATGCAGCTGCGTCTCCGGCTCGCCCAGGACGAAAAGCCCATTTTCTGTCATGATTTTTTGTCATAGAAGTAGGAGCCCACCACATCTATGATGATACCGGGTTTTGTCACAATTATCGTCATAGAAGTGTCATATGTATGACACAAAAAAAATTCATTCAGCCCAAAATATCACGGATGTGTCTTTTTTTGTAGTGGGGTTTGGAGAGGTTAAGACTTTAAATAGAGATATTCCCACTACTTTTGATTACAAGGACTTTAAATATGATAGTTGTTCTTTAGTTGAATGTATTTCCTTGTTGCAATCCATGATAAGTTCATCCAATGCTTATGAACAAAATAAAGCTTTCACTAAACATATTGTAGAAGCTATGACAAAAGCTCATGAAGAAAAGCTAGAGTTGGAGGTTTCAATACCTAGGAAATTGCATGATGATGAGAGCCGATTATTAAAGTAACGATCAACGATTATGAATGTAATGCTTTGTGTGGCCTAGATTGTAGCGTCTCTACTATACAAAATCTTTATGTGATGTGCTAGGTCTCACTCATATGGATGAATGTTCCCTTAATTTTCACTTAGCGAATTCAATTATTAAGAAACCATTGGGTAGAATAAATGATGTGCTTATACTTGCTAATAGAAATTATGTGCCCGCGGATTTCATTGTGCCTGATATTGAATGCAATTCGTCTTGTCCTAAAATACTTGATAGGCCTTTCCTATGAACCATAGGTGCTATTATTCATATGAAAGAAGCAAATATAAGATTCCAATTTCCATTAAAGAAAGGAATGAAACACTTCCCTAGTAAGAGAATTAAACCACCATACGAATCTATTATGAGGGCCACCTATGGAACTAAAACTAAGGATTACAATACTTGAAAAATTGCCTTACGCCTAGCTAGGGGCGTAAAACAAAGCGCTTGTCGGGAGGCAACCCTATAGTTATCCTAATTTTTTTCTGTTTTGGTGTGTTGGCAGAATTATTGCTATTATTATGATTGTGTTTTTATATTTTAATTAGTGTTTGTGCCAAGTAAAACCTTTGGGATGATTTGTTTGATAGTTGACTTGATTCTGTGAAAAAAGCATTTTTTGCGCCCAATGCCGGAATTATAATAATTCACTCGAACATGATAAAATTCTAAAAGTTTTACAAATGATTGATATAAAAATTTCCATGTCCTAGTTTTTCAGATATTTTGGACTTACAGACACTAATTCACTTATATATTTTAGAGATATATTTTTAAAGAAATAATTGCACTCTCATGCTTCACTTAAATATTTTTTAGAGTCTAATAAAAAGTAATGGAAATTTGCACTGGTTATAAGACTAGTCCATAAAATATAGGTATTCAAGGGGGATATAATAAAAACTTCCATGTAGATCACTGAGTATGATATGTTTGATTCTCTGCAATAGTTTTGCGATATTAAGATGGTAATATGTGGGGGGTACTAGTGGATGATTATGGTTTAGTAAAAATATTGATGTTAAGGTTTGTGATACCCGAAGCATGCACGTATAGCCTCTAGTTATGCGATGAAGTTGGAGCATGATTTATTATTGAGTGTCTACCTTATGAGTGGCGGTCGGGGACGAGCGATGGTCTTTTCTACCAATCTATGCCCCTAGGGGCATGCGAGTATTACTTTGCTTCGAGGGCTAAAAGGCTTTCACAATAAGTATGTGAGTTCGTTACGACTAATATGAGTCCACGGATTATACACACTCTTAACTTTCCGTAATTTGCTAGCTTCTTCGGTACCATGCATTGCCCTTTCTCACTGTCGGTGTCAAAACCAGCGGATCTCGGGTAGGGGGTCCCGAACTGTGCGTCTAGGGTCGGTGGTAACAGGAGACAGGGGACACAATGTTTACCCGGGTTCGGGCCCTCTTGATGGAGGTAATACCCTACTTCATGCTTGATTGATCTAGATGAATATGAGGATTACAAGAGTTGATCTACCACGAGATCGTAATGGCTAAACCCTAGATGTCTAGCCTGTATGGTTGTGATTATGATTGCTTCTACAGACTAAACCCTCCGGTTTATATAGACACCGGAGGGGCCTAGGGTTGTACAGAGTCAGTTTACAAAGGAAGGAATCTACATATCCGAACTCCAAGCTTGCCATCCAAGCAAAGGAGAGTCCCATCTAGACACGGGAAGAAGTCTTCTGTCTTGTACCTTCGTAGCCCATTAGTCCGGCCCATGTTACATAGTCCGGACGCCCGAGGACCCCTTAATCTAGGACTCCCTCAGTAGCCCCTGAACCAGGCTTCAATGACGATGTGTCCGGCGCGCAGATTGTCTTCGGCATTACAAGACGGGTTCCTCCTCCAAATACTCCAAAACAGCCTTCGAACACGGAAAACGTGTCCGGCTCTGCAAAACAAGTACCACACACACACACACACACACACACACACACACGGAGGGAGTATAATATTTCACAAGTCCAATCTACTGACAACTTTTGTAGCGTGACATCACATTGCTGCCCGGTCATTATTTCGAACCATTTTTAGCCTCCCGCTCCATGTTTCAAGATGCGGTTTTATTGGCACGTCTTGTCGAAGCAGAGATCGTGTACCCTTATTGCGGGATTCTCATCAATACGGGCGTGGGTAATCCAACCGCACCGTCTGCATGGCCCTTGGGGAATAGGCGAGTTTTAAGGCGAGCGGAGAGGCGCTTGATATTCGCATCCTTTATAAGGACATCAGGATTCACTCTTTTACCCACGCCTTCTTTCTCTCTGCCAACCCATTCTCAAGCTCCAGCGCCCAAGCTTTCATCCTCTCCGCCTTAGAAAAGCACTCCGACCATGTACGGATCTGGAGCGCAGGGCAAGTGGATGGTCTCCTCCGTTAAGGAGAAAGACATCACCAAGCTCCGAGAGGCTGGGTACTTAGCCCAGGAAATCGCCCACCGGCTTACAGCAAAGGGGCAGATCATCCCCACCCCGGAGCCCCATGAGAGGGTGGTATTCATCCCCCACTTCGTACGCGGATTGGGATTCCCTCTCCACCCATTCGTCCGCGGACTCATGTTCTACTACAGGCTGGATTTCCACGATCTTGCACCAACTCCTTCCTCAACATCTCGGCATTTATTGTCGTGTGCGAGGCCTTCCTCCGCATCCCACCCCACTTCGGATTGTGGTTAAAGATCTTCAATGTGAAGCCGAAGGTGGTGGGTGGTCAACACGCAGAGTGCGGAGGCGCCATGGTGAGCAAGATGCCCAACGTCACATGGCCCAAAGGTACCTTTGTGGAGACCGTCAAAGGGTGGCAACAGCAGTGGTTCTACGTCACACAGCCGCGTGACGCCACCTGGGCCGCGGCTCCCGAATCCACTCCGGAGCCCCGATGCGGCTCACCTCCTGGCTAGAGAAGGGCCTGAACTGGGCATCATCGGATGAGGTGTTCGTGCTGCAGACATGCATCAGGAGCATGGTGAACAAGAACATCAAGCTTGTCAACGTAATCCAGGTGATGCTTTTTCGCCGGATCCTTCCATGCCAAAGCCGGACTTGCCATTTGTGGGAGTTCGATCCGGCCGAGCACCAGACCTTGCAAGAGTTCTTCGGCACTACACACGAAGACATTTGGAAGGTGCTTTTCAAGGCCAATGAGACGTGGCCGAAGACGACTGAGGATTGTGGGTACAACCTGAGCCATCCTGCCAGTCTGGTAAATTTTTCGCTTTCCAAAATATATCCTTCACCCGTACCTTCAAGGAGGATGTCTAAGATTCCCTTATCTGTCTTTTCAGGGCTGGACAAAGAGGGTGGAGCGGATCCAGTGTCCTGCTCTGCTGCCCAAAAACCCACCAATCCCTCTTCTAAGATGTTGGTTCCGGCGCCTTACCAAGCGCCGGCGAAGAAGGCCAAGAAGAAGGCCAAGGAGACTAGAAGTGGCCTCCGCCGCAAGGGCACTTCAGACATGACGTCCGAAGACGCCGAAACTCACTCCTCCTCCGCCGAGGACGACGAGGAGGAGGAACAAAGCAAATCTCCCCCTGAGGGGGGAAGGAAGAAAAGGGTGGCCTCCACACATCTGGAGGTAGAGGCGTCCAAGAAGGGGAAGGTCTCCCTCGCGGACAACTCCGCATTGGATACTGACAGCAGCTCGGAGTGGCGCCCCAGGGATAAGCCCCTGGCCGCATCATAAGTACTCAAAGGCACTGACGCATTCATATACCCAACTCCTTTTATTTCGCAGCTTTAACATGTTGAATCATGCACTGCAGTCCAGCTCGTTCCCACCTCCAGCGATCCTCATCTTCGGGGAATTCGCTGGATCCCAAGGTGATGGACAGCGAGTACCTTCTGGCGGCCTCTTCCCCTAAGGCCATGGATGACACCAAGGTGTTGTCCCGAAGGACCTCCCCAGGCCAGGGAGAGATGCATGAGGCCGTCAAGGTGGCGCCAGAGGGTGAAACCTCGGCCACCGGACACAAGGGGGAGCGAATCCCCCTGGAGACTGGCGATGGGGGCCATATTCAGTTCGGCCCCTAGCCGAATACCATTCCAGAGACCTATACGGCTCCGGAATCAGGCAAGCAGCCTCCTTCCAAAGAAGGAGGTGCACTGATTCCACCGGTGACCTCTGTCCATCCAGAGGCACCGGATACTCTATTGGAAGCACTGCAAAGTGCTTCCATTGTTGAGGAACACCGTATCCTTATGGGTACGGTGGTTGAGAGGGTTTAGTCCGTTAAGAGAGGACTGATCGAAGCCTGCACCAGCCTTCTGACAGGCTTTGAGGTATGCGACATGACAAAAAGAATGTCATAGTATAGACAGTAGCCCCCGAGACTCAGCCCGGTGTTCGGAAAGAAAAGCCGAACAGTGGATCAAATAATTCTCGCAGGAGACTAACCATACATGTCTATGTGAATAAGCAGGCGTCGTTGCTATCTGCAACCTCCCATTCTACCGAAGTCTCTGGACTGAAGTAGAGTCTGGAGCGGACCGAGGAAGAGCTCGGCCGTGTGAAAAAACAGCTGGAGGACAATCAAGGTATGCAATGACCTTGTTTAGATTCACAAAGGATGAATGATTTGTATTGACCATAGTGCCATGATATTTTGTAGGAGCGGCGACCGAGGTGGAGACCCTCAAGAAGGCGCTGGCCAAAGCCCCAGAGAGAGTGGCAAAGGAACAAGCCGCTCGCGAAAAACACGAGGCCAGGGCCGGTGAGGTCCAGCAGGAGCTTCAGGACGCTGTGCAGAAATGCGAGTCCTTGGAGCCCAATATTGCAGATCAAGAGTCCGAACTTGCCAAGGCCCGCCAAAGTGCACAAGATGCCCGGGTTGGAGCCTAGGGCGTCCTCTAGGAAATCCAGGAGGCCAGAAAAATCGCGGCGGGTAAGGCCTTTGTTATGCAGAGAAAGTATGTGAAGAAAAGGTACCTCTTACTTACCCGGATTTGGAGTTCTCCAGGGGCGTTTGTGGATCTGCCGGGCAGTGTTGCTGACACTGCAGATTTCTTCCGAGCCGAAGAAGGGAGCTCAACGGAGAAACTGTTCTGGTCGCAATACCTTGCACTAGAGCATCCGGTGCCCTTAGCGATCAGCTAAAATAGCTGACCGAACTGCATAGGGCGGCCGAATTGGCCATGAACGAAGGATTTGATAATCCGTCTATGGCCTGCCGAAGCCATACCTAGCAGCTACTTCGATCTCGTGAAGCGGCTGGTCAATGCCTGCCCTCGGCTTGATGCCATCAAGCGGTCGGTCTGCATCGAAGGTGCGCGGATGGCTTTCGCCCGCGTCAAGGTGCAGTGGGCGAGGATGGACGCCATCAAGCTTGCGACCGAGGGACCGCCCGCGGGCAAGGAGCACCGCACACTCGAGCGGTATTTTGATGATGTCCTGAAGGGATCCCTCATTGTAGAGGGCCAGTGTTCAAAAGACATTATCTTTGAATGAAGTCAATCATGTTATCCCTTCCTGTATTATGAAACAAAGCCGTTATGCAATATAATGTTTGTTGTTTTAAATATTTACCTCCTATGCGTCCGTTTTGTTAAATCTGGGAGTTGGCCAGTCGTCGGCTTCAGCCCCCACGTAGGTAGTGCGGGGGTATTCGGGATGGAATCTAAACACTCTTGATCCAAGAGTTTGGTCCTTGAAGGTGGTGTTTAGCACAACGAACCAGGCAATCGGACGATGTGGATTTATCACCCTCACTTAGCCATAGGAGTTTGACAATAGAAATGTAGGCGCAACCCCTAGCTAGTATTTAATCTGGACTAGGGTGCTGTAGGCACCTGATCGGGTAGAGGCCGATTCGTCGCATAATGCAGAAAAAATCGCAAAAGATTTTTAACCTCCGAATAGCTGACCAGCTCTCGCCACATCATGACAGACAGTTTTCGGCTTTCTCTACTGAGGTGTTTGCTCAGATAAACCAAAAACACAATCACAGTAGTTCTCCCTTTACTACCTTAGCCGATAGGACGAAACAAAAGGTAGCAAGCACAGGAGCCGGGAAACACAACTATTTACCAGAGACATGATTCAGAGCCGATGCATATAATGCTAATTCCGGGGTGCAGAATTATACTGTAAAAACTGTTCGGACTTTGTTGCCATAATATGGAGCACAATGAAGCCCCTGGCGAATTAAAGCGTACCAAAGTGTACGGGTGCAATCGATAAGAATAGCAAAATAAAATGAAGTAGTAAGCTAGTGCCACATAAGTTGGGCCGCAAACTGTTTCCATTATAATTTAATTAATACGTCAAAGCGTATTTGTACAAATAGTGCGATAAGCAACATGGCTGTTTAACATGCCAATACCAAGGGGGAGCTGTGTGCGGGTCCTGAAAACAGGTAGAATGATTGTCAAGAAGAACATCTAGAGATTCCCCCACATGTTTGTACTGCCTGCCGCCTTGGTATATCCGTCCTTCGAAAGGACCGAAGATCAGGCCATCGGGAGGGGCCTGTAGAGAAGAAGCCTAAAAAGGGAATGAAAAAAAGGAAAGGAAAGGCATGTGTGCCCAGATTAGGTTGAGCCGTATTATGGACCACCATCGAGTTATGCCTCCGTATCTGCCCATGGTATTTTGAGTGCGTAATTATGTACACGCGGTACGTACGCCGCCATTTGGTCAGGATTGAAACGGGGGTTGAATTGCTAGTCCAACTCCTGATGAGCTGGACTGTCATGCTGAGGAGTAGTCTAGACTCGTTTGACAGTGTCCAGGAGCTTGGCCACTGAATTAAAGTTCTGCTTGATAAGGCCGCTCTGTACTTCCGCTGCTAGGGCCGCGGTGTGCTCCTCGGTATGGAGGGAGCGCTCTGTGTTTCCATTGACTGTTATGACACTGTGTGGTCCGGGCATCTTGAGTTTGAGATAAGCATAGTGTGGCACCGCGTTGAATCGAGCAAATGCGGTTCGCCCGAGCAGTGCGTGATAGCCACTGCAGAAGGGGACGATGTCGAAGATCAGGTCTTCGCTTCGGAAGTTGTCCGGGGATCCGAAGACAACTTCCAATGTTATCGAACCCATGCAGCAGGCCTCTACACCTGGTATTACTCCTTTAAAGGTAGTTTTTGTGGGCTTGATTCTTGATGGATCAATGCCCATTTTGCACACTGTATCCTGATAGAGCAGGTTGAGGCTACTGCCACCGTCCATGAGGACTCGCGTGAGGTCGAATCCATCAATAATTGGGTCAAGGACCAGTGCGGCTGAACCGCCATGACGGATACTGGTCGGATGGTCCTTGCGATCAAAGTTGACCAGGCAGGACGACCATGGGTTGAATTTTGGGGCGACTGGCTCTATCGCATAGACATCCCTGAGTGCACATTTGCGCTCCCTCTTGGGGATATGGGTAACATATATCATATTCACCATTTTAACCTGGGGGGACTTCTTCTGTCCCCCTGTGTTCGGTGGACGGGGCTCCTCGTCATTGTCCTCACTCTGCGACCCCTTCTCCTTGTTCTCGGCATTTAACTTGCCGGCAAGTTTAAAGACCCAACAGCTTCTGTGGGTGTGATTAGCTGGTTTATCGAGGGTGTTGTGGATCTGACATGGACGATCGAGTATGCGGTCCAAGCGGGATGAGCCCGGATTGTTCCTTTTAAATGGCTTCTTCTATTGGCCGGATTTGGAGCCACTGCATCCGGCGTCGACCGCTGTGTCATCAGTATTATCACCATTGTTTCGACGCTTGTGCCTGTTGTGACGGGGCTTGCCATTGCTATTTCTGGCTTGAGAGGTGCCATGTTCGCTTGAATTATTATTGCTACGGGCTAGCCAGCTATCTTCGCCCGCGCAAAAGCGGGTCATGAGTGTCGTGAGGGCTGCCATGGACTTCGGCTTTTCTTGGCCGAGGTGTCAGGGGAGCCATTCATCGTGGATGCTATGCTTAAAGGCCGATAGGGCTTCGGCATTCGGACAGTCGATGATCTGGTTCTTTTTAGTTAGGAACCTAGTCTAGAATTTCTTGGCTGACTCTCCGGGCTGTTAAACTATGTGACTTAGGTCATCGGCATCCGGAGGTCGGGCATATGTACCTTGGAAGTTGTAGCGGAAGGCGTCCTCCGAGTCCTCCCAGCTGCCAATGGAGTTTTCAGGTAAGTTATTCAACCCATGCCGAGTTGGTCCCTTGAGTTTTAGCGGAAGGTATTTGATGGCATGAAGATCATCGCCGCGGGCCATATGAATATGGAGCAGAAAATCCTCAATCCATACCGCGGTGTCTGTTGTTCCATCATATGATTCAATATTTATGGGTTTAAACCCTTCTGGGAATTCGTGCTCCATTACTTAATCAGTGAACTATAGGGGGTGTGCGGCGCCTCTATATCGGGCCAAGTCGCGACGTAGCTCGGATGGAGTCCGTCTGCGGTTTTCGGCCCGGGCGTGATTATGCTTGTCACGTCCGGCTAGATAGCCATCGTCGCGCATCGGGGCACACCCCCACGATCTGTAGATCGATCTGGTCTGACCTGCTCTACTATGCAGGTCTTGCTGTAGGTCGTATGTATATCCCCGAGCTGTTATATCTCTACCTTTACGGCGAGGTAGTATGGGCTGGTGTTCGGCTTGAGTTGCCATTTTGTCCCGGCCATGAGGTGGTCGGTCAGCTGCATTAAGTGTTGATGGTGTAGGCTCGTGGGCCTCCTCGTCAAATTGCGGTAGCAGTTTACGCTTCGGGTAACTTTTGGTTGGGCACTCGAGGCCGTATTCCTCGGCAGCCAGGACATTAGTCCACCTATCATTGAGCAGATTTTGATCAGCTTGAAGATGTTGCTGCTTCTTTTTCAGGCTCCTTGCAGTGGCAATTACCCGGCGCTTGAAGCGCTCCTGCTCGAGAGGTTCCTCAGGTACAATAAAGTCTTTGTCATCGAGGCTCACCTCGTCCTTGGAGAGAGGGAGATAATTACCCTCCTCCGAGTCTTCGTTTACAGCCTGTTCATCGGGGCTAACTTGCCCATCTTCCCGATCGTCCTGTTCGAAAGTTGGCTCAACGGGGTCTTCTTTGTCTTCGGCATCGTCCGGAGTGTTGTTGTCTCTTGTGCCGGTATTGCTATTTTTTCCACCGCGTGATTTAGAGCGGTGCCACTGACGTTGGCGCTTTGGCTGTGTTTCTGTAGGTTTATCCTTGACTAGATCTTCTTTATCATCGTCGTTACCCTCTTTGGGTGTGTCCACCATGTATACGTCATACGAAGAGGTGGACGTCCAACGTCTGCTAAACGGCGGGTTTTCGGCCTGCTCCTCTCCGGCATCGTCGTCCATACCGTCGATGTCTTCGGAGCCTTAGTCGATCATGTCAGTTAAGTCCTCGACAGTGGCTATGAAGTGGGTGGTGGGTGGGACGTAAAATTCCCCGCTCTCAGCCCCTAGTCCGGGCTGGGTGTATTTTGGACATTGCTCCTCTGTAATGACGAGGAATTACATCAAGTCCAGAGCCTCGCTTAAAGGCGAGGTTTGGCCAGGGAGAAGAAAATCCGTGGAGTACGGTGGGAAGGAAACTCCTTGGCCGACCTCACACGATGCTGACTCCGAGGGTTCGGAGCCAATGTCCGAAGAAGAGTCTGGCTCCATGACGGTTGCCAGCGACATTACTTCCTTCGGCTCTCCCGTATTGGGCTTAGTGGCCGCTGATAGTCCGGTGGGCTCAATAATCCCGTCCTCGGACCTGGCGATGTGCTCCGGTTCTAAGGCCAGAGCAGAGGTTGGGGTCGTGAACCCTTGGAAGATCAAGTCTCCTCGGATATCAGCGACATAATCCAGATTTCCAAAACTAATCTGGTGACCTCGGGCATAGCTGTCGATCTGCTCTAGATGGCCAAGCGAGTTGGCCCGCAGTGCGAAGCCGCCGAATACGAAGAGTTGGTCGGGGAGAAAATCCTCCTGCAGGGCAGCATTGTTGTAGATGACTGATGGCGCCATCGAACCTTCTGATGATGTCACAGTGGAACTCTCAATGAAAGCACCAATGTCGGTGTCAAAACCGGCGGATCTCGGGTAGGGGGTCCCGAACTGTGCGTCTAGGGTCGATGGTAACAGGAGACAGGGGACATGATGTTTACCCAGGTTCGGGCCCTCTTGATGGAGGTAATACCCTACTTCCTGCTTGATTGATCTTGATGAATATGAGGATTACAAGAGTTGATCTACCACAAGATCGTAATGGCTAAACCCTAGATGTCTAGCCTGTATGGTTATGATTATGATTGCCTCTACGGCCTAAACCCTCCGGTTTATATAGACACCGGAGGGGCCTAGGGTTGTACATAGTCGGTTTACAAAGGAAAGAATCTACATACCGAACGCCAAGCTTGCAATCCACGCAAAGGAGTCCCATACGGGCACGGGAAGAAGTCTTTTGTCTTGTATCTTCATAGCCCATTAGTCCGGCCCATGTTACATAGTCCGAACGCTCGAGGACCCCTTAATCCAGGACTCCCTCACTAACCTCAAGAGTCGGTGCAAATTTCGCCAGTGCATCCAAACCCCGCGATATGATACGCTCTATCACACATAAGCCTCCTTATATCTTCTTCAAAACAGCCACCATACCTACCTATTATGGCATTTCCATAGCAATTCTGAAATATATTGCCATGCAACTTCCACTGTTCCATTCTTATGACATACATGTTCATTGTCATATTGCTTTGCATGATCATAGAGCTGACATGATATTTGTGGCACGACCACCATTAATCATCATTATACATGTTACGCTACCACCATTGCACATCTTGGTACACCGCGAGAGGCATACATATAGAGTCATATTGTTCTAGTTATCGAGTTGTAAGTAAATAAAAGTGTGTTGGTCATCATTATTCGAGCATTGTCCAAGTGAGGAAAGGATGATGGAGACTATGATTCTCCCACAAGTCGGGATGAGACTACAGACGAAAAAAACAGGCCAAAAAAATGAGAGAAAAAGAGAGAAGGGGCAACGTTACTATCCATTTCCACACTTGCGCTTCAGAGTAGCACCATGTTTTTCATATAGAGAGTCTCCTATGTTGTCACTTTCATATACTAGTGGAAAATTTTAATTATGGAACTTGGCTTGTATATTCCAATGATGGGATTCCTCAAATGTCCGAGGTCTTCATGACAAAGCAAGTTGGATGCACACCCACTTAGTTTCCATTGAGCATTCATACACTTATATCTCTTAGTGAATCCGTTGCATGGCAATACCTACTCCTCGTATTGACATCAGTTGATTGGCATCTCCATATCCCATTGATTAGCCGCGTCGATGCGAGACTTTCTTCCCTTTTTGACTTCCCCTTATTGATCTCTATCACTGCATTCTATTCCACATATAGTGCTAAGTCCATGGACCACGCTCATGTATTGCGTGGGGCTAAAAATGTTGAAGCGCGTTAAGAAGTATGATCCGATTGCTCGGCTTGTCATCAGGGTAGTTCTAATATTTTATTTTAGGAATACTAAGCATGATGGGCTATATGATTTCGCAGGGATAGCGTTCTTTAGCATTTTTTAGTTTGAAAGGCATGACCGTTTGTTAGTATGCTTGAGTATTGATGTCTTTATATCAAATGTTAGACTATTGCTTTGAATCACACAGATCTTAATATTCATACGTTAAAAGAGATTACACGATACACATGTTAGGTAGCATTTCACATCAAAAAATCTGTTTTTATCATTTACCTACTCGAGGATGAGTAGGAACTAAGCTTGGGGGTGCTTGATAAGTCTTCAACGCATATCAATCTTGGATGCTTTATATGCATTTATATGCTACTTTATGTCATTTTTGGGACTAACCTATTAACCTAGTGCCCGTGCAAGTTCTTTCTTGTTTTTGGCTTTTAGAAATCAGTACCAAACGAAGTCCAGACATGACGAAAATTTACAGTGATGTTTTGTGGACCAGAAGGGACCCAAGAAGCTTCGGGAGGAGGCCATAAGATATAAGAGAGGGCCACGAGCTCACTAGGCCCTAAGCTCGTGGGCCCCTCATAGCTCTATTTGACCTAATTCTAACTCTATGAATTCCCAAACCAACAGAGAGCAACCCGAAACACTTTTTCCGCCGCTGGAAGCTTCTGCTCTTCCGCGATCCCATCTGGAGACTTTTTCGGTACTCTGTCGAAGGGGGAATCGATCTGGAGGCCTTCTACATCATCCTTGTTGCCTTCCGATGATGCGTGAGTAGTCGACCACAGACCTATGGGTCCATAGCTAGTAGCTAGCTAGTTGGCTTCTTCTCTCTCTTTGATCTGCATTACCATATTCTCCTCGATCTTCTTGGAGTTCTATTTGATGTAATCTTCTTTTGTGGTGTGTTTGTTGTGATCCGATTAATTGTGGATTTATGGTTGGAATATTCATTGAAAGTAATAGAGTTTTTTATGAACTTTATTATGCATGATTGTTATAGCTTTGTACTTTTCTCCGATCTATCCATTTGGTTTGCCAACGAGATTGGTTTATCTTCAGTGGGAGAGGTACTTTGTAATGGGTTCAATCTTGTGGTGCTCTATATTCTAGCGACGAAGGGAACAAGACACGTATTTGTATTGTTGTCACTAATGGTAAAACGACAGGGTTTATTCATATTGATTGGGTTACTTTGTCTACATTATGTCATCTTGCTTAAGGTGTTACTCCATTTGTAATGAACTTAATACCATAGATGCATGCTTGATAGCGGTCGATTGGTGGAGTAATAGTAGCAGATGCAGGCAGGAGTCCGTCTACTTGTCTCAGACATGATGCCTATATAAATGATCATTGCCGTGAATGCGTCATAACTATGCGCTTTTCTATCAATTGCCCAACAGTAATTTGTTTACCCACCGTATGTTATGTGTTCGAGAGAGAAGCCTCTATTGAAAATATGGCCCCCGGGTCTACTTTTATCATATTGCTAAAAATCCAAAAATACTTTGTTGCGATTTGTTTACTTTTATTTTCCTTTGTAATTTATCTATCTATTACTATGAGAATTAATCTTTACAAGTAGCGAGTTGAAGGGCATTGGCAAACCTCTTTCCTATGTTGGGTGCAAGTATTTGCTTTTGTGTGTGTAGGTGCTGCTTAGGGGAGTTTGCTTGGTTCTCCTATTGGTTCGATAACCTTGGTTCTCACGGGGGGATACTTATCTCTATTGTACTGCTGCACCCCTCCTCTTCGGGGAAATCCCAAAGCAGTTTACAAGTAGCAGGGTGGTTACACCAGCATGTATTGATGAGGGAGGTCCCCGGTTCGAATCGCGACCAACTCGTACATTTTTTGCGGATTAAAACATAGGGAAAAAAGTCTACATGGGTCGGCCCAATGCGGGGACGCTTCAGGCGCCTGTTTCAAAGCACACACTAACGGGCGCAGTGTCCTATTCATTGTACGCCATAGTAACCAACCGGCTACCCTCATTCTGCGTGTTTGTGTACATCTTCTTTACTTTTTTTTACTTTTCTTTTTCTCCTTTTTCTCTTTTTTGGAACGGCTTTATTCAGTTTTTATTTTCCTTTTCTTTTCTAATTTTCTTTTGATAAATGCACACACTTTTTCAATTACTTGAACTCTTTTTTTTCAGCATTGATGATCTTTTTTCAGAATGGTTGATCTTTTTTCAAATTCATGAACTTATTTTGAAAATCGATGAACTTTTTTCAAAATTTATGAACTCCTCTAAAATTTAATGAATTGTTTTTCAAAACCAATGAACTTTTTTCAAAATTGATGAATTTTTTTCAAAAATAATGATTTTTTTTCAAATTTGGTGAACTTTTTTTATTTCGGTGAACTTTTTCCAAAATTGATGATTATTTTTTTCAAAACTGATGAACTTTTTAGAATTAGTGATTTTTTTCTGAAATTCAATGAACTTTGTTGAAGTTTGTGAACTTCTTTGAATTCTTGAACTTTTGGAATAGGCCAACGTTTTCTTTCATGTTCGTGAACTTCTTTTAAAATCTGTGAACTTCCAATTTTTTTCAAATTTTCCAAAATATTTTCAAATAATTCAAAAATCTATGTGATACAGTGACAATATTGTGCAATTTTGTGTTTACTAATGCGACTAGAATTATTCTTAAAATTTTCTCGTTGCTTGAAGTCAATAGAATCCACTGGCTCAAGTGGTTAGCCGAAGATGGAGACGATTGTTATGTCTCGAGTCTGATTACTCAGGATAGCCTTTTGTGGGTTTTCTGTACTGTAATACGATTTGCTGCTCTGCTCGTCTGTGGGCCGACCCACCAGGTGCTGTAGTGAGCAGATAGTCCGGAGGTGCGAGCCCAGGCTGCTGAGCGGGCGCTAGGTGAGGACAATGGGCCAATGCATGGTCTAGTAGGCTAGCGATGGTCGGGTGGAGTTAGATGACGCAGGTTATCAAATTTGGCCGACCGCAAAATCTATGGGGCGGTGGTGCACGCCAGCGTCGAGGAGGCGATCGAACGCGGCGAGGTAGTCGAGAGAAGAGCAGGCAATGGGGCAAACCTAACGTGCTGTGGTGGAGCTCGGTGTCGTGCATGTTGGTGGCGGTGCTTTGAAGAGGCAAGGCAACAGGGTTAGAGAGGGAGTGATGTAGAGGAAGATAAGGAAGGAGTGGAGGACGGGCAGAGCGACGATGATACTCTCACAACAGGAGAAATTGGATCTTTTGCCCCACTTTACTTCTCCATTTGATCATTTTCCCCCCTGAGAGGCTACCGGATGGGGCCCGGGGGCACTGTCATTGAGACAATCACATGGCAAATCATCCAACCCCTTGTAAAGTGGGACAAATCATCCAATCCCCCCTCACAACAGCGGAATGCCCCGAGGAGGCTACGATCGGGGCGAGATCCCCTAGAGGTAGTGGAGATGGAGAGGCGGGTGGAGGGCTGGAGGCGGCTTGGCTGCTCAGACTCTGACGGGGGCCCGATCTAGACCTCGCGGGCCCGTGACGGCTGGTTAAGGCACGCGATCCATCGGATATGATCCCTGGAGACTCATATCACAAGTGGGTTGGGGGTGACGAGTAAGGTTTGAGGGGAACGGATCTCTCTCCAAGTTACGATTTCCCAATTTGGGGGAGAGGGGTTTCCTTAGAAGGCTATGTGGGCTATGAGCTGTGATTAGGGGGATGGCTGCCCAATTAGCAATTTTAATTATTAATTATTAATTAAACAAGTGTAGTGATGGGAAATGAATTATTTGAGGCATCAAACGAACTCTGAATTGGTTGAACTCTAGATTATAACAAGGCCACACAAAAATAATCAACCCATTTGAATCCATTTAATATTTATGTAGAGAATAAATCCATTAAATTAAATAAATGGGTTTGAACTATGAGTGATAATTAGGCTTGTGCTCATGTTGTGAAATAATTTGGGTAGATCCCAAATATCACAAAAAGGTCATGTCTCAGGCTAAAACACTAGAAGGGAGAAGCGTTTACTTATTTAGCATTAAACAAGATGGTTGTCAGTCCATTAAGAATGGGGCCCTTAGTGCCCCAGACTTATGCACGGACGGTGGCAACATTCCCGGCAAGAGACCTTGGCGGGGACCATCTTAAGCCAAAATAAGCAGCTCTTCGTGCGATCAAGAAGCGCATCAAGAAGACCAATACAAACCACTAATTTGAAGCTCGCTCTTGCCGGCAATGCAAGCCCGACAAGATGAAGGCCCGACAGGCGCTAAGCCTAGCAGGCCATCACCAAACCACTAGCGCTCCCATCGGTGAGGTGTCGAGCTCGTAGGCGGTTAAGTGAAGCTTGTCACCCATGTGGTGGCCCGCTGGAGGGAAGATTACCTTTATCGACATCGGTCCTAATGGCGTGTCAAGATAATAGGAGGCAGATGAGCCAGCAATGCGGTAACCTTGCCGGGGCTCCTCCTCCACATGACAACTAGCAATGCATTTAATGCATTTTGTCCTAACTGCTAGAGTTAGGTACTCCCTCCGTCTAGGTGTATAAGTCACCTTACGAAAACCAAATAATCCCAAAACACTTAGGCGTGGTGCATTTACTCCCACCTCGTTTCTTGTTTCTTGACATATCAACCAATAAGAGATGTGAGGCATGCATGTTTTCAATGACTTGAGACTACCAAACACGGCATGCAGTGGTTAGTTCATTGCATGCAATTCTATTAATTAGCAAATAAACATTAAGTTCTCTCATTTTACCCTCCTTCTTGGTCATGGTGCACAACCTAAGATCACTTATTCACCTAGACGGAGGGACTATTATAGTTCTGTATCTATCTAATCACCCCGTAATGACCCTTTTGCCACTGTGGTAACCCCTTGAGCTATAAAAGGAGGGCCATGGCAACCTTTACAGGGGTTCGAATACTTCACAACCTCACGCATACGTACTCGTGTTGCTGCCCTTCCTTTGCGACTTGCCGGGGAAGAGCGCCCGTGTATCTTTGCACACACCCATCAATAAACCAAAGTAGGAGTTCGGTTTTATGCTTCCCAGTGGTCCAAGCGTCGGTAAAAACCATTGTGTCCCTCGCTGTCTTGCTCTTTATGTCGTGTGCACCCCCGTCGCCAAACCAACAAAGGGGCAGCCCTGTCCCATGATCGCTGGCTCCATGCCGACATCTTTGGCGCGCCAGGTAGGGGGCTTCACCATCATGAATCAGACTGGCAAACGGCGCCTCGACCTCAACGAGTTCAACATCCTCTTCACCTTTCATGGCGCCCAAGAAGAACGGCTCTGTGATGATGAAACCCTCCACATCCAAGCTCCCACTGCACGCGCCTATGGACGGCGCAGGCGGTGCAGTCACCGCGGACGGTGCGGATGCCACGATGGGCGCGACCGACATAGTAGGTGCAGATGGCGTGCCTACTACAGCGGCGGAGGAGATGTCAAAGGCACGCACCAGCCTCGCCCTTCCGGTGAAGATAGCAACAATGGAGCAGGAGGCGTGGGCACTGATACGTCTCCATCGTATCTACTTTTCCAAATACTTTTGCCCTTGTTTTGGACTCTAACTTGCATTATTTGAATGGAACTAACCCGGACTGAGCTGTTTTCAGCAGAATTGCCATGGTGTTAATTTTTGTGCAGAAATAAAATTCTTGGAATGACCTGAAACTTCACGGAGAATATTTTTGGAATTTATAAAAAATACTGGCGAAAGAATCAACACCAGGGGGCCCACACCCTGTCCACAAGGGTGGGGGCGCATCCCCTGGCTCGTGGGCCCCCTGAGGCTCCACTGACCTCAACTCCAACTCTATATATACACGTTTGGGGAGAAAAAAATTAGAGAGAAGGATTCATTGCGTTTTACGATACGGAGCCGCTGCCAAGTCCTAATCTCTCTTGGGAGGGCTGATCTGGAGTCCGTTTGGGGCTCCGGAGAGGGGAATCCGTCGCCATTGTCATCATCAACCTTCCTCCATCACCAATTTCATGATGCTCACCGCCGTGCGTGAGTAATTCCATTGTAGACTTGCTGGACGGTGATGGGTTGGATGATACTTACCAAGTAATCGAGTTAGTTTTGTTAGGGTTTGATCCCTAGTATCCATTATGTTCTGAGATTGATGTTGCTATGACTTTGCTATGCTTAATGCTTGTCACTAGGGCCCGAGTGCCATTATTTCATATCTGAACCTATTATGTTTTCATGAATATATGTGAGTTCTTGATCCTATCTTGCAAGTCAATAGTCACCTACTATGTGCTATGATCCGGTAACCCCAAAGTGACAATAATCGGGACCACTCCCGGTGATGACCATAGTTTAAGAAGTTCCTGTATTCACTAAGTGTTAATGCTTTGGTCCGGTACTCTATTAAAAGGATGCCTTAATATCCCTTAGTTTCCAATAGGACCCCGCTGCCACGGGAGGGTAGGACAAAAGATGTCATGCAAGTTCTTTCCCATAAGCACGTATGACTATATTCAAAATACATGCCTACATTACATTGATGAATTAGAGCTAGTTCTGTGTCACCCTATGTTATAACTGCCGCATGAGGAATCGCATCAGACATAATTATCCATCACTCATCCAATGCCTACGAGCTTTTCAAATATTGATCTTTGCTTAGTTACTTTACCGTTTCCACTGTTACAATTACTACAAAACTGCTACTGTTACTTTTTCCACTGTTACCGTTACTTCCATACTACTTTGCTACTAAATACTTTGCTGCAGATATTAAGTTTTCCAGGTGTGGTTGAATTGACAACTCAACTGCTAATACTTGAAAATATTCTTTGGCTCCCCTTGTGTCGAATCAATAAATTTGGGTTGAATACTCTACCCACGAAAACAGTTGCAATCCCCTATACTTGTGGGTTACCAAGACTATTTTCTGGCGCCGTTGCCGGGGAGCATATCTCTATTCTATGAGTCACTTGGGATTTATATCTGTTAACCACTATGAGGAACTTGAAAGACAAAAAAACCAAGATTTATCCCTCAACTACAAGGGGAGGTAAGGAACTGCCATCTAGCTCTGCACTTGATTCACTTTCTGTTTTGAGTAAACTTGCGAACCCTAAACCTACTCCGGCTATTGATTCTGATATGTCGCATGTTATTGATGATGCCCCTTCTGCTATGCATGATACTTATGATGAAACTACTTCTATGCTTGATAATACCGTGCCATTAGGTGAATTTCTTGATGAACTACTTGCTAGGGTTAGAGAGAATGAAATTATTGAAACTGATAATATTGATGAAAGTGATGATGAAGATTCTCCCCCTAGATATGAATTTCCTCATGTATCTGAGGGTTATGTTATGGATGAAGAAACTGCTAGAGACTTTTTTGCTTGCAAAGATAGATATGATCTTAAGAAACTGTTAGCTAAGCAGAAAGAAAAATCTTTGAATGCTAGAATGAAATATGACCCTGCTTTTGCTTCTTCACCTATCTATATTTCTGATAAGGATTATGATTTCTCTGTCGATCCTGAGTTAATTACTTTTGCTGCATCTGATCCTTTTTATGGCTATGAATCTGAAATTGTTGTGGCACATCTTACTAAATTAAATGATATAGCCTCCCTATTCACTCATGAGGAGAAAATTCATTACTACTATATCCTTAAGTTATTTCTGTTCTCATTAAAGGGTTATGCTAAAACATGGTTTAATTCTCTTGATCCTGTTTGTGTGCGTAGTCCCCAGGATATGATTTATTACTTCTCTACTAAATATTTCCCCGCTCATAAGAAACAAGCTGCCTTGAGGGAAATATATAATTTTGTGCAAATTGAAGAAAAGAGTCTCCCACAAGTTTGGGGGAGGCTTCTCTGGTTACTTAATGCTTTGCCTGATCATCCTCTCAAGAAAAATGAAATACTTGATATCTTTTATAATGAACTAACCGATGCTTCCAGAGACAACCTGGATAGTTGTGCTGGTTGTGTTTTCAGGGAAAGAACTGTTGATCAAGCTGAATTGCTATTGAATAATATGTTGAGTAATGATTATAATTGGACACTTCTTGAACCAACTCTGAAGAAAAGGGGTATTCTATTTCTCAGTCCTGAAGATATGCAAGAGGCAAAGAAATCTATAAAAGAAAAGGGTATTAAAGCTGAAGATGTTAAGAATTTACCACCTACTGAAGAAATACATGGTCTTGATAACCCGACACAGGTAGTAAAGGTAAATTCTCTCTATAGATATGATGAGGGTGAAATCCCATCTACTAAGTTTCCTAGCCAATGCTTGGATGAGTTTGATGATTTTATTGTTAAACAAGAAAACTTTAATGCTTATGTTGGTACACAATTGAAACGTAATACTTATATGATTGAACACTTGAGTGATTATATGTCTAGAGTTAAAGGTGAACTTAAACCTATTTGTATACATGCTTCTATGGTTACCAATCAAGTAGAACAAGTGCTTAAAGCTCAGAATGATTTCCTCAATGACTTAAATAATAAGAAAAATGATAATGCTGTTAGAGTTATGACTAGAGGGGGTAAAATGACTCAGGAACCTTTGTATCGTGAGGGCCACCCTAAGAGAATTGAGCAAGATTCTCAGAGAACTAATGTTGATGCACCTAGTCCTTCTAAAAAGAAGAAAAAGAAAAATGATAGGACTGCATGCTTCTAGTGAACCTGTTGTTGACACACCTGAGAATCCCAATGATATTTCTATTTCTGATGCTGAAACACAATCTGGTAATGAACATGAACCTAGTGATAATATTAATGATGATATTCATGTTGATGCTCAACCTAGCAATAACAATGATGTAGAGACTGAACCTGTTGTTGAACTTGATAACCCACAATCAAAGAATCAACGTTATGATAAGAGAGACTTCGTTGCTAGGAAGCACGGTAAAGAAAGAGAACCATGGGTTCAGAAACCCATGCCTTTTCCTCTTAAACCATCCAAGAAAAAGGATGATGAGGACTTTGAGCACTTTGCTGAAATGATTAGACAACTACTGGAATCAGCTTCTTTGCCGTCTGCCATGGTAGACGGCAAAGGCATACATCCCGGACGGCCAACACCTCTGCTGTCAACCAGCGGACGACAAACTGTCCGTTTGAACACATGCCAGCAAAGGCCTTCTTTGTCGTCCGCTTCTTAGAAATGGGATGCAAAGGATTGTGTCGTCCGCCATCCGAGGGTAGCAGACAGCAAAGATAACGGACGACAGTGGGGTGGGGTGAGAGCCGTTAGGGGGTTAACGGCGATCTTTGCCGTCCGCTAGAAAATCTCTTTAACGTCCGCTGACAGACGGCAAAGAGCTCAGCTCGGCCAACACTGAGAAGCTGCCATGTGTCTAGCTAGGCCGTCCGCCAGCCGACGGCAAAGAGGTTTGAATCTTTGCCGTCTGCTGGTGGACGGCATAGCTGGCCCTGTTTGCCACTCCTATTTGGTCACTTTGCCATCCGCTAGTAGACGGCAAAGTGACCAAATAGGCAGCCAGTGTTCCAATTTATACAGGTAGCTGGCACGTGTACTCTTTGCCGTCGCTTTGCCGTCTGCTCGCAGACGGCAAAGAGGCTATATATCCCCTGTTTTTATTTGAATCCACTTAAATTCACAGGAATTCACACACAGATATACATTTTTTTTCACAGGCACAATAGACATATGATGTATCCAACACATAGCTCCATCCATGAGAACATACATGCATAAGAAACACAATTCCATCCATACATATTAGAGTAATATCACAATGTTCATCCAACACATTGTTCCATGCATCCATATAACAAGTTCCACATTTTTCATCGATACAAACGAAAAGAAGAACATGGAAACACGCACTCCATCCATGCAAGCTTCCATATAGTGAATTAAATCTGCAAAATGGGAAACAAGAAAGTTAGAAGAAGAAGACTAGAATCAGAAGAATAAGAAGAAGAAGAAGAATAAGAAGAAGAAAATGAAGATGAATAAGAAGAAGAGGAGGCGGAAGAAGTAAGCATACTTAGGTAAAATGGAGCTAACCTAGCTAATTATGCCATTTTTGAGTGAACTAAGCATTTTATGCAATTTTTGATATAAAGCAGCTTAGTATAGGTCATTATTGAGCTAACCTAGGTAACTAAGCATATTAGACCTAACTTAGAGCTAACTTAATTTTGGAGAAGAAGAAGAAGAAAACTAGAAGAAAAAGAAGAAGAAGAAGAAGAAGAAGAAGAAGAAGAAGAAGAAGAAGAAGAAGAAGAAGAAGAAGAAGAAGAAGAAGAAGAAGAAGAAGAAGAAGAAGAAGACTAGAAGAAGAAGAAGAAGTTACCTAGGTAACCTAGCTAAATAGGCTAAATAAGAAGAAAAATGCCATTTTTGAGCTTACCTAGCTAATTATGCCATTTTTGACCTAACTAAGCTTTTTGTGTGATTTTAGAGGACAACAAGCTAAGTATATGACATTTATGAGATTAGCAAGGTTATTATGTCATTTACGAATAAAAACAAGTAAGAGGAGGAAAAGAAGAAGAAGAAGAATTCTTGTTCTTATTCTTCTTCTTCTTCCTCTTTTCTTCCTCCTCCTTGATTTTCTTCATCTTATTTTGTCATTTGTGGACTAAATAGGCTAAATTATGTCATGAATGGACTAAATAGGCTAAATAAGAAGAAAAATGCCATTTTTGAGCTTACCTAGCTAATTATGCCATTTTTGACCTAACTAAGCTTATTGTGTCATTTTAGAGGAGAACAAGCTAAGTATATGACATTTATGAGGTTAGCAAGGTTATTATGCCATTTACGAATAAAAACAAGTAAGAGGAGGAAAAGAAGAAGAAGAAGAAGAAGAAGTTCTTCTTCTTCTTCTTTTCTTCCTATTCCTTCTTTCCTTCCTCTTCCTTGATTTTCTTCATCTTATTATGTCATTTGTGGACTAAATAGGCTAAATTATGTCAAAAATGGACTAAACGGGCTAAATAAGAAGAAAAATACCGTTATCCCGGAGGTGTAGAATGGTCAGGGCTGCGCCAGTGGCAGACCGAGGTGAAGGACCGGTTGAGGTTCCGCCATTGGCAGACGCAGAAGGATTGGTTGATGCTTGTCGGGAGCCATGCTGCACCAAAGATCATTTCCAATAATGTCTCGTTAGCATGATGCAGACTGAAATTTGAATACTAGTAACTAATGACCATTCAAATCAAACTCACCGTGGTCGCCGGAGCAATCTGGGGCATCGGCGGAGGGGGCTGACCGTTCTTCTCGCACATGGTCTGCACATTTGGTTCTTACAAGTCAGTCATATTAGTTAGTAATGTGAACATTACGTGCATGATTGGGCTAATATGCATGAGAGACGTACCATGATGAGCTCTTATAGGGCCTGGTTGGACGCCTCATTCCGGTTCCTCTCCTCCTCCAACAACTTAGCCGCCCTCTCCTCCAGCTCCCTCTCCCTCTCCGCCGCCTCCCTTTTTACCTGCTCCAAAAGCGCCTGGGTGTTCAGTCTCTCTTTCTCAACCATGGCCTGCAACACACCACTCCTTGTTAGCATTGTAATCATCGACGGACGCACACACAATGTAATGGAGGAAAGGTGAGAGAGTCTGTATAACTAACCGCCATGGCGAGCTCCGCGGGTCGTCCACGAGGCGTTATCTCAGGATCAGAGCTACTCTGGCGCTTCTTGATCTGCGGGAGAGTCCTAGGACAACGTATCAGTCCATCACCAATGGCTATGGAGCCATGGGACCTCCCGCCACCAGATATCATCACCAGCTCTGTATCAAAAGGATCCTGGCTGGGGTTAAAGTCCTCCCCTTTACTCGCCTTCCCCTCGTCTCTGTACTTCATGAGCTTGTGGTGGGAGGAGATGTTGGTGAAGCTCTCTGGATGATCTAGGTCACACTCCGTGAATGGCTTGGCCTTCTTGTACGGGGCAGTATGGGCCATGCCATAGAGGTCGAACAGATTTGGCACAGGCTTCTTGTTGTGGTGCGCCTGAGAGAGAGGAACAAAATATTAGTTAAGGGCTCAAGCTAGCATGAAGAATGATATTGCTATGTAAATAGGTCATTTTGGAGCTAATTAAGGTTATTATGTCATTTTCGAGGAAAATAAGCTAAGTTTAGGTTATTATGTCATTTTAGAGCTAATTCTGTCATGAATGAAGTAGCTAAGATTAGTTTAGGTCGTTATTGAGCTATCAAAGGTAGTTATGCCATTTTTTAACTAACTAAAGCATATTAAGTCATTCTATAGAGCTATCTAAGGTTATTATGTCATTTTAGAGCTAGATATGTCATAAATGAACTAGCTAAGATTAGTTTAGGTCATTATTTAGCTATCCTAGGTAGTTATGCCATTTTCAACTAACTAAAGCATATTTAGTTATTTTATAGAGCTATCTAAGGTTATTGTGTCATTTTAGAGCTAATTATGTCATAACTGAACTATCCAAGGTAGTTATGCCATTTTTAACTAACTAAGCATATTAAGTCATTTTGGAAGGGATAAATGCTAGCATGAAGAATGAAATTGCATGAATCATGTAGCAAAGCACATACCCAGTTCTCCCCGTACTCAAACAGCTTGGAGCTCCCTTGATGGTGTGGCACACTTTCCATTTGTCGCGCTTATCCTTGGCCCTATGGTGTTCGACTAGCCATTGGGGAGAGCATCACACATCCACCAACGCCTCCCAACAGTCCATCTTATCCGCACACCATCTCGAGGGCACCTAAGTTAGTCAAGAGAAATTTCAGTGCTAAACCTACAAATCAAATCAAGAAAACTAAGTTCAAGGCCTTAAGAATAGGTAATTACCTGCATGTACTTCTCCTTACTCAGAAACTTGCCACGACACATCTTCTTGGCCCTCCTAATACCCTGCGAGGCGTAGTAGTCTCGAACGGCCTGCACCCGAGCCTCGTGTCGTAAGTTCTGAAGTAGGCGCTTGTACTTGGTTTCGACAACTATAGACGCGGCCTCCTGCCCTCCCTCGGAAACCCTGTGGAAGGTCTGCAATCAAAAAAGACAACACTGATTAGTACAATCACTAGGTAGTGTTGATTTTTAATTCTGTAAAGGAGAAATTACCCAAAACCGACGGAACACAATGTCGGCCACCGTCTCGCACAAGACACCGGCGACCATCTCCTCTGATGGGGCCGGGGCAACCGAGTACAGCTCCCAGCTCAGTGCTAGATGTGGAACCTGACCCTCACCGGGCAGCGTGACCCACCCAGGGAAGTGCTGCCGGCAAAGCACACCAAGGACCTGGTTGGGCCTGCGGGCACCACGGAGGTGTACCCAGCCCCTGCAGTATGACAAGGCCAATGCATTAGATATTTATTTGAAGGAACATGAAGGCAAAAGGTTAAAAAATAGTAAATGCACTTACTTCAACCCATTAGGCGCAATCAACCACCTGTGGTCTGGGGTCGTCGACACGGGTGGGAGCTTTGTAAAGCCACGCTTGTAGACCTTCTTGCCCTTCTCAACTAGCTCGTCATCGCTATAGCTATCATCAGAAAAGGTGTCCTCGCTACCATCAGTAGGGCCACTAGCCTCCGAAGTCTCGTGGGAAGAAGACTCCGGGATTGGAGTCTTCTGGGACGATGACTCTGGGACCAGACTCACGTGGGGCGAAGGATCGGCCACACGAGTCTGGTGCGGCGAAGGATCGGTGACCTGAGTCTGGTGGGGTGAAGGATCGGCGACCTAAGGCTCATGGACCGGAGTCCGAGACGGGTCCACATCAGACGGTGCAGTCCCGTGGTCGGGTGAATCAGCTGGGGGTGGCGGCGAGGAAGGCGTAGCAACCTTCCTACCTCTCCTACTGCCACGTCCACCTGTAGCAGCCTTCTTCGTCCTCCCCCGACCTCTCCCAACCGAAGAAGAAGTGTCGCCGCTGCTGTCTTGATACTGTCTAGCAGCGCTCTCCGGAGTGGCTAGGGTGGAATAATGGAACCACCCCTCCCAGTAGCGCTCGCAGGAGGCTCGGGGCACTCTGGACCCTTGCCCACCATCCAGTCAACACCTGCAATGACAAAAAGTAAACGAAATTAGTACAACATAAAAAATTTGAATACCTGATATGAATAATATGTATATAATTTAAGTGTATCATCATCATGAACATAATAAAAAATTGAATACTTCACATTACTAATATTACTCTAGATCGTCTATATATGCTCCGAGATCATTAAATGCATCATCATCATCACTATCAGTGACGTGCTCTTCATCATCGTCAATAAATGCATCAACATGTGGAAGGCCTCCTTTATGTAACCGTTCAAGCATTGACAGTTCATCTACAGCAGTAACTTCTTCTTGTTCCAGCTCTTCTTGTTCCGACTCAGGGGTGAAGTCAGATTCACTATCGTTGTCTACTTCAATGTTCTGGGGTGGAGTAGAGCGGTTCTTGAAATGTTTTTTTGGAAAGACGTGTTTCTTGGAAGAATTCTCCTTCGTCATATGTGTCTTGGTTAATGTGAGGTTCATAATCCTCTTCATTGGGGGGAGGTGGTCTAACACGTGGTGGCACTTCATAAACGACATCCCAACCACTGAGATTTGGATCGCTTTGACAGGCCCACGACAGATAGAAAACTTGGGTTGCCTGTTGAGCCGTAATATAGACATCGGGAACATCCAAATGGGTGCGTTGTTTGATTTCGACTAGCTTTATATGTTCATGAGTCCTTCTAGTCTCCCTCGGCTAGAACCAATAACATCTGAAGACTACGACGTTTCCTGGGTTTTCACCATATAATTGAAGTTCATAAATTGCTTCAACTCTTCCATAATACTCGATATCTCCTTTGCCGATAGCAGAGACACAAAAATTTGTAGACTTTCGGTCGGCCATAGATAGCTCTTTGCCATAGGTACGAAAGCGATACCCGTTGATGTCGTATTTGTGAACTGAACGGACCTTATAGTCAAAACCATTAGCTACTTGTCTCAATTCGGCATCCATAATCTCTGAATTAGCCTACATGTTTAATACGAAAGGATTGTTGCATTAGTCGCAAATTAGCCAAAGAAATGAAATGGTCTAATGGAAATTACCGTTTTTTGAACCAAGAGATGAAATCGGGATATTTGCCTCCTTGCTTTGCCAGAAGCTCATACTCTTCGACGGAATCCTTTTGGATCACCGCTCCATACGAGAATATGGCGACGTATCAACTGCATCAAATATCCAGGAATAAGTGCAGTTGAAAGAAATTAGAAGTTACGAAACAATGTACCGAGATCTTACTCGATGTACGGTCGCACTTCTGTTAGGTTGTTGAAGAGATACAGCGAAATGGTCCACCATTCTTCAACATCCAATGATACTAGTTTCCAACCACTAGCTGGTGTGAGATTCCCTTTGAATAGGCTGAGGTTGGATCGACCCTTTTTAGGGTCGTCATCATTGTACCGAGGCTGCGGATTATGGAAATGATGATTTTTGGCTTCGTAGTGTGCTGTCACGAAGTTTGCCGCCTCCTCAGTGATGAATGCCTCGGCCATCGATGCCTCATATCTACGTTTATTTTTACATTTTGCTCGAAGCATCTTCTGCATCCTCTCAGTTGAGTAGCACCAACGATTTTGCACGCCCCCCCCCAATCGTGCCTCGATCGGGAGATGCAAAATCAAGTGTTGCATTGGATTAAAGAAGCTTGGAGTAAAGATCATCTCTAGCTTGCAGATCAACTCCGGTGCCAACTGTTCCATTTCTTCTAGGAGGCCAGGCGATAGTTCTTTCGCACAAAGAACACGGAAGAAATAACTCTGCTCTCCAGTACTAGCCATTCATCCTCAGGGATGAAGCCACGCAACATCACCGGCATTATCTGCTCAATCCATATGTGCCAATCATGACTTTTTAGACCAGATATTTCCATTTTTTCAAGACTCACTCCCCTCTTTAGATTTGCTGCATACTCATCGGGGAACATCAACTGCATTTTCACCCACAAAACAATTTCCTTCATAACTGGCCTTCCAAGATTGAACCATGCCTTTGGCTTCGTACAGTTCCGCTTTCCTTTCGGTTCTTGCATGTTTTGTAACGGCCTATCACATAGCTCCTGTTGATCGACCCTAGCCTTAGTATTGTCCTTTGATTTCCCCCTATGCCGAACAATGTACCAAAAATGGCTTCGGCGATATTTTTTCCAGTGTGCATCATGTCGATGTTGTGTCGGCAAAGGAGGTCTTTGAAGTAAGGCGGATCCCACAAGCATGTCTTGTGAGTCGAGGCGTGTTCGTTATTATACCCCTTAAAATACCCTGGACGCTTTGGATCTGGCTCGAGAGCGTGTAACATCCCAAATTTTCAATTTGGAATGTTATACATAGGTCATTCATGCATATCATATTTTATTGCATTTTCGTTCCGCAATCCTCAAAATCCTAAGCAACTCAAGGACCCTCGTAGAGTTGGGATTTCCCGGTTTTCATATTTGATTTTTATCAAATAATGAACCGAGGATTTTTTATTTTAATTATTTTTCTCTTTGAAAAATATTTCATATTAAAATATATGAGAGGAGATAATATGACTTCTCCAAAATAATTGAAATATTGGAGGAAAAATATTATAATCATTTATTTGATTTTATTTGATTTTATTTGGATTTTATTTGCATTAGAAAAATTGCACGTTTTCAAAATTGCATTTTAGGGCCAGGAAAATGTTCATCTCGTCCTAAATATTTTATTTATACGGTGAAAATTTGTTTTGGCAGTTTTTGATTTTTATTTTATTTTCTAGGATTTTTTTTGGCGGAAATATTAAAAAAAAAGTTTCCGGACCAAACTGGGCCGAAGCCCAGCCGGCCCGTTCTGCCGCCGCCTCCCTCGCGCGCGCCGCCGTGGGCAGCAAGGAAGCCGAGGAGAGTCCGAGCCGGGCTCCTCCCCAGGCGCCCCCTCGCCCAAGCCACCGCCTCCCCTCACCCCCTTTATATACCGCCGCCCCCGCCCCCTAGCCACCACCAACCACCGCCGCCGAGCCCCGCCCCGAGCCGCGCCGCCGCCTCCCGCCGCCCGCGCCTTGCAGCCGCACCGCCGCCGCTGCTTCGCCGCACCACCGTCGCCCCGCCGCCTAAGCCCCGCCTCGCCGGAGCCGCCTCGCCGGAGGTACCGCGCCGATCCGCCGCCGCCGGTTTTTTTAGAAACCGATTCGGTTTTCCTTAGAAACCCTAGTTCGTTTTTTAGATCGGTTCGCCGGTTTTCCTGGTTCTTCTATTTAGCCGATGTTCGTCCGTATGTTCGTTTAAACAAACGGTTTTCGCTCGTTAGTTACAGATAACAAACGCTCGTTCATTAGTCTGTTCGTCAGTTTTCTTTTTATCAGATTTTTCCGTGATTATTCTCGATCGCGATTTCTGATCCGATTTTCATTTCAGTTTATCTTTTTGCTCGTTTATCGGAATTAGGCGATTCAAGAGCTTAGATCTTCGTATTGAGACCCTCTTTCTGTTTAATCAACTTAAATAAGATTTTGGTACTGTAAATTTGACTTTAGTTCAGATTAGTAAACAGATCTTGTTTCTTTTGCCGTTTGAGTTTCATTGCTCCGTTCGATTTGATTCTTTTTGCAAACCGGAGTTCTTAAGTTGAACTTTCTTGTCAATTTCTCTTGTTTGAGTTTTTCCCATGCATCTTTGCTTGTTGCTTATGTATGCTATTGTTTGTTTGCGATAGAATTCCCGGAGTGCTAAGCGTGCTACTACGAGTCCCTAGGTTTCGCGGATCGTCAGCAAGGCAAGTAACACATTGATCATACTCTTTCCATACCCAGTTTTTGTGCATTAGTTTCAATCCTCAAACATTGCATGATTAGGATGTCATTAACTTGTGGGTTGGGAAGTAGTTGTTGAGGTAGAACCTATTGCCCTGTTATATTCAAACCCTTGGGATTTACTTGTACACGTTGCTTATATTGCCATGCTATGCTCGTAGACGTGGTTTGGGTTTGAGTGAAATCCATCACAGATGTGAGTTGTTAATTAATGGTTCAACTTAAGGTGGCAACTTAAATAAATACCTGGGTGGATTTAGGCACCTAGAGTACCTAGTGTTGCCTGTATTTTTGGAAATCCCGGGGTTCCGTGTGATTTTCCTATGGACCACCACCCAGGCTCAAAGGGAACTAAGATGATTCATGCTAGAAACTTCCGTGTGCATCCACAAGCTATTATGGGATCTAGCATAGTTGAGTAAGTTACGTGAAGCTCTTGAAGAGGCAGATCAGCAGGTAGAGGAATGTAGGTTTGGTATGGTCTGTCCGGAGTAGAGAGTTAATGTTTCTGAAAGACTGTGTCTCGGTCATCCGTTTCTCAAACACCATGTAGTGCGAGAAATCCAAAGGAGGCGATCTAGTCTTGTGGGGAAAAGTGCGCAAACCTCTGCAGAGTGTACAATCTAATCATGGTTAGTCGTGTCCCCGGTTATGGACAATCTTGAGTATCTAGTACTTGGAGTATCTTAAGTATCTCATCACGTTACTTAAATTAATATTGTTGGGTTGATAATTACTTTAATTGGGATTGAGTTGGAGGAACCTTCTCAATGATGTTTCAACCACCATGATAGTTAAATTAAAATCTATTCCTTTGTTGTAGGGAAAAATTGGCTTTTCACAAAAACTATAACCATAGAGCTTTCCACCAGCCAAATATGCATGTAGTGATAGCATAATTCTGTTCTTGCGTTACTGTTTTATATTGCCAGCATATTCCATGTGCTGACCCGTTTTCGGGCTGCAACGTATTATGTTGCAGACTTTTCAGACGAGGAGTAAGGTTCATTAGGTTGTTGCCGTGCATCTCAGCTATGCCGTTGGAGTTGATGGACTCACTTTATCTTCCAAGCCTTCCGCTGTTATCGTATTAGATGGCCTTAAGCCATATTATTGTAATAAGTTCTCTTTTGAGATATCCGATGTAATAAGTTTGTGATTGCTACTCTGTTATAAATCCTTCGAGTACTGTGTGTGTCAGCATTACAGATCTAGGGAAGACACTGAAGCACAGAGACTTGACCGTTTGAGGTCGGGTCGCTACAAGATGGTATCAGAGCACACGCTGAGTGTAGAACACAACCACTAAGATAAAACCCTAGGTCACTCTTCTCTACTCAGTTCTAACTCCTCTCCATTTTCTACTCTTTAGGATGGCGGAGTTGAAGAACAAGTTCACACAGCCGGATGAAGACACACCTTTCGGACGCCACTTGAAGGAAGTCGCTAGGTACTTGAACATTGGAATACCGAGCTTCACCGGGACGTACAACGCCACCCTACCAGAAGAGGAGCGCTGGATGATTCAAGTACAAGTTCCAGGAAGGACGTTCTCGCCAACCTCTAAACCCATAGAATTTTCTTTCGAAGCACCCACATAGAGTCTAGGCAAAAGCATGGCAGCCCACATTACCATGGGACACATTGGATAAGTCTACAACAAGGATCTTAAGGATACTATCTACCAGATATGTGGGCGCCGAGACGAGCAATGGGAAGTGATCATCACCAAGAAGGATAGATCCATTACAGCTTTCATCCAGGAGTTAAACCAGCACATTCAACGTCAGGACAACCAGATGTGCGCAGACATGATGGACTTGAAGAAGGCGAAGACTAGGATCATCAAACTGGAGGAAGAACTCAAGTTTACACACGATGGATATGAGGAGGAAATCAAGACACTACTGGAGAAGAATGACGACCTGGTTAAGAACATCAGAGTATTCATGGGAGATCCAGCACCGGGAGGAGAAGACGACAATTCCACTTGCCAGGACAACTACATCATCATCGACGACACCGATTTCTATCCTAGTGATGATGACTTTGAAGACGAAGCTAGAGCAGATATCACGGAATCTTCCACCGATCAATTTTTTTAGATGATCACCATATATTAGTAGTATTCCCCCATGTATTTAGTAATAGTTGAGCACTTTTGCGATAGTTCTAGACCGCTTGTATGCCCTTGCTTGATTGATTGAGTGAAATGATTGTGTTTGTCTCATGTGCATATGGGTAGTGCTTTCTCATTAGACCCCTTTTCTATTCTGATCTCTTCCATCTAAACCCATCAGATGCCTCCGAGACGTGACACCGGATTTGCCTTCCCGCCGGAGCTCACTCAGTTGATCCAGCAGCAGAACACCTTGATGCAATTGCTTTTTCAGAACCAGGGCAACAAAAACAACAACAACAACAACAACAACAACTCGCCGCCAGTTGAAAATCTAGCCCGTTTCCTAAGGTTACAGCCGCCGGTGTTTTCCAGCAACACCGAGCCTGTAGTTGCTGATGATTGGCTACGCTGTATTGGAAGGGAGTTGACCACCGCAGGTTGCACAGATGCTGAGAAAGTGCGCTTTGCCGCACACCAATTGGATGGACCAGCAGCCTCATGGTGGGAGAATTACACGACCACTTTCCCCATAGCCAATGTCACTTGGGACCAGTTTCAGCAAGCTTTTTGTACAACCCATGTTTCAACTAGAGATATGAATATGAAGAAGCGTGAGTTTCGCAACTTACGCCGGGGGAACCGTACTGTGGCTCAGTACGTGGATGAGTTTAGCAAGTTATCTCGCTATGCCCCTGACGATGTGGCCACAGATGCCGCGAAGCAAGCGAAGTTTATGGAAGGGTTGAATGATGAGATGAGTATGCAGTTGATGGTAGCAACCTTCAACAACTACCAGGAGTTGGTAGATAAGGCTCTTATGATTGAAGGGAAGCAGCAACAGATTGAGAGCCGTAAGACGAAGTATGGACAAGGGAGGTATAACTCAGGAGCTCAGCATAAGCCTCGCCTAACCCCGAACTCAGGAGGACTTGTTCATAACCATGGAGGTCATAACCACACCGGAGGAGGATCACATAACCACAATGGTTCTAAGAATGGGAATGGGAACGGATCTAACAACAATCAGAACCGCCCCAATCCAGCCACACCCGCCAAAAGAGACCTAAGTCACGTTACTTGCTTTAAGTGCGGGAAGACTGGACACTATGACACCGAGTTCCCTGAAGGAAAGAATGGAAACGGAAATGGGAGCGCTGGGAAGAAGCCCAATCCATTCAACAAAGGACAAGTGAACCACGTTAACAGGGAGGAGGTTGAAGAGCAGCCAGACGTGGTTATAGGTAAGTTTTTGGTTAAGCCATTTACCGCTCTTGTTCTTTTTTATACTGGTGCATCGCATTCATACATATCCAGGGGATTTGTGGATAAGTTTAAACTACCAACCCAAACCCTTAGGACCCCTCTCTTAGTGAGTTCACCTGGAGCAGAGTATATGGCAAGTCGATGGTGCGACCAGATACCCCTAACCATTGGCACCCATGTTTTTCCGTCCGACCTAATTATCTTGGAGTCACAAGGATTGGATGTGATATTAGGCATGGACTGGATGTCAAAGTATGGAGGAAGTATTGACTGTGCTAGTAAGTCGATTTATCTCACCACCCCGGAGGGAAAAAGGATTAAGTATGTATCTAGGCATGTGCCTAGAAGGAACCAAGTGAATACCCTCACGGGAGTTGTTCAGGAGAAGTGCCTATAGTGAAGGATTACCTGGATGTTTTCCTAGAGGAGTTACCCGGCATGCCACCGGATCGAGATATCGATTTTTTGATAGAGCTATTGCCAGGTACACGGCCAATATCCAAGAGACCCTATCGGATGCCCGCGAATGATCTGGAGGAGATTAAGAAACAGATCAAGGAGTTATTGGAGAAAGGTTACATTCGAAGGAGTTCATCACCTTGGGGAGCCCCAGTGCTTTTGGTTGAGAAGATGGATAAATCCCTAAGAATGGTTGTTGATTATCGGGCCTTGAATGAAGTGACGATTTAGAACAAGTACCCATTGCCGATGATCAATGATCTGTTTGATCAGCTGCTAGGAGCTAAGGTGTTTTTTGAAGATCGATCTGTGATCAGGATACCATCAGTGGAAGATTCGAGAGAAGGATATACCAAAGACAACGTTCACCATGCGGTACGGATTATACGAGTATACGGTCATGTCGTTAGGACTGACTAACGCCCCTGCCTATTTCATGAGCATGATGAACAAAGTGTTCATGGAATATTTGGACAAGTTTGTTGTGGTGTTCATTGATGATATTATGGTATACTCGAAGAATGAAGAGGAGCACAAGGAGCATTTGTGTTTAGTTCTCGAGAAAGTCACGGAACACCAGTTGTATGCCAAGTTCAGCAAATGCGAGTTTTGGTTGAAGGAAGTCGGATTCCTTGGACATGTTATATCAGGAGAAGGTATAGCAGTAGATCCTAGCAAGGTTCAGTCACTCACTGAATGGTTGGCACCCACTTCAGTTAGTGAGATCCGCAGTTTTCTGGGACTCGCAGGATACTACCGGAGATTCATTGAGAATTTTTCCAAAATTGCGAAGCCAATGACTGAACTATTGAAGAAAGATACTAAGTTTAAATGGATAGAAGATTGTGAGGCAAGTTTCCAAGATTTAAAGAAATGTTTAACTACAGCCCCAGTGCTGACACTGCCACATATACATAAGGATTTGCAAGTGTATTGCGACGCCTCTCGCCTATGACATGGATGTGTGTTTATGCAGGACGGAAGAGTTGTTTCGTACGCCTCGAGGCAACTAAAACCTCACGAGTTGAATTATGCCACACATGATTTGGAGCTAGCAGCCGTAGTGCATGCGTTGAAGACTTGGAGACATTACCTTATTGGAAATCGTTGTGATGTGTACATGGATCATAAGAGTTTGAAGTACATCTTCACACAAAAGGAGCTGAACCTTAGGCAGAGGAGATGGTTGGAGCTTATAAAGGATTATGACATGAAGCTGCACTATCATCCAGGAAAGGCCAATGTCGTAGCAGACGCCTTGAGCCGAAAGAGTTATGCAAATATCCTAGAGAGTAAGGGATTACCAAAGGAGTTAGCAGAGGATATCATGGAACTTCGATTAGAGATTGTTCCTAGAGGTTTTGTTGCAACAATGGAGGTTCAGTCGACATTGTTGGGTAAGATTCAGGAAGCTCAGATGGATGACAAAGAGATTGCCGTGATAAAGGAGAAGATGAGCAAAGGAAAGGACAAGGGTTTTCGTGAGGATGAGCATGATACCTTATGGTTTGAGGACCGAATTTATGTGCCCAATGACCCAGAGATCAGGAAGTTAATACTTTAGGAGGCTCATGACTCACCATACTCGATACACCCCAGAAACACCAAGATGTATTTGGATTTGAAGGAACGTTTCTGGTGGACGGATATGACGAAGGATATTGCCGAGTATGTAGCCGTATGTGATGTATGTCAAAGAGTGAAGGCAGAGCATCAAAAGCCAGCAGGATTGTTATAGCCTATGCCGATACCCGAATGGAAGTGGGATAAACTTGGCATGGACTTTATCATCGGATTGCCCAGGACCAAATCAGGATATGATTCCATCTGGGTAGTAGTTGATCGCTTGACCAAAGTGGCACACTTTATCCCGGTGAAAACCACTTATACAAGTGCGAAGTTGGCCAAGATATATATGTCCAGGATCGTATGTCTGCATGGAGTTCCGAGGACCATCGTATCAGATAGAGGCACACAATTTACCTCAATGTTTTGGCATCAGTTACACCAGACTTTGGGAACGAGATTGGAGTTCAGTACAACGTTTCACCCGCAGACGGATGGACAGACAGAGAGAATCAACCAGATTTTGGAGGACATATTGAGAGCCTGTGCGCTAGATTATGGATCTAGTTGGGATGACAATTTGCCTTACACAGAGTTCTCATACAACAATAGCTACCAATCCAGTTTGAAGATGGCACCATTCGAAGCCCTGTATGGACGAAGGTGCAGGACGCCATTGATGTGGGATGAAGTAGGAGACCGATAGTTGTTTGGACTAGACTTGATCAAGGAATCTGAAGACAAGGTTAAGCTGATTCGTGATAGACTGAAGATTGCTCAGTCCAGGCAGAAGAGTTATGCAGATTCAAAACGCAAGGAGGTAACCTATGAAATTGGAGAAAGAGCATATCTGCGAGTATCACCCTTGCAAGGAGTGAAATGATTCAGAGTTAAGGGAAAGCTAGCCCCGTGATTTGTAGGACCGTATCGTGTTTTGGAACGGATGGGAGAAGTTGCCTACAAGTTGGAGTTACCAGAGGGATTGTCAGGAGTACACGATGTGTTTCACGTTTCGCAGTTGAAGAACTGTCATGCTGAGATGGCCGATATACCGTTAAGAGATACAATACCCTTGGAGGCCATTCAGTTGGACAGTGATTTGACTTATGTCACGCCCAAGATGCGACCCTATCCTAAAGGAACTCGAAGGTCCCACCAAGGATAGAAGCGCATCTTGAAGACGCTTTTGCAAGGTGGATATCATTACATCAACATTACATAATAGTGGGGATACAACCAAGACATACAATGTCACATGAATACAACAATACATCATATACAAGATCAACATCCGACTACGGATGAAACATAAACAGAAAATCAAACAATATCCACCCTGCTAGCCCAGGCTGCCGACCAGGAACCTATCCCTCAATCGAAGAAGAAGCAGAAGAAGAACTCCAACACAAATAAACATCGCTCTCGCGTCATGATCATCGCATAACCTGTACCTGCAACTGGTGGTGTAGTAATCTGTGAGCCACGAGGACTCAGCAATCCCATTACCATGGGTATCAAGACTAGCAAAGCTTAATAGGTGAGGAAGGGGTAAAGTGGTGAGGTTGCAGCAGCGACTAAGCATGTATGGTGGCTAACTTACACAAATAAGAGCGAGAAGAGAAGCAAAGCAAGCGGTCGTCAACTAGTAATGATCAAGAAGTGATATGAACTCCTACTTACGTCAAACATAACCCAAGAAACCGTGTTCTCCTCTCGAACAACCCGAAAAGAGACCATCACGGTTACGCACACGGTTGGTGTATTTTAGAAGAGTTTACTTCAAGTTTACTACAACTGGATATTAACAAATTCCCATCTGCCACATAACCGCCGGCACGGCTTTCGAAAGTTCAAACCCGGTAGGGGTGTCCCAACTTAGCCCATGATAAGCTCTCCCGATCAACGAAGGATATTCCTTCTCCCCGGGGAGACCCGATCAGTCTCGGAATCCCGGCTACAAGACATTTTGACAATGGTATAACAAGACCAGCAAGACCGCCCGATGAGCCGACAATCCCGATAGGAGCTGCACATATCTCGTTCTCAGGGCAACACCGGATGAACACTACGTACGGCAACCGACGATACCCCAAGTTGGCTAGGGGAGGCACCGCAAGCGGCTCTGGTTTGGACCAAAACTTAGACAAGCATTGGCCCGGGGGGCTAAATAAGATGAACCTTGGGTTAATTACTCCCAAGGGAAAAGTAGGTGATGGTGAGGCAAATGGTAAAACCAAGGTTGGGCCTTGCTGGAGGAGTCTTATTCAAAGCGAACTGTCAAGGGGGTCACATAAATCACCCAACCGCGTTAGGGATGCAAAATCCGGGAACATAATACCGATATGACGGAAACTAGGGCGGCAAGAGTGGAACAAAACACCAGGCATAAGGCCGAGCCTTCCACCCTTTCCCAAGTATATAGATGCATTAATAATATAAGAGATATTGTGATATCCCAACATAAACATAATCCAACATGGAGCAATCTTCATCTTCACCTGCAACTATCAACGCTATAAAAGGGGCTGAGCAAAAGCGGTAACATAGCCAAACAACGGTTTGCTAGGAAGGGTAACAAAGGTCAGAGGTTCATGGCAATTTGGGAGGCTTGAGCAGCAAGTGGTAGGTAACGCAGCATAGCGATAGAACGAAGCAACTAGCATAGCAATGATAGTAATGAGATCCAAGGTGACGGTCATCTCGCCTGAAATCCCGCTAAGAAGAAGAACGAGTCCATGAAGAAGATGGAGCCACGAAGACGAACCAAGCATAGACGAACGAGTCCTCACGATCGCAACGAAACGGGAACTATCGATAAGAAGCACAACCGGAAAGAAGCAAACAACATAGTAAACAAACAACACATGAACAAGGCAAGATGCACAACCAAGTATGATGCATGACAAGGCTACATGAAGCTACTCATGGAAAGAAATGCTGCATACAAGAGCAACACATCAAATCAAGTTTAAATGAGGCCGGAAACAACATAGAACAATTCCGGTAATCCTCATATGCAAATTTTGAAATTGGTCCAGATCTGAATAAAACTTATGCTCAAGTTGTTAAACAGCAAGTTAAGATGCACCACGATGATCTACACGAAATTCTATTCAAGTTACATATAAAGTTCATTTAATTTGGAGCTACGGCCTAGAAGATATGAGCAAAACAAGATAAGCATGGCATAGATGCAAAATGCATTCAACCATCAAGCAAACACCTCAAAGCATGGATGCAACAAGGTAATATGAAGCTACATGCAAAACTAAGCAAGTTTCATATAGAGCACACTCAAAACGGAGCAACGGTGCAACACATACACTCCAAACAATAAATAGCACCAATCTGTCCAAAACAGCAACTAGGCATCTAGCAAGCATCAAAAGAACATGCTACAGGATCTCAACATGAAAACAAAAGACACGGACATGATGTAAAGGTAAATAATGACAAAACATGAACAATGAGCTATTTCCAGAAACTAATAGAACATGCTCAAAAGGACATGGCAAGATAGCAAATAATAACAGGTTCACAGACTTAGCAGAATTTCAGGACATGTCAGAAATAACATCTGGTTACCAAGTTTAGAGCTATCAAACAACATGTTACAGCAAGCTATCATGTCAAACTAGAGCATGTCATGAATCTACTCAAAGCATATAACAAATGTCCCTTAGTGACCATGAGCCAAAAAGGGATCAGAAAATAGAATTACAAGCATATGAACATAGCAAAAAACATAAACAGATTCAGACTTAGTGAAAAACTGGAGCATGGCAAAAACAGATAACAAGTAGGCATGTTTACGAGCTTGATGCACCCACTAAAGGCCATTGCATGACAAACTAAGCCAACACCCGGCAACTAGACATGACATAGAAGCTAGACATGTCAAGAACAGCAACATAGCATGCAAGGATCAACTACAACAACCTTGGCAAAATTGAATAACACGTAAACAATCTGCCAGGAACATTTTATAGCAAAAGTAGAGCTCTATTGAGTCAAGCTAGGGTACTCCATAAATGCAAACAGGGGCATGGATGGATAGAGCATAACCATGTGTCCAAAACATCCTTACTGAACATACTCAAAAGAGGCATGGATCTCACTGTAGCAACATGAATACATGGCATGAAAATAATAGCAGACAAAGACTTGGTGAAACTCTAAGTCCCTAAAATTAGCAACATCACGGAGGCTACTTTGCAAACTTGAAACAATCAGTACATGGCATATCATGAAGAATGGATTGCACCACATCAAATATGGCATGTTATAGCACATAACACATGTAGACTTCATGCTCAAAAGAAAAAAAATCACACAAAAAGATACAAAAATGACAAATGAGCATGTTCTGATAACAGGCAGCAGTTAACATCATATAGCAGTTTTGCAACGACGATTAGGGCATCTAGATAAACTCAAATGAACATGGCACAATGGAACAAAATGTAGAGCATCTCAAGTTGAACATTTCGATTAATTGTATGCATGAATCTGAGCAGTATGCAGAGAGTTATGGCATGTCAAAATTAGCAACAAAATGCAACAAATCTGGGACTTAGTGGAAATATACCCTCGCGAAAAGTCAACCCGGGACGGGACGGTGCGGAACGAGGAGATCCGGGACGGGGCTTGCGCGTTTGGTTGGAGGGGCCGGTGGATCTTATCCACCTTATCCGGATCCGACGGAGAAGAGCTCCGGCGAGCTCGAGGGAGCTCCGATGAGAGACGACGCGGGAGACGGTGAGGAGAGGGCGGCGACGACTCCGGCGGCTTGGAGCAGCGCGCGGGGAGGCAGCAAGGCAAGGTGGCGGCGCTACTCCGGCGAGCTAGAGGCGGGCGGCGCGACAACGCCGGCGAGCACCGGTGGCACCGGTGGCGAGGATCGCCGGCGGGAGGAGCCGGGCGCGCTCGGGCAGCGCGAGATCCGGCCGGGCAGGGCCGGCAACGAGGTCAGAGGACCCCGCGGGAGCAGCGCGGGCGACGAACGGCCGTGAGGCAGCGGCCTCCGGCGATGGCGCGCGGGCGCAAGGACGCGGGCGCGGGCAACCGCGGCGGGCGGCGGCGGAACGGGTCAGGCGGGCCCCGCCTGGGCTCCGCGGGCTTCGGCGGGTGGCGGCGACGGTGGGACAGGTGGCGAGGCGCGGTTTGCTGAGGGGCGGTGCTACGGTGACGTGTCGCCTCGCCATTGGCCGGGCGACGTGGCGGCGGGGTGGACGCGTCCGCCGGTGGGCGGACATGTCCTGCGGCGCGGAGGGAAGTTAGGGTAGGGTTTGATCTGCGCGAATTTTTCGGGGGAGGCCACATATATATAGGTAGGAGGAGGTAGGAGGCTCCAAATGGAGTGCGGTTTTCGCCCACACGATCGTGATCGAACGACCGAGAACAAGGAGGGGGTTTGGATGGGTTTTGGGCCACTTTGAAGGGGGTGTTGGGCTGCACACAAAAAGAGGCCTTTACGGTTACCCGGTTAACCGTTGGAGTATCAAATGACCTCCAAATGACCCGAAACTTGACAGGCGGTCTACTGGTGTTATACCAAGGCCGCTTGGCAAACCTCGGTCCATTCCGAGATTGTTTAACATCCGCACACGAAAAGAGGTAAAAGGGGACGACGGGGGACATAGGAGTGCCGGATTGCAAAACGGACAACGGGGAAAATGCTCGGATGCATGAGGCGAACACGTATGCAAAATGAGATGCACATGATGACATGATATGAAATGCAGATGATGACATGGCAAAGTGCAACACGCAAGCACATGACATGGCAATGACGGCGAATAACTGGTGGACACCTGGCGCATCGAATCCGGGGTGTTACAACTCTCCTCTACTAACAAGAGATCTCGTCCCGAGATCTTAAGAACGAGATGGAAGGGAAAAGGGTGAGGTGAAACGAGAACAAAAGAGAGAGGATGAACAAAGTCGAGAACACTCGAGTAGGAAGAAAAGAAACGACGAATATGACGAGAATCAATGCTCCGAAACAAAATGGATTCGAAACCACTCCGGTTAGGACAATATAGAAGCGGAATCAGAATGAAAGAATTAGGCAGAACTCTGTCTGAACAAGGAAGGAAAGAATAGAGCATGAACTGAGATTGGCAAGATGGAACGATAGTTGACGCGAGCCTCCGGAAGAGTTGAAAGAGTTGAATGAAAAGAACGGAGAAGAAGATGACAACTTCTACCAGGAATGAATTAGAAAGGAGCCTTAGAAGAAAGGATTGAACGGAGTTGTTGGGAATTCAAAAATATAAGAATAAGCTTGTTATGGACTTATGGATAACAACTCAAAATTTTCGAGGTGATAACCGACCAAAGCGGAAAAGATTGAATAACTGAGACGAACGACGAAATGCAAAACTCCACTTCAAAGAATGCGGAGAATTAATTGCGCTTCGAGATGCAAGAAGAAAAGATACTTGCGCTCCTCCAACAAGAATCTTGATAATCCTTGAAGAATGAATTAAATCATGACGAACCACTGTGAAAAACTCCGGTAACAAAAGGCTGAAGAGATAAAATTGAAGGATGAAAGGGATAACATTAAAGCCTTGCAATGATTACGGATGGAGCTTCATGACGAGACAGGCGAGAAGACATGGAACTCCGGAAAGGAAAAGATGAACAACTTAGAACCGGGAAAATATTCAACATTAACAAACTCCGAAGAAAAGAATTAATCAACTTGACCCCGATGAAATGAGAATAATAATTATGTTATGCTTACCCTCCACCAATTAAATTGATGAGAAGCAATGGGATTGCATAGCACTTATTCGTGTTAGAAAATGTTAAGGGGAGATATAGCGGCAAATTGGGAAGGTCTTCAAGAACCACCGGTAGGATTGGAAAGAACCGAATGAATTGATATGATAAGAACAAAAAAGGAATCTTCAACGAACCACCGTTAGAAATAAAAATGAATGAAGAGAAGAGAACGGATTGCCAGATAGAATTTGAAAACGAACGAAGATACTTGCGTAAAACAAGATGCACGAGAACGAAGAGATCGCGAATTGATTGAAGAATACTTGAACGAAGCACCGGAACAATATTGAGACGAACGAAGGGGCACGAATATAGAATAATTGAGAGAACGAAGCTGAAAACTTTGAACGAAGAAATATTCCGAAAAGATGACCTCCGGATGATCGAGGGAGAAAGCAACTCCTGAAATTCACCGGATAATTGAAAATAATTGCACGTCTGGAAACAATTTGATAGGATAACATCGAGCTAGCACCATGAATCTCCGGTAGAACGGACAAGATTTAAGAGAAATTCTTCTTCGGTCTTCAAATGTTGAGAATGACGATGAAAAACACCATCAAAATTGTTGAGATACTCCGGGAGAATGAAAAACAAAGAGGGAAGACTGACCAGAACATGAAAGAATTTTTTAAAAGCGATCTTGGAGAAAGCATCTGACTGATGGAATCCATACTTACGTCAAACTTCAAAAGAGCTTGAGAATGACTCCGGGAAAAATAGAAGAGCCAGGTAAGATCCTGGGAGAAGACCTGTGGGTTAGGGGCCACTAAAAAGAAACACCGTTGGAAAGGATTGTCGACTGACAAATGATGCACCGGAACGATTGAAAGATTCGAATGAGGTGACAACCTCGAAATAATAGAATACGAACACGAATCTTCTGAGATGTCTTCAGCACTCCGGAAGGATTAAATGGCGAGAGGCGAACGATCAGAGGGAAATATTTGAGTTGAGGGAAAGAATACGATCGATAACGAAAAAAATTGAATTGGATCCACCGAAAAGAAAATGCGATGAACAACGATTAACTAGGTGAGAATTCACCGGTTGAGACGGTTGAGGAAAGACTGAAGATACTCCGCACGACTGAAATACGTTGCTCGAATGAAGGCTCAGACTCCAGAAATAAAAGGGGTGGGAGGGCGGAAAAAAAAAGGCCAACTTGGAACGGGGACAGATGAACAACTTGAAGAGAAAAACACCGGTTGAAATATTGAGGAGAGAACGCAAAGGCTTCGCACGAGTAGAATGGGTACTCGATTATGGACTCCGGTTCCGAAAAGAAGAAGGGAGGGCGGGTGGGAAAAACAAGGACAACTTCAGACAGGAAAATAACGACGCCGCAGGAAGAACTGAGGATTGATCTCGCGAAAGACAAAGAGGTTTGAGTCGACTTGACGAGAGATGCACCGGATAAAAGAGGATGGACAACGAACGAAAACTAACCGCGTGATCCTAAAGAAAATTTTGAACGAGAAGAGGAGTAGTTCAAAACACCTATGTAAAGATTTCTCACTAGAGCGATGAAGGGGCTGAGGAGTAAAAAGAAATCCTACTCTTCGATATAACTAGACTCCGAAATTTTTTTCTTCTAGACTCGACAACGGCCAAACTATACGATCAATCAAGGGGGATCCTAGGGTCGGTCGAGGCTCTGATACCAACTTGTCACGCCCAATATGCGACCCTATCCTAATGGAACTCGAAGGTCCCACCAAGGATAGAAGCGCATCTTGAAGACGCTTTTGCAAGGTGGATATCATTACATCAACGTTACATAATAGTGGGGATACAACCAAGACATACAATGTCACATGAATACAACAATACATCATATACAAGATCAACATCCGACTACGGATGAAACATAAACAGAAAATCAAACAATATCCACCCTGCTAGCCCAGGCTGCCGACCAGGAACCTATCCCTCAATCGAAGAAGAAGCAGAAGAAGAACTCCAACACAAATAAACATCGCTCTCGCGTCATGATCATCGCATAACCTGTACCTGCAACTGGTGGTGTAGTAATCTGTGAGCCACGAGGACTCAGCAATCCCATTACCATGGGTATCAAGACTAGCAAAGCTTAATAGGTGAGGAAGGGGTAAAGTGGTGAGGTTGCAGCAGCGACTAAGCATGTATGGTGGCTAACTTACACAAATAAGAGCGAGAAGAGAAGCAAAGCAAGCGGTCGTCAACTAGTAATGATCAAGAAGTGATATGAACTCCTACTTACGTCAAACATAACCCAAGAAACCGTGTTCTCCTCTCGAACAACCCGAAAAGAGACCATCACGGTTACGCACACGGTTGGTGTATTTTAGAAGAGTTTACTTCAAGTTTACTACAACTGGATATTAACAAATTCCCATCTGCCACATAACCGCCGGCACGGCTTTCGAAAGTTCAAACCCTGTAGGGGTGTCCCAACTTAGCCCATGATAAGCTCTCGCGATCAACGAAGGATATTCCTTCTCCCCGGGGAGACCCGATCAGTCTCGGAATCCCGGCTACAAGACATTTTGACAATGGTAAAACAAGACCAGCAAGGCCGCCTGATGCGCCGACAATCCCGATAGGAGCTGCACATACCTCGTTCTCAGGGCAACACCGGATGAACACTACGTACGGCAAACGACGATACCCCAAGTTGCCTAGGGGCGGCACCGCAAGTGGCTCTGGTTTGGACCAACACTTAGACAAGCATTGGCCCGGGGGGCTAAATAAAATGACCCTTGGGTTAATTACTCCCAAGGGAAAAGTAGGTGATGGTGAGGCAAATGGTAAAACCAAGGTTGGGCCTTGCTGGAGGAGTATTATTCAAAGCGAACTGTCAAGGGGGTCCCATAAATCACCCAACCGTGTTAAGGACGCAAAATCCGGGAACATAATACCGATATGACGGAAACTAGGGCGGCAAGAGTGGAACAAAACACCAGGCATAAGGCCGAGCCTTCCACACTTTACCAAGTATATAGATGCATTAATAATATAAGAGATATTGTGATATCCCAACATAAACATAATCCAACATGGAGCAATCTTCATCTTCACCTGCAACTATCAACGCTATAAAAGGGGCTGAGCAAAAGCGGTAACATAGCCAAACAACGGTTTGCTAGGAAGGGTAACAAAGGTCAGAGGTTCATGGCAATTTGGGAGGCTTGAGCAGCAAGTGGTAGGTAACGCAGCATAGCGATAGAACGAAGCAACTAGCATAGCAATGATAGTAATGAGATCCAAGGTGACGGTCATCTTGCCTGAAATCCCGCTAAGAAGAAGAACGAGTCCATGAAGAAGATGGAGCCACGAAGACGAACCAAGCGTAGACGAACGAGTCCTCACGATCGCAACGAAACGGGAACTATCGAGAAGAAGCACAACCGGAAAGAAGCAAACAACATAGTAAACAAACAACACATGAACAAGGCAAGATACACAACCAAGTATGATGCATGACAAGGCTACATGAAGCTACTCATGGCAAGAAATGATGCGTACAAGAGCAACACATCAAATCAAGTTTAAATGAAGCCGGAAACAACATAGAACAATTCCGGTAATCCTCATACGCAAATTTCGAAATTGGTCCAGATCTGAATAAACCTTATACTCAAGTTGTTAAATAGCAAGTTAAGATGCACCACGATGATCTACACGAAATTCTATTCAAGTTACATATAAAGTTCATTTAATTTGGAGCTACGGCCTAGAAGATATGAGCAAAACAAGATAAGCATGGCATAGATGCAAAATGCATTCAACCATCAAGCAAACACCTCAAAGTATGGATGCAACAAGGTAATATGAAGCTACATGCAAAACTAAGCAAGTTTCATATAGAGCACACTCAAAACGGAGCAACGGTGCAACACATACACTCCAAACAATAAATAGCACCAATCTGTCCAAAACAGCAACTAGGCATCTAGCAAGCATCAAAACAACATGCTACAGGATCTGAACATGAAAACAAAAGGCATGGACATGATGTAAAGGTAAATCATGACGAAACATGAACACTGAGCTATTTCCAGAAACTAATAGAACATGCTCAAAAGGACATGGCATATCATGAAGAATGGATTGCACCACATAAAATATGGCATGTTATAGCACATAACACATGTAGACTTCATGCTCAAAAGAAAAAATCACACAAAAAGATACAAAAATGACAAATGAGCATGTTCTGATAACAGGCAGCAGTTAACATCATATAGCAGTTTTGCAACGATGATTAGGGCATCTAGATAAACTCAAATGAACATGTCACAATGGAAAAAAATGTAGAGCATCTCAAGTTGAACATTACGATTTATTATATGCATGAATCTGAGCAGTATGCAGAGAGTTATGGCATGTCAAAGTTAGCAACAAAATGCAACAAATCTGGGACTTAGTGGAAATATACCCTCGCAAAAAGTCAACCCGGAACGGGATGGTGCGGGACGAGGAGATCCGGGACGGGGCTTGCGCATTTGGTTGGAGGGGCCGGTGGATCTTATCCACCTTATCCGGATCCGACGGAGAAGAGCTCCGGCGAGCTCGAGGGAGCTCCGGCGAGAGACGATGCGGGAGCCGGTGAGGAGAGGGCGGTGACGACTCCGGCGGCCTGGAGCAGCGCGCGGGGAGGCGGCAAGGCAAGGTGGCGGCGCTACTCCGGCGAGCTAGAGGTGGGCGGCACGACAACACCGGCGAAGACCGGTGGCACCGGTGGCGAGGATCGCCGGCGGGAGGAGCCGGGCGCGCTCGGGCAGCGTGAGATCCGGCCGGGCAGGGCCGGCGACGAGGTCAGAGGACCCCGCGGGAGCAGCGCGGGCGACGAACGGCGGTGAGGCGGCGGCCTCCGACGACGGCGCGCGGGCGCAGGGACGCGGGCGCGGGCAACCGCGACGGGCGGCGGCGGAACGGGTCGGGCGGGCCCCGCCTGGGCTCCGCGGGCTTCGGCGGGTGGCGGCGACGGTGAGACAGGTGGCGAGGCGCGGTTTGCTGAGGGGCGGTGCGACGATGACGGGTCGCCTCGCCATTGGCCGGGAGACATGGCGGCGGGGTGGACGCGTCCGCCGGCGGCGCGGAGGGAAGTTAGGGTAGGGTTTGATCTACGCGAATTTTTCGGGGGAGGCCACATATATATAGGTAGGAGGAGGTAGGAGGCTCCAAATGGAGTGCGGTTTTCGCCCACATGATCGGGATCGAATGACCGAGAACAAGGAGGGGATTTCGATGGGTTTTGGGCCACTTTGAAGGGGGTGTTGGGCTGCACATAAAAGAGGCCTTTACGGTTACCCGGTTAACCGTTGGAGTATCAAACGACCTCCAAATGACCCGAAACTTGACAGGCGGTCTACTGGTGTTATACCAAGGCCTCTTGGAAAACCTCGGTCCATTCCGAGATCGTTTAACATCCGTACACGAAAAGAGGTAAAAGGGGACGCCGGGGGACATAGGAGTGCTGGATTGCAAAACGGACAACGGGGAAAATGCTCGGATGCATGAGACGAACACGTATGCAAAATGAGATGCACATGATGGCATGATATGAAATGCAGATGATGACATGGCAAAGTGCAACACGCAAGCACATGACATGGTAATGACGGCGAATAACTGGCGGACACCTGGCGCATCGAATCCGGGGGGTTACAACTATTGAGTCTACTAGCCTAGTCACCCGCAACAAGGTTATCAAGTTTTGCAAAGTTCAGTGGAGCCACCATACCGAGGATGAAGCCACCTGGGAACGATAGGATGATCTACGCAGAGACCACCCACACCTATTTTCTAGCCAACCCGAATCTCGAGGGCGAGATTCATCTTAAGGGGGATAGGTTTGTAACATCCCAAATTTTCAATTTGGAATGTTATACATAGGTCATTCATGCATATCATATTTTATTGCATTTTCGTTTTGCAATCCTCGAAATCCTAAGCAACTCAAGGACCCTCGGAGAGAGTTGGGGATTTCCCGGTTTTCATATTTGATTTTTATCAAATAATGAACCGAGGATTTTTTATTTTAATTATTTTTCTCTCTGAAAAATATTTCATATTAAAATATATGAGAGGAGATAATATGACTTCACCAAAATAATTGAAATATTGGAGGAAAAATATTAAAATCATTTATTTGATTTTATTTGCATTAGAAAAATTGCACGTTTTCAAAATTGCATTTTAGGGCCTAAATATTTTATTTAGACGGTGAAAATTTGTTTTGGCATTTTTAGATTTTTATTTTATTTTCTAGGATTTTTTTTCGGTGGAACTATTTAAAAAAAAGAAAAAAAAGTTTCCGGACCAAACTGGGCCGAAGCCCAGCCGACCCGTTCCGCCACCACCTCCCTCGCGCGTGCCACCGTGCGCAGCACAGACATGGAGGAGAGTCCGAGCCGGACTCCTCCCCGGGCGCCCCCTCGCCCAAGCCACCGCCTCCCCTCGCCCCCTTTATATTCCGCCGCCCCCGCCCCCTAGCCACCACCAACCACCGCCGCCGAGCCCGACCCCGAGTCGCGCTGCCGCCTCCCGCCGCCCGTGCCTCGCAGCCGCGCCGTCGTCGCCCCGCCGCCCCGCAAGCCGCCGCCCTGCCGCCCAAGCCCCGCCTTGCCGGAGGTACCGCGCCGATCCGCCGCCACCGGTTTTTTTAGAAACCGATTTGGTTTTTTTAGAAACCGATTTGGTTTTTTTAGAAACCCTAGTTCGTTTTTTTAGATCGGTTCGCCGGTTTTTCCCGGTTCTTCTATTTAGCGGACGTTCGTCCGTACGTTCGTTTAAAAGAACGGTTTTCGCTCGTTAGTTACAGATAACGAACGCTCGTTCGTTAGTCTGTTCGTCAGTTTTCTTTTTATCAGATTTTTCCGCGATTATTCTCGATCGCGATTTCTGATCCGATTTTCGTTTCAGTTTATCGTTCCGCTCGTTTATCAGAATCAGGCGATTCAAGCGCCTAGATCTTCATCTCGAGACCCTCTTTCTGTTTAATCAACTTACAAGATTGTGCTACTATAAAATTTCAATTTAGTTCAGATTAATAAACGGATCTTGTTTCTTTCGCCGTTTGAGTTTTGTTGCTCCGTTCTATTTGATTCTTTTTGTAAACCAGAGTTCTTAAGTTGAACTTTCTGGTCAATTTCTCTTGTTTGAGGTTTGCCCGTGCATATTTTCTTGTTTCTTATGTATGCTTTTGTTTCTTTGCGATAGAATTCCCGGAGTGCGAAGCGTGCTACTACGAGTCCCTAGGTTTTGCGGATCGTCAGCAAGGCAAGTAACACATTGATCATACTCTTTCCATACCCAGTTTTTATGCATTAGTTTCAATCCTCAAACATTGCATGATTAGGTTGTCATTAACTTGTGGGTTGGGAAGTAGTTGTTGAGGTAGAACCTATTGCCCTGTTATATTCAAACCATTGCGAGTTACTTCTACGCATTGCGTATATTGCCTTGCTATGCTCGTAGACGTGGTTTTGGTTTGAGTGAAATCCATGACAGATGTGAGTTGTTAATTAATGGTTCAACTTAAGGTGGCAACTTAAATAAACATATGGGTGGATTGAGGCACCTGGAGTACCCAGTGTTGCCTGTATTTTTGGAAATCCCGGGGTTCCGTGTGATTTTCCTATGGACCGCCACCCAGGCTCAAAGGCAATTGAGATGATTTATGCTAGTAACTTCCATGTGCAGCCACAAGCTATTATGGGATCTAGCATAGTTGAGTAAGTTACGTGAAGCTCTTGAAGAGGCAGATCAGCAGGTAGAGGGATGTAGGTTTGGTATGGTCCGTCCGGAGTAGAGAGTTAATGTTTCTGAAAGACTGTGTCTCGGTCATCCGTTTCTCAAACACCATGTAGTGCGAGAAATCCAACGTAGGCGATCTAGTCTTGTGGGGAAGAGTGCGCAAACCTCTGCAGACTGTACAATCTAATCATGGTTAGCCGTGTCCCCGGTTATGGACAATCTTCAGTATCTAGTACTTGGAGTATCTTAAGTATCTCATCACGTTACTTAAATTAATATTGTTGGGTTGATAATTACTTTAATTGGGATTGAGTTGCAGGAACCTTCTCAATGATGTTTCAACCACCATGATAGTTAAATTAAAATATATTCCTTTGTTGTAGGAAAAAATTGGCTTTTCGCAAAAACTATAACCATAGAGCTTTCCACCAGCCAAATATGCATGTAGTGATAGCATAATTCTGTTCTTGCATTACTGTGTTATATTGCCAGCATATTCCATGTGCTGACCCATTTTCGGGCTGCAACGTATTATGTTGCAGACTTTTCAGACGAGGAGTAAGGTTCTTTAGGTCGTTGCCGTGCAGCTCAGCTGTGCCGTTTGAGTTGATGGACTCACTTTATCTTCCAAGCCTTCCGTTGTTATCGTATTAGATGACCTTAAGCCATATTATTGTAATAAGTTCTCTTTTGAGACATTCGATGTAATAAGTGTGTGATTGCTACTCTGTTATAAATCCTTCGAGTACTGTGTGTGTCAGCATTACCGATCCAGGGATGACACTGAAGCACAGAGACTTGACCGTTTGAGGTCGGGTCGCTACAAAGCGTTTAACTAATCTAGGGTCTGTTGGCCTGTCAACGCAGGTGGTGCAGAGTGTTTGACAACTCTACCTTTGATGAAGTTCTTGTCTTTCCTGAACTTATGGCAAGGATCTAGACTATGCAAGTCGAAGCAAGTATACTTGTGTCATGGATGAGCACCATGTTCTTATGGGCACGGTAATTGAAAGGGTTTAGTCCGCGAAGAGCGGCCTAACCGAAGCCTGCAGCAGCCTGCTGACAGGTTTTGAGGTAAGCAACGCAAAAAGAGAAGATCCCAATATAGACAGTAGCCCCTGAGACACTGTCCGCTGTTCGGAAAGAAAAGCCGGACAGAAGATCAATCCCTTATTGCAGGAAACTAACTAAATATGTCTGAAATGAACAAGCAGGCGTCACTGCTGGCCGCAGCCTTGCATACTGCCGAAGTCTCTGGACTGAAGCAGAGACTAGAGCAGGCGGAGGAGGAGCTCGGCCAGGTGAGGAGGCACCTCCAAGAGAAGCAAGGTACGTAATAACCCGTTATATATTCGAAAAGAGTAAAATGATATATACTGACCGAAGTGTCATGGTATGTATAGAAGCGACGACCGAGGTCGAGGCCCTGAAAGAGGCCCTGACCAAAGCCGAGGGGAAGGCTATCAAGGAGCAGGCCGCCCGTAAGAAGCTCAAGGCCCGGGTCAACAAGGTCCAGCAAGAGCTCCAGGACATGGTGAGGAAGTGCGAGACCTTGCAGCGCGATGCGTTGGCTCAAGAGACCAAACTCGCCAAGGCTCGTCAAAGCACGGAGACAGCCCGGAATGAAGCCCAGGGCGCCCTCCAGGAGATCCAGGAGGCCAGGAAGATCGCGGCGGGTAAGGCATTTAGTATGCAAAGCAAGTATGTGAAGAGGAACTATCTTTCACTAACCCGGATTCAGAGTTCTCCAGGGGCTTTTGCTGATCTGCCACGTAGTGTGGACGCCGCGGAGTTCTTCCGAGCGAAAGAAGGGACCTCCACGGAGAAGCTGTTCTTGTCGCAATATCTTGTGCCAGAGCATCCGGTGCCCTTCAGCGATCAGCTAAAATAGCTGGTCGAGCTGCACAGGGTGGCCGAACTGGCCATGAAGGATTTAATAATCCAGCTGTGGCCAGCCGAAGCTATACCCAGCAGTTACTTCGGCCTTGTGAAGCGGCTGGTGGATGCCTGTCCTCAGATGGACGCCGTCAAGCGGTCCATCTGCATCGAGCGTGCGGGTATGGCCTTCGCCCGCGTCAAGGTATGGTGGGCGAAGATGGACGCCATCAAGATTGTGACCGAGGGGCCGCCCTAGGGCAAGGAGCACCGCACACCCGAGCGGTATTTTGGAGACATCCTGGAGGGGTCTCATATTGTAGCGATGCAGTGTTCGCAGGACATTATCTTTGAATGAATGTATTCGAGTTGCCTCTACCTAGTATGATAAAACAAAGTGGGTTAGTAATATAATGATTGTTATGTTAAAAACTTTACCTCCTGTGCGGCCGTGTTGTATGAAATCTAAGGGTTGGCCAGTCGTCGGCTTCTGCCCCCATGTAGGTAGTATGGAGGTGTTCGGGATGGAATCTAAACCCTCTTGATCCAATTATATGGTCCTTAAAGGAGTTGTTTAGTGCAACGAACCAGGCAATCAGACTATGCTGCTTTAACACCCTCACTTAGCCATAGGAGTTCGACAATAAAAATATTGGCGCAACCCCTAGTATTCGAACTAGAATGCTATAAGTGCCTGATCGAGAAGTATCGATCCTTCACGTAATGCGGAAGAAATCTCCAACGATATGCAACCTCCGAAGAGCTGACCAGCTCTCGCTGCATCATGACAGTCAGTTTTTGGCTTTCTCTACTGAGGTGCTCCTTTGGATAAACCAAGGCACAATCGCAGTATTTCTCCCTGTACTACCTTAGCCGATATAGCAGAACGTAAGGTAGCAAGCACAGGAGTTGGGCAACCCAACTATTGACCAAAGACATGATTCGGAGCCAATGCATATAGTGCTAAATTGGGGGTGCCGAACTATACTATAAAAAGTGTTCAGACTTTTGTTGTTGTATTGCGGGGTGCTATGAAGCCCCTGGCAAATATGAAACGTACCAAAGTGCACGGGTGCTACCTGATAAGGTTGCCCACAGGAGAGAGAAAAAGAAAAGAAAACAAAAAAGGGTGCAAAGGTGATAAGCTGGGGCCCTAAAGCTTGGGCCACGAACTGTTTCCATTGTAATTTGATTAATACGTCAAGGCTCATTGATACAAGTAGTGCGATAAGCAACAAGCTACTTAACATGCCCAAAAACCAAGGGAGAGCTGCATGTGGGTCCTGAAAAACAGGTAGAGTGATCGTTAATGAAACCACCTTGAAAGTCCCCCATACGTCTGTGTCTTGTCGTCTTGGTGTGTTTATCCTTCAAGAGGACTGGTGATCAGGCCATCAGATGGGGCCTGCGGGTTTGAAACCCGAAAAGGAAACTAATAACACTGAAAGTATGTGTGTATCCGGTGCCGGTTGAGCCGTACTGTGGATCACAAGCTAGCTATGCCTCCGCTGATGCCCAGGGAATTTTGAGTGAGTAGTTATGTACGCGCGGTACGAATGCCACCCCTTGATCGGGACTAAGACGGAGGACGAATTGCTAGTCGAGCTCCTGACGAGTCGAGCTGTCCTGCTGCAATGTAGTTCGGACCCTCTTAACAGTGTTCGTGGGCTCGGCAGCCGAATTAAGGTTCTGCTTGAGAAGGCCGCTCTGTACTTCTACTGCTAAGGCAGCTGTGTGCTCTTCTGTATGGAGGGAGCGTTCTGTATTTCCATTGACCATTATGACGCCACGTGGACCGGGCATCTTGAGCTTGAGATAAGCATAGTGTGGTACCGCATTGAATCAAGCGAATGCGGTCTGTCCGAGCAGTGTGTGATAGCCGCTGCAAAAGGGGACGATGTCAAAGATTAACTTCCCCCTTCCGAAATAGTCCGGAGATCCGAAGACAACCTCTAGTGTGATTGAGCCCGTACAACGGGCCTCTACACCTGGTATGACTCCTTTGAAGGTAGTCTTTGTGGGTTTGATCTGTGATGGATTAATGCCCATTTTGCGCACTATATCCTGATAGAGCAGATTGAGGCCGCTACCTCCGTCCATAAGGACGCGCGTCTGGTGAAATCCATCAATGATTGGGTCAAGGACTAGTGCAGCTGAACCACCATGACAGATACTAGTCGGATGATCCCGACGATCAAAGGTGATTGGGAATTACGACCATGGATTGAATTTTGGGGCGACTAGCTCTATCGCGTAGACTTCCCTGAGTGCGCGCTTGCGCTCCCTTTTGGGGATGTGTGTAGCATATATCATGTTCACTGTTTTGACTTGAGGGGGAAACTTCTTCTGTCCCCTGTGTTCGGTTGACGGGGCTCATCATCATCATCGTTGCTTTGTGATCCCTTTTCCTTGTTCTCGGCGTTTAATTTGCCAGCCTGTTTAAAAACCCAACAATCTCTGTTGGTATGATTGGCTGGTTTGCCTGGGGTGCCATGTATCTCGAACGGGCGATCGAGTATGCGGTCCAGGCTGGATGGTCCCTGATTGTTTCTTTTGTACGGTTTCTTCCGCTAGCTGGACTTGGAGCCACTGAATCCGGCGTTGACTGTAATGTCGTTGGTATTATCACCATTGCTTCGGCGTTTGTGTCTGTTACTTCGGAGCTTGCCGCTGCTATTTTTGACCTCGGAGGGGCCTGCCTCGCTGGCTGTGTTTTTACTACGGGCCAGCCAACTATCCTCACCCATGGAAAAGCAGGTCATGAGTGCCGTAAGGGCTGCCATAGATTTTGGCTTTTCTTGGTCGAGGTGGCGGGCGAGCCATTCATCGCGGATGCTATGTTTAAAGGCTGCTAGGGCTTCGGCATCCGGATAGTCGACGATCTTGTTCTTTTTAGTTAGGAACCTAGTCCAGAATTTCCTGCCTGACTCTCCAGGATGTTGAACTATGTGGCTTAAGTCATCAACGTCTGGTGGCCGGACATATGTACCTTGGAAGTTGTCGACGAAGGCTTCTTCCAAGTCCTCCCAGCTGCCGATAGAATTTTCAGGCAGGCTGTTTAACTAGTGTCGAGATAGTCCTTTAAGCTTTAGTGGGAGGTATTTGATAGCGCGGAGGTCATCTCCGCGGGCCATGTGGATGTGGAGGATAAAGACCTCGATCCATACCGTGGGATCAGTTGTCCCGTCGTATGATTCAATATTCATAGGTTTGAAACCTTCGGGGAATTCATGATCCATTACTTCATTAGTGAAGCAAAGAGGGTGTGCAGCGCCTCTATATCTAGCCGCATCGCGATGTAGCTCCGATGGAGTCCGTCCGCGGTTGTCGGCCCGGGCGTGACTAGGTTTGTCACGTCCGAATAGGTAGCTATCATTACGTGTCGAGGAACGTCCTCGCGATTCGTAAATCGATCTGGTATATCCTGCTCTACTGTCCAGGTCCTGCCGAAGGTCGTATGTATGACCCCGAACTGCTTTGTCTCTATTTTTACGTGGCAGTGGGGCGGGCTGCTGTTCGGCCTGAGCTGCCCCTCTATCCCGACCGCGTGGTGGTCGGTCCGCCGCATTACGCGAGGGAGGTATGGGCTCCGACGCCTCTTCATCGAACTAAGGTAGCAATCTGCACTTCGGGTAACTCTTGGCTGGGCGTCTGAGGCCGTATTTCACGGCTGCCAGGACATCAGTCCACCTGTCGACGAGCAGATCTTGGTCAGCTTGAAGCCGCCACTGCTTCTTTTTCAGGTTCCTTGCGGTGGCTATCAGCTGGCGCTTGAAGGGATCCTATTCGAGAGGTTCCTCAGGCATGATGAAATCTTCGTTGATGAGGCTTTCCTCATCCTCAGAGAGCGGATGATAACTACCGTCCTCCGAGTCGTTGGACATGGCCTGTTCATCGGGGCTAACTTGCCCGTTTTCTTGTTCCTCCTGTTCGAATGTTACCTCAGCAGGGTATTCATTGTTTTCGGCGTCGTCCGGAGTATTATTTTCTCCGGTGCCAGTATTGCTGTCTCTGGAACGAGGTGACTTAGCGCGGAGCCGAGGACGCTAGTGTTTGCGCTATGTCTCAGGAGGTTTATTCTCAACTGGATTTTCTTTATCATCGTCGTTGGTTGCTTTGTGTGTATCCACCATGTAAACATCGTATGAAGAAGTGGCCGTCCAGTGTCCAGTAAATGAAAGGTTTTGGCGTTGCTCCTCATCGGCATCGTCGTCCATGCCATCGATGTCTTCGGAGAGGTAATCAAGCATGTCGGTTAAGTCCTCGAAAGTGCTATGAAGTGGGTGGCGGGTGGGAAGCGAAATTCTCCCCCAACATCAGCCTCCAGTTCAAAGCGGACATAATTCGGCTGTGTGTCCCCCGCCAAGGACAGATTCTTCAATGAGTTCAGCACATCGGCGAGGGGCGAGTGTTGGAAGATGTCCGCGGCGCTGAATTCGAAGATCAATAACTGATCAAGATCGGCGTCCGCGGACGCACATGGTTCGGAACTTAAGGCCGAGGACGAGTCCGGAGTTCCGGTGACACAGATATCGTGTGAGGTTAAGTCTATGTGCGGCTCCAACGCTGCGGGATCTGTAACCTCCGTGGCGGGGTTGATCTTTCCGTCCTCGGATGGCGCGGTCTGCTCCGGATCTAGAGCCAGAGTGTCCTGGATGCAGTCCGATGACAGATTTAAGTCATGTTCATCGGGGCGACAAGGAGCGGTTGCCGCGGTCTCAAATCCATCGAATATCAAGTCTCCATGGATGTCTGCGACGTAGTTCAAGCTTCCAGGTCTGAGCTGATGGCCAGGGGCGTAGCTATCGATCTGCTCCAGATGGCCAAGCGAGCTGGCCCACAGTGCGAAGCCGCCGAACATGAAGATCTGTCCGGGGAGGAAGGTTTCTCCTTGGACAGCATCATTGTTGATGATTGAAGGGGCCATCACACCTTTTGGGGACCGCACAATGGAACTCTCAATGAAAGCACCAATGTCGGCGTCAAAACCGGCGGATCTCGGGTAGGGGGTCCCGAACTGTGCGTCTAAGGTCGATGGTAACAGGAGACATGGGACACAATGTTTACCCAGGTTCGGGCCCTCTCTATGGAGTTAATACCCTACTTCCTGCTTGATTGATCTTGATGAATATGAGTATTACAAGAGTTGATTTATCACGAGATCGTAATGGCTAAACCCTAGAAGTATAGCCTGTATGACTATGGTAACGAATATCTCCCTTCCTTCGGACTAACTCCTCGGTTTATATAGACACCGGGAGGATCTAGGGTTACACAAGGTGGGTTACGAAGAAAGGAATCTACATATTTGATTGCCAAGCTTGCCCTCCCCACCAAGGGAAGTCCCATCCGGACACGAGTAAAGTCTTCGGTCTTTGTATCTTCACAGCCCATCAGTCCGGCCCATGGCTAACAGGCCGGACGCCCGAGGACCCCTTAGTCCAGGACTCCCTCACCCCTCGCCTTGATCTCTCCGCTCCTCTCGAGCCAGCCTAGTGAGGCCGCCCCTAAGGAGGTCTTGTGTCGTCTGCCTCGTGAGGCTTGGCCCCTCGCGAGGGTCTTGAGAGTTTGCTGGTGAGGGTGGGCCATACCAGGCCGCTGCAGGAGCCACGCCGTGGGCCGCAGACAGGCAAGTCTGGGGACCCTTGTTACCAGAACGCCGACACCCATATTGAGTTGTGTTAGATGACTATGTCTGAAATCTACCATTGAAGTGGTTGCCAAAGCAATTTACTCAAGATTTCCTCTCAAACTACGTGATTGGTGGGCATGCAAAGGTTAAAGTATTTCTACCAGAACACGATGATTATCTAGATGTTTTCATGAAGACCATGAAGGATGGGCAGTCGGCCATCACAAGGGGTTGGACTAGAGTCGTGCGTGCTTTCTGTATGGAGGAGGGCACAATATGGGCATTCTGCTTCACCTTGTTCAGCAACCAGGGTATATTTCGCCTCTTTCTTTACCGTATTTAATAGTACAAGTATACAAGTGTGGCTCATCATACTTTATTTGGTTCTTATGTAATTCTTGAACATATGTACCTGTGAATCGAATAATGCATTGGTTGTTTGAACCAATGGATATGAATAAAGCTATAATATACATTCAAATTCAAATCCAAATCCGGTACAATTTGGAAAAGCAGCAATTAAATTACGATGAAATTACACTCTCCGGGTTGTTACGGCAAACACGGTTGGTAAACACACATACGTTTGCGATATGCACCATAATCTGAGACGGTTCACAGAGAGGAAACGTGTGCAAGCACGCACACAGTTGCCGTTTGCAAAGCGTGTGCGATGTCAGACAATAATACAAACGGTGCGGGCAAACTAAAAGTTTGTGTTAGTTGCCTTATTTTACACGATTCACAACCATGAACTGTTTCTGATGAAGTATGCATCGTAAACGTTGCACCACAGAATAGCGTTTGCGATAGTTGTCGTGTACGACGATGTTACGACGGTCCGATGTTCCGTAATCCTGTCCGACACTCGTATGACAATTAGCTAATCTTCTTAATGGTGAACCGTTTGTGATGGGCCGCACATCATACACGTTCTATAATAGTGAACCGTTTGTGATGGGCCGCGCATCGTAAACGTGGCACCACAGAATACCGACTGCGATGGCAATGCGAGCAGAAATGAGTAGAAGTACAGTAGGGGCCCTGTCCCCGACGGTTTCTGGGTCATGTGGGGAGGACCCCCTATCGACCACACTCACTTGGCGACGGTTCCAAATGCCGCCGCGGAAAGGGGTTTTCAACCGTTTGTTTAGGACCGATGCGCACCTGTGTTGTGCATGGCATGAGAAACTATAATCTCTAATTGTCATTGCAAACATGTTTAATCATAATGGGCTGAATCATGGATACTAGGTTAAACATATTTACACAAACAGAACAAGTCGAGTTCATACCCGTTTCTTCTACCACGGCTAGTTCATTGAATATCATCATTATTGCCTTTCACTTGCACGATCGAATGATATGCAAATAATAATAGTGCAAGAGTGTCGTGGACTAAGTTGGAATCTGCAAACATTTTATTCAAAAGGAGAAGACAAGGTAAAATGGGCTCTTTATTAGATCAACAGTTATTCATATGAGAGCCCTCGACATTTTCATCGTGGTCTTCTCCTCGGTAAGACTCGAATAAAAAGGAAAGAAATTCAGAGAAACACACTGAAATATTTTTGGAGTTTTTGGTTTTTTTAACAAGCAAATAAAAGGGAAAAGCAAAAAAGAGAAATACTATTTACACGGGAAAGCTCCCAACAAGCAAAAGAAGAACAAGGAAATCTTTTTGGGTTTTCTTTTTAGTATTACAACTAAGCATGTAGAAACTAAACTAACTACAACTAATTTTTTTTCTAAAGTTTTTCAAACACACAAGAAGAAAGTGAGAAAGTAAATTAAACCATGGATGATACAATGAAAAAGTTTGAAAATAAGTGAGCATGAATGTAATGTCGGTGAGAAAACGTACTCCCCCAAGCTCAGGCTTTTGGCCTAACTTGGTAATCGATCAGTAGTTTGGATAGTAGTTGGCGTGGTAGCTCACGGGGCTCTCGGTGCGGATGCCTCGGCCTGCTGTGCTGCCTCCACTGCCGCGTTGTGAGCCCGGGCCTCGCTTTCAAGAATAAAGTTTACTCCTTTGTTGTGATAGTCAAAAAGAGCAGGCGCAAGCAAATATGTGTGCACAATAGATGTTTGGTTAAACAACAGATTGTAAGTGAAACTATGAATTTTTCCTGTGAGGATCTTATGACTTTTCAAAACATTGAAGTCTAAATACTGCGTGGGTAGGATAGGGTCAAAGGGCAAAGATGAAACACACAACCCTCCTGCTAAACGTGTGGCATATATTCCACCATAGATATAGCCAGTGTTAGCGTTATGCTGAAGTCTGCGTGCAACAATTGCTCCAAGGTTATAACTCCTTTCACCAGTGGGAGCGGTGCGTATGACGCTCAAGTCTGGAGCACAAAGTGTACTACAGTCTTGCTTCCCTACTATACATTTCCCGTTAAATAATGCAAAGTACTGAATTGCGGGAAAATGAATGCTCTATATTCTACCTTGTGTCACTCCCTCGTCTCACCGTAGCAAAGACTAGTCAAGAATGATTGGTACTCATCCCTTGGCGGTTCGTCAAGCGAACCCCAGAACGGGAGTTTGCAGTGGTGAGCAAAACTCTCTAGTGAGATGGTAAATGAATTTTCATAAAGTTTAAATGACACCCTAGCCTCTCGGGGTGATGGAATTTAAATCCTTTGACAAATGACTCAGTGAGAGTATGGTGTTGTTCGCACTTATCTGCAATGTAGGTACCGAGACCGGCATTGTGAACATATTGCTCAAATTCCTCCTTAATGCCCACATGCACCATATAATCATCGCAAGGCCATAAGCATGTTTTGGTAGCTGCATCTTGAATGGAAATTTCACTTGGTTCAACATAAGACCGGCTAACGGAATTGTCTCTAGAAGATGCCCCCGAGGATCTCCTCCTTGAAGAACTCCTTCCAAATAGGTTCATCATGTTCGCGTACAATTTTCTGAAAAAATTAGTGAGAAAAATTTATCAACAAAACTTTATAAGATTGATATCAACACTACAACATGACCACCCCTATAGCAACGTTTTTTCCGTATCTAAAATTCCATATATGCGTTGTTAGTGTCTTTACCAACGGTTTGGGATGCGTAGCCTTATCCAGTGTTGCTAGCGCATAATGCAACGCTTATACTTTCGTTGGTAAAACGAACCGTTGCAAGAGTACAACACATAAAACCAAAGTTTACAACACTTATATATGTTGGTGCTTAATATACAGGAATCCAAATCTCATTGCTTGGCAACAAGAATTTGCAACTAGTACATATATAATGTGAGTATCTATAATCCCAGCTATTAAATTAATGCTCCATATAATGGTAATAATTATGTATATCAAGTGAGGAAAAAAAGGAATATACGCATGAGAGGACGAAATCATATATTGGATAGAACTGTTGGATTACAATAGTGGATATTACATGAGGAACTTCATCCTATTGTCATACATGATCTAAATATTTTCTTCACATCAAAGCTTACTGAAAGCATCCATCAACATCCCTACAACTTAACAAAAACTTAACTAAGGAACAGGAACATCATCCAATGGGAACAACATCCCTAAATTAACTACAACTAAAAGCGTCCATCATCATCATCATCATCATCATCATCATGAACCAGAACACCATCATCATCATTGCAGTATTCTTGCCACACACCCATATAATCATCTATATATCTTTTGAATCTACAAAGAAAATAACAAAATGAATTGTTAACACACAATGCATTGACATGATGCAAGTAGTGATATAGGCAGGATATTTCACATACAAAGGTTGAAGGCAATGCAATCTTTGCTTCTTCTGCATTACCGAGAATATTACACGTTTTACGACTCCGGACAAAATCTTCAGTTTTCACAAGTGCCATATCAACATGCACTGCCGAGAATTCATTTGTAATTTCAGCATCATCAAGTTTACATTTAGGATCACGACATCAAAATAATGTACATTTAGGATCACAACTTACAACTATAGCAAGAGCTACGATCCCTGTTAGATAGAAGTGGAGACATGATACAATGGAAAATAGGGATAAAGCCATGTAACTGCAATGCTTAATTAATCAAACATTTTTATTAACAAAACAAAGTTATAGAGATGTATATGAAATTTCAGTTTATTTCCACTCTACAATAATGATTGCAAGTTATCATCTTTCAAGAAGTACGGTGCAAATAAAATAACTACAACAGGGGAAAGAACTAGACGTACAGTTACTAAGCTGAAGGACAAACACTGTGAAAACCTTTGCCTGATCTTTTGCTTCATAACCTTGAAGCTGACCTGCATACATGAGTAACTAAGAATTTATAAAAGAAGCTAAGAACTTATAAAAGAAGCCGCTCTGTTATCATTAAAAGTATACAATGAATGGGAATGGATTAACACAGAAACTATAGTTAGCACATAATTATAAGCCAGCCTTAAGGAATGAATCCTCACCATATAGTATGGCGTATACAAATCTACTATTTCTCATTAGAACTAGTTTGCTAACACTGTAATGTTAGAAATATAATTTTCTACTAATTTCATCAATTTCTTCAATTGATATCTGGCATCTTACTTCATTTGCGTTTCATAAACATTGCCAAAAGAATATTCATAGTAAGTTTTCTGTAGGAGGTTGTGTGTGTTTGGATCATATTAAAGTTATAATAATATCAATACATGACACAATATTGTGTGGTATACAAAGAGCTAGAACTGCAACCCCATTGAAGAAATGATGACTTACTCTTTGCATAATTCTCAATACAATTTCATGGCCGTAGTTGAAGACAGTTTTTTCCAAACCAATTCTAGCATAGAAGAAAAGGAGCCTGGGAATATATTAATGGTTTGCAAAAATCATGGAAACACATGATGAGACATTGGCACAATAGTAACCTTGTGTAACACTTCAGGTTGCAAATATCTTCTGCTGGAATCATTAATGGTACTGAGGGAGTCCTGGATTAGGGGGTGTTCGGGTAGCCAGACTATACCTTCACCGGACTCTAGGACTATGAAGATACAAGATTGAAGACTTCGTCCCGTGTCCGTATGGGACTTTCCTTGGCGTGGAAGGCAAGCTAGGCGATGCGGATATTCAAGATCTCCTACTTATGTAACCGACTCTGTGTAACCCTAACCCTATCTGGTGTCTATATAAACCGGAGGGTTGTAGTCCGTAGGACATCCATGATCATACACAATCATACCATAGGCTAGCTTCTAGGGTTTAGCCTCCTTGATCTCGTGGTAGATCTACTCTTGTACTACCCATATCATCAATATTAATCAAGCAGGAGTAGGGTATTACCTCCATCGAGGGGGCCCGAACCTGGGTAAAAACATCGTGTCCCTTGTCTCCTGTTACCATCCGGCCTTGACGCACAGTTCGGGAACCCTACCCTAGATCCGTCGGTTTTGACACCAACATTGGTGTTTTCATTGAGAGTTCCTCTGTGCCGTCGCAATCAGGAAGGATGCCTCCACATACAGCATCATAACCGATAGTACAAACTTTACAGCCGACGAGGTAAAACTCTGGTGCAAAAACATGGGCATCAAGCTCGATTATGCTTCAGTTTATCACCCACAAACCAATGGCCAGGTCGAACGTGCAAACGGTCTTATCATGAGCGGCATCAAACCCAGACTAGTGCGGTCCCTCAAGGAATCTAACACGCACTGGGTAGAGGAGCTCGACTCCGTACTCTGGGGGCTGTGGACCACGCCAAATCGCACCACCAGATACACACCATTCTTCATGGTGTACGGCGCAGAGGCAGTTCTGCCCTGCGACATAATTCATGACTCACCTAGAGTGCGCATGTACGAAGAAAGAGAAGCCGAGCTCGATCGGCAGGACAGCCTAGACGCCTTGGAGGAGGATCATGACGTGGCGAAAGCCCGTTCCGCATTTTATCAACAACAGGCCCGAAGATACCAAAGCAGAGAAGTATGGGCCAAAAATTACAATGTTGGCGAACTAGTTCTACGCCTGTCGGATAAGAAAAAGGACAAACTCAAGCCCAAATGGGAAGGCCCATTTATAATCGACCAAGTCCTGGCCGGTGGGGCGTACCGCCTGCGAGATGCGTCGGATAACCGACTCGAGCCGAACCCGTGGAACGCCACACGCCTCCGAAGATTCTATGCCTAGCGCCGGACTCCGTGTTCGTCTCCTTCCCCTGTCCATTTTTTACATTTTTCTGTCTTATATTTTTCTCCTTCCCCTCTTTTTCCTTCATAGCCCTTAAAAGGCTCACTACATGACATGCCACTTGCGCTCATTTAACCTGGGGGCTTCTTTAACAGGAGCTTATTTATACGGGCTTCATGCCCCACACATGTGTCAAACTTCCGGATGTACCTTTTTCTTCACCATTATATGCATCGATATGACTTAAGTTTTGGCCAAGCTGGGTTGCCTGGCTCCTGTGCCGGGTCAGCCGGATGTGTACCTCAGACTGGGTGAAGCCGAAAGCTAGCGTTCTTAAGGGAATATTCGGTCGGTGAAATAAAAGATGATCTTTTTATTATTTTTCATGCGCCCCCAGATGCTTTTTCTGCGTCTTTTTACGCAGTTCGGACATGCACTTTAGGGCATGCCTCCCCAGCGAAAGGAACCCTTAACGGAACTATTCTCTCTGGAAGATGTTTCTTACTAACCATGTAATATAACATAACTAGCTGGGCACTTGTCTGATAAAGCACTAATGACCCCTACGCCTGGTCTCCACGCATACCACGGTTCTTGTATAACCGCTATGGTATTCGGACACACTCCGGACCGTCAGGTCCCGAGGTTGAAGCGAAAAGGTCGGCAACGACAAACGATCTACAATCCGGCTAGAAGGCATTACATATGTCAATTCAAAAGTACATAGTCATTTCGACTGATTGTATTCCTCCTCTATACCATCTAACAGGCTGTCTAATTTACAGTCCTGCTGGGAATACTTTGTGGCCAATTCTACTTGGCCGTACACTAAGCTTACAGGGATCTCCTTCCCGTCAGGCCCCACCGGTCCGACCTCGGCCATGTGGTTTGGGTCAGACTTTGTAAAACGGGTCTTCACCATGGCCCATGCCTCCCTAGCGCCTTGTCGGCAGGCTGATATCTTCCACAACTAGAAGCACCGCCGATCTCCCTTCAGCTTCTCCACAAGCTCTCCAAGGCCCTCGGGCGTTGAGTGGGCAGGCCATAAGGCTTAGGCAACGCCTTGCATCGTCTGCCAAATTCGCTCATGCAGTTGCAGGAGTTCGGGAAGAAGGTCACCCGTAGAACCGGGCATCTCCTCTCCAGGACGACCTGTGAGCATACCTACAGACAATACACTGTGATTCGACTTCCTCGCTGAACTCATTTTTCAAACTTCGTTCAAGCACTTACTAAATAAGCCGCGTCGAAGCCGCTGATTCTCCTTTGTGGAGTCCGACGGCTGGCCACGAACGTCCTTAAGTTCAACGTCCAGCTTGGTGTTGGTATCCTGAAGATCATTCTTCTCTCGCCTCACCTTTGTCAACGTACTCTCACCGGCCTTTAACCGGCGTAAGAGTTTTTGCTTCTCCGGATCAAGTCCGGCGCCATCTGCAACATGAATTGTCAGATTTGCACCCAAACCGCACAATACTAATCTTTCGAAGTGTATCTTACCTGAGGGGGTCCCATTGGGATCCTCTGCTGCGGCTAGTGTGGCCTCTAGTTGGGCCTTGCACTTTTCCAGCTCCTGGGACAGCACGATGTTCTTCTCTGTAAGAACCTGCATGTTATATGATCCTTAAATCAGTTACTTTAACTATTTCAAGTCTCGGGGGCTATTGGTTTATATATATATATATATATATATATATATATATATATATATATATATATATATATATATATATATATAACCAAAATTTTCTTACCCGTATGTCTTTTACATACTGCTCCGTAGCTCTGGCTAAACCATCTTGAGCAGCACGGAGGTACGCATCTCCCAAATTAAAGGCATCTAAAGCCTCTTGGGAGAAACAAGCGTCGCGTAAAACTGTCTAGCGACGCCTGTGGTTCATGGCACTCTCCACTTCAGAATTTATGGCAGACAGCATGTCCGCATCCTCTGCCGGAGCAGCGCCCGGTGCATGCCTTGTGCTCGCCTCCGCTTCCTGGCCGGTCACTAGAACCTGGCTGGTGGAGGCGCGATTGGCAACCTCTCCGGATATAGTCCGGCGAGGTCTCTTCGTCCTAAAGAAAGCACGAACGTTAATATGCCCTGACGGAATAACACCACGGAAACGGAGAGTGCGTTATACCTTTGCGCCGGCATCTCGGTCCGGACTACATTTCTTTTTTCCCCACGGGGCCCTGCGGCCCCTCGCTGGCTAGCCGTCGCAGCTTCGGCCTCCCGCCTCGGAAATCTCCCCTGTGAAACACGGTTGTTGTTAGAAACGCCGGAATACATGAAAATGGAATCCCCCTCAAGGGAATAAAAACTCCGGTTTCTATCACCTGGGAGGCCGGGATTAACCCGGGATAATCAGCCACAATAGCGACCAAGGTGTTGTCCTTGCTTAGCTGATGAAACACTGTAACGCCCCGAGACCGATGCGCCAGGTGTCCGCCAGTTATCCGCCATCGTTGCCATGTAATTTTCTTGCGTGTTGCACTTTTCCATGTCATCATCTGCATTTCATATCATGTCATCATGTGCATCGCATTCGCATACGTGTTCGTCTTATGCATCCGAGCATTTTCCCCGTTGTCCGTTTTGCAATCCGGCGCTCCTACGTTCCCCGGCGTCCCCTTTTACCTTTTTCCGTGAGCGGGTATTAAACTTTCTCGGAATGGACCGAGGTTTGCCAAGCGGCCTTGGTATAGCACCGGTAGACCGCCTGTCAAGTTTCGGATCAATCGGAGTCCGTTTGATACTCCAACGGTTAACCAGGTAACCGCAAAGGCCTCTTTTGATGCAGCCCAACACCCCCTTCAAAGTGGCCCAAAACCCATCTAAGTCTTCTCCATCCTATCGTTCGTCGGATCACGATCGTGTGGGCGAAAACCGCACTCCATTTGGAGCTCCCTAGCCCCCTCTACCTATAAATATGTGGCCTTCCCCGAAATTCCCGCAGATGAAACCCTAACCCGCTCCTCTCGCGCCGCCGGACATGTCCAACTCTCGGCCGGACATGTCCACCCCGCCCAGCCACCTCACTCTGACCTATCAGAGGCTGCCACTTCACCTCCACCGCCTCCCGCGCCCAATCCGGAGGCGCCACGTCAGCTTTCCCCGCTTCCTCTCTCCTCCCCGCAGTCGTCGGCCCGCGGAGCCCGTCGTGGGCCCGCGCAGGCCCGGTCCGCCGCCGCCGCGGCTCGAGCAGCCCGATCCCGCTCCGTCGCCCACCTGCGCGACCGCGCGCCCCGCGCCCTCCGCCCTCCGCCGGCGAGCGCTCCCGCCGGCGCCGCGCTCCTCCCGCCGGCGAGCCGCGGCTCGCGCCGCCTCCCCGCGCGCCGCCGCCTTGCGCCTCGCCCCGCCGCCTTTCTCCTCCCGCCGGCGCGCCCTGCCCCGCCGCCGCACCACCGCCCGACGCCACCGCGCCACCGCGCCCGCCGCGGCTGCTCGCCGGAGCGCCGCCAGCGCCCTCGCCGCGCCTCCTCATCGCCCCGCCGCCGGACGCCGTCCCCGGGCCGGATCCGGCGAGACCGGCCGGAGGAGGTCTCCCCGGCCCCGGATCCGCCTCCTCCGCCCCTCCCTGCTGCTCCGGCCGCCTTCCCCGTCAACTCCGGCGAACCTCGGGTTCCGAGCCACAGATCCGATCTGAGAAGGTTGACCCCGATTTTTCCCAAGTCCCCGGATCTTTGCATTATATTGTCATGTTCAACGCATCATAACTTGCTGCATACTGCTCCGTTTCGTGCGTGTAGCATATCAAATTGTTCGCCTCGATGATTAAATCATTTCTTTACATTGCATCATTTTCATTTGAGCTCATCTTGATGCCCGAAATGCTGTTAGAAGAGGGCTATGTGTTGTTAGTTTCTGATTCTTTTCAGTACATGCACTTTTGTCATTTTTGCCATGATTGATGTGTGCATCCTATGGACTTGAGTCCTACATGTGTTTTGTAATATGCCATGCCATCTTTCCATAGATTTATGCCATGTATTTTTGTGATCTATGTGGTGACTAGCACAAGCATGCAAACTAGGGTACTTAATGTTGCTGATTTCAGAGACTTAGTATTTTCACCGTCCCTGCCTGCTGTTATTTTTATGCCATGTGTTCATGTTGTTTCAGAGATATCTATGCCTCTTTTGAGCATGATCAATAAAAGTGTTTTGAGCATATGGATTTTCTCTATCCATCCATGCCTTTGTTTGTAATTATGGAGTGACATAGCTTGAGTAAATCGAGCTCTACTTTTGCTATAAAATGTTGCTGGCAGATTGATTACATGTTATTCGATTTTGCCAAGCTTGTTGTAGTTGTTCCTTGCATGATATATTGTTGTTCTTGCCATTTCTAGCTTCTATGCCATGTCTTATTGATGGATGTATGCTTAGATTATCATGTATTGCTCTGTAGTGAGTGCATCGAGCTCGTAAACATGCCTACTTGTTATCTGTTTTTGACATGTCCAGTTTTCTGCCAAGTCTGAAACATGTAACGAAACTTGCTTATTTGACATGGGTGTTATTATATTTTCTATTCCTTTTTGGCTTATGGTCAGTAAGGGACTTTTATTAAGTGCTTTGAGTGGATTCATGCCATGCCTTACTTTGCCATGTCCTGTTCCTATAGTATGTTGTTTCCTTGCTCTAAACATGTCATCCTGATGTTAATTTCTGGCATGTTGTTATTTTCACTAAGTCTGTGAACTTGTTATCTTTTGCACTTTTGCCATGCTTGTTTGAACCTGTTGTGGTGTGATTTAGCCGTAGCTCAGTGTTCATCTTTTGTCAAGCATCTTGAGTACGTTTCAGTAATGTGCTTTGTTGATATGTTTGGGTGCAGTAGCTTAGCTTCTTGTTGCTTGCTAAGTAGCATCATGCTGTTAATGGCAGATTATTGTCATTCTTGTTTTGTTTGTCTTTTGCAAACCATGCATCCGATTCCGGTGATCTTTATATCGATTTCAACCGAAATCACCTCACCTTTCCAGTGACATACTTGGTTCGCCAAGATTATGCCTGGTTCATCTTTTTCCTTCCGAAGCATGCATATGCATTGCATACCACATCTCGCATATCATGCCATGTTTATGTGGTGGTTGTTTACTTTGTTGTTTGCTTCTTTCCGGTGATTGCTTCTTCGGGTTAGTTCCGATGATGTTGCGATTGTGAGGATCCGTTCGTCTACGTCCGTTTGTCTTCTTCATGGACTCATGCTTCTTCCTTGCGGGATTTCAGGCAAGATGACCATACCCTCGAAATCACTTCTATCTTTGCTTGCTAGTTGCTCGCTCTTTTGCTATGCCTATGCTGCGATACCTACCACTTGCTTATCATGCCTCCCATATTGTTAAACCAAGCCACTAACCCACCTTGTCCTAGCAAACCGTTGTTTGGCTATGTTACCGCTTTGCTCAGCCCCTCTTATAGCGTTGTTAGCTGCAGGTGAAGATGAAGTTTGTTCCTTGTTGGAACATGGAGATGTTGTTCCCTGTTGGAACATGTTTACTTGTTGGGTTATCACAATATATCTTATTTAATTAATGCATCTATATACTTGGTAAAGGGTGGAAGGCTCGGCCTTATGCCTGGTGTTTTGTTCCACTCTTGCCGCCCTAGTTTCCGTCATATCGGTGTTATGTTCCCGGATTTTGCGTCCCTAACGCGGTCGGGTGATTTATGGGACCCCCTTGACAGTTCGCTTTGAATAAGACTCTTCCAGCAAGGCCCGACCTTGGTTTTACCATTTGCCTACCACCTATCCCTTTCCCTTGGGTTTGATCAGCCCGAGGGTCATCTTTATTCAGCCCCCCCGGGCCAATGCATGTCTAAGTGTTGGTCCGAACTAGAGCCCTTTGCAGTGCCCTCTCAAGGAAACTTGAGACTTGGTTTTAGCTGTACGGACTGCTCATCCGGTGTTGCCCTGAGAACGAGATATGTGCAGCTCCTATCAGGATGTCGGCGCATCGGGCGGTTTTGCTGGACTTGTTTTATTGCTGTCGAAATGTCTTGTAGCCGGGATTCCGAGACTGATCGGGTCTTCCCGGGGAGAAGGAATATCCTTCGTTGATCGCGAGAGCTTATAATGGGCTAAGTTGGGACACCCCTGCAGGGTTTGAACTTTCGAAAGCCGTGCCCGCGGTTATGTGGCAGATGGGAATTTGTTAATGTCCGGTTGTAGAAAACCCGAAGTTGATCTTAATTAAAATACACCAACCGCGTGTGTAACCGTGATGGTCTCTTCTCGGCGGGGTCCGGGAAGTGAACACGGTTATTGGAGTTATGCTTGACGTAAGTAGTTCAGGATCACTTTTTGATCATAGTTGTTCGACCGTGCTTTGCCTTCTCTTCTCGCTCTCATTTGCGTATGTTAGCCACCATATATGCTAGTCGCTGCCGCAGCTCCACCTCACTACTCTGTCCTACCTTTAAGCTTAAATAGTCTTGATCTCGCGGGTGTGAGATTGCTGAGTCCCAGTGACTCACAGATACTTCCAAAACCAGTTTGCAGGTGCCGATGAATCCGTGCAGGTGACGCGCCCGAGCTCAAGGAGGAGTTCGATGAAGATCTTATCCTTTATGTTGTTTCGTTCTAGTCGATCAGTAGTGGAGCCCAGTTGGGGTCGATCGGGGACCTTTGTCGCTTTTGGGGTTCTTCTTTTATTTTGGTTCCGTAGTTGGACCTTGATTGTATCTGTATGATGTAATGCTCTACTCATGTATTGTGTGCAGTGGCGATTGTAAGCCAACTATGTATCTCTTTTCCCTTATGTATTACATGGGTTGTGTGAAGATTACCTCGCTTGTGACATTGCTTTCAATGCGGTTATGCCTCTAAGTCATGCTTCGACACGTGGGAGATATAGCCGCGTCGAGGGCGTTACAAACACCCCGTCGATAAGCTCCACCGATATGTCCGGATCTTCTTCAGAGTCCGGATCGTGGGACCGTTCTGGGTCCTCAGGTTGTGGAGGGCGGCTGCTTATATCTTTCACTTCCTGTCGCAGTTCCTGCATTGAAATCGTCAGACTACGTATCTGACCATGGAAGTATAAAATAAACGGGCAAGCGCAATTGTTCGCTTACCCAACTTGGAGGTTCATATATAGTGAATCCGGCGCGTGAGTTAACGCGGAGGAACTCCTCCTTCTCTCCCTTTTACAAAGAGGACAGAATCTTTATTAGGGCGGCAGCCGAGGCCGGCCCCTTACGACTGTAACGCGTGGCGTCATCCTCCCCATTGAAATCCCACATGGGGTGGCCTCTGTATTGAAGCAGCTGCACCCCTCGCATAATGCATGCGGCCATGACTCCGATCATGGTTAGTCCGGAATGAGCCAACAGACTTATCCAGCCCATCAGGTAAAGGACATCTCTGTCGCTTTCTCTCTGAGACCTCCGCGGATGCCAGCTCAAGCGTTTCTTCAATGGAGGACTATTGAACTCAGGGAGACCGGTCCGGATCGGGTCCGGCAGCGGGACGTCGTCTATGTAAAACCATTCCGAAGGCCAGTCCTCGGACGCCTTCTTCGGGGTTCCGGATAGGTATCCGGTCTCGGCGATGCGCCATACTTCGGCTCCGCCCACTTGGTATATAGACCGCTCTTGAGAATGGGGCACCAGGCAGAATATCTTCTTCCATGGTGTGAAACGAGCCTCGACGCCTAAAAACAGCTCGCAAAGGGCAACGAAGCCCGAAATATGTAACACGGAGCCGGGCGTGAGATTGTGCAGCTGGAGGCCATAGAACTCCAGAAGCCCGCGGAGAAATGGATGAATTGGAAATCCCAGTCCCCTTATTAGATAGGGAACAAGGCACACCCGTTCTCCTTTAGAAGGATTAGGTGTGCTCTCCGCTTGTTTTCCGCCATTGTAGGTGGCGAGACCGGCTTGGACCGGGACCATGTACGCCTGAGGGAGAAATCCCTTGGCCTGAAGCGACACTAACTCGCTATGCGGAATGGTGCAACTCTCCCAGTCCCCGGGCTTAGGACCGAAGGGGCGAGGGGAGGAGCTGCGACGGCTGGCCATGTTGGAATGGACTTTAGCTGGGGAAGCTCTGATGATAACTCGCGGAGAGGAGAAGATGCGGTTTGGATCTAAATCCTCATCCCGTTAAATAGGCGGCTCGTTTATACGGCTAGGGGTGTGGATGTACAAACGCCCCAGGCCTTTCGCATTCCTTCAACACGTGGAAGACAACCATTATTGGGCGCAGAAGCCGAGGAGCGCTACATTACAAAAATCGGACATTATTCGTGCAGGTACACAGAATTTGGGAAAGAACCCGCCTTGCAATGCCGAAGACAATTTCCGCGCCGGACTCGTCATCATTAAAGCCTGGTTCGGGGGCTACTGAGGGAGTCCTGGATTAGGGGGTGTTCGGGTAGCCGGACTATACCTTCGCCGGACTCCAGGACTATGAAGATACAAGATTGAAGACTTCGTCCCGTGTCCGGATGGGACTTTCCTTGGCGTGGAAGGCAAGCTAGGCGATGTGGATATTCAAGATCTCCTACTTATGTAACCGACTCTGTGTAACCCTAACCCTATCCGGTGTCTATATAAACCAGACGGTTGTAGTCCGTAGGACATCCATGATCATACACAATCATACCATAGGCTAGCTTCTAGGGTTTAGCCTCCTTGATCTCGTGATAGATCTACTCTTGTACTACCCATATCATCAATATTAATCAAGCAGGAGTAGGGTATTACCTCCATCGAGAGGGCCCGAACCTGGGTAAAAACATCGTGTCCCTTGTCTCCTGTTACCATCCGGCCTTGACGCACAGTTCGGGACCCCCTACCCGAGATCCACGGGTTTTGACACCGACAGGTACCATAGCATCAATCTTGACTCTGCGCAGTTTGAGAGCTACCTACAATAGAGAATAATTGACATCAAAAAATTACAATTATAAAAAAGGATAAAACATATTAGAATATGACTGAATCCTATTTACGTGGCTTGTCCTTACATGCATGGTTGTTGTTTAAGAACATATGATTTAAGATATGGATTTATCCATGTTTGGCATTAGTTCTGGACGTGTGTTTAAGGCAGTGACTGGTGTTGTGCATGTGGGGATTGTCCATATATGCGACCTTCCCTATGATACGACACAACACTGGCGGGGCCTCATGGAGGCCAAAAGGGGTTGCAACGCGGTGGCTGTGAGTGTGACCGTGGGTATGAAGATGACCTGTAGTGCACCGTAGCAAGCAGGAAACCTGCAATTGATGGCATAACAGTGGCCGGAGATGGCCGGAGCAATACCGTGTAGCAGGCTGCAGGACCTATTGGTGTTGCGACAGCGCTTCCTCCAGTATCGGCAATGAGTTCTGCACCGAGCCCTTGACCTGGTGTGCGCGGGCTGCAGGGTTGTCGCGGCTGTGACCTCGTGCCGCACCAATTGTCTCTGCTCCTTCGGCGGTGAGATCAACACATTGAGAATGTCTGAATGTCCCTCAGGCCGTGTGAGGGAGTCCTGGAATAGGGGGTGTTCGGGTAGCCGGACTATACCTTCAGCCGGACTCCTGGACTATGAAGATACAAGATTCAAGACTTCGCCCCGTGTCCGGAAGGGACTTTCCTTGGCGTGGAAGGCAAGCTAGGCGATGCGGATACTCAAGATCTCCTACCATTGTAACCGACTCTGTGTAACCCTAACCCTATCCGGTGTCTATATAAACCGGAGGGTTGTAGTCCGTAGGTGAAATCATCTTCATACACAATCATACCATAGGCTAGCTTCTAGGGTTTAGCCTCCTTGATCTCGTGGTAGATCTACTCTTGTACTACCCATATCATCAATATTAATCAAGCAGGAGTAGGGTATTACCTCCATCGAGAGGGCCCGAAGCTGGGTAAAAACATCGTGTCCCTTGTCTCCTGTTACCATCCGGCCTTGACGCACAGTTCGAGACCCCCTACCCGAGATCCGCCGGTTTTGACACCGACATTGGTGCTTACATTGAGAGTTCCTCTGTGTCGTCGCCTTTAGGCCTGATGGCTCCTCTGATCATCAACAACCATGAGGTCCAGGGTGAGACTTTTCTCCCCGAACAGTTCTTCGTTTTCGGCGGCTTCGCTCTGCGGGCCAAATCGCTTGGTCATCTGGAGTAGATCGAAAGCTACGCCCCTGGCCATCAAGTCAGGTTTGGAAGCTTAAACTACACGGCCGATATCCGCGGAGACTCAATCTTCGATGGGTTCGAGCCACAGCAAAGCGCACCGCACTATCTCGAGGGGCATGATCTAGCTCTGCCTCCGAACAGTGTCCTGGAAGCCACACACGCACCGGTTCCGAACCTTAACTCGGAGCCTATTGCGCCAAGCGAGGATGGACGGTTGGACGTCACCTCGGGGGCGGCGATCTCAAAGGCAATCAAGCTGAACGCCAGCCCCGCACTCCGCATGACCCATGACTCTGAGGGTCCGGACTCCGAACCCCCCGTGCCCCTACCAATCGAATCCGATTGGGCACCTATAATGGAGTTCACCACCACGTACATCTTTCAGCACTCGCCTCTTGGCGACATCTTGAACTCTCTCAAGTCTCTCTCTTTATCAGGAGAGCCCTGGCCGGATAACGGTCAGCAAGGATAGGATACGGACGATGAAGAAATTCAAAGCCCACCCACCACCCACTTTGTAGCCACCGTTCTTAGCCTAAATGACGTGCTCAACTTCGACTCCGCAGACATCGACAACATGGATGACGATGCAGGAGATACCGATGAACCAACGCTCATAGGGCATCGGAAAGCCACCGCATCTCACGATGTGTACATGGTGGATACCCCTAAAGGAAATGACAACAAGGAAAAAGGGGATGGAACGGGAGATAGACCCCCTGGAAAACAATCAAAGCGTCGGCATAAACGCCGACCCAAGCCCCGCCTCGATAAAAACCCAGCCATAGAGCAGGACAAGCCGGTAGAGGACAACCAGGCCTTAGACCAGCCGTCCGAACAGGGCAACACGGATAGAGAAACCAAAACTCCCTCCCCCGGCGAAAACGGCATTCTGGACAACCTTACGCCGGATAAATCCATGGAGCAGAAGAGTCTCCACAAGAGGCTCGTTGCAACTGCACGCAGCCTGAAAAAGCAGAAGCGGAAGCTAAAGACAGCGGAAGATGCACTCCGTATTAGATGGAATAAAGTAATCAACACCGCAGATAGATACGGCGACGGTCGCCGTACTAAAAGCTATCCAAAGAGAAAGCTACTGCCCGAATTCGATGAAGAGGCCCTAGAGCCCTCGCATTCAAAAAATAAGAAAGCCATACGGTTGGATAGATGACCCCATAAAGCGGCAAGTGGCGCCGAACTTAAATCGGTACGCGACCCACCAAAGGATTCGCATCATGGCCCAGCCAGGTCCATTTATGGGCCAAGAAAGCAAGCTCTTGTAAGCAATGCAAAAAAGCCATCGTCAGAATCCAGCACACCCAAATACAGGGGCGCCGCACATCCCCTATGTTTCACCGGTGAGTTTCTGGACCACGAATTTCCCGAAGGATTCAAACCCGTCAACATAGAGGCGTATGATGGAACAACAGACCCTGGAGTCTGGATTGAGGACTACATCCTCCACAAACATATGGCTAGAGGAGATGATCTCCACGCCATTAAATATTTACCCCTTAAGCTTAAAGGGCCAGCCCGGCACTTGCTTTAAAGCCTTCCCGAAAACACAATTGGAAGTTGGGAAGAGCTCGAGGATGCTTTCCGAGCAAATTTTCAAGGGAACTATGTCCGCCCTCCGGATGCAGACGATCTCAGTCACATAACTCAACAGCCCGGAGAATCAACTCGGCAGTTCTCGAATAGATTCCTCACTAAAAAGAATCAGGTAGTCGACTATCCGGACGTAGAAGCCTTAGCAGCTTTCAGGCCTAATGTCCGAGACGAATGGCTCGCCAGACACCTCGGCGAGGAAAAGCCAAGAACAATGGCCGCACTCACAAGCCTCATGACCTACTTTTGCGCAGGAGAGGACAGCTGGTTGGCAAGATGCAGCCCCAGCAACCCAAGTACATCCGAAACTAGGGATGGAAACGAAAAACCGAGACGCAACAAGGATCGTCGCCGAACTAAAGAAAAAAGTCTGAAGAGCATGGCAGTCAATGCCGGATTCAAAGGCTCGCGACAAAATCAGACAAAACCACCCCTCCAGGATAATAGGGATGATCCGTCCAACTTAAATAGAATCCTGGACAGGATATGTCAGGTACACAGTACTCCGGGGGAGCCTGCTAACCATACCCACAGAGATTGTTGGGTTTTCAAACAATCCGGCAGACTCAATGCCAAACACAAGGGGCTCGAGACACCAAGCGAAGACGAGGACGAACCCTAGAAGCAGAGCACTAGGAAACAAAAGAACTTCCCACAAGAAGTAAAAACAGTGAACTTACTTCACGTAACAAAACGTGTGGCACCCATAAAGGTATGCACAATACGACCTATCCCCAAGGGGTCCCGCCACTGGTTATTAAAACCAATCACCTTCGATCAGCTAGACTATTCTAGAAATATCAAGAACGCAGGCTGGACTACCCTGATACTCGATCCAATAATTGGCGGATTCCAGTTTGCAAATGACCTTATGGACGGCGGCAGTGGACTAAACCTGATATATCAGGATACAATCCATCACATGGGGATAAACCCAGCAAGAATCCGTCGCAGCAAAACCTCCTTTCAAGGGGTAGCACCTGGTCCGGACACCCATTGTATGGGTTTTCTCCGGCTCGAGGTTATATTCGGTTCTGCTGATAACTTCCGTCGTGAAAAGCTGACCTTCCATGACGTCCCGTTCTCAAGTCGCTATCAAGCACTACTGGGACGCAAAGCTTTCGCTCGCTTTAACGCAATACCGCATTATGCATCTCTCACGCTTAAGATGCCCGGTGCATGAGGCATCATCTCTTTGAAGGGGAAGCACTAAAGTGCACCTCCCCTAAGCGGAGGATTGCGCGACCGCTTAGACAGCCCCACAGCAAAATGGCCTCGCCGGCCAAAAAACTTTGAAATAGGTCGTTAAAGACCACGAACGCGGATAGACGAGTTCGGTATAAAATCATCATTTATGCAGGCTTAATGGCCATACACCCCCGCACTAGGGGCTACACGCAGAGACAATAAAGCTCAATTTTATATTTTACTTTATACTTCATTTATTTTAAAACCTTTTGTTCGGCACGACCCGTTTTCAATTTAGTTCCTCTCTTTTACAGATGAACGTCGTGCGGCGCCCGTCCAGGATACGGCACAACAGAGACACAGGCACAGACGTGCAGTAGGGACCCGTCCTAAAGGATTCTTTTCATTTTAAGACCTTGCGTAAACCTTTTTTATTGTCTCTTGTTGCAACACATCCCCTGGTTTTTTCCAATATAACCAAGGAGAAGGCTGGCGTCTTGGCATGTGGCCACGTCAGAATTTTTTGCACGTACCTGGACACTAGGGGCTTTTTTAGCAAAGAGTGTTGTTTCGCCCGCACTCGTAAAGACCGAACACCTTAGGGAGTGTTCGGCGTCGCGAGTTTTGGCATTATATGCATCAGCTCTGAATCATGTCTTTGGCCAAATGTTGGGTTGCCCGGCTCCAGAGTTCGGCTACCTTACGTTCCGCTCTATCGGCTAAGGTAGCACCAGGAGAACTACTGCGATTGTGCCCCGGTTCGGCCGGGCGAGCACCTCAGTAGACAAAGCTGAAAACTGACTGTCATGATGTAGCGTGAGACTGGTCAGCCACTCGATGACCTATTGGAATCTATCGGATTCCTTCGCTTTAACGAAGGGCCGCTTCCCGGTCAGGCACATACGCGCCCCGAACTCGGGCGAGCGCAGTCGCCACTAATGGGCTACCTAAATAGTCCCACTGTCAAGCTCCTATGGCTAAGTGAAAGTGTTAAAGCATTATAGTCCGGTTTCCTAGCCCGCTGCGCTATCACCTCCTTTGTAGGACCAAGACGTTGGGTTAAGTGTGAAAATGCGTCTTCTGCAAGCACCCCCGCACTATGTGCGTGGGGGTTGAAGCCAACGACTGCAATCTTTCAGATTTTATACATATATTTTAAACGGCCGCACGGGAGGTGTTCACAATACTTGAAGGCACAAGTATAAAAAGGCCACTACAGTTTATCAAAATATTACTTCATCATTACATATGCTATAATAACATAGCATCCTTCGAGCACTGCGTCTCATATTACACGAGCGCCTTCAAGGACTTCCTGAAAATAGTGCTTGGAGGACACTCGGCTTTTATCCGAATCTCGGGACGCAATAACGGTGGTATCCATCTCTGCCCAGTATGTCTTGACACGGGCAAGAGCCATCCTTGCACCCTCTATACACGCCTACCTCTTCATTGCATTAATGTGCGGCACTGCGTCAAGGAATTGCTGCACCAAGCTAAAATAACTCTTCAGCTCCGACCTCCCCGGCCATAGATGACCCATGACGTACTTCATGGCGAGTCCGGACAACCTATTAAGTTCGGCCCATTGAGCCAAACGATCGTCCACTGCCAGTGGACGCTCTGGATTGTGAAATTGCGACCAGAACAGTTTTTCCACTTCACGATCTTTCATACCTCGAAAGTGTTCGGTCGCATCAGCAGCACTCGCTGCCAAATCCAGATAGGTGTCCTCCATACTCCACATCCGGCCCAACGGAGCAAACTTCGGATCGCAAAATTTTCTTTGCAGCATGAAGGGCTTTCCAACCGCAATCTGTTCGGCCTGACGCAGCTCCTCCTTCGCAGCTCTCATCGCAGAGCGCGTGTCCTTGGCATCAGCAACGGCCTTCTCTAGGACCGCCTGTCTCGCCTGGTCTTCTTTCTCAAGAAGTATGCAATGGTCTGCAGTGCTCTTTAACTTTTCGGCCATACTGGCCATCTCTTCCTTGCTTCGGCAATGAGCAGCCTGTTCGGCTCTCAGCTCTTCAAGGCCCTTCTTGGCAGCCGCATCACTTTTCCTGGCTTGATCTTTTGCTCGGGCAAGTTCTGCCCTAAGACTCTCCACGGCGGCCGCACCATCTGCATCAAGCACACATATCGTAAGACACTGGCATAAAACTCTTCTTACCTACTGCCGCCCGAGGAATCACATACCTTGATCCTCATCCAACCGCTTGTTGACAAGCGCGATGTCGGCATCTGCCACGTCCAGTTGCCGCTTTAGTTCGGCAAAACCAGCAGTTCGGCTTGATTCCGGACACCCTGCAGCCTACATTAAAAGGCGACATTTTAGACCTGGGATTATGATCCTCCGCGTGCCGTCATTTCTTCACGACATGCAGAGTCTCAGGGGCTACTATCTACATAGGGTGCATCTTATTTACGCGCAACTGACAAAAGTACACATTATCTAATGTACCTCAAAACCCGTGAATAAACTTTCGACGGCCACACGCAATCCGCTCTCTGCGGACGAAATCCTTTCAATCACCGTGCCCATTAATGCATGGTGCTTCTCTGAAATAGAAGCTCGCCCTAGCAGAACCTTTAGCTCCTCCGGCCGAGCACCAGACGGTGCCGGACTTGTCCCATGACCTCTTTCAAAGGCTGGATGCGGAGAACCTCGGGGGGGCCCCATAGCGATCTTCCGCCCCTGCTGGACTCGGAGAAACCCTCCGCGACGACACCTCAGGGTCGCCCACCTCGTTAGGCGGTACAGCAGAAGGACGCGTCCCGCTCTCCATCATCTCCGGAAGAAGATCCCCCGAAGACGAGCTCTACTGAGAAGGGCTGAGGTCCGAACTACAAGGTAAAAATTCGGTTAAACTTCTCAGATATAAATCACGGATTTCTCTCATCCCTCGAAAGGAAAAATCTTTCTCTACTCAAGGCTCGCTGGTGGGCTGATCTCCTTGAGTACGTAGTCCGGCCGTGGAACTCCTCGGCGTCAGACCCTCTGACGAGGATCTTTTCCCCCGCTTCGAGACCATGGTCTTCGGGTCGTCAGAGGCGGCTCTCTTCTTTCCCTTAGGAGAGGAATCGTCGGTTCCTCCCTTCGGAGCAGCCTCCTTCGAGGAGGCCACAGTTTCCTTGACCTCCCCCTTACTTCCCTCCAAAGGCACTACCTCTCGCATCCTGACTAGCACGGGATCCGGCCTAGTTTCGGGAAGGGGAGCCGGACACCTGATCAGCTTCGCCTTCTCTATCCACTCCTGTTTAAAAGGACAGCTCTTTTATGGGCAAGTTTATGATAATTATACGGATAGAAGGTCCGGGCACAAGGTTACTTACTTGAGTATCCGGGCGATTGCGGCTTAGGCCTGCGTCCTCGGTCAAATCCGGACACGCTTCTTGTGATCCGAAGAACAGTTTATACATCTCCGCGGGCGTCGCGCTCATAAACTCCCGGAGAGCTCGTGGTCCCTCTGGATTGAACTCCCACAGGCAAAGGGGGCGACGTTTGCCGGGCAGTGTCCGGCGAATCAGCATGACCTGCGTCACCTTGACCAGGTTGAGGTCTCCTTCCAAGAGATCCTTAATGCGGCTCTGCAGCAAGGGTACGTCTTTGGGCAAACCCCAATCTAACCCTCTGTTGATCCACGACGCTAGCCGTGGTGGGGGACCCGAGCGAAAGGCAAGAGGCGCCACCCATGTGGTGCTCCGAGGAGCGGTGATATAAAACCACTCTCGTTGCCACAAGCCTAGCTCCTCTTGAAAAAAGCCCTCGGGCCATGGAGCATCGGCATTTTTTCTTATAACAGCGCCTCCGCACTCTGCGTGCCGTCCCTCGATCATCTTCGGCTCCACTTTGAAGGTCTTGAGCCATAATCCGAAGTGAGGGGTAACACGGAGGTATGCTTCACACACGACGATAAACGAGGAGATATGGAGGATGGACTCCGGAGCTAAACTATGAAATTCCAGCCCGTAATAAAACAACAGTCCCCTCACAAAGGGATCCATGGGGAAGCCTAACCCTCGGAGGAAGTGAGACATGAATACTACGCTCTCGCCGGGTTGGGGACTGGGAATAACCTGTCCTTGAGCAGGCAACCTATGTCAAATCTCGCCGGTCAGGAACTTAGCCTCCCTCAACCTTAATACGTCCTCCTCCGTGACGGAGGAAGGCGTCCATCGACCTTGAAGGTCAGAACCGGACATTGTCGAAGGTCCGAAGCGCCTGGAATCTGGAGCCTGGGGTGTTGGAACTCGAGGCGACAGGCGAACTCGTTTAAGATTAAGAAAAGGAGCGAGGCCTTGGTCTCTTTGTAAGAGGTTGAATACCAAGAGCCCTCCCCGTAACCGTTTTGGACTCGCCTTTAATCGAGGGAACGTGCTAACGGGCATGATTGGGTTACCCACGTCCGCATTGATGAGAATCCCGTAAAAGGGGCACACGATCTCTGCTTTGACAAGACGTGCCAAGGAAACTGCCTCGCTAAACGTGTTGAGCTGGAAAAGTGAAAACAATTTGTATAAAGAGCTTGGTCGTGGTGTGATGACGCACTGCGGAATACGTCAGCAGATTTGATTTGTGCTAATATTATTCTCTCTATGGAAATATGTGGAAACTTATTTTGCAGAGCCGGACACTATTCTTGGTGTCTACAATCTTCTATGAAGGACTTGGAGGAGGAACCCGCCTTGCAATGCCGAAGACAATCTGCGCGCTGGACTCGTCGTCATTGAAGCCTGGTTCAGGGGCTACTGAGGGAGTCCTGGATTAGGGGGTGTTCGGGTAGCCGGACTATACCTTCAGCCGGACTCCTGGACTATGAAGATACAAGATTGAAGACTTCGTCCCGTGTCCGGAAGGGACTTTCCTTGGCGTGGAAGGCAAGCTAGGCGATGCGGATACTCAAGATCTCCTACCATTGTAACCGACTCTGTGTAACCCTAACCCTATCCGGTGTCTATATAAACCGGAGGGTTGTAGTCCATAGGTGGAATCATCTTCATACACAATCATACCATAGGCTAGCTTCTAGGGTTTAGCCTCCTTGATCTCGTGGTAGATCTACTCTTGTACTACCCATATCATCAATATTAATCAAGCAGGAGTAGGGTATTACCTCCATCGAGAGGGCCCGAACCTGGGTAAAAACATCATGTCCCTTGTCTCCTATTACCATCCGGCCTTGACGCATAGTTCGGGACCCCCTACCCGAGATCCGCTGGTTTTGACACCGACACCGTGACATGGTGGCCGTCGTGCTCGACATTGCTGCGGGCCGGTTGGCTGTGCCAATGCCTTTGATCGACGAGGCATGTCGCTGCCGGCGGGTCGGCTGTGTCAATGCCTTGATACACAACGCATGACCTGAAGCACTCATTTTGCATGCTTTTATTCTATATTCCTTTACAGTCTTGGTTTTCTTAAATTATGTTGGGAAATAATCTGTTTGTCGTTCTTGCATACGTGAGTCGCGGCTATGCTTCCGATTGAAGAATAACACCTCCATATACTCATCAACTTCTGTTTGTGAGCAGTGTTGAACAAGAATGAACCATCAGCTCACACTGCTCCTAGTAATGCATATTTGTTTGAAAAAAATGGCCCCCTATTGGTTTCTTCACTTCTTGCCACGCTCCGCCACCGCCAAACAAATGCTTTTAATCTAAGCAGCAGGTAGACATAGATAATCAAGAGAACCGACAGAACGAAGAGGTTACTAAATCCATAGTTTCAGGTTGATCAATTATCTTGATGCTTTTTGGGTGAGGTCGCATTGGATATATTCAGATGTCTAGTAGTGGTTATGCAACACACAGGTAGAAGGTTTAGCCTTAACTCACGTCGTGCTCGACCTAGCCTCGTCGACTCTAGTACAGCGCCACGTTGGCCACGTCCTCCACCTCCAGAACCGTACCATTGAGTTTGCTTGGCGATGTATTCCTTTTCCACTTCCCGCCTCAGTGCATGCTCATCGATGCCGAGGCACATCCCGTCCATTGACATCACCGTCAGTAGCGTCACGATGGAGTTCACACATAGCCTGTTCCTCCCTGCACGTCTACAAGAGGAGAAAAAACAGAGGTTAGATGAAGCGGGAGAGAAAGAGAGGATGAAGCCAGGGGAAGGGATGCACTCACCAGAAGAGAGGAGTACTAGAGGAGGACGACCTGGCCACCGGCGCCGGAGCTGATGCCCGAAACCCTGGCCAGGGGGAGGTGGCCGTGAGCACTGGATCTAGTCGCATGGGACGGCGCCGCGTTTCGATGGGGACCTCAGGTTGTGCTTCGTGATGGTGGGATTCGCCGGACGCCGCCTGAATTAGCCGTCGCAGATGGCGAGGAGGCGCATGAAGAGAGGTAGAGATGGGACCCGAGAGGGATAGGTGGGTGGGGGATGCGATGGATCCAGCAGCCGCCGGAGCTGCGCGGTGGGATGGGGGAAGGGAATGGCCGACGGTGAGGTGGATCGGAAGAGGGAGAGGTGGCGGCGATCTGGGAGAGATGAGGGGAATCGGGGACTCTATTTTTTTTGCTTATCTCTCTCCTTTGCTCTGTTTTTCATAAGTATAGGTCATGACAAATCTGCAATGCATATGGTACATCGACTACATGTGTATCTATTGAAAAATTTGCAACATATAGTTAAAATATTGTAGAATTTATGTTGCTTTATAGTAGGTATCCTTGTAGTGCAACTACTCATAGGGGTACATAGAGGCCATAGCAAGCATTCAAACTACTTAGAACTCTAAGAACTCAACATGCAAGGTCATCTACAGCAGCTCCAGGAGCAGCTAATTATTCAAAATATAAACCACTAAAAAACTAATTGGACAAATGGTGGAGTCACATACCAAGCAACAATCCCCTGAAATAGTTTCGGAAACGGAGCTTCAAGCAAGGAGATCGAAATCCGTGGGTTTGAGAGCAAGAACACGGGAGAGAGAGCAATGGAGATTTTTTTCTGGAGGTAAGTGATGATGTGGTGTGAAGGGATAAGTGAGGGGGCCCACATGGGGACCACAACCCACCAGGGCGCTGTTGGGGAACGTAGTAATTTCAAAATTTCCTACGCACATGCAAGATCATGGTGATGCATAGCAACGAGAGGGGAGAGTGTTGTCTACATACCCTCGTAGACCGAAGCGGAAGCGTTGACACAACGTAGAGGAAGTAGTCGTACGTTCTCCTCGCGATCCAACCGATCACAGCACCGTTACTCCGGCACCTCCGAGTTCTTGGCACACGTTCAGCTCGATGAAGATCCCCGGGCTCCGATCCAGCAAAGCATCGGGGAAGAGTTCCGTCAGCACGACGGCGTGGTGACGATCTTGATGTGTTGCCGGCGCAGGGCTTCGCCTAAGCACTGCAACGATATGACCGAGGTGGAATTTGGTGGAAGGGGGCACCGCACACGGCTAAGGAAAGATCTCAATGGTCAATTGTGTGTCTATGGGGTGCCCCCTACCCCCGTATATAAAGGAGCCAAGGGGGAGGGGCTGGCCGGCCAAGCCTAGCGCGCCAGGAGAGTCCTACTCCCTCTGGGAGTAGGATTCCCCCCCCCCAATCCTAGTTGGACTAGGATTCTCCAAGGGGGAGAGAGAGGGGGGGGGGCCGGCCACCTCTCCTAGTCCTAATAGGACTAGGGGAAGGGGGGAGGCGCGCAGCCCATGAGGGCAGCCCTCTCACCTCTCCTCCAAGGCCCATGTTGGCCCATTATGCTCCCGGGGGGTTCCGGTAACCCTCCCGGTATTCCGGTAAAATCCTGATTTCACCTGGAACACATCCGATGTCCAAACATAGGCTTACAATATATCATTCTTTACGTCTCGACCATTTCGAGACTCCTCGTCATGTCCGTGATCACATCCGGGACTCCGAGCTCCTTCGGTACATCAAAACGCATAAACTCATAATAACTGTCATCGTAACGTTAAGCGTGCGGACCCTACGGTTCGAGAACAATGTAGACATGACCGAGACACGTCTCCGGTCAATAACCAATAGCGGGACCTGGATGCCCATATTGGTTCCTACATATTCTACGAAGATCTTTATCGGTCAGACCGCATAACAACATACGTTGTTCCCTTTGTCATCGGTATGTTACTTGCCCGAGATTCGATCGTCGGTATCCAATACCTAGTTCAATCTCGTTACCGGCAAGTCTCTTTACTTGTTCTGTAATACATCATCCCGCAACTAACTCATTAGTTGCAATTCTTGCAAGGCTTTGAGTGATGTGCATTACCGAGAGGGCCCAGAGATACCTCTCCGACGATCGGAGTGACAAATCCTAATCTCGAAATACGCCAACCCAACATCTACCTTTGGAGACACCTGTAGTACTCCTTTATAATCACCCAGTTACGTTGTGACGTTTGGTAGTACCCAAAGTGTTCCTACGGTAAACGGGAGTTGCATAATCTCATAGTCATAGGAACATGTATAAGTCATGGATAAAAGCAATAGCAACATACTAAATGATCGGGTGCTAAGCTAATGGAATGGGTCATGTCAATCAGATCATTCAACTAATGATGTGACCTCATTAATCAAATAACAACTCCTTGTTCATGGTTAGGAAACATAACTATCTTTGATTAATGAGCTAGTCAAGTAGAGGCATACTAGTGACACTCTGTTTGTCTATGTATTCACACATGTATTATGTTTCCTGTTAATACAATTCTAGCATGAATAATAAACATTTATCATGAATTAAGGAAATAAATAATAACTTTATTATTGCCTCTAGGGCATATTTCCTTTAGTCTCCCACTTGCACTAGAGTCAATAATCTAGTTCACATCGCCATGTGATTTATCAGCAATAGTTCACATCACCATGTGATTAACACCCATAGTTCACATCGATATGTGACCAACACCCAAAGGGTTTACTAGATTCAGTAATCTAGTTCACATCGCTATGTGATTAACACCCAAAGAGTACTACGGTGTGATCATGTTTTGCTTGTGAGAGAAGTTTAGTCAACGGGTCTGCCACATTCAGATCCGTTATGTATTTTGCAATTTTCTATGTCTACAATGCTCTGCACGGAGCTGCTTTAGCTAATTGCTCCCACTTTCAATATGTATCTAGATTGAGACTTAGAGTCATCTAGATTAGTGTCAAAACTTGCATCGACGTAACCTTTTACGACGAACCTTTTTGTCACATCCATAATCGAGAAACATATCCTTATTTTACTAAAGATAATTTTGACCGATGTCCAGTGATCTACTTCCTAGATCACTATTGTACTCCCTTGCTTAACACAGTGTAGGGTATGCAATAGATCTGGTACATAGCATGGCATACTTTATAGAATCTATGGCTGAGGCATAGGAAATGACTTTCATTCTCTTTCTATTATCTGCCGTGGTCGGGCTTTGAGTCTTACTCAATTTCACACCTTGTAATACAGGCAAGAACTCTTTCTTTGACTATTCCATTTTGAACTACTTCAAAAATCTTTTCAAGGTATGTACTTATTGAAAAACTTATCAAGCGTCTTGATCTATCTCTATAGATCTTGATGCTCAATATGTAAGCAGCTTCACCGAGGTCCTTCTTCGAAAAACTCCTTTCAAATACTCCTTTATGCTTCACAGAATAATTCTACATTATTTCCGATCAATAATATGTCATTTACATATACTTATCAGAAATGTTGTAGTGCTCCCACTCACTTTCTTGTAAATACAGGCTTCACCGCAAGTCTGTATAAAACTATATACTTTGATCAATTTATCAAAGTGTATATTCCAACTCCGAGATGCTTGCACCAGTCCATAGATGGACCGCTGGAGCTTGCATATTTTGTTAGCACCTTTAGGATTGACAAAACCTTCTGGTTGCATCATATACAACTCTTCTTTAATAAATCTATTAAGGAATGCAGTTTTGTTTATCCATTTGCCAGATTTCATAAAATGCGGCAATTGCTAATATGATTCGGACAGACTTAAGCATAGATACGAGTGAGAAACTCTCATCGTAGTCAACACTTTGAACTTGTCGAAAACCTTTTGCGACAATTCTAGCTTTGTAGATAGTAACACTACTATCAGTGTCCATCTTCCTCTTGAAGATCCATTTATTTTCTTTGGCTTGCCGATCATCGGGCAAATCCATCAAAGTCCATACTTTGTTCTCGTACATGGATCATATCTCAGATTTCATGGCCTCTAACCATTTCGCGGAATCTGGGCTCATCATCGCTTCCTCATAGTTCGCAAGTTCGTCATGGTCTAGTAACATGACTTCCAGAACAGGATTACCGTACCACTCTGGTGCGGATCTCACTCTAGTTTACTTACAAGATTCGGTAGTAACTTGATCTTGAAGTTACATGATCATCATCATTAGCTTCCTTACTAATTGGTGTAGTAGTCACAAGAACAGATTTCTGTGATGAACTACTTTCCAATAAGGGAGAAGGTACAATTACCTTATCAAGTTTTCTACTTTCCTCCCACTCACTTCTTTCGAGAGAATCTCCTTCTCTAGAAAGGATCCATTCTCAGCAACGAATATCTTGCCTTTGGATCTGTGATAGAAGGTGTACCCAACAGACTCCTTTGGGTACCTATGAAGACACATTTCTCCGATTTGGGTTTGAGCTTATCAGGATGAAACTCTTTCACATAAGCATCGTAACCCCAAACTTTAAGAAACGACAATTTTTGGTTTCTTGCCAAACCATAGTTCTGATTGTGTCATCTCAACGGACTTAGATGGTGCCCTTTTTAACGTGAATGCAGCTGTCTCTAATGCATGATCCCAAAACGATATTGGTAAATCGGTAAGAAACATCATAGATTGTACTATATCCGATAAAGTACGGTTATGACGTTCGGACACACCATTATGCTGTGGTGTTCCAGGTGGCATGAGTTTGTGAAACTATTCCACATTGTTTTAATTGAAGACCAAACTCGTAACTCAAATATTCTCCTCCACAATCATATCGTAGAAACTTTTATTTTCTTGTTACGATGATTCTCCACTTCACTCTGAAATTCTTTGAACTTTTCAAACGTTTCAGACTTATGTTTTCATCAAGTAGATATACCCATATCTGCTCAAATCATCTGTGAAGGTTAGAAAATAATGATACTTGTCGCGAGCCTTAATATTCATCGGACCATATACATCAGTATGTATGATTTCCAACAAATCTGTTGCTTGCTCCATTGTTCCGGAGAACGTCGTTTTAGTCATCTTGCCCAAGAGGCATGGTTCGCAAGCATCAAGTGATTCATAATCAAGTGATTCCAAAATCCCATCAGCATGGAGTTTCTTCATGCGCTTTACACCAATATGACCTAAACGGCAGTGCTACAAATAGGTTGCACTATCATTATTAACTTCGCATCTTTTGGTTTCAATATTATGAATATGTGTATCACTACGATCGAGATCCAATGAACTATTTTCATTGGTGTGTATGACCATAGAAGGTTTTATTCATGTAAACAGAACAACAATTGTTCTCTAACTTAAATGAATAACCGTATTGCAATAAACATGATCAAATCATATTTATGCTCAACGCAAAACACCAAATAACACTTATTTAAGTTCAACACTAATCCCGAAAGTATAGTGAGTGTGCGATGATGATCATATCAATCTTGGAACTACTTCCAACATACATCATCACTTAACCCTTAACTAGTCTCTGTTTATTCTGCAACTCCCATTTCGAGTTACTAATCTTAGCAACTGAACTAGTATCAAATACTGAGGGGTTGCTATAAACACTAGTAAAGTACACATCAATAACATGTATATCAAATATACTTATGTTCACTTTGCCATCCTTCTTATCCGCCAATCACTTGGGGTAATTCCGCTTCCAGTGACCAGTCCCTTTGCAGTAGAAGCACTTAGTCTCAGGCTTAGAACTAGACTTGGGCTTCTTCACTTGAGCAGCAACTTGCTTGCTGTTCTTCTTGAAGTTCCCCTTTTTCCCTTTGCCCTTTTTGTTTGAAACTAGTGATCTTGTCAACCATCAACACTTGATGCTCTTTCTTGATTTCTACCTTCATCAATTTCATCATCATGAAAAACTCGGGAGTCGTTTTCGTCATCCCTTGCAAACTATAGTTCATCACATAGTTCTACTAACTTGGTGATGGTGACTAGAGAATTCTATCAATCACTATCTTATCTGGAAGATTAACTCCCACTTGATTCAAGCGATTGTAGTACCCAGACAATCTGAGCACATGCTCACTAGTTGAGCGATTCTCCTCCATCTTTTAGCTATAGAACTTGTTGGAGACTTCATATCTCTCAACTCGGGTATTTGCTTGAAATATTAACTTCAACTCCTGGAACATCTCATATGGTCCATGACGTTCAAAACGTCTTTGAAGTCCCGATTCTAAGCAGTTAAGCATGGTGCACTAAACTATTAAGTAGTCATCATATTGAGCCAGCAAAACGTTCATAATGTCTGCATCTGCTCCTGCAATAGGTCCGTCACCTAGCGGTGCATCAAGGACATAATTCTTCTGTGCAGCAATGAGGATAAACCTCAGATCACGGATCCAATCCGCATCATTGCTACTAACATCATTCAACACAATTTTCTCTAGGAACATATCAAAATAAACATAGGGAAGCAACAACGAGAGCTATTGATCTACAACATAGATATGCTAATACTACCAGGACTAAGTTCATGATAAATTTAAGTTCAATTAATCATATTACTTAAGAACTCCCACTTAGATAGACATCCCTCTAATCCTCTAAGTGATCACGTGATCCAAATCAACTAAACCATGTCCGATCATCACGTGAGATGGAGTAGTTTCAATGGTGAACATCACTATGTTGATCATATCTACTATATGATTCACGCTCGACCTTTCGGTCTCCGTGTTCTGAGGCCATATCTGTTATATGCTAGGCTCGTCAAGTTAAACCTGAGTATTCCGCGTGTGCAACTGTTTTGCACCCGTTGTATTTGAACGTAGAGCCTATCACACCCGATCATCACGTGGTGTCTCAGCATGAAGAACTTTCGCAACGGTGCATACTCAGGGAGAACACTTCTTGATAATTAGTGAGAGATCATCTTATAATGCTACCGTCAAACAAAGCAAGATAAGATGCATAAAAGATAAACATCACATGCAATCAATATAAGTGATATGATATGGCCATCATCATCTCGTGCTTGTGATCTCCATCTTCGAAGCACCGTCATGATCACCATCGTCACCGGCGCGACACCTTGATCTTCATCGCAGCATCGTTGTCGTCTCGCCAATCTTATGCTTCCACGACTATCACTACCGCTTAGTAATAAAGTAAAGCATTACATCGTGATTGCATTGCATACAATAAAGCGACAACCATATGGCTCCTGCCAGTTGCCGATAACTCGGTTACAAAACATGATCATCTCATACAATAAAATTCAGTATCATGTCTTGACCATATCACATCACAACATGCCCTGCAAAAACAAGTTAGACGTCCTCTACTTTGTTGTTGCAAGTTTTACGTGGCTGCTACGGGCTTAAGCAAGAACTCATCTTACCTACGCATCAAAACCAAAACAATAGTTTGTCAAATAGACTCCGTTTTAACCTTCTCAAGGACCGGGCGTAGCACACTCGGTTCAACTAAAGTTGGAGAGACAGTCTTCCGCAAGCCATCTATGTGCAAAGCACGTCGAGGGAACCGGTCTCGCGTAAGCGTACGCGTAAGGTTGGTCCGGATCGTCTCGTCCAACAATACCGCTGAACCAAAGTATGACATGCTGGTAGGCAGTATGACTTGTATCGTCCACAACTCACTTGTGTTCTACTCGTGCAAATAACATCAAACCATAAAAACCTAGGCTCGGATGCCACTGTTGGGGAACGTAGTAATTTCAAAATTTCCTACGCACACGCAAGATCATGGTGATGCATAGCAATGAGAGGGGAGAGTGTTGTCTACGTACCCTCGTAGACCGAAGCGGAAGCGTTGACACAACATAGAGGAAGTAGTCGTACGTTCTCCTCGCGATCCAACCGATCACAGCACCGTTACTCCGGCACCTCCGAGTTCTTGGCACACGTTCAGCTCGATGACGATCCCCGGGCTCCGATCCAGCAAAGCGTCGGGGAAGAGTTCCGTCAGCACGACGGCGTGGTGACGATCTTGATGTGTTGTCGGCGCAGGGCTTCGCCTAAGCACTGCAACGATATGACCGAGGTGGAATTTGGTGGAAGGGGGCACCGCACACGGCTAAGGAAAGATCTCAATGATCAATTGTGTGTCTATGGGGTGCCCCCTGCCCCCGTATATAAAGGAGCCAAGGGGGAGGGGCTGGCCGGCCAAGCCTAGCGCGCCAGGAGAGTCCTACTCCCTCTGGGAGTAGGATCCCCCCCCCCCAATCCTAGTTGGACTAGGATTCTCCAAGGGGGAGAGAGAGAGGGGGGCCGGCCACCTCTCCTAGTCCTAATAGGACTAGGGGAAGGGGGGAGGCGCGCAGCCCATGAGGGCAGCCCTCTCACCTCTCCTCCAAGGCCCATGTTGGCCCATTATGCTCCCGGGGGGTTCCGGTAACCCTCCCGGTATTCCGGTAAAATCCTGATTTCACCTGGAACACATCCGATGTCCAAACATAGGCTTCCAATATATCATTCTTTACGTCTCGACCATTTCGAGACTCCTCGTCATGTCCGTGATCACATCCGGGACTCCGAACTCCTTCGGTACATCAAAACGCATAAACTCATAATAACTGTCATCGTAACGTTAAGTGTGCGGACCCTACGGTTCGAGAACAATGTAGACATGACCGAGACACGTCTCCGGTCAATAACCAATAGCGGGACCTGGATGCCCATATTGGTTCCTACATATTCTACGAAGATCTTTATCGGTCAGACCGCATAACAACATACGTTGTTCCCTTTGTCATCGGTATGTTACTTGCCCGAGATTCGATCGTCGGTATCCAATACCTAGTTCAATCTCATTACCGGCAAGTCTCTTTACTCGTTCTGTAATACATCATCCCGCAACTAACTCATTAGTTGCAATGCTTGCAAGGCTTTGAGTGATGTGCATTACCGAGAGGGCCCAGAGATACCTCTCCAACGATCGGAGTGACAAATCCTAATCTCGAAATACGCCAACCCAACATCTACCTTTGGAGACACCTGTAGTACTCCTTTATAATCACCCAGTTACGTTGTGACGTTTGGTAGTACCCAAAGTGTTCCTACGGTAAACGGGAGTTGCATAATCTCATAGTCATAGGAACATGTATAAGTCATGGATAAAAGCAATAGCAACATACTAAACGATCGGGTGCTAAGCTAATGGAATGGGTCATGTCAATCAGATCATTCAACTAATGATGTGACCTCATTAATCAAATAACAACTCCTTGTTCATGGTTAGGAAACATAACCATCTTTGATTAATGAGCTAGTCAAGTAGAGGCATACTAGTGACACTCTGTTTGTCTATGTATTCACACATGTATTATGTTTCTTGTTAATACAATTCTAGCATGAATAATAAACATTTATCATGAATTAAGGAAATAAATAATAACTTTATTATTGCCTCTAGGGCATATTTCCTTCAGGCGCGCCTCGGGGTCCTGGCGCGCCCAGGTGTATTGTGCCCACCTGGTGCATGATACGTCTCCAACGTATCTATAATTTCTGATTGTTCCATGCTATTATATTATCTCTTTTGGATGTTTAATGGGCTTTACTATGCACTTTTATATTATTTTCGGGACTAACCTATTAACCTAGAGCCCAGTGTCAGTTTATGTTTTTTCCTTGTTTTTGAGTATCGCAGAAAAGGAAAACCAAACGGAGTCCAATTGACCTGAAACTTGACGGAGCTTATTTTTGGACCAGGAGAAGGCCATGGAGTAAAAGAGTTGGGCCAGAAGAGTACCGAGCTGCCCACGAGGGTGGGAGGCGCACCCACCCGATGGGCGCGCCCCCTACCTCGTGGACAGCCCGGAGACCCCCCTGACTTGTTCTCGACGCCAAAACCTCTTATATATATAGAAACCTCCAGAACATAACCTAGATCGGGAGTTCCGCCGCCGCAAGCCTCTGTAGCCACAAAAGACCAATCGGGACCCTGTTCCGGCACCCTGCCGGAGGGGGGATCCATCACCGGTGGCCATCTTCATCATCCCGACACTCTCCATGACGAGGAGGGAGTAGTTCACCCTCGGGGCTGAGGGTATGTACCAGTAGCTATGTGTTTAATCTCTCTCTCTCTCTCGTGTTCTTGATTTGGCACGATCTTGATGTATCGCGAGCTTTGCTATTATAGTTGGATCTTATGATGTTTCTCCCCCTCTACTCTCTTGTAACGGATTGAGTTTTCCTTTGAAGTTATCTTATCGGATTGAGTCTTTAAGGATTTGAGAACACTTGATGTATGTCTTGCATGTGCTTATCTGTGGTGACAATGGGATATCACGTGATCTACTTGATGTATGTTTTGGTGATCAACTTGAGGGTTCCGTGACCTCGTGAACTTATGCATAGGGGTTGGCAAATGTTTTCGTCTTGACTCTCCAGTAGAAACTTTGGGGCACTCTTTGAAGATCTTTGTGCTGGTTGAATGGATGAATCTAAGATTGTATGATGCATATCGTATGATCATACACACGGATACTTGAGGTGACATTGGAGTATCTAGGTGACATTAGGGTTTTGGTTGATTTGTGTCTTAAGGTGTTATTCTAGTACGAACTCTATGATAGATCGAACGGAAAGAATAGCTTCGTGTTATTTTACTACGGACTCTTGAATAGATCGATCAGAAAGGATAACTTTGAGGTGGTTTCGTACCCTACAATAATCCCTTCGTTTGTTCTCCGCTATTAGTGACTTTGGAGTGACTCTTTGTTGCATGTTGAGGGATAGTTATATGATCCAATTATGTTATTATTGTTGAGAGAACTTGCACTAGTGAAAGTATGAACCCTAGGCCTTGTTTCTTAGCATTGCAATACCGTTTGTGCTCACTTTTATTGTTAGTAACCTTGCTGTTTTTATATTTTCATATTAAAAAAACCTATATCTACCATCCATATTGCACTTGTATCATCATCTCTTCGCCGAACTAGTGCACCTATACAATTTACCATTGTATTGGGTGTGTTGGGGACACAAGAGGCTCTTTGTTATTTGGTTGCAGGGTTGTTCGAGAGAGACCATCTTCATCCTACGCCTCCCACGGATTGATAAACCTTAGGTCATCCACTTGACGGAAATTTGCTACTATCCTACAAACCTCTGCACTTGGAGGCCCAACAACGTCTACAAGAAGAAGGTTGTGTAGTAGACATCAATGCACCTCCCTCTGATATTATTTGCACCAGAAATTCTTAACTATTCAGAAAAAATCGTATAAAATTTTCAGAGCATTCTGAGAACTTGTATTTTTGGGTCATTTTTTATTGCACGGGAAATTCAAAAAAAGGCAAAACATGGCATTTTATTTTATTTAACTAATAAAAATAGAAAATAAAAAGTAGGGACAGACGGTATTGCTTACTAAATTCATCAACTTCATACCTCTCAAAAATTATCCATTAATAAGGTTGATCAAGTCTTATTAACAACCACTTTCGATTAGCATGAAACCGAAGAACTATCGTAAATCACTAAGTTACCTCAATGGGGATATGAATGTACCCAACAATAAGCATATCAATTTCTGTTTGGCAGTAGGTAGAGGTATTTGAAAACTTCCAATAGTGATTGTCGGTTATTTTTCAATAACATTAATACCATTCACTTGGAATTGTTTCTTCGGAAAGTGCACCGTATTCTCATTACCATTGATACGAAAAGTAACCTTGCTTTTATTGCAATCAATAACAGCCCCTGCAGTATTCAAGAAGGGTCTACCAAGGATAATCGACATGTTGTCATCCTCCAGCATCACAAGTATAACAAAGTCAGTCAAAATAGTAACATTAGGAACAACAACAACGGGCACATCCTCACATGGCAGTTGATTTGTCAGCCAGTTGCAAAGACATTTTAGTAGGTGTGAGTTTATTCAAGTCAAGTCTTTTATATAAAGAGAAAGGCATAACACTAACACCAGCTCCTAAATCACACAAAGTAGTTTTCACATAATTCTTTTTGATAGAGCAAGGTATAGTAGGTATTCCCGGATCTCCAAGTTTTTAGGTACTCCATCCTTAAAAGTATAATTAGCCAGCATAGTGGATATTTCAGCTTTCGGTATTTTTCTCTTATTAGTGATGATGTCTTTCATATACTTTGCATAAGGAGGCATTTTCAAGATATCAGTTAAGCGAGTACGCAAAAAGACTGTCCTCAGCATTTCACCAAAGCGTTCAAATTCTTCATCATCTTTCTTTTTATTTGACTTAGGTGGAAATGTCATTGGTTTTTTAACCCACGGTTCTCTTTCTTTACCGTGTTTTCTAGCAACAAAGTCACTTTTATCATACCTTTTATTCTTAGGTTATGGGATATCAAGATCAACATGTGGTTCTATCTCAACATCATTGTATGGTTCTTTATTATTTGTTTGAATGTCTTCATGAACATCATTATTATCTTTTTCATTATCAGAAAGTAAGTGTTCATTACTAGACTGAGTTTCAGCATCAGATATAGAAGTTTCATCATCATTATCAGGAGGTTTTTCTATTTCAGGTTCACTAGAAGCATGCAAAGTCCTATCATTTTTCTTCTTCTTTTTCTTTCTAGAAGGACTAGGTGCATCAGTGTTAACTCTTTGTGAATCTTGTTCTATTCCTTTTGGGTGTCCCTCAGGATAAAGTGGTTCCTGATTCATTTTACCTCCTCTAGTTGCTACTCTAACAGCAAAGTCATGTTTATTATTATTCATTTCATCAAGCAACTCTCTTTGAGATTTACCAACTTTCTCTAACTGAGTTTGAACCATAGAAGCATGTTTTCCAACACCTCTAACATCATTTGAGATTCTAAATAACAAGTCACTCAAGTGAGCAATCATATCAGAATTGTATTTCAATTGTTTCATAGCATTTACATTGAAGTGATCTTGTTTTCTAATGTAGTTTTCAAACTCATAAAGGCATTGGCTAGGATGCATATTGTGAGGATTGTCATTATCATTGAACTTCATTAAAGAATTTACCTCTACCACCTTAGGAAGTGGTGGTGAATTAAGCCCATGTATTTCTTCAATAGGAGGTAAGTTCTTTACATCCTCAACTTTAATACCTTTTTCCTTCATAGGTTTCTTTGACTCTTGCATATTTTCAGGACTGAGTTATAATATACCCATCTTCTTCAGAGTGGGTTTAACCGGTTGTTCATGAAGATTCCAATCATCATAATTTTTCAATATATTATTCAATAATTCTTCAGCTTGTCCAACAGTTCGTTCCCTGAAAACACAACCAGCACAACTATCTAGGAAATCCCTAGAAGCATCACTACAAAAAAAACACTTCCATGATGATACGTGTTTGTCACAGTAGGTCACATTTTCTGTCATGCATGTACATCCATGACAAATTTATGACAGAATCAAGATAGTCATACCTATGTTGTCATAGAAGTGTTCCATGACATTACCAAAATTATCATCACGGAAGTGTCCACTTCCATGACGATAAATCGTGTGTCACAGAAGTGCTTTCATCAAGGGTGATCGACACGTGGCATCCATCGTAATGGGACGACGTTAAGCTATCGGGTCCGGTTTTAGATCCGATAACCCGTTAACAGCCCGGACCAATGGGAATTTTCCATGTGTAAAATTCTCATTGGCGGGAGGAAACACGTGTCGGCCAATGTTCGAACAGATGTCATCCACTCATTGGACAGGAGGAGCCTATGATACGTTGACACATGGCACGGCCCAACAGAGGCCCATTCTGGTGAAAAGGCCGGTCCGTTTGGCTTGGTCAAAAGGTAACAGGGTGGCCCACGGAAAGCCTGTTAACGGCATGTTCGTATATAGCCCATTTACGACCCGCTTACTACCGGCCCGTTACGGCTTATCGGAATTAAGCCCAGTAGCTTCATCTAGGCCGTCAAATATGATTCCAGGCCGTTGTAACTTCCGGCCCATGTATGGCCCATGATGTCTTTCGGCCCATATGAGGCCCTTTGTAACTCTCGGCCCATTAAAGGCCCGAGATGAAACTGGCCCATAATGAACAGTGTATCGCTTTATATCCATTAACGGCCCAAGATTCCGTCGGCCGTTTCCAGCCCGTGTTAACTTTCGGCCTTCTAAGGGCCCATTTATTATTGGGCTCATTTCTAGAATTCTATTAGATACGGTCTGTTACTGGCCTGTTCCTTGTGGGCCAAATACAGCCCGTGGTTACTTTCGGGCCGTTTGTGGCCCATTAACCCGTTGGGCTGTTTTCATAGCACTATCAAATACGGCCTATTAACGGCCCGTTATGGTCCATGAATAGTACAGCCCATGTCTGGCGAAATGATGATATGCCCCGTAGAAGGCCCATGGATCCTACGGCCCGTAGAAGACCAATGGATCCTACGGCCCCTAGAAGGCCCTTGGATCATACGACCCGTAGAAAGTCCATGGATCCTACGGCCCGTAAAAGGCCCATGGATCCTACGGCCTGTAGAAAGTCCATGGATCCTACGGCCCATAGAAGACCAATGGATCCTACGGACCGTAGAAGGCCCATGGATAATACAGCCCGTAGAAAGTCCATGGATCCTATGGCCCGTAGAAGGCCCATGAATCCTACGGCCCTTAGGAGGCCCATGGTTACAAAAGTTCGTGTGTTGCCATGATTATTGTGGCCTAGTTACCAAAACTAGGTTATTGTGGCCACTAAAAAACATGGAAAAAGAACTGCAGTGACTACAAGCAAACAACTAAACAAGACAATAAGGAAATAAATAAGCAAGGAAGTAACGCTAGCCTATTACAGCTATTACACATATTACATCCACTGGGCATTAAAGTTCACCACCAGTGCAAATATAGGGAACAAAGCAGCATATTACATACACTGACTGTCAAAATTAGCCACCAGTGCAAATAAATGCAGCAGCAAAACAAGTACTGGAACAACTTAAGAAGAGCTCAAGAAACGTTATCCTGGCTATCTACCATGCTGGCAATAAGCTTAGCAAGCTTATTAGCTTTGTATTGTTTGGCGCTAAAATCCTCCAGCGCTTGCTATTGCACCTGAATGCTCCAGGGACTTCCGAAGTCCTTTCGCTTCTTGTCACAGCATAGCTGGTCGATGTCTTTCATCTTGTAGTTAAGACTCAAGAAACCGAACTGATTTAGACAGTGAGTTTGAATAGCTTGTGCAAGCGGTAATGGCCAATAACTCGAACAGTAAACCAAGATAGGACTTTGGGGTTGCCTCACTGTCTTCAAGATAGTTTTCCTTAGCTGTTCTATCAGCTTTGTTGGAGACCAACAAGGATGTCTCATGATCCTGAACCTTATCTGCATTACTTCCTTTATCATTGCTTAATAAGGCACTCTTCCCCAATATTCTGTCAACATTCTAAAATAAGAAACAAGCAGACACATAACAGGTTTAGCATGTACTAGTATATGAAACTCATTTTGGTGAACCATTTCATTAGTAAGGTGGACAAGATTAAACTACCAAGTCTTCTATTACCAAGTAGTACATTATAAAAGCATCAGAAAAACATATATCTATGTCCTATGGTCACTGCATTGTCTTGCCAAATCAAAATAGAGACACGGTTCAAATCATATCAGTTCAAGAGAAAGCAACACCGAAAGAACGACACAACAAGATTTTAGATGGGTACCACGGGTCTACATGTACAACAACACTATTGGCCATGTTATGATGCTAGTAATGTGCATGATATGAGTAGTCAACTGTATACACAATTGAAATTGAAATCAACAGAGCTATTTATAAGAGAAAACCTGTTAAAGAAACATGCGTAAACATATCTGTTGTGCCATTGGAGTTTCCATTGGATAGTTCAATTTAAAAATAAGTTTGTACGAGTAAATACAGTGATAGAAGAGCAAAGCAGTATGCATGATAGCAATGGAATCTTAAATGAGAACAGTTGTTCTTCAGGTTTAAGAACTTGTTCTACATGAATAGAGTACAGTAAGACGCAAGCATAGAGTACTTAAAATAAAATGAGCTCATAGAGCTTACCACATTCTTGGTTCAGGACCAGTAAAGAACAAGGCGTTCCCAGTCATCGTCCAGTAAATGTGTCCCAGGAGAACATAAGGGAATTTGATGAGTTTATTGACCAATGAAGTACGTTTTCTTCAGGTAATTCCGATACTGCCACCAAGCATTCTTGAAGATAGCAGAGGTATTAGCACAGGTTACCTCATCCCGAGTTTCCAAATCGGTCCTTCTCTATAGAGAAAATGGGAAAATTTGCTATATTATAACCATAATGGAGGTAGAATGTATGGGACAAAGCAAAGTAATTTCCATGAATAACATTACTTATACATAACTCATGGACAAACACCTGCAACTGGCATTTTCCTTCATCTTAAGTATAATATTTCCATGATGGGAAGATACGCACATAGGATTTAACAACATCAAATGTGATAGATGCTAAACTATGAATGGCTGGTTGTGCTTCCTCCACAGGAATAGGTGTACTAACTGGTGGAGTTGGGGTTCTCCGTGGTAGTACTGGCGCTTTGGGCACTGGAGCTTCCTTACTAACTGCTCTTGTTTGGGAGCTCTGTGGTGGAGATGGTGTTGTGTCAATAGGAACTGGGTTACTATCTGCTGGGGTTAGGGTTACATTGGGTGAAGCTGGTTCTCTGTCCATCGCAGTAGGGGTAAAATTTGCGAGAGTCTGGGTTAGTGTGGTAGGGCTGGTTCTCATGCATGTACAACCGGGGTGCTATCTCCACCAAGAGGTAGCACTGTTTTATTTGAATTCCATGTTTTTACTCCGCTAGATACTGCCATCACCCGCTCCAATTCAAATGGCTGATAAACAGAAAACATAATTGAATGTACAAACATTGTATGAGAGACAGATGCAATAGACTGTGTGGAAAAAAGAGGGCATTAAATAATTGACATGTATATTGTTTAACTAAAACGGATAGCATGACATAATTTCACATATATGATGTCTATCTAAATTGGATAGCATAGCATAACATAATTCAAAGATATGATGACTAACTAAACAGGATCGCATGACATAATTCACATACATGTTATCTAAGTAACCAGGATCACATGATTTAATTCACATATCTGATTTATATGATGTCTAAACTAAGAACATGGTGTTGAATATTGTGTATATGATGTCTCAACTATGCAATGCAAGACACCATATGCATGATATGAGCAGTAGAACCGTGCCAAGTTAGAGCATACACCTCGGTGGGGGAATAGGGCTGGTCATCTATCTCTGAATCCATCTCTGAGGAGCTATCGGGACCCAACAAGAGATCTGCTTCGACAGATAGCACTGTATGCTTTGAAGGCCTTGTTTTCACTCTAGAATTTTCCATCACCCACTCAAATAGCTGATTCACAGGAAGAGTAGTTTAATTTACAAACATGGTCGACAAATAGATATTTAATGAAGAAAAGGATGGGCTAGATATCATTCAAATATATGATGCCTGGTTAAACAGGATGGCATTGCAAATTTCACATATATTATGGCTGGCTAAAAGACATGAGACTGCATAATTCCCATATATGATATTGAAACTAAACAGGTGGCATTCCAGAACATGTCTAAACTAAGAAGATGACATATATGATGTCGAAAGTAGGCACGATGTCTGGTCTGTCGATGGAGTAGCTCTGGTGAGGTGGACGACATCATGGCAGGAGCAGGACAAACCACATAAAGTTTTCTTCGACACCTACCTGTAACTAAAGTAATTTTGTAAGGGCTCATTTGGCTTGCATGATTCTAAAAACGCAGGGATAGGAGCAAAAACAACAGAACAGGATATGAATGCACATGGTAAATAGAGCATTTGTGAACATAGGATTTCTGTCAACTTGGGTGTTTGGTTCACAGGAAAAGGAGGAGCAGAGGAATGCAAAGAAACATGGCCAAAATAAAGTGAAACCATATGAAAGCGTGTACAGTTAGAATGTTATTCTGCCACTAATGCACTTGGTCTTGTTTTCATGCATAGGATTTTGAAAAGTAGGTCCAGGTGGATGTTTTTCTCCATCCCTTTCAACAAAATGCATGAATAATTGAATACTAGAGTGCCATATGAAAGTTTCCTATTGCTATGTTTTTCCGTTGAACCACAATAGCCCTAATGGATCGACATGAATGTAGAGTAATAAGTGATGCGACAAGTGTACAACCTCTTTGCCATAGCCGTGTCGACCTCAACATCATTGGGTTGATCGCTGAAGAAGTTGAGGCAGAGGTGGCTGTCGGAGGTGTGGAGGAAGATTTGAGGAATCTGTAGACGGCGTCCAGGGCACTGCTCTGTTGTGATGGATCGTTCCGCCCTTGGAGCAGCTCCGGTGAGCCGTAAGACGTCAAGGCTGAAGCAACACAAGACAAACATTGTTAATCTCAAGTAGGATTCTAATAGCATCTCCAATAGATGATGTAAAATGCATTACCAAAAAGTGATAGATGTAAAATTTACATCACCAAAAACCACCTGACTACAACAGATGAGGTAAAAACTGTTGACTCTGAACTTAACTGTTGAAACTGAAATTTACTGTGGGATCTGAATGTTACTGTCGAAACTGAACGCAATGGTAGCAGAGAGGCACTTCACATGGCATAGTTTAGGGAGGTCCTGCAGTTCATCTTCAACCTGCACCCCCCCTGAGCCTCTAGCTACCACCGGCCGAACCCCGCGCCGCCTTGCCGCCCTGAAACAACTACCCACCGCCGGTCTGCCGCCGCCCCAAAACAAATCCCCACCGTCGGTTGATACATCTCCAACGTATCTATAATTTTTTATTGTTCCATGCTATATTATATTATGTTTTGGATGTTTAATGATCTTTATTATACACTTTTATATTATTTTTGGGACTAACCTATTAACCAGAGGCCCAGACCGAATTGCTGTTTTTTTGCCTATTTCAGTGTTTCAAAGGAAAAGGATATCAAACGGAGTCCAAACAGAATGAAACCTTCGGGAACGTGATTTTCGGAACAAACGTGATCCATAGGGCTTGGAGTCTACCAAAGCAATCAACGAGGAGAGCACGAGGCAGGGGCGCGCCTACCCCCCCAGGCGCGCCCTCCACCCTCGTGGGGCCCGCGTTGCTCCATCGACGTACTTCTTCCTCCTATATATACCCATGTACACTGGAAACATCAGATACGGAGCCAAAAACCTATTTCCACCCCCCGCAACCTTCTGTACCTGTGAGATCCCATCTTGGGGCCTTTTCCGGCGCTCCGTCGGAGGGGGCATTGATCACGGAGGGATTCTACATCAACACCATAGCCTCTCCGATGATGTGTGGGTAGTTTACCTCAGACCTTCGGGTCCATAGTTATTAGCTAGATGGCTTCTTCTCTCTCTTTGGATCTCAATACAAAGTTCTCCTTGATCTTCTTGGAGATCTATTCGATGTAATCTTCTTTTGCGGTGTGTTTGTCGAGATCCGATGAATTGTGGGTTTATGATCAAGATTATCTATGAACAATATTTGAATCTCCTCTAAATTCTTTTATGTATGATTGGTTATCTTTGCAAGTCTCTTCGAATTATCAGTTTGGTTTGACCTACTAGATTGATCTTTCTTGCAATGGGAGCAGTGCTTAGCTTTGGGTTCAGTCTTGCGGTGCTCGATCCCAGTGACAGTAAGGGAAACGACACGTATTGTATTGTTGCCATCGAGGATAAAAAGATGGGGTTTATATCATATTGCATGAGTTTATCCCTCTACATCATGTCATCTTACTTAAAGCATTACTCTGTTCTTATGAACTTAATACTCTAGATGCATGCTGGATAGCGGTCGATGTGTGGAGTAATAGTAGTAGATGCAGAATCATTTCGGTCTACTTGTCGCGGACGTGATGCCTATATACATGATCATACCTAGAAATTCTCATAACTATGCTCAATTCTATCAATTGCTCGATAGTAATTCGTTTACCCATCGTAATACTTATGCTCTTGAGAGAAGCCACTAGTGAAACCTATGGCCCCCGGGTCTATTTTCCATCATATTAATCTTCCAACACTTAGTTCTTTTGATTGTCTTTTACTTTACTTTGCATTTTTATTTCTCTTTATCATAAAAATACCAAAAATATTATCTTATAATATCTATCAGATCTCACTCTCGTAAGTGTTCGTGAAGGGATTGACAACCCCTTAATCGCGTTGGTTGTGAGGTTCTTATTTGTTTGTGTAGGTGTGAGGGACTCGTGTGTGATCTCCTACTGGATTGATACCTTGGGTCTCAAAAACTGAGGGAAATACTTATGCTACTTTACTGCATCACCCTTTCCTCTTCAAGGGAAAACCAACGCGGTGCTCAAGAGGTAGAAAGAAGGATTTCTGGCGCCGTTGCCGGGGAGATTCACGCCAAGTCAAGTCAAGTAAAGACATACCAAGTACCCATCACAAACTCTTATCCCTCGCATTACATTATTTGCCATTTGCCTCTCGTTTTATTCTCCCTCTCTCTCTTTTCTGTTCGCCTCTTTCTCGCTCGCTTCTTGTTTGCTTGTGTGTTGGATTGCTTGCTTGTCACGATGGCTCAAGATAATACTAAATTGTGTGACTTCACCAATACCAACAACAATGATTTTCTTAGCACTCCGATTGCTCCTCTTACCGATGCTGAATCTTGTGAAATCAATGCTACTTTGTTGAATCTTGTCATGAAAGATCAATTCGCCGGCCTTCCTAGTGAAGATGCCGCTACCCATCTAAATAGCTTTGTTGATGTATGTGATATGCAAAAGCAAAAAGATGTGGACAATGATATTGTTAAATTGAAGCTATTTCCTTTTTCGCTTAGAGAACGTGCTAAAGTTTGGTTTTCATCTTTGCCTAAAAATAGTATTGATTCATGGAATAAGTGCAAAGATGCTTTTATCTCTAAGTATTTCCTCCCGCTAAAATCATCTTTCTTAGAAACGATATCATGAACATTAAGCAACTTGATCATGAACATGTTGCACAAGCTTGGGAGAGGATGAAATTAATGATACGTAATTTCCCTACACATGGTTTGAATCTTTGGATAATTATACAAAAATATTATGTCGGATTGAATTTTGCTTCTAGAAATCTTTTAGATTCGGCCGCGGGAGGCACTTTTATGGAAATCACTTTAGGAGAAGCTACTAAACTCCTAGATAATATTATGGTTAATTATTCTCAATGGCACACCGAAAGATCTACTAATAAAAAAGTGCATGCAATAGAAGAAATTAATGTTTTGAGTGGAAAGATGGATGAACTTATGAAATTATTTGCCAATAAGAGTGTTGTTTTTTATCCTAATGATATGCCTTTGTCTACTTTGATTGAGAATAATAATAAATCTATGGATGTGAATTTTGTTGGTAGGAATAATTTTGGTAACAACGCGTATACAGGAAACTTTAATCCTAGGCCGTATCCTAGTAATTCCTCTAATAATTATGGTAATTCCTACAATAATTCTTATGGAAATTCTAATAAGATACCCTCTGAAATTGAGACTACTGTTAAGGAGTTTATGAATTCGCAAAAGAATTTGAATGATTTGAGTCTTTGCTTTTTAGTTTACCACAATCATCCTTGTTGTACACACCTTTGAGAGAGAGACACATGATTCAGAAATTATTAGAATACTCCATGTGCTTCCCTTATATCTTTTGAGATATATAGTTTTTGCTCTAGTGCTTCACTTATATCTTTTAGAGCATGGTGCTGGATTTGTTTTATAGAAACTATTGTTCTCTCATGCTTCACTTATATTATTTTGAGAGTCCTACAAAACATTTGAGAGTCCTACAAAATAGCATGGTAATTTGCTTTAATTATGATAGGCATCCAAGATTAGTAAAAAATATTCTTATGATTGTGTTGAATACTATGAGAAGTTTGATGCTTGATAATTGTTTTGAGATATGAAGATGGTGATATTAGAGTTATGCTAGTTGAGTAGTTGTGGATTTGAGGAATACTTGTGTTAAAGTTTGTGATTCCGGTAGCATGCAGGTATGGTGAACCGTTATGTGATGAAGTCGGAGCATGATTTATTTATTGATTGTCTTCCTTATGAGTGGCGGTCGGGGATGAGCGATGGTCTTTTCCTACCAATCTATCCCCCTAGGAGCATGCGCGTAATACTTTGATTTGATAACTTGTAGATTTTTGCAACAAGTATATGAGTCCTTTATGACTAATGTTGAGTCCATGGATTATACGCACTTTTCTTCCTTCCACCATTGCTAGCCTCTTAATACCGCGCAATTTTCGCCGGTATCATACACACACCATATACCTTCCTCAAAACAGCCACCATACCTACCTATCATGGCATTTCCATAGGCATTCCAAGATATATTGCCATGCAACTTACCACCGTTCCGTTTACTTTGACACGCTCCATCATTGTCATATTGCTTTGCATGATCATGTAGTTGACATCGTATTTGTGGCAAAGCCATCGTTCATAATTCTTTCATACATGTCACTCTTGATTCATAGCATATCCCGGTACACCGCCGGAGGCATTTCCATAGAGTCATATTTTGTTCTAAGTATTGAGTTGTAATTGTTGAGTTGTAAGTAATAACAGTGTGATCATTATTAGAGCATTGTCCCAAGTGAGGAAAGGATGACGGAGACTATGATTCCCCCACAAGTCGGGATGAGACTCCGGAAAAAAAATAAGAGAAAAAAAGAGGCCATAAAAAAAGAGAAAAGGCCCAAATAAAAAAATTGAGAAAAAAAGAGAGAAGGGACAATGCTACTATCCTTTTACCACACTTGTGCTTCAAAGTAGCACCATGATCTTCATGATAGAGAGTCTCCTATGATATCACTTTCATATACTAGTGGGAATTTTTCATTATAGAACTTGGCTTGTATGTTGCAATGATGGGCTTCCTCAAAATGCCCTAGGTCTTTGTGACCAAGCGAGTTGGATGCACACCCACTTAGTTTCTTTTGTTGAGCTTTCATATACTTATAGCTCTAGTGCATCCGTTGCATGGCAATCCCTACTCACTCACATTGATATCTATTGATGGGCATCTCCATAGCCCGTTGATACGCCTAGTTGATATGAGACTATCTTCTCCTTTTTGTCTTCTCCACAACCACCATTCTATTCCACATATAGTGCTATGTCCATGGCTCACGCTCATGTATTGCGTGAAGATTGAAAAGTTTGACAACACAAAAAGTATGAAACAACTGCTTGGCTTGTCATCGGGGTTGTGCATGATTTAAATACTTTGTGTGATGAAGATAGAGCATAGCCAGACTATATGATTTTGTAGGGATAACTTTCTTTGGCCATGTTATTTTGAGAAGACATCATTGCTTAGTTAGTATGCTTGAAGTATTATTATTTTTATGTCAATATTATACTTTTATCTTGAATCTTTCGGACCTGAATATTCATACCACAAATAAGAGAATTACATTGAAATTATGCTAAGTAGCATTCCACATCAAAAATTCTGTTTTTATCGTTTACCTACTCGAGGACGAGTAGGAATTAAGCTTGGGGATGCTTGATACGTCTCCAACGTATCTATAATTATTCATTGTTCCATGCTATATTATATTCTGATTTGGATGTTTATGATCTTTATTATACACTTTTATATTATTTTTGGGACTAACCTATTAACCGGAGCCCAGCCCGAATTGTTGTTTTTTTTGTCTATTTCAGTGTTTCAAAGGAAAAGGATATCAAACGGTGTCCAAACGGAACGAAACCTTCAGGAACGTGATTTTCGGAACAAACGTGATCCAGAGGACTTGGAGTCTACGAAAAGTAATCAATGAGGAGAGCATGAGGCAGGGGGCGCCTACCCCCCCCCCCCCAAGCGCGCCCTCCACCCTCATGGGGCCCTCATTGCTCCACCGACGTACTTCTTCCTCCTATATATACCCATGTACCCTGGAAACATCAGATATGGAGCCAAAACCCTATTTCCAACGCCACAACCTTATGTACCCATGAGATCCCATCTTGGGGCCTTTTCCAGCGCTCCGTCGGAAGGGGCATTGATCATGGAGGGCTTCTACATCAACACCATAGCCTCTCCGATGATGTGTGAGTAGTTTACCTCAGACCTTCGGGTCCATAATTATTAGCTAGATGGCTTCTTCTCTCTCTTTGGATCTCAATACAAAGTTCTCCTTGATCTTCTTTTGCGGTGTGTTTGTCGAGATCCGATGAATTGTGGGTTTATGATCAAGATTATCTATGAACAATATTTGAATCTCCTCTAAATTCTTTTATGTATGATTGGTTATCTTTGCAAGTCTCTTCAAAATATCAGTTTGGTTTGGCCTACTAGATTGATCTTTCTTGCAATGGGTGAAGTGCTTAGCTTTGGGTTCAATCTTGCGGTGCTCGATCCCAGTGACAGTAAGCGAAACGACACGTATTGTATTGTTGCCATCGAGGATAAAAAGATGGGGTTTATATCATATTGCATGAGTTTATCCCTCTACATCATGTCATCTTACTTAAAGCATTACTCTGTTCTTATGAACTTAATACTCTAGACGCATGCTGGATAGTGGTTCATGTGTGGGGTAATAGTAGTAGATGCAGAATAGTTTTGGTCTACTTGTCGCGGACGTGATGCCTATATACATGATCATATCTAGATATTCTCATAACTATGCTCAATTCTATCAATTGCTCGATAGTAATTCGTTTACCCACCTTAATACTTATGCTCTTGAGAGAAGCCACTAGTGAAACCTATGGCCCCCGGGTCTATTTTCCATCATATTAATCTTCCAACACTTAGTTATTTTTATTGTCTTTTACTTCACTTTGCATCTTTATTTCTCTTTATCATAAAAATACCAAAAATATTATCTTGTCATGTCTATCAGATCTCACTCTCGTAAGTGATCGTGAAGGGATTGACAACCCCTTTATCGCGTTGGTTGCGAGGTTCTTATTTTTTGTGTAGGTGTGAGGGACTCGTGCGTGATCTCCTACTGGATTGATACCTTGGTTCTCAAAAACTGAGGGAAATACTTACGCTACTTTACTGCATCACCCTTTCCTCTTCAAGGGAAAACTAACGTAGTGCTCAAGAGGTAGCACCGGTCCCCCGCCACCTCGCCGCCCTGAAACAACTCCCCACCATTGGTCCACCGCCGCCCCGGCCAGCCCTCTAGCCCCCGCGCGCGCCATTTCTCCGGTGATCCCCACGCCACCGCCCCACCACCGCGCCCCCACCGCTGGCGAGCAGCACCCCACCTAGAACCCTAAGATAGATAGTGGGGTACCTCTCCGGCGAGCCCCCCTCCCCGCTGCGGGTGGTTTTTCCTTAACTCCGGCAAGACCCACTGAAAGTGCAACTATCCCTAGGTGGTTTTGGTAATTCATAACAACATATAGCTCATTGAGCTAATGCTATTCCAAGACAATTATTTCAGGAAAGCTCAATGATTGGCATGACATGGATGGTGAAAGTGGAACCCTCAAAATGCTAAGGACAAAGGATTGGCTCAAGCTCAAAAGCTCAAGACTCTTCATTTTACATTTTAGTGATCCAAGATCACATTGAGTCCATAGGAAAAAGCCAATACTATCAAGAAGGGATGAGGTGTTGCTTAATGAGCCTTTTGCTTCATGTGCTTAATGATATGCTCCAAAAATCCTCAGCTACTTTCCCATATCCACATTTGACCTAAACCCAAAGCCAAACTCGGACCTACCGATTCTTTCTATCCGGCGCCACCGAGTTTCACTTGTCATAGCCACTGCCAAAACCCTAGCAAATCGGTTCTACCGATAGGGATCTCGGTCTCACCGAGATGGGATTGCAATTTCTCTATTTCCCTTTCGTAACTTTTCGGTCTCAACGAAAGAGCGAATCGGTCCCACCGAGATTGCAATGTAAACTCTCTGTTTCCCTTTTGTAACATTTCGGTCTCACCGAAAGAGCAAATCGGTCCCACCGAGTTTGCCTGACCAACTCTCTGGTTAGCTAATTACCAAATCGGTCTCACCGAGTTTGTGTAATCGGTCTCACCGAGATTACATTATGCCCTAACCCTAACCATATCGGTCCTACCGAGTTGCATGTCAGTCCCATCGAAAATCTCTAACGGTCACTAGGTTTACTATTTCGGTCCGACCGAGTTTGTTGATTCGGTCCCACCGAGATTGGTAAATTATGTGTAACGGTTGGATTTTGTGTGGAGGCTATATATACCCCTCCACCTCCTCTTCACTCGTAGAGAGAGCCATCAGAACACATCTACACTTCCAACTCATATGTTCTGAGAGAGAACCACCTACACTTGTGTTGAGGCCAAGATATTCCATTCCTACCATATGAATCTTGATCTATAGCCTTCCCCAAGTTGCTTTCCACTCAAATCTTCTTTCTACCAAATCCAAATCCTGTGAGAGAGAGTTGAGTGTTGGGGAGACTATCATTTGAAGCACAAGAGCAAGGAGTTCATCATCAACACACCATTTGTTACTTCTTGGAGAGTGGTGTCTCCTAGATTGGCTAGGTGTCACTTGGGAGCCTCCGACAAGATTGTGGAGTTGAACCAAGGAGTTTGTAAGGGCAAGGAGATCGCCTACTTCGTGAAGATCTACCGCTAGTGAGGCAAGTCCTTCGTGGGCGATGGCCATGGTGGGATAGACAAGGTTGCTTCTTCGTGGACCCTTCGCGGGTGGAGCCCTCCGTGGACTCGCGCAACCGTTACCCTTCGTGGGTTGAAGTCTCCATCAACGTGGATGTAGGATAGCACCACCTATCCGAACCACGGGAAAAACATCCGTGTCTCCAATTGCGTTTGAATTCTCCAAACCCTTCCCTTTACATTCTTGCAAGTTGCATGCTTTACTTTCCGCTGCCTATATACTCTTTGCATGCTTGCTTGAATTGTGTGATGATTGCTTGACTTGTCCTAAAGTTGCTAAAATCTGCCAAGAACTAAAATTGGGAAAAGGTTAAGTTTTTATTTGGTCAAGTAGTCTAATCACCCCCCCTCTAGACATACTTCCGATCCTACAAGTGGTATCAGAGCTTTGGTCTCCATTTGCTTTGATTTCCATAGCTTTTGGTGGTCATAGCCTTGGTTTCACAACCTAGGAGAGTATTGCGTCTAGCGAGGGAAATTATCACCGTAGAGGTCCTTACTTTGATGGTACTAATTTTGCTAGTTGGAAGCATAAAATGAAAATGCATATTCTTGGACATAACCCCGCCGTTTGGGCTATTGTGTGTGTTGGTTTGCAAGGTGACTTCTTCGATGGGAAAGAACCAAACCGTGAAGCTACTGCGGATGAGTTGAAGATGCTGCAATACAACGCTCAAGCTTGTGATATTCTCTTCAACGGATTGTGCCCCGAAGAATTCAACAAAATCAGCCATCTTGAGAATGCAAAGGAAATTTGGGATACTTTGATTGATATGCACGAAGGTACCGACTCCGTCAAGGAATCCAAATTGGATGTGCTTCAAAGTCAACTTGACAAGTTCAAAATGAAGGATGGTGAAGGTGTCGCTGAAATGTACTCTAGGCTTGCTCTCATCACAAATGAGATTGCCGGCTTAGGGAGTGAAGAGATGACCGATAGATTCATCATCAAGAAGATCCTAAGAGCCTTGGATGGAGAATATGATACCGTGTGCACACTGATCCAAATGATGCCCAATTACAAAGATCTCAAGCCAACGGAGGTCATTGGAAGAATTGTTGCTCATGAGATGTCACTCAAGGACAAAGAGGAACTTCACAACAAATAAAGTGGTGCTTACAAAGCCTCATGTGAAGCCCCCACATCATCAAGTGAGAAACAAAACTTCAACGAAGAATTGAGCTTAATGGTGAAGAACTTCAACAAGTTCTACAAGAGTAGAAGCAAAGATAGAAGCTCCAAGTCAAGGTCCTACAATGACAAAAGATCTTCTAGTCGAGAGCGAAACTGCTACAATTGTGGAAGACCCGGACACTATTCCAATGAGTGTACGACTCCCTACAAAAGAAGAGAAGATTCTCCAAAAAGAAGAAGCAAAAGAGAAGAATCTCCATCAAGAGAGAGAAGGAGTAGAGATGATCGCTATGAACGAAGATACTCACGGAGAAGCAAGGATTCGGAAAGAAAGGAAAAGTCATCAAGGAGCTACACAAAACGAAGACATCAAGCTCATGTTGGTGAATGGGTATCCGGCTCCGACTCTGACAACCACTTCGAGAGAAGTTATCACTCCGACTCCGAATATACTCAAGATGAAGGTGTTGCCGGTCTAGCACTTGTGTCAACCAACTCCTAAGATATATTTGACTCACCAAATGAAGGAATTGGAAGATGCTTCATGGCCAAAGGTCCTAAGGTAACACACCCTGAGTATGTTGATTTTAATTGTGATGAAGATGACTTATGAGGTGATGATGATTTACTTGTTGACAACTCTAGTGATGAATACTATGATGAAATGTCAATTAATCATGCTAATCAAGATAAAACGAATGACAATGATAAGGAGAAAATTGAGGCTCTAACTAAAGAACTAAACACTCTTAAGTTAGCTCATGAAACTATCTTCGAAGATCATCGAGAACTTTTAAGAGCTCATGAGAAGTTACGCCTTGAAAAGCTCAATCTTGAGCAAGAGCATGAGTTCTTAAAGGCAATCAATGATGATTTCCGCAAGAAAAGTTCTTCTTACATTGCCAAGTGTTTACTCTTATCCACTTACATGCCTCAAGTCAAGTCCAGTAACAAGAACAAGAAAGATTCTTCCTCTAGTAGTAACAATGATCATGTTAAATCCAATATTGTTGCTTCTAGTAGTTCTCTTGATTCCACTAATGATTCTCTTAGCCAAGTTACACTTGAGCAAGAAAATAGCTTATTGAAGGGAATCATAGAGAAAGGAGTGTACAAAAGCCTTGCCGGAAGTAGGCAATTCGAGGAAATTGTACGCAAGCAAGGAAGGCACCGGAAGAATCAAGGTGTTGGTTTTGAACGGAAGTTCAATGCCAATGGAGTTGAGTGGGAAGAAGCTCAATACCCCAAGACAAAGTTTGTTCTACAACAAGATAAGTATGATCCTACTTCTTTCAAGTGGACACAAACTCAAGATGATCTTCCACCACAAGACTACAAGCAAAAAGGCAAGGACAAGCTTCAAGAGGAAATTGATGCATTTGAAGAAGCTCCTAAGACCTCAGTCAAGTGGATTCCCAAGACTACTTCAAGTTCCACTTCATCAAGTACGACTACAACTCCAAGGAATCCCATCAAGATGGTGTGGATCCAAAAGAAGAAGAACTAGAGAGTTCTTGAGGGTGACTCCGCCAACATACTTCACTCTTATCATTTTGGCAAGAACAAGTGCAATCAACTTCCACATCTTGCACTAGTTCAAGGAGTCACAAACCCTCTTGTTGGTAAGTCAAGGGACAAGGTAACCTAAAAGTTTTCATGGACATCATCTTGTGTGTGCATCACTCTATGTCTATGGATATCCTTGTTTGTTCCTTGTGGGACTAACCCATGTAGGTATTGAAAGTGCAATTCACTCAAAAGGATAGCTTCAAGTGATCTACATCAACATTGATCATCCACATCTTCAACATCTACATGAAGTCATCATCGACAAAACCCAAGGTTAGTTCATCCCACTTAGGGGGATATCACATCTAGGGGGAGCTTTACTCTAAGACTTGAGCTAAAGCAACTCTAATGATGTGAACACAACAATGCTTTATGTAAAAGTGATAACCCCACTTGAGCTAAACGATGAGTATGACCTATGATCAAGTGTTCTCACTTGACTCCTAAGTCAATATAATCATATATAGATGACGTAGTCATCGCCAATTGCTTGATAGATGCTAGAATAGGTTGTGCATGCTTTGTCACATATTTCAATTGCCATTTCATTGTGTGAGCATGTTGGTTGCATATTTTACTCATTCGAGGACATCCACTTGTTGTTTTGATTGTTTGGCTTTATTTTTTGTTTTGCCAAGTGGATGGACAAGAATGCCTAAGAACCTCCTCTAGCTATCTATGCTTTCCTCATCTCAAACTCTATTCATGCTACATCACAAAATTGATCAAGTCAGATTTGAACCACTCTGTGTGAGGAGCACTCAGAGTCCCCGATTCGTCATAGACATAAACTTCCAAAACCTCTTTGTGATTCTCGGTCTGACTGATACCCCACTTTCGGTCTTACTGAGATTATTAAGTTGATCTATGTTTTCGATCTCGGTGCAACCGATTTGAACCATTCGGTCACATCGAGTTGCAATAACTGTATATAGTTTTGCATCTCGGTGCCACCGAGTTGTTCCACTCGGTCACACCGACAGGGACGGGCTATATATAGACACGGGCAAAAATTTGGAAATTTCTCCGAACCCCTTCGCCCGCGCGATAGCTCGCTCTGCCAACGTGGTCTCCAAATCGTCTTCTCGCCGCCAGTCGCTGGTCTCCGTCGCCGTCAACGGAATTCAACCCCGCCGTTGCCGCCGTAGCGAGACTCCGCCGAACTAGGGTATGGACTCAATCTTTGTGCTATTCCCCAAGCGCATTGTGATCATATTGATTCTAGCCACGATTGAAACACTCCAATCCATTCAATGTGATTCGTAGAATAGGTTTGATTTGAAATTTTAGGGTTAGGTTTCCGCCGAAACCATCTCGGACCCACCGAGTTGAAAAACTCGGTCCCACCGATTTGGCTCATGCCATTGCACAAGTGAGACTCGGTCTGACCGAGTATTGCTAATCGGTGTGACCGATTTTGGAACTTTGTGAAACCCTAGCAGTCTCGGTGCCACCGAACTGTGACTCGGTCTGACCGAGTTCACTAGTTTAGGTTCCAAAACTGCTTCGGTATCACCGAGTTTAAAAATCGGTAGATCCGAAATGATTTCTGTGGGAAACTAAAACTAAGATTTTAAATCATTCTTTTGCAAAAATCTCTGCATTTTGTGATGCTCATCCACTCTACCTCATCTATAAACTATTCACAGGGTCAGCAGTCATCTTGTTCATCATGTCAGACCAGAGTGATAGCCAGAACATGTCAGAACAGCCAGTGCACATGAGTGAGGGCACTAGTCCCTCCAGTTCATCAGATGAAGGCAGCAGGAGCACTCCCAGTAATTTGCCAAAAGCTGCCACCAGACAAAGGAAGAAAAGAACCTCAGAATCAGAGGATGAGGACTATGTGGCAGAAGAAGAAGCTACTTCCAAGAGAGTTGTGCTTAAGAAGGAGTATGGCTCAGCTGCAGCCATCAAGCCAGGAATGCACAAAAAGGCACCTGCTAGGAGAGTTCCTACCTCCAAGCCTAGGAAGGCAGTCCCTGAGGAAACTATAAAATTCACTATGGAATCTAAAGAGGAAGAAATTGGCCAGGACAAGAAAAAGAAGAGAGCTAGAACTACTACTGCCAGAGTTGTTGGCAAGCCTTATATGAGGAAAGATTCTTCTGATGAGGAAGAAGAAGAAGAGGTTGCTGCACCAGCACCTAAGGCACCCAAGCTAATGGGTGATGCAATCAAATCAGGGGCTACTGCATCCAAGCCCAAGGAAGCACCCAAGACTGCATCAAAGGCCAAGACAGCTCCAAATAGGAATACAAAGAGCATCCCAGCTACTAAGAAGAACAAGGCCCCAGTGCCTGACACTGCAGAAGAAGAGGAAGGCCAAGTTCTCAGAAAGTTCAAGCCCAAGATCCCAGACCACAATGATGCTCATCCTGTGGCTGAGGATATGAAGATCAGAAGAGACTTAGGGCTGAGAAAGTGGAGAGCAGAAGATCCTTATGCTACCAGGAGGAGAACTGCTGTTGACTACAGGTTCCACACTAAGGAACAGCAGGACTTCTATGAGACAGTCTTGTTGGATAAGAAGCCCATTGTGTGTGATATGAGATGGGTCGACTGGGAATACATCAAGGACAATGAAGAGCACTATCCTGGAGTGCAAGACAGCTTCAAGGCATGTGGAGTAGCTGACTTTGTTGGGCAGAAGCTCACAAATTGGAATGAAGAGTTGATCATGCAGTTCTACTCCACATTATACTTTTTATCCAGATGGCAGAATTGTATGGATGTCTGAAGGTACGAGGTACCAATCAACAATTGCTGAGTGGGCACAGCTCATGAATGCCCCAGAAGAGCATGAGGATGACCTAGATGTTTATGCCAAGAAGAAGATGGACCACAACTCTCTGTCCAACATGTACAAGGAGATCCCAAATAAGGCACTTGACACTTTCAAGTTTGGACCAGTACATTATCTTCTGTCAGGATTGCCAACCATCAATTGGATATTGAGGCACACCTTGTTGCCCAATTCAGGTGATCACAAGATGATCAGAGGCCATGAAATCAACTTGCTTCATATCTTTGATGTGCCACAAAAATTCAAAGTCATGAGCCTCATGGTAGAAACAATCAAGAGGACTGCAGCAGACCAGAAGAGGAGCTGTGGATATGCCCCTCAGATCCAGGAGCTGATTAACTCCAAGATGGGCACAGGCATATACCTCTTGGACAAGGAACATTTGCCTATTCATCCAGATTTTGAAGACAATGAAGTTGTGATGAACAAGGATGAACCATCTTCAGCCCATGCACAAGCACAGAAGGAGAAGGCAAGGAAGGAGAAAGCTGCAAAGATGCCAATTCAAGAGGAGGCATCTGATTATTTCTTGAAAACCAAGCAAGAGCAGCTCAATTACTTAATTGCATCCACCCTGAGGATATAAAAAGGACTGGCCAACCTCACTCAGAATCAGGAGAGCTTAGAGAGGATCGTAGAACAAAAGTTCTATGACTTGGATGTCAAAGTGACAGAAATCCAGTCTGCAGTGGAGCAACTTAATAGATGACATGCAGGAGAGGAAAGGGAAGACTACCACTGATGCATTTGCCAGAGTGCCACGAGCCCAGAGGTCGTCTGCAGTGCCAGTTCCTGACACAAGAGCCACCACCTCAGCTCCAGCCACAGCACCAGCCCAACCAGCTCCAGCATCTACTTCAGCTCCAGCTCCAACCACGTCTACAGAAGCCTTCGTCCTTGGAGTGATCCAGACTCCACCACCACCAGAAGATCAAGCCTGAGTGTCGATCCTAGCACTATGCATTTTCTAGGAACTTTTTGCTAACTTGTTGCCAAAGGGGGAGAAAAATGTATAGATCATAGGCTTCGAGAGAGAGTGTGTTGCGTTTATTCTCTCTTGCTTTATTTGGTGGTTTTTCAAACTTTGTTTGCTTTTGGTCGAGATACTTTGATATGTTTGTGAGACATTGATGAGCATGTGTTTGATCATAAGCTACACTTATGCATGCTTGATATTATCCTATCTATCTTATGTGATCATTAACGTTTCTTGGTGATGAGTGCATGTATTTAATTCTTATCATTTTGAGCGCTCCACCAAGATGTATGTGACATGGAAGAGTAACCCATAATTCTAACTCTTCGTGCATTTGCAGTCCAAAGCAAATTTTAAATATGCACAAATTTAGGGGGAGCTCTTACTTATCACATACTTCTCAAAGCGACGATATAATTCATTCTTATTATCATTTGTCGAAGCTTTGATCTATATGTTGTCATCAATTACCAAAAAGGGGGAGATTGAAAGTGCAACTATCCCTAGGTGGTTTTGGTAATTCATAACAACATATAGCTCATTGAGCTAATGCTATTCCAAGGCAATTATTTCAGGAAAGCTCAATGATTGGCATGGCATGGATGGTGAAAGTGGAACCCTCAAAATGCTAAGGACAAAGGATTGGCTCAAGCTCAAAAGCTCAAGACTCTTCATTTTACATTTTAGTGATCCAAGATCACATTGAGTCCATAGGAAAAAGCCAATACTATCAAGAAGGGATGAGGTGTTGCTTAATGAGCCTTTTGCTTCATGTGCTTAATGATATGCTCCAAAAATCCTCAGCTACTTTCCCATATCCACATTTGACCTAAACCCAAAGCCAAACTCGGACCTACCGATTCTTTCTATCCGGCGCCACCGAGTTTCACTTGTCATAGCCACTGCCAAAACCCTAGCAAATCGGTTCTACCGATAGGGATCTCGGTCTCACCGAGATGGGATTGCAATTTCTCTGTTTCCCTTTCATAACTTTTCGGTCTCACCGAAAGAGCGAATCGGTCCCACCGAGATTGCAATGTAAACTCTCTGTTTCCCTTTTGTAACATTTCGGTCTCACCGAAAGAGCAAATCGGTCCCACCGAGTTTGCCTGACCAACTCTCTGGTTAGCTAATTACCAAATCGGTCTCACCGAGTTTGTGTAATCGGTCTCACCGTGATTACGTTATGCCCTAACCCTAACCATATCGGTCCTACCGAGTTGCATGTCAGTCCCACCAAAAATCTCTAACGGTCACTAGGTTTACTATTTCGGTCCGACCGAGTTTGTTGATTCGGTCCCACCGAGATTGGTAAATTATGTGTAACGGTTGGATTTTGTGTGGAGGCTATATATACCCCTCCACCTCCTCTTCACTCGTAGAGAGAGCCATCAGAACACATCTACACTTCCAACTCATATGTTCTAAGAGAGAACCACCTACACTTGTGTTGAGGCCAAGATATTCCATTCCTACCATATGAATCTTGATCTATAGCCTTCCCCAAGTTGCTTTCCACTCAAATCTTCTTTCTACCAAATCCAAATCCTGTGAGAGAGAGTTGAGTGTTGGGGAGACTATCATTTGAAGCACAAGAGCAAGGAGTTCATCATCAACACACCATTTGTTACTTCTTGGAGAGTGGTGTCTCCTAGATTGGCTAGGTGTCACTTGGGAGCCTCCGACAAGATTGTGGAGTTGAACCAAGGAGTTTGTAAGGGCAAGGAGATCGCCTACTTCGTGAAGATCTACCGCTAGTGAGGCAAGTCCTTCGTGGGCGATGGCCATGGTGGGATAGACAAGGTTGCTTCTTCGTGGACCCTTCGTGGGTGGAGCCCTCCGTGGACTCGCGCAACCGTTACCCTTCGTGGGTTGAAGTCTCCATCAACGTGGATGTAGGATAGCACCACCTATCCGAACCACGGGAAAAACATCCGTGTCTCCAATTGCGTTTGAATTATCCAAACCCTTCCCTTTACATTCTTGCAAGTTGCATGCTTTACTTTCCGCTGCCTATATACTCTTTGCATGCTTGCTTGAATTGTGTGATGATTGCTTGACTTGTCCTAAAGTTGCTAAAATCTGCCAAGAACTAAAATTGGGAAAAGGTTAAGTTTTTATTTGGTCAAGTAGTCTAATCACCCCCCCCCCCTCTAGACATACTTCCGATCCTACACCCACCACCCCCTGAAAATCGACTGACCCAAAAGTCGATTCAGTCGACTGAAGTGTAGCTAAACCGGAGCAGAGCAGCAGCACGAGCGAGGGGGAGAGCAGCAGCGCGAGCGAGCGAGCGAGAGCCGGAGCAGCAGCAGCAGCAGCGCGAGCGAGGGAGCGAGAGCCGGAGCAACAGCAGCAGCACGAGCGAGCGAGTGAGAACCCAGGCAGCAGCAGCGTGAGCGACCGAGCAACAACCGGAGCAGATCTGGGTGGTATGGACGCCGCCATCGAAGGGGCCTCGCACTAGCGAGAGACGCCGTTGAGATGTCGCCATGGCACCGGCTTCTAGGTAGCCGCTCCATGGGGGTGCGGGATGGAGCACCGTCGGGGCCGGGAGGTCGAATTAAGGAGAAGGTGCGATGTGATGAGTGTACAACCTCTTTGGTGGCACCGAGTAGGCCTCGGCTTCGTCCGAGGAGTCGGTGAGGATGCTGTGGGGATGGAGCAGCCACGATAGACAAGGCGATCGTCGGAGCAACTCCCTGAAGGTGGAGGATGGGGCGGCTGAACCGGTGGGATGACGGGATGGACGACGGATCCTCATCCGAGGAGGCGGATGAGGGACGTCGAGCTGTTGCGGTGGATGATGTCGTCGGGGAAGAGGCTCCGGCTAGGCAGCGGTGAGGTGGCGGACGGAGGAGGGTGAGGTTTCGCGGCTGGAGCGGAGAGGTTGTGGCGGCCAAAATTCGAATGGCGAAAAGGAGGCGATGGGATGGGGGAACCATGACTTAGAGACGCGCTTGTCCAAAATGTAGGGTGTGTTACAAAAGTAACCCCGCTGATTTGAACTAGCGGCCCTTTCGGCTCAGGGTTAGAAGGGGGATTTCGCGTGTCGGAATTTGGCAGCTAGAGGGAGTTTTCATGCGCGTGGTAATTTGGGGATAGCAAGGCGCGGGTTGTGAAGGCGCCAGTTTTGGGAGCACGATATCGGAATTTTCGGGATATAACAAGGCGCAGGTTGAATTTTAGGGACAAGCCTAACGTGTAACATTGTACTTGTACGTACCAAATCAATTCTCACTTCCCTCAAAGAGAGAGTCTTGTCCCGTTTTACTATACAAATGCTATTTAAAGCTACTCCCTCCTTCCATCTATATAGGGCCTAATGCGTTTTTCGATGATAAATTTGACCAACCAAATATTAGAGCAATAATATATGACATGCAACTTACACAAAGCACACCGTTAAACTCGTCTGTGAAAGGAGCTTTCAATGATATAATTTTCACATTGTGCATGTCATGTACTATTAATCTTGTCAATAGTCAAAGGCGGTCTTAAAAATCGCATTAGGCCCTCTATAGATGGAAGGATGGGAGTACGGATCCATGTTATGCCAATTAAATTTTTTCGATGGTTGTATAATGCATGTAACCTACTCATGCCAACATTTTAGTGCATTCCAAATGTCTATACTACTGCTACAATTCAAACTGAATTTGAATTCGTTTCTCTATTTCAATAAGAATCTACAATCATGATTGTTGCCAACTTCAACCATCATTCGTGTATTACCTTAACAACACACTATATGTGCACTATATGAACTCGAATTCAATCTTTTGAATACACTTGATGTTGATTCCAAATAATAGTACATTTGATGTACTAACTATATATTCATAATCTAAACCATGTTCCGTACGTACACCATGTTTATCACACAAAGAATAGTGCCCCGCCCCCTAATTTATGACAAGTATTTAGCCCTGAGCTGCAAAAGCCACACACTAGCCCAAATTATAACCAATGTTCTACATTATGATATCTTCTTCAAGTATCCGTATCCACTTTTTTATAATGAATTATGATCTATGTTCATCTTTAACACCTTCACGGCCCTCTTCTCTTTGTAGCTAGCTAGTGCTAATTTTCTATCGTGCATGCACACGCCCGTGCGCCCCCCTCTCACCCTCCCTCAGCGTCCCCTCCATCGTGCACCTTCATTATTTCTCTTTAGGTCGTTCACCCACGGTGTGTGTAGGCCCCCGATTCCTTCTTTTCGGCACACACCGGTCGATATACCTCTCTAGCCAAGTGTGCCTACCACAAACACATACTTCCCCTCTTCTCTTCTCACCGTCCATGCCCCCTATGTCCAATACGGTTCCATGCAGGTGCACACTCCCTCCCCTCTTTTCATCGATCTCATAGTTGCACACTCCTCCCCCTCGACATAGTAGGCCTCTCGCACCACCTCCTAACCACACCCCTTTCCCCCTGTCTGTCTATCCGGACCTTATTTGCTTCTAACACATCCATGCATTTATACGTACTGGTCTCCCTACATATAGCTAGCTCGACTATAATTGTTTTCCCCACGCACCGATAGACTTACCTCACTAGTTATGTCTCTCCCTTTCTCGGACACACGACAGTTGATCTTCCTATGTAGTTACGTATGCTTACCACAACCATATCGTCTCCCCCCATAATCCTTGCATACCTTCCTACTCGTCTCTCACACGCACGTGCATAGACAGACATACATCCCCGCCCTCTCTTATTGATACTGCACTCGTACCCTCCGTTTGTCTAGCAGGCCTCTCCCACCATTTGTGAGACGTCACTCCACCACCAACCCTCCGACACTCTACCTTTGTCTTTCTCCCAACCTTATTCCTCGGCTACACATATCCATGGATGCCCATCGATCTCCCTCTATACATATCTAGGTATCTCTCCTTCTCCACACATATACTAGTCGATCTACCTCTCTATAGTTAGGTCTCTACCCCCTCCCCCCTCCCACCGATAGTCGAACATTGTAGGTAGGTATCCATGCCACAGAGAAAAACTGCACCTCTGCCCTCTCAAATTCCAGTAGGCCAGCCGCCCTGTATCTTTGACGTGGGAAAACACAAATTCGATGGCACTCTTTATCGATCGCGCAGCCACACACATCATCCCTGTTTTTGATTCTATCGATATCTCACGCTGATGATCCCTCCACTCTCTTCTCATGGATCGCTCCCTCTATATATGATATATACATGACTTTGTTTCACACACATTGCATATGTTATGTTTTTTTGTTTGAGATATCATCAACACATTGCCTCGGTTTCACACAAACCATCTCTCTCACACCCACCCACATACGTACCTGCACCTAAAGAAGAGGTCCACGCTGGACGCACGTACTCATGTCTCGTTCCTGGCCACACCCGCGTGAGTACACGGTGGAGTTCGTTTCTGTACGAAAAGGCAGCCCACATGATAATTTGACGCGTGTAGCGGTTGTTTGACTAGATGGAACAAAGTTTGACTTGATGAGTTTGTATTAAATGAAGTCATATATTCCTCATCAATGGCGCGTAGTACAAAATATAAAATGATTGCCGTGGGGGAAATGGAAAATCCGCTCCACTATATGCAACGGAGCCCGCCTGTCGGGGTTTGTCTCTCGTCACACCATCTCACACAAGGCAGCGGTGGCCTCTCTCTCTCACCGTTGGCCAGTGATCCGGCCGCATCCCGTCCGCCGGTGGAAAGGGAGGATGTGCATTGTTTCTACGTTCGATGGTGTTGAGGCAGCATGTCCCGATCTGCGGTACCCGCCATTCTCTCTGACCAAGCTCCGGTGCGGTAGGGCCTCGCCACTTGCTCGCTGCCGCAGTATGGGCAAATCCCGGCCGCCGGCGCCCTCCTAGTAACATCCCGACGACCCTCAGGTACAGCTTTCTCCTTCCTTGCTCCACTGCCCATCTTCCCATGTTGCTGCATGTGGATCTTCTTTAGTTGTTTGCTTAAAACGTATCTCGGCCGGCGTACTTTCCATCTTGCAATCTCGTCCTCAAACCATTTTTGATAAACCACCATGCTGCTATCTTTCCCTTATTACATGGAATATGCTTCTTTTTTGTCGGCTTATGTGTCTTCAACTCGTGTTATTCGCTAGTAATTGTTTCCTTTCTACCTCTTTTTTGCAAACAGGGCTAGCCATTTCACCTCGTTGCTATTACGACCTTTTGGTGAACTACACAAATCAATTTTTTTTCTTAAGAATGTTTTGTCCAGTTTTGCCAAAATGTCACACAGGCAATGTTTTTACATTTATGTGGCACTGCAGAAAGGGAGATTGGTTTTGCTATCCTCCTCATCCAACTCCTGCCTAATCTTCTCCAACAAATCGCAGAGGTGATCGGCTTCTATTTGTGTGTGTTATGTTTCATCATCTAGTTCCACTATTATTGTAATCACACTGACTAGATATCTTTGTAAACAGGGATGGTCAGCTCGATTTTAGTGGAGCTGCACAAAATGATCGGATTGTGGTGACCTCCGTACACCCCCTTTTTGGCTACAACGCTAGGTGAAACTAGCTGCCAAGCAATGAACATTGTGCCCAGGAAATGGACCCATGCCTATGAATAACATCGATCAATTATATATTTTTCTTTATTTGTACATCTTCTCACAACTTGTCTTCAGTTGTGATGTGAATATTGGCGCTGATCTGCAAACCATTGAGATGCATTAGCAGCCATGGTAGTAGTTTCATTTGTATTTGATGGAATGTTGTAACGCGATAATCTTGAGGCAAGAGGACACATGAATCCTAAGTTGAAACCTTTTTTTCCTGCGAGAACCAAAGTTGAAACCTTCATATCATCAGGGTACAATTTCATTAAAATTATGCGTACATATAAACAGATACTGAAGGATTGATAGCAATGCTAGAAACAATTCAACTTCATTTCGCCGACATGTGGGACATCCTTCATCCGGCTCCACCTGCGGTGCAGCAATATTGAGTGCACAACTGCAGGGAAAGATTTACCCTGGACGTTGCACCGCATTAGTAATGACTAGTGAGAAGTCAAATCATAGCCCCACCTTCGCCACAGTAAGTTGCTCGGACGAAGCAACCATCATTTCTCCATTCCTTGAATCCGCTGGTACTCCCATATTCCCAGAGTAATCAGTTGCTCGGGCAAAGCAACCATCACTTCACCTTTCCCATAGTAAGTACCTCCTTGGGCCCACTGAAAAATCACTTTTCTCTCTCCATCAAGTGCACTTATTGTCAATCTAACCCTGTCACCGGAACACCTCTTTGGCTACAATTAGTTCAGGGTTAGTCATGAGTTAGTCTAACCTCTGTCTAAGTTTGAGTATCCAAACAGGAGCAGTATAGGACATGCAAGTTGCTCAAAGCATAGAGTCAAATTCGTACGTGAAAGGATCTTTTTTCTTTTTGAAAATGGAACGTGAAAGGATCTTTGAATGATATAATTTTCAAATTATATAAAATCTTATCAATAGTCAGAGGCATCCTCGGAGAATACATTAGGCCCTACTCCCTCCGTCTAGGTGTATAAGTCACCTTACGAAAACCAAATAATCCCAAAATACTTAGGCGCGGTGCATTAACTCCCACCACGTTTCTTGTTTCTTGACATATCCACCAATAAGAGATGTGGGGCGTGCATGTTTTCAATGACTTAGACTACCAAAGACGACATGCAATGGTTAGATCATTGCATGCAATGCTATTAATTAGCAAATAAATATTAATTTCTCTCATTTTCCCCTCTTCCTTGGTCACGGTGCACAATCTAAGATGACTTATTCACTAGACGGAGGGAGTATAGAAAATCATACCAATAGTCAAAACCAAGTGTTACTACTACACCAAACAAGTTCAAAACGAGAAACTAGACCCACTCAAGGCACGACACGCCTCTCTCGTTTGGTCCGTCGGTCAAAGCGCTTCCTCTTCTTGGCATAACAATAGAGTATAGTATTTTTTTTTAGAATGCTCTTGGCATGTCGCTAACATGTCATGAGTTAAGCGACCTCAATAGACGGCAAAAACGCCAGCCCGCCGCACTTTGAGAGAGACGAGGAGCGAGAAGCTATACGGGCTGGTGGATTACTAGAGCTAGGTTTCGCACGGAGGCCAAGAAATATGGTGATAGTGTGGGTTGGCCACGTACAGTATGATGTAACTAGACTGGGCTACCGTGTTTCGTACTCTTCCGGTCTACTGTGGACATGATTGGTTGATTTTATATCGCTAAATAATATAAAATACTATGAGTGCAGATGCTCCACCACGAGGTTCCTTGCTCCTTCTCGGTCGTTGGGAATCTATGTTCTTCCACTCTTTTTTTTACATGAGCTTTGTTCATCCTTTTGCCAACACGCGGGACATCTAGCATCAAGGTGCACGTGTCATGCAAGAAAATGGAGATAAGTAGTGCGTAAGTGAGTCTTGCACTACGATGGCACCTAGTACTACGTAGTAATATTTTTCCTCCTTGATGGCACGTGAATACTGCACGTACTCAATGACGGAGCACGGGATGGTAGCCATGGACTGATGGACATGGTCGGCCCTTTTTGGAGAGAGTACTGAATACATATTAAATTTGATGTGTCCCGTCAACTCGTAGAATGACGAGAAGCACACACTGAATGGCGGAGCACGGGATGGTAGCCATGGACACGGTCAACCCTTTTTTGAGACAATGCACTACTTTTGATGTGTCCGGTCTACTCGCAAACAAGGAGAAGCTTTGCTTGCTTGTAGTACACTATCGACTGTAGTACCATCATCATTGTTCGACTTTTGGAAGAGACGAGAGAACTTAATGTTTATTTGCTAATTAATAGCATTGCATGCAATGAACTAACCACTGCATGTCGTGTTTTCTAGTCTCAGGTCATTAAAAGCATGCACACCGACATCTCTTTGGTTGATATGTCAGGAAACAAGAAACGAGGTAGAAGTTAATGCACCGCGCCTAAGTATTTTGGGATTATTTGGTTTTCTTAAGATGACACCTAGATGGAGGGAGTATTATACTTGAAGGCTACAAGGTTGGCTATAGATGATGTGGCAGTGTCATGTAGCCATCAGCTGGTTATACTATTAACCATGCTCTTATAATACTCCTATATTTTGGAAACGGAGGGAGTAGTTGGCATGCATCATACTACCTATAATACTCCCATTACAACCAGCCTGGTAGAATTAAAATACCTAATCTAAATGGTCGCCACCCGATCTCTTTGTCCTCCTCCATCATCTGGCAGAAGAAGAATCGAGTAAGACACCGGCTGTATTTGCTGGCGTCGCCTCGGCAGTGGCCTTCATGGGATACAATCGACGGCGGCCTCCGTGTTCTACTTTTCCTCGTTGATGGCGACGGGCGAGGACGTGCTGCCTATCACCTTGTACACATCCGCGTAGCCGCATCACCTCATCGACATCCGCGGCGGCTTCTTTCTCTGCCTACATGTCGTGGCTACGCGCGGGTCGACGGCGAATGGCGCAGTCGAAGACACTGGAGGCGCTGTACGACGCGGCGACGTCGAGGGCAGCGACGATGCCCGTGCCGCCGTGCTCCCAGACAAGTCGGCGTGGAGCAAGTCGGCACTCTTCCTCAAGTTGTATTGGAGAGGCCAGCTGCGGAACCACGCGCTGGCTTAGTGCGGCAACTACCTCCGACGGGCTAGGCTAGGTAGGTGGAGAAGCAAGCTGCCGGGCTCGGCAGTCCACCCAGACGACTTTTATGCTGGAGAACTGCTCTTCCTGCTCGTCAGATGCCGCCGAAAGAGTGGCCAAAATGGTGGAAGGAGGATCTTGTCCGGCGTCCTGCTCCTGAATGGACGTGTGTGCCAGGAGTTGGTTTCTTGCATTCCATGCGGGTTTCTATATCTATACTACTATATATATATATATTACTATATAGTGTACAATTTTAAGTAGGACTAAGAACATCAATCATAACTGTTGATCTTCTAAGTCCAACAACCAATATCAGTAGGATTCACATGAACAGTACACTACTGCTACCTCACCTGTGTTCTAGAACAATCAAGACGGAGGGATGTGATGGTTGCTTGTCCGTTTATTTTACCAGGACACTTATTAGTGGTTGGGTTTTGTGATATGATGGCTTTACTACCGCAAGACTCACATGCAGCGCCGCCCTCTACACTAGTACTACATCGGTCGTGGTTTATTAGTCCCCCATTGAATATGACTAAAGATTTAACTGACAAAATGTTAGTACATGTCAACAAAAACTATATCGTTGCATTATTATTTGAACATAGTTTTCAATGATATAATTTTAGGTGACATGCATCAGCATTTATCGTATTATATATAATGTTAGTTCAATTTTTGGTCGTACTAATCTATAGTAAGGTGCCCGTGCGTTGCACGGAACAGTGAAATGCATTGATCGGCGAGTTGTTTATTTTGACAAACGATGTGGGGGTCATCACATGTGTAACGGGTATCGATAGGTTTGTTTGAAGGGTGTGGCTAGGTCTTAGTCCAAGTCTCGGTCAAATGATATAGTATAAGAAGAAAAATAAAAAAACTGAAAATAACATTTTTGTACTAATCTCCATGCAAAATCAAAGGACTATATCATCAACTAAGACATAACGAAGTCTCAGTCGACTGAGACATAGCAAAACTGTTCTTCAAATATTATTTCATCTCTAGAGCTCACAAACATCTAGGTGAAATAGATAAATGTGACGCCCCCGATTCAATCGTACACTAATCATGCACGCAAATGTGTACGATCAAGATCAGGGACTCACGCGAAGATATCACAACACAACTCTACAAATATAATAAGTCATACAAGCATCATAATACAAGCCAGGGGCCTCGAGGGCTCGAATACAAGTGCTCGATCATAGACGAGTCAGCGGAAGCAACAATATCTGTGTACACACATAAGTTAAACAAGTTTGCCTTAAGAAGGCTAGCACAAACTGGGATACAGATCGAAAGAGGCGCAGGCCTCCTGCCTGGAATCCTCCTAACTACTCCTGGTCGTCGTCAGCGGGCTGCATGTAGTAGTAGGCACCTCCAGTGTAGAAGCAGTCGTCGTCGACGGTGGCGTCTGGATCCTAGGCTCCATCGTCTGGTTGCAGCAATCGGGTAGACAGATGGGGAAAAGGGGAAACAAAGCAACCGTGAGTACTCATCCAAAGTACTCGCAAGCAAGGAGCTACACTACATATGCATGGATATATGTGTAAAGGGCCATATCAGTGGACTGAACTGCAGAATGCCAGAATTAGAGGGGGATAGCTAATCCTGTCGAAGACTACGCTTCTGGCAGCCTCCGTCTTGCAGCATATAGAAGAGGGTAGACTGAAGTCCTCCAAGTAGCATCGTATGGCATAATCCTACCCGGCGATCCCCTCCTCGATGCCCTGTTAGAGAGCGATCACCGGGTTGTATCTGGCACTTGGAAGGGTGTGTTTTATTAAGTATCCGGTTCTAGTTGTCATAAGGTCAAGGTACAAATGCGGGTCGTCCTTTTACCGAGGGACACGGCTATTCGAATAGATAAACTTCCCTGCAGGGGTGCACCACATAGCCCAACACGCTTGATCCCATTTGGCCGGACACACTTTCCTGGGTCATGCCCGGCCTTGGAAGATCAACACGTCGCAGCCCCACCTACGCACAACAGAGAGGTCAGCACGCCGGTCTAAACCTAAGCGCGCAGGGGTCTGGGCCCATCGCCCTGAGCACACCTGCACGTTGCGAGGACTGCCGGAAGCAGACCTAGCCTAGTGGCGCTCCAGTCCAATCCGGCGCGCGCCGCTCCGTCGCTGACATCACGAAGGCTTCAGCTGATACCACGACGACGGGATACCCATAACTACTCCCGCGTAGATGGTTAGTGCGTATAGACCAAATGTCCAGACTCAGATCAAATACCCAGATCTCGTTAAGCGTGTTAAGTATCCGCGAACGCCGACCAGGGCCAGGCCCACCTCTCTCCTAGGTGGTCTCAAACCTGCCCTATCGCTCCACCACAAAGTAACAGTAAGGGGCCGTCGGGAACCCAGGCCCACCACTACCTGGGTGGAACCACCTGCCCCTTCAGCCCCCAACTCCGAACAGTATCACAGGTAATGTAACAGTGTAAAGTATAGTATATGCCCGCGATCACTTCCCAAAGTGATCACGGCCCAGTAGTATAGCATGGCAGACGGACAAGAGTGTAGGGCCACTAATGGAACACTAGCATCCTATACTAAGCAAGTAGGATTGCAGGTAAAGGTATCAACAGCAGTATCAAAGACAGGCTATGCATCAGGATAGGAATAACGAAAGCAGTAACATGCTACACTACTCTAATGCAAGCAGTATAGAGCAGAGTAGGCGATATCTGGTGATTAAGGGGGGGCTTGCCTGGTTGCTCTGGCAAGAGAGAGAGGTCGTCAACTCCGTAGTCATACTGGGTAGCAGCAGCGTCGGTCTCGGTGTCTAGGGAGAGAAGAGGGGGAGAAACAATAAATATTTAAGCAAACAGATGCATAGCGATGCATGACATGACAAGTAACGGTGCTAGGGGTGCCCTAACACGGTATGAGGTGATACCGGTGAAGGGGGGAAACATCCGGGAAAGTATCCCCGGTGTTTCGCGTTTTCGAGCAGAGGAGCCGGAGGGGGAAAAGTTGCGAGTTTGATATGTTGGGAATGTGTGGCGGACGAACGGGTTGCGTATCCGGGTTCGCCTCGTCGTTCTGAGCAACTTTCATGTACAAAGTTTTTCGATCCGAGCTACGGTTTATTTTAAAATGATTTTCTAAAGTTTTATTAATTTTTGGAATTAATTATTTAATTCAACATTATCCAGAATAGTAAAAGATGACGTCAGCATGACATCATGCTGACGTCAGCCGTCAACTGAGCAGTTGACTGGGTCAACTATGTGTGGGTCCCACATGTCATTGATTGATTATCTAATGAGGGGTTAATTAAGTTAACTAGTAATTAGGTTAATCTAATCAAGATTAATTAATTTAATTAATTCTTTAATTAATTAATTAATTAATTTTCATTTTAAGTAATAATAATAATTATTATTATTTCTATTCTTTTTTTAATCGTTCTGGGTCGTGGGGCCATTTGGTCAGTGGCCCAGGGGGCCTATCGGGCGTTGGGCCTATCGGGGCGGGTCGGGCGTTGCGGCGCCCGACTGGGCGTTCGCCCAGATCGCCAGGGCGAGGAGGGCCGGGGCAGGCGTGGCGGCAGCGGCTGGCCAGCGCGGGGCCAGAGGGGAAGCGAGGCACGCGCGGGGCAGGGCGAGCCCGTGGGCGGGGCGAAGCGGGACGGCGGGCGGCGCGATGGCCGCTAGCAGCAGCAGGGGGTCGCGGGCGGCGCGAGCGTGTGCTCGCGCGTCTAAGCAGGGGTGAGGCCAGGAGGGCGCACGACCACGCGCGCAGAGCGGCCAGGGCGCGGTGTAGGCCTACACGGGGCGGGGGGCGCGGAGGGGTGAGCAGTCCGGGCGCGCAGGGGAGAGCAGTACAGCGGGCGCAGCGGCTTACTGAGGAGCAAGGGGGCGCGGCCTCGATCGGGGGTCAGCGCGGTCCGACGCGCGGACGCGGCAGTGGGCGTCGCGGAGGAGCGCGACCAGTAGGGGGTGCGACACACGCACGGGTGCGGCCGGAGTGCAGTGAGGAGGAGGTCGGGTCAGGCGCCGCAGCCGCGGCTAACGGCGTGCGAGGGTGTAGCGGGGGAGAAGGAGGGAGCGAGGAGACGAGGGTGGCGGCGGGGCTCACATTGCCGGTAGGGGAGTGGCAGCGGGGCACGAGGTGGAGGTCGGGGACGTCGCGCGTAGAAGGAAGCAGACCGGTGGGGAGGTCCGGCGAGGCGTTCTCCGGCGAGGTCTAGGCGGGCTCCGGTCGGCGACAGACGAGGTGGCCGCGATGGCGCGGCGACGGGGTCGGGTCGGGCGATCCCGATCCAATCGGGGGGAAGTGGGAGTGGTGAGTGGGGTCGTGGGGTTAGGGTTTCGGGGGGAGGGGATTATGGAGAGAGTGGGGGTGGCCGGCTAGGCTGGTCGGTTGCGGCCTGGTGGGCCAAAGCCCAAGGGGCCGGGGGGGCTTTCTCCTTTTTTTAGTTTTGGTTTTGTAGTTTCCCTTTTTCTTTTATTTATTTCTCTTTTTTGTTTTATTTCATTTTATGTATTTAGGTTTTCTATAAAAGCACGGTTCCCTCACCATAAATACCTAAGCATTTACTTGCACACTCCGAACATTTTAGAGTAATATTTTGAAAACTTTTGTCGTTTGACTTATTTAGAATTTAAATTTGAAACGGTTTCGAATCATTGCGAGGTTAGCAACAGTAACCGAGGTGACGTGGCATGATTAGCGTGGGATTACTGTAGCATGATTATCCGGGCGTCACAATAAAAAAGTATCTTTTGCAAACAAAAGCGTTCAACTGTTCAACCTGCATCCAAAACTTGTGAAGAAATAACACTTATTGTGCTTTGCAAGAAATTATCTTTAGGAATTAGTTTTTGAGTATCGATTGTTATACATGTTGGCTACAGATGACATGGCACTTTCTTATAGTCAACAATTGGCTATACTATTTAGTATTGACCATGCCCTTATACACCTAGACGGAGGGATTAAGTAAGGATGACTTGGAAGGGGGCAGAGGAGATGTAAGAAATGGTTCATCATAAGTCTTTCACCAGTACTGTAGTAAAAATTTCATACATGGAAGATTCTAGACTAAACCATAAATGGATACACTTTTATTCATGCACGATACTCCAATAGAGCAAGATCATGCATGGAAGTTTCCACATGCTTAGACAGCGGATTACATTGAGCGAAGACTAATGATCAACATTTAACTTCGTAATGAATATGTCCAGGTGAACCTCCTTGGAGTCCCCGTGCACCTCGTTGGGGGCCAAATCATACCATGCGTCTTCCTTGTCCACATTGGCGGGAAGGTCCCAGCTCTGCACAGTCCTAGTCAGCTTGATGTAGCCAGCCCAGCCAGTGTCGCCACCCACGTACCTCTGAGGGGTAGTAATAGTGAGCATGCTCCCATACATCGGCCTCATGTCAGTGTCAGCGTCAGCGGTGTCGCCCCTGACGCGCACTATAGAGACGGGGCGGCGGCCTGCGCGGGCCTCGCCGGTGCCCACAATCAAGAGGAAGACGCTGCCGTCCTCCTCCGAAACTAGTAGGTGGTGGTGATCCTCCAGCGACTCCGTCACGGTGAACGGGTAGAACGTCTCGTACTTGATGTTGTCTGCCAAGGGCCAGTAGTGACCGCCGCATGCCTATGTGAGGTGATGCACGATGTCCGCCGGCGAGCCCCAAAACGGCATCGGGCACTCATAGCAGTAGACGAAGGGCTCTTTGGATGCATCGACCAGGCCGTCCATGAAACGGGAGTGGCTGTAGGGGACGTTGCGCCAGTTGAATATATGAGCAAGTTACTATGAGATTTAATCTGAGTAAGCACAAAATAAATCATGACGGCTATAACAAAGATTAAACTAATCATGTGGACTAGCATAGTAGATCAACAGATTGAATCTAGGACACAGACTAGAAACATGAATTCTACGATGATTTCGAACAGGAAGGAAAGAAACACATACGATGCAACGGGAGCAGCACTGTTGGCGTTGAGGTTGTCGCCTATGTCGTTGAGGAAGAGGATGCCGAGGTCGGGGAAGAAGTCGTCGCTGCCAGCAGTCGTGAGAGTGCGCTCCCCAAATTTCAACAGCGCCCACCGAAAGGAGCGTAGGAGGGAGTGGCTGTAGGGGACGTTGCGGCCGCCGAATGGAGCGCAGGAGTAGCCCACGAAGCAGTAGATGGAGCTCCTCCCTAGTCTCTACTCTTTTTTTAGGAACTTAGGACAGTGAGGGCACCCCCCCACTGACTTTATATTAAAACCTCACAAAACAGAGTTACATGGAAGAGTTTACATCGACTAAGGGTTTAAGAGAGAGTCTGCACATCAAGAGTGCAGGGAAAGGAAAAAACCCGCTAAAGCCACTTTCTAAACAAAGAAATACAACTAAGTGGAAGCAACCAGTTGCTCTACAAAGGGCACTAGGTCCTCTTTGACTCTGTGCCTCATCATGCCAAAGTCATAGTGAAATCTTTGCCGCCACCCATCCGCCGTGGGAGTGATCCCTCTAAAATGTTTGTTGTTGCGCCCTTTCCAGATGCTCTAGGCCGCTACGGTGAAGATATCCATGAACATAGGCCTGGCCCACGCACCCTTTGCTGCATGCACTAGCTGCAATCTGTTTCCAACTACGGGCCACGTGATACCGAGCTTCCCCCAACACACTTTGCTGAATTCACACATTGGAAAAATAGGTGCTCAACCGTCTCTTCAGGGGGATCATTGCACAGCAAGCAGGCGTAGTTATTATCCCTAAGTTTCATATTCTTCCTTTTGAGGAGGCCCCTCATGTTAAGTCTGTCCGCTAGGAGCAACCAAGCAGAAACCCTCCATTTATTGGTGCACTTGGTCTTCCAGATCCACTGAAACGCCTTACCAGCCACTCCATCACGAAAGCAGTGTAAGTAAAATTTGCCTGAGTCAAAACCCTCCGATCCCCAGATGCATCTCCAGGCGTCTTTTGTCTCAGTCGGCTCCATCAAGGTCAAGCTGTTTTGGAGATCGTCGAGCTCACCCCTCGCCTGGACCGAGAGCGGCAGATGGAAGTTTTGCCTGAGTGTGGGCGCGGTCAGAAGCTTCTGAACTGAAACATCCTCATTCCTGGAGTAAGAAAACAGTCGGGGTGGGTGTCAGCCAGCACATCCTCGTGCCACACGTCTTTCCAAAACAGTACTGTGCTCCCATCTTCCACTTCGACAGTCGTAACCCCTCTGTAGTCTCTACTCTTATCTCTATCTCTACTACTCTTCTTTGTTTTTTATAATATACTAGTAGTAGTTGTCAAATCGAATAGTACTACGTCGTCCACTACACGCCCGGCTGAACACGCCTCCTCGCCTCCATCAAACCCCTCTGTTAAACCCGCATAACTAGCTCATAACTAGCTCCAATGGGCTGTGTTGCCACATGACCACCAGATGGTTTGATTGAGCCCAGTCAAGATGGTTTAGTACGATTATGAGGATATTTCTAAAAAAAGAACTGGTGGAAAAAGTGAAGCAACGTGCAGTTCTTTTTAAATGAACGTACATTTTTATGGCATGAATACTACTTCTCGTTTTTACAATATTGAACTAATATCGGCATTTATACATCACTATAATTTCTTTTTCTTTGAATCTATTAGCACATATATTATTTCTTTTCCCTTTTACCAAAATCACTCTATTATATTAAGACGTGCCTTGCACGTGTATACATACTAGTAAATGTAGGTTTTTAAATGCAGCGAGGAGGCGGGTATAGCTGGGAGTGTAGCGGGTGGCGCCCTGGGCTGGCGCGCCGCTTGAAATGGCAGATGCAGTGAGAGGTCGCGTCCGCCCGGACCCCCTTGACGGTGCACGTCACCTTGTGTCCAGATCTGAGATGCCACGTGTACCACATGAATGACTCCAAGCTTGACCACCGTAATGCAAGAGGTGCGAGCTGAGGAACGCTGTTGGAGACACCCTCCTCGTCATCATCTGAGTCCTAGAAGATCTCACCCACATCATCATTAGGCATGCAGCCGCCTTCATAGACAACGTGCGCAGAAGGAGTAGAGGAAAATGGGAATGCACCATGTCGTGGGCACTCCGTACATGCTCGTGTGCATGCAGCGGGCATGCTTTTCCATCGGTGCTAGCTCTAAGGCCGAGGCTGCGGTCGTCTTCGACTCCGGCTAGTCATTGAGCAACGACGGCAAAGAGGTGCTGCAAGAGATGCGTAGGCGCCGTTGTGTGCGAGCTTCGCCGTAGCACGACGAATCGGACATCACCGCAGATGGCGCACACCTCCATGCAGCCGAGTGTATGTGCATGCATGTGTTATTCACGTGCATTCTGCGGCCGAGTGTGTGTGCATGCATCTTTTGTGTACGTGCATTGTGTTCTCCATGTTGTGCACGTTTGTGCATGAGTTGGATCGGCATGAGTTAGTGCGTTGGCGTGTGTACATGCATGGCTGCATGCGTCCTGTACATGTGTGGCTTCTTGCATGGTTATCAATATAATCTAATAAAATATATTCAACTTAGCATCCTGATGTATCGTCTCTAGTTGTTAGTGAAGAGTTCATGTTCTTTTATTTGTTTATAGGCGAGCGGGCGGCAAAAAACAGGGGAAAACGCGCAAGGTTCCTTGCAGACGCTCCACCGCAAGGTTCCTTGCTCCTTCTCGGTCATCGGGAATCTATGTTCTTCCACTCTTTTTTATGTGAGCTTTGTTCATCCTTTTGCCAACACACGAGACATCTACCATCAAGGTGCGCGTGTCACGCAAGAAAATGGAGATAACCAGATAAGCAGTGCGTAAGTGAGTCGTGCACTTCGATGGCACCTACTCAACGACGGAGCACGGGATGGTAGCCATGACATGGTCAGCCCTTTTTTTGGAGAGAGTACGTACTACTAAATAACTTTGATGTGTCCCGTCAACTTGTAGAATGACGAGAAGCTTGCTTACTACGCCTTCTCCCTCGCCAACGTGTGCATGGTGGCTTGCAGCACTAGGAGAAACTTTTGCTTACAAGCGGCGGACGTGCAGCAGTTCATTTGGTGTCAGATTGCCAGAAGTACTACTATAGTACCACCATTATTGTTTGACTTTCGGAACAGGTGAAGAGCCAAGCGCAAGGCTAGACATAGTGGGAGTAACATAAGTAGGAGGACCTCCTTTTTTTATTCTAGAAACAACCACACGCGAATATTGGATGGTAGCAGCACAACAACTGAATAAAAAATCGAAACCTTCCCGCCCGACGCCAGATGAGCCCGCCGCTCCACATTGATGGAAGTCAGGGCGACGCAGCCTCTCACTGCTTCCGCCCTTGAAGCGGCGCGCCGACCGAGGGCACTGCCCGCTGCACGCCCCGCATTTCAGACTACACATACTTTGTGAGACAAAAGGTGGGGCCATTATTAATGATATAGTATTATACTAAAGGGACTAACTATTGTAAACAGGCTACGTATTAGGTTGGTTCTAGATGATGTGTCAACTTCATATAGTCGGATGTTGGCTATACTATTAACCATGCTCTAAGTGTGGTGTGAGTCAAAAAATTTATTAAGTCATTAATTAATAATTAACGGACGCCTTAGTTACTCAGCCGTTTCTGATTCTTTTGTATAATGGGGCTATTATTGACTTGGACGTGGGGCTTGGGCCAAAGGCCTACTATTATACAGTACTTGGTCTTACTCGCACAACCGACCTGACAGGCTCTACCCTAGCCGCCGCTGTATCATATGGTTTTGCACCGTTCCATATCTTAGCGCCGCCACGCAATTCTTCTCCATCCCTCCTTCTGGCATGCACCGCGAGAAGGGACAACATTCCTGCGAACCCCGCCTTTCGTGATCATGTACGGGAGAGGGGCGATCAGGTTTTTGGGGAGCACACTCCTGTGACTGCTGCCAGCGACGACTTCCTCAACGGCAGCCTTCTTCACTGACCTCGGTAACCTCTTCATCAACGACATGAGTGACAACATCAACCACAGCGGTTCTGCTCCTCCTGTACAGTATGTGATTCTGTCCTCCTGGTTTAGTCCGCATCATTACTTCGATCTTGGCAATTGTCGCCATGATCTGTTTACTGTTGATTCGGATTACATCTCATAGTAATTTGCTCATATATTCAACAATCCAATCCAAAAACCTGATTATAGGCAATTTACCCCGAGTGGTTTTGCTGTGATTTTGAAGCGGCCTACTTTTAAGGGGGTGCAATATAAAAGGTGGCGCACAAGAGCAGTATATTGGTTTCAGATCATGTACTGCTATGACGCCACTAAGGGTAAGCCTGAGGGCGATCTTAATCCTACACAGCATGAAGCTTTTGAGAACATGGATACCCTCTTCAAAGCCGCCCTGCTGAGTGTTCTTCACGATTCCACTTTGGATTCATATATGTCGTTTGACAGCGGCAAAGACATGTGTGCTGCGCTTGAGGCCACGTTTGGGGCCTCGGGCGCTGGCAACGAGTTGTACATCATGGAGCAATTCTGTGACTACAAGATGATTGATGAGCGCTCTATTGTTCAGCAGACTCATGAGATACACTCACTCGCTAAGGAACTTGATTACTTCAAGTGTGTGTTGCTGGACAAATTTGTTGCTGGGACCATCATTGCCAAGCTTCCACCTTCGTGGAATGATTTTGCTACTTCTCTGAAAAACAAGAGACATGAGTTTTCTGTTTCGGATCTCATTAGCACTCTTCATTTTGAAGAGAATGCGAGAGCAAAAGACACACGTGATTGGGTCGCTGAGGGAGCTTCTAGTGCCCACATGGTACATGAGAAGAACTTCCAGCCCAACCAGCCCCAAAACAACAAGAACAAATCTCAGGGGAAAGGCAAGTTTGATGCAAAGAACAAGCCGTCACATTCTACCAACTTCAAGAAGAATTCTCATAACGGGAAGGAATACAAACCTCAATTTTGGTAGCACCGCACAAAACTTATATGGCTGCATCTACCTGCTGTCAGCTAACCTCATGGTGCTCCAGGTATTCCTACATTAATGCTAGGTACAATCACCACCGCAAGATGAAATAAGCTTATTCATACGTTGACTTGCTGATTGCAGTGCGAATGTTCCTGTCATGTGTGGAGTAGCAAACAAGCAGTGCAGCCGAAGGTGGAAATCAACCAAGGACTTATGAAATTATATGTAATCTTCCTCAGGCAGGTCAGTATCCCCTTCGTCCAGATGATCATGTTTTGTCATGCCGAGCTATTGATATGTGCTACTGTTTAGCAACACCATTTAAGTATAGCTATTGTTTTCCTATCTTTTTAGATTCAGGACAATGAAGATGATTTCAGGGGAACAACACAATATGGACTCATGTTGAGTCATCTCTAATGCCTTGTGTGTTTGCTGCAAATGTGTCAGCATCAATTGCAAGATGAGGCAGCTAGCTAGCTGTGGAGTTGCTGACATGCTCAAAGTGCTCGCAACATTGAGAAGAAACAAGCATGCCTAGGAAATTAAGGAAAATAATGCATGCGCAGGGAGCCCCTTTGCTCAGAGATGCATCGACCGATTTTCTTCATTTCCACACCTTCTCACAGCTTTGTCTTGGTTATAGTATGGTGAATCATGGAGATGCATAAACATGCTGAACTTTTGTTCTTCTGAATGTTAGTATGCATACCGTATCTTCTGAAAGCTTGGTTTAATGTAAATGTTGACTAGCCTGTGAACCTTCACAATCTAGTAAGTATATTGTACGCCTGTTATTTGACACCTCACATTGCCGCGCTACGCGACTAGTGTGAGTGTCTGCATCCAGTACCGCATCCTCTAATTTGGTGGATGCCAAGTTGAAAAAGGTTACCGATGAGTAGCCATAAGCTGGAGGCGTCTCCTTTTTTCTTTCAAATGGGCAATAAGCTGGAGAGTGTGTCGGGCTGCCTCTAGTGTTAAGGCCTTCCAGTATGAAACACGGGCAGTCGACTGGGCCGATACAAAAGCCTATCCATCTTAAAGCCCATTTGTTTTTGTTTTTTGAGAGGAGAAGCCCATATTTCTTGAAGAGGGGGTGATCCCAGAAAAAACCCTCCTTCCTCCTTGCTTCCACTGATACTACAGCTAGCTGGACTTTCCCGCTTCCGTCGCCCCCCAATTCCCCCCGCTCCCCATCTTCCACACTCGCCTAGAAAACCCGCACTCACCTTCTTCATCACTAGTACAGAAAACGCCAGCTCCTCTTCTTCCACTCCTACAGAAAATCCCAACCCTCCTTCTTCCCCACTCGCACTGCCACTAGGCTCGTCTCTGGCTACTCTGCTTAAACCCGTGAGCTCGGCGCGACGCCCACAAGGAAAATGGAGTTGGCTGGCCCCAGCGCCAAGAAGATGAGGCTCCCGCCAGCGGTGACGCCGGTTGTAGATCCAGCACCCGGCAGTGCGGGGAGAAGCAGCGAGCCCCCCTACCCGGATCTGAGGAACCGGTAGAATCTCCGGTGGACCGCATTAGCGATCTCCCAGACATCATCCTTGAGGAGATCATCTCTCTTCTCCCCACCAAGGATTGCTGCCGCACACAAGTCCTCTCAACTTGGTGGCGCCCTCTATGGCGCACCGCGCCCCTCAATCTCGACTGTCGTCAGATATCTGTCCTTCCTGAATTTGATCTCCTCAGAGCCATCGTCTCCTCTCGCCAGCAGGGCCCCGTTCAACGCCTCTGCATCCCGACATGCTACCTGCTATCCATACCCGGTATGGTGGACGCTTGCCTGACATCCCTTGAATTCGGAAAACTCCAGCAATTTGAGTTCTACCATTACCATGAAAGTTTCATACCACGAACATGCCAAGAATTCGTGCCCACACCACCATTGTCCATCTCGCTGTTTTCCTCCTCTCTCCACACCGCCACCTTTGCCCGATGCCATCTACCAGATGATCTGGTACAAATGCTTCGACTCCCGCTACTAAAAAAACTTTCGCTTGTGGTGGTTTATCTGTCGGAGGCCTCACTGCACAGCATCATCCACTCCAGTTGCCCTTCCCTGGAGTGCTTGCTGATTGTTTTGGGAATAGAAATCCTTATCAGTTGTCTCAAAATAAAGTTGCCTCACCTTAAAAGCATTGGAATTTGTTTTGAAGGACAGCATCTCATCATTGAAGATGCCCCTTCACTTCAAAGGTTGCTCCTTCATAATTTTTATGGACCTTCGCAAATAACTGTTGTCTCTGCGCCCAAACTGGAGACCTTGGGTGTAATTCGTGATCCGTTTGATGATTGCAACAAGTTGGCTCCACAGTTTTTGAGGTACCGTATATTATCATCTACACATTTGTAATCATAAGCTGCATTTTTCATTTGTGCGCATAAGTTTTATATCATCTTGGTGTACACTTTGGGTACTAATACTATGTTATATGCTCAATGAAGAGTTCGTCCATGGATAGCCTATCAATGTTGCTGGATTCTGTCAAGATCTTATATATCGAAATGTTTAGTTTTGATCTGAACATAATTATTGGCTTGCTGCGATGCTTTCGGTCTCTGGAGAATTTATATATAAACTTGATGATTTCATGGACATTGAAAGACCGTATATATTGTACTAGAATTAACCATTCAGCTGTTGCTCTTTCGACATACTCTTTTTTCAGACCTTAACTGTTTTCAAATCATCATGTCTACTTAGGTACTACAACCACATGAAGAAAAACGTATAACCAATCGGTGGTGTAATAAGCACCAGGATTTTCTCAGTTCTCATGACATTCGTTTGAGGACAATAACGATGGAAAGATATGCATCCAACCAGGCAAATAGAAGCTTTGTCATATTCTTCCTATTGAATGCGAGGTTACTATTGTCCATGAGGTTTAAGTTTTACAGCAAGAGATTTCTCATGGACGGACACGTTGAACAGCAAAAAAAGAAGTTTCAGGTGGACAAATGGGCTTCTAAACATGCTCGGCTTCTATTTACAACAAGTTGTAGTCATCCTGAAATAATTTTTTTTGCACAGGATGTCGATTTTATGGATCAGACTGATCCATTTGTTTGTGACTTTGAAAAAGAGCGGTTGGCTTAGATGTTACTGCCATGTTCAATCTGGGTTTTGTCTAAAAATTTGATGAACAATTAATCCTTGGGCTTTTTGCACCGTTTGTAAGCTTAAGTTGCATGTTGTTGCCCTTGTACTCCCCTCCATCTGCCACTACACTGCTGCATCTTCCACGGCTGGTGTTCGTTCCCGTCCGAGGCCTCGCCGTCGTTCTCCGCCTTGGTTCGCTTGTTGTGCCCGCCGCCGTCTGGCGTTGTCAACATGGTCAACAACCAAGAGGAATCAGGAGATGACTGTACGTGGAGAGGCTGACCGTAGGGACCCACCAGGGTCATTGCATTAAGCAAGCAGGTGCCTCGTTATTACAAGCCAAAAAAATACTTCCTCCTAATTGTTTGACAACTAGGTCCCACGCCATTGTCAATGTAGTCAATAAACGAGAAAATTACACAACCAGCGGATAACACTAGGGACCCAGCACCTCGCCCAGTTGTTTTTTAGTTTCAGAGACGGAGCTCAACTGTGCGTTGTGCGGGGGTTGTGGCCCATCTAGCTCACGGTTACGCTTTTATTTAAGCACATGACGAGCCCAGTTGATATTTTTTTCTTTCTGAAAATGGCTAGCCCAGTTCTTTTTTTTGGAGAATACCAAAACTGAGGCCTACTTGCTTTTCTCAGCCCTGATGGGCTGCAAATCTTTTAAAACAAGGAGGGATGTAAGTAGTAAGAAATGGGCTTCCCCAGAAAATGGGCTATAAGTTGTAAGAAATGGGCTGTAAATTTTTAAACCAAAGCCAACCGGCAATTACATTAAAATATCATTTTTTTTCTTGATTTCTCTACTCTCTACTCTTATAAAAACCAAAGTCAACTGGCAATTACATTAAAATATCGTCTTTTCTCCCACAAGATAAACTACTCATACAAATGCATCTTCATGTTCCGTGCAATGCACGGGCATCTTGCTAGTTACGATTTAAAATTTATTCATTTTTTCTGTGGAGAATTGTTTTATGAATTTTATTTTGGTATAATTTTTTAAAAATTATTTTTAACATGACTCGAAATTTCGTGATTAAAAGTGTTCGAACCCCACCAAAATATGCAAAATTTCGTTGAATTTTTTAGCAGTGCCCAGAATATATGGTCTATAGTGCTAATATAAAGAATATGGGCTTCAAATATCCTTAAGAATTAGCAAATGGGCTGTAAATTATTGAAAATAATGGCAAATGGGTTGTATGTTGTCTTCCACATATCTGGAGGCTAACTTCTGGGCCTACTAGGTTGACGATGACGATGTCCTAATTTTTTTACGCATACGCAAGGCTTTGTCAACTTAGTCAACACATAGCAGTGAATGTTGGATGTCCATCCAACGGCCACCATGCTTCTTCAATCTCCGATCTTCCTATTTCAGCCGCCCAAACCAGCGCCGGCGGGACTGCCTGCTCCCTCCTCCCGTTGCTGGTTGTGCTGCCGTAGGCCATCCCTCTACCCACCCGCACATCCTGTTATTTTCCGGCGATGTCAGCCTCGCCCTGCAGCAGACCAGTTAGCGCTTGTACTCCCCTTGGTCATCCACTGCAGTGGCTTCGCCGGCTCTGGGTCATTCCCTTCCTGGGCCTCGCCCTCGTCCACTGCGTTTGTGCTCTCGGCGCCGCGAGGTCAACATGGTCAACATAAAATAGCCATTGGAAGAGGCTGACAGTAAAATAATGCCTCCTTATTGCACGCAAAATAATGATTCCTCCACCTGACAGCTGGGACCCACCGGAAGGGCCTCTGTATTTCCCAAAAAAAATGTTCCCCCACTAACATCTCGGACCCGCAAGCTATATCTTCGCATGCAAGGAAGTGCCTCCTTATTGCACACAAAAAAAGAATATTCCTCTTGCTAGCTGGGACCCACTATACTGTGAGGCTGACTTGTGGGCCTACTAAGTTGACGAGGACGGAGGGCTTTGTCAACTTAGTCAATATGAACGATTCTAGCTCCACTGACCATAAGATGTCCATCAAACGGCCGTAGTGCTTCTTCAACCTCTGGTCTTCTTGCTCCAGCCGCCTAGAGCAGCGCCGGTCGTGCCGCCTGCTCCTGCCTCCCATGGTCGGCTGTGCTACCGCGGTGGCCTCACTGCACCCTACTACTCCCACCACTGGCTAGGCCCTGCGGCGACGGTAGCCTCACACCGCAGCTGAACCAGTGAACCCTCGTACTCCTCTCTGCGTGGGCTTCCACTGTCGCGTCTTCCCCGGTTCTGCCTCGTCCCCTTCCTATGCCTCACCGTCGTCCACCGCACTGGAGCTCTCGGTGCGACGTGGTCAACGTGGTCAAGGAACAACTTCCATCGGAAGAGTACTGTACGTGGAGAGGCTGACAGCTGGGTCCACGACCGCAGCAAGGAAGTGCCTCCTTATTACACGCAAAATAATGATTCCTCCACCTGATAGCAGGGACCCACCGGATGGGCCACCGTATTTCGCGAAAAAAAACGTTTCCCCCCTAACTGTTGGGACCCACCAGCTACATGTTCGCACGCAAGGAAGTGCGTCCATATTACGGGAAAAAAAAGATTTGCCCCCTGACTGCTGGGACCCACCAGCTACATCTTCGCACGCAAGGAAGTGCCTGATAGTCGGGACCCACCTGGTCGAAGCGTACGTAGCATTGTCATTCTGGTCACGAACGTGTACGTACATACCATCGGTCTGTCTGTAGGTTGCAGCGATGAACCGTCGTCGTGTAAGGAAGGGCACGTGTCGTAGTAGAGGCGCGCATGTGTCGTAGTAGAGGCGCGCACGTAGCATGTACACATACGTACAGCGGCCATGTTGCAAGAATGTAAATATGGCCATGTATGTACATACGGGTGGGGTCTCGAACGCCTACTCGCGCATACGTACGGCCAGGGCTCGTGTACATGGCTGTGGCTGGGTCAGAATGGAGAAACTGCGTTGTCGCGTGTTCATGGAGAGCAAATCGGCTGGGTCAGAATGGAATGCGTCGTCGTGTTCATCGGGAGCCAACCGGCTTGGACGGAACAGGCGATGGAAACGAGGCATGGCGTACTGCAGAATGGAGGAAACAGCCTTGTGTCCGACCGGCCATAGTTGAAATGGGATCCTGTTCATCGGGAGGGGTCTGGCGTACCGCAAAATGGAGGAAATGGACCTCCTACGGTGGAAACGGAGTCCTGTTGATCGGGAGGGGTGTGGCGTACCGCAAAATGGAGGAAACGGACTTGTGTTGGAGCGCTACGGTCGAAACGGGGGTCCTATTCATCGGGATGGGTGTGGCATACCGCAAAATAGGACTCCATTGGATACAGTTCATCTCCGCCATCGACCTCATCCAGCCTCCACGGGCTACTGTTCATCCACCGTCGACCTCCTCCAGCCTCCACCTGCGACTGTTCATCCATGGGCTCCTGTTCACCCAGCCTCCACCGCGCCCTCCTCCACCAGCTACTGTTCAACCAGCCCTCTCGACAGGGGTCCTGTTCAACCACCCCTCCACGGGCTACTGTTCATCCAGCCCTCCACCGGCTACTGTTCAACCAGCCCTCCACCGGCTACTGTTCAACCAGCCCTCCACAGGGTCCTGTTCATCCAACGGCACGATCGATCGGGGTACTATTCATCTAGCGGCAACGGCCTCTACTACCACGGGTTCCTGTTCATCCAACCCCCACCGGGAACTGTTCAACCAAACCCCCCAACAACGCTCACTGTTCATCCAGAGGCAGCATCGATCAGCTTCAGTTAGCAGCAGTAGCGAAGGAATCGCTCGATCGGGTTCAGTTAACGCGTAGCCTGCAGTGCAATCGCTCAGGTTCAGTTAGAGCCCAACGCCTCGCTCGGGTTCAGTTAGAGCCTCGCACACATGCACGTACATACAAGAGAAACGCACATCGCTCTGCCCCCGACCACCCACCGTAACCAGGAACTCCCCCGATATTTTCCTCGCCCTCGCTTCTACCATGGTTTTCTCCGTCATGGACGACCCAAAGAATGTCATGCAGCTGCGTCTCCGGCCCGCCCAGGACGAAAAGCCCATTTTCTGTCATGATTTTTTTCATAGAAGTAGGACCCTACCACATCTATGATGATACCGGGTTTTGTCACAATTATCGTCATAGAAGTGTCATAAGTATGACAGAAAAAAAAATCATTCGGCCCAAAATGTCACGGATGTGTCTTTTTTGTAGTGCATCAGTTAGTCCATTATAGAAGATATCAAGTATTTCATTTTTCTTAAGAGGATGATCAGGCAAAGCATTAAGTAACTGGCAAAGCCTCCCCCAAGCTTGTGGGATACCATCTTCTTTCGTTTGCACAACGTTAAATATTTCCTATAAAGCAGCTTGTTTCTTATGAGTAGGGAAATATTTTTCAGAGAAGTAATAAAGCATATCCTGGGGACTACGCACACAACCAGGAGCAAGAGTATTGTACCAAGCTTTAGCATCACCCTTTAATGAGAACGGATATAATTTGAGAACAAAGTAATAGCGAGTTTTCTCATCATGAGTAAAAAGGGTGTCTATGTCATTCAACTTAGTAAGATGTGCCACAACAGTTTCATTTTCATAACCATGGAAAGGATCAGATTCAACCAAAGTAATTAACTCTGGGTCGAAAGAGAAATCATAATCCTTATCATCAATAAAGATCGGTCAAGTAGCAAACTTAGGATCATATTTCATTCTAGCATTCAGAGATTTTTCTTTATACTTGCATAATAATTTATCTAGATCATCTCTATCCCTACTAGCAAGAATATCTCTAGTTGTCTCCTCATTCATAACATAACCTTCCGGCACCTTAGGAAATTCATATCTAGGAAGGCTAGTTCTAGCAGGTGTTTTAGGAGTTTTAGTTTCAAGCTCATCATCAGATTCAACAACATCATGTTGTATTACTCTAGCAATTTGTTCATCAAGAAAGTCACCAAGTGGCACATAATCATTATCAAGCAAGGTACTAGCATCATCATAAGCATTATCCATAGTAGAAGTAGAATCATTAATAACTTGCGACATATCATAACTGATAGCATGTGGTGGTGTTGCAAGTTTACTTATAACAGAAGGTGAATCTAAAGCAGAACTGGATGGCAGTTCCTTACCTCCCCTCGTCTTAGAGGGATAAATCTTAGTCTTAGCCTCCTTGAGACTCTTCATAGTGATAAATTGATGATAATCCCAAGTGACTCAACAAATATAGCTATGCTCCCCGGCAACAGCGCCAGAAAAAGGTGTTGATAACCCACAAGTATAGGGGATCACAACAGTTTTCGAGGGTAGAGTATTCAACCCAAATTTATAGATTCGACACAAGGGGAGCCAAATAATATTTGAAGGTATTAGCAGCTGATTTGTCAATTCAACCACACCTGGAGATTAATTATCTATAGCAAAGTGATCAGTAGCAAAGTTATATGATAGTTTTGATAATAGTGATAGCAGTAAAGGTAACGGTAACATTGATAGCAGTAATTTTGTAGCAGGTGCAACAGCAACAGCAGCAGTAGTAACTTGGCAGAAACAATATAAGATAAATTCGTACGCATTAGATCGGTGACTTGTTGGATGATATTCATCAGGAGACAGTTATAACCTAGGGTGATACGACACTACCTCCAGTTCATTAATATAATGTAGGCATGTATTCCGTAAATAGTCATATGTGCTTATGGAAAGAACTTGCATGACATCTTTTGTCCTACCCTCCCGTGGCAGCGGGGTCCTATTGGAAACTAAGAGATATTAAGGCCTCCTTTTAATAGGGAACCAGAACAAAGCATTAACACACGATGAATACAAGAACTCCTCAAACTACGGTCATCACCTAGAGTGGTCCCGACTATTGTCACTCCGGGATTGCCGAATCATAACACGTAGTAGGTGACTATAACTTGCAAGATCGGATCGGAACATGGATATAATCACTAGTACGCATCGGTGCTAAACAAACATTTTTTAACCCCTTTCTGCGACGACGTTCGGAACCGTCACCTAGCGAGTGTGGGCGATAGGGGGGTCCTTCCCACATGACCCAGAAACCGTCGAGGATATGCCCTCCTAGCACACACGCTCGGCAAGATGAGGTCGTGTGCGACCGGTGAGCACTCAAATACAGAAATACATACATTAGTGCTAAACAATACAATTATACAGGCGAAATCATTTCTGGTCGTAAGTACATCCCACACAGTCAGTCACCGCTAAACATTTCCGTTCGTATATACATCCCACACAGTCACTCCAAGGAAAACGTTTGTGCAAGGTGGCGTAACGCAAACAGTTTTCAAGAGAATATCATGTGTGATTGTTCACTGATCCAACACGGTTTATTCCTAGAAACTGTGTGCGTTGCCTGAGGTCATCGCCCACTGTGTTTTCTTACTAACCGTTTGGAATAGGAAAACCGCTAATTGGCCAATTAGCGGGCTAATTTCCCTATTATTAATAATCCATTTACTAATCTAATTGACATTCATATTAAGCACATAATATATTCCATTTCCATATTAAGGAAGCAGGATTTCATAATTGAAATACATCGGAGTACAACATGATATAGCTTCAGCACTCAGCTAGCCCATTACACAACTGCAGCAGCAACAATTTTCACATGCAACATCTAGAACCTTTCGAAATTAGCATCATAGACGGTACATAGAGAGATGCATCTCATCTGGAAAACTGCTGAAGCGGAAGGCGAATATTGAGCCTTCATTCTGTTGAAGTTCTTTGCTACTTTAGGCCAGTGCATGTGGATGATTGACCGTCCATCCTTCGACCTCTTCAGGAACACTTCAATATTGAACCGTGGGTGTTGTATGAAAACTTTCCTCGCCTCCTGACCACAGAGGTGGTTTGAGAGGTAATCATCAGTGAAGCCTGAAAACAAGGATGTGCATAAATATCTTCTCTATATTGGAAATGGGGTAAAGGAATTGAAAAAGGCAAGGTATAATAGTTAGAACCATCTTGTAAACCCAGTGCTTCCCATTGTTTCCCTGCAACACATATAAGGTAGTTAGTCATCAGGTTAAGTAAGGGTTCACATGCTATCAGTAAAATATGTTGATGAAAAATAAGCACATTGCAGATTCATCAGATTAATTCAAGCCACATGGAAAACCTATTTATCCAAACCAAGCATGATTAAGAACTAGGAAATATGGCACTTGTATATGTTTCTCATGTATTAAGTGCAGTCAAATTTGATTTATTCCTCACATGGTATACAATAAGAGAATGCAGCCACGGCAATTGAACATCGCATTGCAGAATTGAACCAAGCAGTTAACCAAACACCACAACAAATGAACCAAATGTTAACTCAGCACCACCTTGCATAATATAACATACTCCTAATAGAAGACTAGACAGTTAACCAAACAATGCATGCTTAACAACTTGGAAATATTGCACCCCGAACAATTGAACATCACATTTGCAGAATTGAACCAAGCAGTTAACTGAACACCACCTTGCACGACATATAGAACATATACACTATAGCAAAAGATTGCATGGTAAAAGTAGATAGCACAATTCACTATAATTTGTTAAGGAAAGGCAGTAGCTAGCAAACTTAACATGGGTCCTTATAGTGAGCTAATAAGACAAACTACTCCTCATTGTCGGAGATATCGTTGATGATTGGCTCCTTGGACATGGAAGAGGGCGAGGCCTCCGCATTGTGGGTGCCCTCGTTGTAGTGGTGAGTTGCCTGAGCCGCTCCGGGCACCAACCAGCTGGCTCTCGAGATGAGGTAAGCACGTGCACGCTGAGAAAACACCTCTCGAAGGCACCGACGGTAGCCTCGAGAAAACGCCATGAACTGTCGTTTAAAGCAGCCAACCGCGTCGCGGCATCGGTGTGTGAGGCGTCAACGGTGGCCTCGACAGCGAGGTGCGCCTCCAAGATCTGGGGGTCGGCACGAATGGCAGCCATCGCAACCTCATCCGCGCGTGCAGCCGTGATTTGCTTCTCCGCTGCCAAATGCTCCTTGAGGTCCTGGCTATACTACGTGCACCATGGCTTAGGCCGGCGCTTATTTGGTGGAGGGGTCGGTGATTTGGGTGGAAGGTGTCGCGCTCGCGCCGGTAGTCGGGGCATGTGGGATGTGGAAGGAGGACGAGGATGGGGGTCGGGTGTGGATTACCTGCATGGATAGGCGAGGACGAGCATCGTGAAGGAGGATCGCCAGCGCGGAGGCGGCGCTGCAAGCAAGGATTGAAGGTTTCAACTTGGAAAGGAAGGCGGAAACAGGCGAAATGTGCCTTTTGGTAAGGGGGAGGGGGCGGGGAGGTACATATTTCCGTCGAAGCCGAAAACTTGGAATCGCTTTAGCGAAAAACTGGTGTGCAAAGTGTCATCAGACACGGTCCCTTATTCAGAGCGGGCTGGGGACTGTAGCCGTCGCACCTTCCCGCGTAACCGTATGCATACTATACTCCGACGGTGCTCCAAGATATTTCGTGTTGCATCTCACACGGTTGGTTATAATAAACTCTGTGGGATCTACTTGATTTTTTGTCTTGATTTGAATTACATAATGGGGTCAGAGCGGCCATGGATGGTGTTTGAATTGCTAGACCTTTTACCTGCAGTGATCATAAAAGAATTGGAATTATTCAGGGTTCGTTTGGACATTTTTATGCATTAACTGATTTTTTAATGCATTTATGTGCATAATTCAAATTTGAACTACATGCACATGCTCCAGTGCATATAAATTGGTTGAAAAATCAAATCTTTGTCCTTGGGTGCATGCTTACGTCCCATGCCACCGTCAAACACCCTGCCACCGTCACTCGGCCGCAAACATTGAGATACCTTATTTTTAAATTCTAGTAAATCTAAACTTGTCTGAAACTCATGAAACTTGGCATGTTCTCATGGAGCGGCATCAACATGTCGTGGTAAATTTTTTGTCCCATTTGGGGCAGGTTTGGGTATATGCTTCTCACAAACCAAAACTTCTCGCAACAAGCATGATGGTTTCGGTAGGGAAAGCCCCACCTTTGGGGACGAAACGATATCCATTGCCTCTTATTGCTTTCAAAAAATTTCTCGTGTCATAGAACAACAGGAGTGTTGTGTTATTTTTTGTGATTTTTCGGGGTTCGTTTGGACATTTTTATGCATTAACTGAGTTCTCAATGCATTTATGTGCATAATTCAAATTTGAACTACATGCACATGCTCTAATGCATATAAATTGGTTGAAAATTCAACTCTGTGTCCTTGATTGCATGCTTACATCACATGCAAGAAAAGGGAATGAATGTCAAACACCCTGCCACGGTCACTCGGCCGCAAACATTGAGATACCTGGTTTTAAAATTCTATTAAATCCAAAGCTTGTTTGAAATTCAAGAAACTTGACATGCCATCATGGAGCGGCATCAACATGTCGTGGTAATTTTTTTGTCCCATTTGGGGTAGGTTTGGGGATATGCTTCTCACAAACCAGAGCTTCTCACAACAAGCCGGATGGTTTTGGTAGGGAACGTCCCACCTTTGGGGACGAAACGATATCCATTGCCTCTTATTGCTTTCAATTTTTTTTCTCGTGTCAACATAGAACAACAGGAGTGTTGTATCAATTTTTGGGATTTTCGGGGTTCGTTTGGACATTTTTATGCATAAATTGAGTTTTCAATGCATTTATGTGCATAATTCAAATTTGAACTACATGCACATGCTCTAATGCATATAAATTGGTTGAAATATCAAATATGTGTCCCTGGGTGCATGCTTAGGTCCCATGCAAGAAATGAGAATGAATGTCAAACACCAAGGCACGGTCACTTGGCCGCAAACATTGAGATACCTGGTTTTTAGATTATAGTAAATCCAAAACTCCTCTGAAATTCATAAAACTTGGCATGCTATCATGGGGCAGTATCAACATGCCGTGGTAATTTTTTTGTCCCATTTGGGGTAGGTTTGGGGATATGCTTCTCACAAACCAGAGCTTCTCACAACAAGCGTGATGGTTTCGGTAGGGAACGTCCCACCTTTGTGGACGAAATGATATCCATTGCCTCTTATTGCTTTCAAGTTTTTTTCTCATGTCAACATAGAACGACAGGAGTGTTGTGTCCATCTTATGGATTTTTTGGGGTTCGTTTGGACATTTTCATGCATTAATTGAGTTATCAATGCATTTATGTGCATAATTCAAATTTGAACTACATGCACATGCTCTAATGCATATAAATTGGTTGAAAATTCAAATATGTGTCCTTGGGTGCATGCTTAGGTCCCATGCAAGAAATTGGAATGAATTTCAAACACCAGGGCAACGTTGATTAACGGCAAAACATTGAGATACTTTGTTTTCAAATTCTAGTAAATGCAAAACTCGTCTGAAATTCATGAAACTTGGCGTGCTTTCATGGAATGGGATCAACATGCCGTGGTAAATTTTTTGTCCCATCTCTGTGGCAGGTTTAGGTATATGCTTCTCACAAACCAGAGCTTCTCACAACAAGCATGATGGTTTCGGTAGGGAACACCCCACCTTTGGGGACGAAATGATATCCATTGCCTCTTATTGCTTTCAAAAAAATTCTCGTGTCAACATAGAACAACAGGAGTGTTGTGTTATTTTTTGTGATTTTTCGGGGTTCGTTTGGACATCTTTATGCATTAAGTGAGTTTTCAATGCATTTATGTGCATAGTTCAAATTTGAACTACATGCACAAGCTCCAGTGCATATAAATTGGTTGAAAAATCAAATCTTTGTCCTTGGGTGCATGGTTAGGTCCCATGCAAGAAATGAGAATGAATGTCAAACACCCTGCCACCGTCACTCGGCCGCAAACATTGAGATACCTGGTTTTTAAATTCTAGTAAATCCAAAACTCGTTTGAAATTCATGAAACTTGGCATGCTATCATGGAGCAGCATCAACATGTCGTGGTAAATTTTTTGTCGCATTTGGGGGCAGGTTTGGGTATATGCTTCTCACAAACAAGAGCTTCTCACAACAAGCATGATGGTTTCGGTAGGGAACGCCCCACCTTTGAGGACGAAACGATATCCATTGCCTCTTATTGCTTTCTAAAAAATTCTCGTGTCAACATAGAACAGCAGGAATGTTGTGTTATTTTTTGTGATTTTTTTGGTTCATTTGGACATTTTAATGCACTAACTGAGTTCTCAATGCATTTATGTGCATAATTCAAATTTCAACTACATGCACATGCTCCCGTGCATATAAATTGGTTGAAAAATCTAATCTTTGTCCCTGGGTGCATGCTTAGGTCCAATGCAAGAAATGAGATTGAATTTCAAACACCAGGGCACCGTTGATTGCCGGCAAAACGTTGAGATACTTTGTTTTTAAATTCTAGTAAATCCAAAACTCGTCTGAAATTCATGAAACTTGGCATGCTATAATGGAATGGCACCCGACATGTTGTGGTATTTTTCGTGTCCATTTTGAGAGAAGGCGCACTAGAATAACAGCCAACAAAGGCATTTTGAAAAAAATACATGCTACTTTAATATCTCAATCGTTTATATAATTCAAACCGTGTGCGTTATGTTAACCATTCACATGACACCACGTGTCTTGGTTTTAATGGCTATAGGTTTTAATGGCTCTTGATCACAAACGTTTTAGATAGAACACTCGTATGCAAAGTGAGAGCAGGATTTGTGCATCTCTTGAACACAAACGGTTCTTTTGGATGACCTGTGTGAACCACTTACAAACAATTTGGTGCGATTTTGTGACGCCCGGGTATTTAAGCTACAGTAATCACACACTGATAGTGCCATGTCATCATAATTAATTTTGCTAAACCTCACTTTAATCCAAACCCCAATTCAAATTCAAAGATAAAGTCAAACAATTAAAAATTTCAAATGGAAAAATAAAAATGTAAGTTGGGTTGCAAATATTCACCAACTAATTTTCAGGTATGAGATAACCTTTTACAAATATACAAGTGCCCCTAAACATTTTTAAAACTGACACATAAGCTTTTCTATGGAAACAATCTAATTTAAATAAATATGCAAGGTATTCAAAAATCAGTTGAGACTTGTTGGACTAGCCCAAAATATTGTCTCAAGTTTAGTTAATACTTTGAACATTTAACTAAAATCATTTAGTAGCTAAAATAAAATAAAACAGTAAAAGAAAAAGAACAAAACAAAAAAAAGAAGAGAACAAGAGAAAAGAAAAGAAGCACCCCCCCCCCCCCGCTGGGCCAACCGGCCCAGCTAGCCAACCGGCCGCCCAACCGGCCCACCTGGCCAGGGCCGCCTCCGTCCACTCCTCCATAACCCCCCTGGAGGCCGAACCCTAGCCCGTAACCCCCCCCCTCCCACTCGCCCCACTCCTCTCTCCCCCTCCCCACGCCCCACGTCCCTCTTCCCTTCCCTGATCTAGATCGGGATCGGGGGGACGAACCTCCCCACGGCGCTCGGACCCCGTCGCCTCGTCCTCGCCACCCAGCGGCGCCGAGCACCGCCACCCCCTCGCCTTCTCCTCGACGGACCCCCCCCCCCCCCCCCCCCGCCCGACGCCGCCACCCGTCGCCTCCACCACGCCCTCGTCCGCTGCCACGCCGCCCCACGCCGCCTGGAACGCTGCTTCGCCGCCCGCCTCCTCATCTCCTCCCCACCGCCCGACGTGCTCGACGCCGGCGCCGCATCGCCACGCGCCGTCGTCGGACCCTGCCGGAACGCCTCCTCGACTCCACCGCTCCCCGCCGTCGCGTTCGCCCTGCATCGGGCCTTCCCTGCAACGCGGGTGAGGAACCCCACCGGCCTCCTCCCTCTCTCTGCTCACGGCGCGTCACCGTGCCCCGCCCGCTCCGGCCACCATGGTCCTGTCCCGCGTCGGCGAGCTCCGCTCGTCGGGCCGCACCAGCTACCGCGTGTGGCCCCACCGCATCCTCCCTAGCGCGCCTCCTCGACAAGCTCCTCCTGCCGGCGGATCCCGGCGAGCCCCCGCGCTCCTGCTACGACCACCGGCGCAAGCCGCGCGCCCGCCCTGGGCGTCGCCTCGTTCGGGCGGTTCCACCCGCCGTTTGGCCCGCGCCCGTTAGCCCCTGGTGGCTCGGATGAGCCACTGACTAAGGGGCCCCACGCACAAAATGAATTTAAAAATAAAAAAATAAAAAAATAATATAAATATATAAATAAATAATAATTAAGATGATTAATTAATTAATTAATTAAGTTAATTAAACCTGCTTAATTAAACTAGTCTATGACATGTGGGGCCCTAGCCTAGGAAATGTTTTTAAAAAATAAAATAAAAATAAATAATTAAAATATTAATTAATTAATTAAAGAATTAATTAAGTTAGTTAATCATAATTAGTTTAACCTAATTAACTGTTAGTTTAATCAAAACAGTAATTAGTTTTTTAAACTCAAATTAACCTAATCAGGGAATGACAGGTGGGTCCCACTGGACCCACATGTCAGTTTGACCAGTCAACTCTGTTGACTGCTGACGTCAGCATGACATTATGCTGATGTCATAAATCTAATTTCGAATTAATTAATTAAATAAATCCCAGAAATAAATAAAACCTTTAGAAAATTATATCTTTTAATCCGTAACTCGGATTAAAATATTTCCAACATGAAAGTTGCTCAGACCGACGTGACGAATTCGGTTACACCATCCGTTCGTCCGCCACACACTTCTAGCATAGCGAACATGGAACTTTTCCCCTCCGGTTCGTTTGTCCGTAAACGCGAAACACCGGGGGTACTTTCCCGGATGTTTCCCCCCTTCACCGGTATCACCGCATACCGCGTTAGGGTACCCCTAACACCGTTACTTGTCATGTCATGCATCTCTATGCATCTGATTGCTTAAATATTTATTGTTTCTCCCCCCTCTTCTCTCGCTAGACACCGAGACCGGCGCTGCTGCTACCCAGTACGACTACGGAGTTGACGACCCCTCTCTCTTGCCAGAGCAACCAGGCAAGCCCCCCCCTTGATCACCAGATATCGCCTACTCTCCTCTATACTGCTTGCATTAGAGTAGTGTAGCATGTTACTGCTTTCGTTATTCCTATCCTGATGCATAGCCTGTCTTTGATACTGCTGTTGATACCTTTACCTGCAATCCATCAGTGGCCCTACACTCTTGTCCGTCTGCCATGCTATACTACTGGGCCGTGATCACTTCGGGAGGTGATCACGGGCATACTATATACTTTACACTGTTACAATACATGTGATATTGTTCGGAGATGGGGGCTGAAGGGGCAGGTGGCTCCATCCCGGTAGAGGTGGGCCTGGGTTACCGAAGGCCCCCAACTGTTACTTTGAGGCGGAGCGACAGGGCAGGTTGAGTCCACCTAGGAGAGAGGTGGCCTGGCCCTGGTCGGCGTTCGCGGAAACTTAACACGCTTAACGAGATCAGGGTATTTGATCTGAGTCTGGCCATTTGGTCTATACGCACTAACCAACTACGCGGGAAACATATGGGCACTCGGCGTCGTGGTATCAGCCGAAGCCTTCGTGACGTCAGCGACTGAGTGGCGCGCGCCGCATTGGATCGTATGCTTGCACTTGTATTAAGGGGGCTAGATCTGCTTCCGGCCGCGTACGCAACGTGCAGGTGTGCTCAGGGCGATGGGCCCAGACCCCTGCGCGCTTAGGTTTAGATCGGCGTGCTGACCTCTCTGTTGTGCTTAGGTGGGGCTGTGATGTGTTGATCTTCCGAGGCCGGGCATGACCCAGGAAAGTGTGTCCGGCCAAATGGGATCAAGCGTGTTGGGTTATGTGGTGCACCCCTGCAGGGAAGTTTATCTATTCGAATAGCCGTGTCCCTCGGTAAAAGGACGACCCGGAGTTGTACCTTGACCTTATGACAACTAGAACCGGATACTTAATAAAACACACCCTTCCAAGTGCCAGATACAACCCGGTGATTGCTCTCCAACAGGGCATCGAGGAGGGGATCGCCGGGTAGGATTATGCTATGCGATGCTACTTGGAGGACTTCAGTCTCCTCTCTTCTATATGCTGCAAGACGGAGGCCGCCAGAAGCGTAGTCTTCGACAGGATTAGATATCCCCCTCTTATTCTGGCATTCTGTAGTTCAGTCCACTGATATGGCCCTTTACACATATATCCATGCATATGTAGTGTAGCTCCTTGCTTGCGAGTACTTTGGATGAGTACTCACGGTTGCTTTTCTCCCCCTTTTCCCCCTTTCCCTTCTACCCGGTTGCCGCAACCAGATGCTGGAGCTCAGGATCCAGACGCCACCGTCGACGACGACTCCTACTATGCTAGAGGTGCCTACTACTACGTGCTGCCCGCTGACGACGACCAGGAGTAGTTTAGGAGGATCCCAGGCAGGAGGCCTGCGCCTCTTTCGATCTGTATCCCAGTTTGTGCTAGCCATCTTATGGCAACTTGTTTAATTTATGTCTGTACTCAGATATTGTTGCTTCCACTGACTCGTCTATGATCGAGCACTTGTATTCGAGCCCTCGAGGCCCCTGGCTTGTATTACGATGCTTGTATGACTTATTTATGTTTTAGAGTTGTGTTGTGATATCTTCCCGTGAGTCCCTGATCTTGATCGTACACATTTGCGTGCATGATTAGTGTACGATTGAATCGGGGGCGTCACAAGTTGGTATTAGAGCCGACTGCCTGTAGGAATCCCCCTTCCAACTCCTTGGCCGAAGTCGAGTCTAGGCATTACAAAACTTTTACTGCCATGGCTGTGTGCCTTACGGGCCCACGTCGCCATTGGGTGGTATTAGGATCCTTTACTCCTCGACCTTTACTCTGGGACTCTGAGCTCTCTTCTATTCGGGTTAAATGATTTTGCTAAAAACAAAACTAACTTTAGGTTCTCGATAATACTTTCTCCCGGAGAGCCCCTCACTTCAGATGATCGCCTGATGCACTAGAATATTCCGAAGTTACTCTACGATGTTCTTTCGAGTCTTTGTGACACCGCATTTGCGATTTCCTTCCACCGTCAACCCCTATGAAAACTGCGTACGCTTGCCATTCATACAATCATTCCCCGTTGATCTTGTTATTACAAGATGTCCCGAAATACTCTCTGTTGTTCCGAGAATCCTTTGAGCTTAGTGCCTTGCTGTACTTTGTCACCTGAATACCCCTATGGATAATTCTCGCACTTACCGAGTATCCGCTCATCCCAGTTGATTCTGGTATTTCACAAAAGCTTTTGAAATACCATTCGATCTTTCGAAGATCCTCAACAACCTATTGCTCTTGAAATTCTTGGTTGCTTGCATTGGGATTAAATCCTATAAGCCTGTTAACCTTATTGGCATCCTCTGTCATTATCATTTTAAGTCTGTTGATCCAATATGTTGTGAATGTTCACAATCATCAATCAAGTCCTAGGATTATCTTTCCGGCTCAGACGACGTTTTGAACATGAGCTGGTTCTCGACCAAACTATCTGTCGTCGATTGTGCCTCTGGTATATTCAATTGATCCATTGTTGATCAGAGCGTCTGCTTCCGATCCTTTGTTTTGGAAATCATAATTCCTTTGCATTGAAGCTTTGAATTATTCAGATGATTCCATAACCTGTTGCAATTGCATTCCTTTCTCTTCTGGTTGAGTATCGATACTCATATCAGATCCTTTGTGGACCATCAAGTCCTTGGTTGGATTGTTATACGACAGTGTCATTCACATTTGATCACTTTGCGAGTTCTTCTGCTGATAAATAATGCCTTTGTTAAGTTGTATCCTCTGCTTGGCCAACCATGCTCTGCTTTCGAGCTTGTGTTAATTACTCTTGAAACTTGTGGTATATGTTTCTAAGAAGGCCCTATGGGTTGAACATATGCCTTCTCTAAACCGTGAGAACCCGAAAGTTTTCACGAGCCATACTCTTCTGATGTTTCGCCAGATAAAATTTCAACACTGCAACTTCATCGAACGCGAGAAGTGAATGAAAGGTTATGCATTGGAGAAGTGGGAGTCGACCTTGAACTTTGTGTTCATGCCCATGGACACGATGTAGATCCTATCATGGAAGCTTCTTGTAACTATTTCCTTGATATAATATCCTTTGGTATCGGTGGATTGATCTTTTGCAATCGTGGTTCCGACCATGTTCTCCTTTAAATGACCTTTCTCGTGCAAGTTTAAGCCTTTGTATTCTACAGAGCAATACCCTAGTCCAATCTCTACTTTGATCTGTCGTCGAGCATTACCCCCCTGGTATCTCGAGATTATCATGGAACTGCATAACCTCTTATGAGTTCTTCATCAGGTATTACATTCTCACGGACTCCAATTTTTCACGGGCTTTGAGTTATGAAACACTCAAGGACACCGATAACGGAATCGAGTCTGCACTGCGATTCAACGAGGATTAGAGATCTTCATCGCTTACAAGTTTAATACTCCATGTCTGTCCTAGCCTGAACGGATACATCATTATCGTGCTAATTTTAATCATCAGCATTCTGAGCTCTTCAAGGATATCAACTGAATTCATAATGAGAAATACCATCCTTGCCCCCGATGATTTGTGTTATCATCGGCCACTTTATTGCCTTCCCTCCAACACAAACTTGTTCATGTTTTGTGTTATACTTTGATTCCCTTGCTATCCAGCATTTGACCTTCTTTACCTTGGAATATTACCACCTTTTATGTCAAGAATGTCGTGGTAATTTTACCACCTCTTGAGAATTCTTGATATAGTAATATCTCTCGCCATTTGCGTTCATTTCTTGGTCTCCGTGTTGATTCTAACCGGAATACCGACAAATGGTCTGTGATGTGTAAATTCTAAACTTCTAGCAACCCTATTGCTTTGAAGTTACTGGTCTACAGTTTCATTATAAGTCTATTGCTTATTGAGTCATCATTTGAACATTGATCGTGCTACCTAGTCCAGGTTCCTGGGTGCACCCTTCTATCATTGTTCAGTTGAGTATGTTTCCCTCAAGCATACATCTTTATACCATTTGATCTGACAAATGATATTTCCTTGTTCACATAATTGTGGAAATCCATCTTTTGGAAATGTCGAGGAATTGTCACTGAGTCCATCAGCCACCTTCTCGTCCCCTCCTTGGTTAAATGATGAACCCTTGTTTTGGAACTCGCTTCCATAGTTCAATTCCAAGAATCTTACATTATCATCTCGTCAATGTGTGTTACACCTTTTCTGCTCAGGCACCCTGAGTCTGAGGTATCCTAACACCGGCCAGATCTGAATCCCAGTCAGATATGATGGTTGGAATATATTTGCAAGGGTAATAACAATGTTCTTTTATGACCCGGTAAGATGATGTCATGCCCGGCACACCTGGCCGGAGGACCTACTGTTATAGTTTCCTTTTTAGCAAGGTTATCCATCCTTCCATGAGGAAATTGAAAGACTTATTCTATAAGTTGTTCCTGATGGATCCTTTGTGTATCCCAAAGTCTGACCTTTGCTTGAATACCATGTCAATGCTATCTCGAAGCATGTCTATGGCACCCCGATTTTCAACAGGAATATTTGAACCCGATGCTAAGTGATTCCTGCTCAATTATCCAAACACCGTTGTATGGGTAATGTCATGAAATTTCTTTCCCTTACTTAAATGGTTTTCTACAATTATACCCTGTCATGGACATCATGCTCTGTTTGTCCTTGGGAAGGTTATACCCCCCTGAATAATGTGTTTAAACACATTTTCCTTTCCATTGTTCTATTTAATCTGATGATCACCTTTTCCTTTCCATTATTTGTTTAACCTTTTTGGTGATCTCTATGATCTAAGCAGTATTATTCTTCTGCTTATGTACACACCTAGGTGTACAATCGTGTCGGTAAGACCCTGTTACTATTGATGATGACACTCCGATAACCGCCGATGGACGAGAACTTTGCCTAATGGTCTGCCTTGTTCAACGAGCAGGGAAATGGTTCTCTTCGTCCCTCGCCTTGGTATCGACATTGTTGCCAACATAACCGATAGGCTACCCTCTGACATGTCTTGCTATCATGACAGTGCAAGATGTCCACGCCTTTCCTACATTAAACCACATGGTGGGCCCATAACCCACAGTTCCCAGGATCGAAACCTGACTCTCCTGTACACCCCCTATTCCCAAAGTTATTCCTCGCGCGTGGCCTTGTATGTAATTCACGAGCCACCTTATGGGTAATCATCCATTATGGTATCAAATACGATACTTATTCTCGTTACTCTGAACCCCTCTCACACTCGGTTTCAGGCAATGAACGATTGCCTATATGCTCGAAACATCTTATTGCACCGTCTAGCTAACTCTTGAAGTTTTCTCAAGTTTGAATTCGAGAGTTACTTCCCGTCACCTTCCCTGATTTTATCTACCACATAAGCAACCTTGTAGAGGACCGTCCTTCCCGAGTCTTCCCCATATCCTCTTCCGTAGGTACGATGAAGATCCCGAAAAAAAGATGTGTGTTACATCATGATGACCTGAAGCAGAGGAATGAAGACATCAACATAATGGATCAACCGCTTCGAGAAGATCCACCAAGACCATGAAGATCCGTTAGAATTTCGTAACCAGACTTTTCCCCCTTACTCTACCTCTTAAATCTCGGGACGAGATTTCTTGTAGTGGAGGAGAATTGTGACGCTCGGGTATTTAAGCTACAGTAATCACACACTGATAGTGCCATGTCATCATAATTAATTTTGCTAAACCTCGCTTTAATCCAAACCCCAATTCAAATTCAAAGATAAAGTCAAACAATTAAAAATTTCAAATGGAAAAATAAAAATGTAAGTTGGGTTGCAAATATTCACCAACTAATTTTCAGGTATGAGATAACCTTTTACAAATATACAAGTGCCCCTAAACATTTTTAAAACTGACACATAAGCTTTTCTATGGAAACAATCTAATTTAAATAAATATGCAAGGTATTCAAAAATCAGTTGAGACTTGTTGGACTAGCCCAAAATATTGTCTCAAGTTTAGTTAATACTTTGAACATTTAACTAAAATCATTTAGTAGCTAAAATAAAATAAAACAGTAAAAGAAAAAGAACAAAACAAAAAAAGAAGAGAACAAGAGAAAAGAAAAGAAGCACCCCCCCCCCCCCCCCGCTGGGCCAACCGGCCCAGCTAGCCAACCGGCCGCCCAACCGGCCCACCTGGCCAGGGCCGCCTCCGTCCACTCCTCCATAACCCCCCTGGAGGCCGAACCCTAGCCCGTAACCCCCCCCCCCCACTCGCCCCACTCCTCTCTCCCCCTTCCCACGCCCCACGTCCCTCTTCCCTTCCCCGATCTAGATCGGGATCGGGGGGACGAACCTCCCCACGGCGCTCGGACCCCGTCGCCTCGTCCTCGCCACCCAGCGGCGCCGAGCACCGCCACCCCCTCGCCTTCTCCTCGATGGACCCCCCCCCCCCCCCCCCCCGCTCGACGCCGCCACCCGTCGCCTCCACCTCGCCCTCGTCCGCCGCCATGCCGCCCCCCGCCGCCTGGAATGCCGCTTCGCCGCTCGCCTCCTCATCTCCTCCCCACTGCCCGACGTGCTCGACGCCGGCGCCGCATCGCCACGCGCCGTTGTCGGACCCTGCCGGAACGCCTCCTCGACTCCACTGCTCCCCGCCGTCGCGTTCGCCCTGCATCGGGCCTCCCCTGCAACGCGGGTGAGGAACCCCACCGGCCTCCTCCCTCTCTCTGCTCACGGCGCGTCACCGTGCCCCGCCCGCTCCGGCCACCATGGTCCTGTCCCGCGTCGGCGAGCTCCGCTTGTCGGGCCGCACCAGCTACCGCGTGTGCCCCCACCGCATCCTCCCTAGCGCGCCTCCTCGACAGGCTCCTCCTGTCGGCGGATCCCGGCGAGCCCCCGCGCTCCTGCCACGACCACCGGCGCAAGCCGCGCGCCCGCCCTGGGCGTCGCCTCGTTCGGGCGGTTCCACCCGCCCCGTTTGGCCCGCGCCCGTTAGCCCCTGGTGGCTCGGATGAGCCACTGACTAAGGTGCCCCACGCACAAAATGAATTTAAGAAAAATAAATAAAAAATATATAAATATATAAATAAATAATAACTAAGATGATTAATTAATTAATTAATTAAGTTAATTAAACCTGCTTAATTAAACTAGTCTATGACATGTGGGGCCCCAGCCTAGGAAATATTTTTAAAAAAATAAAATAAAAATAAATAATAAATATAATAATTAAAATATTAATTAATTAATTAAAGAATTAATTAAGTTAATTAATCATAATTAGTTTAACCTAATTAACTGTTAGTTTAATCAAAACAGTAATTAGTTTGTTAAACTCTAATTAACCTAATCAGGGAATGACAGGTGGGTCCCAATGGACCCACATGTTAGTTTGACCCAGTCAACTCTGTTGACTGCTGACGTCAGCATGACATCATGCTGATGTCATAAATCTAATTTCGAATTAATTAATTAAATAAATCCCAGAAATAAATAAAACCTTTAGAAAATCATATCTTTTAATCCGTAACTCGGATTAAAATATTTCGAACATGAAAGTTGCTCAGAACGACATGACGAATCCGGTTACACCATCATTTCGTTCGCCACACACTTCTAGAATAGCGAACATGGAACTTTTCCCCTCCGGTTCGTTTGTCCGAAAACGTGAAACACCGGGGGTACTTTCCCGAATGTTTCCCCCCTTCACCGGTATCACCGCATACCGCGTTAGGGTACCCCTAACACCGTTACTTGTCATGTCATGCATCGCTATGCATCTGATTTCGTAAATATTTATTGTTTCTCCCCCCTCTTCTCTCGCTAGATACCGAGACCGACGCTGCTGCTACCCAGTACGACTACGGAGTTGACGACCCCTCTCTCTTGCCAGAGCAACCAGGCAAGCCCCCCCCCCCCCCTTGATCACCAGATATCGCCTACTCTCCTTTATACTGCTTGCATTAGAGTAGTGTAGCATGTTACTGCTTTCGTTATTCCTATCCTGATGCATAGCCTGTCTTTGATACTGCTGTTGATACCTTTACCTGCAATCCATCAGTGGCCCTACACTCTTGTCCGTTTGCCATGCTATACTACTGGGCCGTGATCACTTCGGGAGGTGATCACGGGCATACTATATACTTTACACTGTTACAATACATGTGATACTGTTCGAAGATGGGGGCTGAAGGGGCAGGTGGCTCCATCCCGGTAGAGGTGGGCCTGGGTTCCCGAAGGCCCCCAACTGTTACTTTGAGGCGGAGCGACAGGGCAGGTTGAGTCCACCTAGGAGAGAGGTGGCCTGGCCCTGGTCGGCGTTCGCAGAATCTTAACACGCTTAACGAGATCAGGGTATTTGATCTGAGTCTGGCCATTTGGTCTATACGCACTAACCAACTACGCGGGAAACATATGGGCACTCGGCGTCGTGGTATCAGCCGAAGCCTTCGTGACGTCAGCGACTGAGTGGCGCGCGCCGCATTGGATCGTATGCTTGCACTTGTATTAAGGGGGCTAGATCTGCTTCCGGCCGCGTACGCAACGTGCAGGTGTAGTGCTCAGGGCGATGGGCCCAGACCCCTGCGCGCTTAGGTTTAGACCGGCGTGCTGACCTCTCTGTTGTGCTTAGGTGGGGCTGCGATGTGTTGATCTTTCGAGGCCGGGCATGACCCAGGAAAGTGTGTCCGGCCAAATGGGATCAAGCGTGTTGGGTTATGTGGTGCACCCCTGCAGGGAAGTTTATCTATTCGAATAGCCGTGTCCCTCGGTAAAAGGACGACCCGGAGTTGTACCTTGACCTTATGACAACTAGAACCGGATACTTAATAAAACACACCCTTCCAAGTGCCAGATACAACCCGGTGATTGCTCTCCAACAGGGCATCGAGGAGGGGATCGCCAGATAGGATTATGCTATGCGATGCTACTTGGAGGACTTCAGTCTACTCTCTTCTATATGCTGCAAGACGGAGGCCGCCAGAAGCGTAGTCTTCGACAGGATTAGATATCCCCCTCTTATTCTGGCATTCTGCAGTTCAGTCCACTGATATGGCCCTTTACACATATATCCATGCATATGTAGTGTAGCTCCTTGCTTGCGAGTACTTTGGATGAGTACTCACGGTTGCTTTTCTCCCCCTTTTCCCCCTTTCCCTTCTACCCGGTTGCCGCAACCAGATGCTGGAGCCCAGGATCCAGACGCCATCGTCGATGACGACTCCTACTACGCTGGAGGTGCCTACTACTACGTGCTGCCCGCTGATGACGACCAGGAGTAGTTTAGGAGGATCCCAGGCAGGAGGCCTGCGCCTCTTTCGATCTGTATCCCAGTTTGTGCTAGCCATCTTATGGCAACTTGTTTAACTTATGTCTGTACTCAGATATTGTTGCTTCCGCTGACTCGTCTATGATCGAGCACTTGTATTCGAGCCCTCGAGGCCCCTGTCTTGTATTATGATGCTTGTATGACTTATTTATGTTTTAGAGTTGTGTTGTGATATCTTCCCGTGAGTCCCTGATCTTGATCGTACACATTTGCGTGCATGATTAGTGTACGATTGAATCGGGGGCGTCACAGATTTGCATTTGTCATATTGGGTATGTTGCCATTTGTCAAACTAGAAAGATTGACATTTGTTGATCTAGTAACATTGCTATTTGCCAACCTTGTAACACTGCGATTTGTCAAAATATGAAGCTAAAAATCACTAGCAGTATCTAATTTTTGCAACTAAAATTCAGTAATTAAGCATAGATGGAGGTGAGGAGGCGTGTTCAGCCAGGCATGCAGCGGGCGGTGCAGTATTATTCGATTTGACAGTGGGCGGCACAGTTCCCGATATAGCTTTAATGCAGACGAGGGAGAGGGTAGCGGTTCCCGAAACGTTGAAAGTCCAATGATGCATCTTCCTTCAATTTGCATCGTGTGAATGCATGAGGGAAGTAATGGGAGGAGGACCGGGAAAAGAGGTAGCACAATGTCAATGCAACGCAGTTTGCACTCATATAAAGGCGCCCCTCCATTCCAATGCATCTACCTTGTCGTACGCACCTAAGCATTTTCCTAAGCACCTACACTAATAAGCGCAAAAGTGCTCACTCCAGACCCATGGCGGCGATGCGCATGAGCGACCAGCGGCTGTGCCAGATGGTCCACGACGCCGGCCTGCGGCATGGCACCGTGGATCGTCTCCACACGGTGTTGGCGACCGGCTGGTGGATGGCCGCCGTCGACGCCAGCTATGACTCTCAGTACGACCATATGATCATTCGCACCACCAACAGGTTCGCCGTCGTCAAGAAGCTCGCGGACGACATCGCCGTACTCCTCCAGCCCGCGCGCCCGGGCTCCTCATTGCCTGACACCCTAATCGGCCTCCATGGTCGGAACCTCTTTCAAGCACTGGTGGCCCTATGACTTCCCACCGACGCCACGAAGAATGTCCACCTGGAGGTCGCCCTCGCCGCGAGGCACCTCGCCCTGCAAGAAACCATAGACCTACACATCCATGTGTACGAGCGAATCGTGTACGTAGGTATCTACAAGGCCAGTGAGGACGCTACGACGTTGGACTTCTTCAACCGGCTAGAAGACTTGGATGCCTTAGCTTAGAAGCACCTTGACCTCGCCACAAAAGCCGCCGGACGATGGCCCGACGCACTGAGTTGAGGAGGAGGAGGTCATACGTTGATGGATGCATCTTTATTCTTGCCTCCTGTAACCACCACTGCGATTGCATCATCGTGGCCTTAATTCTTATTGTGCTATTGCATTCTCGTTCTAGTCAATACAGACATGCGCAATCCTTTGCTTAATTATATGCATCACTGTAACTAGTACTCCATCCATCAATTTATAAGTTGTGATGCCAGTGTTTGGGGCCGGCGGATGATCACGCACGTTCGTGTGCATTCGACTGAACCGTAAGTTGAACCATTTATGTTCTCTTCCCTAATCGAAAACAGTTCATTCGAATGAACCCTATGTCGTATATCACACACACCTTGATCTGGCTGACCGTCTATGTTGCTTTCCCTAATAGAAAACAGTTCATCGGAGTGAACCATATGCCGTATATTGCACGCGCATTAATATGGCTGCCTGTTTCTGTTGTTCTGTCTAATCGCAAACAGTTCGTGTGGATCAACCGTATGCCCTACTTCACACACGCAACTGAAATCTGAACCGCGTTTGATGCATCCGTCATCGCATATGTTTTGCACCTTTTTTGACTGTTTTTTTACACCACCGTTTGCGATTATGGCATCACACACAGTTTTGTCGAAGGGTCTCTGATCATAGTGTCGCGTTAGCAGCATCCTGCAGTAGTGAATGGTGATAACATAAACGGTTCAGATCTGAATTCATGGCACCCGGGCCCAAAGTGATATGCATTAAGCATGGCAAAGTCATAGCAACATCAATCTTAGAACATAGTGGATACTAGGGATCAAGCCATAACAAAACTAACTCGATTACATGACGAATCTCATCCAACTCCTCACCGACCAACGAGCCTACGAAGGAATTACTCACTCCCGGTGGGGAGCATCATGGAATTGGCGATGGACAAGGGTTGGTGATAACGAAGAATGAAGATCCCCCTCTCAGGAGCCCCAAACGAACTCCAGATCTGGCCTCCCAATGAAGAACAGGAGGTGACGGCGGCTCCGTCTCGTGGATCATGATAGTTCTTTCTCCTTTATTTTTTTCTGTAAAAATAGGATTCTATAGTGTCGGTTTCAGGGTCTACGGGGCTACCAGGAGGGGGGCGCGCCCTGGTGGGTTGTGCCCACCCAGGTGCCCCCCTCCGGTGGATCATGGCTCCAGAAAATCTTATTTATTGTATAAAAAATCCTCGCAAAGTTTCGTTCCATTCCGAGAACTTTTATTTCTGCACAAAAACAACACCATGGTAGTTCTACTGAAAACAGCGTCAATCCGGGTTTAGTTTCATTCAAATCATTAAAATCAGAGTCCAAAACAAGAGGAAAAGCATTAGGAAAAGTAGATACATTGGAGACGTATCATTATGATCCGGGAACCCCGGAGTGAAAATAGTCGGGACCACTCCCGGTGATGACCGTAGTTTGAGGAGTTCATGTATTCATCGTGTGTTAATGCTTTGTTCCAGTTCTCTATTAAAAGGGGGCCTTAATATCCCTTAGTTTCCAATAGGACCCCGCTGCCATGGGAGGGTAGGACAAAATATGTCATGCAAGTTCTTTCCATAAGCATGTATGACTATTTACGGAATACATGCCTACATTATATTTATGAACTAGAGCTACTGCCATATCACCCTAGGTTATGACTGTCACATGATGAATATAATCAAACAAATTACCGATCCAATGCCTACAAATTTATCTTATATTGTTTCTGCTAAGTTACTACTGCTATCATTACTGTTGCACTTGCTACAAAATCACTGATATCATTGTTATGTTACTATTGTTGTTGTCACTATTATCAAAACTATCATACTACTTTGCTACTGATCACTTTGCTGCAGATAATTAATCTCTAGGTGTGGTTGAATTGACAACTCAACTGCTAATACTTACAAATATTCTTTGGCCCCCCTTGTGTCGAATCTATTAATTTGGGTTGAATACTCTACCCTCGAAAACTGTTGCGATCCCCTATACTTGTGGGTTATTGCACTCCCATCATATGTCATGAGAAATAACTACACCTCCTTTTGCTGATTTCAAAAGGCTTTCTACTCCTACCATCCAAGCCAATCCTTTGAGATCTAATCCCCTTTTGCTCTCCACTCATACTTATCCAATCCAATAGCCATATCTTAAGAGAGTTTGGATGTTGAGGGGATTATCTTTTGAAGCACAAGAGCAAGTGATTCATCACCAAGCAACCTCTATCTTTTTACTTTCGAAGGGTGTGTGCCTCCTAAATTGCTTAGGTGCTTGGAAGTCTTCAAGTTTATGAAGAACCCAGGAACTTCGTAAGAGCTTAGAGATCGCTTACTTCGTGAAGATATACCCTAGTGTGGTCATTCCCGATGGGGAACATTGCATGGAAAAATATTACCACAAATCACCCAAGATCAATTCCGTGGAGATGCTACCAATAAGAGGGAGAGGTTGCATACCCTTGTAGACTGAAAGCATTAACGATCTAATGATCGTGGTTGGTGTAGTCGCGCTCCTTTCGCGATCCAATCCGATCCGACATTGAGCGGATGGCACCTCTGAGATGTGCACACGTACGGCTCAGTGACGTCTTCGCCTTCTTGATCCAGTAAGGGAGGGTAGAGAGGTAGATGGTATCTAGGCCAACACGAAGGCATGGTGGCGGCAGTAGAACAAATACAGTGTTTCGCCAAGCGCTACGCAGAGGAGTAACGGGAGGGAGAGGTGCCCAAGGGTGGAAGGATTCTGCCCCTGTGCCTCCCCATCTTCATATAAGCATGGGGGGGGCTAGTGGCTTGGCCTCCAACACCTAGGGTCGTTGGTCAACGGGGATAAAGAAATCCCCTCCTTTCCTTCCCCATCGATCGCTATCCCCCTTTCTAGGGATCTTGATCTTATCCCTACGGGATATGATCTTATAACTATTAGGGGAGATATTGGTGTGCCTAGACCAAGGGTGTGGGGCCTTGCCACACTACCTACATCCACATGGGTCTCCCATATAGGTGGCCCCACCCGAGAACCTTCTAGAACCTTCCTGGTACAATACCGAAAAATCTCATAACATTTTTCGGAACACTGAAAACCACTTTCCATATATAAATATTTACATGCGGGCCATTCCGGAGCTCCTCGTGATGTCTCGGATCCCATCCGGGACTCCAAACTACTTTCGAAATTCACCATATGAATATCCCAATACTACCTTAGCGTTACCGAACGTTAAGTGTGTGACCCTGCGGGTTCGAGAACATGCAGACATGACCGAGACACCTCTTTGACCAATAATCAATAGCGGGACATGGATGCCCATATTTATTCCCACATATTCTAGGAAGATCTTTATTGGTTTGAACCATGATGTTGAGGATTCAGTTAATCCCATATAAAATTCCCTTAGTTCGCTGATATGTTACTTACTCGATATTTGATCATCGGTATCTATCTGCATTACCTAGTTCCATCTCTTTACCGGCATGTCTCTTTACTCATTCCGTAATACAAGATCCCCATGATTAAAATCATTAGTCGCATGCTTGCAAGCTATTCACGATGTTGTATTACTGAGAGGGCCCAGACATATCTCTCCGTCGCACGAAGCGACAAAACCCAGTCTCGATCCATGCAATCCAAAAAACACGTTCTAAGATACCCGTAGAGGACCTTTATGATCACCTAGTTACGAAGTGGCGTTTGATAAGCCAGAAAGTCCGGCATTTGGGAGTGGCATGATCTCATGGTCTAAGGAACATATACTTGACATGAAGAAAATTGTTGCAAATAAACTAAGTGATACGATTCGATCCTAAGCTTGTGGTTGGGTCTATCCATCACATCATTCTCCTAATGATGTGATCCCATTTTTGAGTGACAACTCATGTCTATGGTTAGGAAAACTTAACCATATTTAATCAACGAGTTAGTCTAGTAGAGGCTCACTAGGGATATTATATTCGTTTATGTATCCACACATGTATTTAAGTTTCCGGTCAATACAATTATATCATGTATAATTAACATTTTATAACAAATAAGGAAATATGACAATAACATCTTTATTACTAGGGCGTATTTCCAACAATCTCCCACTTGCACTAGAGTTAATAATCTAGTTTACATAGTTATGAATCTAACACCCATGGAGTTCTGGTGTTGATCATGTTTTGCTCATGGAAGAGGTTTAGTCAATGGGTCTGCCACATTCAGATCCATATGTATTTTGCAAATATCTATGTCACGTGTAGATACTGCTACCACACTCTTCTTGGAGCTACTCCAAACGACTGCTCCACCATCCAAAATAAATATGTATCCTGTTTGAGACTTTGAGTCATCCAGATCAGTGTCAAAGCTAGCATCAATGTAACCCTTAACGATGAGATCTTTATCACCTCCATAAATGAGAAATATTTCCTTAGTCCTCTTTAGGTACTTAAGGATATTTTTGCCCATTGTCCAGTGATCCACTCCTGGATCACTCCGGTACCTCCTAGCTAAACATATGGCAAGGCACACATTAGGTCTGGTACACAACACGGCATACAAGATAGAGCCTATGGCTGAGGCATAGGGGATGACTTTCATCCTTTCTCTTTCTTCCACCGTGGTCGGGCTTTTGGTCTTACTCAACTTCACACCTTGAAACACAAGCAAGAACCCCTTGTTCGACTGGTCCATTTTGAACTTCTTCAAAACCTTTTCAAGGTATGTACTTTGTGAAAGTCCTATTAGGCGTCTTCCTCTATCTCTATAGATCTTGATGCCCAATATTTGAGCAGCTTCACCGAGGTCTTTGATTGAAAAAATCTTGTTTAAATAACCCTTTATGTTTTCCAGAAATTATATATCATTTCCAATCAATAATATGTGTCCACATACAGTATTAGAGATGCCAAAGAGCTCCCACTCACTTTCTTGTAAGTACAAGCTTCTTCAGGAACTTGAAAAAAATCCAAAAGCCTTGATCACCTCATCAAAACAAAGGCTCCAACTCTAAGATGCTTGCACTAGTCCATAAATGGATCACAGGAGCTTGCATACCTTATTAGCATCCTTAGGATTGACAAAACCTTATGGTTGCATCATATAAAACTCTTCCTTAAAGAAATCATTAAGGAATGTTGTTTTGAAGTCCATCTGCCAGGTTTCATAATAAAAAATGCAACAATTTCTAACATAATCCTAACAGACTTCAACACCGCTACTTGTGAGAAAGTCTCATCGTAGTCGGCCCCTTGAACTTGTCAAAAACCCTTTATGACAAGTGGAGCTTTATAGATGGTGACATTACCATGTTCGTCTTCTTATTAAAGATCCATTTGTTATCAATGGCCTTTCAGTCATCAGGTAAGTCTACCAAAGTCCATACTTGGTTTTCATACATGGATCCTATCTCGGATTTCATGCCCTCAAGACTTTATCAAAATCCAGGCTCATCATTTCTTCTTCATAGTTAGTAGGTTCACTTGTGTCCACCAACATGACTTCCAAGAGAGGATTACCATACCATTCAGGGGATGTATGTGTCCTGGTTGACCTACGATGTTTAGTAGTAGCTTGATTCGAAGTTTCATGATCATCATCATTAGTTTCCTCTCCGGATGGTGTAGGCATCATGGGAACTTCTTTCTGTGATGCAGTTCTTTCCAATTCGAGAGAAGATACAATTACCTCATCGATATCTACTTTCCTCCCACTCACTTCTTCCTAGAGAAACTCCTCTAGAAAGGATCCATACTTGGCAACAAAAATCTTGCCCTCGGATCTGTGATAGAAGGTATACTCATACATCTCCAACGTATCTATAATTTTTCTTGTTCCATGCTGTTATATTATCATTCTTGGATATTTTACAATCATTTCATAGCAACTTTATATGATTGTTTGGGACTAACCTATTGACATAGTGCCCATTGCCAACTGTTGTGTTTTGCTTGTTTTTTACATCACAGAAAATCAATACCAAATGGAGTCCAAACGCAGCAAAACTTTTTGGAGAACTTTTATGGACCAGAAGACACAACTTGGGCCAAAGAAGTACAGAGGGTTGCTCCGAGGGGGGCACAACCCACCTGGGCGCGCCTGAGGGCCCAGGTGCACCCTGGTGGGTTGTGCCCACCTCGGTGGCCTCCCGCACCGCCTCTTCGCCCTATGAATACCAAATATTCCAAAAACCCTAGGGGAGTCGATGAAACACAATCCCAGGCGCCGCAAGTTCCAAAACCATGAGATCCAATCTAGACACCATCACGGAGGGGTTCATCATCCTCTTTGGTTCCTCTCCGATGATGCGTGAGTAGTTCATCATAGACCTACGGGTCCGTAGTCAGTACCTAGATGGCTTCCTCTCTCTCTTTTGATTCTTAATACAATGGCCTCTTGGAGATCTATTTGATGTAACTCTTTTTGGTGTGTGTTTGTTGGGATCCAATGAACTTTGAGTTTATGATCAAATCTTTTATCCATGAATATTACTTGAGTCTTCTTTGATCTCTTATATGCATAAATACTTATAGCCTCGTATTTCTTCTTCGAATCTTTGGTTTAGTTAGGCCGACTAGATCAATTTTTATTGCCATGGGAAGTGGTGCTTTGTGATGGTTCGATCGTGCGATGTTCTTTCCCAGTCACAGAAGGGGCAGCAAGACACGCATGTATCGTTGCTATTAAGGATAACAAGATGGTGTCTATTCCTACATGAATAGAACTCATCTACATCATGTCATCATTCTCATTGCATTATTCTGTTTCTCCATGAACTTAATACACTAGATGCATGCTGGATAGTGGTCGATGTGTGGAGTAATAGTGGTAAATGCAGGCAGGAGTCAGTCTACTAATCTTGGACGTGATGCCTATATGATGATCATTGCCTGGATATCGTCATAATTATTTGAGGTTCTATCAATTTCCCAATAGTAATTTGTTTACCCACCGTGTGGTATTCCTTGGAAGAAACCACTAGTGAAATCTACGGCCCCCGGGTCTATTCTTTATCATATTTGCTTTGAGATCAATTTTTATTTTCTTTTGTTTTCATATCTATTATTCCAAAAAGCCAAAAATACCTTGCTGCAATTTTTTATTACTTGTTTTATATTGTGTTATTGCAAGATCTATTTATCCAAAATCATACAAACCAATCTATCTTTTGCCCGAGGAGGGATTGACAACCCCACTTACACGTCAGGTTGCAAATATTTGTTCTTTGTGTGCAGGTACCATTTACATAGTGTTTCTTAATTCTTCGATGATATGGCTTGAAGCTACGTCGGTATTTCCCCAAAGAGGAAGGGATGATGCAGCACAGCGGCGGTGGGTATTTCCCTTAGATATGAAACCAAGGTTATCGAACCAGTAGGAGAACCAAGCAACACAACGTAAATAGCCCCTGCACACAGGTAACAAATCATCGCAACCCGACGTGTTAAAGAGGTTGTCAATCCGTTTTGGGTAACGGCGCCTCAAGTGGCAAACGGACGTGAGATAAATTTGTAGTAGATTGATAGATCGAACGCCAAATAAAATAAATAGAAATAAAAGGCAACAAGGTATTTTTGTATTTGTAGGTTTAATAGATCTGAAAATAAATGCAATGAAAAAGTAGATCGCAAAGGCAAATATATGAGAAAGAGACCCGGGGGCCGTAGGTTTCACTAGTGGCTTCTCTCGAGAAAAATAAGCAAACGATGGGTGAACAAATTACAGTTGGGAAACTGATAGAAGTTCAAATACTTAGGAAGATATCCAGGCAATGATCATTATATAGGCATCACAACCAAGATTAGTAGACCGGCTCCTGCCTGCATCTACTACTATTAGTCCGCACATCGACCGCTATCCAGCATACATCTAGTGTATTAAGTTCATGGAAAAACAGAGTAATGCAATAAGAATGAAGACATGATGTAGACAAGATCTATCTATGTAGAGATAGACCCCATTGTTTTATCCTTAGTAGAAACGATACATACATGTCGTTTCCCTTTCTGTCACTGGGATCAAGCACCGTAAGATCGAACCCACTACAAAGCACCTCTTCCCATTGCAAGATAAATAGATCAAGTTGGCCAAACAAAACCCAAATATCGGAGAAGAAATACGAGGCTATAAGAGATCATGCATAAAAGAGATCAAAGAAACTCAAATACTTTCATGGATATAAAAAGATAGATCCGATCATAAACTCAAAAACCATCGATCCCAACAAACACACCGCAAAAGAGTTACATCATATGGATCTCCAAGAGACCATTGTATTGAGAATTCAGAGAGAGAGATGAAGCCATCTAGCTACTAACAACGGACCAGAAGGTCTACAAAGAACTACTCACGCATCATTGGAGAGGCGCCAATGGAGGTGGTGAACCCCATCCGAGATGGTGTCTAGACTAGATCTGGTGGTTCTAGACTCTGCGGCGGCTGGATGAATATTTCGTCGACTCCCCTAGGGTTTCTGGAACATTGGGGTATTTATAGAGCAAAGAGGTGGTCCGGGGGCACCCGAGGTGGGCACAACCCACCAGGGCGCGCCTGGGCCTCCTGGCGCGCCCTGGTGGGTTGTGCCCTCCTCGAGGCACTCCCAGGTGCAACCAGGGCCCATTACGTTCCTTCTGGTCCAAAAAAATCTCCGTGGAGTTTCGTTGCGTTTGGACTCCGTCTGATATTGATTTCCTGCGATGTAAAAAACATGCAGATAACAACAACTGGCACTTGGCACTATGTCAATAGGTTAGTACCAAAAAATGATATAAAATGACTATAAAATGAATATAAAACATCCAAGATTGATAATATAACAGCATGGAACAATAAAAAATTATAGATACGTTGGAGACGTATCAGCATCCCCAAGCTTAACTCCTACTCGTCCTCGAGTAGGTAAGTGATAAAAACAGAATTTTTGATGTGGAATGCTGCCTAACATGTCATATCATATTATTTTCTTTATAGCATGGACATTTGGAATTTTATGTGATTCATAGCAATAGTCTAGTTTTGACATGATAATTTTAATACTCAAGCATATCAACAAGCAACCATGTCTTTCCAAATATCAACACTAAAATAAGTTATCCCTAGCCCATCATGCTCGGCCATTGATCCATTCATGAAACACACTCGCATATTAGTTACACCCAATACTTAAGTACGATCATATTGCCTCCTAGTTGGTGCTTTTATAAGAGAAGATGGAGACTCAAATTCAAAATAAAAATTGCATAAATTAAAATAAAGGCCCTTCGCAGAGGGAAGTAGGGATTTGTAGAGGTGCCAGAGCTCAAAGCAAAAAAATTAGAGATAAAAACATTTTGGGAGGTGTATCCATCCCACCAACGAAAACGACTTAGAGTTCCCAACACTTTCCATGCTATATATACCATAGGCGGTTCCCAGACAGAAAATAAGTTTATTCCTTTTTCCACCATACTTTCACTTTCCATGGCTAGTCGTATCCACGGTTGCCCTCCATACCAACACTTTCCAAGGAATTTATTATATGACTCATTTTTTCATTTCGGGACTGGGCATCCCTAATACCTTTGACTTACTCTCGTGCAATGACAAGTGAATAAACACTCATCGTGAGAATAACACATCTAGCATGGAAAATATTAGCCACCCCTCACCGCTCCGCGAGCGAAACAAACACACAAAAGAGAAGTTTATCTTGAAAATTAGAGATGGCACATGCAAATTTTCTTAGAACGGCAAAAGAATACCGCATATAGGTAGATATAGTAGATCATGTGGCAAAACTGGTTTAAAGGATTTTGGATGTACAAGTAGAGACCATAGTTAGTCTAAAATGAAGGCTAGCAATAGATTGAGAAGCGACCAACCAAGAAATGAATAATCTCATAAGCAAGCATTAAGCATAAATAACACCGAATAATGTACCACAAGTAGGATATAATTTCATTGCATGACTATTGACTTTCGTGCTTGCATAGGGAATCACAAACCTTAACACCAATATTCTTACTAAAGCATAATTACTCATCAACATAACTCACATATCACATCATCATATCTCAAAACTATTACTAAGAATCAAGTTTATTTTGTCCAATGATCTTCATGAAAGTTTTTATTATATCCTTCTTGGATGTTTATCTCTTTGGGACTAATTTTCATGTGTTGCTTTTCATAAGCTCAAACAAATATAAGTGAAGATCATGAGCATAAATTTTTCTTTCTCTCAAAATAATTGAAGTGAAGAAAGAGAGAATTTCTTCAAAACTTTACTAACTCTCAAATAAATCTAAGTGAAGCAAGAGAGCATTTCTTCAAAAAAAATAAGCACACCGTGCTCAAAAATAAGTGAAGCACTCACTACTGGAATCAGGATCTTTACCGTCAGCATGTTATTTGCCGTCTGCTAGCTGATGGCAAAGAAGGTCTTTGCCATATGCATACAGAAGGCTGACGGCAAAGAACAAGCAGACGACAAAGAGATAGTTTGTCGTCAACAATCTCTTTGCCGTCTGCTAGTGGACGGCATAGAAGCTTTGTCCTCTGCTAGATGACGGCAAAGAGGGAGGGTGGCCCACTGGCTGTCAACCCCTAATGGGGCCCCTCATTGCCATCCGCTAGCGGACGACAAAGTATTCTATGCCGTCCGCCAGCTGACGGCAAAGAGTTTGCGGATGGAAAATGTCAGCACCCAGATCCTAAGTCACACCGATCTAGCAAGCAACACATCATATCACTTTGCGGCCTCACGCATGGTATTCCCACGGGTGCCACCTTACCTGGCCCGGGACCGTTTGCGCCTTTTGGCTCGCGTATATGATAGTGTCGCTAGCATCCATATGACAAAGAACCCGGGCCGACATGACTAGTCGTGAACCCAAAGTGGCACTAACTTACAGGGACAGGCATACATGAAACAACATCGAGCATGTCGGTCAGCAGCGTGTGAATCCGGGCTGTAGCACTAGGCTAACAGGACTCCGGGAACCCGGGCTGTAGCAGGCTAGGCAGGACTCCGGATGTCACCACGTGACATTTCCCCGAAGGGAGAGACACAGGAACCAAGTGAATCACATGCCGGCCAGTCAAGTGTTCCGGAGCAGTAGTGCTGGGCTAGCAGGACTCCGGTGAACCGGGCTGTAGCTGACTACTATGGCTCATGGAAGCACAAGACTACATTTCCCCATAAGAGAGGCTACCAAGGATAAACAACTAGGTTGATGGATCCCACACATACCAAGCATTTCAATCATACACACAATATGCTCGATATGTGTAAATACAACATGGCATCACAGCATAACTCTACGACTCAAGTATTTATTCATTAGGCTCCGAAGAGCGAGATATTACAAACATGGGTGTCATGACCCAACATTAAGAGCATACAAGTCAAAGCACATACGGAAGCTTAACATGTCTGAGTACAGACATCTACAAATGAAAAAGGTTGAGAAGCCTGACTATCTACCAGATCCTGCCGAGGGCACAAGATCGTAGCTGAGGTATCAAGCTAAACGTCGAAGTCCACACGGAACTACTAGCGAGACTGACGTCTCTCTGTAAAACATAAAATAGGCAAACGTGAGTACAAATGTACCCAGCAAGACTTACATCAGAACTAGCTACATATGCATCGGTATCAACAAAGGGGGAGGTGGAGTTTAACTGCAGCAAGCCAGCTTTGACTCGGTGGCTATCCTGAACTACGACGGCAAGTAAATCTTTTGAGGTGGCGCACACGAGTCCACATATTCACCATATCAATAAACCACTATGGATCCGCTCCCGTCTCCCTATGAGAACGCCATCCATAACACTCATGCTTATCTTGCGAGTTTTAGAGTATCTACTTTTACTTGTCTATGAACTGTATAGGCAACCCAGAAGTCCTTTACCGCGGACACAGCTATTCGAATAGATGATGTTAACCCTGCAGGGGTGTACTTCTTCATACACGCTCTCGCCACTTACCACCATGTACACATCGTGTATCTCGGCAACCTTCAAGCGGAAGCCTGGCGAGGGAGTCGGCCATGACCTGACTAACCACACAAGTCTCTAGTCCAGGTTTATCGCCTATTCGGGTTCCATCCGCAAGGAGATCCGGCCGGGGTGTCGCTCACGGCCCCAAACGATGTGTGCAGGGTTCCCAAGCCCACCTCGACGGATGGATCTACGCTTGGTACACCGTGCCAAGGTGCCTAGTCTGTCCCAAGCCCACCTGTACCGGGTGCCACTTGGTAGACTACTAACACTACCTACAAACACCAAAAACTAGTTGCAACTCCTGGACAGAGATCAAGTTGATTAATAAGTCGAGAGGGGTCAAGTTACCGGAACCCAATGTGTGGTAGTAACTGTTCATGGATCGCAAACACAGAACTCATTTCCTAAGGACGGTTTCAATGAGACAACCCACCATGTACTCCTACATGGCCTCTCACCGCTACCTTTACCAAACCGTGTTCACACACTTAGCTCTCAACAGTAGGACATGTTCACAACTTTCCAATTCATCCCCGATGAATCAGACCTGACCCAACTCTAAGCAATAGCAGGCATGACATACAAGCATGAATGAGTAGGCACATCAGTGCTCAAACAACTCCTACTCATGCTAGTGGGTTTCATCTATTTACTATGGCAATGACAGGTCATGCAGAGGAAAGGGGTTCAACTACCGCAGCATCTAACAGTTGAATCGCTCTTGTCCTAATGCAGTAAAAGAGAGCAGGAGCGAGAGAGTGGGATTGTATCGGAATGAACAAGGGGGTTTTGCTCGCTTGGCACTTCTGAAGATAGTATAGCTCTTCATCGGTGTCATCGAACTCATCGTCGAAACCACGTCTACTGAGAGGGGACAAATACCAGCAAAGAAGGAATAACACAATCAATGCAATGCAACAATATGATGCATGAATGTGACATGTCAATATGCTGCGATTTGAGCTAATGCAGCTAGCAATGATTTAAATGGAGTTGGTTTGAACGCAAGATTCAAATTCAAACTCCACATAAGGCATTTCAAATGCCCTTAATTCAAATTGTCATATACAGCAACTTTAAGTTGTTCCAACATGCATGAAAATGGTACAGATGGATATATTGGATTTTTCTGATCATTTTTCATATATAAATTATTTCATTTGGAGTTACGGTTGATTTTCTATGATTTTTAGAAGTTTAGGATATTTTCTGAAACAAAAAAATCATTTCTGATTTATTTAAAATCCAGAAAGGCTTTACTGCGTCAGCACTAAGTCATGCTGACGTCAGCTGGTCAACTGGGCCGGTCCAGGTCAAACCTAACCTGCGGGATCCACTGGTCAGTCACACAATGCTGTGTGGGTCACCGACAGGTGGGGTCAGGTCAACAGGTGACGTGGCCATGTCAAACTGACCTGTAGGGCCCGTGGTGTTAGTTTAATCTAAACAGAAATAAAACCTAGGTTAATTATGGTGTGGGCCCCAGGTGTCAGTGAGCTAGGGGGTTAGTTAGGGCATCATTAGCGCTAATGATGTCGCCATGTCAGCTGCGTCAGCGGTTAGACGACGGCGACGAACTAGAGTGGGGGTGGCTCGCCGGAGTTGCACTTGGGGCTGCCGCTTGTTGCGATGAGGGCATCAGAAAGGAGCCCTTGCTCGCCCGCATCCAGGGAAGCACGCGGCTGGGCATGGGGTGGCCTAGTTCACCGGCGGTGAGCTCATCCGCGACGGTCCGAGCACGGGGATGAGGCAGGCGAGGCTGCAAGCCACGGGGACGCCGGATGAGGTGCTCTACGGGCTCCTGGGAACTCCTGGAGTTCGACTACGCACCCAGATGCGACTGGAACGAGCCCTGGCCGCGTCGGCGACATCGCCGGCGGCAAGGAGCTTACGGGTGCGACGGGGAGATAAGCTAGGGGTTGAGCGCGAGGAGGGGAGCAGGGGGAAACGGAGAGAGGCTCACGGAGAGGAGGATGGTGCAGAAGGCGGGGCCGGGGACGCGTTGGTTGCTGCGAATCGACGATGAGGTAGCCGGTGGTCGGAGGTTGAGGATGAGCTCGGGGACGATGCTGCAGGGCTCCCGCGGTCGAATGGGTTGGTGAAGACGACGCAAAAGGCGAGGGCGGTCCTCTGGACGCGTCGGCAAGGCGAGGGGGAGGCAGTGGCGGCGAGCTCGCTCGGCTTCGGGAGAGGGAGCGAGAGAGGCGAGGTAGGGAGAGAGGGAAGCGGTCGAGGGGGTCCAGGGGTCTGCGTGGCGATGCCAGAGTCGTCCAGAGCGTCGGGGTGGTGCACACAGGCAGGCAGGAGGTGGCCGGCGCACGTCGGGCACACGCCCGCGTCCTCCTGGCCGGGTGGAGAAGACGACTGGCAGTTGGGCTGCACAGTAGCGGGCCGCGTGGGTGGGTTGGCCTCTCTGGTGGGCTTCACAGGTGAGGCCAGGTAAGTTACAGGTACTCCCTCCTGCTCTATTTTCTATTTTAATTACTGTTTTCTATTTCTTTCAATTTTTTTTGATTTAGTTCAAGCACTAAATCATTTTTGTTTCTTTTGATAATTTTTTGCTGGGACTGAAAGGAATATTCTAGATCCCCTCACAAAATAACAGAATTTTTGAAGCATTAAATATATTTATAACATATATTTTCTCCAACTCAAATACAATATGTATTAGTTCAAAGATCCAAAATGTCATGGAAAAATGTGCATCATATCTGGTTACTATTTCCAGCATTTTCCAAAAAATGATGAACATTTTTGAAAGCCACTTTGGGTTCACTAAAAATATTTTGGTTGAACTTATTGATTTCCTTTGATGCTAGGGTTTGAAACAATCCCCATTTCAAATTCAAAAGTATTTAAACATGATGCAACACATGACTACCTAGCTCAAAGCATACTAGAACTAGGGATGTGACAACTCACCCCCACTAAACAAGAATCTCGTCCCGAGATTCAAGCGTAGGGTAAAAAGAAGAGGGGTCACAAAACTATCACAATCCTCATGATCCAACTTGCACTTCATAGGAACATAGATTCCTTGCATCATCTTGGTCTTGACAACTCTGCTTTCGAGTTCTCCATCCAACACAAAGACAGAAATAAACTCTACAGGATTCGATCTTCTCGAAGATCGAGCACTCAAGATCAACTCATGAAGTGAGACGTAAGAACACCTCTTGAGTTGAGACACAAAGCACACATCAGACACAATGAAAAGAAGCAGATGATAAGGGTTCAATTTGGTAGGCAACAATTCCACGCTAGAGTAGGATGGTGTATGGTTTCAAGGTAGCGAGGAGATTTATTGCCATGATTCCACAACGGGGCACCTTAGGGGAGGTGACTCGTAAAATTATTACCTTAAGTGGCAAAAAGAATTACTTTTGATCCATAGATCATTGAAACTCTTCATACCAGCCTGAGGCAAATCACAATTGATCGTTTGAAAGAATTTGAGAGGATGGCATACTCAGTTTGGAAAGAAAACTACAGTTATAGAACAACTCGGCAAATGGAAGGCACATTCCAGTTGATACCAAGTGTTGGGGATATTACTATCTGGGGTAAACCGGCCTGTAGGGCCCGGGTTACCTCCGTCAATAGACCCGAGATGTTAAAGCCCAAGGAGAAATAGAAGGGCCCAAGGCCTATAATCGGTTTAAAGGTTTATGGTGTAAACCGGCCTGGGGTAAACTTGTATTGTAAGTTAGGAATAGAGAGACCGACCCGGGCACGTTTATAAGCCGGAGGTCGGGACTTTGCAGACCGACGGGCGTCACCCGTGTATATAAGGGGACGACCCGACGGCGGTTTGGGGCAGAGAAGAAGAACTCGAGGTTTAGGCGAAGCTTATCGCTCCCTAAGCCCTCGAAACCCATCAATCCCATCACAACTAGACGTAGGCTTTTACCTTCATCGAAGGGGCCGAACTAGTATAAAAACCGTGTCCTTGTGTCCACTTTTAACCCCTTCAAGCTAACCCGTTGCGATGGCTCCACGACTAAGTCCTCTCACTAGGACATCTGCCGTGACAAATCCACGACAGTTGGCGCCCACCGTGGGGCTATCGCGAGATGGTTTCAGGTTCTTGGAGGGCCGCTTTGAAGGACTCGAGGGTTACGCTGTGGGACGGATGACCAAGAGCCGCCGCGGAAAACTCTACATCGACAGCACAGGCTGGGGCCCCGACGCCGGCTCGATCAAGTACGGGTACCGGGTCCCCTTTGGCGGCATCCATGTTTTCATCGGCAAGATCGGAGAACCAGGCCCCGAGTTAGGCGTCTGCGCCGACCTCGTCGAGACAGCTCAGTGCACGAGATCGACCCTGGCTAAACCGACCAGGAAGCACGCCTTCGTGGGAGTCATCCACGGAGGAAGCTACGAGGAAAGATCCGAATCTGGTGACGAAACCGCCATCTACTCCGGCGATGAAACGTCGACCGGGGAGACCGAATCTCTTTACCAGCTACAAGATGATCGGATTGGGGGCGGCTCCGATGGCAACAGTATTCCGGACCCCTCTGATCTGCCCTATCGGGTTGGGATCTTCATGGCTGGAACACAGGCGGCGCCACGATCATCAGCTGCAGCAGCAGCGATCTCCGGATCGGCAGCAGCAACGGCTGCGCGGGCGGGAGGCCCTACCGGTTCACCAGCCCAAGTTTTGTCAGACCTGTTTGACGCACTGGCAGCGCTCATGGCGGAAGCCAACCCGGTGGATCAGGAGGTTCATAATGCTGAGATTGCCAAAGTGAGAGAGCAGATCGCTCAAGCTAAAGCGGAGCTGGCAGCAGAAGAGATCAGGATGACGGCGGAGCGCGCCGCTTTGGATGCACAGGCTTACAGGCTCATGATGGACCAGAAGGCGTTTCAGGAAGTCCTGAAGAGGAAATCCCGATCTCGATTGCCTGCAGCCCTCGACGCCCGAAATCTCTTCAACACCCCGGGGGTAAACCGTGCGGAGGCGACAGTTGGCGCCCCGGTTCAGCACCGGATAATAAGCCTGCCTCGTCACAACACTGGTACACCACCGGCCGTGCCAACACCGTCAGGTCATTATTCCAACCCGATGGATAACCTCGTCGCGGCGGCAGCTCGGCTGGAAGCCATTCCGATCGAAGGCGATTCACCGCAGGACGTAGAGACACGCCGGGTCAAGGAGCTCCTTAGGACCGCGTTGGCCCAACAAGAAGCATATTCACAAAGCCGTGATCGGATTCACTCCACCCCTCGCCCCAGCAGGAGCCATAGTAGGCGTATGGAGGAGTCGGCTGTTTCAAGCAATGCCAGGCGTGAAGCGCTCCGCGGCAACAACCCGGCAGGCGTCGACAATGCTCAGGAGAGTGTGGATCGCACCCGTGCGCGGGAGGCCGGAATAGCAGCGCAGCATCAGGCTCGTCAGCTTACACCTATCTTCCCAGCAGCTACGGTTGAACCGGGGGTGGTCTCCAGTTCTTTGGGAGTACCGTGCCTTGTTCCCGCTTTACGCAACGTACGCCTGCCCAAAGACTTCAAAGGCCCCCGCAAGGTACCAAACTACACGGCAGATCAGCCTCCGGAGACATGGGTGGAGAGCTATGAAATGGCTATGGAGATGCTGGATGTGGATGACACGGCGTGTGCCAAGTATTTTACTATGATGTTAGAAGGAACGGCCCGGACTTGGCTAAAGAGCTTACCGCCTAATTCAATTAGTTCATGGGCCCAATTGCGCGCCCGGTTTATCAAGAATTTCAAGGACACGTGCAAACAGCCAATGTCGATAGTTGACCTAGCAGCCTGCGTTCAGCAAGAAGGGGAATCAACTACCCATTGGGTACGGCGGGTATCAGAAGTTTTGCACTCGTCAGATCGCATCAACGCAGACACCGCCGTGGTGCTGTTGGAAAGCAACTGTCGGTTTGGCCCTTTGAAGCTAAAGCTGGGCCGGATGAAGCGTGATTGTACAGATATAGGAACGCTCATGACCGCTTTAGTGAAGTATGCGGATTCTGACAGTACCAAGGATCCTGACTCTGGTGATGACAAAGCAGGGAAGGGAAAGAAGAGTAGCAACACCAAAGGCCAGCAACATCGGCCGGCAGGTAATGGAGGCGGAGGTAAGCGTAAACCGGACGGGAGCATGGACTTGGTGGCCAGCACAAGTGCACAGAATAAAGGCCAGCGGCGTAAGGGGAAACAGCCAAGTTTCCGCGCAAATCCCGGTCCTAATCCGGAGCGTTTGAATTTTTTCTTAAACCAGCCCTGTCCGAAGCACGGAACAAAAGAGGAACCAGCAACCCATCTTTGGAAGGATTGTTATATCATGAAGGAATTCAAAAGCTCAAACACTTTCCAATATGATCACAGCTCCGGCGGTGGTTCAGGTTCCGGATCAGGATACGGTGGCGGAAATTCCGGTCCAGGATTCCAGGGTAATCCGGGCGGACAGGACAGCCGAAATAATCAAAGTAATCAAAGTGGTTACGAACAGCAGCAATCAGGTTATCAGAACAACCCGAAGCAGTTGAGTGGTGGACAGTATCATGTCTTTACTACAAGCTTGGATAAACGAGATAGAAAGCTTCAGAGGCGGGCAGTCAGTGCTGTCGAACCGGCCACGCCTCACTATCTGCGTTGGTCGGAACAGCCTATCATATGGAGCCGAGAAGATCATCCTCCCAGGGTTTATAATCCGGGTCAGTTAGCACTGGTGGTAGCGCCTCAGGTGGGAGGTTATAAGCTCACCAAGGTGCTCATGGACGGAGGGAGCAGCATTAACATCTTGTATTATGAGACCTTCCGTCGCATGGGACTGGTGGATAAGGATCTCAAACCAACCCATACCGTGTTCCACGGGGTGGTGCCTGGCAAGTCTGCATATCCGGTCGGTAAGATAGCCCTTGAAGTGGTCTTTGGCGATAGTCACGATTCCAGATCAGAGACGCTGACGTTCGAAGTGGTTAAAATCCAAAGTCCGTACCACGCTTTGTTCGGACGGCCAGCCTATGCGAAATTTATGGCACGGCCCTGCTACGTGTATCTGCAACTTAAGATGCCGGGGTACAAGGGCACTATAACGGTTCATGGCAGCCGTCGAATCGCTTTGGAATGCGAGGAAGGAGATGCGACTTATGCAGAATCGGTTTGTGCTACGGAAGAGCTAAAGCAGTACAAAGACAGTGTTGATCCGGAGGATATGACTTCATTAAAAAAGCCAACTACGGACCACGATCCGGCCTTGAAGTTCAAGTCAGCGGCCGAAACTAAGCTTGTTGACTTCGTGCCTGGCGATTCATCCAAGCAGTTCAGCATCAGTGCAAACTTGGATCCAAAATAGGAAAGCGCGCTCATCGAGTTCATCCGTGAGAATCGGGACATCTTTGCATGGAAGCCGTCTGACATGCCTGGTGTACCGAGGCAACTCGCTGAGCACACCCTTAATGTGGATCCTAAGTATAAGCCGGTAAAGCAGTTCTTACGGCGGTTTAACGAAGAAAGACGTAAAGCGATTGGTGAGGAAGTGGCCAGGCTCCTGGCAGCTGGTTTTATTATTGAGGTTTTTCATCCCGAATGGCTTGCTAATCCGGTGCTGGTTCTTAAGAAAAACGGCACCTGGCGCATGTGTGTGGATTACACAGACTTGAATAAAGCTTGTCCAGCGGATCCTTTTGCTCTCCCCCGGATTGATCAAATCATTGATGCAACAGCAGGTTGCGAGCGTTTGAGTTTTTTGGATGCCTATTCGGGTTATCACCAGATCAAGATGGCAGTTAAGGACCAGGAGAAGACGGCGTTCATTACTCCCTTTGGAGCCTTCTGCTATGTGTCTATGCCCTTCGGGCTTAAGAGTGCGCAGGCTACTTATCAACGGTGTGTGCAAAATTGCCTCCACAAGCAGATTGGTCGTAATGTGCATGCTTATGTGGATGATATTGTGGTCAAGTCACGAAAGAAGGAGACCCTGGTTGACGATTTGAAGGAGACTTTCGATAACTTGAGAGTGTACCAAATGATGCTCAACCCGGCGAAATGCGTTTTTGGTGTGCTTGCAGGCAAGTTGTTGGGGTTCTTAGTATCCCATAGAGGAATTGAGGCTAATCCGGAAAAGATCACAGCCATCACCTCCCTGGCCAAACCGAAATGCGTCAATGATGTTCAGCGCATGGCCGGACGGATTGCAGCGTTAAGCCGGTTCATCGGTCGCCTCGGTGAAAAGGCGATCCCCTTGTATCAAATGCTCAAGAAGACGGATCAATTTGTCTGGAGTGCGGAGGCGGATAAAGCGTTTGAGGACTTGAAGCGGCAGCTAGTCAATCCGCCAGTTTTGGCAGCCCCTGTAGATAAAGAGCCACTCCTGTTATATGTTGCTGCGAATGCCAGAGCGGTTAGTGTGGCGATGGTGGTAGAACGAAAGGAGGCTGGAAAGGAACATCCGGTTCAGCGACCGGTTTACTATATCAGTGAAGTACTTATCGAGTCCAAACAAAGGTATCCGCATTGGCAGAAGCTGGTATATGGTGTTTTTATGGCAAGCCGGAAGCTGAGGCAATATTTTCAAGGACACCCCATCACGGTGGTCAGTTCTGCTCCTTTGGGTGACATCATACAGAACCGGGAGGCGACCGGTCGGATTGCTAAGTGGGCTATCGAGCTTGGGCCGCACGGTTTAAGATACGTGCCCCGGACGGCTATAAAGTCACAAGCACTTGTCGACTTCATAAACGATTGGACAGAGTTACAAGCGCCTGAGGAGAAGCCAGATAACACCTATTGGACTATTCATTTTGACGGGTCCAGGCAATTGGAAGGCTCGGGGGCTGGAGTCGTTTTAACTTCCCCACGAGGAGATAAGTTTTGTTATGTCCTCCGTTTGATGTTCCCCTGTACAAATAATGCGGCTGAGTATGAAGCTTTGCTTCATGGTCTTCGGGTGGCTAAAGAGATGAATCTGAGCAGAGTTAGGTGCTTTGGTGATTCGGATCTGGTGGCTCAGCAGGTATCTGGCACCTGGGATTCTAAGGATCCGCTTATGGCTGCATACCGACGTGAAGTAGATATGGTGGCTGGGCATTTCAAAGGCTATCAAGTGGATCATGTGGACCGCAGAAAGAATGAGGCAGCAGATGCTTTAAGCCGCTTGGGCTCTCAGCGTAAACCGGTCCCACCCAATGTTTTCTTGGATGTATTGTATCACCCATCGGTACAGCTGCCCGGTGAGCTGGAGTTGGCTGTTCCTGATCCGGAGGCTCAATTAGTGGCGGCTCTTCACACCACCCCGGATTGGACGCTCCCTTATCTGGCATATATGAACCGGGGTGAGTTGCCAGAAGATGAAAGCTTGGCTCGTCAGATAGTACGACGGTCCAAGTCTATGACCATTTTCAAAGGAGAGTTACATCATCGCAGCGTGTCAGGAGCGCTGCAACGGTGCATATCCCCTAAGGAGGGGTGCGAGATATTACGAGAAATACATGAAGGGGATTGCGGCCACCACGCTGGTTCAAAATCATTGGTGGCTAAAGCGTTCCGCCACGGTTTCTACTGGTTAACTGCTCATGCTGATGCAGAAGACCTGGTCAGATTATGTGATGGTTGCCAGAAATTTTCCAGACGAGCACACATACCGGCTCAAGAATTGAGGATGATTCCAATCACTTGGCCGTTTGCGACTTGGGGGCTTGATATGGTTGGGCCTTTTAAGCGTTCCAAAGATAAGAAGACCCACCTACTGGTGGCGGTTGACAAATTTACAAAGTGGGTGGAGGCAGAACCTGTCAGTAAGTGTGATGCTGCCACGGCGGTTCGGTTTATAAAGAAGGTGATCTTCCGGTTTGGTTTTCCACACAGTATCATCACAGATAATGGTACCAATCTATCCAAGGGGGCCATGAAAGAGTTCTATGCACGGGAGCATATACGGCTTGATGTTTCTTCGGTAGCGCACCCACAGTCTAATGGTCAGGCAGAACGAGCGAACCAAGAGATCTTGAGAGGTATCAAACCCCGGCTTCTGGTCCCTTTGCAAAGGACGCCGGGTTGTTGGGTGGAGGAGCTACCGTCTGTATTATGGAGCATCAACACCACGCCTAACAGATCCACGGGGTTTACGCTGTTTTTTATGGTCTATGGAGCAGAGGCGGTTCTCCCAAGTGATATACGACATGACTCGCCTCGCGTGGCAGCATATGTTGAAGCGGACAATGAGCAGGCACGGCAGAACGCACTTGACTTGTTGGATGAGGAGCGTGACTTGGCAGCTGCCCGTTCAGCGATTTACCAGCAAGATCTTCGTCGTTACCACAGCCGTCGGGTTAGGACCAGAACCTTTCAGGAGGGGGATTTGGTGCTTCGGCTCATCCAGGATCAGTCTGATCAGCATAAATTATCCCCGCCTTGGGAGGGACCTTTTGTGGTCAGCAAGAATCTGAATAATGGGTCATATTACCTGATTGATATTCGAGAGCGCAAGGATTCACGCACATCAGAGGAGGAGACCAGCAGGCCGTGGAACATAGCTCATCTTCGGCCTTATTATACATGAGCCTTGGGCTCTGTTTATGTACATATCATGACCATGTATATATTATGACTAATACAATAAACCGGAGCCTCGAGTAAAGCGGGGTCTCTGCTGTTCTTCACATCATGTGTGTTTACCCCTGGAGGTCGCTTCACAGAAGTTCAAATTATAGATTCCGGTTTAAAAGCCGGTTCAAGGGAAGATGTCTCCTACAAGGCTGTGCAGCTCTTAATATCCGGTTCAATATCCCGGTTCAAGCATGAGGCTTCCTGTTCAAACATAGGTCGTATTCGAACCAAAGAGAACATAGCTATTCAAACACGGGGCTTCCTGTTCAAACATAGGTCGTATTCGAACCAAAGAGAACATAGCTATCCCTATAAAGTCAGTTGGGGACCTAGTCGGCCTGAACCATAGCTACACCTCCGGGGGGCTTGGTCATGTCTTGACGACGGTAATGCCTTCTGGCTGGCACATTTGCCACTGAATCAGTTGGGGACCTAATCGACTTGAACCGTAGATTACGCCTTATGGGAACTCGGTCATGTCTTGATGATGGTAATGCCTTCTGGTCGGCTTTTTAGCCAATGAATCATTTGGGGGCTTGGTCGTGTCCGAACCAACGCAATGCCACTTGATCGGCCCTTGGCCACTGAGTCACTTGGGGGCTTGGTCGAATCCGAACCAATGCAATGCCATTTGACCGGCATATTTGCCACGATTCAGTTAGGAACCTAGTCGACCTAAACCGTAGCTACACCTCTTGGGGGCTTGGTTTATTTTGTCTTGACGATGGTCACGCCTTCTGAACGGTTCATAGCAACCACTATTTGCATGCGTTTTACTATCGCGTTGCCTTTTCATATTTGGTTTTTGTTTTCTGCCTTTATTGTGGTGTTTTTTGTTCTTCGGAACGTCAAGTATTTTTAAACCGATTCTGCTGACATAGCCTGGTCCGTTTTTTAACCCGGAGGCAAGTTGCCCGGTTTGGCAAAGGCGCAGCACGGTTCATAGGGTCGAAAGATCTTGTGTACTCAGTAAAGACAGGAAACAAAGTTGGAAAACGTCATTGGAAAGAGCATCAGTACCCGTGCGCGAAGGCACATTCAAATGCAGAGGTATTAAACTATCTTATTACAAGGCAACGTAGTGCCTGAATATATTGTTCGTTGACGGATTAAAACGTCACCAATTAAGGTGAACCGGAGCGTTGATTACGCCTGTTCGCCGCCTCGGTTCGAAGGCTGGGGATCGTCTTGCGCCGCTTCAGCTCTATCTTGGTTACCCATTGGCTGGAAATCAGCAGTGGTCCAGTCGATTCCCATTAGCGCTTGAAAGACGGCTTCTTCGTGAATCAGCAAAGACGGTTCAATGTCAGGGGCGTAAGTATGCTTACGGATTGGAGGAATAAGGTTTCCCGCTTCAGGGACCGGGGCAGCTACTCGTTTGTTCTGGTTGTCGTATTGGGCTTGGTAATGTGACAGATCTGCTTCCTCAGCCAATTGACAAGCTAGGGGGCGCACCGCCCGGTTTATCGCCCTCAAATCGTCTTCACCAAAGTCTGAACCGTCTTCCTTCAAGCTGGGGTGTCCTTGGGCCGCTTCGACAGGATCGAAATCTGGTACCCACGCTTTGGCCCGGATCAAGGCAGTAATGGCTCCAGTTCGAGCAGCTGATCTTTTCAACTCTTCAATCCGGGCTGGAAGCATGGACAGCCTCTTTAACGTGTCTTGAATCAGAGACGGCGCAGGGTTGTTATGCGATGCAGTGGTGATAGCTCTTTGTGCTCCGGTGTACAACTGTTCAATCAGAGTATAAGCAGCTTTGAGTTTCATCCGCACATCAGAACCCAAGTGTCCAATACGTGAGCCTGCAGTGTTTCAAGATGGATTACAAACCGGACATAGGATGTAGCAGACAAGGTACAAATTGGAAGAAGGGCGTCGAAAAGTTTACCAAAGACGGCAGAGGTCATGGAGTGTATTTGTCGCTTCACGGTGGATAATTCATCGACCACCGGTTTAAGAGCAGCTTCGGCATTTTCAGCCCTCTTCGTCAAAAGAGCTCTCTCAGTAGCCCAATCAGCTTGTTCTTTTTTGCGGCTTTCTTTCAGCTGTTCCATAACGGTTAAGGCGTTGGCCAATTCATCCTTCGCTTTTTCAGTTTCAGCCTGTTGGGTTTTTAAGATTTCCTGAAGGTTCGAGACTTGTTTTGCTTTGATCTTCAGATCCCCCTGCAGCAGGTCGTCAACAGTGTTCAGAAAATATTGCACGGTTTGGAAGTATCAACCACACAAGCAAGTTATGTGCTCGATACTTGGGGGCTAATGCATACTTGATTTTAACGCAAGTTTTCCATTACAAAAAGTCCCAAGATTAATACAAGTATTTAAACTTGGCACTTGGGGGCTAATGGTTATCTGATGATGTTTTCTGGTTATGACCTATGTTGAAGCCTTGGGCTTTCTAAACCGGACCTTAATTGTCAAGGCAGCCTGATCCGGTTTACCATCTCGGTTTGGAAATATTGACAAGCTAAGTTGCAATGGAATGAAGCACAAGGGAGTTACCTCAAGTTTCTCCTTCATCATCTTGATCATGCCAGCTTCATAATCCCGACTGGTGTACAGTCGGTTCAGGTACCCAGAATAAAGATCCGGGGCGCTTAAAGCGGCGTACGTAGAGGAGTCAAGGTCCCATTTGCCCTTTATGGCCGAGATTTCGTCCTTGGCAGTATGCTTGGCCAAAGTAGCAGTGTTCCCCGGTTCAGAGCGGCCAATGCCGGTAATCACAACATCATCATCCTTGGAATCGCTGCTCTGCAGTGGCCCTGTCGGTTTATCAACAGTTCCAGAAGGGGGGATGGATTCCTCAACCCGAACAGGACTGGCAGGCGGATCAGTACGGCTGGCAGGTTCGATAGTCCTTTCTTCAGCGCAGGTGTCATCTTGCGGAGATAGATAATTCTGAGTATCTTCACGACCCAGAGCGTCAGCACCAGGAGTTTTCTCCGGTTCAGGAGCGGCAGTCCCTTCAGCCGGGTTATCCAGACGAGCCTTCTTGCTCGGTCTAGGTTTAGCCCTGAAAAAAGCCCAAAGATTGAAAAAACAGTATAAGATGGATTAAGAGACCTATACAGAGATATGTTGTGATCGGTCCAACTTACCCAATAACTGTCTTCAACGGTGGCAGTTGAGTGGCTGAAGATTCACCGGAAGATGAATGGGAAGTGACCTGATAATCGGAGTCAGATGGATTTAGAGGCTGACGAGTTAAACCTGCTTTAGGAGGAAAGCTAGCGCATAAATCGGAGACCTCTGAGCGGCGTTTCCGAACCGGGCTGTTCGGTAAACCGGCGGAGGTGACTACCTGGCCGCTATGCCGGGTGGTGCATCGAGCTTCATGTTGCTGGGTCTTCACAAGAAATTTGGGATCCAAGTAAGCAAGAGGGTGAGAAAATTTAATTTTCCGGTTTGCTTGGCGAGGTTTTTTCAAAGGCAAAGGAACGGCATCAGAAGAAAGAATAGTTACCTCTGGGCCTTCAGCATTGCTCGCTTCAGCGTCGTCCTGACAAATATCATCATCAATAAGACGTATAAAAAGTAAGCCAACTGAATCGAGGTCTACCCCAAGGTCCGGATTACCCACATCATCCTCCTCTAAATCGGGGGTAGAGGAAGCAGTGTTCCTTTTCTTTGTAGCGGGCTTCTTCACCCTTGTCTTGGGTCTGATTATCTTTTCGGTTGGCTCCTGAAACTTCTTGCTCCAAAACGGATCATCTCCCTGTTTCGGAAAGGACTGGAAGTTAACAATATATATAAGGAGATCAAAAATTCTATAACAAACCGAGAGGAGTTACTTACAGCAGGTGGTTTGTTTGTGGCGCAAAATGGAAGCAGGCCGGTTCGGGCGCAAACATGTTCCGGTTCATTCAGCATCTTTTTCACAGCTTCAGCGACTTCGTCCTTCGTCAGCTGAATGTTGTAGTGCCTCAAAGGATCATCAACCCGACCCGTGTATTGGCACATTAAACCGGAGCGGATGCTAAGGGGCAGGATGCTCCATGAAATCCAGCAACGGGTAAGATCTACCCCCGTTAAACCGTTAGCCATGAAGGCTCTGAGCTTGGACAGCTGAGGGGCATACTTACTCCTCTCTTTGGTGGTTAGCCGTGGGGGGAAGGGGTGTGTATTGCTAAGTCTCTCTGGACGGAAGCCGGGCAGTGGATTTTCTTCAGCAGGGGAAGTATCCTTGCAATAGAACCAAGTGCAATTCCATTCTTGCGGATGACTATGCAACTTGGCGTGAGGATAAGTCACCTCTTTCCTCTTTTGAATCGCCATACCACCCAGTTCCATATTAGGGCCGTCGGTAAATTCAGTACGTCGGTTCAAATGGAAAAAGTCCCGGAACAGCTCTACAGTAGGTTCCTCTTGGAAGTACACCTCGCAAAGCACTTGAAAATGGCAGATATTCGTGACTGAGTTTGGACCAACATCTTGTGGGCGCAACCTAAAATTAGCCAGGACGTCCCGATAAAATTTTGAACCGGGTGGATTAAAACCCCGGGCCAGGTGATCCGCAAACACCACCACTTCTCCCTCCTGCGGGGTAGGAGGACATTCGTCTCCTGGAACCCTCCAATGGATGGTATTTTTGCTACTCAAAGCACCAGTCAGAACTAAGTTGTTTAGTTGGGTCTCAGTGATGCAAGAGGGAACCCAGTTGCATTCGTACACCTGTTTTGCCATGAGGAAATCTACAAGATAAAGGTATTCCGGTTTGAGAACAAGTGTGATTGTAAACCGAAGATGCTCTTATATAGAGTCAGGTTATCAACAATGATATCAACCAGCGGTTCATCAAGGGGACTAATGGATGTGTGGATCGGTTTGTTCGCTTTGCTAAGAGTTAAACCGACCAGATCTAACAGTTGTGAGTATGAAAGCAGAAACAGATCCCGTACGGATTCTTTCAAAGCAATGGATCTACAGCTAGGGCGAAAAAGAAATAAAAATATGAAGTTTGGCTCACAGCAGAACAACATAAGTTCGACAAGCAGGAAAAAGAGTGAGATCTAAGGAGATGAGTACAGATTTATGGCGACTGCTAAGAGGGACTACAAATCACGATACAGGTATCATCATCTGTTCGCAAAGCTGCTACGGGGATGAACAAGAAACAGTAACAGGATGACGAACCCTAGAACAGATCTAAAAGCGGAAGAACAGAGGCTTTACCGGGATCCAAACAGATGTGGAAAGTCGCCGCGGTGCTCTGGTCCGATCAGGTTGATGCAGCGGCCGGAGTTGATGCAGCAGCTGACGGCGGCGGAGGAGCTCTGAGGTCTGGGTCGCGAGGAAGACGAAGAAGGGGACGAAAGGGAGGAAAGGAAGATGGCCTTCAAGTCCTATTTATAAGGCGCGGCACGCGTGTCAGGCGCGCGAATCCAGGGGCCGGAGATTTCGGGAGCCCAGCTGTCGCCCTGATTCTTGCGGATTAGCAAAAGGAGACGATAACTTCGCACTAACGTCATATCGGTTCACCGCAGTAAAAGGAGACGAAGAAAACGGCGGTTCAACAGTTACTGGAAGACATTTGAAAGACAGAAATTTTTTATTAAGGATTGACATGAACCTGTTCAAATCAATCTGGGGCCTAATGTTGGGGATATTACTATCTGGGGTAAACCGGCCTGTAGGGCCCGGGTTACCTCCGTCAATAGACCCGAGATGTTAAAGCCCAAGGAGAAATAGAAGGGCCCAAGGCCTATAATCGGTTTAAAGGTTTATGGTGTAAACCGGCCTGGGGTAAACTTGTACTGTAAGTTAGGAATAGAGAGACCGACCCGGGCACGTTTATAAGCCGGAGGTCGGGACTTTGCAGACCGACGGGCGTCACCCGTGTATATAAGGGGACGACCCGACGGCGGTTTGGGGCAGAGAAGAAGAACTCGAGGTTTAGGCGAAGCTTATCGCTCCCTAAGCCCTCGAAACCCATCAATCCCATCACAACTAGACGTAGGCTTTTACCTTCATCGAAGGGGCCGAACTAGTATAAAAACCGTGTCCTTGTGTCCACTTTTAACCCCTTCAAGCTAACCCGTTGCGATGGCTCCACGACTAAGTCCTCTCACTAGGACATCTGCCGTGACAAATCCACGACACCAAGGATATAACCTAGTGACTGAGCGTGCTCTCAAGAACTTGAGCATTTCCATATTCATCAGGGTCTTACCAACATCCATGCCGAGGATTCTGGCGACACATCATACTACCATGATGAATAGTGATGGACGATGCAGATGCAAAGGAAGGAAACACCTTCTCAGATTTTTACCTTAGCAATGCCAAGGAAACAAAATCTGGATGATCGACCAAGAGACATTTAGCACTCCGCTTGTAATGTTCCCCTTGATGTTCGAGCTACCACGGTCATGCTTAAAAGCATCAACATGGCCATCAAGTAAAGGACGGACTTCGTGAGCACAAAATCCATACGGAACAACTTCTAGAATAAGTCATGCAAAATCCTCATGGGAAGTGACCAAATAGCTTAATCCATATACTACAATAATGGTGCTTCCAGCTAGGTGCGTCCACTTCACTGGAACCTATATCATAGTTCTTGGAAGAATTTCGAACCATCATATCTGCCTGAGATTCAGATCTGGTTGGTAACAGGATATTTTAGACAACATGTCTGGAAAAGAAAGTTTGCAACACAAACCAACGAGATGATGTTGCGAGATTCTCGAAAAATGAACTACGATAGCAAGCTCGAAAACATGAGTTGGTTCTGCTACAAACCTGTGAACACGCTGTCCAAGACAAGCATGACAATGTAGTAGTCTTATAGTAAAACACTACCGAGTTCAGGTGGGGAACCATCATCAAGGATATCGAAGTCCTTACATAAGTCTTGCTCTTAAGAAGGAACTTCTTCTCCTTGAACAAATCAATCAGTGGCTTGGTGTGCTAGGGATACATATAGAATGAAGGTTGCAAGTCTTCAATCCACAGAATACTTTGCACGTATGCATGACTGATTTGGGATGATTCTAGAGGAAACAAAACAAACCTTTCTCAAATTCATGGCGGCAACTTGCATCTGATGCACATGAACTTGGAGAAAGTCACTTCTTACACCAACATATCCTTCATGAACGGAACATGAAGAAAATTCTTACACAAGTTTCCAACACTAGCTTAATGTTCAACGTGAATCATGGAGAAGATAAAGTGTTGCTGATGGGCTCAACAACAAGTCATCAAGGCTTCCATATAGATGGAATTCCACAATTTAGTGAACACAGTGTTAGCATTGGTCAGACCAAAAGATGTAATGGTGCATGCTCGAGGGATCAACCACGAGTACGACAACATTATGAATATTATTGGTTTTGATTTGATTTGAGAATAGCCCACGCTCAAATCAAAGTTTGGACAAGAAAATAGATCCAACAATTGATCATGAGGATCACTCTATGAAGACATCATCTTTCTTCAACACACACACAAAAACAAGGATATCCCTTTAAATGAACTAAATTAGGCAAGCTTTTATCTTCCAACTCTCCAAGTTGTTGTTTGGCTTAACCAACTAGATCAGGGGTATCCAACACAGATTCTTGGAGAAAGAGTGGTTTATTGAAAAACCAACTTGATCACGAACTCAACATATCGGTCAGGGGACGACCTGGTGATACCTCCGTGAAGATATCCGGAAAATCACGAACCACCAATATGTCTCTAAGCTCGAGAACAATCTTGCTTTCGAGGCAAGATGATGTGATCAATTAAGCAAGGATTGACACAATCCTAACTCTTGATCGAAGAGTGCACCAGAAATAAGGACTAGGTAGCACAACCCATCTTAGAATGATGATTCTATAACCAACACGCTAAGAATGAGAATATTGTCCATTTACTACCAAGCAACGAGTTGCTCGGAGTATTGATTTCACACATCACAATTCACTTGTCGGCATTCCGGTTATAACAACACGAGGACCGAGGAATGAATGATGATGGTGAGAAGTATCACTGCATCAAGAATTCATAAGAGTTGGTGCAATTCCTATGATATTCTCAACATAACGAGGGTAATACTCCAGGGTAGAACAGATCAAAGGCTGGATTGGCAATTTGATCTGCGGAATACAACTGCTTTGACCCAATCCTAGATATGGATGAGGTTCTGGAGTTTGTTTCTCCTAGTCATTCTGAATTAGAACGGCTTGACGGACCACAAGAATAATAGGCATCGATAACACGAATGCACAACTAGTCCTGACTATCAATTGATAGACAGAGGTCAGAATACAACTAAAGAGAGACAACTCAAAGGAACATATGGTTTTTTGAGTTGCGAATGCATAGATTTAGTATGTCAGACCAGTTCAACATATTTCTTCCAGATAATCCATGCAGAAAGGTAGGACTGGCAGATTCACAATACAGAATGGAGAACTCATCAAGAGCACTCTGGTTGTGATCTTTTGGTTGAAAGAACTTCTGCCATAGTGGTTCATGGTATTGGAAGAACGATATACCACAGGCCTCGAGGACTATCACAAAGGTTACTAATATCCTAAAGGAACTAGCAACACTATCAACATGAAGTAAATAGGGTGAATCTCGGGTTCAGAAAGCCAGGAGTAGAATACCTACAACTCAGTAGCATCACGGGATGCTCTCGAGAATGGTGGCCAGAATCATCACACTGGGAATATAAAGCATGGCTAGATTATGGGTGGTTCTCTAAGATGCCTAGGGTCATAATAATGGCTCCAACATATATGCCGAGGCAACGGAGTACCTCAACTTGACGATTAGTGTGGTTAATCTGGCCCAAAGGAACATCGAGAATGGAAAGAAGGGATTTGCAAATGCATCAGACTATTTAGAAACTAGGATGACTCGGACAACATAACGGCTGTAAATGCTCAAAATGATTTGAGACATCCTGCAAAATGGTGGCATAACCACTCAGAAGCACAATATCAAGGTTCTGAGATCAACTGTGAACATATGGAAGTAGTAGGAACTGAACTGAGGCTTGAATTCAATAATCCTATAAGTCTCTACCATAGTAACTCATCATCCTGATAGATAGATGAGAAGGCCTAGTTCTTAATCCCCGTAGAAGATAAGAGGATGACTCAGATCAGAAGGCCATGAGGTATAAGGAGTAAAAACAGCCTTACGTTCCCTTCCACAATCAATTCCCTTATATAACTAAAGCATTTCTAGACTCAACTTCGACCAGTTTGGCTTGGTAATCCTACAGGCAGTCAGGCTCTGATACCAAAGCTGTCAGGACCCTGATCCTAAGTCACACCGATCTAGCATGTAACACATCATATCACTTTGCGGCCTCACGCAGGTTATTCCCATGGGTGCCACCTTACCTGGCCCGGGACCGTTTGCGCCTTTTGGCTCGCGTATATGATAGTGTCGCTAGCATCCATATGACAAAGAACCTGGGCCGACATGACTAGTCGTGAACCCAAAGTGGTACTAACTTACAGGGACAGGCATACATGAAACAACATCGAGCATGTCGGTCAGCAGCGTGTGAATCCGGGCTGTAACACTGGGCTAACAGGACTCCGGGAACCCGGGCTGTAGCAGGCTAGGAAGGACTCCGGATGTCACCGCGTGACATTTCCCCGAAGGGACAGACACAGGAACGAAGTGAATCACATGCCGGCCAGTCAAGTGTTCCGGAGCAGTAGTGCTGGGCTAGCAGGACTCCGGTGAACCGGGCTGTAGCGGACTACTATGGCTCATGGAAGCACAAGACTACATTTCCCCATAAGAGAGGCTACCAAGGATAAACAACTAGGTTGTCGGATCCCACACATACCAAGCATTTCAATCATACACACAATATGCTTGATATGTGTAAATACAACATGGCATCACAACATAACTCTACGACTCAAGTATTTATTCATTAGGCTCCGAAGAGCGAGATATTACAAACATGGGTCTCATGACCCAACATTCAAAGCATACAAGTCAAAGCACATGCGGAAGCTTAACACGTCTGAGTACAGACATCTACAAATGAAAAAGGATGGGAAGCCTGACTATCTACCAGATCCTGCCGAGGGCACAAGATCATAGCTGAGGTATCAAGCTAAATTCGAAGTCCACAGGGAACTACTAGCGAGACTGACGTCTCTCTGCAAAACATAAATTAGGCAAACGTGAGAACAAATGTACCCAGCAAGACTTACATCAGAACTAGCTACATATGCATCGGTATCAACAAAGGGGGAGGTGGAGTTTAACTGCAGCAAGCCAGCTTTGACTTGGTGGCTATCTTGAACTACGACGGCAAGTAACTATTTTGAGGTGGCGCACATAGGGGTTGACTAACGAGCAGCTCGGCTCGTTAAGCTTGTACTCGTTAAGCTCGTGCTCTTTAAGGCTTGACTCGTTAAGCTCGTTAAGATTAACGAGCAGAAAACCCTGCTCGGCTCAGCTCGTTAAGCTCGTGAGCGCTCACGAGCGCTCGTTAACAGATTATAATGTGTTATGATATACATGATAAATGTGCAGGTGTGGTTTTCAAGATGAAGTATGGTGACTACAAAAAGTAATGCACTAGTTTGTTGCCTCATATGTCGATTAGATTGAATTGATGGGCTGAGGCGCTACAAAAAGTTTGTCACGTGAGATGAAAATATGCGTTATGTTGTTACTAACGAGCTTATTGAGCTACTCGTGAAACTCGTTAGCTCGTTCGTTAAGGTCGTTAGGCTTAACGAGCTGAAATAAATGATTGGCTCTATTCATTAAGAAGCGAGCTCCGAGCTTAACGAGCAGAACTATCGAGCGCTCATTAAGCTCGCGAGCTACAAGCTTTTGGTCCAGCCCTAGGCGCACACGAGTCCACATATTCAACATATCAATACACCACTATGGATCCGCTCCCGTTTCCCTACGAGAATGCCATCCATAACACCCATGGTTATCTTGCGAGTTTTAGAGTATCCACTTTCACTTGTCTATGAACTGTACAGGCAACCCAAAAGTCCTTTACCGTGGACACGGCTATTCGAATAGATGATGTTAACCCTGCAGGGGTGTACTTATTCACACACTCTCTCGCCACTTACCACCATGTACACATCGTGTATCTCGACAACCTTCAAGCGGAAGCCTGGCGAGGGAGTCGGCCACGACCTGACTAACCACACAAGTCTCTAGACCAGGTTTATCGCCTATTCAGGTTCCATCCGCAAGGAGATCCGGCCTGGGTGTCGCTCATGGCCCCAAACGATGTGTGTAGGGTTCCCAAGCCCACCTCGACGGATGGATCTATGCTTGGTACACCGTGCCACGGTGCCTAGTCTGTCCCAAGCCCACCTGTACCGGGTGCCACTTGGTAGACTACTAACACTACCTACAAACACACAGAAACTAGTTGCAACTCCTGGACAGAGATCAAGTTGATTAATAAGTCGAGAGGGGTCGAGTTATCGAAACCCAATGTGTGGTAGTAACTGTTCATGGATCACAAACACAGAACTCCGTTCCTGAGGATGGTTTCAGTGAGACCACCCACCATGTACTCCTACATGGCCTCTCACCGCTACCTTTACCAAACCGTGTTCACACACTTAGCTCTCAACAGTAGGACATGTTCACAACTTTCCAATTCATCCCCGATGAATCAGACCTGACACAACTCTAAGAAATAGCAGGCATGACAAACAAGCATGAATGAGTAGGCACATCATGGCTCAAACAACTCCTACTCATGCTAGTGGGTTTCATCTATTTACTGTGGCAATGAAAGGTCATGCAGAGGAAAGGGGTTCAACTACCGCAGCATGTAACAGTTGAATCGTTGTTGTCCTAATGCAGTAAAAGAGAGAAGGAGCGAGAGAGTGGGATTGTATCAAAATGAACAAGGGGGTTTTGCTTGCCTTGCACTTCTGAAGATAGTATAGCTCTTCATCGGTGTCATCGAACTCATCGTCGAAACCACGTCTAATGAGAGGGGACAAATACCGGCAAAGAAGGAAGAACACAATCAATGTAATGCAACAATATGATGCATGAATGTGACATGTCAATATGTTGTGATTTGAGCTAATGCAGCTAGCAATGATTTAAATGGAGTTGGTTTGAACGCAAGATTCAAATTCAAACTCCACATAAGGCATTTCAAATGCCCTTAATTCAAATTGTCATATACAGCAACTTTAAGTTGTTCCAACATGCATGAAAATGGAACAGATCGATAGATTGGACTTTTCTGATCATTTTTCATATATAAATTATTTCATTTGGAGTTACGGTTAATTTTCTATGATTTTTAGAAGTTTAGGATATTTTCTGAAACAAATAAATCATTTCTGATTTAGGAGGATGGTGCAGACGGCGGGGCCGGGGACGCGTTGGTTGCCGTGAATCGACGGTGAGGTAGCCGGCGGCCGGAGGTTGAGGATGAGCTCGGGGACGACGCTATAGGGATTCCGCGGTCGAATGGATTGGTGAAGATGACGCAGAAGGCGATGGCGGTCCTCTAGACGCGTCGGCAAGGCGAGGGGAGGCAGTGGCGGCGGTGGTGGTGAGCGGCGGCGACGGGCTCGCTCGGCTTCGGGAGAGGTAGCGAGAGAGGCGAGGCAGGGAGAGAGGGAAGCGGTTGAGGGGGTCCAGGGGTCTGCGTGGCGATGCCAGAGTCGTCTAGAGCGTCGGGGTGGTGCACACAGGCAGGCAGAAGGTGGCCGGCGCGCGTCGGGCACACGCCCGCGTCCTCCTGGCGGGGTGGAGAAGACGACTGGCAGTTGGGCTGCACAGTAGTGGGCCGCGTGGGTGGGTTGGCCTCTCTGGTGGGCTTCACAGGTGAGGCCAGGTAAGTTACAGGTACTCCCTCCTGCTCTGTTTTCTATTTTAATTACTGTTTTCTATTTCTTTCAATTTGTTTTGATTTAGTTCAAGCACTAAATCATTTTTGTTTCTTCTGATAATTTTTTGCAGGGACTGAAAGGAATATTCCAGAGCCCCTCACAAAATAACAGAATTATTGAAGCATTAAATATATTTATAACATATATTTGCTCCAACTCAAATACAATATGTATTAGTTCAAAGATCCAAAATGTCATGGAAAAATGTGCATCATATCTGGTTACTATTTCCAGCCTTTTCCAAAAAATGATGAACATTTTTGAAAGCCACTTTGGGTTCACTAAAAATATTTTGGTTGAACCTATTGATTTCCTTTGATGCTAGGGTTTGAAACAATCCCCATTTCAAATTCAAAAGAATTTAAACATGATGCAACACATGACTAGCTAGCTCAGAGCATACTAGAACTAGGGATGTGACAGCAAAGCTTGAAATTGACTTAACGGCCGCGCCCTGCCGTCGCCCTCTCTCTCTGTCTCTCTGCTCCCCCCCCCCGCCCGCCCCCATGCCACCCCGCATCGTCGCCGCCACATCCTCCCCAAGCCGGCGCCGCCGCACCCTCCCCACGTCATCGCCGCCGAACCCTCCCCGCGCTGTTGCCGCCCCCTCCCTACCTCCCCACCCCCCTCCCGAGCCTCCCGCCGCAGCCGCGGGTCGACCCCCCCACCCCCCAGGAGCACCGCCCCCTCCCCGCCCCGCCGCCACCCCGCCCCATCGCCGCCCCCTCCACGACCCATTGCCGCCCCCACGGTGAGCCCCTGTCCCTATTTTCTTTTCTGTTTTTTTTCTATTTTTATTTTCTGTTTAGTTTAGGTTATTTAGGTTTAATTGGTTTAGTTTATTTAGTTTAATTAGTTAAGGTTATTTAGTTCAAATAGTTTAGGTTATTTAGTTTAAATAGTTTAGGTTTAATTAGTTTAGGTTTTTTAGTTTAGGTTTTTTAGTTTAGGTTTAGGAGTTTAGGTTTAATTATATCAGATTAGTGTTAGGTTTGAGTTAAATAGTCATAATTAAAGGAAGTGAAAAAAAGATGAAAAAAGAAGAAGAAAGGTAG